>OX463234.1:26806758-28227591 GCA_949820135.1 Sylvilagus floridanus | reverse complement strand
GGTCGGGCCCTTTAAGAGATTATTAAGGCTATGGGTGGCCCTTAACCCAATGACTGCCTCTGGGGTAAGGCCTTGGAAGAGGCGATTAAATTCCACCTGGGTTCTAGGTGAGCCCTAATCTATGCTGACGGGTTCCCTAAAAAGGGAGCCCAGGACCCAGAGACCTCGGGGACATGTAGCCTGGAAAAGGAGCTAGGGGAGGAGGTCTCGGGAGAGGGCGACCCTGTATTTCCAGCCTCTGTCTCCACAGCTACCCCAGCTCTGGGGCTAGAACCCCCTAGGGATGCACCTGCCCCTGGAGGAGGAGAGGAGGGGGAGAAAGAGAAGGAAGAGGCAGAGAAAGAGAAGCGAAGGATACGGGAGGAGGAGGTGAGAGAAGGAAACGGAGAGCAGACCTGAGTCTGGGTCCCATCTAGGACTGGCTCTGCAAGTCCTTAAAGTATTGAAAAGCAGGGCTGGGGCTGGGGCGTAGCAGGTGGAGCTGCTGCCTGCAGGGCCGGCAACCCACATGGGCGCCTGTTCAAGTCCCAGCTGCTCCACTTCCCATCCAGCTCCCTGCTAATGTGTCTGGGAAAATCAATAGAAGATGGCTCAAGTGCTTGGCCCTGGCTGCCTACAGGGGAGACCTCCTGGCTCCTGGTTTTGGCCTGGCCCAGCCCCAGCCATTGCAGCCATCTGGAGAGTGAGCCAGTGGATGGAAGACCTCTCTCTCTCCTTCTCCTTCTCTCTCCTCTCTCCTCTCTCTCTCTCTCCCTCTCCCTCTCCCTCTCCCTCTCCCTCTCCCTCTCCCTCTCCCTCTGCCTCTCCCTCTATCTCTCCCTCCTTCCCTCCCTTAATCTAACTCAGACTTTCAAATAAACATAGAAATCTTAAAAAAAAAAAAAAAAGATTGAGAAGCTTTTATAATACTTGGCACACAGGAGCCCCACGTGTCCCGCACCCAAGCCATCCTGTCTTTCCTGCAGATGCCCAGGGCCCCCACAGTCAAGGGGGCTGCACAGGGCAAGGACCCTGCCCCAGCCTGTCAGTTGGCCCTGTGCACTGGACAGTGATGACAACTCCTGCTGCCGCCCTGCCCTGTCCCCTCTCTCATCACTTCCTGCACACCCTCAGCCTGCACAGCTGCCCGGGACCTCCAACCGCTGCTCTCTGGAGCCCTGGGGTTCTGAGAGCTCAGAGATCATGAAAGGAAAGACATCTTAACCTGGTGGCTGAGAGGGCCCATCTGTATTAACACAGGACACAGCTGGACATGCAACAGCCACTCTGTTTCCACAGCTACCCCAGCTCTGGGGCTAGAACCCCCTAGGGATGCACCTGCCCCTGGAGGAGGAGAGGAGGGGGAGAAAGAGAAGGAAGAGGCAGAGAAAGAGAAGCGAAGGATACAGGAGGAGGAGGTGAGAGAAGGAAACGGAGAGCAGACTTGAGTCTGGGTCCCATCTAGGACTGGCTCTGCAAGTCCTTAAAATATTGAAAAGCAGGGCTGTGCCTCCTGGCTGCCGTGGTGACCAGGCCCAGGAGTATTATGAAATACAAGGAGCCCAGAAAGGAGCAGTCTCTGGGGCTGGGGGGCTGGATCCCCAACAGCAACATCAAGGGGCTCCCCTGTTGGACACCCCACAAAGTCTACAAACCTCAGCCCCCAGCCAGGCTCTTGGGGTGCTGGGAGGTCTGGTGACCAGATGGGAGCCAGTCCTGAGAGGCACTGAGCAGGATTTGGTCGCTGGGGGATGGGCTGCATCAGGCTGAGATCAAGATGAGATGGACAGGAAAGCTGGTACAGCGTGGTCCAAGGATGCAGAGAGATCTAACCAAGCAACATCCCCAGGAAGGTGGCCAGGGGCCCCAGACCCTCCCGATCCAAAGTTCGGGACATGTGTCTCCCTGGGCAGGAGAGGCTGGCTGCCCACTCCTCCGAGCTCCCGACACCAGGAGGCAGGGGTCTGGGAAGAGAGGGCAGGTGGCACACGGCAGGTGGCCACACGTGAGGTGTTGGCCCCTGGTGACAGGTGGGTGACAAACGCCATGACAACGTGGCAGTGTCAGCCGTAATTGCTTCCACCACACTGCGTCCCCGCCTGCAACATGACTAACAGGGCTGCAGGTGGTATGACAAGTCGGGAAATTGTTTAAGATTGAAAAGCACAGCGGAGGGAGCCGCGGTGTTGAGAAGTAATTACTTCCCCTCGTGGGAGTCGGGAGAGAACGGGCGCCCGCGGCGGTGGCGGCTCTGTGTAGTGTGCAGGAGCGGGGATGCCCAGGGAGGCATCCGTGCCTCCCATCCCTCCTCCCCTCACCCACCCGGGAGAGGTCCAAGCTCCGCCACTGGGAGAGACTCCTGACATATTAAAAAAATAAAAGAATGCCCAAACCGTCTCCCAAGAGCCTTGACACATTTTGAATGAACATATTAACATTTTACCACCCTCAGGGCAAAAAAAAAAAGAAGCAAAGCAATATAATTATGCTTTTCATAAGATAATGATCGAGTGTTAACACATTACCAATTCCGTGTTTCCTATGGGCAGCAAGGTCTGGGCATGGGACATAAATTTAAAGTTTTAGAATAAATGCTTTCTTTCCAACCTGCCCTAGGATCTTCGATTATAATGGCGTGTAAATCTTATTTGGACATGATGTCAGAAATCTACATTTTATTTTATTTTATTTATTTGAGAGGTAGAGAGACAGAGGCTTCCCGTGCACTAGTGTACTATTCCCCAAATGCCCTCAACAGCCAGGGCTGGGCCAGGTCAAAGCCAGCAGCCAGGGACCGAATCCAAGTCTCCCGCGTGGGTGGCAGGGCCCCAACCACTTGAGCTATCACCTGCTGCCTCCCAGGGTGCGTGTGAGCAGGAAGCTGGGATCCAGGAGCATCAGGACTCCAGCCCAGGACCCCCAATACGAAGTGCAGGTGTGCCAAGCCGCGTCTTAACTGTTGCACCAGCCACCTGCCCCTAACTTGTATTTCTTTAACAAGTGTGTTTGTGTGTGTGTGTAGGGGACATAATAAAACTTTATAAATAGTAGTGTATTTAAATCTCCTAACAATTTTAAGAGTGGGTACTGTCTACACCCCCATTTTCCAGATGAGAAAAACAAGGCAGAAAAGGGCTGAATGACTTGTCCAAAGTCAGCAGCCAGAGAAAGGCAGAGCTGGGATTTGAACTCAGGGCATCTGGCTCTGAAGTGTGCATTTGTAGGCCCCAAATTGGGTGCATTTTTAAGTATTTTGGGAAGGCAAGATCTGGGCTTTGCGGGCCCCCTGGTGCCTCCCCTCCACTAAAAACAAGACAAAACAATAGACTTAGGCTCTGCAGGCCAAGAGCACACCCCCGGAGATGGGGTGGGATCATTTTGGAACCAGCAGCAGATCCTAACGCATCTCCCGCACTCCCACCCCAGCTAACCCTTTCCCGGTTCCAATCCCTAGTGGAGCTGGGGCCTATTCCAAGATGCTCCCAGGGAAAGTGATTTGAGGGCTGCCCCAACCCCATCAGAGCTCCTGGCTGTTCCATTTCCAATGCACCTGCCGTGTGCAGCCAAGGCTCTGCATGCTCCTGTCCACCCATAGGAGGGGCTCCACGGATGTCTGTACTGATGGGAACCAATCAGGGCTGTGACAGCCCCCAAGCTGGGCCCACCAGGAAGGGCCCCACCTACCCCAGCCAGCTGCCACGCCTACTCCAGGAAGCACTCCTCCCTCACTCAGGCTTCCTAACACTTCCTGCTTCTAATATCTCCCTGTGTGTTTATCTACCTCTTTGGATACTTATCATCCATCCTTGTGCATCAGAATCAAAGCTCAGGCCGGCGCCGCAGCTCACTAGGCTAATCCTTCACCTGCGGCGCCGGCACTCGGGTTCTAGTCCCGGTTGGGGTGTCAGTTCTGTCCCAGTTGCTCCTCTTCCAGGCCAGCTCTTCCGCTGTGGCCCAGGAAGGCAGTGGAGGATGGCCCAAGAGCTTGGACCCTGCACCCGCATGGGAGACCAGGAGAAGCACCTGGCTCCTGGCTTCAGGTCGGCGCAACACACCAGCCCTAGTGGCCATTTCGGGGGTGAACCAACGGAAGGAAGACCTTTCTCTCTGCCTCTCTCTCTCTCACACTAACTCTGCCTGTCAAAACAAAAAACAAAAACAAAAAAAGAAGAATCAAAGCCCAAAGAGAGTTTGTTGTATCCGTCGCCCCAGGTGGCTAGCACATAGCCGATACTCAACAAACACCTGTGGGACAAATGACTGGCTCTGAGGTCCCAGCCTTGGTGACATTTCTGAGGAAAGGGAGTGATGGTCATTCCCTAAAGTCACCGCTCCAAAAGAGCCCCCTTTCGGGAAGTTTTAGGTCAGATCACAATAGAAGGGTCCAAGAGAATAAACTCTTCAATGTGTTTTATTTTTATTGGTTTGGAAGGCAGAGTGACAGAGCAAGAGAAAGAGAGAGAGAGAGAGAGAAATCTCATTCTGCTGGTTCACTCCCCCAAATGCCTGCAACAGCTGGAGCTGGACCAGGAACTGAATCTGGGTCTCCCACAGGGCAGGCAGGAGCCCAAGGACTTGAGCCATCTCCTGCTACTTCCCAGGATGCTCATTAGCAGGGAGCTGCCGGGGAAGCAGAGGCGGAGCTCAACCCCAGGCACTCTGAGACAGGACGCACGTGTCCCAAGTGCTGGTGACTTCATCACGGCCGCACATTGCCCTCCCCAGAATGAACTCTGTGGTCGGTTCACCTCCCACAAATATCAGCCCTGGCTCTGGTCTCCTGGTTCACTGCACACCCTTACTCCTCACACTGGCCCCGGGTAGACGCCTGCCCCCTTGCCAGGCTGCTGGAAGTGTCCCAGGGGCAGAGAACAGAACGAGCACTGTGTGTGCTAGGCTGGAGGGAGACGGAGCGAGAACTCCATTCCCCGAGCACCAGCTGTCTGCCAGGCTCTGGCTTAGATGCCTGCCGGCACCTTCAGCCGTAACAGTTACAGCCCCTTCCACACAGATGAGAAAAGTTAAGCTCAGAGAGAGGCCTCGTCACCCATCCAGCTCACACAGCAAGTCAAAGGAGGTTCCTGGCTTGGCTCACATCTGACAGCTGGGCATGTGGACAGAGGTTGAGCCCAGGCCAGCGTGAGGAGCCAGGATGCGCAGTGGGCCAGGAGGAGGCACAACCTCCCTTCTTGACACATGACTGGGTTTATTTCCCATCACTGCAAGAACAAGTGACCACAAAAGTGGTGGCTTAAAACAATGCAGCCAGGGGCCCGGCGTTGTGGCCGTAACAGGTTAAGCTGCCACCCGCAATGCCAGCATCTCAAATGGGCACCAGTTCGAGTCCTGGCTGCTCCACTTCGAATCCCTCTCCCTGCTAATGCTCCTGGGAGAGCAGCAGACAATAGCCCATGTTCTTAGGCCCCTGCACATGCAAGATCCATATCTCTCTCTCTCTCTCTCTCTCTCTCTCTCTCTCTCTCTCTCTCTCTCTCTCTCTCTCCTCCCTTTCCCCCATAACTCTACCTTTCAAATTAATAAAATAAATATTCAAAAAAATACAACTGGACTATCTTCCAGTACTTGAGCCCAGAAGTCCTAAATTCCAGATGCCTAGCCTATCTATAGGAGCTTCTAGAAAATTCCATGCCTTTGCCTTTCCCAGCCTCTAACTTGGTCCTTGGCCTCTTCTTCCATCGACAAGACCAGCCGTGTAGCATCTCTAGCTACCCATTCAGCCATCTACGTATCTATCTATCTACTTGTCCATCATCTCTCTCTCCTCACCCTCCCTCCCTCTCTCCCTCCCTCCCTCTTTCTTTCTCCCTCCTGCTTTTGTCATCATGCCTCCTTCTCTGGCTATCACAGGGACCCTTGTAATGCACCAGGCCCGCCAGGCCCACCAGATAACCATGCAGGACGCCCTTCCTGTCTCCCGGCTCTTCATGGGGCCACATCTACAAAGCCCTTCTTGCAGATGCAGTGACATCATCACAGGTGTTAGCGGTCGCAAGGGGGAAAAGTCATTACCAGAGCCAATTTGATGGGTTATTTTTTTTTTAAGATTTATTTATTTATTTGAAAGTCAGAGTTACATAGTGAGTGAAAGAGAGGCAGAAAGAGAGAGAGAGGTCTTCCATCCACTGGTTCACTCCCCAGTTGGCCACAATGGCCAGAGCTGCACCAATCCAAAGCCAGGAGCCAGGAGCTTCTTCCAGGTCTCCCACACAGGTGCAGGGGCTCAAGGACTTAAGCCATCTTCTACTACTTTCCCGGGCCATAGCAGAGAGCTGGATGAGAAGTGGAGAAGCCAAGACTCGAACTGGCGCCCATATGGGACGCCGACACTGCAGGAGGCGGCCTTAACCACTATGCCACAGCACCAGTCCCGATGGGTTCTTTTCCTCAGTTTAGGATAGAAAAAAAAAAAAAAAGCTGGGGAATAATTTGCAAAATTTATTTTTGTTTTGCAAAGCGACAGTGAAGGGTCTCATCCAAGAGATCAGATGCAGTGACCAAGTGGGCCAAAAGTTTGCAGTAAGTGCAGTGGGGCTGATTTCTTATGGAGGCACCTATTGGACAGGGTTTCACATAATGTATGCTCATTGGCTCGGGGCCCATGCAGATGGTGACAGCCCAAATGGGAGTTGCTAAGAGCTAGCTCCCTCGTTGCTGGGCCCAGCTCCCCTTCTGCTTTACAACCAGCTTGAAGATGATGTCAAAACCACAGGCTCCTACCAGAACAGGGTGTTAACAGTGCGGGGAGAGGTGTGAGCAGGTCTCAGAGCAAACCTCCCAGTCACAGCTCCTAGCATGCATGCACAAGGCTTTCTGCTAAAGCCTGAGGGGCCTGCAGACACTTTAGCCCAACCAGACGGCCCCAGCAGGCTGCTGGGAGCTACTCTGTCTGCCACAGAGGCTGTGAGCATCCACCACCCCACACCCAGCCCAGAGGGCAAGGGAAGGCGAGGGAGTAGATGTCCCACAACAGTCAGAAAACAAAAGTATCCAGGCTGAAGAACAGGTCAGATAAAGCTTGGGTGTGAGGCTCTAGGGGGAGCCTCAGAGGGCAACAGAGATCCTTCCAGAGAGCCTGCAGGGAGCAAGGCGCTGAGCTAAGCCCTCGAAGTTGGCTCACTGAACTCCCAAAGCAGTGATGTAAGGCGGGTGCCACTCTTCTCCCACACTACAGATGAGTGCACGAAGCAATTACCTGGGAAGTGGGAGGGGTGGGAGTCATGCGGTTTTCAAATTTTTATTTATTTGCTTTTATTATTTAGTTGAAAGGCAGAGAAAACAGACCGGCAGAGGGAGATTGACTGTCTGCTGGTTCACACCCAAAATGCCTGCAACAGGCAAGGCTGGACGAAGCCAAAGCCAGGAGCCCAGAACCTACTCCGGGTCTCCCAGGTGGATGGCAGGGACCCATCACTTCCACGCCATGGCAACCTCCACAGGGTGCACACTCACATGGAAGCTGGAGCCAGGGCTGGAACCCAGGCGCTCTCAGATGGGAGGCAGGGGTCCCCATGCACTCTTAACTCTCAGATCCCTGGAGGTAGGCTTTGACCCCAGGCTCAGAACCTCAGCCACCATGCCCTGGAGCTGGGCTCTCCCCCAAACACAAGCCAACACTCGCACCCAGTTTTATTTTCCCAAAGCTCTTCCTGTGAACATGCAGCTCCCAGCCATTGAGGGCAGCAGCTGTGCCATGCAGAGGGGAGGGGCTCACTTGCCTTGTGTCACCCAATCGTCACCCACAGTCCCACACACCAAGATCCCCACTCCTTGTCGGGACGAGATGAGAGATGATCATGGCATGGACAAAGCAATGAAGCCACAGACTTTTAACCCCGGGGATGTGACCACTACTGCCCCCTGCTGATGGACTCTCAAGACAAGCCTCCAGAGGGACAGGCCCCTGGAGCCGACCAACCCCCTCACTCCACCCCAGAGCCCTCTTTGCCCTTCCACAGCCACCGATGGGGACAGCGTCAATAATTTATTGGCGAGATAAAGCATGTCCGTAAACACTGCTGGCAGAAGCCCATCAAGTATGCATGGGGAGTTAATGTTTCCCAGTTCCTGCCTTGCCTCGGGACAGCATAAAGATGTGACCTGCAAAGGTGACATTTATCTCTAGAGAGAGCCATGCCCCAGCTCAGCGGATGGGGCCGGGAGCGCCACAGTGACACACAGGAGCAGTGTCCCCACCAGATCCTGACTCCAGCTCAGCCCAGCTCAGCAGTCTCTGTCAATCCTCCCTCCTGCACCCTACACACCTCCCGATATACAACTAACTCTGTGGACAGGGGCACGAGGCATGGCTCTAGGCTTAGGGGGTCCCTGGGAGCCTAGCACTGGGGTCTTTTGCTCAGCTCAAGGGCCTTCGTGGCAATTTCTGGAGAAAGCAAATTAGGGACAGAGACAGGGTCGCGGTGCCCAAGGTCGCACCGTTTGCAGATCACAGAGCGGGTGTGCGCGCCAAGGCCCTTCGCCCAACAGTCTAAGCATTTCTCTGGAAGGCGACCGACATTATGAGCGAGAGCCAAGGGTGAAAACCAGCACAACTCAGGAGCGGAGTACACGCAAAGGGGAACTGTGATCTCCGCACGGGTCCTGGCGCACAGTAGGTGCTCAGAAAAGGCATAGGAGGAACGGTGGGAGGGAAGGGAGGAGGCTGAACTTCCCTGCTGAAAGAGACGACCGGTGAGCCTGACAGTTTTATTGTTCAATTGTTTCGTATAGATTTTGAATAAAAAATAAATTGGCTTCTTTTAACGAGGATGATCCTGCAAGCCTTGAGAACGGCGGTGAATCATGTGTGACTGCCCTTGGCTTTGTTCCTGGCCGTGGGAACTCCCCACTTACAGCCAGCCTCCGGGGATGGAGAGCAGGGCAGGTGGGGGTGGGGAGGGGTCTCCCAGCCCCCTTATCCCCAGGGTCTGGCTCTGGAGCCCAGGGGGAGGACGAGGCTGCTGGCGGGGGATGCTACTATGTCTCTGGGCAACATGTTTGCAATTTGAATTAGGGATTCCTGGATGTCCCCCCTTTCTGTGTGATCTTCCCTGAGATCTGGTGCCAGCTGCTTCCTGCTCACTCCCGGATCCTAGGCAACTTACTCCCTCTCATCCATGAAATGGGTGGGCTTAAAGCTCCCCTCCCAGGACTGCTGGAGAAGTACATGAGTGACATGAGGCACAGGGAGTTCTCAACACAGGTGCTCAGCGCCATCACACTGGAGCTGTTCATGGACTGCAGGTATTATGAAAATACTGTGAGGAGCTGGTGCTGTGGCATAGTGGGTAAAGCTGTTGCCTGCAGTTCGGGCATCCCATATAGGCACAGATTCGAGTCCCGGCTGCTCCACTTCCCATACAGCTCTCTGCTATGGCCTGGGAAAGTAGTAGAAGGTGGCCCAAGTCCTTGGGCCCCTGCACCCATTTGGGAGACCCAGAAGAAGCTCCTAGCTCCTGGCTTCAGATTGGCGCAGCTCCAGCCATTGCAGCCAATTGGAGAAATTGGAGAGTGAAACAGCAGATGGAAGACCTCTCTCTCTCTCTGTCTGCCTCTGCCTCTGCCTCTGCCTCTGCCTCTCTATAATTCTGCCTTTCAAATAAATAAATAAATCTTTTTTTAAAAAAAAAAGAAAGAAAATATGATGCATGCATTGCAGAATGCTTTTGCACCAAAATAAATTGATCTTTTCATTCTATTTTTCCATGGACTCTTTAAAGCCCCCATTGTGCCTGATGTCAAAAGCCAGGAGCCAGCATTGTGGCGTAATGGGTTGAGCTGCCACCCACAATGCCAGCATCCCTTATGGGCATTGATTCGTGTCCCTGCTGCTCTGCTTCTGATCCAGCTCCCTGCTAATGCACCTGAGAACGCAGGGAAGATGGCCCACGTGCTTGCATCCCTGCCACCCAGAAGAAGCTCCGGCTCCTGGCTTTGACCTGGCCCAACCCTGGCCATTGCAGCCATTTGGGGAGTAAACCAGCAGATACAGATTCTCTCTCTCTCTCTCTCTCTCTCTCTCTCTCTCTCTTTCAAATAAATAAAATAAGTCCTTACAAACAAAGCTAGACATTGATGGTCTTCAATGGTAAGTGGTCATGTTTGCCAAGGAAAGAATTAAAGGAATAAGAACAGGAGGGGAGACCAGGGGATATCCAGGAAAGCTTGCTCAACTTGAGAGCGGATGGAGGATATGGAATTGCTCCTGAGGGAATCCTGCCCTATAAAGATCTGTTCATAAAGGGAAAGAAGTCCAAAGCAAGCCCCAGGAGACAGCGGGAGCTAGGAAGGGAAACCCAGAAGTCAGTCGGGATTCTGCCCATTGTACTTGAAAGAAACCAACTAAAATTGACTCAATTAAGGGGAGCTTATGGCCAGAACACTCAGATTCGTCCTCAGCATGGCTGCGTCTCAGCGTGGCTCTCACACTCAGTTTTCCTCTCTGAGTGCAGTTAACAGCATCTCCAGGCAGCCCCTCCACCTGCTCAGCAACTCCAGCGGAAAGAGCACCTCATTTCTGATAGGTCCAGCAAGAGTCCCGGAGCTGGTTTTCATTGGTCCGTCTCAGGTCACATGCCCAGCCCTGAGCCAATCCTTGTAGTCAAGATTGGGGGGGGGGGGGCTGTGGGGCGGAAGATGCTAACGGTAGACTATGGGTTCCTGGCCAATCCTTGAGAGCAGAAGGTAGCATTGTCATCCTTTGAACCAATAGGATTTCATGAGAAAGGAGGTTTCTCAAAGGAAAATTTCCCGTGATGTTTCAAGAGGCAGAGACACGACCCCAGAGGGGCACTGAGCCAGTCAGAAGGAAGGTTGCTTGGTCCTGAGTCAGCCCCACTGATCCTAGCTTTCGGCTCCCACTCCAGCTCCACCAGGCACCCGAGGATCCAAGCGTCTCCTCCACTTCCCACCTTGTGTGGAGCAGGTGCTGCTGGTCCCGCCCCTCTGAGTCTAGCAGACAAGCCCCTCCCCATCACCACGGCACAGCGGGATCCCAGGGCAGATCAACTCAATGCGTGTCAATCACTGCAGGTGCTGGGCAGTGGGGGTGGACTTTTGATGCTCTTCTCGCGTTCACCCTCCACTTCTGACCCGTGCTTAGTCCGTGGACTCCGTGATGTTTGGCCTCAACTCTCCATAAAGCACAACCTGGACTGGCGCTGCCAGACTTCATCTCCCCACACACAGATGCACTGAGATCCCACTTCGGCCAGATACAACTTTCTCCCCTCCACCATACCACCCCCCCAAGAAGAAGTGGCCTCTGATGACCAAAATCCACTCAAAAGCTACTGGGACCCCAGCAAACAGCCCTACAGGAGCCAGCCACTTTTCCGAGCCATGGCTTTTCTCTTCTTCCTTTTGTCCCTTGAAGCATCCTCATCTGATTATAGAAGTTTTGGGGTTTTTTTTGATGGTATTAGGGTAACACCAGCTGATGTAACAAAGGTAAACCCTGACATTTCCATGGCTTAGTATAACAGAAGTGGTCAGGTTTTCTCTCCCACCTGGAGCAGTCTGATGACAGTGCCCCCTGGCCATTGGTGACACTGTATTCAAGGGACCCCCAACCCAGGCTCCTTCTACCTTGGTGCCCCACTCTCCCCAGGGAGCTCAGCATCGACTCCACCCCACTGGACATGCAGAAAAGTACAACCAACAGCCGTGGCCACTTCGGGCTCATTTCCTTTTTCATTGCTTTAGTTGTACGTATTCCTGGGGCACAGTGAGATAATGAGACACAGAGATTCAGTAGGTGATGATTAAATCAGATTGCTTAGCGTTGCCATCTCCTTCAACACTTTCTTAGATGTGTGGTTAGAACTGAACAATGGCTCAGATCTATGGGGTACCATGTGGCATTTCAACAAATGCACACAATGTGCACCTGTCCAAAGCAACCGGCATCAAACCACCTCTTACAGGTCCCAGCCCAAAAGTGAGGGCTCTCAGGTCTGCTCACCTGCCAGAGGGGAGGCAGTTGAGCGACCACACCTGGAAGCAAGGGTGACTGAGAAAAAAAGCAGCTGCCACCAGTGGCGGTTTCACAAGGGGAGCACGCATTTTTGAAAAGTCGCTGACTAACTCTGCCATGATGTAACCTTGTTATTTCATCATTGGCCCCTAACCATGGGTAAACCACCCTTGGCATTGCCTCATGTTGTACAGAGCCCCCATGCAGCCACATCCACTATTCAGTTCCCCAGTTACGATCGCATTGTCCTAACCAACCACACATCTGCAGCAAAGCCAGGGTCATGGCAAGTTCTAAGTGGTTGAGTCCTCCTGGGCTCTGAGTGTTGGATCCACAGGGCAGGGTTCCTGCAATGGCTCTGATCACAAGGAGTTTGTCTTTTACACAGCATGGGTATTCATCAGCTTTCCGTCTCTGCCAAAAAAATAAAAATAAAAATGCCTGAGGCCGGTTCCTTAGGAGGGAAGATGGTTTATTCTTGGCTTATGGTATTGGAGGTCCACAGTCTGTGCCTGGGAAGCCCCGTTAGCCTGGTGTCTGGTGGCAGAACACACACAGAGAGGATCTCACGGGGAGCCAGGAAGCAGGTGCATGGTCCCCTTGCATAACCAACCCTTGGCGACACTGCCTACCCAGGGTAACCCCCCAGTGACCTAAGCACCTGCTACTAGGTGCACCTCTGGGACACCACACTTAGATCAAGTCTCCAGGCTTAATCCATCAACAGGATGGATTAACAGGAGATGGCAGAGGCTTAAGCATCTGTGTGACACCAAGGAACTAAATCCTGTTCAAACTCAAGAGGCTTAATGGAACATAAGTGAATATCCAGAATGTACCTCTCTGGAGACTGGCATTTGGTCCAGTGGTTTAAAATGTCACCTGGGGAGCCCACATCCCATTTTGGGGCACCAGGTAATAGCTCAAGTGCTCTGGTCTCTGCCATTTATGTGGGGGACCAAGGTGGAGTTCCCAGTTCCCAACTTCAGTCTGAGCCAATGCTGACTGTTGTGGGCATTTGGAGAGTGAACCAGCAGGTGGGAGGTATATCTCTCTATCAATCTCCATCTCTCTCTCTCTCTCTCTCTCTCTCTCTCTCTCTCCCTGCTTCCATTTCAAATAAATAAAAATAAATTTTTAAATGTGTTGTTTAGGGTCTGGCATTGTAGCAAAGCTGGTTAAGCAGACTCCTGCAACACTGGCATCCCATACGGGAGTGCCAGTTCCAATCCAATTTCCTGCTACCACGCTTGGGAAAGAGCAGAAGATGGCCCAAGTCCTTGGGCCCCTGCCACCCATGTGGGAGATCCAGATGGAGCTCCTGGCTCCTGGCTTTGGCCTTGGCCAGTCCTAGCCATTGCAGCTATTTGGAAAGTGAATCAGCAGATGGAAGATCTGTGTGTGTGTGCACGCACACATGTGTGTGTGTCTCTCTCTCTCTATGTCACTCTGCCTTTCAAATAAATAAATCTTTACAAAACAATTTTAATGATGCTGATCTCTATAGATGGATAAGGAAGAGCATCCCTGATCCAGCATTTAGAGGAAAATCACAGAACTAAGCTTCTTCATTAATAAAGCATTTATACAGCATTTACTTTGGGCCCAGGACTTGGCGTTTATTAACTCGACTTGATCTTTGTGACAATGCTGTGACCCGATGACGACATCAGCACGTGCAGGAAGGCAGAGGCCACATCCTTCCTGGCTCTTTCAGGGCTGTGTCAGCCCAGGAAGGCCCATCCATTTCTCTGATTAAAAAAAAAAAAAAAAGCAAGTAAATTGAATAAATAAGCCCCTATCTCTTTAGCCCAACGTTAGCCAGGTTTTCTATTCATTGCAATCAGACACAACCCTAATTCATATGCTTCCTAGATGGAAGACATGAGATCTACCTGTTCCCACAAAGGCATCCCTCCAGAGCTAAGGTGAGGAGGGAGGTAGGAGAGGACCCAGGGCCAGGGGGCTCCTCCCTCCCCTTGCCAGCTATGATCACTTTGTCTTTGGCTCCGCCCACTCCTGCTGTGCCCCTCGACCTGCTCCCAGGACTAGGCCCAGGAGTCCTGGGAAGCCGGACCATTCCCCAGGGTCATCGCTGTCTGAGGTCGCGGCTCAGTCAAGTTCATCGCCAGCCACTTTGCATCTCTGCCGCTCATTGCAATTCAGTCACGTCAGAGCAGCCCACAGGATCTGAATGCAATTTTCTCATTGAATTATGCTAAATCCTTCAGGGAAGGAGGCAAAATTATTTAAAACCTATAAAAACTAAAGCAACATTCTGGCTCTATATTTTAACTTTCTGATCATTATTTAGAGTTAACCTTTTCTGCCACTAAATCACAAGCCCGTTTTGCTATAGATCAGGCAGCACGGGCCATAAGGCACAGGAAAAGAAAAAAAACAGACAACCAGGCGAAGAGGAGGCCTGGGGATGAATCCCCTGGCTCAGGCAGATAATAGAAATAGAGGTGGCATTTTGCTCTTGGAAATCAAAAGTATCAGGAGGTGATTCATTGAAGCAGCAAAAAAAAAAAAAATTAGTCGTAGCTGCATTGTTATAAATATTAGAGCAATAGATTAGGGGTGAGGTGTGTTTCTGGAGAATAATGCACTGGCTGGAAGGATGAGAATTCACGATTCAGGCAGATGAGGGACAGAATCCTGGGCCTGAGATCTTGACAAATTGTTGATCCCCTCTGAGGCTCCATCTCCCCATATATGAAATGGAAAAAATAATAGCTCATGCAATTAGGAAATAAGTACTCTTATTTATCCTCACTTTTAAAATGAGGACAGCCAGGCACAGGGAAGTCCAGGGACCTGCTCCTGTTGTCAGAAATGGCAGAGCTGAGGTCCGGCCTCAAGCTTCAGACAGGGTCACTCTGCAAAGTGAATGAGCCAAGAAATATGAAGTGCTGATGCATGTCTGACATACAGATGGTGCTCAATAGATGCAGGATGAGTAATTTGCCTTTAGAGAATTTGTAGGAATGTTTTACATTTATCTAAGTTGTATGAATTTGTATTATGTATATATATTTTATATAAATATGATTTTAAATAATCAGATTGAGTTTCTAGCTCCTGGCCTTGGGGTGGCTCAGCTCCAATTGTGTGGGCATCTGGGGAGTAAACCAATGGATGGGAGATCTCTCTCTCTCTCTCTCTCTGCCTCTCAAATTTTTTAAAACGTAAAACACATAGGAAATGGATGAAAAATAGCTTCTGCAAAGAAATAGAAGAGGTAGAAAAGAACCAAATGGAACTTTTAGAACTGAAAAATGCAAGCACCAAAATTAAAAGTTCAGCAGATGTACTCAGCTGTAGAATGAAGGGAACGGAGGGGAAAGCTCGCGAGCTGGACTACGAAACACCAGGGATGGCTACCCTGCACAGCAGATAGAAACAGACCGTAACGAAAGGAGCAGAACCTCAGGGCCAAAACTTCTGACGTTTCTGCTACAGAAGGTCTGGAAGCAAAGAGGAAAGACAACACAGAAGGGCAGGCATCTGGTGCAGTGACTAATACACCACTTGGGATCCCAGCTCCCCCTGGTGGACACTGGAGGCAGCAGATGGGATATGTGGATTGAGATCCCAGCTCCTGGCTTCAGCCTGGACCAGCCCCAGTTCACCCAGACATTTAGAGAGTGAACCAGAGGATAAAGACAAATTCTCTCTCTCTCTCTCTCTCTCTCTCTCTCTCTCTCTCTCTCTCTCTCTCTTCTTGCTTCCTTCCCTTCCTTCCTCTGCCTTTCAAATAAATAAAACAATAATAAAATTAACTTTTAAAAGACTATCTGGGGGCCAGCGCTGTGGCACAGTGGGTTAAGCTTCTGCCTGCAGTGCCAGCACCCCATATGGGCACCAGTCCATGGCACAGCTGCTCCAATTCTGATCCAACTGTCTGCTGTGGCATGGGAAAGCAATAGAAGATGGCCCAAGTCCTTGGGGCCCCAGGACCCATGTGGGAGACCCAAAAGAAGCTCCTGGCTCCTGACTTTGGATTGGCCCAGTTTTGGCCATTGCAGCCATTTAGGGAGTGAATCAGCAGATGGAAGACCTCTCTGTCTTTGCTTCTGCCTCTCTGTAACTGACTTTCAAATAAATAAGTAAATCTTAAAAAATAAGATAACTAATGAAATAAAAATTCAATTAAAAGAAGACTATCTGAGGGAATGACTAAAAACCCACACATTTTGAAAAGACATAAACTTACATATCTAAGAAGCTGATTGAACCCCAAACAGGATAAATCCAAAGTAATATATTTGAAGACATATCATAAAATTTTGAAAACTGGGGCCGGCGCCGTGGTTCACTTGGATAATCCTCCGCCTACGGCGCTGGCGTCCCTATTGGGCACCGGGTTCTAGTCCCAGTTGCTCTTCTTCCACTCCAGCTCTCTGCTGTGGCCCAGGAAGGCAGTGGAGGATGGCGCAGTGCTTGGGCGCCTGCACCCACGTCGGAGACCAAGAAGAAGCACCTGGCTCCTGGCTTCGGATTGGCGTAACTCCAGCCATAACGGCCATTTGGGGAGTGAACCAACGGAAGGAAGACCTTTCTCTCTGTCTCTCTCTCTCTCTCACTGTCTAACTCTGTCAAATAAATTTTTAAAAAATTGAAAACTACAATAGAAATAAAACTCTTAAAAACAACAAGGGGAAAACCAGACCTTCTCTACAGAGGAGAAACAAATTGAACACCGGTAGATTTCTCAACAGAAAACATGAAAGCCAGAAAGAAGTGGCACATGGTTTCTAAGAGCTGGAAGGAAAGAACCATTAACCCAGAGGAAACACCCTTCGGGAGTGGAGGGGGATCAAGACAGTCTCAGAGGAGGAAAGCCTAAGAGAATTTGCCCAAATGGATGACTAACAGAACTTCTCTAAACAGACGGGAAACAATAACTAAAGAAATCTTGGAACATCAGGAAGAAAGAAATCACACAAGAACAAAGATTGTAACAGCATCTGATGTGACTCCAGAATTATGTGAAGGAAATACTCCAAATATATAACAAAGCAGGAAAGTAAAGTGTTGCGAGAGGAGAAGCGATTTCTACACTCCAATGCATGAAAGGACGAATCCACAAGTAGATTGTGATAAATTATGTGTATATAAATATTTATAAATATAAAAATATGTGTCTATAAAGTAATACCAAGAGCAATGACTTAAATGCTACCCAGAGATACCCCCAAAAACACCATACTTGAGTCAAAATGGAATTCTTACTATTTAATTAACATGTAGGAAGTCAAGAAAAAGAAAATATAAGTGAAAAACAGAATAAACATAAAGCAAAATCTAAAATAGCAGACTTAAGTCCTAACATAGCAATAATTACAATAAACGTAAACGAAATAAGTATACCACCTAAAACACGTCACTTGGCCAGTGCAGATTTAAAAATATGAGCCAACTGTATAAAAAGCCCACTCTGAACACAATGAAATGGGTAGGTTGAAAGTAAAAGGATTGAAAATGACATTTCACACATCTTAACCAAAAGAAAGGAGGAGGGGCTATATGAGGGGACTTCAAAAACTGGAAAATAAAATTAAACAATAAGCTTATTTTGGTGCAAACAAAAAGTGAAATCCATGCATACAAGGGATCTTCAAAAAGTTCATTAAAATGTAGGTCATGAAAAAATAATGAATGGATTTCACACTTTTTTGCACCAAAATAAAAACATTTTTAAGAATATTAAGACAGCTATTTGCTTATCCATTTATTTTATTTGAAAGCAAAGAGGGACTGGTGCTGTGGTGCAGTGGGTTAAAGTCCTGGCCTGCAGTTCCAGCATCCCATATGAGTGCTGGTTCAAGTCCCACCTGTTCTACTTCTGATCCAGCTCTCTGCTATGGCCTGGGAAAGCTGTAGAAGATGGCCCAAGTCCTTGGGCCCCTGCACCCATGCGGGAGACCCAGAAGAAGCTCCTGGCTCCTGGCTTGGGATCAGGCCAGCTCGACCATTGCAGCTATCTAGGGAGTGAACCAGTGGATGGAAGACCTCTCTCTCTCTCTCTCTCTCTCTCTCTCTCTGACTTTCAAATAAATAAAATAAATCTTAAAAAAAAAAAAGAAAGAAAGGTAAAGAGACAGAAAGAAACAGACAAAGTGCTTGCATCCACTGACTCACTCTGTAATTGCCCGTAATAGCTAAGGCTGGGCCAGGCTGCAGCGAGGAGCCAGAAACCCAGTTCAGAGGGGCAGGGACCCAGCTACTTGAGCCATTACTTGCTGCTTCCTAGAGTGCACATGAGCAGGAAGCTGGATCAGGAGCAGAGCTGAGACCCAATCCTAGGCCCTCTGATACGGAATGCAGGCATCCCAAGTGATGTCTTAATCACTATGACAAACACTCATCCTTAAATTTATCTTTTATTCCATTTCTCTTAAACTTTTGAAGTACCACTGCAATCATTTCAGTCATATAAAGTAATATTTCAGAACACAGAAAATTACCAGAGGCAAAAAAAAAAATCACATAATGATAAAAGGGGTCATACACCAAGAAGACTTAGCAATCCTAAATATATGTGCACCAAACTACAGGGCTACAAAATACATACAACAAAATCTAACAGAGCCAAATAGAAAAACAAACACACAACCATAGTTGGAGACTAACAGATAAAACAATGCATACAGCTACTGACAGAGAGTAACAAAGCAACTAGTCAGGAAATCAGCTAGGATGTAGAAGGACACCAAAGCACCGCCCACCAACAGGATTTGATTGACATCCTTAGAACATTCTACCCCAAAACAGAAGAGTACACAAGAGCCCACAAAGTCATACCCCAATATGCCATACGCTATGTCATAAGACAAATCTCAACAAATCAACAATGAAATCATACAGAATGAGACCAAACACTGCAACAGACTAAAACTAGAAATCCGAACAGGAAAAAGAAAATCTCTAAACCCTTGATAACTGAGCAGCACACTTCCAAATCATCCACAGGTAAAAGCAGAAGTCTCACACGAAAGAACAACGTATTGGAGTGAAAGGAAATGGAAATACAGATTAAAATTTATGGAAAATTTATGGAAAACAATTGCAGCGGTGCTGTGTTAGAAAACAGGGCGCCGAATCATTCATTCTAATCTCCTACGTCTAGAAACTCAGAGTCATAGATGTTTGATACCACTCGAGACATCTGCAATCCTTGTTGGGGTGCCTGGGTTCAGATCCCAGCTCGACTTTGCGTTCCAGCAACCCTAACCCTAACCCTAACCCTAACCCTAACCCTAACCCTAACCCTACACCTTGGGAAGCAGCAGATGCCAGGTGCTGGGGCCCTGCCACAGGTTGGAGTTTCCAGTCCTTGGCTTTGGCCTGAGCCAGCCCTGGTTGTTGCAAGCATTTGGAAAATAAACCAGCAGATGGGAGATTCTCTTTCCTCTCTCTCTCTCTCTCTCTCCCTCTTTCTCTCTCTCATTCTCTTTCAAATTGTTTTTTAAATGTAGAAAAAGAAAAAGATGAAAATAAACAGAGAAACCAGAAAGTAGGGAAGTTATTGTTATGGTTGGATTCTTGTGTCCCTCAAACATGGCAAAAATCCCAACGCAACAGTATTGAGAGGTGGGGCTTTCAGAGCTGATAAGGGATTAGTGACCTTGCAAAAGGGCTGGAGAGCACTAGCTAGGCCCTTGTGCACTTCCCACACCTGCCGACATAGCATCGTCCCCTCCCAGGCACCATCTCAGAAGTGTGGAACAAGTCCTCACTGGAAACGCTGGTGCCTCTCCTCAAACTCCCAGCCTCCAGGACCCTGAGAAACAAACTCCTGTTCTTTGTCATCCATCACCCAGCCTCAGGTGTGCAGTGACAGCAACACAAACAGACTGAAACCACAGGGACCAGCAGCAATTACTCACGTGCAAAACAGAACAGCAAGAGAGGAAAGCAGCGGCACAGACAGCTGGTCCTGTGACAGCACCCGTAAAATGGACACACCTATAGTGAGATGAATGGAGAAGAGAGACAGAAGACATGAGTTACAGATAGCAGGAAAGGACAGCGAGAGAGCACCATGGATTCTGCAGCCGCCACGGGGTAAGGGATCCCGACCTACAACTCTGCACACAGGCACTTGACAACTTGGCCCAAACGCACCGAGTCCTCAAAGCACACAAACGATTACGACTCACCTGGTCTTTTCTTTAGTAAATCTTTTTATCACTTCTTTTTAATATTTCTTTATTTTATTTGAAAGGCAGAGTTACAGAGAGAGAGAGGTATCTTCTATTCACTGGTTCACTCCCCAGATGGTCACAGAGGCCAGAGCTGCGCCGATCCGAAGCCAGGAGCCAGGAACTTCTTCTGGGTCTCCCACATGGGTGCAGGGGCCCAAGGACTTGGGCCATCTTCTACTGCATTCCCAGGCCATAGCAGAGAGCTGGATCAGAAGTGGAGCAGCCGGGATTCAAACCAGCGCCCAAATGGGATGCCGGCACTGCAAGTGGCAGCTTTACCTGATTATGCCACAGTGCCAGCCCTCTCACTCAGTCTTCAGTAGACAATTTGACTAACCGTATAACTACTAAGGAAATTGACACACATAATTTTACAGCTTCCTGAAAATGAACTTCCCGGGCCCAGATGGTCTCCCTGGAGAATTCTAGCAAATGTGAAGAGAAAATTAACAGTGATTCTAGAGTCTCTTCCAGAAAATAGAAGAGGAGGTGGCACCTCCCAGTGCATGTACAGAAGCGAATACCATCTTGAACCCAAACCCACAAAGACAGTACCAGAGAGAGAGAGATCTCAAATTAATACCCTTCATGAATATACCCACAAAAATCTTGCATAACAGATTCAGGGGCAGGCATTTGGCACAGCAGCTGATAATCTGCTTCGAGTCCTGGCTCCACTCCCAGTTCCAGCTTCCTGCTAATGCACCCCCTGGGAGGCAGCAGGTGCTGGCTCAAGTACCTAGGTCCCTGTCACCCAAAGGGGAAATCCGGATTGGGTTCTGGGCTCCTGCCTTTGGCCTGGCCCATTTGAAAAATGACCAAGTGGATGGGAGATTCTTCTCCTCTCTCTCTCTCTCTCCCCATCACCACCCCTCCTTTCAAAGAAAATAAAAATAAATAAGCAGATAGATTTTTTTAAATCTCAGCATGTAGAAATCAGTACACTAAAAAATGCTACATCAAGGGCCGGCGCCATGGCTCAACAGGCTAATCCTCCACCTTGCGGCGCCGGCACACCGGGTTCTAGTCCCGGTTGGGGCGCCAGATTCTGTCCCAGTTGCCCCTCTTCCAGGCAAGCTCTCTGCTGTGGCCCAGGAGTGCAGTGGAGGATGGCCCAAGTGCTTGGGCCTTGCACCCCATGGGAGACCAGGAGAAGCACCTGGCACCTGGCTCCTGCCATTGGATGAGCGCGGTGCGCTGGCCGCAGCGCGCTGACCGCGGCGGCCATTGGAGAGTGAACCAACGGCAAAGGAAGACCTTTCTCTCTCTCTCTCTCACTGTCCACTCTGCCTGTCAAAAATAAAAAAAAAAAAAATGCTACATCAAGTGAGGTTTATTCCAAGAATGAAGGGCTGGGTTAGGGACCGGAATAGTGACGGGCCAAGTAAAGCCTTTGCCTGGATACCAGCATCCCATACGGGCTCCGGCTCAAGTCCCAGCTGCTCCACTTCCAATCCAGCTCTCTGCTATGACCTAGGAAAGCAGTGGAAGATGGTCCAAGTCCTTGGGCCCCTGTACCCTCATGGGAGATCCAGAGGAAGCTCCTGGCTCCTGGCTCCTGGCTCCTGGCTTTGTCCTGCCCCTGCCCTGGCCACTATGGCCATTTGGGGAGTGAACCAGCAGATGGAAGATCATTCTCTGTCTCTGTTTCACTGTCTTTCTCTGTAACTCTGAATTTCAAATAAATAAGATGAATCTTTTAAAAAGAGCTGGTTTAATATTCTCCATCAGCCAACTACTATAATCCACCATATTGACATACAAAAGAAGAAAAAAAATCAATCGTATCAAATAACATGTATTTGACAAAATTCAATGCTTATTCTTTGTACAAAAAATACTTCAGAAAAATGAGAATAGAAAGGGAACTTCCTCAATCTGAAAGAATTTCATCAAAACAAAAAAATCTACAGCTAACACTGTACTTAATTATGAAAGGCAAGTGTTTCCCCTCCAAGATCTTACTCAGCATAATGCGGAAGTGCTAGCCAGAGCAAGAAAGCAAGACAGGGAAATAACAGCAGAGAGATCAAAAAGGAGAGGCAAGGGGCTGGCACTGTGGCTTAGAAGTATCGTTAAGTCTCCACCTGCAGAACCAGCCTCCCATACGGGCGCTGGTTCAAGTCCCGGATGCTCCACTTCCAATTCAGCCCCCTGCTGACGCACCTGGAAAAGCAGTGGAAGATGGTCCAAGTGCTTGGGCCCCTGCACCCACATGGGAGACCCAGGGGAAGCCCTTGGCTTTGGCCTGACCCAGCCCCAGCAGTTGCGGCTATTTGGGAAGTGAACCAGCAGATGGAAGATTCTCTGTCTGTCTGTCTGCCTCTCCTTCTCTCTATATCTCTGCTTTTCAAATAAATAAATAAATCTTTTAAAAAGAGACAAAGCAAAAAGAGAACATGATTATTTACATCAGAAATATGAATGAATCTACAAAAATAAAATAAAAATCCTTCTAGAAGTAGTGTGCTCAGCTGGTCCACAAGATGCAGGAAAAACATTCAAAAGTCAACTAGCAATGAACTCAAAGCCATTGAAATCAAGAACAGGCTATCATTTCCTGTTGTTCAAAAAAAAAAAGTCAGAATAAACCTAGCAAAATGTGCAGGATTTGTATGCTGAAAACTGTACAACAGTGATAGAAGAAACCAAAAACTAAGTAAACAAATAGACTCACTGTGCCTTATTCATGGATCAGGTGATTCAGCACATAAAGACAATAGTGATTCTATAAAAATTGGTACAGATTTGTCATAACTCCTATTAAAATGGCAGCAATGGCCGGCACCGCGGCTCAATAGGCTAATCCTCTGCCTGTGGAGGCACCCCGGGTTCTAGTCCCGGTTCGGGCACCAGATTCTGTCCCAGTTGCTCCTCTTCCAGTCCAGCTCTCTGTTGTGGCCCAGGAAGGCAGTGGAGGATGGCCTAAGTGCTTGGGTCCTGTACCCGCATGGGAGACCAGGAGGAAGCACCTGGCTCCTGGCTTCGGATCAGCACGGTGCACCGGCCACAGTGCACCGGCCGCAGCAGCCATTGTGGGGTGAACCAACGGAAAAGGAAGACTTTTCTCTCTGTCTCTCTCTCTCTCTCACTGTCCACTCTGCCTGTCAAAAAAAAAAAAATGGCAGCAAGATTATTTTGTAAGCGTATGCAAGACTCCTCTTTAACCACACCTTCTGGCAATGTCTTCCCATGTAATTTTGAGATTTTCCATGGGTCTTGCCTTGACTCATGAGATTGCAGCAAACGATGCAAGCTGAGGCTTTAAAAAGCACCTGTGTGTTTCCCCCCCTTCTTCTCTTGTTTCAAACAAACCCAGACTAGCAAAGGCCACCCTGGGCCAGCCAGCACCCAGCCCGCCCACCGCCTGCCTGCAGAAAAATGGGCAAGTCCAAGAGTGGCCAGTCCGGGCAACCCAGACCAGCAAAACTACTTCCACTGACTCACAGGTGCACAAGAAACCAGAACTAGCTGCTGTTTCAAGGTGCTGACTTTGGGGTGACTTGCTGTGTGGCGTGATTGTGACAATCGATAACTACTCCAGGGGACGACACCAGGACCAGAGAGTAACAGACTATTGGTGAGTAAATGACTGCGCAGGTGTTCCAGCCCAGTGGGAAACTCTAAGAATACAAAGTTCAGCTCCGGCAGCCTCCTTCTCATTTTTGGCCCCAGCCACCCCAGGGTTTTGCTAGTAGGGAGAACAGAACATGAGCTTTGGAGACAGCAACTTAATCTTGGAAGCAACCCCAGGGGAGAGTGTCGTGTCCCCATTTGAAAGATTGGGGTACAGGAGCCATCACTATGACGCAGTGGGTGAAGCCAGCATCTGCGATGCTAGCATTCCATATCGGAGCACCAGTTTGAGTCCCAGCTGCTCTGTGTCTGCTCCAGCTTCCTCCTAATGCACCTGGGAAGGCAGCAGAAGATGGCCCAAGCACTTGGGTCACTGCCACCCATGTGGAAGACCCGGATGGAGCTCCAGGCTCCTGATTTCAGCCTGGCTCATCCCTGGCTGTTGCAGGCATTTGGGGAGTGAACCAGTGAATGGAAGGGCTCTCTATCAATGAGAGAGAGAGAGAGAGAGAGAGAGAGAGAGAGAGAGAGAGAGAGAGAGAGACTGCCTTTCAAACAAATAAATCTTTAAAAAGATGGGGAAACTGAGGCTGCAGTGGGTGTAGAGCTGGTCACATGGCTGGGAGAGGGAAGATGAGTCGGTCAGTCAAGGTCATTCTGGCTATAAAACACCTGCTATTTCCTGCACACCACACAGCTCCCTGAGAACGAGGCCCATGGAGCAGGTCCCCAGCCCCCTCCCTTCTACATGCTGCTTCCTGGTGCTCAGCCTGATTTTTTTTCTTGCCCTAATGGGCCTATTAGACCCTTTATCTAAAAATTTCTCAGTAGAGGGCAGAAAACTTGGCTGTAACCTTAGCACACAGCTAGAAGTATACATAGTGGCCAATCTTTACAGATTTAATTGCCTATGAAATTACTCTCTATGCAGCCCCAGTATGGGTCCCAGTGCCTCCCTCTTCTTGCCAGGGGCAGCATAGCTACTGCATGTGTGCTATGTGCTCTGGGGTCCACCAGAGCTTATGCAAAGCTTGACTGCTTGACTTTGAGTAGGTAACAAAGCATCCTGGGCCTCAGTTCTCTCATCTACAAGTGGGAATAGCCATAGTAACTGGTGGCAAAGTTGGGAGAATTCAGTAAGACAACACATGTTAAGCCCTTTGGGTTGTGCCTGACAAATGGTAGCTAATAAGTCAAGATTCTGTTTTTCATTTGAAAGGCAGAGAAAGAGAGAGATAGAGAGATTGATCTTCCATCTGCTGATTCACTCCCCAAATGTCTGCCACCTCAGAAATCAGGGTTTTGGTTTGGTGGGTTGGTTGGTTGGTTGTTCGGTTGGTTGACTTCTAGAAGGGCTGCTGTTAACTGTGCCCCTTGGTCCCATCATCTATCCATATGACTTTGAGTCCTGAACTTCCACTTGCCATGTTTCATCTCCAGAGAACTAGTCTTTTGGGGCAGTTCGGGCTCATAAACTCTTCATGGTTTGCAGGATCCTCAGGGGAAGAAAGAAACAGCAGACTCTTGGAGGTAAGCGACCTCCTCCCAGTAAGGAGTTAGTGGTCTGCAAGAAAGGGGATCCGAGCCCTGTCCACCTGCACCCAATCCAAGCAGAGTCTGAGCAACCAATGCCCCCAATGCCGTTGACGGCCCCCAATTCCGTCAGCCCTCCACTTGACCTGGCTGGCTCCTCTGACCATGGTCCCACCCACCAGCTCCCAGTGTGCATCCAGCCCAGGCAGACAGCACCTGTGCATCTTTGCTGGAAGCCTGCCCCCCACCAAGCTGCCACAGCCTTCTGCCTGTGCATGTGAGACACAGGAAGCCACACAGAAGCCCCACCCACAGGGGCAGGAGAACCAATGATCCACTGCCTTTTCTCGAGGGCGACAACGAGGAGGTCTCGCTGGCACTCTCCAGGGCTCCCCTGCGGGACTGAGCCCAACATTTCCTCCTGCGGACCTCACTCAATACCGCACATGTTTGCTCAAGTGACACCACCCACCGCCTCCCCTGTCTCACTTCCTCACTTACACATTGTTCCTGCAAATGCTTCCTAGGAAAAATCTTACGAAATTTCACCTGAGGGGCTGAGCCAAGGGGATGCAGTTGAGCCTGAGAACCAAAGGAAGTTGGCCACGTGCACCCTGCTATGCACACCTTGCCACATGCACCTCACCCTATGCCTCAGGGCACACTCCTTTCTAAGCCTCTTCACTCATCTCAAGGGGATCCAGGCCAAGTATCACTGGGAGCCAGGCCTGAATCATTGAATGCAACCCATCGGTTTCCTGTGGGATCAATTTCACATTTTTTTCCAGATCGCCCATGAAAAATAATTCAGACTCTCTCTCTCTCTCTCTCTCTCTCTCTCTCTCTCTCTCTCTCTCTCTCTCCAGTTACACTTGGGCAGTGATGTTCAAGGACTCCCCAGGACGTTTCTCTACCTGACAGCTTTATGGGGCAATAGCTACTGGTGTTATATGTGTCCTCAGATAGGCAGGTCTTTTTATACTGTGTGTGTCCCCATAAAAATGATTGGTTTTAAGTTGTTATTCTAATATTGCTGTGATTGTAACATTGGAGCCGACAGGCTCCGAAGGAGATGAGTATCAAGATCTGATGAAAAGAAGCGAGGCGGCCACGGCCGCCCACGTGGCGGGAGGGCGAGGCTGGTGGGCAGCTGTCCACCGGGCGGCTCAGGACTCGAATCCCCTTGTTTTTGTGCGATTGCAAAGACAGCGATTAATAAGTGATAGCCTCATAAATAATCAAAACCGCTCCCCAGAATGGATAAACCGGAGGCGGCTCTTTGTGGCCTGAGGGGGGTGGAGTTCAGAGGACTAGAGAAGAAACCAAGGAGATGTTCCGAAGGAGAGGAAGGGAGGGAGGAAGCAAATCTCCCACTGCGAAAGAGTCAGCCAGCCAGGCAGCAGTGGAAACAGAGAGACAGAGCCAGAGAGAGGCACACGCACACAGCCCAAGGCAGACACAGGGAGCCAGAGATACATGTGGTGTGGAAACAGCCCAAGACCCGGGGAGGGAGCCCCAGACAGAGAGACAGAAGCCTAATTGGAGAGGAGGTCACAAACAAGTGACTCACCAAGGCAGACCCAGGAGGACATTTCAAGGGGGAGGAGGCAGAGGAGGAGGGACAAGGGAACAGGAGGAAAGCAGGTGCACCCGCACAGAGCCCGCAGAGCCTCAGGTTAGGAGCAGGACTCGGGAACCTGGTACCAGCCGTGCTTCTGCTGTCGCTGGATCAAAGTGGCCTCAGGCATGTCACACTTTCTGTTCCTCAGTTTCTTGATCTGCAAAATGGGACCAGAGACACAGCCCCAGCATCTCAGCCTGCTTCTGAGATGGGGAAGCCTCGAGAAGACCCCCAAGGCTCCATTTCACCCAGCATTCAGGGCCTCGTGCAGGACCCTAAGTCTATGCTGGCCTCCAGGGCATAGAGCAAAGGTGGCGACTGCCCGTGTGGGATTTGCCTGCACCTGCATGTAACTTCTTTTTCTCTCAATTTTTTTTTTTATTTGAAAGGCAGAGTGACAGAGACAGTGACACAGAGAGAAAGAGATCTTCCATTCCCTGGGCCACTCCCTAGAAGGTCCACCCAGAAGATGCCGAGCAGACAGGATCAGAATCCATCGACCCCATCTTCTCTGTTTGAGTATCAGGTAGCCACCAGCTTCCTAACGCCACACCGAAGTCAGTGGCCTAAGGCAATCACTGCATCTCTCCATCACAAGACTGGCGGGTGGCTGTGAGCTCCAGGTTGACTATAGGAAGGCTGGAGCAGCCCTGCTTGGGGGGACGCATGTTGGCATCTGAGTTGAAGAGGCAGAGACGCCCTGGGAAAGTTTTCCTGGGGCATTAGTTATAAACTTGCAGAGTGCCCAGCAGAAACGCACACTGCCTCTGCAGAGACCCACATCACCCCTTCAGGCTAAAGTCCATTGGCCAAAACACAGGCTCGCCAGAGCCTGGCACCCAGGAATGGGACGGGAATGTGTCCTTTAATAGCTGATCCATCACAGTCCTCGGTCATGCCACGCTCCCGGTTCTCTGCTCCTGCCCCAGGTCGTCCCTTCCTGAGCCATCCACGCCCCTCCTGCTCGGCAGTCATAAAAGCCAATGCTTGTGGAGCATTCGCTGTGTTGCCAATGGGGAAATTGAAGTTCAGACAGGGGATATCACACAGCGAAGATGAGCCAGGATCGGAACTCAGAAAATCTGGTTCTGGAGTTGGGGACATGGAATAATCCCATGCTTCTGCCTTCCCAGGTCTATGGAACTTACCTCGAGGGATCTGGATTCTACGCACTCTGCAGTGGGCATCGGGGAAGAGCATGAGTTTCAGTTGCCCTAACTCTGGGCCTCAGTTTCTTCATCTGAGAAATGGGGATTCTAACACTTTCCTTTCTTCATTCATCGAGTTATTTTTTTAAGAAACAGAGAGACAGAGACAGAGATAGAGATCTTCCATCTACTAGGTAACTCATTATCTGCCTACAACAGCTAGGTCTAGACCAAGATGAAGCCAAGAGCCTGGAACTCCACCTCAGTCTCGACAGGGACCCAACAATAAGACCCACCACCTGCTGTCTCCCAGGGTGTGCACTAGCAGGAAGCTGGATTGGAAGCAGAGCAGCAAGGACTTGGGTCAAACACTCCCATACGGGATCCAGGCATCCCAAGCATCGTCTTGACTGCTCTACCAAACACCGATCCCAGTAGACTAATAATTTCCTTACTCGGCCACTAAGAATACTAAAGGTGATATACACCCCCATGCACGTGGCATCCGGCAAACTCAACAGGGAACAGCTGGTGTTAGTGAAGATGAGACTGGGAGACAGTGACCTCCAGGGCGTAGGCACCAGAGGAGATGGAGGTCTCTTTCCGGGAGCACCGTGTGTGTCAGCTCCACGTCACACTCTCCACCCACGCCTGTGATCCAAAAAGCATCACAGTTGACCCCCAGCCAGCCCTGATTGTGTCAACATTGCTGGTTTTCCAAGTGCTGTCATCTGTTCTGTTGACAGAGAGACAGCCTGCAGGGGGTTCTGAGCCCATTTGGCAAATGCAATTAATTCCTTCAGCATTAGATTGTCTTTTCCTAATTGTCCACGAGGATGCCCAGCCAGAAGGAGAAAGGGTCGGAACAGACAGGCCATTAATGTCGCTTCTTGGCCAGGGACAGGCTGTTCTGGCACAAGACTCAAAGCCGTGCGGCCACCGCAGTGGAAACCAGATTGGTGCCTGCTGGGCACCATCCGGGCTCAAGAAGCTCCCCCAGGGCCTCCTACACACAGGGGTGTGTCCACTGTGGCACTGGGTGCTGCAGCCACTGTCTGTCACCTCTGTCAGGTGCTGCCTGAGGCTCCAGGCTCTAAGCCCCGAGTCCTCCTGCAGTAGTCATGTTTCCAGCCGAGGCTGTGAGCCAGGCCTGACCCCTTCGGCAGGGCCATCCATCTCCCCAGCAGGCAGAGGCTTGGGTCCCCATGATGAGTCTCATATGGATCTGGAGAGGCCCCAGCCCCCTCCAAACCATGGAGCCCACCCAGCTCTGCTTCTCTCTGAGTTCCTGCCTGGACTTCCCTTCTGCCATTGCCATGCCCATTCCCTGACCTTTTCAAAATAGCCACTCATGGGTGGGTGGTCACCAACACCAGCAAGCCTGACCCAACCTCCAAGTTTCCTCTGTGAAAACTTCTCCTCTGCCTATCACCATGTTAGATGCTGTGACTCAACACACAAACCCATAATCCAACTACAGTCAAACTAAAGTCTCTGTGTATTCGTATGGAACCCTGATTGCAAAAGATGGACCTGCAATGCAAACTAGCTCAAGAAAAATGGGAATGGAATTGCTTGTGCAGATGACGTCCAGGAGGAAAGGCCTTCAGGCACAGCTGGATCCAGGTGATCAGGAAAAAAAAAATGCTCCCGAGGCTGTCTCAGTTCCGCTTCTGCCTCTGTTGGCTTTATTCTTCCGTAGTGTGTATGACCTGTATCAGTTCTAGAAAAACGACCTGTACCATGAGAATGCCTTTCTCCCAGAATTCTCAGCAAAAGTTACAAGTTGAGGACTCTACCGAAACACAGTTTCATCCCAGGAGCTGGTGATGTGGAGGAGGGGATGAGTCTCGCCTCAACTACATGGATTCAGTGGAGGGGGGTGAGGGGAGCATCCTCCAGAGAAAATCCAAGGAGCCCCTACGACAAGGGGGTGAGCAGCTATCGGACAGATCCCAGCAGGCACTGTGCACAATTTCCCAGGCACTGGGACTCGACACTTGTCAATATGCACCCTTCACGTGGATGGAGAGAGGGGATGGGAGTATGGAAGACAAGGATGCCTGCAAGGAGGCAAAAGACGCCTGTCCGCAGAGCACAGGAGCAAAGCAGGGTGTACAGAGAGAGAGACCAGAGGCGAAGGTGCTGCCCAGGCCGGTCAGACCTTGATGGCCACGCCCACTAACTCCAGGGGGGAGGAGCCTGTGCCCATCCCCATTCTCCTCTACGGAAATCCTGCCTCCTCTCTCCAGGTCACGTGGCTCAGTTGAGACCTGCCCCTCTCCTGATCACCTGCCCAATCAGCTCATCCCAGGCCCTCTTGGCCAATGATTGGTCCAGAGACAGGCAACTGAACAAAGCTCTACTTCCTGGACTCTTTATTCATTTATTTATTGCACAGAAAAAGTCCTTCCACAGAACTGCTGAAATAAAAGCTCAGGTGGACGTAGAGTTCCTGGAAGCTGTGACAGAGCCTGAGGGAGGGAGCAGAGGGAGACAGGACAGCAGTGGAGACTTCATCCGGAGACATCGTTTGAGCTTCTGGATCCAGCCATGCCTGCAGGTGTAATCTGCCCAGAAAAGCTTTAGGTTTTGCACAGCAATAAATTTCAGGTTTTTTTTTTCCATCCACAAGTTATAGTTGAGTTTCTGTCACTTGTAATCTAGAGAGCCCTGATTAATAGATTCTCCTTCAATCTACCTCCCCCACTTCAGTTCCTACTGTTGGCTGAGTCGCCCATGCAGAAGTAGATTGAAACCAGAACAGGCGGCAGCCCAGGGTGTCTCTCCCTAGAGCCTCAGTACCAGGTCATGGTGCATCCAGCTATGAAGCCCCACCTTCCCCATCCGACTCAGATCTGACCGAAGTGGGACACGGTCCAGCAGCCTTGCCCACCCCATCTGGAGGGTCTCAGAGGACATCTGCTCACCCAGGTCCACAGCAAAGCCTCCTTTAGCCCTTATCCAGGCTTCTGTCACTCCCATCAGACCATGAATGACACCAGTCGGTATCAATAGCAGCATTAAAACCCTAGGACACTGCCGGATTCTTCCCTGTTCCTTTGAACATGGATTCGAGAAGAATGCGGGTCTCAGGCCATACTCACGCTCCTACTTCACTCCTTTATATGACAACTCAAGCCGTGGCCTCTGATTGGTAGACTCAACACTCACGTAGAGTCTGCTGCTCCTCCTACCATATCAGCGCTGCTGGCAACAGAGATGTCAGAACGCAGCCGATGGATGCGCTGTGCCCTGTGCCAAGGCACTGGGGCATAAACAGAACAGGCTTTGGAGCCAGACAGATCTGGGGCCGCAGGCCCAGGGTCCTCATTGGTGGGACAGAGAGAAGATGCCTATCATAGAGGAACATGTAGGGAGCAGGTGAGAGGCGGGTGTCCAGCCCAGCACCAGGCAGACAGCAGCCCCTGGATGAATGTTGTGTGAGAGGCAGGCAGGGAAGAAGGATGGAAGGGCAGGAGAGAGGGAGGGAGGGAACCACCATGGTACCTCGCATACTACACACGTTCAGTATCTGCTCACCCAAGCTCTCCTGCCAGAGCTCCCATTTCACACCCAGACAAACCCACATTCTATAGTGTCCCCAGGTTCTATCCTCTTTCCAGTCTGGACTCCGCTCTCCTTGTCATCAGCTCCTGTCCCTGATCACCCCATGGCCACTTACCCGAGACACAGCTGCTTTGCTGATAAGGAGAAAGGGAAGCAGCCAGCCAGAGGGTCCCAAGCCACTAGAATGCCAGGGACGAGCTTACAGGTGCAGCTTAACCTTCATCCCCACAGGCCTTCTTGTCCATCCTGGAAATCTGGGACAAATCGCTAGCAGGTGCTTTCTAGCACACCCCCTGCACACGGCCCACCAGACATATCAGGCAGTGGGAGCAGATGCTTCTGTTTACAGAACTCTTATTTTGTGCCAGGTTGCAAATGGTGCAAACTTGGTCCAACTCACAGATGCATTTTGTTTGGCCTGAAAGGTGTTTAAATATTTGAAAAACTCACCAGCATTGAAATATCAGAAAATCTCCCATCAAAATCTCTTTCAACAGTCTAAAGAGCTGGACACACGTTGCCACGTAGCCAGGGGACAGCAGCCTCTTTTGACTGGCAAGCCTTCCCATTAGCCATCGTGTACAGCAAACTGGCCCCTTTAGGCATTTCGTTGTAGTATTTCGGGGGTTAAACTAGATTCCCGGGGCAGGAGCTGTGGCATAGCAGGTAAAGCTGCTGCCTGCAGTGCCAGCATCCCATATGGATCCCAGTTCAAGTCCCATCTGCCCCACTTCCAATCCAGCTCTCTGCTATGGCCTGGGAAAGCAGTAGAAGATGGCTAAGTCCTTGGGCCCCTGCACCCATGTGGGAGACCCAGAAGAAGCGCCTGGTTCATGGCTCCTGGCTTCAGATCAGCACAGCTCCGGCTGTTGCAGCCAACTGGGGAATGAACCAGTGGATGGAAGACCTCTCTCTCTCTCTCTCCTCTCTCTCTACCTCTTCCTCTCTCTGTGTAACTCTGACTGTCAAGTAAATAGATACTTTTTAAAAAAAGATTCCAGGTATCCATATTATCTGTACAGAGCAGAAAAGAATTGACTGTCCCTATTTGCAGATGACATGACTACATATGCAGAAAATTCCAAGCATCTACACACACACACACACACCTAGAATGAATATGTGGACTCAGCAAGGTCACAGGACACAAGATCAACCCACAAAGGTCAACGTGTTTCTCAGCAATGGATGCAGAGAAACCAACATTAAAAACGCAATCCCATTGACAATTTCACGGGGGGGGGGGGGAGGGGATGAAATGCTTGGGAATAAATCTAGCAAAATCTCATAGGGCATGTGTGCTGAAAACTATGAAAGAAATCAGAGAGATAAATGAAGAGATACTGCGCACTCATGAATTGGAAGACGCAGACATAGTAATATCAATCCTCTCTATCGACGTGTGCAAGTTTAAAACAACCTCTTTCAAAATCCCAACAGGACATCTGTAGATCCAGACAAGCTTACTCTACAATTAGCTGGAGAGGCCAAAGAATAATTCTGGTAAAGTAGAATAAAGCAGGAGAAACCTTGCTAGCCACTGTTAAAACTCGGTATAGAGCTATAGTGATCAGGACAGCATGGCAGAGGCAGATAGAAACACAGATCAACCTAGAGCCCTCCCTCCACGGGTGCTGCCAGCTGATCCTTGACACAGGTGCAAACGCAACTCAATGGGAGAAGAAGAATCCTTCCGCCAAATGATGCCAACGCCACGAGGGGATGGGACTTTACCCTGGTCCACAGCTCTAACTCCAGCACCTAGAACAGTAATTGGCACGTAACACGTGCTTGATAAATATCTGTTGCACGTAGAACGGTTAGAAAAGCTAAGTTTTTTGTTTGTTTGTTTGTTTGTTTTGCAGGTATGGCTCTGAATGCCTGGCTGTGTTCATCTTAACAACCCAAGAGAATGGGTCTTTGTTATTATCATTCCCTGCCTGAGAGAGGGGCGGATTTGGAGCACAGAGAGGTCAGGAAAATTGCCCAGTATCTCGCAGTAAGACCAGCCAGTAAAGGACAGAAGCAAGCTCCCCTTGGCCCCCCGAGTGGCTGCATGGTCCGCGTTCTACCTGAAAAAGAAACTCAAGGTCAGAAAGCCTGCACGAATCTCCAAAGACCCGCCGTGCGCAGGCACTGGGCTCAAACTCCACCATGGCTCAGTATGAGCCCAAGACCCCTGCCACAGCTCTCCAAAACATCCTGGGGTGCGAGCCTTGTGGCTGAAACAATAGCGGGGCTCCCAGCGGGGCGCGGTTCACCGAGCCAGCTCGTTGATCCGTTAATTGGCTTTCCCTGTTTCCAGGGAAAGCAGCCGGTGCAGGCGAGGCCGATCAATATTGCGCTGGGCGATTCATCTTCACACGCGCCACCTCCCTGGTGCTCCTCGTCCAGGCTCCCGGGAACGGGTTCCCGGACGCTGACCAATAGGAGACTCCGAGGCAGGCGCGCTGCGTGAGCAGATCAGAGCGCTAGCATCTGCATCGGTCCCAGTAGCAGCCTCCCTCACCTCACCCAGCTTCTCTCCACCCTGGCGCTGAGCACGCTGCGAGTCAGCCCAGCAGACACGGCGAGGGTAAAATTGCCACCTGCAAGATGGTATTGGCTGCACACTTTGAGATATTGATTTTTTTTTTTTGCTCCTTTTCTATAATCAGGTATATTGCCCAGAGTTGCAGAAATTACGGAGATGGAGATTGCATACAAAATCGCTGATTCCACTCCCACCCGTTGCCAGAGGGCCTTCTTATTCTCCAAGACTGAGGAGAGAGAGAGAGCCAATTTCCTGAAATTCAGGGTATTGTTAACAGTTTAAAATTGAGCACTTCGCTTTGCCAACTAAACGTGGCACAAACAAGGCTCCCTGAGGCCTGGAGAGGTGGGGGTTATCATGAACTCTTTCCAGAAGGAAACTCGGGATTCTGAGATGTGCGCTTGACCGGCTGCTGCCTCCACTGTCCTTCTGAGGAAGGTTTGCGGCAACAGGAGTGGCAGGTTAAAGGCGTGTGTCCCCCAGAACTCACCACGGAGGCCGTGGGATGTGATGGCATTCCATTGCTCCAGAGGGGATGCTGTTTTATTGGGCAAAGCTTTAAGATAATGGCTTTTTTCCTTCTGCTTTTCTAAAACTGAATATATCGCCCCCAAGCCTCAGAAATGACTGTGATTGAGATGTGTGGGGCCCTTGAGAGCTAATTAGACTTTGATGAGACCTGGAATGTGAGACACCCACCACCACCACCACCAGGAGGAAGGGGAAGAAAACCAAAATGCATTGACCTTCTCTCTCTGCAGTGTGAGGATTCGCCCAGCAGGTGGAGAGACTGGAAGCTGACCACACTGACACCCTGACCTTGAACTTCTGCCCCCATGACCATAAGAGATGAAGGCCTGCTGCTTGAGCCACCCAGCCTGTGGCATCCCCCGTCACAGCCCAAGCAGACAGGGATGCCAGGACACTCGCTGTGTCCTGGGGCAGGGCTGCTGGGTGACCCAGAGAGGCAGGGCTGCCAGAAACCAGCCCAAGGTGGGTTTGCAAGCCACTCACACTCCTTCTGCCCAAAGACAATGCTGCAGACCCGAACATGCCCCACCCTTCTAAGCAGGACAAGCTGGGAGATATTCTACCTGAAATTCCTAAAGAGTTAACTGCCTCTCTAAGACGCGCGAGAAGCCATCCAGTCCCCATCAAAGTGACTCAGCACCAAAAGGACCAAGAACAGTAGGTGAATGACTGGTCCCAGCAAAAATTTCATTCACAAAAGCAAGCAGTGGGCGGGGTTTTGTCTGGAGGCTGTGTCCTGCCTTCTTGGAAGATGGGACCTGAGAAGCAAGTTTTAGCAGCAGGGGCTGAGCCTGTCTTCAGCCCCTCTGTGGCTCCAGATGCTAAGGAAATAGCAGCCCAGGCCAGAGAAGGGAGAAGCCGGGTCCCCATCAGCAGGACGGGCGGGAAAGGCACAACCTTTTCCACGTGGTGGAAGCCAAACTGGACCTATCCAAGCGAAGCTAACAGCAAAAAAGTCTAATAGTAACAGGAAAAGCCAAAATGCATGCCGCTCATCGAAGGAAGGTACTTCTGGCCGGCGCCACGGCTCACTAGGCTAATCCTCCACCTGCGGCGCCAGCACCCTGGGTTCTAGTCCTGGTTGGGGTGATTCTGTCCCAGTTTCTCCCCTTCCAGTCCAGCTCTCTGCTGTGGCCTGGGTAGACAGGGCAGGATGGCCCAGGTGCTTGGGCCCTGCACCTGCATGGGAGACCAGGAGGAAGCATGTGGCTCCTGGCTTCGGATTAGCTCAGCGCACCGGCCATAGCGGCCATTTGCGGGGTGAACCAACGGAAAGGAAGACCTTTCTCTCTCTCTCTCTCTCTCTCTCTCTCTCTCTGTCTAGCTCTGCCTGTCAAAAGAATGGAAAGGTGAATTTATTTGGGTGCAAAATCTGATGAAATGGTGCACCGTTTCTTCACAATGCACACACTGCATGAACTTGTTCAAGCCCCCCTCCCCGCCTTGCCTTCCCCCTCCCTCTCTGGTGGTCCACTGCTCATGCCCAGGCACACTCATCCCAGTGGCTTCCTTCCTCCCCGCCTTGCCTTCCCCCTCCTCCCTCTCTGGTGGTCCACTGCTCATGCCCAGGCACACTCATCCCAGTGGCTTCCTTCCTCCCTGCCTTGCCTTCCCCCTCCTCCCTCTCTGGTGGTCCACTGCTCATGCCCAGGCACACTCATCCCAGTGGCTTCCTTCCTCCCTGCCTTGCCTTCCCCCACCTCCCTCTCTGGTGGTCCACTGCTCGTGCCCAGGCACACTCATCCCAGTGGCTTCCTTCCTCCCCGCCTTGCCTTCCCCCACCTCCCTCTCTGGTGGTCCACTGCTCGTGCCCAGGCACGCTCATCCCAGTGGCTTCCTTCCTCCCCGCCTTGCCTTCCCCCACCTCCCTCTCTGGTGGTCCACTGCTCGTGCCCAGCCACGCTCATCCCAGTGGCTTCCTTCCTCTTCCTCAAATGTCCAGGCTCGCTCGTTCCCCGAGTCCTTGTTGCCCTGCTAGGACCCGCACCATGGGCCAGCCCAGCTGGAGGTTGAGAGACGACATGGAGCAGAGACAACTTGTTCCAGCCGAGGCCATCCGGGACCAGCTGGGTGCCAGCCAGCCTCTCAGCTGACCATGAATGAGCCCAGGCAAGATCAGCCAAGCTTGGCCCAGGTAGCCTCCTTGGATGAGATCTTCCAAGGCTGAATCACAGTGGACTCCCCAGTTGCTGTCCCCACACAGAACACAATCCCAAGTATCACATCTTGACTCCAAATGCCAATCAAATCCTTCGTCTTAAGCCAAATCACCTTTCCTTGTCTCTGATGATTAATGTCACAATCCTCCAACCAGCCGCTCAAGCCACAGGGACTCATCTTAAACTCCTTCCCCTACCTCATCCAGGTTCCAGGATTCACCAGCCAACCTTGCCAACTCAGCCTCCTAAATATCTCTTCTCTCCAACCCCAAGGCCACGTCCCTAGGCCCAGGCCACCATCTTCTCTTTCCCGGATGGCTGCAATGGCCTCTTTACCCATTTCTCTGCCTCAGCGACCCCAGTCCAATTCCCCCTCTGCACTTCAGAAGCATAAGTGTAAGCTGCTCCTCCCCCTGTTTACAACCCCTCCAGGATCTCATGACCCTCAGGCGGGGCTCCGAGCCCTTCCCAGGCTCCCAGGACCCTGCCCCGTCCAGCCCCTGCCTCCCTCTCCAGCCTCACCTCTCATTGCTTTGCAAGCTTTAACCCGATGGTCCTCATCCCTGGCTGGACATCAGCCTTACCTGGGAAACACTAAAGAGAAATCAGCGCCTAAGCCCCACCCCCCAAATCAAGACTTGCCTGGTGGGAATGCGGTGCAGGTGTTTGTAGTTTTCCAAAGCTCACCGGTGACTCTAACCTGCGGCCAGAGCTGGCAGTGTGGCTGCAACCCAAGCAAAGGGTTCGTGCTGTCCCCATGCAGGAACCTGGGCCCCATGCCCATCCGCCCCAGCCCTGCACCACCGCCTCCTTCTCCCTGCTTCACCTGGGAAGCCCCAGCTTAACCCTCACAACTCAGCTCCAGGGAATTTGCGCCCAACCCTAGCTTCCCAGGCTGAGCTGCTGTCTTCCTGGGAGTTTGCACAGTCCCCTGGGCTTAACCCTTCCAGAGAGCTTACAACGCTGAATATTCACTGTCTCTGTCACCTCAAAGGGTTGGTGACCTTGCTATGGTGACCTGGAGAGGGAGGGCTCTCATCACTACTGCACCAGGCCTTAACACAGTGGCTCCCCTGTTAGACAACTCCACACACATTTGTTGGATGAATGAAAAGAGGCCCTGAAAGTAGGAATTTTACTGTCCTTTAGCTGCTCCCTCCCTTTCTCTTCCTTGGAAGCCTGTGTACACAGTAGGCGCTCAATAACCAACCCAAGAGGGGAGCATCCGCCCTGTCTTCACTTTCACAGGAGGGCTCTGGGGAGCAGAGACAAATCAAACTGAACTTCCTACACTTTTGCTCAAATGGAATTTGCCAAAGACGTCCTGAAAAATGGATTTAATTAGGGCCGTTAATAGGGGAGTCGTTGGCGGCTAAGATTTAAAGCCGAGGCCGGGAAAGGTAGCGTGAATTTTACCATTTTAAATTATACAGGAGGTTATTTCTCACCCTGGCCTTAATTATAAGAACGCATCTCGACGAGACTCGGCTTTGGAGGGAAGGAAAGCCGAAGGTGGAGCAAGAGCCGATGCCCCATAGCAGAGCCGCTGCCCAGCTGCCTCGGCCACAGGTGCACCGCCGTGGGAGGGGGAGGCAGGCACTGGCACAGCCAGAACTCCTTAGGCCAGCTAGGGTCAGTGGCACCTGCTGTGGCTTTTAAGTGCAAACAACACCCAGGAGAGGGAAAGGGGCTGCAGTCTCCATGGATGGAATGAATTCCACACAGGTTTTCAGAGGGCCATGGAAGTCATGCCTTCCGGTTTTGGAAATTCACGTTCCAGTGGGGTCCACAATCCCCTCCCCCACCACCACACACACACACACACACACACACACACACACCCTGACCGCCACCCAGTGATGGAGCCAAGTGAAAGGAGCTCTGTTTGCTGTCTTGGGTGCCCGCTGGGGGACAGTCTCTCCTCTGGAGACCCAGGGAATGAGTCTCGCTACCTAACGGGACATCACTCATTCTGCAAACCCCTACGCGGTGTGGGGAGGGTTGGGGAGATAAGAGAAGCACGTGCCTTGGGGGCGAAAGTTCATAATGCAGATGGCAAGTATTTTCCTACAATATTATTGAAAACGAACATATAAAAATACCAGGGGTGGGGCCAGCACTGTGGCACAGCAGGTTAACGACCTGGCCTGAAGTACTGGCATCCCATTTGGGTGCCGGTTAGAGACCCGGCTGCTCCACTTCCCATCCAGCTCTCTGCTATAGCCTGGGAACGCAGCAGAAAATGGCCCAAGTCCTTGGGCCCCTGCACCCGCATGGGAGACCTGGAGGAAGCTCCTGGCTCCTGGCTTCGGATCAGTGCAGCATCGGCCATTGCGGCCAATTGGGGAGTGAACCAGCGGATGGAAGACCTTTCTCTCTCTCTGCCTCTCCTCTCTCTGTAACTCTGACCGTCAAATAAATAAATAAATCTTCAAGAAAAAAAAAAGGTACCGGGGTGAACACCACGTCAAACATTTCGCTTAACAACAGGCTGAAGCCTGCACCTGCTGGACCCACTGTTCCCACCCTGCTGTGGCTCCAGGCCCTGCATTGCACGAGACCAAGCAAACCCAAACACACATCAGTAGCAGGGGTGGGGACAAACCAGGAACAAAATTAGGAAGTAAACTACGTAGGCGTGGTGAAGAGTGTTACAGAGGGAACCAAAGCAGAGAAAGGGGGAATTCCACACCAGCATCTCAAAACCCCCTGCCCTGCCCAAACTTTCCACCACCTGGTGTAGCAGAAAAGACACGGACTCTGGGGTCCCTCCAAAGGCCAGATCTCACCCTCTGCTGCACCTGCACGGTGTCTTAGGGCAAGTAAGGTATGGCCCTTTTATGGCACTCCCTAGAGTGGGAAGGCCAAAGTCAATAACAACAAAGAACCCTAGAATGCAGTGTGTGTGTGTGTGTGTGTGTGTGTGTGTGTGTAGTCTAGCACACCCAGGGGAGGTCTTTAAAAACTCCATGGAAAATGCATATTATGATAAAGCTACGCATGAATTTCCAAAACCATCACACCAAAATAAACTTACCTTTTTTAAATTTCATGTATTTTTATTGATTTGAAAGGCAGAGTGACAGAGAGAGAGAAACAGAGAGAGGAAAAGATTTTCCATCTACCGGTTCACTCCCCAAATGCCCACAACAGCCGAGATTAGGCCAGGTCCTGAGCCAGGAGCCAGGAACTCCATCGGGATCTCCCACATGGGTGGCAGGGACCCAAGGACGTAGGCCACCCCCTGCTGCCTCCCAGGCACATTAGCAGAGACCCGGTCAGACACAGAGGCGGAATTTGCTCTCAGGTACTCTGCGACAGGAGCTGGGGCATCCCGAGTGGTGTGCTGGGCCCCCACAGCCACTCCATGAAGTTCAATAACCCTTAGCGGTCACTACGCAGCAAGCCTGGGGCTCAGCTCCACTGCCCACTCCCTCATGCAACGCAGCAGGTTGGAACAGAAAGCTGAGACGAAGCGGCTGGCCCAGCAACACCCCACACGGGTCAGCAGGCAGCACGCGGCTTGCGGGTCTTCAAGCCAGAGTCATCGGCCATTAGAGCTTCCACAGCTCAAAAAAAAAGCAGGGTCCTGCCCTGGCCATGCACAGTCCTCTGGATCTTTCTGAGCTTTGCCCTCACCTCTCAAATGCAGGTGAAAACACAATCCCTGTGCCCGCAGGACCCTGGCCTCCTCCTCGCCCTGCCGGGCAGGGGCCCAGGCTTCCAGGCCAGGGGGCAGAACAGCAGGTGGAGTTCAAACACAGCCCGTGCCCTGTTCTCCGGGCAGAGCCGTTTCACTCAGAGACAAGCAACAGCAGCTTCTCCAGTGGAGGGCAGAAGGAACTCATTACCCTTCCTGTTCCCCGTCCGGCCACCCCTGTCCCTGCTGCCACGGCTCCTCCTGCGCACTTGCAGAAGTGGCCGCAATGACAGAGCGCCCTGCCCGGAGAGCGCTGGCGGCCCATCCCTGCTGAGTCGTGATCAGTCCGAATCAGAAGAATTCCGTCCCTTCGTTTGAATGAAACAGATGAACTACCGTGGGCGTGCTGGACAGCTTCCAAGAGCTCGGCTCTGAGTGCCCCGCCCAAAAAGGCGCTAAGCTCCCCCCCCCCAACCCGGGGGTTTACGTCCTTGTCATCTGCCCGTAACCCCTCCTCTTGGGGCATGTGAAGGAATCTTTAGATGAAGGGGCTGCAGCACTCGGTGGCTGGGGGTGGTCCAGACCCTGGCAGGCCCCGTGGGGACTTTGTAACAAATGTGATCACCTGCCAGGTGGGTCTGGGGGCTGGGCTGGCAAGGTTTGCTCCTCTGGGAGGTGGCTGGGGTGGAGCCCCACCACCCTCAGTTCAAAAGCCCCAGCCAGAGGCCCCACCAACGGTCTCAACTCTGCTTGCACACGTGGAGACAGACTCTGGAGCTTGGGGCCTGGGGGCTGCACCTGTGAGTCCCATGTGCTCAGGTGTGGGGGACACAAGGAGTGCAGGTGCTACTCCCCTCCCACCCCCACCTCTCCGCCTGCCCCCTCTCTGAACACCCAACCTCCCACACTCCCCCCTCCATGACACAAGTGCCCTCCTCCTCAACCTCCACCAGCCACCCACACGCCCCTGGTTCAGCCAAGCGCTCCCTGTCTGACAGCCTGTTTGAATCCTGGCTGCTCCCTTCTGATCCAGCTCCCTCCTAATGTGCCCAAAGCAGAGGAAGACAACCCAAGTATCTGGGCCTCTGCCACCCATGTCCCCTCTTCCAGGTGCTGGGGACCCGTGGATGGCAAAGCACACACTGGGATCTCAAGGATTCCACCCCTAGCATTTGCCAACCTCGTTCTACCGGGAAGATGTGGGGGCTGGGAAGTTATGCCCAGGTGGCACAGCTTATAGGAGGCAGGGTCTGCGTTTGAGCTTAATCGAGTCTGCACCCTGCAACCTGGTGGAAGCAAGACACCTTGCCCCGCCCCGCCCCGCCCCAGGGCCCGACTCTGCGGACTTTCCAGGGATTTGAACTTGAACTCCCCGAATCCTTCCAGCCCCAGGTGATTCTCAATTGTGACCACGCCAATGAATGTCCGTGGCGGGCTGGCGGATGAATGGGGTTTCCGGAGGCCAATTTCTCCACCTTACTTGGCTCACGTAAGACGACCTCTCAACTCGGTTGGCGCGGGACTGTCTGGGTTCGAAACGGAAAGGCGGCGACCCGGGAACCCTGACTGGTGCTAAGCTGAAAAATGCGCTCCCCGGACGGGTGCTGCCCGTGCGGTCTGCTCTCAGCGCCCTCTGCTGGCCACAGAGGGGGCTCCCTGCTGGGAGGGGCGCGGACCTCTCTGCCTAGGACAGACTAGGAAAGCGGCATCCCTGCGAGGATCCCGGGAGTGTTCACCTGTCTGAGCCCTGAGCCTGAAGCCCCTCTCCTCCACCCCCAAGCTGGGGGCGGGGCTTCTCTGAGGTCCTGGCCTTTTGTCACCAGCTCTATTCCTTAAGTCTCCCAGCTTCCACTTCAAGCAGGTCCCGCGAAAGCCTTGGGGGAGCAGGGGTGGGGTCGTTGTTCTTAGTGTTTATGGGGCACTCACCAGGTGCCAGGAGGGGCCTCGCTTACCCCTCACCGTGACCCTGGGGGACAGTGGCTGTCCCCACCCAGCCCCAGACTCCGCCGACACCCCCAGCCAAGTCCTTTGGACCCTCCAGGGTCAGCCACAGGTCGCTGGACAGCTGGCTGGAGGCTGCTCACCCACGCCTGGGTCTGTCTCAGGCTTTCTCCAGCAGCAACCTCCGCCCCCAACATGTGCTCAGCAGAAGCCGGCGGGGGGCGGGGGTGGCAGCTGCCCCAGTGGAGTAGGGGCCACTGGCTAAACTGCCTAGGCTCTCAGAGCACCCCCCACCTCGCAGGGCTGAGCTCGGAGGCCGCCACCTGCCAACATCCAGCTCCTCACCTGTTTCCTGCAGAGAAACCACTGGTGCTGATGCTGTTTGGAGGGAGTTCAGACAGGGTAGGTACTTGCCCCAAGATCACACAGCTAATAGATGGAGGATCCTGGGGCTTAGCTGGGCTCCAGAGCTGTGGGCTGGCAGAACTGCAGTGGGAGGTATGGGGGAGGGGGCACAGATGTCTCAGAACCACCCAGGAAGGTGGTCCTCACCGCTCCCCCAGCCATGAGCCCCTTTTCTGCCCAGACCCCTCCCCCCAGGGTGGGCCAGGGATGTAACTAGTGCCAGGGTGAGGCAGCATTGTTCTCCCAACCCCACCCCGCCCCTGCCTCACAAGGCTTGTCACCATGACAACCAAGCCAGCCAATCAGAACACTCAGTTTTCCAGGGCAGCCCTGTAAGTTGAGTCACCCCTCCCCAGGCCAGCCAGAACCAACACTCAGAGGCCCCCTCCCAAGGCCCACTCCTCCTGGAGAAACCAGATCAGCTGCCCCCCATTTTCCTCGAAGGAGAAAAGGGGGAGTCCTCAGCCTGGGATGTTGTAGGGAAAGAGCGAAACGCAGCGTCCCCCAGCGTGGAGCCCCTGATAGCTTCCCGCAGTGACCTGGGGAGCTCCCACAGCAGTGCCAGCTCCGTGCAGGGCATGCGACAGCCCCGGCTGGAGGAACGCAGTGACGCCAGCCGGGTGAGCAGCGGCTACGCGGGCGATGAGGAGAACAGTGAGGTGGACCTGGTGGACAGCCGTCGCCTCCTGCGCTTGACCAAAAGGCTCCACACCCAGGGGGGCAGCTCCGAGAGCAGCCAGCTGTGCAGCAGATCCCCCCCAAAAAAGTTCAAGCAGAGCCGGCTCGGCAGCCCAGCGCACAGCACCCAGCAGACTGGAGGGGAAAAGTGAGACGAGGCTGCCCACGGGCAGTAGCAGCAGCCTGGGCAGCCTCAGCTTCATCAGCCCGGGCAGCAGCATCCTTACCTACCAGGTGAGCAGCGGGCTGCTCAGCGCCACCAGTGGGCCGCCCTCCAGCCAGGCCAGCAGCATCCAGAGCCTCGGGGCGGACAGCAGCGTGCCCAGCGCCCCCAACAGCAACACCAAACTCCAGGAGACCAAGGCAGCAGAGGTGGGCAACGTGACGAGCAGCAGCCAGGGCACCCCCGGCAAGCAGCCGTCCCAGGAGCGCGGGCCTCTGTGAGAAGACCACCCCGCCACCTCCAGCCTTCTCCATCAACTCCTTGAAGATCCACCAGCACGAGGGCCCAGCCCACCCAGACCACAGCCAGAGTGGCAGTCACCAAAGCCAGTGGGAAAATGCACGCAGGATCAGAGTCCACGGATGTGTAGGTCTGATCTGTAGCAGATTACATGTAACATTAACTATGGTTGCCAAGTGCCGTCTATAGCGAGACACTTGGTAGCCAAGGATGAGACCAGCAGTATTAACAGGGCTGTATCCCACAAGGCCAAGAACAACTGTGTCAAAACGGCCAGGGAGAGACAGCATCAGGACTGTGAATGTGAGTGAGGAGTGGTCCCTCGAAAGACCTATCCAGCCATCTGCGGTGAGCAGTCTCACGGCAGGACCAGCTGCAGCAAAACTCAGCGGTGGCGACAGCTGTGGCCAGCAGCAGGTGCCCGCTATACTGAGAGCCCTCTGCCAGGAAACTGTCTTGAGCAGTGAACACCACCTACAATCGAACCCAAGCATGACAAGCTCAGAAGACAGGCGCGCCATCGCGGTGGGGCTGGTCCATGTCAAGAACCACCTGCAGGGACCTGCTCAGCCTGAGATGGGAAGTCCTGGGGCCTTTCGCCATCGTAGCCCGGCTGGGTGGGCAGGCTCACATCTTCACCCCTCTCCTCAGGACAACAGGGAGCCCTGTAGGGCTGGCCCCGCAGAGCTGGGAGCTGAGTGAGTCAGCCAAGGGGAGGAGACCAGAGGCAGTGGTGCAGTCATCCAGTGGGTGCCCGAGGGGAAGCTGAGGGGGCTCCCGAGACAATAAAAGGTATCTGGACAGGCCACACGTGTGCGGGTCTGTGTGGGCCTCCCCCAGCCCAAGTTTCCAAGGGCGAACCTTGAACTTGCGAGAGCGCCTTGGGGAGGGCAGGTGGTATGGTGCCCGGGTCAGAGGTGCCCACATCCTCCAGCAGGGCACCTAGTTCAAGTCCAGGTTCCTCCGTGTTTCAGATCCAGCTTTCTGCTGATGCCCCTGGGAGGCAGCAGATGGGGACCCGAGTGTTTGAGGCTCTGCTGCCCATAGGAGAGACTCAGATGGAGCTCGCTTACCTGTACCACAGGCACGGGGGTTTCTGTCTTCTTCACTCACATAAAGGAGAGTGTGCCCGCGTGGACAGAAGCCACCACGTGTCTCGCTGGGCCCCTCAGTGTCTTCTCAGAGCGCTTTTTCACAGTTGCATTCACCTGCAACATCCTCCATGGGTGCTCAGCAGGGTCTGAGCACCCATGACACAGCACAGACTGGAAGCAGACCCAGCACAGACCGGAAGCGGAAGTCCTGCTCCCGCCCAGGCATCCCCCTCGGGGGTGGTTGTTAACACACCAGAGACAGGGGCCCCTCAAACCACAGACATCTGTGTCTCACACTTGCGGTGCCTAGGAAGGCCAAGGTCAAGATAGTGTGTCTGTCAGGAGTCTGCGGAAGGTGCACCTGTTCCTGGGGATAGCGGCAGGAGCTTGCTGGGGTCTCTTTTGTTAGAGTGAGGGTTCCACTTCAAGACCCCCCCACCTCCTAACACTGCCACATCAGGGGGAGTGGGTTACAGGGGACAGAGTGGGAGGGACACAGAGATCCCGTCCACAGCAGCCACTGAGCCCTGTCTTCTACACACACAGCTCCGGGGGAAGCTTGGTCAGCTCACCGCGCCCCACGACTGCCCTCCACTCCCTTCCCTTTGGGACATTCCCCTTGCTCCAGGGACCCTAAGGAGAAAGGCCAGCACCACAAGGAAAGCCAGGGGCCCCCACCCAGGGACAGCTGCCCGTGGACCCCCTCAGTCCAGAGCCCCTGGCTCCTCAGAGCGGCCAGAGCTCTCCTGTGTCCCTTGGAAGCAGCCAAGGTGTCCTAGCTGAGACCTTCCCAGCTTTCCCCACTGCAGGGAGATGAAGCCGCCGCCGCACACCCTCACCTGCAGGTGTAGGCGTGGACCTGTTCCTCATGTCACCCAGAGGAGCAGATCGCCAGGCATGGGGCTGCCAGTTGGGTAGAGAGGCACGTGCGTTTCACCTCGTGAGAAAAGTGCCTGCTTTTTAAAAGGTCATTGCCAAGTTGCCCTCGCCCTGTGTTTGTTGGCTTTTTCTTCTTTTCCTTTGTGTAACCGTGTAGGAGGGCAGCTTGTGTCAGTCTCCTAGTGCTAACTCCACTCTAGGTATAGGGAATGCACAAGATTTGAAGCCAGGCAGTCTTTTTTTTTTTTTTTAAGATTTTTTTTATTTATGGAAAGAGAGAGAGAGAGGAGAGGCAGAGAGAGGTCTTCCATCCGCTGGTTCACTCTACAACTGGCCGCAACGGCTGGAACGATCCAAAGACAGGAGCCAGGAGCATCCTCCAGGTCTCCTACGTGGGTGCAGGGGCCCAAGCACTTGGGCCATCTTCCACTGCTTTTCCAGGCCATAGCAGAGAGCTGGATAGGAAGTGGAGCAGCCAGGACTTGAACTGGTGCCCATACGGGATGCCGGCACTGCAGGTGGCAGCTTTACCCACTACAGCTTTACCCACTAACGCAGCAGCATCAGCCCTGCCAGGCAGTCTTAACCACAAACATCTCTCCCAACCCTCTCTGCTTCCAGGCACTGAGGGTCTCCCACACCCCCAGACAGGAAGTCACGCCCACACGCAGGGGCTCCCAGGCAGTGGCTTCTCTTCTCGCCACTCCTGTAGCCCTCCCACAGCACCCCCGTGCGGTGCCCTCACGTCCACCTCCAGGTCAACAGCCTGGCTTTCTCCACCCGCCCTCCCCAGCAGCACCGGGGACCCGGCAGGCCCTGAAGTGAGCAGTGTATTTCAAGGCAGCCTGGTGATTCTTTTTCCCCTGTCCAGCAGCCTGGCACTCAGGTGGCAGGGTTAGAATGATGGCTTGGCGGAGGCACAGGCTCCTGCATTATTAACTGGGCTGGAGAGAGAGCTGCTTACAAATACGGTCTGTGCAGCCGACCGCGGAGACAGGAGAGAGAGAGAGAGAGAGAGAGCGAGAGCCTGGGCCCGGGGACCTCACACTCTCCATGAGCGAGAGCCCTCTCTTCCTGCCTGCCCCCTTGACCTCCATCCTGAAGCCAGGACACAGGTTGTCCCTCATGCTCCCAGGCAAGAGGGTTCCTAGGAGATGTGGGAAGCAGGAAAGGGTTACGCGATGGTGTGGTCTCGCTTGCCACGCCTGGCCTGAGCCCGATACCAAGCAATGCTCTGGAGGATGGACTGCACTCCGAGTTAGTGCCACCTTCACTCAGACGGGCTGTGAACTGGGACACGTGATCGGCAGCTCTCAAGGGGCTGGGCAGCGAGGGCTGCCTCTGGCAAGGCTGCGTTGGTCACCGCAAGAGCAGGTTGTGATGGGGAGAGCGAAGCTGCCCCTCCCAGGCACCTGCTTGTGACACAGCACAGGGCACCTGCCCACCCCCCGCCCCCGCCCCAGGAAGCCAGGCAGGTAGTGGCACCATGCTCTTGAACCAGCCTCCAGAGCCGTAGACTCAGTAACCCTCTGTTCTTCGTAAATCGCCAGGTCCTGGGCCCCTATCACAGCAGCAAGAACCAGACTGAGGGAGCCAGTGCTGTGGCACAGCGGGTAAAGCCACCACCTGCAGCGCCGACATCCCATATGGGCACTGGTTCCAGTCCCAGCTGCTCCACTTCCGATCCAGCTCTCTGCTATGGCCTGGGAAAGCAGCAGAAGATGGCCCAAGTCCTTGGACCCCTGTACTGGTGTGAGAGACCTGGAAGAAGCTCCTGGCTCCTGGCTTCAGATCGGCGCAGCTCCGGCCGTTGCAGCCAACTGGGGAGTGAACTAGCGGGTGGAAGACTCTCTCTCTCTCTCTCTCTCTCTCTCTCCCTGCCTCTGCCTTTCTCTCTCTCTCTCTACCTCTCTACCTCTCTTCTCTCTGTGTAACTCTTTCAAACAAATAAATAAATAAATCTTAAAAAAAAAAAAAAACAGAATTCCACACAGAACTCTGCTGTGCAGAGGGCACTCACCGGATGCCCCCTTTCCCACGGGGGAAAGTCGGGGTGCAGGGGCGGTGGCAGTGCAGGGAGGGAGGGCAGACACAGCAGGTACCTTCTGTCCCGGAGTCTCTGTGGGCGCCGGCCAGTGAATTATTCATCAGGAAACCAGCTCAAGGTAGTTTCTCAGTCTTAATTTTCAATTCCCCTATTGCTGGCCAATTCTCTGCTGAGAACCTCTCAATTATTAATGTTTCTAAAACAATATTTGTTTCTGCTGCATCCAGCAACAAGCCGCAGCCCCACAGCAGGGGGTATCTGGCGGCAAGTCCCCGCCGAGGCAGCCTTCTTACAGGGGTCAAGGGTGCGTGAGGCTGCGGTGGCAAAGCCCGGCAGACACAGGGACTTCACTCTCACGACAAAAGAACCCGCAATCGCAGCCTGAGCCCTCAGGGGCAGGTGGTGTGGCACAGGACACTGTCCTCTCCGTTCAAGTCCCAGCTGCTCCCACTTCCGATCCAGCTCCCTGCTAATGCACCTGGGAAGGCGGCAGAAGATGGCCCAAGTGCTTGGGTCCTTGCACCCATGTGGGAGACCTGGAAGAAGCTCCTGGCTTCTAACTTCAGCCTGGCCCAGCCCTGGCCATCGCAGCCATTTGGGGAATGAACCAGAGGATGAAAGAGTCTCTCTCTCTCTCTCTCTCTCTCTCTCTCTCTCTCTCTCTCTCTCTCTCTCCCTCCCTCCCTCCCTTAACTCTGCCTTTCCAATAAATAAATAAATCTTTAAAGCAAAAAAATATATAAAGCAAGAGCATCTGCCATGTATTGGGGCTGTTAGATACCAAGTTCAAGGCTAAAGACTTTATTGTTATTTATTTACCTCTCACAAAAACTCTGCAGCTCAAGACTGTTCATTCCTCTGTTATAGTTGAGAAAAGGGAGACTCGGAGGGGCCCCTTCCTTGACCTTGGTTCCACAGCTCTTGGGGGACAACAGAGTTCGGATTCAGTTCTAAGTGACTCCATGGCCAGAAGACTCCCTGTGTTGGCCCCAAGGCAGCAGGGGCTGGGTGCTGCCTGGGATTTCAGTTGCATCAGGAGACACCTAAAGCAGACACAAGGAAGAACTTTCTGGAAGCATGTGTTACTCTCCAAGGGCATTTGAAGCAAGGCACTGTTGGGAGGGGGTAGGTATGAGTCAGAGGTCTGGAGGAGGGCATGGACTGACCACAGGGGGACCTGCAGTCCTGTGAGAGACTCCTCCTGCTACTTTGTTAAGATTTGTTTATTTATTTGAAAAGCAGAGTTAGAGAGAGGGAGAGAGAGACAGAGTTCTTCCATGGGCTGGTTCACTCCCCAAATGGCAGGATCAGCCAGGGCTGTGCTGGGTGACAACCAGGAGCCAGGAGCTTCTTCTGGGTCCCCCACATGGGTGCAGGGGCCCAAGCAGTTGGGCCATCCTCCACCGCTTTCCCAGGTGAGTTGGCAGGGACCTGGATCGGAAGCAGAGCAGCCAGGACTGGACCTGGTGCTTTAATAAGGGAAGCCAGTGTTGCGAGTGGTGGCTTCTGCACCCCGCTTCACCCCAATGCTGGCCACCACTCTCCTTTATTAGCGTGTGACCCCAGAGTGCCAGATGTGGTCAGTGACAGGCGGCAGAGATGAGGCCTGGAAGACTCCCCCTGCTGGCAGCGCCATGACATCTGTGTGTCCCCTTTAACACTCACACCTGCTCACCAACAAAGGGCATGGCGGCGAAGCCAAAGGCCAGCAGAGTACAAGGACTCAGGTGTTAGAGCAGGCTGGGATGGCATGCCATCTTGGCTGCTCAAAATCAATCCATGCATAACAAGGGGTTTGTAGGGAGGACAGACCGGCATCTCCAGGGACACAGGGCTCAGCCAGTCCTGCCTCTCCCAGGAAGTCCAGCTCCCAGTGGCTCTGTCCCTGGGCCTCCCTGCCTCTCCGCAGAGGGAGAAGAACTCCGCAGGGCTCCCTGGGCTGTTGCTTGCTTGAGCTTTTGTTGTTGTTTTCTTTCTACTTTTAGTGGGTGTTTTTGTTTGTTTGTTTGTAGCTTGGCAGGAAGCGATAGAGCGCCCATCTGCTAGCTGAGCGCCCCAAGAGCCTGCAGCAGCCGGGGCTGGGCGGAGCCAGAGCCAGGCGCTCAGCACCCCATCCGGGTCTCAAACGTGGGAGGCAGGGAGGGGCCGGCACTGCTGCCTCCCAGGGTCTGCATCGGCAAGAAGCCGGAGCCAGGAGCCGAGCCAGGCACAGCTGCATTCTTACCGGGAGTCCAAACTGCCGGACTTAACGCCCCCAGCCCCACTTCTCATCCCCACCCCATCTCCCTAATCGCCAGCTTCCTTGTTTTTAAGACCAGAATCCTCTGCTCAGCAATCCGAACGGCATCATTCCAAAGTCTAATTGGCCCAGCTTGCTGTCAGGTATACCTCCTCGACCAATCAGATGGGCCCGGGGGCGGGGTTGCTGAGTATAAATATGGCCGTAGGGCCTACCTGTGAGGAGAGGGCGGTGGTCTAGGCACTGTGGGCAGCCTCCAGCATGCGCCCCCCACACAAGGGGCTCGAAACCTTAATCCCGTCCCTCTGCCCCTTGTGTGGGCTGGGAGGTGACTCACTTCTAAAAAAGAGAACATTGGGGCGCTCACTTCCCCCACCCCCATCCCCGGCGCCTCCTGCCAGTCCTGGTCCCTCCCTTGGCTGGAAGCCCGCTGCCTGGTGTGCACGCCCCTGAGGGAGGGAAGCAGCCTGCAGGGACTCGAGCCAGGACTAAGGCTGTGGCCCACGCAGGAGTGGCTAGCTGCTTCCCAGAGTGAGCCGTGAGCCCCCCGTGGCCCGGGCCGACACCTTGGTCACAGCCTCTGGGAAGGCCGAGTCGGAGCCCCGGTCAGGCCACGCGCAGATCCCTGACCCACAGGAGCCAGTAGATTGGGGCGTTTTCTATGTACATATACATAAATAACGGATACTTTAGGGGAAGCGCTCATAGCTTGGCAAACCCCAGGGAAAGAGTCTCCTTGCCCTCAAGAACTGTGAGACGCGTTGGGCATCTGGCACAGCGGTTAGGCTGCGGCTTGGGATACCCACATGCTGCGTCACGTCCCAGCTCCATTCCTGATTCCAGCTTCCTGCCGCTGGGCATCCTGGGAGGCAGCAGGTGATGGCCCCTGATTGACAGTCCAGAGAGAGCTGGACTGAGTTCCAGCCGCCTGGCTTTGGCATGGCCCCACCCTGGCCATTGCAGACCCGTGGGGAGTGGACCAGCTAAAGGAAGATCTCTCTCTCTCTCTCTCTGTCTGTCTGTCTCTCTCTCTCTCTCTCTCTCTTCCACCCTACCCCCGTCTCTCTGCCTTTCAAAGGTTTGCACCAAAAGCTTTTCACTTCCAGAAGTCAAACACTCCCTGTAACAGCCTCACCCTGAGCCAGGAAACCTTACAGGAGGTCGGCCCCCAGGAGAAAGACAGACTATGCCAGGCACATTCTTTAAGTTTATAAGGACAAGTCATCTCCGGGAGCTGCAGTGTTAAAAATGTGTTGCTGGTCATCAGGGGAATGCGATTCGAAAGGACAATGAAAATCCCCTGCTGCCCCACCGGAATGGCTCGAATTCAAAGGATGGTCAGCATCCAGTGGCCGCAAGACTGTGAGAGCGCTGGTATGCTGCTAGTTTGAGTGGGAATGGTGCACCTACTTTGGGGCATTTTTTGGTGGCAGGGGGTGGGGGGAGATCTCCCAAACCTCACATAGCCCACCCCTCTGACCCAGCAATTCCACTCCTGGGTACACATCCAAGAGACATGATTGTTCACGTCCGCCAAAAGGAATGTATGAGAATGTTCCTAGCAGAGGCAAGTCAGAAACAGCCCAAACAGCCAGCGGCTGCGAAGTGGATGACCGAATTGTGCTAACAGCGCCCGCTGGGGTGTGGCGGTGCAGCAAGGAGAGGAGAGGCCACTGCCACACACGCCTACGCAACATCCATGAGTCCCCCAGGTAGGACATCCAGCCTAAGAAGCCATGTGCAGAAGGCACATAGAACACGGTCCCGTCGACACAGAAACCCACCAGCGCTGGCTGAGCCCAGGCTGCGGCTCACCCGGACAGGGCTCAAGAGCATGCCCTGAGCGCTCCGTATCTTTTGCTTGGTGAGCATTAAGCATTGTGCGCTTTCCTAATATGCAGTTCCTTGATACAAGAAAAAAGTTAGGGCAGGCATTTGGCGTAGCAGCTAAGACCCCACTAAGGACACCATATCCCGTGTCGGAGTTCCTGGGTTCGAATCCCGGCTCCACATCCAGTCCCGGCTCCCTGCTCACGCGCACCCTGGGAGGCAGCAGGTGAAGGCCCAAGTCCTTGGGTCCCTGCCACTCACATGGGGTTGAGTTCCTACCTCTCAGCCTGAACCAGACTCCTGTGGGCATTTGGGGAGTGAATCAGTAGATGGGAGCGCTCTCTGTCTCTCCCTCTCTCTCCCTTTCCTCAAAAAAAAAAAAAAAAAAAAAAAAAAAAAGTCAGTTGTATGGATATCAGCGATATAAAGAATCAGTTTCATAAGCACCCCCCAATCGACGACACAATCACCTCTGAAACAGAGGTAAGTCTGGGGTGGGAGGAGGAGGAAGAGAGACGGGTATTAAAGATAGGTAGGTAGATAGATGATAGATAGAGTTGATAGATAGTTGATAGATGGATGGATAGATAGATAGATACTTCAAAGAACTTCACAGATAGAATAAGAAGTGTGAGTTTATTTTGATGGAAAAACAATTTTAAAATCCAAGCACAGGACTTGGTACTGTGGTGTAGCGGGTAAAGCCGCCACCTGCAGTGCTGGCATCCCATATGGGCACCAGTTCAAGTCCCAGCTTCTCTACTTCCGATCCAGCTCTCTGCTATGGCCTGGGAAAGCAGTGGAAAATGGCCCAAGTGTTTGGCCCTGCACCCACGTGCAAGACCCAGAAGAAGCTCCTGGCTTCGGATCAGTGCAGCTCCGGCCATTGCAGCCATCTAGGGAGTGAACTGGTGGGTGGACAACCTCTCTCTCTCTCTCTCTCTCTCTCTCTCTGCCTCTGCCTCTCTTAACTCTGCTTTTCAAATAAATAAATAAAACTTTAAAAAAATCCACACATGCTTTTCTCATAATACACTCTTTCCTTGTATTATGAACCAAAAATAACCAAATAAATAATAAAAAAAAAAATCTGGACCAAATCTGGTTTCTTTCACTCCAAAACCAACTCAGTCCTTTGGTTCTGTTTTTCCGTGATTGATTTGAAATCCATGTGGAGCCGGCGCCTTGGCTCACTTGGTTAATCCTTTACCTGCGGTGCAGTGCCAGCATCCCATATGGTCGCCAGATTCTAGTCCCGGTTGCTCCCCTTCCAGTCCAGCTCTCTGCTGTGGCCCAGGAAGGCAGTGGAGGATGGCCCAAGTCCTTCGGCCCTGCACCTGCATGGGAGACCAGGAAGAAGCGCCTGGCTCCTGGCTTCGGATCGGTGCAGCGCCGGCCGTAGCGGTTATTTGGGGAGTGAACCAACAGAAGGAAGACCTTTCTCTCTGTCTCTCTCTCTCTCTCACTGTCTATAACTCTACCTGTCAAATAAAAAAAAAGAAAGAAAGAAAGAAATCCATGTAGAGAGAGACAGAGAGGCAGACTCGCCCTGTGCTTCAGGAACTCCGTTCAGTCTGCAGGAAGCAAGAGCCACACCGGAATGGAGGCAGGAGACGGGCAAGGGCAGAGCCGGTCATCCAGGCGAGAGCCCCTGGCTTTCCAACTGGTGATTGGAGGTGAAGAAACAGGCAGGGGACATGATGCTGCGAGCAGGGGAGCGTGGGGGGGGGCAGCTGCTCTGATCAGTGGCGCTCGTGTTTCCGGCGTGGGCAGCAGGTGGGTGATGAGACCATGTGCGGTTCCCGGGCCGGAGTGGGCAGGGAAGGTGGAGGGCTCTCAGGCCTGCATCAGGTCCCGGAGCTGCCTGGAAGGGAGACAGGGAGCAGCCTCTGAGTCCGCCTTCAGCCTCTGGGAGGGCGGTGCAGCTGTGCAGGGGCGGCTGGGCCGATGGCAGCCTGTAGGGCCAGCCACAGAGGGGGGCAACCCCGAGCCAGAGATTTGGGCAGAGGCCCTGCCCTGTTTCCAGGTCGTGCCCCACTCTGGCCTCGTGGAGGGCCAGGGGCTGTACACACACCCAGGAGGGCTGGGGCTGGCACAGACACCTCCCTGTCCCCCACTGTTGACTCGGAGCAGCTCCCGCTAAAGCATCTCATAAAAAGAGCTCCAGTTGCCTTCAATACAAACCCCTAAACCCACAAGAGCCACTTGTAGCCACAGTCGCTCTTCAGTGGCTGACCACTGGGGCGCCAGGACAAGTGCCCTTGTCACCACCAGGGGCACAAAGCCCCATGGTAGCAGGGTACGGAGCTGCCCTCCTAAGGGCTGGGCGAGCTCGAGGCTGAGAGGTTCCCCCACGCCCTGTGTTTCATTAGCAAAGCCTCCTGGTCTGCCTTCCAATGACTGCTCTACCAGCCTGCGCCGAGCCACCAGCATTGCCCACCTGCCTCCTCGCTGCTCTCTCTGCTCCTGCCCCGCCCCACCCCAGCCCCCCCCCCACCGCATCTTCTCAGCACGGCAGCCAGACTGAGTGTTTAACACCTGAGTCAGGTACGTCCCTCCTGTGAGCACAGTCCTGCCATGGCTCCCACCTCAGTCTACAAAAAGTCCACACGGAAGACTTTCTGAACTGAGTTCCATGTTGTAGTTACTGCTGGTCATATTGGTCTCCTTTGAACTCAGCTCAGCCAGCATAGCTGTGCCCCAGGGCCTTTGCACTCGCTGTCCCTCCATCCTGCAGCGTCTACACCCTCATCTCCTTCAGATCAGCCTTTCCCAGGCCACCATGTCTCCAGCTGTCCTCTCCCTTCCCCCAACTCGTTCCCCCCTACAGGAATGGACTCCTGCCAAGCAGTGTATTTCTCTCCTTGATTTCATTCATCCCTTGTCTCTACCACTGACTCCACAGGGACAGAGAATCAGGGCTGTTTTGTAAGTAGAATGCTACTTTGGTGTTTAGTAGCAGAGGGTAATGTTTGTTGACTGCATGAGTCAAGAAATGAATTACAACTGGTTGGGACCCTCATCTCTTTCCTCCTCACACCAGTCCTTAAGGATGGGTATGATTGGGGCTGGCGCTGTGGCTTAGCAGGTAAAGCCGCCACCTGGGGCCAGCACTGTGGTACAGCAGGTTAACGCCCTGGATCCCATATGGGTGCTTGTTTGAGTCCCAGCTGCTCCACTTCCGATCCAGCTCTCTGTTATGGCCTGGGAAAACAGTGAAAGATGGCCCAAGTCCTTGGGCCCCTGCACCCATGTGGGAGACCTGGAAGAAGCTCCTGGCTCCTGGCTTTGGATCGGTGCAGCTCTGGCTGTTGCGGCCAATTGGGGAGTGAACCAGCGGATGGAAGACCTCTCTCTCTCTCTTTCTCTGTCTCTACCTCTTTCTGCCTCTCCTCTCTCTGTGTAACTCTGACTTTCAAGTAAGATAAATAAATCTTTAAAAAAGAAAAAAGGATGGGTATGATCATGCGCATTTTACAGATGAGAACATGGAGGCTCCGAAAGGCCACAGAGCCCTGGCCCAAGGGCCCCAGCTCGGGGCGGCAGAGGTCAAGTTCCAGCCAAGGTTGGTTTCCCCTCTGCCACCTTCACTCACACCTGCTGCTCCCCCTGCACGGAATGCTCCTCCAGGGCCAGCCCGTTGTCACCTCCTCCGAGAAGCTCTCCCTGATCCCCCTGCCACTGCATCCCCTTCGGTCCCTTCACCACCTCCTGCCAGGTGCAGGCAAAGTGAGGGAGGCGCAGAGGGTGGGTTTGGAGGGCAGGGAAACGCCTGACCATGACCTTGGGCTCCTGGCAACAGTGTCCTCTCGAGGGACGCTCACAAATGCATGGGAAATCAATTTGCCAAATGGCCAGTTTACCAGGGGGTCGATTCACCATAATGATTTCTATTCCCTTTATGAAGTTCTAGCAATTTGTGTTGCAGAATCATTTTGCCAGACTTGTTAGGCTTGAGTCTCAACATAGCCAGAGGGAGGAGGAATCTCTGTACCAGCCAGGCATGTCTGCCTCTGCCCTCAGAGCGGCTGGGAGCATCCCCCGAGGCTTCTGCTCACGCAGCCACTTCAGGCAGTGCTCTCCCAGACAGAGGGCCACGGCCATGCCGGGGTGGGTGGTTTCCAAGGCCACAGAGCCAGGGGCAGGACTAGGAAGAGGAAGCAAGGCATTAGGGGACTCAATAAATTTTTAAAAAACTCAACAAATCATGAGAAACATTTTAGCATGGTATTTTTTAAAATCAAAATTGGTGCAGTGTGCAGGCAGCTGCAACACTGATTAAGACATCACTTGGGACCCCCCCCTCCCACATTTCATATTTGAGCCCCCGGGGTTCAAGCCCCGGCTCTGCTTCCAATCCAGCTTCCTGCTAACCCACACCCTAGGAGGCAGTGAAGGGCCGGAGTAACTATGTTTCAAAAGCACCTCATTGAGAGAGGCAGTCCCACTTCCCCATAAAAGCAGCCTCACTCTGAGGAAACCGAAAGTTACAACGGAACAGCTTGCTAGCCTTCACCATATAGGGAAATCCCCAGGGTCTGACCCAATCAGGAACAACCGCGTTCCATCAGGAGGTACCAGAGGTGACCCCAGCCAGTCCACTGTTACCCCGCCCCCTCGATGACGTAACCCGGCTTTAAAAGAGGCTCCCGCGTCTTCCTCTGCCCTCCGCTGTGCGGCTGAGTAGACGGGGGTCCCTGCTGCAGCTTGCGCTTCCGAAATAAACCTTGCGCTTGCATTTCGGTGTGTTCAAGTCTCTGGCGGCGTTTGGGGATCCGACGATCGGGGCTCAACAGCAGCAGGGGATGGCTCAAGTAGAAGGGTTCTTGACACCCGTGTGGCAGACTTGGATTGGGTTCCCAGACTCAACTGTTGTGGACATTTGGGTAATAAACCAGCAGACGAAAGATTCTCTCTCTCCTCTCTCTCTCTCTCTCTGCCTTTCAAAAATGAAAATAAATAAATGTTTTCAAATTAATTCCAAAATCCCATGAGGAGCAATATAAAGATATTTCTACAAAGAGAAAGAGTTAGAGCGATGCTGTGGCAGCCACACTGGGGTGTGAGGCAGAAGAAAGAAAGAGGGCCTATTTGTGAAATGTGTGCATCCTGCTCACCCTGCGCGTTTTCTTCCCTTTATTCTAACTTCTAGAAATATCACATTACAACATTTATAGACCCATGCTTCCAGGAAGGTGAAGCAGACTTGTTTTCCCTGTTCTTCCAACTAAGCACAGCTAAAAAACAAATGTGGCCATTATCCATAAAATAATCATACGGATCTGAAGGATGTAGGGAAGGCTGAAGAATGGGGACTTGGGAGCATTGTGGTCAGGATTCTCCTCCCGCCTCGTATAAGGGGTCTTCAGAAAGTTCCTGGGGGTGGGGGCAGGCCCGTGGAGCAGCGCTTAGGGCACCAGTTGGGACACCTGCTTCCCATACCCGAGTGCTCGGGTTGGGTCCCGGCTCCACCCCTGACTCCATTTCCTGCTAATGCACACCCTGGGAGGAAGCTGGTGATGACTCGGTACCCAGGTGCCTGCCGCCTGAGTAGGAGAAATCATCTGAATGATGTTGGCGTTCTCATGAGAAACACTTAGACCGGATGAGGCAGTACAGTATTCGTCTAAGGCTTCAGGAAAAAAAAATCAACCTTAAATTCTATATGGAAAGTTCTAGAGCAAAATTATCCTTCATGGCTGAAGAGAAATCAGAGTAGTCTCAGAAGGCGCCAGCATGGTGGCCCAGCAAGTCGTAGGGGGGAAATCTCCTGGTTTAAATGTTGGAGGTATTAAAAAAAAAAAAGACTTTCACCTATTTTTGATGGATTGGAGTATGACATTTCTAGTACAGTTATAGGTTTAGACAAGCTGTGCTAAAGTCACTGATGTCTGCCCTGCCCTGTTGGCTAGAATGCTCAGGTCATGCATGAAGCCAGACCTGTGCACTGTGGAAGACATCCGTAGCCACCCTCAACACCCGAAAGAACAGTCAGGACATGAGCAAAGACACAGAGGACGCAGCAGCATCGCCAACCAACAGGAGTTCAACGGCTCCACTCGACGGCAGCAGGACACACCTCCTTTCCAAGTGCCCACAAAAGATGTGGCCAAACAGACCATCCTCTAAATCCAAAAACAGCCCAGCAAAAGCAAAGCAGTGTAGATCCCGGAGTGTGTCTAAGCCTGCCAAAGAATCCGGCTGGGAGTCCACAGCAGAGAGAAGAGGGTAGGATCCCCAGAGACTGGGAGACAGAGCGACACACTCCCGAAATCCCCACGGGTCCAGGAGGGAGTCTCAGGGGAAATTTCAAAGTAGAGCGAACCGAAGGAAAATGAAAATGCAATATGACGCAATTTCTAGGCACAGTTAAAGCAGTGCCGAAAAATATATTTATAGCACTAAATGTTTACTCGAGGAAAGAACAAAGTTCTCAAACAGTGACCTAAGCCACCATCTCAAGAACCCAGAAAAAAAAAAAAAAGAATAAAATAAACTCAAAGAAAGCCAAAGAAAAGAACAGAAATCCAGGGGCAGGCATTTGACATAATGGTTAAGATACCACATGGAACCACCACATCCCATGTCGGCGTCCCTGCTTGACTTCCAAGTCTGATGCCTTGCAGCCCATGTGGGAGACCTGGACCGAGTGCTGGGCTCCTGGCTTTCATGCCCACATGGGAGCCCGGCACTGCAGGTGGTGGCTTTGCCCGCTACGCCACAGCACCGGCCCCCTTCCTCCTCTTTCAATTTCTTTAAGGGATGGCCACACTTTATGAAGCTCTTATTTTCGCTATTTTTAAGGTTTATTGATTGATTACATTTGTGATTTCAAAACTCCCCCAACAAAAACGTTTCCTGGCCCAGATGGTTTCACTGGAGAACTCTGTCAAATATATAAGAAAAATTAACACCAATTCTACATAATCTCTTTCAGAAAATAGAAGAGGGGGTTCACTTCCCAACTCATTGTCAGTTCAAGTCCCCCTACTTCTTTCTGATCCGGTTTCCTGCTGATGCACTTGGGAAGCAACAAATGATGACTCAAATACTTGATCCCCTGCCACCCACATGAGCCTGGTCTAGCTGCACCTGCTATGGCCATCTGGGGAGTGAACCAGTGGATGGAAGACCTCTCTCTCTCTCTCTCTCTCTCTCTCTCTCTCTCTCTCTCTCTCTCTCCTTCTTACTCTGCCTTTCAAATAAATAGTTTTTAAAAGGCAGTACAACAAAAAGAAAGCTACACATCAGTCTCCCTCATGAAGATAGATGCAAAAATCCTTAATAAAGCATCAACAAGTAGAATTCAGCAAGATAGCAAAAACACAGATGCACCTTCAGCAAGTAGAGTTTGCTCTGGGATCCAGTTCTGATTCAACATTTGCAAACCAACTGATGTCATCCACTGTATTAGCAGGTCAACAAAAAAGAATTCGTAGAGTTGTAGCGATTTCTCAAGAAAAAGCATTTGACAAAATCCAAAAACAAAAAAACTCCCATAGACGTGGAAATAGAGGGGAGCTTCCTCAACTTGCTAAAGAACATCTACAAACACCCCGCAGCTAGTATTATACTTAATGGCGCAAGACCAGATCCTTTCTCCCTAAGATCGGGAAAAAGATGTGTGCCCTCCTCACTCTGACTCCACACGGTGCTAAAATATATTGCAAGTACAACTAGGCAGGGAACCGGGGGAGAGTCAAACAGATCATCAGAGAAGACACAGAACAGTCCAGATCTGCAGATGGTGTGAGTGTCTACATATAGAAAATCCCGAGGAATCCGTAAAAAATCAAACTCTCTCCTCGAACTAACAAGCAAGATCAACAGGTTTGCTTGGCACGAGGCAAATATACAAAAGGCTAATGCAGGCGTGGGCTTTTGGCCTAAGGTTAAGAGGCCGCTTGGGACACCCACATTCTGTATTCAAGTGCCTGGGTTCTAGTTCCCGCTCTGTCCCCAATGCACATCCTGATAGCTCCAGCGTATGGTTCCCTGCCATCCAGGTGGGAGAACTGGATGGAGTCCCAGCTCCTAACCTGTGGACATTTAGGGAGTGAACCAGTGGATGGGGATGCACTTGCCGGCTCACTCTCTCTACTTGAAAGAAAAATAAAATAAAAAAATAAGGAGAAAGAAAGAGGGAGAGTGAATGGGGGGGAAGTATCATTATATTCTTAGAATTCTATCTATGAGCTACATTAAATCTGTTCTGCTTATATTAATATCAAAAATAAGAAGGAAAATCTGACACTGGCACTTATATGTACTTCACGGCTCCAGTAATTTTTATTTGGCAGCAAATAAATAAGCAATTGTGCCACAAAAAAAAAGTAAAAGTAAAAGTAAATCTTGTGATGTGGGCAAATTGACCGTTACTCAATGGATGACTGAGTTTTGGCAAATTGCTTCCGCCGCCTTGACTTCCGGTGGACTGGCCTATCTTCCAGTGGCTCAGGGACTGTCTGAGTTAGGGCCCGAGTTTGGCAGTTCTCAGAAGGCATTCATCTGAAGAGGTCTGGATGTTCTCTTGGGAGCCGCGAGAAGGAGGGCATTCGTTTGCCGGTGCTCCATAATAAAGAGCCACAGAGCGGCCATTTGTTCTCTCCCAGCCCTGAAGGCTGCTGGTCCAAGGCAGGTCTCTCCCTGCCTCCCAGCTGGCCACCTCCTCCCTGTGGGTCCTGTGGGCTTCCCTGTATGTATCTCTGTGTCCTCTGTCTCCACAGGACCGGGACCCCTCAGGGACCTCACGTTAACAAAGAGAAGCAGAATCAGGACAGCTTAGTAAGTGCCAGCACTGTGGTGTAGTGAGTTAAGCCTCCATCTATGGCATGGGCATCCCATACAAGTGCTGGTTTGTGTTCTGGTTGCTCCACTTCTGATCCAGCTCTCTGATATGGCCTGGGAAAGCAGTGGAAGATGGCCCAAGTCCTTGGACCCCTGCACCCATGTGGGAGACCCAGAGGAAGCTCCTGGCTCCTGGCTTGGGATCAGTACACCTCTGGCCGATGCAACCAATTCGAGAGTGAACCATTGGATAGAAGACCTCTCTCTCTCTCTCTCTCTCTCTCTCTCTCTCTCTCTCTCTCTCTCTGCCTCTCCTCTCTCTGTGTGACTCTGGCTTTCAAATAAATAAATCTTTAAAAAAAAAATCAAGACAGCTTAAAAGTGCCAGCACTGTGGTGTAGTGGGTTAAGCCTCCATCTCTGACATGGGCATCCCATACAGGCACTGATTCGAGTCCTGGCTCTTCCACTTCTGATCCAGCTCTCTGCTGTGGCCTGGGAAAGCAGTGGAAGATGGCCCAAGTCCTTGGACCGCTGCACCCATGTGGGAGACCCAGAGGAAGCTTCTGGCTCCTGGCTTCAGCTCAGCCTAGCTCCAGCCACTTGGAGAGTGAATCACTGGATGGAAAACCTCTCTCTCTCTCTCTCTCTCTCTCTCTCTCTCTCTCTCTCTCTCTCCTCTCTCTCTCTCTAGTGCTACCTCTCAGACAGCTTAGTATAAACTGACTGTGAAGGTGCACAGCTCTAGGCATGCTGTCTCGGTCCCTCTCATGCTGCTTTAATGAAATGCCTGAGATGGGCTAACTGATCAGGAACCGGAATCTATTGTGTGGTGGATCCAGAAGACAGGAAGTCCAAACTCGGGGCTCCAGCAGGCCAGGATGTCGGGTACAGCTTTCTGATTCTGAGAGGCTGCCGTGGTGCTGCAGGCCAAGGGGGGGGGGGGGGGAGCTGTGCTCACCAGGCAGAAGTGGGGCTAACTCGGGGTACCTAATCCCATTCACCAGGGCTCCACCACCATGCCTTGGCCACCCCCTGAAGGCCCCACCGCTTAACACAGGTGCACTGCTGTTTCTCACGGGTTGAACAGAACTCGGCTCCCCAAACTCATGCATGTACTGAAACCCCGGAGTCCTAAATCAAGGGATGGCGGATCCGGGGTGGAGACTTGATCTAAGTATGGTATTTGAGAGGCAAGCCCGGTGGGCGGGCTTCAGGTCATTTGGGGGCGTGGCCTGGGAAAGTAGTTCTCCACTTAGGGTTGCTTGTTTAAGCTAAGCTCTGCCTCTGTCTCTGCATCCTTTCTGCGGGAGATATCAGACTTATGCGGCGCCCAGTTCTGAACTGTAACCTCCAAAATGTGAGTTGAAATGAACTTTTTTCTTTTTCTTTTTTTTTTTTTAAGATTTATTTGGTTGTTTGAAAGGCGGAGTTACAGAGAGAGAGAGAAAAGAGAGAGAGAGGGCTTCCATCCGCTGGTTCACTCCCCAGATGGCCACAATGGCCAGGGGTGGGCCAGACGAAAGCCAGGAGTCAGGAGCTTCTTCTGGGTCTCCTACATGGGTGCAGGAGCCCAAGCACTTGGGCCATCCTCCACTGCTTTCCCAGGCCACAGCAGGGAACTGGACCAGAAGGGGAGCAGCCGGGGCTAAAACCAGTGCCCATATGGGATGCCAGCACTGCAGACGGAGGCTTAACCTGCTACGCCACAGTGCCGGCCCCTGAAATGAGCCTTTTTCCTTCCAAAGAAGCTCCTCTTGGGTATTTTACTTGAGGCAACAAAAATATAAGTAATACAGTGTGTATGTTTCCATGCGAGTCTTGGAGAAGGTACAGCCAGTCTCAGGCTAAACTAAGGTGTGCTAGAGACGGCCATAGGTTATGCAGGCAACGCCTCCAGCGTGTGAGCTAACCAGCGTCGGGGCACACACCCTGGGCTCTTACACCTGCCGTAGGGACGGCTCCAGTGGAGGCACAAATGCCACTTCCTGCTCTAACCAGCAAGACTCCTTTGCACACGGCAGAGCGCTGGGTGGTGCAGGGGGAGGGTTCGAGGGGAAAAACATTAGTCTGTTTGGGGTCTCTTGTTGATATTGCATGGTGCTCTAAAGCTGAACATAATTAAGAGCCACGTTTTTTTTTCAGGAAAGCAAAACAAGATCCCCACCTAAAGAAAGTGACTGGGGCCTCTCCATGTTGCTATCAGACACGGTGCCACCCTCGCAGTGCCCCGGTGCCAACATGTTATAATTTTTTCTTGATAGTTGGACATGCTCAGTTGTTATTTAATCCTTTGAAGCTGGTGCCAATAGCCCAATTAAACAGTTAGCTAAATGTATTAATGGCAAAGCCATCGCTGTACGTCTGCCCCTAACAAAGTTTACAGGAAATGCCTCCCCCGGCCCGATCAGACTCCACAGGTGGAAAAGGCTGGAGTCTCCTTGGCCATCGCCCCTGGCCCCAGGCTGGCCAGCTCTGACAAAGCGCCTCCAGCTAAACTGATGATGCCAGAGCTTCAGCGAGGAGGTAGGGAGCTGCCTCGGTTTCCCCAAGGGGAATAATCAGTCTTGGGATCTGCTCAGGCTATACCGTAACAAAATACTATAGATTGGACGGCTTACAGAAGAGGTGTTTATTTTCTTCACGGCTCTGCAGGCTGCAAGGCCAAGGTGAAGATGTCCTCGTTCTCAGCTTGTAGACAGCTGCAGGCTTGCCGTGTCCGCACACGGTCTTCCTCTGTATGTGTGAGGAGAGGGGAGCAGTCTAGGCTCGCTTTCTCCTCTCGTGAGGGCACTCGCCCTCTCAGAGCAGGTGCCCAGCCTTGGGAGCTCATTTAACTTCAGCCCTCTCCTTAAGCACCCTGTCTCCATGTGCAATCACACTGCTGGTTAGGACTTCAACGTATGGCAGGGGGAGGGGACACGGCTCCATTCATAACAAGGCAGCTGAGGACAAATGGTTCAGGGATGCCATTGAGTGGAGCGAGCAAAGGGATCTGGGTCAAGGGACCGAGGATCCCGACCTCAGGGAGGTACAGTGGGCAGATCCTGTGCTCATAGAACCAGTGCTTGTGGAGCGCCCACTGTACGACAGACATGGAGCCACGTGCTGCAGCTTCTGTGGTAAGAGGAGCCCCCTGTCTTGAAGTCTCATACACCCAAGAGAGAGAAAAAGAGAGAGAGCAGAGCACCATGGGAGTGCATCAGGGTGTCCCCAGTCCTGACTCAGAAAGCCCTAGGAGGTGCCGCCCAAGAGACATTCAATTCTGGGTCTTCCAGAGGAGGGAAGTGGGGAAGTGGGCGTGGGAGCAGAGGAGTGTTCCAAGAACAGGGGATTAAATCTGTGCAAAGGCCTTGAGTTAGGAGAACACGGCACGTGGGAAGAGGAAAAAGTTGATGTGTCTGAGGCTAGTTCCCTTTTGCTCTCCGCTATACCTGGGCACCCCACGCTGCCATCCCCAGAGGTTGATGGCTGGTGTCGCTATGATTGCCCCATGGGTGGTGGCTGACATTGCCAGGATGGTCACTGGCCAGAGACATTCAGGCTTCATTTTCTAAAATTCTAGGGTGCGCGTTTGGTGTCACAATTAGGACGCCTCTGGGAACATCTGCATCCCACATCTAAGTGCCTGGATTTGAGCCCCAGTCCTAGTCTCAATTTCACTGCTCTACTAATGAGCACTCTGGGAGGAAGCAGGTGATGACTCAAGTACTTGGGTCCCTGCCACCCTCGTGGGGAACCTGAACTGAGTTCCTGGCTCCTAGCTCCAGCCTCAGCCCAGCACCTTTTCGTGGGCATCTGTGGGAATGAACCAGTGAATGGGATTTAGAATCAAACAGAGCCACACGTGAGCCCTGGCCAGCTACATCGTTCTGTGAGACGACCGACACGTGTGTCCCTAAGCCTCTGTTTCCCGTGTGTTGGATAGAGAGGCATGTGGATGATGGCCTGGACAGAGTGGGCCCACAATTCACAATCATCCCAGTCACATGACATTTGAATGATCTTCTGAGGATGGACTAAGGAAGCCCATGAACTCGTGTGGCTGAGGGCCTGGGTTTGCTGGGCAGGCTTCTGCTCACCACTGCTCCCCTGGGTGGTGTGGCCCAGTCAGCTCCTCTCCCAGACATCTTAGCTTCAGGAAATAGGCCCTCTGGAAAAATCATGGGACTGAACTGATCTGGGTAAATGTTCTCCACTGAAACACCAGTGGGCAGAGAAAATGTTCTGAACACATAGAACTGCCTATGTCCATCAGCTATCAAGAAAAAGCAAAATGGGCAAAGTGTATGAACAGGCAACCCCCACACAGCCAAGTCTCGGAATCCATGGACATATGGCAAAGTCATAGAAATGTGAATACCGAGGAAGCCCCTGGACCTATCAAGTAAGCAAATAGTGCATAACAAAAGGGTTGGAGCTGGTGAGTGTGAATGGAAATGGGTATTTTCGTGTGGTGTTGCCAGAAATGATAAATGGTCCTTTTGAGAAGAGGCAATTTGACAGGATCTGTGAGAACGTGAAAGTTCTAAGGAGGGAAGGGAGAGGTGGGAAGAGTTGAGAGGAAGGGAGAGGAGGAGAGCCCTGGGAATCACAGGTGTGCCCTGCCTGTGCTTCTGACCAGATACCAAGTATGTCCATGACATGTGCTCACATGGGTGTCATTGCTACTCAGCTCACAGTAAGGGCCAGAGAGGCTGAAACCCATGGTTTAGACTGACCATCGGGACAAACATGCAAGTGTGGTGATATCTTCTCTCAGGAATGAGTTGACACGTTTGCAGTCCATCAACCTGAACTTGCCTCCTCTCACCCAGCCCCTAAATGGACATCTGAAGTACCAGGGTTTCCATAGCACACGAGCACTCACACACACATCCATGAACACACATGCACACGCACACACACACACTTCATTCTCCCACAGGCTCATTCTGTCATTCTTTTTTTTTTTTTTTTTTTTTTGGACAGGCAGAGTGGACAGTGAGAGAGAGAGACAGAGAGAAAGGTCTTCTTTTGCTGTCGCTGATCCGAAGCCAGGAGCCAGGTGCTTCTCCTGGTCTCCCATGGGGTGCAGGGCCCAAGGACTTGGGCCATCCTCCACTGCACTCCCGGGCCACAGCAGAGAGCTGGCCTGGAAGAGGGGCAACCAGGACAGAATCTGGCGCCCCGACCAGGACTAGAACCCAGGGTGCCGGCACTGCCGCAGGCAGAGGATTAGCCTATTGAGCCGCGGCGCCAGCCCTGTCATTCTTTAATTACTCCTCTTCTTCCCCTCTGCCAGGCAGAGCCGTGGGGTGTGGTCAGCGCCCCAGGGAAGGATGGACACCAGGACTCATAGCTTCACACACACAGCCTCGTTCAGGACACAGTCAGGGACGTGGAGACGGGGGGAGGGGAGGATTGACTGAATGCAGGGCGTGGCGTGGCTAGAAGCAGGTGTGGTCAGAGCTGGGGGATGTGTCAAGGTGGGTGGGGAACAGTGGGCTCCTCTTCCCTCTGATATCCAATCCAAGGACAGTGTACTCTACAGTGGGCTTGGCCACACGACTCACTGGCTGTAGTCACAACGCATAAGCAGAACTGACCACTAGCGTCCCCTCAGCGTCCAATTCGAGGTGTCCCCACGTGGCAGAGGCTGTATCCACCAGGGTCCTCTACCAGGTCCCTGAGTGAGGAGGAATGGAGCAGCGCTCCTAGCAGACCTGGAGGGGCACGGAGCGCACGAGACAGTGACACCTTTGAGGCCACTGAGACTGAGAAGTGAGGTTGTTTGTTCACAGCAGCTTAACCTGGTCTGCTCTGACTGAGGCAGGCAGGGCTAGGGACGAGCTCAGGGACAGCACGGGGCTTAGCAGCTCCTGCCGGTCTCCTCCTCACCCCCACGCCTGGCCCTGCACGCCCACAGCCCCATCAGGCCCCTGGCCCGAAGGAAGACAGAAACAGAAGCAGACGCCAGCCATCTCCATCTCCCTTCTACAGGTTTCACTTTATGTCCCTGGAGGGGGCAGGGGCGCTATCGCCCTCTCTCTCTTTATCACATTCTAAAGATTGCTCATTCCCATGTGTGAAGCCTGCACTTATCCGGAGCCCTCTTCGCTTCCTTGAGCAGCATAAACCAGGAATTGTTGGACAGAGCAGCTCTCGAGAAGCAAGTCAAAGCCAAGTGCAAGGAAGGGCGCAGAGTGGGTCTCTGAGGATGGCGACCCCCCACCCCTGCGCAGACCTCCAGGAACCCCGGGCCCCCTGGAGGCAAGCTGTGTCCCACAAACACACCGTGGCTGGCCGTATTTCAGCCAATCTGAGATACCATTGATTGTCAGCGCAACTTTATGGGCTTCTAAGAAAGAAAAAACACTGCCAATTAAACCCAGACATGATGGTTTATTCTCACTCGGAACTTTTATTTTATGTGCAGTGAAAGGGCCCTCCTAGACTTGCGTAGACAGAGATCTCTATCATGCCTCACTCCTGCAACACATAAAATGGAAAACAGCAGCAGTACAACAAACTGACCACAGCCTGCTGCACCCTTCCCGCCCAAGCGTTCGGCTCTTGTGAGTCTGAAGCTTGGGTTTGTCACACAACAGCATCTCCGAGGACATGAAGAGGTGGGCCATGCTGCATTTCTTCAAAGACTCCCCCCCCCCCATTGTCCCTGAGGCTTTATATCAAGCAGACATTCATTCTTCAAGTTCAAGTTCAGACGTTGGCACTTTTTTTTTTAATCTTGCCAGAGGTATCAGGCGCCAACACAAGTGAGAGATGCCCTTGATGATAAGACCTAACCTGATTCCAGAATTGTTCAACCTGGAGGTGGGGCCCCCTGTGTCCTTGAATCCATGGCATCTGCCCCCAATCTCCCCTGATTCTGCATCGCAGTGCAGTAGAGAAGCGTCTCGGGTCAGAAAGGTCTGGGTTCAAATCCTCCCTGCACCTCATCACAGCTGGGTGATGAATCAGTCCCAGGAGGCTGAGATCGGCAATAACAACCAATCCCAAAAGCTCAGTGGCTGCCTGCTGCATGGGCCAGAATGAGACCCATGGCCCCGCTCCACTCAGGAAAGGGAAGAGAGTCAAATATCCAAGCTGAAACTAGGAGCCAGGAGCTCCTTCCAGGGTCTCCCACGTGAGTGGCAGGGGCCCAAGCACTGGGGCCGTCTTCCACTGCTTTCCCAGGAGCATTAGCAGGGAGCTGGATCAGAAGTGGAGCAGCCAGGACTCAAACCCGTGCCCAAATGGGATGCAAGCCTTGCAGGTGGGGGCTTAACCTGCTATGCCCCAGCGCCAACCCCCCTAAACGTTCATGTTATACATGTGCCTATGCCATGGGGCTGTTGCAAGATGAAGCATGGGACACACCTTGCACGGTGCCTGGCAGGTTGAGAGCACTCACAGACGTTGGCTGCAATAGGTCACAACTTGCTGACGTCACACAGAGTACCTGGAGACGATGACCCACGCCAGATGGCTCTGCTCCTGTGTGCACAGCCCCACCGCCCTCATCTGTTTCCTCCCACCCATTGGTCCAGTTCTCCCCAGGGAAAGAGGCCACACCCTCTGGGTGTCTCCGGGTATCCCACAGCCCTGAGTTCCCATCCCACCTCCTCCGGTCTCTTCCTCTGTGACCCTTGCCTCAGGCTCCTCACTTGGAAAACAGGATCTCAGTGGCTGCTGTCAGGGAGAGAACCCGGCAGGGGGTGCTGGGAGTGACGGAGGAGACGCCAGCCTGTCTAAAGGGAAGACCACGCCCCTGCGCAGCCCCCACCCCTTTCTGGCACCAAGCCCACCTTGCCAGAGTTTCTGAATTTCCAAGATAAGGTGCAAATCCCCTTTTCTGTGTGAAGTCTGCCTGTTTCTTTAAGTGTGGACAGCGACCCCTGGGGAAACCCTGCGCTCTGAGCATGACAAAATTTGTCGGTGGCAGAGATTTAGCATTTTACAAAGGGCTGGCTGCACCTGCCGCTGTCCCTTTAAACAAGCGCTCCCACGACAGACGCTTGGTGCAGGGACTAGTGTCCCCATCCCAGGTCACAGCATCTGGTGTACCGTCCCGGGAGGCAGCAGGCGTTGGCTCCAATAGGTCCCTGCCAGCCGTGTGGGAGACCTGGATGGAGTTGTGGCTTCCGGCTTCAGCCTGGCCCAGGCCCACCCAGCGCGAGATGGACAAGGCTGCTGGAGACTGGGTGGGGGATGGGGCGGGATTCGCCGGCGGCCACACGCTCTGGCTTGAACCAAAGCAAGTCCTCCCAGCAAGTACAGGCGGGAGCAGACCCGCGTCCCTGCTGCCCCAGGCCAGCCCTGGGACCCTCAGAAAAGAATCAGGACCCCCCCCCCCCCACACACACACACACACACACACGGGAGAGGACTGAGGGAGGACGAGAGGAGATGGGGGTGCAGGAGAGGGGCGCTCAGCGCCTCGGGGTGTGGTGCCAGGGCAGCCGGAGCAGAGGAGGCCTGGGCCAGGATGTGCAGGCGCTGGGGGTGCCCTACAGAGACACTAGGGGCTCCCAGCTCCCCGGGGAGTGGGTGGGCAGAGGGCAGCCCTCCACCCCCACCGCTCATCACAGACAAAAGCTGCCTGCGCCGGGGGTGCCCCAGGAAGCAAAGGAGGCGCCGCCAAGCACGGGGCAACGGACCTGCCTCCTGCCAGCCCTGGACTGTGGCTAGAGCAGCCCTGGCGGCTGACCCTAGCATCCGCACTGCCCAGGTGCGCACAGGGCATGCAGAGAGCTCAGCCAGAAATGATGGGTGGATTAATAAATTATGGGAGAGGTGACAGGGAAAGAGGGAGGAGCCCTCTGAGACACTCTGCGAGCTCTGCTCCTGGGGTCCCAGAGCGGCCGGCTCACAGGGCTGGGGGGACACGGGTCTCCGGCCCTGTCCACCCGCCGGCGTCCGCGGGGCTCTGCTTCCCCCTGGCGGCGACCCGCGGCATGGCGGCGGCGGCGGCGGCGGCTCCTCTCCGGAGCCCCGGAGCGCGCCGCGCGTTTCCTAGCAACCTGCTCCCCGGCCACGCGCCGCCCTCTCTGCCACGGCGGGCGGGAAGCTCGGGGCTGCCCCCCAGCGTCCATGGATGGCGCGGGAACGGCGCGGAGGCGAAGCGGGAGGACCCTGGAAGTGGCCCTGGCCGTGGCCGCTACAGCCGCCGGCAGCACTGCCCCGAGCCTGGGAGCCCCGGCGACCGCGGGCCCAGGCTCTCTTCTTGCAGGCTGCGCTCACTGCCGTCGCTGGAGGCTTCCCGGCGGACACCACGGAGGGTGCACCTGCTGCCTGGGGGGTTGCCTGGTGGCCTCACAGGCCCTGTGCACGCTCACCCCCGGCCTTTGCCCTCTTTCCCCAGCCCCTGCTCTCGACCTCGGTGGAGTGGGACACACAGGAGACGCCCCCAGGAGAGGGTGAGGTGTCCGGCCTCCTCTTGGCTGGGCTGTGTCCCCCGACGCCTCCCTCAGCTGTGCGCAAGGTGCCTCCTCGCCACCCCCTACCCCGGACACACTCCCTTGAAGAGCTCTGTCCACTGGGCAGGACATTTGGTGCAGTGGCTGTGAGCTCACTGGGGACACCCCCGCCCTGTACCTGGTGCCCGGGTTTGATATCCAGCCCTAGCCCAGGGATCCCAGCTCCTTGTTCATGCACACCCTGGGAGGCAGCTGATGGCTCAAGTACTTGGGCCCCAGCTGCCCACAGAGGAGGCCTGGGCAGAGTTCCTGATTTCCGTCTTTGGCCTGGCCCAGCCCTGGCTGTGGTGGGCACCATCATACGGGTGGTGGGGGGAGAAGGAATAAATGATGGGTGAATTAATGAATTATGGCTCTCGGCTGCCAGAGCCATCGCCTGCCCTGTCCAGGGTGTGCACCCACAGGAAGCTGGACTCAGAACAGAGCTTAGGCCCCGCCCCAGGCACTCGGAGGCGGGACACAGGTGCTCCAAATGGCCTGCGACCCCCTGCATCAAACGCCGATCCCGAAACACGGTCTAGATGGCGGGGGGGGGGGGGATTGGGGGTGAATAAGGATCGAACCTTCAATAAGATGGAGCTACCTAATGAGGAAATGGTGCTCAGATCAATCACTTCAAAGCCTCGTAATTACGGGAGACTCTCGGCATGGCGCCCACTTGCTCCCACAGCTGCTCTCCTTATCAACAAAGCGGGAGCCCGGCCCAGCTTCAGGGTCTTCAGGAGAATAAAGGGGATCTCACTCAGCTTACAAAACACTGCTCCCACCTCATTCTTGGACCCGATCGCTTCTTTATGGCCGATGGTACCAATCTTCCATGGAGTTGGCGAAGTGGTGCTTCCTCGTCCATGCAGTCACTTCGTTCTGAAAGTTGAGCTGACTAGAGGAAGAGTAGGTTAGCAACAGCACAGGTGGGAGATGCAACTGTGGCCCGAAAGCATGCAAGATGGACTGCGAATGGGGGAGGTTTAGCAGGTCAAATCTCGCTCCAAGATACACGGTAGACAGGACATCTGTCAGGATTCGGGGTTTGGTTGTTTGCTTCCTATTTAATTGACAAAAAAGACTGTATCCTTAACGTGTGCCGTGTGCTGGTTTGGTATGTACATGCGGTGTAGCGTGAGTCTCACAATCAGCCGTCAGCACCCTGCTGCACCCTGGACCCCAGGATCTGTTACAAATGAACGTTTCTGCCCTTGGGTCAGCATTTCCCCGCGTGCCCCCCGCCCCCACCGCCTTCAGCCCCCGAGTGCCCCCAGGGGGCTCTCTGCTTCTGTGGCTTTGGCTTCCTTAGGGGCCTGCGTCTTATGACATTACACGGTGTTTACCTGCCTGTATCTGCCTTATTTCATGTGACGCTGGGTCCTCCAGCCTCACCCACGTTGCATGCAAGTAGCCGGGTTTCCTTCTGCTTCTGTGCTGGATCACATTCCTGCTGTGACTACATGTGCATATGTGTATCATGTATGCACATCACATGTCTTGTATGGCCATACTATGGGCAGGTGTATGTTGATATGCATGTGTATATCATGTATGTATATCACATGTCTTGTATTCTATACTATTGACATGTATTGTAGATACACATATATATCACGTATGCATATCATGTGTCTTCTTTGGCCAGGCTATGGGCAGGTATGTGTAGATACACATGTGTATATCATGCATGCATATCACATGTCTTATATGTCCATACTATTGGCATGTATTGTAGATATATATATGTATGTCATGTATGCATATCACGTCTTGTATATCCATACTAAAGGCAGGTGTATGTAGATATATATGTGTATATCATGTATGCACATTATGTGCCTTGTATGTCCATACTATGGACATGTATATGCAGGTACACATGTGTATGTCATATATGCATTTCACGTGTATTGTATGTACATGTTATGGGTGCGTGTATGTAAATATACACATGTACATCACATATGTATATCACGTGTTGTGTATGTTTATACTATAGGCATGTGTGTAGGTATACATGTGTATATCACATGCATATCGTGTGTCTTGTATGTCCATACTACGGGCAGGTATATGTAGATATACATATGTACATCACGTATGTGTATCACGTGTCTTGTGTGTCCATGCTATGGGCATGTGTATGTAACGCTTTCTTTATGCATGCCTTCATCCATCCCCTCTCTGTTTCTCCACCTTCGCCACTGAACAACACTCCAGTCGATCACTCTCTGAGACGCTGACTTCAGTCCCTTGGGGGATAAATATCCAACTGTGGACTGCTGGGTCCTCTGGTGCGCGTCCCTCCAGCCTGCTGAGGGACCACCACACTGCCTCCCACAAGGGCTGGAGCCGGGACACTCCCGCCCACAGCGTGCAAGGGCTCCCTCTCCCCCGCACTTGCCCAGTGCTCATCAGCAGGAATTCTGACTCACAGTTCTCTGAGGATCGTTGATGGTGAGCACCTTCTCACACACCTGCTGGCCATGTGTATGTCTTCTATGGAAAAAATGTTTCATCAACTCCTCTGTCTGGTAGTTTTTGGGTAGTTTGTTTATTTTCTTGGTTAATTGGTTGCTTTTGGCTTTTTTTAAGATTTCTTTTTTACTTGAAATACAGAGTTAGAGAGAGAGAGAGAGAGATCTTCCATCTGCTGGTTCACTCCCCAAATGAGCACAGCGGCCAGGGCTGGACCAAGCCAAAGCCAGCAGCCCAGAACTCCATCTGGGACTCCCACATAAGTGGCAGGGGCCCAAGAATTCGCGCTATCCTCCACTGCTTTCCCAGGTGCACTAGCAGGGAGCTGGGTTGGAAACAGAGCAGCAAGGACTTGAACCAGGCTTCCGTAAAATGCCGGCATCACAGGCAGTGGCTTAACCTTCTGCGCCACAATGCTGGCCCCTGGCTTGGGTTTTAGGGCCGCTGTTGACTTGTTTCATTTTGGTGCTCTTGAGTTCTGTGAGTTCCTCCTATGTTTTAAACAGTAACCCCAGGGCCAGTGCCGTGGCGCAGTAGGTTAATCCTCCACCTGTGGCACCGGCATCTCATATGGGCGCCGGTTCTAGTCCCAGCTGCTCCACTTCCCATCCAGCTCTCTGCTGTGGCCTGGGAAAGCAGCAGAAGATGACCCAAGTCCTTGGGCCCCTGCACCCACGTGGGAGACCTGGAAGAAGCTCCTGGCTCCTGGCTTCTGATTGGTGCAGCTCTGGCCGTTACAGCCAATTGGGGAGTGAATGAGTGGATGGAAGACTCTCTCTCTCTCTCTCTCTGTCTCTGTCTCTCTCTCTCTCTCTCTCTCTGTCTCTCTCTCTCTGCCTCTCCTCTTTCTGTAACTCTGACTTTCAAATAAATAAATCTTTAAAAAAAGAAATCAATGGAGGGGCACCTCCCTCTGCAGTTTCCCATCTCTCTTATCTTGGTGCCTCGGGGAGACCTTCACTGACCTCCTTGTACACGAGAGTGTTGTGCAGATAACGGGACTGGGGCACAGCCATTGCATGCATTCAGCTGTGCTAGGCAAAGAACACTCATGGTCGTGTCTCAGCCTTTGGCTATGACTCCCATTTTACAGATGAAAAAAACTGGGGCTCCAGAAGAGCCAATGATTTTTTTTCCCAAAGATGCACACTGAGTAAGTGACGGGACAGGGATTCCAAGCTGGGGCAAAGCCCGTGCTTGCCAAGACACGGGACTCTAACTGAGGTTTCAAGGCGCCCCCCCCCCAAGTTCACGTACTGGACAGATAATCCTCGAAGTCCTAGGTGAACAGTGGGACCTCTAGGATGTGGTTAGGATTAGGTGAGGTCATGACAATGGGGCCCGCGGGATGCAGCTGCTGGCTTGGAAGTGGAGACAGAGACTCAGGTTAGCAAGCGCACTCTGTCTCCCCATGTATCGCTCTGCCCCCACTCAGGCGCTCCCACAGCCCCTTGAACGTGGACTTCAAACACTAAGTCGGTTTCCTTTGTTTATCAATGAGCCAGCTTGGGGCATTGGGGTAGAGCGACAGAAGAAGGCGGCTTCAACATTGCCTTGTTCACACATACTACAGCGGCCAAGTCGGGGACTCGGGTCCCCCGACATCACTGCTCTGCCCACCGGGCAGCAGCAGGGATGGTGACACGGGTCACTGTCACCAAAGCCAGGGCCACGCTGCCTCCACGTGTTCCAGGCACACAGTAGGTTCATGCTGACGCACGGAGAACTCACCTAGCTCCTGCACCTGTTGACCTCCTTTCCTAAGTCCCAAGCTGTGGCTGGCCCAACAGAAATGTGCATTTGTCTGCATTCACGCCTCTCCCGCCCTCGCTCATTGCCACACGCCTCCCTGAAGGGACCTCTCCCTGCTCCACCTTACGAAGATCCATTCCTGTCCCAGGCGCTGCCGCCTCCCCCTTGGCACCCACTACAGGCGTATTATTCACGGTGAACTCATTTGTCCCCAACGTAGATGTAAGATGTAATTCCCCGGGAATTCACATGTAATTTAAAGTTATTTTCTGAGATCTAATTTGCCTTTTATTTATTTAGGGCAATATTTCAGCCGATGCGCCAGTGTTTGTTCACAACGCCCAGCCCCGCCACGGCGGGAAGCCACGCATCCCAGACACAGACGTGACCGATTAAAAAAGTAATTACAACACTGAACACAGCCTTAAATAAGAGCGAAAATGCAGGAGACAGGAGGCAAAGCAGAAGCATAAATTGGGAACAATGCCGTTTGTTCCTTAGACATTTTGTAATATTTGCAGCCTGCCTGGCACCGGTGCCCTGCGCTGGCTACGTCAGACACAAGCAGATCATTCAGCCAGCAGGAGTGGGTGGCTCTGTGCCATGACAAGGTAGAAAAAACTCCCTAGTTATCAGAGTCCCTCTGTCTGCCTGTCTATCTTTTTGTTCAGCGTCTTTCTCTATACACTGATTCTCGGGGGGATCGACTTGCACACTATTTTGGAGTGGTCAAAACCCACTCCCCAAGTCAAACTGACTTAACTGGCTAAACACCATCTGTAGTCTAGCTTCAGGTATAGCTGGATCCAGGCACTCAACATCATGCAGAATCTCTTTCTCTCTCACTCGCTCGCTCTCTCTCTCTCTCTCAGCTCTGTTTTGCACAAGTTAGCTTCATTCTCAGTCACTCTTTCTCCCCCTAGTGGCTAAGACAGAATCCTCGCAGTCTCAGTTGTACATCCCACCAGCTTAGCGTTCCCGACAGGAAGAGAACACTGCTTTTCCTATAGTTCTAATAAAACTCTCAGGTCCGTTTCTCATTGGCCCAGCTTGGGTTCTGTGCTGATCTTCAAAGCAATTGCTACTGTAGCCGAGGAGTTTCAGTCCTCTGATTGGCCCTGCCTGGATCAGATTCCCGCAGATTCCCCTGGAGAACAGGGAGAGGACCAGCCACCCCCCCCCAAAAAAAAAAAAAAAAAACTGAAACTGAGAGTGGGGAGGAACTGATTCTCGAAAAGAAACTCGACGTTCTGTTGAGGATTATAAAAGCAATGGGGGTCGGCGCCGTGGCTCACTAGGCTAATCCTCCACCTGCGGCGCTGTTACACCGGGTTCTAGTCCCAGTCGGGGCACCAGATTCTGTCCCGGTTGCTCCTCTTCCAGGCCAGCTCTCTGCTGTGGCCCGGGAGTGCAGTGGAGGATGGCCCAAGTGCTTGGGCCCTGCACCCCATGGGAGACCAGGAGAAGCACCTGGCTCCTGCCTTCGGATCAGCATGGTGCGCCGGCCACGGCAAAGGAAGACCTTTCTCTCTGTCTCCCTCTCACTGTCCACTCTGCCTGTAAAAAAAAAAAAAAAAAAAAAAAAAAGGCAATGGGACCTGGTGGATTTTTGCCACAAGGTTTCGCTTTCCAATGCCAGTATTTATTTTTTTTTCACGTGATCTCATGACTGCAGGCTTAGACACCTGAGCATAGGAGGGAGCTCCATGCTCCATTGTGGGGAGGAAAACAGGACTGCCCTGTAGGTTATCAACTTGCAAATTCCTCTCTCAAGCCGATTAGAAGAATCTGATCAATTACTGCGCAGTATGACTGAAAGCGCGCAATGTTTTGTAAACAGCAGAGCAGGTGGCCCAGGATCGCTTTCACAGTTGATGTAAAAGAATCCTAGGCTTGAGTGTGTCAAATAATTGCATCGCAGGGGGGGCAGGAAGTAGTGGTTATGAACCCTTTGACCTCAACGCCGTGTTCTAGACCCCTTTCCCACCGCAGGAGTGACTGTGTGTGTTGCAATGGCCAGAGCTGCTGGTAGCAATGTGCCTCTGAAGCCACATGTGGGTAACTGTTGGCCAAACCCGGCAGTGTAGGAGTCACCCGGCATCTAGCTTAAACACTAAACAAAGTGGCCACAGGACTGTGCAGAACTGGGCCTCAACAGCGACCCCTCTGGCTACAAGAAGTAACTGCAGCAGTGGAGACACCCAGCGGGTTCTTAGCTGCATCTCGGTTTTGAACAGAGAAAGCCTCATTCGAGGACGGCAAGAGGAGAATGTTAGGAGAAAGCTGATAAATGTCCTATTCATAAGGCAACGAGGTGCTGAAAACACTCATCTGAAAAAAGAAGGCATTTTGCCTTATTTGTGCCCAAAGTTTAAGGAGCCATTCTCACTGCTGACAGCAAGAATCGATGAGAGTCAGACTCTAAGGCCCCAAGTTCCATTCCTGGGATTCTGCATAAGAAATCATTTGTTGCTGTTGCCAATCCCAAGATCATTTTTTATTCAAATGCAGCTATTACTGAATTGAATGGAATTCTTCCAGAAATGCTGTGAGATGGATAGCATCATTATTCTTCCCCATGGTATAGATTTTTTTAATGGAAGTCCAGAAAGACAAGGTGCTACACCCAAAGCCACACCACACAAGAACAAGGACCAGGATCAGACTGCCCACTTCTCCCCAATGGTGTCTCTACCAACACACCACCTGCTGTTCGAGAAGACAATGGGGAAAGACAGAGTGGAAATCTGGGTATTTAATATCTATTGTGGGGGCAGGCACTTGGCCTGACAGATGAGGCACCAACTGAGACTCCCGCATCCTACATAGGAGGATCTGGGTTCGAGTCCCAGCCCCATTCTCAGTTCCAGCTGCCTGCTAGTGTGCACCTTGGAAAGCAGGAGGCGATGGCTCAGGTAGCTGGATCCCAGTTTTGACCACACTCAGTCCTGGCCAATGCAAAAGACATTTGGGGAGTAAACCAGCAGGTGGAAGTCTCTCTCTCTGTCTCTCTCTCTCTCTCTTTCTCTCTCTCTCTCTCTCCTGAATACCAATGTGTAATAATACACCTGTGGCAGCGCTTTCACAGGTATCAACTTGGTTACCTTACCTGCACCCCAATCCCAAGGGACCCGAGGGGAACCATTTAAGCAGCAGAGAAAGGAACATGTGATAAGACAAGGACCTGTTTCCAGGTCACAGTGAGCGTCTCTGAAGCGATTCAGCCCTGAAGGAAACCCAGACATTGCCCAAGAAGGCAGCTCCCTACCGGTCTCAGTCGGATTTCTGTTGCCAGGAACACAACCCCACAGACTGGGCGGGTTATAAAGCAGAGAGGTCTACTTTGGTTCACAGATCTGATCCAAGATCAGGGGTCTGCACCTGCTTGGACCCTGAGCCAGTGCAGGGTGTCCCATTGCAAACCACGGGAGTGCCCGTGACCTTGACAAACAGGCTTCTATGGCAGACCCTGTCTCCAGATAACCCAGCTGCCTATCAATCCAATACTCACAGCATTATCTCTTACAGATCTTAACCGGGCACATCTCTTAATAGTTCAAAATGGAGATTAAGTTTCAGAGGGGACGAACCAAAGCACAGCCCAGTGGGACTGGCAGCGCCTCACCCCATTGCGATCACTTCCCTGAGGCCGCCTTTTACACTGCCCTGGAAAGGGGGTCTGAGCGCGCGCCCCACCCCCAATGCTGCCAGCTGGATCCTTCCCAGAGGAGCGCTGGCCGAGCAGCATGTGTGAGAACAGGTGGTTCAGAGGCAAAGCAATGGCCAGAGAACCAAGAAACTGGGAGGAGAGGAAAGATGGAAGGAGTGGAGAGGGAGCATGAGGGACACAAGGGGGGTGAGGGAAGGAAGTGGGGTGCAAACACAGACAACTGTTGTTCAAAGGAGAAGTTTCCAAAAATACCCAGCCCCTAATCTGTACCCATCTCAGAACCATGTCAAGACACATTGCAGACACACAGCCATGTAAATGACCCATGGCAAAACAGAGCTTCATCCAGGCTGTGATGTGGGAACCCGAGATGTCCTCACTGAGCTGTGGGTGGGGTGCAAAGGGTGAGGAGTGGTGGTCCCTGAGACCATGGGAACAGCATATGCAAAGCCCCAGGGGGTGTGTGGAGCCCAGGAGCGGGCTCAGGCTGCAGAAGGAATGGGGCTGCATCGTGCTGGAAACTGGATTTTGTCTTGAAGCCCTGTGTGTTCCACTGCCACTGAGGGATCCCCAGGAGAGTGCTACGAGTGTTGCACGTTGGTGCGCTCACTGAGTGTTACAACACCACGCACTAGATCATACCAACAGCCAGCGTGGCATCCACACACTGTGTCCATGGTCACTTTGTGGGGCCTGGTGATGATGTTTTCATTAGCCCAGGACAAAGAGAAAGGGAAAGAGTAGACTTAAGTGATGTATTTGGGGCTGGTGTTGTGGCACAATGAGCTTAGCTGCCACTTGCAAAACCAGCATCCTGTATCAGAGCACTGGCTCAAGTCCTGGCTGCCTGCTGATGCACCTATTAAACAGCAACTGATGGCCGAAGTACCTGGGTGCCTGCCACCCACGTGAGAGACCCAGATGGAGTACTGGGCTCCTGACTTCCTGCCCTGGCCCAGCCCTGGCTGTTAGGGTTATTTGGGGAATGAACCAACAAATGGTATATCTCTGTCTCTCCTTCTCTCACTGTTGCTCTCCCATTCAAATAAATGAATATATCTTAATGCATCAATTAACTAATTAATTGTGTGCTTGTGTCAGAGAGTTAAAGGCCATCTGACATCATCCCTGATGGTTGAAGGGTCTTCCAGGGCAGGACAGGGAAATTGAGTCTCGCCCCACGCAAACAAGCTATGCTGGAAGAGCAATTCATTTTATGTAAGTGGCAGTTCAGCTTCATCAAAACAACATCATCTGTCTTATTAACTAAACACTAATCTGGATGCTATCACTTTTATTTGTTTAGTCTCTAATTCGCTCTGGTCTCACAGTTGTGGATGAACTTCCTGTGTCCTTGAGGCTGAATGCTGACTCTGAAATCCAGCTGCACCTGCACATTGGTAGCCCATTCCAATTCCATGGACAGCACTTTCCCCTCCTAATGTCCCCCCAAATAATAACACATCTTACAATTGATGGGGCTTTAAATTCAATGAAGCATATGCAAAATGAGTTGGTACCAGGTTTGGTTTATATGTCACTAAGTCTCATGAAAACTAAGAAAGTTTTCCATAAAAACAGCTCATACATCAGTGAGAATAGAGCCCCCCAGAGGACTGCAAGGCTGTGAGAAGGAGTTTTTGTCACAGAAGTGACATGGCCAGATTTCCACAGCTGAAAGATACTCCAGCCCTCCACCAGATAGAAATAGACCAGTTCTGCAGAAGAGCAAGTGGGCAATTATGAGGACATAGAAGGGACAATGAGGACGTAGCTTGCAGACACAGGCAGGAGGTAGACTCGGGAGGAGTTAGTGGTTGATTCAGTGTATGAGGCTGAGGATGTATGGAGAGGGAAAAGAGGGAGAAGGAGACTCCAAGGATAATGCTTGGGCTCTGGGTTGAAGGAGTAGCATCTCCAACGTAGGGAAAGGTGGCGAAGGTTGATGTGGCATGCTTGTGGCCATAGCGATGGTGACAGCAGCACCAGTGTTGAACACCATGGTAGCAGCAGTGGTGGTAGACAGGTGGATATGATAATGGTAGTGATGAGGGCAGTGATGGTGGTGATGATGGTGATTGATGGTGGTGGTGAGGATGATGATAATGGTTGTAATGATGGGTGGTGGTGATGATAATGGTGGTGGTGATTGTGGTGGTGGTGGTGGTTGTAATGATGGGTGGTGGTGATGATGATAATGGTGGTGGTGGTGGTGGTGGTTGTAATGATGGGCGATGGTGATGATGATGATGGTGGTAGTGATGGTGGTGATGATGGTGGTGGTGAGGATAATGATTGTGATGATGGGTGATGGTGAGGTATGATAATGGGAGGGATGGTAGTGGTGATGATGGTGGTAATGATTGCAACAATAGGTAATGCTAAAGGTAACAGTGATGGTAGGGATAGTGATTGCTTATGGTGATGGTGGTGATGATTGTGATTGATGGTGGGTGATGGTGGTGGTGAGGATGATGATCATGGTTGTGATGATAGGTGATGGTGAGGTGTGATAATGGGAGTGATGGTGGGTGATAGTGAGGTGTGACAACAGTGGTGATGGTGGTGGTGAGGAATATGATAGTGGTTGTTATGATGGGTGATGATGATGATGATAATGGTGGTGATGGTGATTGTGGTGATGATTGTGATTGATGATGGGTGATGGTGGTGGTGGTGGTGGTGAGGATGATGATAATGGTTGTAATGGTGAGTGATGATGATGATGATAATGGTGGTGATGAAGATGGTGTGATGATTGTGACTGATGATGTGTGATGGTGGTGATGATGGTGGTTGTGAGGATAATGGTAATGGTTGTGATGATGAGTGACAGTGATGATGATAATGGTGGTGATAAAGATAGTAGTGATGATTGTGATTGATGATGGGTGATGGAGGTGCTGGTGGTGATGGTGGTGGTGAGAATGATGGTAATGGTTGTAATGGTGAGTGATGATGATGATGATAATGGTGGCGATGATGATGGTGGTGATGATTGTGATTGATGATGGGTGATGGTAACAGTGGTGGTGGTGGTGAGGACGATGATAATGGTAATGATGGGTGATGATCGTGATGGTGGTGGTGGTGGTGAGGCCAATGATAATGGTTGTAATGACGGGGGATGGTGTTGGTAGTGATGATGGTGATGATGATAGTGGTGACAGAGGGGAGAGAAATGGTGATGGTGGACATGATAATGGAGGTAGTATTGGTGTGGTGGAAATAAAACTGGTTTAAACAGTGATAAAGGTAACAGTGCTGGTAGGGACAATGAGTGATGATGGTGGTAGTAATAACAATCAATGTAGTAGAATTATTATTCCTTTTCACCCAGGGGGCTTAGAAGTAAAAGTGGCCACACTGGGGTTGGCCCCTCCAGCTGGCCTACCATGACACCAGACGCATACTGGGGAAGATCCTATCTTCTCCTGGTTTCATTCCATAAATGAATAGCATACCTTGTTCTTCCTATCCCAACTTTGGGTATTCCCTTATTCTCAAATCACTCAGTGGGAAACAGATTATAAGTGAATGCTGGAACCAATGGATTCCCCCCACAGCAGGGATTACCCATTATTTTCCCATAAAAATATTTCAAGGATTATTAGCATGTAAACTATGATTAATTAAATTTACAAAAAAAAAGTGGTTTCTGATGCATGCAAATGAGGCAGTTCTTGTTGGGTGAGACAGGGGTGGGGGGGGGCCTCCCCTCTCTGTCTAGATGCTGGGGAAGAACTTGGGGGGAAGCCACTCAACCTGTCTCCTGTCCCCACAACTTGGGCAGCCACAAGCCCATAGGGTCCATCTCAAAAGTGGTCCCGCCCTGAGCTCTTCCAACCTCATCATAACCAATGAGGTCTACGCAAGTAAGGAATCAGGATAATTTCCTACACGGGAGCTCACTTACACCCCTGAGCCCTGGAAGGGTCTGAAGACCATGAAGCCTGGAGGGATGAGAAAGGAGAAACTGGTTCCTTGTGTTCACGCTGATCCTGGGTCCAAGAACAGCCAAGACCAGCGCATGGTTACATTGACTCTTTTCCTGGATTTTCTGTTTGCTGTCCTAATACTTACAGGATATCTATGAGCGCAACAAGATGCTCAATTGCAAACTGCAAATCACACCGGCCCCCGGTCTCTTTCTCTCCTTAACTCCCACCCACTCACTCTGCCTTTCAAATAGATAAATGCACAAATGTGAGGCCATTTCAAGGCCATGGATGGGGCAGGCGTTGTGGGTTAAGACGTCACTTGGGATGCCCACATCCCAAGGCCTGGTTTTCAACCCCATGTCCCCTTCTGACTCTTGTTTCCTGTTCATTGCACCATGGGAGGCAGCAGATGGTAACTCTAGCATTTGGGTCTCTGCCACCCACATAAGAGACCCGGATGGAATTCCTGGCTCCTGGTTTTGCCCAGTCCCAGCTGGTACAGGCCTGTGGGCAGTGAACGAGCAGATGGAAGATGTCTCTCCTTTCTCTATCACTCTGCCTTTAAAATAAACAAAATAAACCTTTTTTTTTTTTTAGTGCATGGAGAAGTAAATTAAAAGATGTTCATCTTTGTGCTGACAGCTTTTGAAATCCACGCACGGTGTTTTCATGATCTCCATCCTCCTTGAACTCCTGAGGTCTCTCCCAACATTTGGGTTTGTGTTAAGCCATCTTGCCTGTGGGCTGATGTAAGGGTTCCGGGTACATGTAAGGGAGGCTGGGTTCAGCCATCCTCGTGGGCAGAGGAAATGTATTCAGCACAATTTTTTTACTGACAGCATTTTCCTGTTTTTAAGATTCATCTTATTTTTATTCGAAAGGCAGAGGGACAGAGACAGACAGAGACACAGAGAGATCTTTGATTTGCTGATTCACTTCCCAAATGGCTACAATGGCAGAGTCTGGGCCAGGCTGAAGCCAGGAGCCAGGAACTCCATCCCAGTGGCTCACGGGGGTTCCAGGGGCCCAAGGACTCGGGCCTTCTGCTGCTGCCTTCCCAGGCACATTAGCAGGGAGCTGCATCGGAAGCGGAGCAGCCGGGACTTGAACTGGCGGCACTCCACAGAGAGCCACAACCAAGCAGTGGCTTCACCTGCGGTGCCCAAACGCCGGCCCCAACCTACAATAGCTCAGATTCATGGTGAGTGTGTTGGGTGTCGCCCATTGTAAGTCGGGGAGCATCCGTAGAAGCCCCCAATCCATCCCCCCCAACCCTCCCTCCCTCCTCCAAGGCAGAGGCGCCATAAAGACCTCCACGTCTTCCTTCTTTCACAGAATATTTATTGCAGCCGCTGCCACGGCAGTCTGTATAAATCTGTCTCATTGTTAGCAGTCGTGAGTGACGCAGGATTTACTTAGCGGGCCCCCTTCGGACAGGCTTTCCATCCATCACCCAGCATCAGGACTAAGCCCCAGTGTCTCAAGACTCCCGCATTTTGTTTTGTTTTTTAATTCTTGCAATGCTGAGATCCACGCTGCCCCCTCCCACCAAGGCTGTGGCTCCAGTGACCCCCCACCCCCACACCCCCACTTCCTCTCCAGCCTCGAGTGGTGGGTCAGCAGCTGCAAGCCCGCACGCGCGGGAGGCACCGCCAGGTTCCACGGTGACCCATCCATCTGCTTTGATCTTGGACTGAAGGTGCAAGGCCTGCCCGCCGCCATCTCCAGGCTGTTTCTCGGGACGTTAACCATTAGCTGTTCCCCGTGCTTATAGTGCCCCTCCGCTGGGCCCCGAGCCACTGCGGCAAGCCTAAGTGGACACTCCACCCACAGATAAATATATAATAGATCGGGTTCCGGGTAAAAACAAGAGCGGCTGTCATTGAGCGCCTACTGGATACCAGACCCCCGCCTCTCGGCTTCCCTCTAAAGCCCACAGGGAGGTGCCATAGCGAGGAAACCACTTCCCAAGAACCTTTGCGTGCGTGGCTGCGTCACTTCCGGTCGGGTTAATAAGCCATTGGTGGGACAAAGCACAAGTCCTTCAGGGACTCGACCACAGTTTTGCCCCACCACCACCGCCACCAGGTCCCCTCCTTAGGGGCCACTGGCTGCCAGCCCCGAGGTGACCCCGGAGCGACGGATGGAGGAGCTGGTGCACGTGTGCTAGCCGGTGCTGTGGCATAGCAGGTGGAGCTACCACCTGCAGTGCTGGCATCCCATATGGGCGCTGGTTCGAGTCCCAGCTGCTCCACTTCTGATCCAGCTCTCTGCTATGGCCTGGAAAAGCAGTAGAAGACAGCCCAAGTCCTTGGACCCGTGCATCCGCGTGGGAGACCTGGAAGACGCTCCTGGCTCCTGGCTTCAGATCAGCTCAGCTCTGACCGTTGCAGCCAGTTGGGGGAGTGAACCAGCAGATGGAAGACCTCTCTCTCTCTCTCTCTCTCTCTCTCTCTCTCTGCATCTGCCTCTCTATAACTCTGCCTTGCAAGTAAATAAATAAATCTTTTAAAAAGGTGGCAACAGGAGCTGGAAACGAGACAGGCTCTCATGCTCAGCTGATCTTGGGCCTCTAGCAAGCTCCCCTCCCCAGTGGGGCCAGGGAGGAGAAATGCAAGCACTCCCGTGTGCCCAGCTGGCCCCCTGCCCCAGGACCCACACCATCTGCCGCTGGCCCATCCCTGTGCCCGCCCACCCAGAGCCCTGTGCCAAGTCCCCACTGCACCCCGTGTGATGCGCAACGCTGCTGTGATAGCTTGCAGTCATTATATTAAGTTTTAAAATGTTCCCTTCCAATTGAACAATGTTTTTTCAAAGTCAACAGCTGGTTCACAGCTTGAATGCAAACGTTAGGATAAATTAAATAAAAAGGGTAATAAAATCACAGTCTAAATTTAATTTCTGAAGAATGCATAGGCTTAAAAAAAAAAAAAGGCGGCAGCATTTTTAAATGCCTTTAAAATACAGCCAGAAAAGCAGAAGTTAATTCATTCCCTGATTATGTTAGCTAATGGACACCCTGGTGCAATTAACTACATAATTGTCTGGGTGTGGACCAAGTCCTGAGCTCGCTCCTGGGATTCGGCTACACAGACCCCAGGGCCCACAGCGGAGGGAGCTTGTGTATGCAGATCACACACACACACACACACACACACACACAGGCTCAGAAGAGAGTTCCCAGCCCTTGAAACCTTGTGACTAAGAGGATGGTGCCCGGCTGTGGGCTTCCTGTCACCTGCAGCTCCCTGGCAGGAAGCGGAGTGGCAGGGGCTTCCGTGCACCTGCTGGTGAGCAGGTTGCAAAACTCAGCTGCGCAAATCCTTTGCCTCCAAGACAACTCTTTGTCTTTGCTGTATGAGCTCCCTGAACAGACCCCTTCAGCCCCTCGCCCAGGCCCGGACTTGAATCCCACTTCTGCCACGTGTTTACGATATGACCTTGGACAAGGCTGGGCTCCTTTCCCTGAGCTTGAATGTTCTCCTCTGTAACAAGGGGACCGGTTCATTCTTTCATGCATTCGATGCATAATTACCAAGAACCACCTTGGAGCCAGGGCCCAGCCGCAGGTGCCTGGGGACAGCACTGAACCAGAGATTAAACCCCTCTCTGCAGAGCACAGAACCCATCGGGGAGACAAACAGCAAACAAGATCAGGAATGGATGCATAGAGAAGAGGAGATCATTAGTGATTTAAGGGAAATAAAGCAGAGAAAAAGATAAGGAAGGAGGGGGCATTTGGGAAAAGCTTCACTGAGCAGGGGAAGTTGGAAGATTAAAAAGAAAGGAAGAAAAGGAAAGAAGCAGCCACGTGGATACTGGGTGACGAGTGTCCAGGTGAAGGGACTGTGCAAAGGCCCTGAGGCAGGAGTGCACTGGGAGCTGCAAGGAGGCCAGGAGCGTGGTAAAATCAGAGAGCCAGAGGCGGGTGTTATGGGGATTAAATTCGATAAAGCAAGGACAGCTCCTGGCACGCGGTAAACATTCAGCGAGGTCCTCTCTTAGGAGTGGACTCCCTCGTGTCCAGCAGTGGAGGGTGTGGACGCTTTCAGGAGAACCTGGACCCTGGCTCTGCACTCTCCCCAGGAAGGCACTACAGCTTCAGTACTGGTGGGTCTCTGCCAGCGCCCAGGTTGCTGGGGTAACTCCTTCCTGGCTGTCGACCCAACATGCAAGGTCCAGGCCACAGCCAGATATCTCTGCTGTTCTCTCTGCTCTGGAGAGACCATGGCTGCAGCGAGAGGGGTGCAGGAAGCCGAGCCCAGGGAAGGAACCTGGGGAGAGATGGTAGCAAATGAATAGAATTTGCCCCTGATGCGAGGATCTGCTTCATACAGCCTAGGTTATACAAAGGGTCGGTCATTGCAGGATGTGCATGCGTGTGTGTGTGTGTGTGTGTGTGTGCGTACAGGTGTGCTGTCGCCTCTCTCCAAATCTACAGCCTGCCTGCAATGCTACCATGATTTACGCTGAGGTCCCTTAACAAGCCTGAGCGCCTCTTCTACTCACTACCAGGAATGGCCACCAGGGGGCGCCATTGCCCCCCCCCCCCCCCCCCCCAGTCCATCACTATCTTGAGCCACAGGATTCAAAGTTCTGCCCTCCGCGCCTGTCTTTCTTTGCCTGAGTGGCAGTGACCTAGCACACCCCGAAAACTGGCTGGAGGAGTTGCTTTGGAACCCCCAAAACTGGATCTGCCCACCCAACGTGCAGAAAGCCAGCCACTGACCTGGGGACAGGAGCAAAAATGAGATGCTTATTGCAAAACACAGAGCAAGGAGCCGGGCAGCCCTCGCTGAATTCCCGGGCTCTCCGAGGGCGTTGGGGTAATGTTCGTCCTGGCTGAGCGTGGGACTGAGAGGCGCGTGTTCGGCCGGCATCTGAGTCCCTGGTTGGGACCCGCAGTGCTCGGTAACCCTCCTTCCACTGGGCAGCGCAACCGTGTCCTAAAGGGAATGTTGACACACAGGTGGGCTCCACTCAGCCTGGGGGCTGCATGCAGCTGGGGGTGGCCTTTTGCTCAGGGCCTGAGGCTCCTGGGAAGAAAACCCCTCAAGACAAGGCCGAACATGGAGACGCTGTCACAGAGGGCATAAAGGACCTCCCGGGTCTGGGAGCTGATTTTCCACGGAAGCTGTTTAGTAATCGTAAAAGCAGGACCCAGTGACTTCAAGCTATGGGAGAGAGGCTGGCATCCAGCAGCTGCATCCCAGGCACCGGGCAGGAGCCCACATGGAGGCGCCAAGGGCGTGGAGATTCGGGACTGGTGGGCCCCCGTGCTGTCCTGCTCCACCTTAGGCTGTGTCTTAGGAAGGTTCCCCAAGGGATGCACTTCCCAGGTGTGTGGGTGCACACGGACCACCTGGAGGTGCTGGCAAACGTGCTCAATAGTTCCAGGACCTGGCCATCTGCATTTCTCAGAAGCTCCTGGGTGACGCCAGCGCAGCTGCTCCAAGGACCACACTTTGAGGGGCCAGGGCAGGGACTCGGGGTCATCCTAGTGGCTGTCACAGTCGCTCCCTTCTGGTCCTCTCCTGACAGATGCCGGATATGCACTGAAGTATCTGAAACAGCTCACAGATGCGTGCCCAGAAGCCTAGTTAACTACACCTGGCTCAGATGCACCCCGACTGACGGTGGGGTTCAGCTCAGTGCACGGATGAGAAGATGAGAAGATCACAAGTCAACAATGCATGCAGGGACCGGCTGTGACATCGTGGGTAAAGCCCCGGTCTGCAGTGCCGGCATCCCATATGGGCGTCGGTTTGAGTCCCGCCTGCTCCACTTCTGATCCAGCTCTCTGCTATGGCCTGGGAGGGCAGTAGAAGATGGCCCAAGTGCTTGGGCCCCTGCACCCATGTGGGAGACCCGGAAGAAGCTCCTGGCTCCTGTCTTCAGATTGGCACAGCTCTGGCCATTGCGGCCAATTGGGGAGTAAACCATCGGATGGAAGACCTCTCTCTCTCTCTCTCTCTCTCTCTCTCTCTCTCTCTCTCTGCTTCTCAAATACTTGTTTGCTAAAGAAGAAAAGCAAGTAAGCCTATCAAGAACTTAGCCAAGTGACTGACTTCTGATTGGGCCACTGATTTTGTCAGCAGACACAGGGGTCCATCTCTGGGATGTCACTGACATCCTGGAGCCACAGCCGCCCCAGGGCAGGCTCTCCTGGCGTGTGACAAGGACAGAAAGCAGTGGGAAGGCGCAGTCCCCTACCAAACAGTGTGTGCTGAGGCTTTGACAGCCAGAGTGGCGGAGAGGGTGTGGAAGGGGGAGTCGGGGTTCTTCCTGCTCAAGCAGCCCATGGCTACTTGCACAACCCGACCAGCCAGGTCTCTTGTAGTCTGTCCTTGTCCCGGGAGGGGGGGGGGGTCTGGTCCCCCCCCCCCCAGCACTACAGCACTACAAGGTGAGCATTCCTGGAACAGCCTCTGGAAACCAAGCTTTGAGGAGTCACCTGTCACCTGTCAGCCCTAGAGCCCGTGCCCACCTCTTGCCTAAGTCCCACCCCAAGACACCTGGGGGCAGGTAGAGTCCCACAGCTGACAACATGCACCAAGGCCTCAGGATTGCAAGTGCAACCTCCACGGCCTGCCCAGAGCCCCACCCACAGCCCCACCACTGTGCCTCTGCCTTCCAGGTGAGCCCCTAACTCCCCTGCACAGAGCCTCAAACACCCGCCCCTCTTATCAGAGCCTCCTGATGCACCTGTTTGAAAAATGCAGAGTCCTGGGCCCACCTCAGGATCTGGGGGCGGGCCTAGGAGTGGGTGTTTTGAACTCATTCCGATGCACATGGAAGTCAACCAATGTCTGTATTTGGAACCAGGTCCAAGGGAGATGGGAGCAAACATTCTTTTCATTCCTTTCTGGAGAGCCTAAAGTGGCCTGGAAAGAAAGGAAAGAAAGAAGGAAGAAAGGAAGGGAGAGAAAGAAAGAAGAGAAGGGAAGGGAAGGGAAGGGAAGGGAAGGGAAGGGAAGGGAAGGGAAGGGAAGGGAAGGGAAGGGAAGGGAAGGGAAGGGAAGGGAAGGGAAGGGAAGGGAAGGGAAGGGAAGGGAAGGGAAAGAAGAGAAGAGAAAGAAGAGAAGAGAAAGAAGAGAAGAGAAGAGAAGAGAAGAGAAGAGAAGAGAAGAGAAGAGAAGAGAAGAGAAGAGAAGGGAAGAGAGGGGAAAAAGGGATAACAATTAATTTTTCAATAATTCACACCGTTTCCTGAAATAACTTGGAATCACCTCCAATCTGGTGGAAGGGACCATTCCTCAACGTTGACACTGAACTGCTTCTGACAGCCAGTGGTCGTGGTCATCAGCCTCACCTCCAGCTTCAGTCCCCGAGGCCAACATGGGAGCCCAGACAGCAGCCATGACCTTGCCAGCCCTCGGGCGAGCTTCCTGTGCACCCACTGCCGGCCCCAGCCCTCCAAGCAGCACAGCCCGTTGAGGCAAATGTGCATTAGGTGACTATGCAGTCTGGCAATTGTTGAAGAAAACAGATCTTGCTTTACATGGACTCCTGGCTGAGGCACATCTGCAGGAATGAATCCCCCACATTTGATTAGAAACTCATCTGCTCAGCGGGGTGGGGGAGGGGACCCAGCAGTTAACCCCGCCTTCCCCTTCCGGTACTACACTCCCCCCCCATCTCACACAGGCATCTGGGGCCTGGGTGCTGCCTGGGTGCCTAAGTAACACTCAGAGAAAGTTCTCCAAAAGACAGCGATGGATGCTACGGGCCAATTCAAAGGGCGAGGAGGGTTAAAGGCACGAGTGAGTAGTATGACGTCAGGTGTTTTTGCAACAACGATCGCTGGCCACAGTGATTAGTAACAAGGGCGGCTGTGGTCCAAGGGTGAGCTGACATTTGCTGGCCAGATGTCCTCCCAGAGGTATTTTGTTGTGTAAGGTCATGGTGACCTTTGTGCAAGATTATGGTTCTGGCATCGTCTGTCAGACGATGCCCCTCAGAACTGTTCCTTCACACCCTCCGGGCTGGACTTCCTTCTTCAGTCTGCTGCAGCTGACACGGGTGATTCCATTTTGATTCTGACAAATCCCACTGTATTCGTGCAGGGTTGTTTTATTTTTTAATTTATTTGTTTTAAAGGCAGAGTAACAGAGAGTGACAAACTGACAGACACAGAGGTCTTCCATCCGCTGGTTCACTCCCCAGATGGCAGTAATGGCCAGAGCCTGGAACATGGGGTCTCCCATGTGGGTGGCAGGGGCCTAAACATTGAGCCATCTTCCACTGCTTTCCCAGGGTATTAGCAGGGAGCTGGATCAGAAACACAGCAGCCAGGACTCAAACCCATATGGGATGCCGGCATCACAGGTGGCAGATTAACCAACTGTGCCACAACACCAGTCAATTCATTCAGGTTTTGTTCTTTTTAGCTAAGGTTTCTTGAACCACTCTGCTAAGACCTGCACACTCGTTCACTCCATGCACATGTTAAGCACCTACTGTATACTTGTAGTGTATTGGGGGGGGGTGTCTGTCATGCCGAGCAACATGAACAAGTTCCTATCCCCATGGACCCTGCAAGCTGCCCTTGTGCCCCACCAACCCGAGAAGCCAGTGTTGCTACAGCTCCTATTGCAAGACGGGGAAACTGAGGCTCAGCCTCAGGTCACACAACCAAAGTGGTGCAGATTCCAAAGTTTCACGATTGCCACAAAAGCTGCGTGAAGAGGGGGGCTGCTGGGAAATCCCAGATGCTGACCAAATCTCTAAGTGTCCACGCCCTCTGGGCAGCTCACGTGAATGCAATCACATTCAAGGGCCAAGCACTGGGAGAGGAGGGTCACGCTTACATCTCATTGGCCAGATCTGTGTCCCATGACACACCCACATATACACCGCAAGGAAGCCTGGGAAGGTATTGGCTGACTGCCCACACACTTACACCTCATTGGCCAGATCTGTGTCCCATGACACCCCACACACAATATACCTGGCTGACAGCCCAGGCTACTCCCTCCCCTCCTCCACTCTGCAAAACACCTTACACTTATACAAGGCGCTTCAAAAAGTTCATGGAAAATGGAATTAAACGGTAAGGTTTTTTTAGTGGAAAAATGTTAGGAATCCACACCTGGGAGGAATTTCTGAACAACAGTTCAAGCAGAATGTGCACTGTGAAAAAACTATGTATGGATTTCAGTATTTTTCTGTCACTAAAATACACGCATCTTTTCCAAACAAACGCTGGGAAGCACCCTTGTGTGCCTCTGACATCAGAAAGCGGACATGGACCTCAGGGGCACCCTGGGGAGTCTGCTGCCCTCTGGAAGCTTGAGGACAGGGCTCCAACATCTGCCTGAGATGCAGGCTGAGGGCAGGGAAAAGCCACGGAGCCAGTAGGGTTGAAACTGCAGAGGCAGGCGTGGGCGGTCAGCCTAGAGGTAGAGACCCCGTGCCCTAGAACTTGGGTTCAGTCCCTGGCTTCTGACTCCAGCTTCCTGCCAATACAGACCTGGGAGGCAGGTGTGATGGCGCCTGCCACCCATATGGGAGGCCTAGAGGGAGTTCCCGGCTCTGTCCTAGCTCGAGCCTGTCCCAGCCCCCGCTGATGTGGGCATGTGGGAAGTGAACCAGCAGATGGAAGACAGCCCTCTCTATCTCTCTCTAATAAATGAACTGTAGGGCTGGTGTTACAGCATAATGGGACACCCACCACCTGCAATGCCAGCATCCCACATGGGCACCAGTTCAGGTCCTGGCTGCTCCACTTCCAATCCGGTTCCTGCTGATGTGCCTGGGAAAAGCAGCAGCAGATGGCCCAAGTCCTTGGGTCCCTGCATGCACGTGGGAGACCTGGATGAAGGCTCTGGCTTCAGCCTGGCTCGGCCTCAGCCACTGCAGATGGAGGATAGCTATCATCCATCCATCCATCATCAATCATCTATCTATCCCCCCTCCCCCTTTCTCTTTCAAATAAAAAAATTAAATCTTTGAGAAATGTGTAACACTTCAAACACAACTCTGCCAGGGCGGGTATCTGGCCGATGGATAAGATGCTCTGTTCCTGATTAGAGTTCTTGGATTCCATTCCTGGCTCCTGGCTCCAACTTCCTGGAAACACAGACCCCGGGAGGCAGCGGTGACAGCCCAAGGAGCTGGGTTCCCGCCATCACAGTGGGAGACCCGGATGGAGTTCCTGGCTCTCCCCAGCCCGGGCTCTTGCAAGCACTGTGGGGGCCCGAATCAGTGACTGTAAGAGATTCCTGTGTGTCTCGAGGATGGGTAAACAAATACATTTTAAAAACAGTTCAGAGGCAAGAGACGGCATCTGCAGTCATCTCTAGCGATCCAGAAAACGAACAGGAGCAACTGCAGGTTACGAGCAGGAACAAAATGAAAGCCAGCACCCTGGGGCAGCAGCCGGCAGGCAAGGTTACGCCCCTCTTCTTCCCAGCAGCCCTCGCTCCGAGGCGCAAGGCGCCTGCGCAGGTCGTCACGCATGCGTGGACCCTGCACCTGGCGCCCGGGCCCCGTGTGTTGAACCTCCAGGGTTCGGCAGGTGCTCGCCACGGCGTGTGGGTTGTCGTTCGGAAGAGTCTGGATTCTATGACGTTACGGTCCACTTGCTCCTGCAGAACCCTCCCAGAGATGTTCTTGTAGGGCTCCCGTTCATTCTTCCTGGGTTCAGAGCGCAGTGGATAAAGAGAAAGGGCCGCCTCCCCGGGGGCCCGGCGTGGGCACAGCGTGGGCACAGCGTGGGGGCCTCCGAGTGATCCGCGATCCTGGGGTTCCTGGGGTTCCTCGGCCCGCCTTCCCGACGGCAGCAGGGAGTCGCAGTCCTGATTCTAGAGGCAGTTACGGGATCGCCCAGGGGGCCACGTGCGTGCACCAGGACACCCGAGCCCCGGGCGCAGCCCCCGACGTCCTGCTGCGTGGGGCCCCTGGGCGAGGAGGAAGCGAGGGGGAGAAACCGACTTTTTTTCCCATTTTTCCCTTTACTTGAAATATATAAAAATAACGAAGTCTTTTTTTTAAATGACTAGATGTGTTCTTCACCTGTTCTGTAAGTGACTGAATCTCTTACATCCTCCCATCCCGCCCTTTGCCGGGTTTTCGCACAGTGCCTGTGGGGACCACCAAGACCCCACTCCTGCCTGTCCCCCAGACCCCCCGGCAGAGGCAGAAGCTCATCACCAGAGACCCAGACCCTGCACTGGAGCTGCCCGCCCCCTCCGGGCACCACGGTCCTGGGGCCTGAGGACCAGCTGTGCACCGGGCACGGGGCGGGAGTTGGTGGCTGTAGGGAAGCAGCCAGCTCATCCCCTCCACCATCTCCAGGGACCCTCATGGGACTGCAACCCTAGCACGCACTGATCTCTCTTTCCAGACAAAGTGCACATCTGGAAATGAATTTTCAAGACAAATTGGAAACTCCCAATATTTAAGAGTTGGAAACATTAAAAATTTTAAAAAATGAAGACAGTGCCCCAGCCAAAGCAAGCCTAAGCACGAGCAGGAGACAGCTCCAGGGGGCCGTGTTAGAGCCTCTGGCCGCCGCGGCTCACTAGGCTAATCCTCCCCCTGCGGCGCCAGCACCCCTGGTCGGGCACCGGATTCTGTCCTGGTTCCTCCTCTTCCTGTCCAGCTCTCTGCTGTGGCCCAGGAGTGCAGTGGAGGATGGCCCAAGTGCTTGGGCCGTGCACCAGCATTGGAGACCAGGAGAAGCACCTGGCTCCTGGCTTCGGACCAGCGCGGTGCACCGGCCGCAGCACGCTGGCGGCAGCGGCCATTGGAGGATGAACCAACGGCAAAGGAAGACCTTTCTCTCTGTCTCTCTCTCTCTCACTGTCCACTCTGCCTGTCCAATAAATAAATAAAGCCTCTGGCCTTGGAAGCAGCCTCTCTCTAGGGTCTTGAGATAGCCCCATGCTCACAGCTCCCTCCCTCTCGCCCCGCCCTCGAATCTGTGGGGTCTGCTGGATCCCTTGGCAACCCAGGATTATTGTCTGCAGCCTCACCTCCACCGCAGCCTCTTAGCTCTTCCAAGAACTCTTCCCTGAGTTCTCCTACAGGGAAGAAAAGCCGGAAAGATATACGGGCCGTTTCTCCCATCCCTTCTGCCACCTCCTTCCCCGGAGCTAGCAGCCGGCTGCTCTAATGAGAAGGAAAAGCCAGAGACCAGGGAAGGAGGATCAGCAGAAGATAGGCACTCAATCAAAAGAAAATGCGAGGCTGCTGTGTGCACAAAGGCAGAGGGGAGGAGGCGGGGGGGGGGGGGTAGAACGGGGCAGAAAGAGGAGGCTGGGCGGGGGGAGGACGGGGTAGAGTGAGGTCACGGGGCCCACAGAGATTCAGGCCACTCTCCCCCATGCCACACCTCCCTGTGGGCTGAGGGGTGGAGGGAGAACTGGGGTAGTGGCTTAGGTGTGGAACTAATCAAGGAGAGGGCGTCCCAGGGAGCAGGAACAGTGGAAAGGGCTCATGGTGTGTTCAGAGGCAGCAAGAAAGGCTGGCTGTGGTGGGGAGCTGGGATTGGGTGATCAGACTGGGATCTGGGTGAGACCATTCTGCCCGCAGTGTGGAGAGCAAGCGATAAAGGGCGCAAGAAGTGCACCCAGGACCCCGGCAGGAGCCACCGCCCTCTGCAGGGCAGAGTAGGTGACTGAGCCCGAGGGAGCCAGGGAGACATGGAGACTCCCGGAGGTGCAAGACTCTTTCTGCAGGCCTAGTAGCTGCCTGGAGCTGCTGGTGTCGGGTGCAGACAAAAGGCTTCAGGGACGACTCCTTGTTTGGGGCCTTGAGCATTGTTGAGTGCTGCTTGCGTCATCAGTCATCTCCATGCAACAAATATGTACGGAACGTCAACTGTGTGCCAGGCTCTGGGGCAGGCCCTGAAGAGCTACAGAGATCAGGAATGCAAGGCTGGTGCCCCCAGGGAGCCGCCCGCAGTGACCCGGGCTTCTCGTGACCCCTACAATGCAGTCGGAAAGAGTAAAAAGGGGGCAAAGTGTTCCCCCAATGAAAACCCCATACAAAGATTTACTGAGCACCTACTAGGTGCCGAGCATAAGTCAACAGTAACTAAGATGGACAAGGTCCCTGTCACTGTGAAATTTCTATGGAGCAGACAGAAATCAATGGAAAAAACTGTGTTGTATGAGAGCACTTCACAAAGCTCATGGACAATGGAATTAGGAAATAAGTTTACTGGGCGGCATTGGGCTTTAGTAGTATGGACACGAGTGGATGCACTCATGTCCCCTGTCAGAGTGCCTGGGTTCGAGCTCCCCTCCCAATTCCACTCCTGATTCCAGCTCCCTGCTAATGTGCACCCTGCGAAGCAGCAGGTATCCCAGCCAAGTCCATGAGGGCGTTTGGGGACTGAACTAGCAGATGAGAGTGCTCTCTCTCTCTCTCTCCCTCCCTCCCTGACTCTCAAAAATAAAAAAATAGTGGGGCCAGTGCTGTGTTGCAGCAGGTTAAAGCCCCAGTCTGCAATGCTGGCATCCCATGTGGGTGCCGGTTTGAGTCCCGGCTACTCCACTTCCGATCCAGCTCTCTGCTATGGCCTGGGAAAGTAGTGGAAGATGGCCCAGGTCCTTGGGTCCCTGCACCCACATGGGAGACCTGGAAGAAGTTTCTGGCTCCTGGCTTCAGATTGGCACAGCTCCAGCCTTTGTAACTAACTGGGGAGTGAACCAGCGGATGGAGGGTCTCTCTCTCTCTCTCTGTCTTTCTCTCTCTCTCTCTTTCTCTGCATCTCTGTAACTCTGCCTTCAAATAAATAAATAAATCTTTTTTAAAAAATAGTAAGTTTATTTTGATATAAAAATCCTTGAAATCCATGCATATAATGGGTCTTCAAAAAGTTCACGGAAGATGCGTGTTTCGAGAAAATTATGCATGTGTTTCAAAATCCGTTGCATGGAAATGAATGTATCTTTTCATTGCATTCTCCACAAGTGTTTGAAGTATTATATCAGAAAGGTTCTAGGCTGGCGCCGTGGCTCAACAGGCTAATCCTCCGCCTTGCAGCGCTGGCACACCGGGTTCTAGTCCCAGTCGGGGCACCAGATTCTGTCCGTGTTGCCCCTCTTCCAGGCCAGCTCTCTGCTGTGGCCCGGGAGTGCAGTGGAGGATGGCCCAAGTGCTTGGGCCCTGCACCCCGTGGGAGACCAGGAGAAGCACCTGGCTCCTGCCATCAGATCAGCGCGGTGCGCCGGCTGCAACACGCCGGCCGCGGCAGCCATTGGAGGGTGAACCAACGGCAAAAGGAAGACCTTTTTCTCTGTCTCTCTCTCTCTCACTGTCCACTCTGCCTGTCAAAGAAAGAAAGAAAGAAAGAAAGAAAGAAAGAAAGAAAGAAAGAAAGAAAGAAAGTTTCTAAGTGCAGGGAAAACCTGAGAAGGAGAAGGAGGAAGTGAAGGAGGATCCTGGGAGGAGGGGCTGCAGAGTGACGCGGTAGCTTCTGGGAGGTGACATGTGAAGGGACAGATTCCAAGGTGAGAGAGTGAGCATTGGAGATAGGAGATGGGAGAGCACCAGGCACAGAAGAGGGGGTCTGGAGGACCCAAGGAAAGGACACACCACGAACCCCCAAAGAGCCACAGGATCGGGGCCAGTGTTGTGGCACAGCGGGTTAAGCCACTGTCTGTAAGACACGCACCCCATGCTGGAGCCCTGAACCCAGCTCCCTGCTAATGCACCTGGGAAGGCAGCGGAAGATGGCTCAAATACTTGGGCCCTTGTCACTCAAGGGGGAGACTCAGATGGGGTTCCAGCTTCCAGCTGGTCCAGCCATGGCACTGCATCCATTCGGGAAGTGAACCAGCAGATGAAAGATCTGTCTCTATGTGTCTCCTCACTCCAACTTCCAACTCCCCCACCCTCACCCCCACCCTTGTCACTGCGCCTATCAAATAAATAATAAAATAAATCTTGGGGGGGGGGGGGTAAAGGGCAACAGGACCCAAGGTGCCTGCAGGTCTGGGTGAGGCCAGCAGGGGGCAGCAGGGAGCCAGGGCAGAGCACAGAGCACAGGAAGGTCCCTGTGCATCATGGAAGGAACCAGGGGCTCATCAGAGGGTCCCCCTTACCAAGGTCCTATCCTTTCAGCTACAGTACCCCATGAAACCATCAACGCCCATGTAACCCGGGGAGGCCGGGAGCCAGCCGCCTGCTCTCACAAGCTTCCTGCGGCTTGTCAGCTGACCCCCTGGGGCCAGGGTGTGTGATGTACAATTCCTCCAGGGACCATGCATGCCAGGGCAGCTGTAGGGTGTTTATGACTGCTGGCCAGGACTGTGGCGCCCCTTCACAGATCAAATCATCGCCTCCCCGCCGCTCACCCTAACAGCTGGTTACCTCCACCCCAGCCCCGCTCAATTGCCAAGGGAAGCATTGTAAATAAATGTGTACAAGCAAACAGCTGCTGTCATTTAAAACATCGATTCATCTAGCAAAAATGCCCCACTTAGGACTGAAGTGGCATACTGCTGAGCGCTGTCCTGGTGGCATTTGAATAAAATCAGCGACACAATGGCGGAGCTCGCTAATGGATTCCGAAGGACCCCCTGGACAAGGACAGAGGGAGGGAGGAAGGGCTGCGGACACATTCGAAGTGGGGCCCATGTCCCAGACAAAGGAGGGGGAGGCACAGCCAGCCGCCTCGCTGTTCAACACTTGCTTCTCACCTTTCTCCTCCTCCTCCTTCCCTCCCCCCTCTCTTCTGCCCATGATTGACATCAAGGGAGACTCATTCGTTGGATTCTGGGAGCCTCAGGAGCAGGTGGTGAAGTGTCTGCCCGCTGTGGGGTTCTAGAGGCCGGGACCCAGGGCCGAGGGCTGCTGCTTCTTGCACACAGCTAGACTGTGTCTCCCAGCCTCCCATATGGTCAGGAATGTACTAGAAGGCCAGGCAAGGGAACGGAAGTGGTGCATAGCCCTCCTGCGTGAGGTCCTCCGGGATCTTCTCCCAGCCATGGGCAGGAAGAAGAGGACGCCGGGGTCCCCGTAGCGGGTGGAGGCTCAGGTGGAAGGCGCGTGGTCCCCTGAATGACTGCCTGGAACAGAGCCTCCCGTCCTTCTACAACAGGTACAGTGGGAGGGAGAAGTCCATGTGCCAGGCCGCTGGTATCTGGGGGCCATTCACTGCTGTTGGGCTGGTGCCCTACTATACAGTGATCCCAGAATTCATTCATCACCCATGCACTGATCACCAAACCAGAGAAATATCCAGGGGCCAGCGCTGTGGCGTAGTGGGTGAAGCCGCCACCTGCAGTGCTGGCATCCCATATGGGCGCTAGTTCAAGTCCCGGCTGCTCGACTTCGGATCCAACTATCTGCTGTGGCCTGGGAAAGCAGTAGAAGATGGCCCAGGTCCTTGGGCCCCTGCACCCACGTGGGAGACTGAGAGGAAGCTCCTGGCTCCTGGCTCCTGGCTTCAGACTGGCTCAGCTCTGGAGCCATTTGGGGAGTGAACCAGCAGAGAGAAGATTTCTCTCTCTCTCTCTCTCTCTCTCTCTCTCTCTCTCTCTGAGTGTGTGTGTGTGTGTGTGTGTCTCCTCCTCTCTCTGTAACTCTGCCTTTCAAATAAATAAACAAGTTTTTTTTTTTATATATCTCGCTCAGAAATCACAGCAATCTGGTAAAAGGAAGAGAATGAACCTGTTTTTCAGATGGAGAAACCAAAGTTCAGAAAGGTTAGGTAACTTTCTAGAAGACACACAGCTGTCATTTTTGGATACGCACTGAGCGCTCTTGTGCTGAATGCTTCCCATGCGTTCTCTGCTTTACTAATGAGAGTTCTCTTTATTGCTATCCCTGTTTTTACAGATGAGGAAACAGAGGCTTGGAGATATTAATCCATTTGGTCGAGGGGTTAAGGAAGGGAAGGGATGGGATAAAGGCACCCAGTAGAGCTCAAACCGGAAGGCTAACACTGCTTGCTTTTTCCACCCCGAGGAGTCGCTAATAATAAGCTCATTGCATTGCTTCTTAAAATACCAACTTAAAGCCGGCGCCGTGGCTCAACAGGCTAATCCTCCGCATTGCAGTGCCGGCACACCGGGTTCTAGTCCCAGTTGGGGCGCCGGATTCTGTCCCAGTTGCCCCTCTTCCAGGCCAGCTCTCTGCTGTGGCCCGGGAGTGCAGTGGAGGATGGCCCTAGTGCTTGGGCCCTGCACCCCATGGGGAGACCAGGAGAAGCACCTGGCTCCTGCCATCGGATGAGCGCGGTGCGCCGGCCGCAGCGCGCTGGCCGCGGCGGCCATTGGAGGGTGAACCAACGGCAAAGGAAGACCTTTTTCTCTGTCTCTCTCTCTCACTGTCCACTCTGCCTGTCAAAAATTAAAATAAATAAATAAATAAATATTATTAAAAACCAACTTATTGCAAATCAAAATTGGAAAACTACACACACATACACACACATACACTCTATAAAAGTTAAAGCCATTCCATCAAAATAAAACATATGGCCACCAAAATCTGCATTTATTACATCTAATTGGAAGAGACACAATCAAGTACATGAATATTTTAGCAGCTTCCAGCATGCAAAGCCCCACGCCAAGCCCCAGTGTCTCACACACAGGTGCGTGTCCAGCTTCTGGCATTGGAGGTTGGAAGGCCTCTCCCTCCAGCCCCACCCATGCCAGGGTGGGGAGGGGCCTGTCCTGTGAGTCACTGTTGAATAGCACCCCAGGAACGGCCAGAGAAGCTCCTTCTACCCAGCTTTTGTCCCTTGATTGGTGTTGGGGGAACGAACAGTTGGTGTATGCGAAGGCAAGCCATTTGGCTCTCAAATCAAATAGAAAGTTCAGAACTTCTCGTGTAATCTCAGTGGGGGTTGTTGTGTCAGCCACAGGGTGTCCAGGGAACAAATAGGAATGAACAGAGATGTATTTGCTGGTCAAGTCTACCAACGGCCTGAGTTCCCATGTAGTGAGGGCGAGGAGAACACACGGGCAGCGCCCTCCAAGTGCTGGACCATGCGTCCTCACCCGCAGGATCCTCAGCGGGGCGTATCTGAGTCTCACCTGGCTGTGATGCACCCAACAGCCCCCCCCCCTTTTTTTGGTATATTTTGCATCACCATGTAAATGACGGCCCTGGAAGGTACAGGGAAGACAAGGGAAAGCAGTAAGGAGCAGTCAAGCCCGAGAGTTCAGAGGTCAAACACCAGGAATGCTGCACACTCAGGGCGCGCTGGTGCTGACGCCCCCGGAGGCCTTGGTGACTGGACATGACAGGCGAGAGAGGGAGAGTGGCTCGCTGTGCATTGAAATCACCCACGGCAAGCCCATGGGCCAACAGTTCTCACATGGCCCCGCCTAAGCACCAGGGGACCGGGGGCACACATGTGTACAGGGACTGCCAATGTCTGCTGCAGGGGACGATGGCCACAAGCTACTACAATGATGGAATTAAAGTCTACCCAGAATGCCCGGGGGCCGGGACATTTAAAAATAAATCAGCAGTGATAAACAACAAAGGCACCCCAATTCCCATGAGAAAACCTGTCCCCTGGCCACTCTCAAGTAAAGACAGACACGCGGTCAGCCTCAGCTGATGGTGGCGCCATACACAGGGGTGCTGTTTCCAGTGGGTGCCAGCAAACATGGAGCTGTCAGAAGCCAGCGTAGGAGACAGCCCGCCTAGGAATCAACTCAGTTCAGAGGAAAAGCGAGGCCAAGAGATGATGCAAGGATGGCCAAGGGCCGGCACTGCCGTGGGTAAAGCTGCTGCCTGCAGTGTCGGCATCCCCTATGGGCACTGGTTCGAGTCCTGGCTGTTCCACTTCTGATCCAGCTCCCTGCTAATGGCCTGGGAAAAGCAGCAAAAGGTGCCCAAGTCTCTGAGCCCCTGCCATCCACGTGGGAGGTGTGGAAGAAGCTCCTGGCTCCTGACTTTGGCCAGGCCCAGCCCTGGCTGTTGCAGCCATCTGGGGAGTGAACCAGAGGATGGAAGACCCCTCTCTCTCTCTCTCTCTCTCTCTCTCTCTCTCTCTTTCAAATAAGCACATCATTCTTTAACACCGAAAAGAGTGGTCAAGGTGTGACTACCTCTTTCTCCCTGTCTACCTGTTATGGTATGGACAGGATCTGGGTCCCCAAACCCACATAGACATTTAAACCCCAAAGTCATATGTTAACGGTAAATGGATTCAAGTTGGTGGCTGATGGACGGAGGCTGGAGGCTTGGTCTAATTAGGGTGTTGGGGATGCGGGCTGAGGGGGTCCCTGGGGCTTCCTGGGAAAGCAGTTCTCACTGGTTCCTGGTTATGTAAGTTCTGCTTCGGGGCTTGCTGTGTGCTCATCCTGCCACAACCCTCCAGCCTGCACCAATGGGGATGCCTGATATTAGACTGTGAACCTCCAAAACAGGAAGCCAAAACAAGCCACCTTCTTTGCCGAGAAGTGCCTCTTGGGAATTTCAGTTAAAGTCATGGAAAACCAACTCCAGCACCACCCTTCCCATGGGTGACGTCTTCCCCTGATGGACACAGAACAGAACATTCTGTTCCACTCTGCCGATCCTCAAGAACACACCAGCATGGCCCAGTTGCTGGAAACTCCTACAGCCCCGGGGGACAGCAGGGCCAGGAGGCAAGTGTCCAACACGGAGGAGCACAGGCCAGGATGTCCCCCTTCCAGAATGTCCTCAGTCGGGACACAAACCCCTAGAGGAAGGCAAAGCCGCAGGCGCTCCAGGACGCTGGGCCCACCAGGCTTTCCAGGAGGAGCCCGGTGGGTGTGGGAGAAGTACAGGGCTGAGGCTGGTGGCAGCCAGACCCTCTTGCTTTCTGCATTGCCTGCCCGTGCCAAGTCTGCAGGGCCAGCCAGCAAGCCCCCTCCATCTCCCTGGTTCCTCCCCAGTCACACTCTTCCCAAGCTTCTCCCATTTACAAATCTCTCTGGCCACGCCTTCCTTGTTCTGCTAATCCCTGATAGTATTTCTTATCCTTCCCCACTCTAAAAGGCACATTTGGTTTTTCACATTTTCACATTGACATTGGGATGCACCTTGCAGATTATGTCACTGTGTCGGGGCCGGTGCCATGGCACAATGGGTTAAGCATCTGCCTGTGACGCCAGCATCCCATGTGGGCACCAGTTCAAGACCAGGCTGCTCCTCTTCTGATCCAGCTCCCTAAAAATGTGCTTGGGAAAGCAGTAGAAAATGGCACAAGTCCTTGGGCCCCTGCACCCATATGGGAGACCTGGAAGAAGCTCCTGGCTTCAGCCTGGTCAGCCCTGGCCGTTGTGGCCATTTGGGGAGTGAACCAGCAGATAGAAGATTTCTCTCTCTCTCTCTCTCCTCCTCTCTCTGTAACTCTGCCTTTCAAAAAAAAAAAAAAAAAAACAACTCATAAAAAAAAAGTCACCATGTCATCGCTGCAGACCAGGTAGCAACTGGGACAAAGCTGCCATTGTCTGTGCCGGTGCAAACATGGTTGGAATTCCTGCTGGGAAGACCAGACAAGAGCAACCCCGCAGTGCTCCCTCCCTTGATACCAAGAAAACACCTCCAACAGCCGCCCTCATACCTGCGGAAACTTGGCTCTGAGTCCCGCCGACCTCCGCCCCTGCACATGAGCAGCTTCCGGCGCCTGGTGGAGTCCCCGCCCCCTGCAAGGAATCAGAATGACAGCTTCTTCCCTTATCTGAGGTTTCATTTTCCAGTTACCCGCGGTCAACCACAGCCAGCACTGTACAATACGTGTTTTGAGAGAGAGAGAAACCACAGTCCCATCACTTCTGTTACAGTGTATTGTTCTCTGTTTTAGCGATGGTGAATGTCATTTCCAGCTTTCACGGTGTAGGAAAAAGCATCTATTTATAGGGTTCTGCATGATCCATGGTGTCAGGCACCCATGGGGGTCTTGGAAGATACCCTCATAAATAAGGGGGGCTGTTGTACCCCTGCTCTAGTTATTTGTCACCATCCTTTCCTAAGACTTAGACAGGTAGAAAAACAATGACAGGGGGCCAGTGCTATGGTGTAGTGGGTTAAGCCACCTCCTGCAGTGCCTACATCTCATATGGGCACCGGTTCGAGTCCCGGCTGCTCCACTTCCGATCCAGCTCTCTGCTATGGCCCGGGAAAGCAGTAGAAGATGGCCCAAGTCCTTGGGCCCCTGCACTCACATGGGAGACCCGGAAGAGGCTCCTGGTTCCTGGCTTCTGATCAGCACAGCTCCGGCCATTGTGGACATCTGGGGAGTAAGCCAGTGGATGGAATAAATCTCTCTCTCTGCCTCAGCCTCTCTGTCACTCTGCCTTTCAAATAAATAAACAAATATTTTTTTTTTTTGACAGGCAGAGTGGACAGTGAGAGAGAGAGACAGAGAGAAAGGTCTTCCTTTTGCCGTTGGTTCACCCTCCAATGGCTGCCGCGGATGGTGCGCTGCGGCCGGCGCACCGCGCTCATCCGATGGCAGGAGCCAGGTGCTAGGTATTTTTAAAAATTTCAGCACATTTGCAGACTTGGTGGGCTTGGAAATGGCCCAGCACAGAAGCTTGTGCCCACTTCGTGATGTCTAAGGGCCAGGTTGGAAGATGCTGGAGTGTTCCAAAGGCTGCACATGCTGTGCACCTGCGCTGGGCAGACACAAAGACAGGCCTGGGTGGTCAGACTTCTGCTGCCGAAGCCCCGGCTCCCAAGTTTTCCCGCAGACAAGCCGGATGCTGCACCACCTCCCATGACCTGGCCCTAGACAGCCCCTCTGTCCTATCGGGGGTCACCTCTACCACAGCCCACTGGTGGAAGCAGCCAGGCTCAGGGGAGGGGCCTAGACCCCCACCTCTCTCTCAATAGAACGTGCGTCAAAGGGTTTATGGACATTTGTTAAAACTGCACCCTCCTCCTCTTTCATTGAACAATGTTTAATTGTATTTATTTGAAAGGCAGAGAGAGGTGGGGGGGGAGGAGAAAGAGATCATCCATCCACTGGTTCACCCCCAGGAGCCAGGAACTCCAGTCTAGTCCCCATCGTGGGTGGCAGGGGCCTCCTGCCCTGAGCCCCAAGAGGAGCAGATTAAGATTTAAGAGGGAGCTGGTCACACTCCCAGACTCAGCTTGTCCGAGACACCAGGGTGGAGAGAGGCAGTACCAGCCGCAAGCTCCAAGCGGGCCACCTCCAGTCGGTATGATGTGCCTGCATCCCTGCAGGAGAGAGATCGCGGTGAACCACCCCGCTCCTGCTCTCCTCTCTCCATGCTCACCGCGCAAGCAAAGCCGGTCCTGAAATCATCTTTGTTGAATGTACAAGCAGGGGGTGACGTAGGGTGGAGGGAGAGGCTGAGTACGACCCTTTCAGGGACTTCAAAGGTTCTCTCCTGGGGGCACTGGAGGAGGCCAGGGGTAGCTGTGTCAGGGCTGTTAGGAAGCTGCTACGGCTTGAGCCTGTCCTGGCCAGAAGCTTTGGCCTGGCGCGCAGTCTGGGCAGCAGCAAAGAAGTTCTGGTTTACGTGGCTGTCGGGGCCTCTGCCACTGGCAACTCCAGGCCTCCCCACAGCGGTGGGCTTGAAGCTGTTTCTCCAAGTAGGAGAAAGCTGCCACCTACCCCTGCGTTTCTGGGAGCCTCATGCAGACTCCAGAGCTCCTGGATGGAACTCTCCAGAGAAGCTGCCCAAGTACCTGTGTTTGGGGCTGGCATATTGTGGTGCAGCGGGTTGAGCTGCCACCTGCGACGGCTGGCATCCCACGATCCCACGTTGCAGCGCTGGGAGTCCTGGCTGCTCCCTTTCCCACTCAGTTTCCCGCTTGAAGACCCAGATGGAGTCCCGGCTCCTCGCTGCAGCCTGGTGCAGCCCTGGCTGTAGTTAGTATTTGAGGAGTGAACCAGGGGATGAAAGATCTGTCACTCTGCCTTGCAAGTAAGTTAAATCTTCGCTACAGAGGAAGAAACAGGACCTGTGCCATCCGCAGGGGCTTGACAAGTGGATTGTGGAATAGACAGAACAGACCGGCTCACCTAACCCTCACTACCTCCGTGGGAGGGAGGCTCTCATACCCAATCCACAGAGGAGGATGCTGAGGCTCACAGGGCGGGAGAGCCCCCAGGCTGTCTGCCTTGGCCCCCAGAGGAACCCGGCCTCTTGGTTCTTGCCTTCACTCAAGGTCCGTTTGGGGGCCTTGGCTCCCAGCTGAGGCAGAGAGGTGCACCTGCTGAATGGGACGAAGACACGGACAGCGGGGGACCCAGGGGGACTGGCGGGAGACCAAGCCATAGCAATCCATTAAATGTCTCTTTCCTGGCCCAGCTAAATGCTGTTGTCAAGTCTGGAGCTGTGTTTGTACGAGTGTCTTCTTAATAAGTTTGATAACGAAGCCGCAGATGTTCCCAGAACACTTGGATAATACCTAAATTGCAGGCTTCTGGTCAAATGGATAAAGACGACAAACATAGGCGTAAACGCTGCCTTTGGTTTGTTCAGTCTGCGCCTTTCAGGACACTCGGATGGATCTGTCAGCTTGATGGCCAGTCTGAGGCCGCCAGGGAGGGGAGGGGGCGGCCAGTAGACCACAGGAAGCGCACCCCTGTGTGAGAAACCTGAGCTCCTTGCTTTCACAAAAGTATTGCATCTGGGCCAGTGATGCATCTCGAAAACACAAACAAGCTGGTGCTGGTCCCTCCCTTATGATCACTGCCCGAACCTGGGTGCTGGGTTCCAGTCTCCTTTGGCCCTTGACTTAGGGGGTAGGCTTATTCTAGTCTCTAGTTTCTTAGGAAATAAGAGACTGTTATTCAAAAAGGATTCTTGCACGGGGCAAGAGAGGCTGTTGCAAGGTCTCGCGAGCATCTCTGGGGTTAGCTGAGAAGAGCTTTGAGCGAGACCAGGAGCCAGCAGTGGGATGAACGCCTGGCCTGATGGGACAGTGGGTTGGATAGGACTGCAGCACACTGCCAGTGTGTCCTCAGCAGGGGCCCCGTGCCGGCTCAGGCTGAAGGTGGGCTCAAGTCCAGCTGCCTGAGGGAAGGACAGAAACTGAACCGGAGCTGGACTTATTAGCAATTTTTTTAAAAACTTTTTTCCCCTTAACATATATTTGAAACAGAATAACACAGAGAGAGAGAAAACTTGTATCCATCTGTGGGTGGTCGCCCCAAATGCCTACAGCAGCCAGGGCTGGGCCAGGAGCTCCATCCAGGTGTCCCACGTGCGTGTGGCGTGGGCCCAAGGACCTGGGCCATCCCGGGCTGCCTTCCCTGGCGCATTAGCAGGAAGCGGGATCCGGAGACAGAAGTAGCCGGGACACAAAGCAGGCTCTCCGCTATGGGCTCGGCTATGGGCTGCAGGGGTCCCAAGTGGTTCTTTTTGGCGGGGACAAGTGGCCTGGCAAACCATCTATGAGACAAAGCACGGGGACTTGGAGGCCCAGGGAAACCACGGGAGCATCCCCCAGCCTGAGACCTAGGGGGCGGCTCCTCGCACCTGCGCCATGTTCTGGGGAACACAGAAGGGCGAGAGGAGTTCCTTCCACCATCACTGTTTCTCAGGACACGGGGCGCAGGCAGAACTCAGGGCTGCCCCCGTCAGGCGGTAACTCCGCGTGAAACCCAGCACTGGGGGCCATCACTAGGATTAAGAGGTGGCCACGACCTTGGTATTATTTTAGTTTTTTTGTTGTTGTTGTTGTTCCTAGAATGCAAACAATACTGAATTGGCCTTGAGCTAGCGCTGGGCTTGTCACCTGTCAATGAAACAATGACCCGAGGTTGCTTGCCGAAAGGACTCAGGGTTAGGGACGCGGGCACTGCCCGACGCACCGCTCGTGACCGGGTATCAGAATCCACAGCCAGCGTGAGATCTCTGCATTGCCTCTGTTCAAGGCCGCAAGGGGCTGGTGCCCCTGGTCGCCCCCCGCCCCCGGAGCGAGTGCACCAAACACAGAAGCCCCACGATCCCTGCACCCCTGGGCATTTGGGAGCAGGGGCCAGAGTCGCCTGGTCCCTTGCCTGCTGCTCTGCGCTGAGATCCAGGTGGCTCTCACCCCACACGCCCTGGACGCCGCACCTGTTCGTGCGCCCGTGGCTTTTCATGAGTACAGGCAGATGGTCACTTATTTATTTCACTCAGCCTCAGTTTTACTTCTCTACGAAATGGATAGAATTCATCATCTCCGCCGTAGAAGCTGAAGTGGTGGCTACGCAACTGCTCTGCACGAAGTTACCACCGCAGAGGAAAAGCCGCCGTGACCCGTGGGAACGCGACACCGAAGGGAAAGTCCCAGCCCCACCCCGCGCGCCTGCAGCCTCCCGCCTTCTAAACTGGACGGGGCGGGGCCCCGGCATCGACCGCTCGGCGCTCCTCCAGGCGCCCTGGCGTGAGCGGAGGAGCTGAGTGATCGGAAGTCCTCGTGCTAGCCTGACTACTCTTAAGGAAGAGCGCGGGGGAGCTCAGTCCCGATGGAACCAGTCGTCGCCAGCCCCGCGGAAGAGGGAGCACCGTCCAAGGACGAGAGGTTCGTTTGAGAAGCTCGAAAGCTCGGACAGCGCAGGCCGGGAGGGGAAGGAGCCCGCAGACGCCCTGTGAGGGCGCTCAGCGAGGGACAGCATGGCTCCCGCGCGTGCGCTTTGGGAAGCCCTGGCGCCTGGAACCGCGCATGCGCCGAGGAAGCAGCGGGCGGAAGTGTTCGCGCATGCGTCCTGCTGCTCTTTTAAGGGTATTTTGTAGTCCTCGGTCGGCGGCCGTGCGCCTGCGCAGTTCTTGGTGTCGGCTCGTTGCGGCTGTAGTACGCCTGCGCAGGGTCCCAGTCTTGGCGCTGGTGTCCGGTCTGTCTCCATCCTGGGCACCGGGAGGTAGACAGGTGCAGGGGCTTCGCCGGCGCCTTAGGAGCAGAGCAATCCTGTGCCCCCCCCTTTTTTTTTCGAGATTTATTTCATTGAAATGCAGAGTTAGAGAACTTCATCCGCGGGTTCACTCCCCAAATGGCCTTAAGGACCGGAGCGGGTCAGACTGAAGCCAGGAGCTTCTTCCGGGTCTCCCACGTGGGTGCAGGGGCCCACGGACTTGGGCCATCTTCCGCTGCGTTCCCAGGCCGTAGCAGAGAGCTGGGTCGGAAGTGGAGCAGCCGGGACTGGAACCGCCCGCGCCCACGTGGCTCCCAGGGAGGCTGTTGCTTGCACACAGCCCCACACCCTGTGGGTGTCGTCGTGTGGGTCTGAGGGGCTGGTTCACCCTGCCAGCTCAGTCGGGCCTGGGAGGTGCCCACTTGGCTGTTCACTAAGCAAAGCAGGCCTGTTTGCCTGGGGACCCCTTGGCGGGTGGGGGGGTTTCTGAACTCGCAGCCTGAGCTGCTCCCCCTGTGTGTGCATCTGCACCTGGCTCCTTTGTTTTAACACAACCAACAAGAAGCCGAATCACCCCGACAGGTCAGTTCCTAGAAGCTTTTTTTTTTTTTTTTTTTAGAACCTATTTGAAAGGCAGGGCTACAGAGAGGGAGAGAGACAGAGAAAGATCTTCTATCTGCTGGTTCACTCCCCAGATGGCCACAACAGCCAGGGCTGGGCCAGGAGCCTGGAACTCCATCCGGGTCTCCCACGTGGGTGCAGGGGCCCAAGCACTTGGGTTACCTTGTGTGTTTCCCAGGTGCATCGGCAGGGAGCTGGATCAGAAGTGGAGCTGCCAGGACTCAAACCGGCGCCCACGTGGGATGCTGGTGTCGCAGGCGGCAGCTTTACCTTCTATGGCACAGCGCCGGCCCCTTGTAAAATCTTCCTGACCCTGTTTTCAGGATGAACTTTTAGGGGCTGAATCCTTAGATCTGCTGTTTGATGCAGCTGTACCCAGCCTTGCTCTGGTAGCTCCATTTTATCATGAGGCCCTGGAGAGCTGAGGAGGCTCAGTCCCCAAAGCCAGGACACAGCCGGACCCTGGGGCTGCTTCTCTGTCCCTGCCCCCTGCACCACCCCCCCCCCCCCAACTGCTGCTTCCGTAGCCAGCAAGCAGTGTTTTCAGGGGGACCGCTCCATAGAGTGAGGCCACGAGGCCACTCAGGCTTCTACGGGTGGCCTTGCCTTGGGGATAAACTCAGGTTTTGTTGAGAGATAAATGCTAGTGGTGTCCTGGCTTGGATGACAGTTTACACCATTAGCCCTGCTAGAAGGCTGTCCATACAGCTCATGGTAAACTTTTTTTTTTTTTTAAAGATTATTTATGTGAAAGGCGGAGCAAGGGGGGGCTGGGGAGAGAGATCGTCTATCAGCTGGTTCACTCCTCAAATGGCCATGAAGCCAGGTCTGGAGCAGGCCAAAGCCAGGAGCCAGGAGCCACATTCTCGTCTCCCCCGTGGGTGGCAGGGGCCCTAGCACTTGAGCTGTCCTCGCGGCCTCCCAGGGTGTGCATTAGCAGGAGCTAGATGGGATCCGGGGGTCCCAGGTAGCAGGTTAACCTGCCCCAGGAGGCCGGCCCAAAGGCCAACCTTTGGCTCTGCTCCAAAAGGCTGCCTCCCCTGTCTTAGACCCCCTCTGGAAGGCTGTTGGTTTTTTTATAGCCTCTTATAAAAAGCCATTCAGTGAGGCGCTCCAGAAAGCTGATTGACAAAGCCAGGCCCGAGGCTGGCTTGGTGCAGTACCTCCACCCATCCTTCCCGCTGCGGGCCGGTCGGTCGCAGCGTGGGTTGCGTGGATGCTGCTGCTTCTGGAAGTGAACAGGAATGCGGTGCACCCAGCCACACCAAGGCTCTTCCCTCCTGGAAGGCCATCCCCAGCGACTGACAGGCGCCCGCTGCAGCCTGCAGCCTGGAGGGTTGATTGTCAGGACAAACAGGACACATTACTGGCACCACACCCTGGAAGGCTGGCTTGAAAAACAAACCAGCGGCCGGTGTTGTGGCATGGTGGATTAAACTGCTGCCTGCCGTAACGGCGTCCCGTGTGAGCTCTGGTTGGAGTCTTGGCAGCTCTGTTTCCAGTCCACCCCCTGCTAATGCACCTGGGAAAACCCTGGAGGATGGCCCAAGTGCTTGGCGCCTGGTTTTGGCTTGACCCAGCCCCAAGCATTGTGGCCAGTTGGGAAGTGAACCAGTGGATGGAAGATCAAGGTTGATCTTTCTCTCTCTCTTTCTCTCTCTGACTGTAATTCTGCCTTTCAGATAAATAAATTTTTATTTATTTATTTGACAGAGACAGTGAGAGAGACAGAGAGAAAGGTCTTCCTTCCATTGGTTCACTCTCCAGATGGCCGCAACAGCCAGAGCTACGTCGATCTAAAGCCAGGAGCCAGGTGCTTCTCCTGGTCTCCCATGGGGTGCAGGGCCCAAGCACCTGGGCCATCCTCCACTGTACTCCCGGGCCTCAGCAGAGAGCTGGCCTGGAAGAGGGGCAACCAGGACTAGAACCAAGTGCCCATATGGGATGCTGGTGCCGCAGGCAGAGGATTAGCCAAGTGAGTCACGGTACCAGCCCCCAGATAAATAAATCGTAAAGAAAAGGAGGGCAAAAACAAACCAAATGCCATTTGCCCTGCCCCCAGACAGGCCGCAGGCTACAGGGAAGCCCGTGTTTAAGCTGGGTCGCAGCGCCACTTTGGAAGATTCTGGCACACTCCTGCCACCAAGTGTGTTCCACATGGCCGTGTTTAAACAGCCAAACTGTCCAGGGCTGTGGGAGCTGCAGGACTGAGAAAGCCGGTGCACCTGGTCTCCTCGTGCTGCAGACACACAACCCTGTGGGAGGCTGCTGGCCCACGCAGAAGCGGTCAGACCTTGGAAACCGAGCAGGCAGCCTAAGGCGCCCACCTGCAGGCGGAGTCTCTCCGGTGGGGTCTGATCCTCCACTGCAGAAGCTGGCGTTTCCGGCCGAGTTACAGAGGCTGGCCCCACACTCCCAGGGCAGGGGCTGGCTCACAGAGACCCGCCCTGAGGCCGCCTGGGGAATTCGGTGACAGATCAGCCCCCAAGGCAGCCGTGGGAGGCCGTGAGCTCCTCCATCTTAGATGATCAGGTTGCAAAGTCGGCCATCTGCATCCTGGGAGACAGGTCTCCAGCCCATTTGGAACCATCTGGGAGGCCATCCCATAAGGTCCCCGAAACAAGTGCACAAGGTTGGGACACATGGCCGCAGCAACAGCAGCCTTTACCACAAAACATGGTCTTCGGGGAGGCCTTTTACAGGCTCTGTGAGAGGACCAGACGGAGGCCTCGGAGGTGTTCTGGATGCTTCCCCGTAAGACACTGATTGGGCCATGAGGACCCCCGGGGGCTGGCTGAGCAGTACCCCATGCTGTGTTGTACGGCCAGTGGATAAGGGCCACACTGGTCTGTTGGACTGTGAAATGCTCCCAGAAGCCTCCTGAGACCAACAGGAGGCACCCATGCACCTGCCAGGAGGCTGGAGATAGGAACCAGCCGGGCAGGTTAGCGCCAGGCCCCTGAGACTCACAGCCCCATCGCACACTGAGCGAACTGGACAGGATCCATGCTGTGAACCAAGGGTGCCTGCACGCCGGGAAGACAGAAGTGAGAGTGCCCACAAGGTGTGAGTTAGCCTTCTGTAACCCAGGCTCGGCAGTGGCGTCCCTGGGCTGGCGCAGTGGCCCAGCGTGTTAAGCTGCCCCGTGTGATGCTGGCATCGCGTATCGGTGGGTCGCTCTGCTTCTGGTCCAGCTTCCTGCTAGTGCACCTGGCGGCCAGTGGACAACGGGTCAAGGACTTGGGCTCCTAGCACTCACGAGGAATATCTGCGTGGAGTTCCTGGCTCCTGGCTTTGACCTGGCTGTTGCAGGAATTTGGAGAGTGGACCAGCAAATGGAAGATCTCTTTTCCATCTCTCCCCCTCTGTCTGTCACTCTGCCTTACAAATAAATAAATATGAGAAAAGAAAAAGTGGTATCACCACCTTTGCCTTGTCCTATTGGTTAGAAGCAACCTTGTTCTTTTTTTCTATTGCTGCTGTGACAAATCACCACCAACGGGTGGTGCACACAAGTCATTGGGCCCCTGCCTCCTTGTGGTAGACCCAGACAGGGGTTCTGGGCTCCTGCTTTGGCCTGGCCCAGCCAATCACTGGGGAGTGAACCAGCAGATGGAAGAACTGTGTCTATCTGTAACTCTGCCTTTCAAATAAATAAGTAAATCTTTTATCTAAAAAGGAAAGAGGATCCCAAGGAGACGCGGAGGCGCTGGGCTGGTGCAGGCTGGGTCTGTGCCCGGGCTCTAATCCTAGCTTGGTCCTCCCCAGGCGTGCATCTGCTGGAGCAGGGGGTGCTACAGATACTCTGGCGGGATCAGGCCACCTCTGGGAGGCCCTCAAGGCCCTGCTGCCACCGCAGGATGAGCTGAGGCTGGAGCTGGGTGACACGGTGGATAGGAGTGTGGTGATGCTGGTGCGGCAGGCCACCGAGCTCTTCCACGGCGGCAGGTGGGACGAGTGTCTGCAGAGCAGCGAGGTGCTGCTGGACTACGCCTGGGAACGGCTCAACACGGGGCTGTGGCGGGACGTGGACAAGGACTGGCGGCGCGTCTACGCCTTCGGCTGCCTACTGAAAGCCCTGTGCCTGTGCCAGGCCCCCCGGGAGGCCTCCACTGTGACGGCGGCACTGCGGGTCTGCGACATGGGCCTGCTGATGGGGGCGGCCATCTTTGGGGACATCCTCATTAAAGTGGCCACCATCTTGCAGAAGCACCTGCCGCCTGGAAAGAGGCCTGCCCAGGACCCCGGCCAGGAGCAGCCCAGCGAGAAGGTACCCAGGCACGGTCATCCCTGCCCACCCCAGGTCTCTTCCCCCGGGTGAGGTCTGGTGGTGGGTCCAGTAAATTTGAAAGGGGGGATGTTCGATCCATTTCCGGTGCTTGCCGACCAGTGCTTGCTCAGGAGAGGGGAAGGGTGGAAGCCTTGGTTCCTGGGAGAAATGGCCTAAAGGGATCACGTGGGCGGGGGCCGCAGCCACCTCTCCAGCGGCCCGGTCTCTGTGCTACTGACTCCCCTTCTTGGGACCCCCCACCCCACACACGTGTCCCTACGGGTGCAGAGGCTCCTCAGCTTACGATGAGGCTGCAGCCCCGCGAACCCCTCGTGAGTCGGAAGCACATTGAGTACAGCCGCCTGCTCTCACAGCTGAGTGACACTGCACCCTCGGGGTCACACAGTGATCGGGGACCCCAACAGCATTGCCGGGGCAGGGGGAGCATGGAACTGCCCCCCCACCCCCGCCCGACGCTAGTCCGGAAAGAGCTCCAAACGCCTGTCCCTCTGCACCGTGGCGAAGTGAAGAATCCAGACGAGGGACCCAGTCTGGGAGCGCCTGCACCTAGGTGTGGGTGCCCACGAGTGCCCTCCAGGCGCAGAGCGGGGCTCCCTCAGGCTTCACCCCAGGCCCACGCCAACCCCAGGCTCTCCTCCCACCCGAGCAAGTCAGTCCCTCCTCTGGGCGTCGGCGTTCCTGGCTGCAAAATGGCAGAGTCCCTTCCCCCGAAAGAAAAGCCTCAGATGTCCTGGGCTGTGGGGGTGTCACTGACACTTTTCTGAATGTTTCTAGATCCCCCTGGAAGGAATGTTATGTCTGTATCAGAACATGCAGGTGGGCGCCGCCAGAACAGGAGCACACCCCTGCCCCAGGGCAGGGAGGGAGGTGGTCGCACAGCCCAGAGTGGACCCCTGGGTTCTGTAAGGGCTGCCCCACGCCCAGGAGGGGTCTGGGCTCCAGGTGCCAGCAGCATATGCTGTCTTCACCCGAGGGAAGCCGGCTGCTCAGCACACATGCAGAAACCTGTCCTGCGTCACGTGGGCTTGGAGAAAAATGAGGGATCCCGATGAGCAAGCAGGTTTATAGACTCCCGTGCCACCACGGGCACCGTGGGGCCAAGGGCAGGGCGTGTTGGTTGCCCTTTTTAAATTTTTTTAAAAGATTTATTTATTTGAAAGGCAGAGTTACAAAGGGAGAGGGAGAAATCTTGCATCTGCTGGTTCACTCCCCAGATGGCTACAACAGCCAGGGCTGGGCCAGGCCAAAGCCAGGAGCCTGGAGCTCCATCTGGGTCTCCCATGTGAGTGGCAGTGGCTCAAGGACTCGGACTGTCTTCCACTGCCTTCCCAGGCGCGATTAGCAGGGAGCTGACTTGGAAGTGGAGCAGCCAGGACTCGAACCAGTGCTCATATGGGATGCTGGTGCTGCAGGCAGCGGCTTAACCCTGTGGCCACAACGCCAGCCCCAGTGGTTGGCCTTTAAGAGGACAGGGCAGACATGCAGGTTACAGGATGAGTATCAATTCCCTCCCCCGGCCACGTCTGTCCCAAGGGAAAATGGAGGCAGTCTCACCCCCTGGGTAGCCTCTGGGTGGGGCTGTGTGGTGGGCTCTGGAGTCACCTTCCCGCGATCCAGGCTAGGGTCCCAGCCTCCGGGCCTCCCCAGGCCCCCGGAAGAGGGCGTTTGCTGCACAGGGTTCCCGTGCCACAGGGCTGCGCATGTGCCTTGGCCTCTAGGGCTCACCCGAGGGGTGAGTGGCAGGAGAACAGTGTCTCTTGGGCAGGGGAGTGGGAGGGAGGCCGGGGAAGGCAGCTCCCCGTCCATCTCAGAGGACTGTGACAGTGTGGAGAGCAGGGGAGCCAACATGTGCTGGTCGGCGGGCCTGGGTGCTTCCCTGGGCAGGAGGGGTCCTGACTCCCAGCGGCACGGAGACTCAGGCACAGGGAGGGACTCGCTCAGGTTCCCCGATGGGGAGGGGGAGATGGCCAAGGAAGAATTTGCAGGGGAGGTAGGGGAGCCCCTTGGTCATAACGGCTCCTGCCAGTGGGCAGAACAGGTGTGCATGGAAGACGGGAGGGGACAGGACAGGGGATGGGCAGGCCTCGGTGCAGTCGCCGTAATGATAGCTAGCGCCCTCTGTTGTTGGGGCTGTGGATGACACGCAGGCTGTCCCCGCTGCGCCTGGGGGTGCCTCACATGCTGCCTCTCTCAGCTTGCGCCGTTTGCTGTCTTGTTTCCATCGTAGAGAGCCAGGAGTGACCCGGTCCCGGTTCCGGAGGTGACGCTGGCCAGCGCGGTGCCCCGGCTGCGCCGCCCGTCTCTCCAGCACTTCAGGGAGCACTTCCTGCTGCCCGGGAGGCCAGTGGTCTTGGAGGGCGTGGTGGACCATTGGCCCTGCATGAAGAAGTGGAGGTGCGTGGTGGCCGCAGGGCCAGGAGCCCCCCATCTCACAGCCCCCAGGGCCTCCCTGAGTCCCTGCCCCTCCAAGCCAAGGCAGCGGAGCCCCTGGCACCGATCGTGGGGTTTCAGCAGGAGTTCAGAGTCAGGCGCCCCAGAGGCGGCCAGAGTCTCCCCCTCCAAGGCTTTGCTGGCCTGAAGCAGTTTCTAAACCAGTGCCCAAGCGGAGCTTCAGGATCAGCCCCTTATGCAGGGGTAGGAGCTGGGGCCCTGGGGCCCCCACAGGTGAAGCAGGGGAGACCCCAGACACCTGCAGCCCCTCGGTGGGGCTCCCAGCCCACTGCGTTTGCTCTCTGCCCAGGCTCCCTATCTGCAGATTCAGCCTCGGTGGAGACACAGCTAGGCTGTGAGGGAGGCCTCTCTGCTTTTCCCACCGTTGTTCCCTCCTCTAGGGAGCATCACTCCGCTGTTGACGGGCATTGCACTGCATTGCGGGTTAGAAGTCACCTAGAGGTGACCCGGCCCCCGTGAGGATGTGTGCAGGTTATATGCAAATGCCGCTCCCTTTTATATAAGGGACTGGAGCATCTGAGGACTCTGCTGTCCAGCGGGGGTGCCGAGAATCCCCTGTGTCTCCAAGACAGCGCAGGGGTCAGCCTTGGAGAGAGCGGCGCCCACTGAGACTCAAGGGCAGGTATTGTGGGAGTGGTCAACCCGGCAGGACTGGGGACCGGGCACCAGGACTGGCACTTGCCATGTCTGACCGTGTCTCAGCCTCCCTGGTTCCCCTGGGACAGGCCCTGTCACCCTGTGGTGAGCAGGGGCTCAGAGCGGTTAAGGCACCTGCTTCAGTGTCCCAGCTGGGTGACAGGATTAGAGGGATTAGAGAGGGACGCTCGTGGCCCCAGGGACTGGAGCAGCCCAGAGATCCAGGGTCATAGCCATACAGTATTAGCTGTGTGACCCCGGCAGGTCACTGCCCCCTCTGTGCTGGCATGGGGGCGACAGTGGGCATCCACCTGCAAGTGGAGGTGCCCTCAGCCCCACACCCAGTGCTGACGCCGAGCCCGCGCGTGCTTCCGTAGCCTGGAGTACATCCAGGAGGTTGCCGGCTGCCGTACTGTCCCAGTGGAGGTGGGGTCCAGGTACACAGATGAGGAGTGGTCCCAGACGCTCATGACCATCGGGGACTTCATCCGCAAGTACATCGTGGACGAGGTATGGCGTCCGCCCCACCTCGCCCCGGGGGAGAACCCTGCATGCTGTGTGTGTCCTGGGGGGAGGGGGGATGTCAGTCCACAGGAGTCTGAGGCAGAAGGCTGGCTGGAGCTGGGAGGGTGGGCTGCCTGGGCTGCCCGGCCGACAAGACACGAGGGCTCATTGCAGGCTTTGGTTGTTGTGTGTGGCGGACTGGCATTTGTCTTCTGTAGTTGCCAACCCGGGACAGTCACTCACTTCCCGAGGGACCTCCCATTGTCTCCTATCACACCCTGGGTAGGGGTGGCTCCCTCTTCCGAGGTCCCGAGAGCATAGAACGCGCAGCCCCGAGTGTCTGGGAAGCAGCCCGGTCCTCGGGCGGAGAGCACAGCCACGGGGGGCAGCACACGGCAGGCAGGAGGAGGGCCTGGGCCGGGCAGCACCGGGTAGAACCCAGCCTCTGTGGCCACGGCTGCTGACTGAGCACCGTGACTTCCGGTTACCTGGGGGCTGGGTGGGGTGAGTTGCAGGCTGCCGCTGCCCCTCACATGGCTCTCGTGGGGATTTGGGCGTGAGCCGTGCCCAGCGCCTGGCCTTGCCGTCTGGCAGGGGGTGAAGATGGAGAGGGATGCAAAGCCGGAGGCGGCTCTCCTCCGCTCCAACACTTGGGGCTCAGAGCTCGACCCTGCAAGAGTCCCGTCCACTCCACCCCCCTGTGACCCTATGGCAGCCCTCGGCTCCCTCCCCAGGGCCCCTCACGCACTGGGGAACACGGTGTGCCAAGCACCAGTCTTTGCCACTGAGTGGCAGAAATGGTTGCAAGATGACAGTAGCTGGCACGGGTGGAGATGCAGGCGAGTGAGCGCTCACGGCTGGGTGGGCAGAGCGCGGTGATTTCACTCGGGGCTGGTGGCTCGGCAGAAGCTACTGAAATGTAAAAGCCACACCCCCGAGACTCAGGCGTCTGCTTTTGGGCGAACATGGATGTAAGGAGCCGTGTAGCCGTGCACAGCCTGTGGCAGAGCAGCCCGGATGTGCCCCCGAGAGAAACAGGTTCGCACTGACGGCTCGTTCATAAAGCACCGCGCAGCCACCAGGAAGGATGGGACAGACGCGCGTGTGGATCCGAGGATCCTCGTGACGCATCATGGAGTGACACAGCCGAAGCTCGCAGTACTGGGTCTAGCCCAGTGCTGGTCCCACAGCCCCAGGGTAGGGAGGGGGTGGGGCACAGCCCCTGTCTGAACTTGGTCTTTCCTCCCGTGGATTAGGCCGGGGACGTCGGGTACCTCGCTCAGCACCAGCTCTTTGACCAGGTGAGTCTGAGACTCCTCCCCTCCCCAGGCAAGGCACATGGTGCTCCGGTGTCACCCACGGGGCTGTCGCCACTGGGCCCCGGGTCTGGGACCCCATCCCCACCCCGCGCCTGGGAGAGGCTGCAGCTCATCAGGGGGTGAGGGGACCACTCACAGTGGCCCCAGGCTGGGGACATGGAGGTGGAGCTCCCGGCGGGTGGTCTCAGGGAGCCAGGCAGGGGCCCAGGCTCTGAGCTGACCCCGAGCTCCTGGCTGGGTCCCAGACCCTGTCCTTTGCCATCGCAGGGGTCTCCTGGGCCTGGGTGCTCCTAGCTGGCCTGCTGGGCCCTCAGGTCTGGCCTGCTGAGGCCTGGGAGGGGGTGGGACTCGGGCGGGAGCCGAGGTGGAAGCGGAGAGCTCCGAGGCCAGAGGTGGACGCTTGTTTGGCTCACGCTCTGGAGGCTGGGAAGTCCAAGCCACGCTCCCCACTGCCCTGCGGCCCATCACAGCCAAGGCCACGTGGCCAGCTGGTGAGCGCGAGCTGCAGCCTTTATATAAGGAGCCAGGCACAGCAGCGCACAGTAACCCACCCCATCATAACCAACCCACACTGCCATGTCTAACCCATGCCACCACAGCTAACCCACCCTGCCATAACAAACCCACCCTGCCATAGCTAACCCACCCTACCATAGCTAACCCACCCTACCATAACTAACCCACCCCTACCATAACTAACCCATCCCACCACAGCTAACCCACCCTGCCACAACCAACTCATCCCACCACAGCTAAACCCACTCCACCATAACTAACCCATCCCACCACAGCTAACCCACCCCACCATAACCAACCCACCCTGCCATAACTAACCCATACCACCACAGCTAACCCACCCTGCCATAACCAGCCCACCCTGCCATAACTAACCCACCCTGCCATAGCTAACCCATCCTACCACAGCTAACCCACTCCACCATAACTAACCCACCCCACCATAAGTATTCCACCCACCATAATTAACCCATCCCAGCATAACTAATCCCGACACAGCTAACCTACTCTACCATAACTAACCCACTCTACCATAACTAACCTATCATAGGTTACTACCCCCACCACAGCTAACCCACCCTGTCACAGCTCACCTACTCTACCATAACCCAACCTACCATTCTAACCTACCGTAGTAACCCACCACATCACAGCTAACCAACCCCGCCACAGTTCACCTGCTCCCCGATGATGCACTCCTGCCGGAACGCCCCCTCCCCACGATCACTGCCCCGCACCCATCCGTCCGCACCCTGGTCGCCCTCCCACCCTGGTCACCTCTGCGGGTGCAGCCTGCGGTGGGATGGCGTCGGCACGGCTCGGCGGCTGGCACTCCACCAGGGCTTGTGGGAGGGGCTCAGCGCAGAGCCCTGCTGGAATCCAAGGACGCCGGGGCTGTCTGTGGGAGGCGAGACCGGGCGGGCTTCCCCTGCCCTTGCTGCGGGTTCCACGTCATCTGTGGGTGGCTGTGCGCAACAGTGGTCGTGACCTTGTTAGTTCTTCATGTTTGTTCGTCTTCATCGACGTGAAAGGCAGCGAGATCCTCCAGCCACCAGCTCGCTCCCCAGAGGGCTGCACCAACCAGGGATGGGCCAGGCCAAAGCTCTCCTGGGGGAGTGGCAGGTCGCTGGGTGGGAAGTGGAGGAGGAGCCAGACTGCACGCGCTGATACCGGGAACAGGTGTCCCGGAGGCCCTTCATCGCCGTGCTGACGCAGGCCCCTGCCATTGGCACGGGGACTGGCCCTGAAGGGGCGGCACAGCTCCGCGCAGTGCCCCTCGGGCTGGGGAGAGCTTCACTCTGGGGAAGACCAGAGCCCCCTCCTTGCAGCCCTGTTTCAGCCCCACCAGGGTCCCGTGAAGAATCTGGGTGCCCTGGCCGTGGGGGCTGGGGCTGCCCTGAGGTGACCCCCTGCCTGCCAGGAGTGAGTGGGCCAGTGGCTCTGCTGGAGGCCTTGGGAACCCTCCCTTCCCCCCCTCCCCCCCAAGGTGCAGACCTCAGAGAGCAGCCTCGGGCACCTGTCCCTGCTGTGTGCCAGGAATGGGAACAAGTGCTCTGTGCTTACCCTGGGCTTTTAAAAGGGAGAAGCCAGGGCTGGGCCCTGTGGAATGGCAGGTCAAGCTGCCCCATGGGACACCCGTATCCTGTATGGCCGCCAGTTCTAGTCCTGGCTGCTCAACTTCCGATCCAGCTCCCTGCTGGTGGCCTGGAAAGGCAGCCGAGGATGGCCCAAGTGCTATGGCCTCTGCACCAACGTGGGAGACCTGGATGGAGTTCCCGGCTCCTGGCTTCCCCCTGATCCAGCCCTGGCTGTTGTGGCCATTGGAGGAGCAAGCAAACCGGCAAATGGAAGATTCTCTCTCTGCTCTTTCAAATCAATCATCCTTTTTAAAAAAAAAAAAAAAAAGGTAGGAAGCCAAGGGTCCACGTGGCTGTTTTCCGTCTTCTCTCGCACGGATGTGTGGGTGCCCAGCTGTCCGGGAGAGGGCGGGGGTGGCAGTCCTCAGCTCCCTCTTGTACACGCATTCATCACCCCAAACCCCGAAGGTGGCCGAGAGCCTCCAGCACAGCCCCTTCTCCAGCTGGGGGCGCACATCCACTCTGTCGCTGTCCCTATTCCCCCAGGTGCCGTCTGCCCAGCTGACTCAGCTGTGGATTCCACTGGGGCTCACGTGCTAAGGGGACTTAAACCTTTCTCAGTCTCCCCTTGTGTTACCTGCTTTTGTCCTTGGTGGTTTCTCTTAGATCTTAGTGTGTTCCCGTTAACCCCTCACCTGCCAGTCACTTCCAGCAAGTCTTGGTGTCTTCACAGTAATTCACTTCTTTTCACTGTACCAACTGTGACTTTTTCCCCATTAGTAATTTTGAGGAATCTTCCTCCCCAAAGATTGGATAAGCATTCAGCCCTGTTTTCTTTCATTTGATTGATTCTTTAAAGATACTTGACTCTTACAAAAATGTCAAGCTGGTTTAGTTTTTTTTTTTTTTTAAGATTTATTTATTTGAAAGAGTTACACAGAGAAAGGAGAGGCAGAGAGAGAGAGAGAGAGAGAGAGAGAGAGAGAGAGAGAGAGGTCTTCCATCTGCTGGTTCCCTCCCCAATTGGCCACAATGGCCAGAGCTGCACCAATCTGAAGCCAGGAGCCAGGAGCCAGGAGCCTCTTCCTGGTCTCCCATGAGGGAGGAGGAGCCCAAGGACTTGGGTCATCTTCCACTGCTATCCCAGGCCACAGCAGGGAGCTGGATCAGAAGAGGAGCAGCTGGGACTAGAACCGCCGCCCATATGGGATGCCAGCACTTCAGGCCAGGGCTTTAACCCACTGCGCCACAGCGCTGGTCCCTAGTTGGTTTAGTTTTAAGTGTAAAGCTCTGGAATCAGACTTTTTTTTTAAGGCAAAGAATATGAGTGCACATGATGTGGAAACAAGCATGAACTCTCCTCTGCTAATCATAGGTTCAAATTTTAAATAGCCTTTTAAATTCCTGTCTGTTCACATGCATACCTAGTACAGTGTGTCTGCCAGTGTCCCTGGTGCGGGGCACCCCTGGGCCTGTGCGCCCCCAGCCTACCCCCATCCCTGTATGTGGGGTGGAAGGACCCCGGGCAGGTGCGTCCCCAGCCTGCTCTGTGTCCCTGCTGTGGGGTGGGGGCACCCCGGGCAGGTGCACCCCTGGCCTGCCCCCATTCCTGTCTGCGGGGTGGGAGGACCCCGGGCAGGTGCGCCCCCAGCCTGCCCCCCATCCATCTGTGGAGTGGGGGCACCCTGGGCAGGTGCATCCCTGGCCTGCCGCCATTCCTGTCTGTAGGTGGGGAGACCCCCAGCAGGTGCGCCCCTGGCCTTCTCCCCATCCCTGTTTGTGGAGTGGGGGACCTTGGGCAGGTGCGCCCCCGGCCTGCTGCCTGTCCCTGTCCCTGTCTGTGGAGTGTAGGTACCCCAGGCAGGTATGCCCCCGGCCTGCCCCCGTCCCTGTCTGTGGGGCGGGGGACCCCAGGCAGGTGCGTCCCTGGCCTACCCCTGTCCCTGTCTGTAGGTGGGGGGACCCCCAGCAGGTGCACCCCCAGCCTGCTCCCCATCCTTGTGGGGTGGGGGACTCCGGGCAAGTGTGCCCCTGGCCTGCTCCCCATCCTTGTCTGTGGAGTGGGGGGACCCCGGGCAGGTGCGCCCCTGGCCTGCTCCCCATCCCTGTCACTGGCCCCCGCAGATCCCGGAGCTGAAGCAGGACATCAGTATCCCTGACTACTGCTGCCTAGGCGACGGGGAGGAAGACGAGATCACCATCAATGCCTGGTTCGGGCCCCGGGGCACCGTCTCCCCGCTGCACCAGGATCCCCAGCAGAACTTCCTTGTCCAGGTGGGGGCCGACCCCACTTGCGTGGGGTCTGGCTATCTTGGCCACAGGCTCCTCACAAGACAGGGAGGTGGACAGCAAACAGGGTGGGGCCTGTCCAGGCGGGGCTGCCCCATGCCATTACCCCTGTGCTGGTGGCACCTGCCAGGCCCCAGGGGACCGTGACTGGGTGTCTGTGCAGGAAAGGCGCGCGCTGGGGCTCTGAGCATGGCGGGGGGGGGGGGGACGGAGGCCCCTGCGGCTGACACGGTGTTGTCCTGCAGGTGCTGGGGAGGAAGTACCTCCGGCTGTACTCGCCGCAGCACTCGGACGCCCTGTACCCTCACGAGACGCCCCTCCTTCACAACACGAGCCAGGTGGGCCGCGGGGACCGGGGTGCTGCTGCTGGGTCCCCTGTCCTGCCCCGGCCCCAGCCAGCGACTTCGTGTGCCTCCTCCAGGTGGACGTGGAGACCCCGGACCTGCAGAGGTTCCCCAGGTTCGCCGAGGCGCCCTCGCTGGCCTGCATCCTGTCACCTGGCGAGATGCTCTTCATCCCCGCCACGCACTGGCACTACGTGCGGGCGCTCGACCTGAGCTTCTCCGTCAGCTTCTGGTGGGCGTAGCCGGCAGGGGAGCTGCCGGGGTCTGCAGCACCCACAGGCTGCCCTGGGAGCATGGAGCCCCCCGGGTGAGGCGGGCATGGCCGAGGAAGGCCGGGAGAACCCAGGGCACTCCAGGCTGCCAGCATCCAAGAGCCTCTGACGTGTGGGGTGGGCCAGGTGGCGGGCGTGTGCAGGGGAGGCGAGGATGAGGATTCAGCCTGGCGGCCCCATCTCCATGCCGTCCCTCCACAGCCAGTGGGCCCCGGGGAGGGTCCTTCCTGGCCTGGTCCGGAGCACGGCGCCCCACCGAGTGACGGAAGAGCCTCTGTGAGTCTCGCTGCCGCAGGGCCAGCGGCCATGGAGGGCACAGGTTCTGCGGAAAGGGCCAGAGCTGCCCTGCACGTGGGCGCCACCCCTCCTGCCCCCTCCCCCCAAGACCCCACCTTCAGGCTTTCTGTGGACTTTGTTTCACCATTAAAAGGTCCCCTCTGGGAGAAGCACAAATGGGCGGCCATCCCTAGAGGTTGTCTGTCTGAGCAGTGACTGCATTCACTACGCGTGACAGCCGTGAGGCAGAGGCGTTCATCCCAGCCAAGCCCCAAAGAAAGGGAGCAGGTGTCTGCCGCGGTTAAGCCGCCGCTCCAGACTCCCCCATCCCTATCGGAGTGCCTGGGCCCAGCCCCAGCTCCACTTCCAATCCTGGCTGGCTCCCTGCCTCCACACACCCTGGGAGGCAGGGTGACGGCTCCAGTAGTCGGGTCCCTGCCCCCCAGTGGGAGACCAGATGGAGTTCTGGCTCCTGGGTGTTTGGGGAGTGAGCCAGTGGATGGTTCCTCCCCAACCCCATGTGCAACAAGGTAAATTCTAAATGTACTTTAAAATGTAAAGGAAGCTTCACAGAGCTGAAAGTTGCAGGGCACTAGTGCTCAAAGATGAACTGAAACAGACCCCTGCTGGGTCACAGTCTGCTTCAGGCCGGGGGTGGGAGCGTAGTCCAGCTACCAGAAACCAGAACCCGCCCTCAGGAAACGCTGGATGGCCCGGGCGGCAGGGACGCGGACAGCAAAGCCGGCACGTCCTAATCGCTCTGTGCCAAACAGCCCTTTAGAGCAGTGCAGGTTTCTGTCCTGAGAAGACGCCACATCACGCGGAGCGACACGCACTTCCTGATGTGCACAGTGAGCGTGTACATGTGCATGGCCTACGGTGCTCCAGCTGTGGGTGCTTCTAGGCCAGCAGTAAGGGTGGATGGGGCCGGTGCCGTGGCCAGTCAGGCAGCCGGCATCCCATATGGGCGCCAATTTGAGCCCCAACTGCTCCACTTCCAATCCAGCTCCCTGCCAATGTGCCTGAGAAAGCAGCGGAGGACGGCCCAAGTGCCTGGGCCCCTGCACCCATGTGGGAGACCCGGGTGAGGCGGCCAGTCGCAGCCATTCTAGCCATTTAGGGAGTGAGCCAGCAGATGGAAGATCTGTCTCTCGCTGTTAACTTGGCCTTTCAAATAAACAAACCTTTTTAAAAGGACTACAGATGTTTGGTTTCATATATCATTTGAAATTTTGCCAAGAGTGTCAGTAATCGGGGCCGGCGCTGTGGCGGAGCAGGTTAAGCCACCGTGCAGTGCCAGCATCCCAAGTGCCACATCAGAGACCCGGCTAAAGCTCCTGGCTTCAACCTGGCCCAGTCCTGCTGTGGGATGAGAAGCAGATGAGAGAAATGCTGCATGGCTGAACAGTGGGGCAGGGAGAGGCAGGGGCACAAGCAGGGGCCGCCCTGGGGGTCGCACGGAGCCTCCTGGAGTAGAGACCAAACCATGGTGCAGGTGGAGCCATCCAGCGGGTGTGGACCACGGCCTGGGTGCTGGGAGGCCAAGGTCAGGCGGGGTGGGGTGTGGTGCAGTAGTCACCACCTAGGATGCCCGTATCCTACAGTGAGGGCCGGGTTTAAGTCCTGGCTCCATCCGCTTCTGAGCCAGCTTCCTGCTCGTGCACATCCGGGAAACAGTGGATGATGGCTTCAAGACCCACATGGGGGACCCAGATAGAATTCTGGACTCCTGGCTTTGGTCTGGCCCAGCCCTAGCTGTTGTAGACATCTGGGGAGTGAGCCAGCCGATGGAAGATCTCTGTCTCTGCCTTTCAAATACAATGAAAGGCCGAGTGAGATGGTGCTGCTTCCAGCCCGGGGCAGTAGCCAGGGGACTGGGCCCTTTTGCAGGTGGCTGGGCAGGACTTGGCGACAGTGGACGCAGGAGGGCCAGCACGAGGCAGCATCTGGGCTGACTCCCAGGCTCCCAGCTGGGGCGGTTGCAGGGGTGGGGCTGCCGGGCAGCAAGAGGGGCAGGAGTACGGCCCTGCTTCCTGCTCACGCCTGGGGAAGCCAGCATAACCCTGGGGTCCAGGCTGCGGGGAACAGGGGAGACCAAGGCTGTGACTCGCAGGTCCAGCCTGCAGCTGACAGAGTCCTGATGGGACGACCGAGTACAGCTGAGGCTGCAGGCAATGGCCCCCCTCCCCGGAGCGAGGACAGTGAGCTTCTAGGCGGGGGTGGCTCGGGCCTCATACCCCCTCGTGCAGGAGCAGTGCCCCAGCTGCACCCGCTGGGCGCACACTGAGGGCTTCTGGGTGAGCACCTCCAGGACAGGGAAGGCCGTGGCCACTCCCTACTCCAGAGCCCAGGCTGAGGCGGCGGCAGCGCCTTACACAGTTTTATTCCAAACCTGCCCAGAGTGGACACAGAGAACAAGGAAAGTGGTTTGTGTGAAACGGGAAACACGGATGCCTCTTCCCAACAGGGCTGTGGCGGCCAGGCCTCCGGGGCGGCGAGCCTGTGGCTAATGCTGTCGGGACCGGGAGGACTTCTTGGTGGGTTTGGAGACGCCGGCCTCCCTCTCCTTCTCAGGGTCAAAGACGTCTGCGTGCAGAACAGGTCCGGAAGAGCAGGTGAGCGGCAAGGCCAGCCGCAACAGCCACTCCCCACACCCAGGGCCCTGGGCCACGTCCGCCTAGAGCCTTCCAGACTGGGGCCAGTCGGCTTCCACCTACTGCAGTGAGCGCCACAGCCCATGGGACTCGGGCCACCAGGCGGCATGCATGTGCACAGAGCCCTTCTCGGTGCCCGTCCCCACGGGCTCTCCCACACCCAGCAGCAGTACCACAGGGTCTCCAGGCAGTTCTGGTAGCCCTGCCCCTCCCCCTCACACATCGGGGCCCACAAACCTGGGACCTCATGGGGCCAGTAGTCATTACAGTGGGGGCAGCGCGGCTCCGGGTTCGACTGGAAATACTTGGCCACGCACGGCAGGTGCATCCGGATGCCACAGGTTTCGCAGTTCTGACCCTGGAATGGAAGGCCAGTGATGGCGGAGCCAGCACACACCTCCGGGTTCCCCAAACCTTCAGGGAAGCTGCAAGGGAGACGGCCAGCAGCAGCTGTAGTGTTCCGTCTCCCAGGCCCCGAGCTAACGCTGACAATACGCCCAAAGTCCCTGGCGCAGTGGTTTGCCTCAGATCTTGTGTGTGTGGGCGTGGGCAGGCCCAGGCAGCCACAGCTCCACACAAGGCTATTTACAACAAGGACCAGAGCTTTAAAAAAGAAGCACGGGGCCGGCGCCGTGGCTCAACAGGCTAATCCTCTGCCTTGCGGCGCCGGCACACCGGGTTCTAGTCCCGGTCGGGGCGCTGGATTCTGTCCCGGTTGCCCCTCTTCCAGGCCAGCCCTCTGCTGTGGCCCGGGAATGCAGTGGAGGATGGCCCAAGTGCTTGGGCCCTGCACCCCATGGGAGACCAGGAAAAAGCACCTAGCACCTGGCTCCTGGCTTCGGATCAGCACGGTGCACCGGCTGCAGCGGCCATTGGAGGGTGAACCAACGGCAAAGGAAGACCTTTCTCTCTGTCTCTCTCTCACTGCCCACTCTGCCTGTCAAAAAAAAAAAAAAAGAAGAAGCACGGGCACTCTTGGTCCCTGGAATTCCACTCTGGGAACGACCTAAGGGAACGGGCCCCAGGGGTGAGGCCAGCACAGCGCCGGCCATCCGTCAGCTGAGTTGCGGCGCAGTGGGAGGAGGAGCCCGGGGAGCCCCGCCGCCTCGGTACCTGGATGAGGAGGCCGTGGCAGATGTTGCAGCTCTTCACGGAGTCAGGGAACGTCTCCCGGATGTACTGCTCCATCTCCAGGATGGCCCGGCTGTGCAGTGTGAACTCCCCTTCCTTCTGCAGGGACAGCACGCGAGGGGCCAGCCTCAGCCAGGCCCTGCCCACGCAGGCCGGCTGCTCCCTCTGCCATCCCCAGCCCATCCCCCTGAGGACACACAGGTCTGTGTGCCCCACCACGGCAGCTTCTCCCAACCGCAGCCCGCCGGCCTCAGGCACGTCCTCAGCACCCTGTGGGCCACCCCAGACGCCATCCCTCCACCGGCACGGCAGCCCCATGGCACTGGCTCAGCCTCCCGGTCGGGGGCAACACTCGGGCCAGCACAGGGAGGCAGTCTCCCCACGGAGGGGGAGACCAAGACAAGTGTCCCACTCCCAGAAGGCAGACAGTTGGTGGCTCCGGGCAGCAGTGCCGGGAGCCTCTGCAGGGAGCCTGGAGGCCACTTCCCAGAGGGAGCTGCAGGGAGTCCAGTGAGGGCGGGTCAGGCAGTGCAGGTGGTGGAGACTCCAGCGGAAGCTGGGCCGCCCGACTCCCACGTCCGACCACAGCCCACAGGCCCCGCGGCCTCCAAACCCCAGGCAAGCTAGGCGGCGCCTGGTAAGTAGTGTGGCTGCTGTGGCTACATGGGGAATGTGTGGAGAGCTGGGCGGGGTTAGGGAAGTGCGCAGGCTCGTTCTATGTCATCACACTCCACTGCTGAGCCATTCCTGTCACCCTCTTCCCTGGCCACAGGTCGGGTCAGGGCAGGGGCCTGGAGTGGACAGGTGGGCTCCGGCTTGCCGGGTGAGCACATGCCCTGAGCACTCACTCCCTTAGTGGTCAGAGCTTCACACACACACCTCTGGGGAGGCGGTGCTGGTATACCCCAGGCTCAGGGCCAAGGTGAAGGCCAGGGCAGAGCCTTCATCCTGCCCAGCCAATGAGGAGGCCGGGTGGCCACCAGAGAAAGACCCTGGGCTTCTGGGGGCCTGGGCTGCTGAGTGCAGGCATGGATCAGCCTCAGTGGAGTTCAGACGTGGAGGGAGGCTAGGGCCTGGGGCACCAAGGTCCGGCACCAGGGCTGTCGCTCGGTGGCTGGGGCTATGGGCCCCGACAGGTGCTGTGGGTGTAGATGCAGTGGCCGGCAGCTCCCAGGGCGTCCTCAATCCTGTGGCCATTACGTCTCTAACGCTCCACCTGCACAGCCCCATCCACTACCCCTCCCCGCTCCCTGCTCTGAGCCAGCTCCGTCCTCTCAGCCCAGCATTTACCGAGGCTGTCAGGCACCCACGCTGCAGTAGGGAGTGGTGAAGAAGTCACACCCCCGCCCTTACAAACCTGGCCGGAAGAGAGGCCTGCCACAACCCCAGCCACCCAAGAAACCCCCGGGGCCACTCCCACCCTGACAGGAAGAAAGGATTGCGACAAAGCCCTGCAGGGGAGCTGCCCTCGGCCTGGCCCCTGCACACGCCCTGCAGCCGAAGCCCTGAGCTGCGTCCACCCAGCTGAAAACCAGGGTCAGCTGAGGGGCTCAGCGACACATGGACATGGGTTCCCCGCAGATCCGGGCATTCCCAGGAGCCCCGAAGCCCGCCCTTTTCCCCCAGCAGGACACATGGCCGGCAGTGGGCACACCACACTTGGAAATCCATCCTCCGAACACCAACTACAGCGACCCAGAGGCAAGCTCCCCCGAGGGGGAAGTGGGGAATCACTTCGGCCCAGCAGCAGCCTCTGGCCGCAGGTCTGACCGCCGAAGGGAGGGAGCAGAGGGCTGGCGTGGGCACGCCCTGCACAGCCAGGCTCTCCCGGGGCAGAGCCCTGGCCAGAGCTAGGCCTGGGTTTGCCAGAAGCAGTGGTGCGCTCTGAGGAAGGAGCCCTGACAGCTCGGCCCTGCTGCCGTCGGGAGGCGACACGCGGTCTGTCCTCTCCAGAGCCCTGCTGCCCCGCCCAGCCTGTCCACTAGGCCACGCTGCTTCCCGGGACCATGGCAAGTGAAGGCCCTGACCGGCATCATGCTGTCCACCGCGACGACAGCACTTCCTCTGCCGATGCCCAGCACCTCGCCACCCTGCCTCATCCCTGTTCTGTGTACCCCCAGGAGGTGGATCCCATCACTCCCTAGTCTAGACAAGGTCTAGACTAGGTCTTGGGGACCCCGCCTCGCAGCCCCTGAACAGATGGGGTGATGGGGGCACGGAAGCAGCCAAGAGACCCAGGAGGGCCACTGGTGGGGTTTGGGAGGGAAAACTCTCACTGGTTCTGGAAAGTGAGGCCGCCAGGGAGGCAATGGGCCGCGTACCTCGATCAGCCATTTGTTCTGCACAAACTTCTGCAGCACCTGCTCAGCTTCCTTCTTCCTCATCTTCTTGCCCTTCAGCTGATCGACCAGGTTCAGGATGTTTGTGGAAGACGCAAAGCCCGTCTCGGAGTCAATGATGAGCTCCAGCTGCAAGACAGAGACCACAGGCGCCAATCGTCACACCAGCGCCAGCAACTTGGCGGCGGCAACCCCGGTCCCCAGCAGGGACGCAGCCAAGCTGCCGCCGTCACAGGCACCAGTGGCCACTGGGGTGGTCCCTCAGGCACACAGTCAGTACGCACCAAGAGCCTTAACCATGCCAGCCCTGCCACTCCCGCACCATCCCAGGACTGCCCCAGACTGCCGACGGGGCCGCCTCTCCTCCCTCCCGCTAAAGGACAGAAGCTGAGCCCCGCACGAGTGCATGACGGAGGCACTCCTCTCCCACAGGTGGGCGCGCAGGAAAGGTGCAGGCTGGGGGAGAAGCACCGAGTGCCGTCGCGGCCTGGGGCCAGCGCCCTTCACGTGCATGGGGGCCGCCCGGACGCTGCACGTCGCTCGGCTCCCGGGCTGGCTCTCGGCCCTGGCTGCCGGAGCTCCCAGCAGAGGCTTCTGAAGCACTGCTCCTAGGACCCGACCGCACAGAGCCAGGGGGATGCTGCAGCCTCACAGGTGGCCAGCACGCGCACCGGGACCGAGCGCCACCGTCCAGGCCAGGTGTGTGACAAGAGGCGGCGCTAACGGCCCCAAAGTCTGTTGGAGCGGCCCCTCTCACACGTGCCCGGGCGGGTGAGTCAGCGGGCGCTCTGTTCAAACGCCGTGACCTCAGATCCCGCTGCGGGGGTGCGGACTGGGACCCGCCTTTGTAATGAGCTCCCGGGCCACGCGGTCGTCACGCTCATTCCTCCCAGGAGGCCCTGCTGCTGGCCTGCAGCCAGGCTCACACGTGCACCAGCTTCCTGTCCCAGGTGGCTGCGGCCGCTGGCGGGGCTGAGCTCTCCCCGCAGGGCCTTTCCTGGGCAGCGGCTGGGGCCTTCATTCCTCTCCGCTGTCTCCACTTCTTCCTTCTTCTTTAAGAGCTATGTATTTATTTGAAAGACAGAGCACAGAGAGACAGAGAGAGGGAGGGAGGGAGACGGAGGCAGAGGCAGAGAGAGAGAGAGAGAGATCTACCAGACCAAAGCCAGAAGCCTAGGACTCCATCCGAGTCTCCCACATGTGTGGCAGGGGCCCAAGCACTTGGGCCATCTTCTGCTGCTTTCCCAGGCCATCAGCAGGGAGCTGGATCAGAAGTGGAGCAGCCGGGACTGGAACCAGAGCTCACTGGGGATGCTGGCGTCACAGGCAGAGGCTTAACCGGCTGTGCCACAGCGCCGGCCTCTGCCACTTCCACTTCTAATGGTGGAGGCAGGAGCTTCCCACAAGAACCACAGCTGACATGCAATGGGGCCCGGTACTCACCGCCTTTCTGAACAGATCCAGTTCGTTCTCTGCAAAATCCGTGGCCATTTTGGAAATGGGAGTGGTGGCAAGGTTCACCTAGAAGTCAGCAAGCCGTCACGGTGCGCTCGCCCGCTGGTGAGCCCCGCACCGAGGCCCCACCGGCCATGCAGACGCAGCTGCAGCTCACGGGTGTTCACCTCGAGCCCAGCCACCACGCCCGGCTCTCACACTGCACAGCCCCACAGGCTGTGCGGGACGCTCCAAATGCACACAGCGCTGGGACCAGGTCTGCACATAACCGGAGCCGCCAACGCAAAAGGCGGGAGCAGTTGGCGGGAACACACTCTGCTCTAGCAGGCCCCCATGGCTGTGACTGAGCGTGAGTCTGTTCCATGGAGCAGGGCTGGGGAAAGCCCGGGCTGCAGGGCCCGTGTCTGAGCGTCGGCCTGGCTGGGAGAAGCCCCAGGTGGTCCCCAGCCAAGGAGAAGGACCGGTCAGCATCTCCCCTCCCACGTATCGCCCTGCTCCCCGGCTGCAAAGGTGAGGCCCCAAACGAGTCTCACCCCTCAAGGCTCCCACACGCTATTCTTCCCGCAGCTCCTGTGTCTCACCCAAAAGCAAGCCTCACATGCCACACGTGTGGGGCGTTCTGGGAGAGAGCGAAGGAAACCCTCACCACCACATCTAGGCAGGGGCTCGGTGCATCCAGCGATGAGGGCACCGAGTCCAGGGCCAGCTCTCGTGCTGGTCACTCTCGCCTGCTAACCCAGAGGGTCCCACAGACCTGCAGGCGGGCTGTGAGCACAGCAAGGGCAGCCGGCCCCTTTGTCCCCAGAGCCCCTGCCCGGCAGGGAGCACTCCCACCGGACGCACGGGCCGCCGGCTGCAGCTCCTCACAGGAGCCACTAGAGGGCGCCACATGGCACTCACCAGCGCGTAGATGGGTCTGCCGTCATCTTCCGTGACTCCCTTCTTGATCTCAATGTACAAGGACTCCAGGACGCTGTTGATGTTGTTGATGAAGTCCTCCAGCCTGTCTACGGGAGCATTGCCTGGAAGTAAAGAGGCAAAGAGAACGGGGTCGTCCTCGCAGACGGGTGGCTTGTTTCCATCAGTCCCTGGCACCTGGACACCGCGCCGGGCCCAGGCAGGACCGGGGAAGCCCCCGCCCCCATGCGGCTTTTCTTCCGGGAGGGCAGAAGCAGGCAGGCGCACGCAAGGGCCTCGAGGGGCAGAGGCCTGGGAGATGCTCACAGCCCCTGAGCTCCCGCCGCAGGCTCCATGGCACCCCCGTGTCTCCATCGACCCGTGTCCTGCTCGTCCTCGCACATCGGGGTCTGTTTCATTCCTTCCGCCCTTTACTCCACGTCCAAACAGCTACTGAACACTTGCACGGCTGGACCCAGCCCGGGCACTCAGGAATGGGACGCAGGCATCCCACACTCACCCCGGGTTACAATTTAAACCTAGACGGAGCCGGCCTTGGGGCATTGCCGGCTAAGCCACTGCTGGCAACGCTGGCATCCCCTGCTGGAGTGCTGGTTTGAGTCCTGGCTGCTTCCAGCTCCCTGCTAACGAACCTAGGAAAGCAGCAGCAGATGGCCCCACCCACGTGGGCGACCCAGATGGTTTCAGCCCGCCCCTACCCCCACTGCTGCAACCAGTTGGGGAGTGAACCAGCAGATCGAAGTATGCACTCTCCCTCGCTCTCTGCCTGTCAAAAAAGTAAAATAAATCTTCAAAAATAAATCAATAAAACCTAGGGTATATGTTGACATCTCCACGTATTAAAATAACTAATTTCTTTTAAAAGATGTGCACTTTAGAAAATCACTCTGAAAAACAAAACACCATTTCAGGAAGAACACACAACGTACTGTTCAAGTTAAAGATGCTAACAGAACCAACAAAACAATCCTGAGTAAAAGGCCGGGTGGTTACCCCGCCAACCTGCTGACCACGGCCGTCGCCAGGCAGACCCCGCGAGGACAGGGTCACACGAGGTCCTGAGCTGTCTCTGTACCTGCGTGTGACTTCCTCCAGAAAGAAGGCACTGCTAAGCTCCGTGGGGAACCACAGAGGAAGAGTTTAGAGAGGAGATGGCCCGGCAGCAAGGCAGCAGTGGAGCACACGGTCATGGGACGCAGATGGGGACCACACAGGCTCCCCAGCGCCATCAGAAGGGCAGGACCGCGGAACCCACAAAGGCTGGTAACAAGGACCATGACAGGACTAGTAACGGGCAGGCGCCACCACTTGGGACGCCCACACCCCACATCAAAGTGCCTGCTTCAAGTCCTCGCGGCTCCTGGAAAGGCAATGGAAGATGGTCCGAGAGTAGCCGGGCCCTGACACCCGCGGGAGACCAGGACGGAGGCCGTGGCTCCTGGCTTTAGGGTGGCCCAGCCCCGGCTGCGGCAGAGATTTGGGGGAGTGAACCAGTGGGTGGAAGTCCTCTCCCTTTTCCTTCTCTTGCTCTCTGTCACTCTGCCTTTGAAATGAATAATTTTTAAAACCACTAACACACAGTTCACAGCAAGAGTCTTATCTTCCTTGGGAAGGGAAGTTATAGAAGGTTTTTTAGATGGCAATGTAAATCGAACGTTCCTAATACTAAACAGGTGAGCACGAACATGATGACAGGATCATGCAGGCTGAAGCACCGGCCAGAAAACCGAGATGGAGTGAGCTACAGCCCATGTCCTACCTCGCGCCCCTCCTGAGACGCCCACCCCACTGAGGCCGCTCGCTACAAATGGCCCATCTGTCCACAGACAGTCTCCTCTGTGCCCAAGGCTAAAGGCTCTCGTGCGCTCCTCCTCTTCTCGGGCCTGGCCTGGCCATTCTGGGCAAATCTCTGCTGTCCGTGGCACCAGAACCCTCGCGACCCTGTCACAAGGTCCCCAAGCCTGGGAACTTAGGGGCAAGGCAACCACGCTTTCAAGAACCACCTTGAACTCTGCCACCCTCCTCCGTGGGCAGGAACCACCCCTGTCCACCCAAGACGGCGCAGCAGCCAATCCCAGAGCCCTCTCAGAGACAATTCATACTTTCCACCGAGGAGGCCCTCGTGGGTGTCATTCAGAAATCGTACCCGTGGGCAGATCAAAAGCCTTCTACCGTGCTGGACTTTCCCAGGGCCCCGCGTCGGCCCGGGGGTGAGCCGGCAGTCCCTCCGCCCTCTCGCCTCTCCCCTCCACCTCTGGCTTGTTGTCCAGCTTCATTTTTCAGAAACACGAATGTTTTTGCTATATTTTCATCTACGAGAGAGAGAGAGAGAGAGAGAGGCTGAACCACTTCCTCCCACCGTACCCACTGCAGGAAGCACGCATCTGCTCACCCACAGCCACAAACTTCTCCACTGCTGAACCCGTGGGTGCTTCCCCCAGGACGCGTTCCAGAAACACCCGTGGCCACAGCACCCTTCCCTCTGCAGCTGCTGGGCCGGGGGACAGCGGGTCTGACCGGCTGGCGAGGGTCCCGTGTCCCCTGCAGCCCAGACCCCCTCCCTGAGCACAGTCTCGCCTTCGTGGTCACCACCTGAGGGGGAGCTTCCCGCACGGCCAGCACACCCCCTCCCCAGCATGCAGTCACCGCCAGCAGCTCTCCGTGGACTCTGGGCCAGTCTCTCCCGTACATCGTCTCTTTTATTTTATTTTTATTTACTTGAAAGGCGGAGGGACAGAGAAAAGTCTTCCAGCTGCTGGTTCTCTCCCCAAATGCCTGCAACAGCCAGGGCTGGGTCAGGCCAAAGCCGGGAGCCCAGACCTCAGTCCAGATCTCCATGGAGGCGGCAGGGGCCCAGGCAGCATCTGGAAGGGTCTGGCTGCTGGCAGCCACTTCCTCGCTGACAAGACCCTGGCCTTCTCTCTTGTTCTCAATCCCCTTTCCCTTGTTTGCAGTGTGGATGGCAGAGTAATCCTAAGTCCCTACATCCAGGGAACCAGGGAGCAGGAAGCTGAGAGGGCCAGCATTTAGGGCAAAGAACCCGCGTGCACTGGGTGAGCAAGGGACAGAGGCCGGCTGGAGGGGGTCCAGCCCAGGAGCTGCAGAGAGAAGGCTGCTTTGGCCAAGCAGTGTAGCTCTGTTCCCTGCCCAGCCTGGCCCCTCCCAACACGCGGCTCTCTAAGTTGGCCAGAGCGGGGGTCACTCACTTGCCGCCATGGTCCCTAATGTGCCCGCTGAGTGTCAAGATTACTACACAGATGGACTTCCCAACCTCAAGTCCAGCCCAGCTCCCGTTCACCGCTCTGCAGCCATTCCCTCCCTGTCCCTGGAGCCTGAGAGACACTACAGCGTGCAGAGCCGCGGAGGCACCCTGTGTGCTACGGTCCCTCTGGGCCCAACAGTCTCTGTGTCCACAGTCAGGATAAAGCACAGGAAATCAAGGCTCGATCATGGACTCTGAGGCAACTGCTTCTTCTCTTGAAGTACTGGCGACAGTGCTCTCTTCAGAATCCAGAATTAGGGGAGACAAATACATACAGGCTCCAGGTAGCATCAGATACTCATCTGGGGGCAGGTGGAGCGGGTCAGCAGCTGGTTCTCCAGACGCCAGGGTCCTGCAGTCTGCAGTACGGAGGGACCGGCTACGAGAGAAGCAGGAGGCCCTGGCCTGCCCCGCCACCACTGCCGCCTCTCACTGTCTCAGCCAGGATGGCCGACGCCACGTGTGACCCCAGCAAGTGAAGCGATGGGTCTTAGGTGCCACCTGCGTCTTGCCCACTTGGAAGCAGGGTGTGTTTGCCTCTCTTGTGAGATGCAGCAACATCACTACTTCTAGGCTGAAAACACCAGGCCTGCATACGCGTGCCTGTGATGCACACGGACGTGCAGCACGCCCACTGCAACGTCACCATGAGTCCGCGAGGAGAGTTATTAACATCGCTAGAAACCAGAGCCAGGAGAGACTAAACAACAAGCTCAGAGTTCCCACAACACAGAAAGGAAACCCAGGCCTATCTCCCTCCGGATCCTAGGCTCCGGGGCACTAAACCACGTGGTCCCTGAACGAGACGCCGCCAGAGCCCCATCTCCTCCTGCCCCTGGGGCTTCACAGTGGGAAGGAGGGACGCGGCCAAAAGGAACAGGTGGAGAGCTGGTGCAGGAGGCGGAGGCTGGGCCTGGCCAGGACCCATCACCCCGTGCGGCCAGCACCCTCTGCTGCAGCAGGAGCCGAGGAGAATCAAAGATCCAGGGAGGGCGAACCCCTCTTAGCAGGAAGTACCCCTCGGGGGAACCACTCCAGACTGCGACTCTAGGCCCTTGTCGGGCTGGGGCGGTGGGGAACAAACAGGACCCGTCCCCACCATGGAGGAGGGGCCGGGCCAATCCCTTCTGTGAGACCGTGTGTGCGGGCTGCGTGCACAATGTCTCCTTTTCTTTTAAAATTCTGTTTTCATTCAACTTTGGAACTGAAGACCTTCCTGTGCCTCCAGCAAGGGTCCTGCTGCCCATGAGCCGACTGGAACCTGGGGCTCACTGCACAGCTGGAGCTGGACAGCAGCTGTCGGGAAGTCTGTTGCTCTGACCTCTGACCCACAAATAGTTTTGTTGTAAACTAGGCACCAAAGATAGAAAGCGTTATTTATGGGGACAAGAAAAGACAGCCAAAAAAAAAGAAAAAGAAAAGTCCTCAGGGGCCCAAACCACTTGTGGGCCAGCTTGACCTGTGTGGTCCCTCTCATGTGATGGAGGCAACTGGCTGGCCCTGCTGAGTACAGCTCCAGGGATGGGCCAGGCCAAGGCTGCCTCAGACACAGGCCCTGCGGGAGGAGCCCCTGGGCTGGACAAGGGAGAAGCTGGCGGGCAGGAGCCTGCTCATCAGCGGTCTGGGGGACATGATGCTCTTGACCTCACCAGGAGCAGACGCAGAGATGGGAATGGTCAGTGGCACTTCCCGAGTGCAGCCGGGGAACGGTGCCGGGAAGAACAGGGAGGGGAGGGAAGCTGTGTGTCACACCATGCGTGACTGGCAGGCCTGGAATCCTCCAAGTGGGTGCATCAATCCACTGTGTGCTGCAGGCATGCTCCTCACGTTCTCAGCGGACCCCCAGGAGCCAACCCTGGGGCAAGAAGGGAAGAATCACAGCCTCTGTTTTTCAAGAAGGAGTTCGGGTGGCGAAAGGCTTAACCCACGATCACAGGGCCAGAAAGTAACGAAGTCCAGAGCGGAAACCAGACATCCGGCCACTGTGTTTAATGCAATGAGAGAAGGAACTGGGCATTAACAACACAAAAATCTTACTTGGATACGCAGCATATCTGAGAGTTACTACGCAATGATACAGGGTAAGGAGGCAGCAGTGGCTGCTAAGTTACCACCATCTGAACTGGCTTCGAGGAACCCAGCTGTCACCAGACTCTAGGTAATTTCCATAATAAAAGGTCAAAAACAAAAAATTCCAGGACTCAACAACCGTATAACTTGACCTCAGGAGCCTGAATCAGAAAGAAAAGCAGGGACAGGATTTGGCCTAGCAGCCAAGATGCTGCCTGCGTCACCCACAGTCCATTACAGAGCACCTGGCTGCAAGCCCCAGTTCCAGTCCCAATCCCAGCTTCCTACTAATACACACAGTGGGAGGAAGCGGGTGATGGCTCAAGCAGTTGCGTTCCTGCCATGCCATGTGGGAGACGTGGATCGAGTTCCAGGTTCTTAGCTATAGCCTGGCCCAGCCCCAGCTACGCCAGCATCTGCAGAGTGAACAGCAAACAGAGCTCCTTCGTCTCTGCCTCTCCAATCCGTTCATAAAGAAGAGCAGCAAGAAGACGAAGAGCCCCGGGCCCGGATCACACGGAGGGAACAGGCTCCTAGAACAGATTGCTTTAAAGCTGTGCTCAGATGTGTAAAGCGCAGAGACGCCCCTCGGCAGCACTCGAGTGACAGCGCACAAAACTTGCTTCTCTGGACCCGGCACAGTTCCTGCACCTCGGCTGTGGGCATCGAGTACCCTACCGCCCGTGGTGACTCAGCTGGAACAGGGACAGGGACACACACCTGGCTGGCCCTGGGCACTGCAGCAGGGTGACACCCGTTCATCAGTCAGGTTCTAAATCCATCACCGAAAACACAGGCGTGGGTTCTTACTGCTGCTGCTCCTAATGCGCATGCACTGCATCGCGACCTTCGAAACCGAGCCCACTCACCCTGAAGGGAAGCAGAGGCTCTGGCCCCTGGGGTGCTCTGGCCCCCCGCCCCCAGGAGCCTCCAGGAGCTGATGAGGGGCTCTGCAGAAGGCAGGAGTGGAGGCCTCCGGCTGCCCAGCGCAGTTAGGACCACAGCGGCTCTGCTGTCTCTGCTGTGTAGGCCACCTCTTCCTCCTGCTCCTGTTCCTGCTCCTCCTCAGACTGCCTTGCAACAAAGCTCGCTGAACTGTCAAGCCTGACGCCCATGGACCGGAAGCCCGGCTCTTTGGGGAACCTGCACTGCATCAGGAAAACAGGGTGCCTCTTCCCCAGGCAAGTGCTCCACCAGGTTTTTATAACCTGCTAGTTTGCTATCATCGTTTTCAACATGGAAATACAGTTTTTAAAACCAGAAGCACTCCAGGGCAAACAAAGCATGCCTTTAGACTGGACACCACCAACATCCCAGTCCTCAAAGCCCTGCTCTGGGCAGGAATCCTGCCATGCTGGGCTCCCCGGCTGAACAACTGCTGTTTCTCACACAGGCCGGACTGTGAACAACTCAGGGAACAGGGCTGGGCTGCACCCATCTCTGTGTGAGGCAGAACACGCAGACAACAGCTAGATCCCATGTGAAAACAGACCTGAGGCCGGTGCCGCGACTCACTAGGCTAATCCTCCGCCTGTGGCGCTGGCACCCCAGGTTCTAGTCCCGGTTGCTCCTCTTCCAGTCTAGCTCTCTGCTGTGGCCCAGCAGTGCAGTGGAGGAAAGAACAAGCGCTTGGGCCCTGTACCTGCATGGGAGACCAGGAGGAAGCACCTGGCTCCTGGCTTCGGATCGGCGCAGTGCACCAGCCACAGTGCGCTGGGCGTAGCAGCCATTTGGGGGGTGAACCAATGGAAGGAAGACCTTTTTATTTCTCTCTCTCTCTCTAACTCTGCCTGTCAAAAAGAAAAAAGAAAGAAAAAGAAAACAGACCTGACCCACATGGCCTGGGAGCCAGCCCACCAGCTATGGTGAGCAGTCCAGGAACCCAGTGGGAGAGGCCCCTGTGTCCAGCAACCAGCCCAGACAGCCAAAGGGAACCGCGGTAGTCACTGTCTCCCGGTGCCCAGGACTGCATCCGTCACTGACACCTTCCCTAATTCTGGGCCCTGCTTCTGACCGAGGACTGCGAGAGGAAGGAAGAGGGGCCTCGCTGACGGCCCCGGGGGAGCCTTCCTTCCAGCCACCAGCCGCCAGCAGGGCCACCCTCAGCCGTCCCACTGCTCCGTGTGCCTGAGTCTCTGTCAAAACACGGGTGAGGGCAGCCGACTCCCTTGCCAGGGTGAGCCCTGCACACACAACCCTTGCCAGTTCTCACCAGGGGCTCCTGTTCACCTGTTCCCAGCAGGGTCGGGAAGGGAGCTGCCTGCGGGTGCAGCCGTGTGGTCCCAGCAGCAAGATGACTCGGGCTGGCCCCAGTTCTCTGCAGCCCTTTCTTGAGCCCCAGTCATCCGGGACCTGGGCGTGTAACAGCCTCCTCCACCTGTCCAGACACAGGCACCCCACAGCCCTCGCCCACACTCCCACGGGACCTGGCCTGGACCCAGTTTCAGGCCACATATCCCCTCTGCTGCCACACTCCACTCCTGCTGCACCCTGCATCTTGGCCCCTTCGCCTGTTTCCTTCCATTGGGGAGGTCTCTCCCTGAGACCTGCAGGGCTGCCCCCCCGTCACCCCCACAAAAAGGCCTCACCAGAGGCCTGGCCAAGACTGCAGCCAGGGGCTGCTCTGCCCCCACAGCACGAACCACTGCAGCTTCTTCACAGCCCTTCGCGCCCCCAACTACTGCATCGCTGTCTCCAAGTGGCCGTCGGGACTCTGCCCTCCCTGGTCGCCATTGCGGCCGTCCTTATGCAGTGACCACCTGACTGAGGTGACCCAGATTTCCTGAAATGGCCCCAGCATCAGAACCCAGCCCTACGGCCTACAGGACAACTCCCAGCACACCACCGCTCTGGTGGTAGAGATCCTCTGGCAGTCACTCTCGCCGCCCGCCCTCCACAAGCGGGACGAGATGACACAGAGAGCGATGGGAGAGGCAGGCAGGGGCAGCAGCAAGCTCCGTGCCAGGTGCTCCCCTTGTCTCATCCTCACAACCTTTCCCTGAGGTGGACAGGATGTCCTCTGTGACAGAGGAAGGCAAGACTCAGCAAAGAACAAATCTTCCCAAGATTGGAACCTGTGCCTTTACAAAGAGACTTCAAGGGGCTGGCACTGTGGCACAGCAGGTTAACGCCCTGGCCTGAAGCACCGGCATCCCATATGGGCACCGGCTCTCTGCTATGGCCTGGGAACACTGGAAGATGACTCAAGTGCTTGGGCCCCTGCACCTGCGAGGGAGACTCAGAAGAAGTTCCTGGCTCCTGGATTTGGATTGGCGCAGCTGTGTTCATTGGGGCCATCTAGGGAGTGAACCAGCGGATGGAAGACCTTTCTCTCTGCCTTTCCCTGTATGCAAGTCATCTCTAAATAAATAAAATCTTATATAAAAAAAAGTGGCTTCAGGGCGCCAGCGTTCGCGTCCCCACTGCTCCACTTCTGATCCAGCTCCCTGCTGATGCGTCTGAAAGCAGCCGAAGGGGGCTCAGGTGCCTGGGCTTCTCCCACCCACGTGGGAGACCTGAATGATGCTCCTGGCTTCAGCCTGGTCCAGCCCTGGCCATTGCATGAAACAGCAGACGAAGATCTCTCTTTCCTTCTGTCTCTCCCTCTGTAATTCTTACAAATAAATAAACCTTAAAAAGAAAAAAAAAGTGGCTTCCCAGTTACAGCCAGGGTTGTCTGCAGTCAAACTGGCAGGGAACTGATTCCCAGATCCTCCACACACCCACCCTTAACCCTCCTCGGGCCTGGGATCCAGGACAGAGATGCACTTCCAAACAAACCATGTTTGCACTGGGGAAGAGTGGGACGTGCACAGAAATCCTGGCTTGGCAGACCCACCCCGCCCTCCCAGGGCAGCAGTGGAATGGCCAGCCTGGGCTCTGGCCTGCACACAGCCATCAAGAGTACGCAGGACTTGGACACAGCCGGCCCCGCGAGAGCCAGATGTGAGGCAACAGCAGTCGCCTCCCTGTGGCTCCCGCCTGCTATGAAGTCTGCATGTTGCAAAATGCATCAGGCCACACGTAAGCTGCTCCTTTTGTGCTCACTTTTTTAACCATTGTCAGTTGTGATCACAGCCGTGATCCTGTGTGATTAACTAGCAACATAAGCCAGCTATGACAGCTGTGAGCTCATGAATGCTCATCTTGGCCAGAGCGGGGAAGATGTCCAGGGAAATCGTTAAAAACAGAAGGAGGGCGCATCTGGAGCCAGCTTCTAATTCTCACTGAGCCCTACTTACAGAAATGACTGGGACACCACCCGCCGGCACGGTGCATGGCGCTGATCAGGTTCACGGGGCCTGAAACAGGCAGACAGTGCAGCTAATATTGTCATGTAAAGTAGCACGCTAAAAACAAACCTGGTGCGAAGGCAGAGGGCCACGTCTGACAAAACCCGGAAACACGCATCACACTTCAGTGTTCCTGATCTATTTCTGCCACGTGTTCTTCAGCTCGCTGCGTTTTTGCCCACACAACCTATTCTGCTCACTGGAATGATTTCGAAGCTGGGTGGCTTTCTTCTGAAATTTGACTTTTTTTTATCTATACGTGCCCCTACAACAATGGGTAATTTAAAGACTAACAAAAGATGTAATGATGTAGCAAAATTAATTATATAATGTTATTGCTGGGGCTAGCGTTGTGTCTTAAGAACACCACCTGCGATGCTGGCGTCCCATATGGCTGCTCCACTTTCAATCCAGCTCCCTGCTAAAGGCCTTGGGAAAGCAGCCGAGGATGGCCCAAGTGTTTGGGCCCCTGCTCCCATGTAGGAGATCCACATGAAGCTCCTGGCTCATGGCTTCAGCCCTGGGCATTGCAGTCTCTAGAGGGTGTACTGGTAGACAGAAGATCAATCGATCTCTCTCTCTCTCTAACTCTGACTTCAAATAAACAAATAAATAGATCTTTAAAAAAAAAAGTTAGTACTACAGAGCACAGAGCAGTTATCTTGCAGTAAACTGCAACCATTAAGCTAAGAATTAATTCAAGGAAAGAGATACCGCTGGATGCTAAAACTAGCAGGTAACACAGGGATGAAGAGTGGAGTATTTCACACAGGGAAAAGAGTGATCTGACTGTGGGGAGGCCCAGCACACATCACACAGACCCACGCTGTATCCCCTAATAGGACAGAGACGATACCACCGAATCACACAGGACAGCCTCAGTCTAATCAGAGGGAGTGTCAGACCAGCCCGCACCAAGGAACATTCTACAGTCAGCAAAAGCCACCGCGAAGCTCTTTTTTGTTTTTTTTTAAAGATTTATTTATTTACTTGAAAGTCAGAGTTACACAGAGAGAGAAGGAGAGGCGGGGTGGGGGGGAGTGGGAGGGAGGGAAGGAGGGAGGGGTCTTCCATCTGCTGGTTCACTCCCCAGATGGCCACAATGGCCAGTGTGCCGATCTGAAGCCAGGAATTTCTTCCAGGTCTCCCACACGGGTGCAAGGGCCCAAGGACTTGAGCCATCTTTTACTGTTTTCCCAGGCCATAGCAGAGAGCTGGATCAGAAGTGGAGCAGCCGGGATTCAAACCGCCACCCATATGGGATGCCAGCACTGCAGGCGGTAGCTTTACCTGCTACACCACGGCGCCGGCCCCCACTGCTAAGCTGTAGGCAGCCTTTGGACAAGTCAAGGCTAATCTAGGCCTGTGGAATTCCTGGGATAAGAAAGTCACATACACCCATCCTGAAGGAGGATGTTAATCAAGAACACCCTATTAAAATCATCTGTGCTACCGGAGGCCCCAATAAGTTGCTTACACATGTTGTTATCTTTTGTGCTTCTTTGTTCTGCAGCTGGTTATGTATAAATACCACTGAAACATTAGAATAAACAAGCCTTGATCAGCCTTGTTGTCTTGGCTCCATTCTCTGCGATCGCTTGTCCCTCTTCCTCCCTTAGGTTCCATTCGACTGGTGCGGCTGGTCCGCACACTAAGCTCTTAACAAGTGCCAGCCCAGATTAAGACATGCTACCAGGGTAAAATACACACTGGATTTCAAAGACTTAATACTTCTCAAAAATGTAAACTATTTCATAAGTAACTTTTTACATCCACGACATGGTAAGATGTTACTATTTCGGGGATTGGTATTGTGGTGCAGCAGGTTCAGCTACCACTTGCAAAGCTGGTATCCCAAATCAGAGCACCAGTTCAAGTTCCTGCTGCTCCACTTCCAATCCAGCTCCCTGTTAATGTGCTTGGGAAAGCAGTGGAAGAAGGCCCAAGTGCTTGGGTCATGCCATCCACATGGAAGACCCAAATGGGATTCTAGGTTCTGGCATCATTCTGGCTCAGCCCTGGCCACTGTGGCCATTTGGGGAGTAAACTGGCAGACAGAAGATCTCTCTCTGTCGCTCCCTTTCTGTGTCACTCTTTTGAATAAATAAAACAAATCTTTACACACACACACACACACACACACACACACACATACACTATGATTTTGGATATTAATGTCACCTGTCTCTTCTTACCAGAAAACTGTAATTACATATGTGGCTCACATTCTACTTCTATCAGACAAGGCTGCCTACAAAATAATTAGCCTGTAATCTTCAAAACTGCCTGAATAATTACTCCGGATTGAGGAAGCCTAATGAGATGTAACAGCTCAATGCAACCCCAGGATCCCGGGATGGGCCCTTTGTTAAAGACACTGCTGGGGCAGTCAGCAACCCCGGAATGAGTCTGCAGCTCAGACAGCAGTGACAACTCCATGTTCACAGCCTAACTCTGCCGGTGGGACAGCGCCTACTTAACAGCAATGTCCTTGCTAGGAAATACATCCTACAAAAGTTAGGGGTGAGGGCACTAATTTCAAATAAATTGGTAACTTAATCTCAAATGACGGGGGAAAGAGGGACTTTCCTGTGAATCTAGAATTACTTCAAAGCAAGAACATGAACTTTAAAAAGCAACACCGGAGTCCCTGGGAAGAAAGCCCTGTGTGCACCTGGCACTGGTCACAAAGAGCACTGAGCCGTGGGCCTGGAGCCGGGGCAGCACAGCCAACTTCTCAAAGCCTCTGCTTCCTGGCCTCGAAGATGAAGGGACGAGCCCTGATGCTTCCCTTAAAAAAAGTCTGGTTCAACGACTTGTTCAACCAGAAAACAGACCAGCCCCCAACATCTTCATGAGAAAGATAACGGACTGAGCTGTCACCATGCACCTGTGGGTTCAGAAAACCACGCTGGGGGGAGTGGAGGCCTGCTGGGTTGGTCTGGATGGTAAGTGTCCCCTAGTCTTACATTCATGCTACTAAGAAGGTGGACAGGGACTGGCGCAGTGGTGTAGTAGGTTAAACCTCCGCCTGTGACGCTGGCATCCCATATGAGCACTGGTCCGAGTCCCAGCTGCTCCACTTCCAACCCAGCTCCCTGCTTATGGCCTGGGAGAGCAGTAGAACTTGGTCCAAGTGCTTGGACCCCTGCAGCATGGGAGACCTGGGAGAAGCTCCTGGCTCTTGGCTTCAGATCTGCGCAGCTCCGGCTGTTGCGGCCATTTGGGGAGTGAACCAGAAGGAAGACCTCTCTCTCTCTCTGTCTCTCCTTCTCTCTAACTCTGCCTCTTAAATAATCTTTGGGTTTAAAAAAAAAAAAAAAGAGGGTGGACACTCAATCCCACTATGGCAGTGGGGATAGGAGTTTTGGGAGCCAAATGGATTGGATTATTAGGATGGAGCTGCCAAGATTAAATCATGGCAACTTAACAAGACACCACAGCCATGGATGATACACGCATTCCCTGTCTCTTGTCACATGATGCTCCGTGCCACTTAGGGACTCTGTCACAAGAACACCATCACCAGAGGCCAAACCAGTGGGGTCTCTTCATCTCAGACTGTGATCCTCCAAGATTACAAGCCAAACTCAACCTCCTTCCTCTACAGAGCTGGGCCACCTTGTGTATTTTGCTGTAGTAATGAAAAACTGACAAATGTAAGACTCTGGCCAAGTAAGTGAGGCTCAGGTTCAGGGGCACCTTCGGTGGGTGAGACCATCTAACTCACTCGACAATACCATCAGCAGGCTCGGAGCACCTGCTCTCCAAGGGGCCTGCGACCACGGCTTCCACATTTGTTTTGTTCATGAACTAAAGACACTTTCCATGACCACTTCGCAACTCTGAGTCAGACTTCAAGCACAGTGCCTCTCCAGGTAAGCTCTGAAAACAGGATGGCAAGGAGACGCTTTCCGGGTGCTGCACCTATTTTCCTCAAGCCCCAGACAGACAACACAGGCCTCACTAGGCCAAGAGAACACGCGCCCTGCCAGCCGGACAGGCTCCCTCCGGGTCGCCACTCCAGAGCACACACAGGCCACTCGGCAGACGACACACGATACAGGCATCATCTTCACAGCGTGGCAGCTCTCTCCAGCCCAGCTGCACAGCTGGCAAAACGGAAGCTCCAGGGTTTAGAGGCCTGACCAAGGTCACACAGCCGTCAAGGAGCAAAGCGGGTTTAAATTCAAGGTTCTGAAAAAACAGCTTTGTTAAGGAATAATTGGCATGGAATAAACCATACAAATTTCAAGTGTACAATATTAAACCTTAAAATACATCATCATGAAACCACATCATCAAGATAATAAACCTACCCATCACCCCCTAGAAATTTCCTCATGCCTCTGTAATCCTCTCCCCAGCCCTCCTCACCGTACCATCCCCTGAATACTTCCTGTCACTTCCACAAAGTGTGTGCTGGCTGGAGCTGTCTAGGAATGGATTCACACAGCACACGCTCTTCTGCGGGGTTCCTCCCCTCAGCCTAGGGAGTTGGAGACCGATGCCTACGTGGCACACACCAACAGTTCACTCCTCCTCACGGCTAGCTAGGACTCCACGCGCTGACATAGGCCACGCCACGCTGATACGACAGCTACACCACAAGTCTCAGGTCCGGGGATCTTTGTCCTCCCAATCTTTCCTCAAGTTTTGGCTCCTCAAGACCCTTTATATTTCCTTGTAAATTTTAGAATCTGCCCGTCAATTTCTACAAAAAGTTCTGCTAGGATCGGAGTGGGATTGATCTGAATCTATGAATCAATTTTTGTTGTTGTTTTGGAAGAACTGGTATCTTAACAGTATCTCCATTTTTCTGTATTTAGATCCCATCTGATTACTCTTTCAGCAATGTCTTACAGTTTTCGGTGTGCTGACCCCTTTTTGCCAGATTTATTCCTAAGCATTTTAGATTTTTTAAAGAATGTGCTTTTTTTATTTTTCATCTTCACTTGAAAGGTAGAGAGGGGGAGAGAGAGGGGGAGAGAGGGAGGGAGAGAGGGAGGGAGGGAGGGAGGGAGGGAGGGAGGAATTGGCTGATTCCACCTGCTAAACATTTCCAAATGCCTGCAACAGCCAAAGCTGGACCAGGCTAAGCCAGGAGCCCAGGGCTCCATCCAGGTCTCCCAGGGGGGTGGCAGGGACCCAAGTACTCGAGCCATCATCTGCTGCCTCTTAGAAGACACATCAGCAGGAAGCTGGATTGGAAGTGGAGTAACCTGGACTCAAACCAGGCACTGCAATACGGGGTGCAGGCATCAGAAGCATTAAGTGAGTTAAGCCGCTGCACCAAACGCCGGCCCCAGCATTTCCTATTTTTAATGCCACTAAAAATGCTACTGTCTTTAAATTTCAATTTCTGACTAATCATTGCTAGCACACAGAAATACAACTGACATTCAGATATTGACCTTATATCATGCAACACTGTTCAACTCACCGGTTCTGATAGCTTTCCTTAGCTTCCAACAGACTGTCTACACCGAGGGCCACACTGCGTACGACTACACAGCTTTACCTCTTCCTTCCAATCCAGATGCTCCCTCTTCTTTTTCTTGCCTGACTGCACCAGCTAGAACCTCCAGTGCAAAGCGGAGCAAAAGTGCTGTGAACAGAGATTCGTGTCTTGCTCCTGGTGTTAGGGGACAAGCGCTCAACTCTTCACCACTAAGGAAATGCAAGGATACCGCTAGCTATAGGTCTTACACAGATCCCTTTATCTGGTCAGGAAAATTCTCTTCTTTTTATCAGCAACAGACACTAGATTTTAAAGAATCTGTGCAGTTATTAACTCCTCAGGCTTGTGCTCAGTGCTGAGGCCCTGTGCATCCTGCCAGGGCAGAAACAAGATTCTGTCAAACGCTATTCCTGAAGCTTCTAGAAGATGATCACGTAATTTCTATTTTTAGCTTATTAATATGGTAAACTCATGTTGACTTGCACATACCAAACCAAGCCTGCATTCTTGGGATAAACCCCACTTGGTCATGTTGCACCGTCCTTCATACTGCCGGATCAGATCTGCCGAAATCGGGTTTAGAATTTTAGCATCTATTCATGAGGGACTATGGTTTGTGGTTTCCTCTTTTTGCAATGTCTTCATCTGGTTTTGGTATCAGAATAATGCAGGCCTCATAGAATGAGTTGGGAAGTATTTGCTTGTCTTCTATTTTCTGAAGGAGTCTGGGTAGAATTGAGGTTATTTTTGATGGGAGCTCTCTGGGCCTCAAACAGGTGCTAGTCCCAGTCCGTGAACATCCAGCCGTTGCTCTAATCTCAATCGGTTCTTTCCCTAACTCTGAGTCGTTCCCTGGCTGATCAGATCACTTGGGGTGGAAGCGGGGGCACTCTAGAAATCTCTAAAGCTTTCTCTCTGTGCACCTGTCTTCCGTTACACTCGAACACAAGCACTCTGTGCTGCCTTAGGCTCTCTGAGTCTATCTAGCTCTGCCTACGTTCCCCCTGTGCCAAGGCCTAAAACCTCTCATGAGACAGTGAGCTCATTCCCGCTGCTGCCTGTGGTGTAAGACAGACACTTGGCCTTTGCCCCTGACTTCTGGCACAGCCCTACGAAAATCTCTGGAATTTCCTGAGAAGGGTGATACAAGTGTCTATTCTTGTAATGAGGGAACGCTGGGCAGGCCCCTAGAGAGCTTCAGGATGAGCTTCGGCACCAGAAAGGCTATTATCAGCCAGATTTCCAACGGCATGGCAAACACTTGAACCTAGCTACCTCTGAAGGAAAGGTGTATTTGGAGGTTCACAGTCCAAGATCAATCAGCCTCACCAGCCTGGCATCTGGTGGGGGCAGCAGACAGTGGAACTACTGCAGAGGGAGGATCACCCGGACAGTCAGGAAGCTGAGTGAGCAGCTCCGCCCAGCTTGGCTTTTTTTAACCACTCTTCTCACAGGAACAACCTGAGGGCATGCCCAACGGCCTAAGGACCTCCTCCTGTACCCACCTATGGGCCCTATAACTGCATCAAGGCTTCACCCTCAATCCATTAACCACTAACAGAAGACTGAGGACCAAGCCTTTAACACATGGGCCCTCAGGGACACCCACACCACAGTAAAAACCAAGCCTCAATCAGAAGCTGGAGACTTTGTGACCCAATATCCAACTATGGGGAGAGCAGAGAGACTGGAGGTCAAGCTAAAACATTGATCACCAGATGATTAAATCAATTGTGCCTATGGAATGAGGCCTTCGTCGAGAAAATTGAAAAACACACCTCAATGATGAGAACTTCCGGATTGTTGAATGCCTCCGGGTGGGGAGGGCGGTGACCTGGAGAGTCTGAAACCCCAAGACCACCTGCACCTCCCGTGGCCTGTCCTATGCATGTCTTCTGTCTGTCTGTGTCCGAGTCACACCCTGAGTACTGGGAGTCACTCTGGTACACCAGGCCTGAGGACAGGGCTGCAGGAACCCTTGATTTGTAGCCAGCCAGAGCAGCCAGGGCCTGAGACTCACAAGCTGGCATCTGTGAGACTGAGCCCCTCTAACTTGTGGGTTCTGACGTTAACTCCAGGCAAGCAGTGTCAGGACTGAGAGGACTTCTTGCACACCCATTGCGTACCTGAAGAACTGGAAAAGTCCGGTGGGGAAGGTATCACATGTTTAGTACCATGGCTGGGGGGGGGGGGGTGTTCCTCACTGTCCTTCACTGATTAATGTCCAGTGCTTCATTGATTCATATCCATCTGAGAGTGTTTCAGGCAGGAAAGGATACTGGCCCCTGTTACCCTATCTTGGGCAAAGGTAGAAATCATCAAACCCAGCCGGCGCCGTGGCTCAACAGGCTAATCCTCCACCTTGCGGCGCCGGCACACCGGGTTCTAGTCCCGGTCGGGGCGCCGGATTCTGTCCCGGTTGCCCCTCTTCCAGGCCAGCCCTCTGCTGTGGCCCAGGAGTGCAGTGGAGGATGGCCCAAGTGCTTGGGCCCTGCACCCCATGGGAGACCAGGAAAAAGCACCTAGCACCTGGCTCCTGCCATCAGATGAGCGCAGTGCGCCGGCCACAGCGCGCCGTCTGAGGCAGCCATTGGAGGGTGAACCAACGGCAAAGGAAGACCTTTCTCTCTGTCTCTCTCTCTCTCACTGTCCACTCTGCCTGTCAAAAAAAAAAAAAGAAAAAGAAAGAAATCATCAAACTCGAATCTTCCTAACCCACCATTCCCTGTGCCTAGTGCCGTCACTGGGTCATACTTGTCTGTGTGACTCATAAGACCCACAGCGAACCAAGGACTTCATGTCACCCGTCCCAGGAAGCTTTGCTGGATGAATGAACACCGCACTCACAAAAGCCTTCCTCAACACCCAAGGTCCTTTGAGCACGCAGCTCCCCTGTGCTCTCTGAAAAGCTAAAATCGGCCGGCGCCATGGCTCAACAGGCTAATCCTCTGCCTTGCGGCGCCGGCACACCGGGTTCTAGTCCCGGTCGGGGCACCGATTCTGTCCCGGTTGCCCCTCTTCCAGGCCAGCCCTCTGCTGTGGCCCAGGAGTGCAGTGGAGGATGGCCCAGGTGCTTGGGCCCTGCACCCCATGGGGAGACCAGGAAAAGCACCTGGCTCCTGGCTCCTGCCATCGGACGAGCGCAGTGCGCCGGCCGCAGCGCGCCGGCCGCGGCGGCCATTGGAGGGTGAACCAACGGCAAAAAGGAAGACCTTTCTCTCTGTCTCTCTCTCTCTCACTGTTCACTCTGCCTGTAAAAAAAAAAAAAAAGAAAGAAAAGAAAAGAAAAGCTAAAATCGAAGCTCTCCAGCAACCAGAGAATTGGGGCATTTGTCTTCTCTTGAGGACAGCAAGAAGACAGTCCAACCAGTAGCCCAAAAAAGCAGCACTTTGAGTGGCTAGCATTGGGGCACAGTGGTCGTCCCACTATCAGAGCACCAGTATGAGTCCAAGCTGATCTAGCTTCCTGCTAATGTGCCTAGGAAAGCAGCGATGATTGTCCAAGTCCCTGGACCCCTGCCACGCACATGGGAAATCCGGATGGAGTTCCCAGCTCCTGGTTTTGGCCTGGTCCAGCCCAACCACCTCAGTCATTTGGGTGAGTGACCCAGTGGATGGAAGACCTCTTTCATGTCTCTCTCTAACTCTACCTTTCAAATAAATCTTTAAATTAAAAACAACAACAACAACAACAAAAAACAGTAGCAGCACTACAGCCAGTGTTGTGTGGCTCAGCGGGTTAAGCCATTGCCCACAATACCAGGATCCCACATGAGCACCAGTTTGAATCCCAGCTGCTGCTCCACTTCTGATCCAGCTCCCTGCTAATGTACCCGGGAAAGCAGTGGAAGATGTCAAGTGTTTGGGCCCCTGCCACCCATATGGGAGTCTGGAATGAATTCTGGGCTCCTTGCCCAGCCCCGGCCATTGCAGCCATTTGGGAACTGAAGTGGCTGAATGATATTTCTTTATTTCTCTCTCTCTCTCTCTCCTTTTCTCTCTGTAACTCAGCCTTTCAAATAAATAAATCAATCAGAAAAAAAAAAAACTCTTTGATAACATTAGACAAACCCTGGGAAAGAGCAATTAGAACAATCTGCAGTTTCAATTACTCTCTTGTTTCACAATTCTCCTGGAAGCTAACTATTTTAGCAGTTGGCATTAAGGGCAATTTCCTGGGCATCCCTTCAAAACACGGATGATTAACAGCATTGTGTTGCACAAATATTTACTTCACTTCCAAAATTTCTTTCCATCAGCCACTGTTTGCAAACCTCTCTAATGACAGGAATGCTTGGGAAGACGTTTTATTTTCCTATTGATGACAGAGAGGAAAAAAACTACCATAAACACAGCTTGCTCACCATCAGCAGAGCTGTATCTAGGAGCAAAGAGTCGCCACGTAAAGCAGGAAGAACGCACAGTCCTTCCCTCTCCGTGGCTCTGCTTTCCGTGTTGTCAGGGACCCAGAGTCAACCACGGGCACTACAGTCCGCGAGATGCTCTGAGACCCACATTCACCAAACCTGGACACCAGCAGATCGCTGCAATTGTTAGAGTCTCATTATTCCTCTCTCAGTGAACCGTATCACAGCTGTGTAGGTCTGTGTAGCTCTGCGTGCACAGCGCACGCAGGCCTCAGTACTCTGCCTCAGTACTCAGGCACCCACAGCAGGTTCAGAACACACAGCCCGTGGCTGAAGGGACACACTGCAAACCAATTCACAGACACATCCCACCAGGACTTCCCTAAATGAGCTCATAACAGTCGTAAAGGTCAAGCACAGGCAAGAACACTTTCATTCTTAGTCCTAAGGATCACACAGCTTCTTACACTGAACTGTGAAACTTCCCCGGCAACCTGAAGGCTCACATTCAGAACCAGCACAACACATTAGAAGGGAGCAGGCAGGGCCGGCGCTGTGGTGCAGCGGGTTAAAGCCCCGGCTGAAGCGCCAGCATCCCATATGGGCACCAGTTCTGGTCCTGGCTGCTCCTGTTCTGATCCAGCTCTCTGCTATGGCCTGGGAAAGCAGTGGAAGATGGCCCAAGTCCTTGGGCCCCTGTACCTGCGTGGGAGACCCGGAGGAGGCTCCTGGCTCCTGGCTTTGGATCGGCACAGCAATGGCCACTGCGATCATCTGGGGAGTAAACCAGCACATGGAAGACCTTTCTCTCTGTCTCTACCTCTCTCTGTAATTCTTTCAAATAAATAAAATAAATCTTAAAAAAAGAAAATAAAAAGAAGGGAGCAGGTATCACCAAAGCCGCCAGCATGAGATTAGGAGAGGCATTGCTTCACCTATCTCTGGAGATGCACCAGCACGAAGCTGGATCAGCGGCAGAGGAGGGACTTGACCCCAGGCCCTCTGACATGGCAGGCAGGTACCCAAGAAGAGGTTTACACACTGCCCCACAGCACATGCTCTGCCTGTGCTTTTTAAGGAGCAAGAAAAGCTAGCTTGATGCTAGCTTTAAGATTCCCCTTCAATAATGAACTCTCTCACCAAAGACCCCCAAGTTCAGGCGGTCACGGCAAAAAGGCTGTCACCGGAGGGAAACACAGCACTGATTATGTCACTTCCCTGCTTCAAATCCATCAAGCGCTCTGCCCTGTCCCTGGGACCAAGCTAAGGTGACTACTGTGGTGTGCAGGGCTCTTCGTAATCTGTACACCCCAGAACGCATTATCTTCCCACACATCAGCATTCCCGTCTAGTGTTTCCCAAGCTATGTTCTTGCTAGGCCGATTAAGTCGACATATACAGAACTAAACACAGTTCAACAGGTTTCCTTAACGTAAGACGCCATACACCCCGCCACCGGCCCAGCCTCTAGCTTCTTTCTGGTATCATCCAGCTTCCAGAGTGGCCCATGGAGTGCCCCTCGGGACTCGCGCCAGCATCTCTCACTCTTCCCTCTGCGGCAGATCTTGAGAGCAGCTGGTCTCCCTCTCTCGTCCTGGAACCTGGCTTCTAACTCCATCGGCTGCAGGAGTGCAGCTCCCTCGGCGTCGCAGCCTTTCCCCCCAGCTTCTCTCTCCCTCACCGAGACGGATCCACACTGACACCCCCCTCAGCGAGACCGGCCACTGTCGGTTCTGTGCTCTCAGCACTGGGCTCACTGCTTCTGCTGTGTTCCCCGGGACTGAGCACTGACACGTGGTCTCTGAGACCATCACACACGCCTCCCAGGCCCACCGAGATGCTCCAAGTGCCCACAGCTGGCCTGCGGCAGGGACTCCAGCGCTCGACCCAGGCTTGGCTGAGCCTAAGGCTGGGGCCTGAGTCACCACGCTGAACTGCCCTGCTAACGATCAACACCCAGCTGAGCGCCTTCGGCTGGGCCATCTGTCCGCTCCGCATGTATCATGCTCCGAACTCTGAACCACCCTCTGTGTTACACACAACTACGGTCCCCCTTTCAGAGAACGGAAAACTGAGGCTAGAGCAGATGCTTGGAGCCTTGGTGTGAACCGTGACCACACAGTTTCAGAGTCCAGCGTTTTATACACTAGGCTAAACGTCACATTTCCTTCAGGGAGAAAAACAGCAGGCGAGATGAGCAATACGACGAGTAGGAGACGAAAGGGCCGATGGTTACCTTGCTGCACGGTTACACCGACATCACTCGTCCTTGATCAACACAACAGCAGGGCCCGCTGGGAACGGGGAAACACCACTTACAGTCATGGACCTTGTAGCAGTGCCTCTGCAGGCGCTCCATGTCCCATTCCTCCAGCACGCCGTGGGTCATCAGCAACTGCAGGAACCGCCGGTGGATGTCGGTCATGACGCCCGCCTTCCTCGTACTGCCCTGCATCTGCGAAAGTCAGCGAGAGTTCATCAGCTCCAGGCAACACCGGCAGGCGTTCCACAGTAACAAGGACAAATGTGCTCGGGTTTTAGAAGCAAACTACCTCACACCAGTCACTACAAAAGGGAAAAGGACGTGAGTCAGGGGCCGGGCGCATCAGTCCTGGGCAGTGCTGAGAAGCCCGGCTTCTGCAGCCACCTCCACCACCTCTAGCTGTGTGAACTTGGCCAGCTGAGCCTACATGTACTTCAGTTTCTGATCTGTAAAGTGGGGATAACAGAAATGCCCTCCGTGGACGTGCTGTGAAGGGGGCGGCATTGTGGTGCAGCGGGTCAAGCCGCCACGTGCAATGCCAGCATCCCATAAGAGCGCTGGTTTGAAGCCTGGTGGCTCAACTTCTGATCCAGCTTGCTACTAACGCATCTGGGAAAGCGGCAGAGGATGGCCCGAGGGCTTGGTCCTCTACACGCACAGGGGAGACCTGGATGGAGTTACAGGCTCCTAGCTTCAACCTCAACACGCCCTGGCAGTTGTAGCCATTTGGAGAACAGACCAGTGGATGGAAGCTCGCTCGCTTGAGCTCTCTCTCTCTCTCTCTCTATCTCTGTCAGCCTGCCTTTCAAATAAACAAATCGTAAAAAGAAAAACACAAGGATCGCTATGAAGAGGAGTTAACATGGTAACACACTAAGCACAAACGAAGCACCAGCTACTGTCCCTGTCACCCAACAGTGAGTCTGAACCGGGGCTCCGTCTCTTAGCGGATCTACGGAGAAATGTAGCCAAGGCCCAGATTTCTCCTCGTACACTTCCAATAACACTGCCTAGCAAACTGCTAGTAAACTCTTCGTGTCGGCTTCCTTCTCCTCCCCGCGAACCTCTAACAAGTCAACCGCCACGGCAGGACTGTGGGTTACTTTTAGAATCCGTTGCCTCTGATAAGATGGTCTCTTTCCACAAACCACGAAGAGGGCGGCTGATAGAGGAGTTACAGAGCCCTGATTTCGGCATCTGCTCCTGGCGTGGCGAGGCAGCGCAGGGCAGGGGACTGCAGCTCACAGGCGGCGGTGTGGAGACTTGCAGATCTTAAGCATCATGTACTCTGCATGCTTAGAAATACAAATGCCCAGGCCCTTCCCTGGAAGACCGACTACAGAGGGACCTGGAATTCTGGCGAGCTTACATTCACTTTTAGGGGTTACCCTGATCTGATAAGAAAGCCACTATGGCCTTAGGCAAACAGGCATGTCCCTGTGACAGTCTTGTCATCTATACAACAAGGATAATAACCACCCTAAGTGCACAGAATGAAATTTAAATGAGATTCAGCTACTAAACACTTGCCAAGAATCTGGGATACTCACATGAAAGATCCACAAAAAAATGCTATTTACTATTTATTTAAACAGCAACATCACCTAGACCTCAGAGGCATCTTGGGGCTTGTGCTGTGGCATAGCAGGTAAAGCCCCCGGCAGTGCTGGCATCCCATAATGGCTCTGGTTTGAGCCCCAGCTGCTCCACTTCCCATCCAGCTCCCTGCTAATGCACCTGGGAAAGCAAAAGAAGATGTCCCAAGTGCTCAGACCCCTGTACCCAAGTGGGAGACCCTGAAGAAGCTCCTGGTTCCTGGCTTCAGCCTGGCCCAGCCCTGACCATTGTGGCCATTTGGGGAGTGAACCAGCAGAGGAAGATCTCAATCTCTTTCTCTCTCTGCCTCTCCTTCTCTGTAACTTCTTCAAATAAAGTTTAAAAAAAAAAAAAAAGATTTACTTATTTATTTGAAAGGCAGAATTACAGAGCGGCAAAGGCAGAGAGAGAGGTCTTCCATCCACTGGTTCACTCCCCAGATGGCCCAATGGCTGGAGCTGTGCCGATCCAAAGCCAGGAGCCAGGAGCTTCTTCTGGGTCTCCCACACGGGTGCAGGGGCCCAAGGACTTGGGCCATCTTCCACTGCTTTCCCAGGCCAGAGCAGAGAGCTGGATCAGAAGTGGAGCAGCCGGGACTCAAACCGCCACCCATATGGGATGCCAGCACTGCAGGCGGTGGCTTCACCCACCATGCCAAGGTGCCGCCTCTCAAATAAATCTTTTCAAAAAACTGAAACCAGAGGCGTCCCGGACCAGTCTCTGTGCGCTGGACACCGCTGAGAGCATCTCACCAGCAGCTCCACATCAACAAATCCAAGCCAAACTCCAACTCTGCTTCCGCCACCCTCAACTCCTTTTCTCCCCAGAGCCCTTCTCTCTGTGAAATCACCTGGGTTAGACGACGCAGGCCACACAGTCACACAAAGCACACACCTGAGCACCACCGTGTGGTCCTCCTCGCCCTCGGCCTCACACCCGGCCAGCGGTCAAGTTTATTTCCCAGCAGGTACCTGCATTCGCCCGCCCCACTTTGTGATGTGAGCACCACCCTACTTGCCAGGGGTTGTTCTGGATGCAGGGGTAGAAGGTGCTGGGCTCAGGCATCTGGGTGTTTTACCCAGAAGCTCTGGAGACGAAGACTCTCCCAACTAAGGGTCCCTAGGCAGGACGTTGATACGACCAAGGTGTGTCTTAGAGAGATCCGCTTTGATACCGTGGAGGCGACTGGAAGGCAAAGAGTGCAGTTAGAGAGCAGAAAGTCCTGGAAGGAAGCGGGAGGCAGAGGAAGCAGCCCAGTCCATGGAATGGATCCTGTGAAAGGGGACGAGCACAGTACCAAGACTTAGCAGTGGGGACAAATGACAAGAACTGCGACCGCCATGAGTCCCACGAGGGCTCATGCAGGATCCGCTGCTAGACTCCCACCGAAGCAGAGCACAGTGAACATTCAGAATACCACAGGGGAGGAGCAACCAAAGAAAAAGTCACATTATTTTCAAAAGAGCAGCAACTGGCTGACAGCGGAAGGCAGCCAACAGCGGGAAGACATCCTCAACACCCTGGGAGGGTGCATCCCTCAGCTGAGACTGTGGGTGAGGGAAACACCATTCCACGCAACAAAAACTGAAAGAGCACGTGCTGAGCAAATCCACGCCAAAGGAAATTCCACAGCACATGTTTCTCTTGAAAAAAGAAAGTGCTACCAGCTGGGGGGTCAAGAGAACAGGCAAAACTGATAGAAAAACAAACCAAACAGATGAAATGAAGCCAATGAAATTAGTAGAAATGGACTAATTGTTTCCAGTCTAAAGACAAGAACTGTTAGGTCAGACTTTAAAACTTGTCAAATTCATAATGAATAGTATCTAGCTATACACTTAAACTCTATGTTTCTAAGATTTTATTTAGGTATTTGAGAGGCAGAGAGTGAGAGAGACAAGCTCTCACCTGCTGGCTCACTTCCTGAACATTGGCCAGGGCCAGAACTGGGGCTGGGCCATGGCCAAAGCTGGGAACTCATTTAGGCCTCTCCCCTGGGTAGCAGGAACCCCGTGAGCCATCACTACTGCCACCCAGGGCCTGCATTATAGCAGAGGATGACAGAAGTGGAGGATCCAACCCAGGCCTCCCAGCACCACATACGGGCAGCTTAACTGCTCAACACGATACCAAAATATTAAAAGCCAAAGAGTTGGCCGGCGCCGTGGCTCAACAGGCTAATCCTCCACCTTGCGGCGCCAGCACACCGGGTTCTAGTCCCGGTCAGGGCGCCGGATTCTGTCCCAGTTGCCCCTCTTCCAGGCCAGCCCTCTGCTGTGACCCGGGAGTGCAGTGGAGGATGGCCCAAGTGCTTGGGCCCTGCACCCCATGGGAGACCAGGAGAAGCACCTAGCACCTGGCTCCTGCCATCGGATGAGCGCGGTGCGCCGGCCGCAGCGCGCCAGCCGCAGCAGCCATTGGAGGGTGAACCAACAGCAAAGGAAGACCTTTCTCTCTGTCTCTCTCTCTCACTGTCCACTCTGCCTGTCAAAAATTAAAAAAAAAAAAAAAGCCAAAAAGTGGAACAAAATACTCAGCAAATTAATGGAAAGAGGCCTGGGGTGGCCTTGTTTAACTTCAGCCAAGAGGGGCTTTGAGGATTACTAGAGACAAAGGTGATCATAAAATGTCAAGAATGTTCGATTCCCAGGAAGGTGGAACAATCTCCAGTGTTCAGGCACCCAGTAACACAGTCGCCCAACAGTTCAGATAAAACTGTCAGGACTACGAAGACAAACCTAGGGAGCCACAACCACTGTGGGAAGCTGTGACATGCCCTTCGTGTTAACTGACGGAGGGAACAAAACCATCACTACGGTTAGAGAGGATCTGTATGACACAGGCCGAAAGCTGCATCTGAATACATTCGTAAAACACTGTGCCCGGCAGCTCCAGGACACGGAATGTTCCAGCACACCCAGAGCAGTCCTGTGGGCTGCCCCACACTGGGCAGGAAGGCAAGTCTCAACCAAACCAGGGATCTGGGTCACATCCAGGACTCTGACCACAAGCGGTAACACTGGAAACAGGGAATAAAGAGAGAACTAGGAAAAAAGCCTCTCGTCTGGAATGTTCAAAACACTTCTAGATAATCTATTATGAAAGGGGAATTATTAACAGAAATTGGGAAATATTTTAAATTGAATAGTAACAAGACACTACACGTAAAATCTGGTGAAAAGCCAGAGAAGTACAGGAAGTCGAGTGTTAAACATGGACATCTTTAAGAGGTGGGGGCTACTGAAAACTAACAAGCCACACACCCCACAGAGATGTAACAACAGCCCACCAGATTCAAAGACCGCTGGGGCTGGCGCCGGCGCTGCAGTGCGGAGGGCTAAGCCACCGTCTACAGACTGCAACACAAGCAGCCCGTACAAGCATAGGTTCATACATTCCCGCTGCTCCACTTCTGATCCAGCTCCCTGCTGATGCGCCTAGAGAAGCAGCAGAAGATGGCCCAAGTATCTGGACCCCTGCCACCCACGTGAGAGACCCGGGTGGAGTTCCAGGCTCTTGGCTTCAGTCTGGCCCATCGTTACAGCCATCTGGGGAGTGAACCAGTGGATGGAAGACTCTCTCTAACTCTGCCTTTCAAATTAACAAAGAATGTTAAAGGAGGAGGCTGGTGTTGCGGTTCAGTCGGCTAAGCCTTCGCCTGCATACCACATCAGAGCTGCTCCACTTCCAATCCACTGTTAATGCACCTGGGAAGGCCAGGAAAGAAGGCCCGATTCCTTGGGTCCCTGCCACCTATGTGGAAGACCAGGATGGAGTTCCTGACTCCTGGCTTCGGCCTGGCCCAGCCCTGGCTTTGGTGGTCATTTACGGAGTGAACCAGCAGATGAGGGGATCTCTCTGTATCTCCCTGTCTCTGTTGTTGTCTTTATTTTAATATTTTGATATCGTGTTGATATTTTGGTATCTGTTGCTCTGTCTTTCAGATAAATAAATCTTAAAACAAAACAAAACAGATACCAGTTAAGACCACCATGTCGCATATTGAAGTACCTGAATTCAACACCCAACTCCCACCCATGATTCTACCTTTCCCCAGATGTAGATCCTGGGAGACAGGGGTGATGGCTTGGGTTTAGGTTCCTGCCACCCACACTGCAGAACTGGGTCATGTTCTTGGCTCCCACTTTCAGTCTGACCCAGTACCCACTGCTGTGTGCATCTGAACTGCAGATGGGAGCTCCCTCCCTGCCTGCCTGCCTGCCTCCCTCCCTCCCTCCTTCCCTCTCTCCCTCCTTCCCTCTCTCTCTCATCGCCTCTCAAGATAAATGAATAAAAATTAAAACAGAAATGAAACAACGAAAGTGAATAACCTCTCAAGATTTTTTGAGAGAACACTTACAAATAAACAATACTCGGAATGAAAGAAACTAACCGCAGATAACATAAACATATTTTAAAAAGTATTATAAATAATTTATGCAATTAGAAAATTTAAATATCAACAAAGTAATAAGAAATTCATTCAAAACTGATGACAAACTTACCTGGAAACCCAAGCAGTCTGAAAAATTAAAGACATTTTATGGGAAATCCATCTTCCCACAAACAAAACTTTAAATACCTATTACTTTTTTGAGAAATGCTACCAAAATTCTAGAATTTCAGATGTGACACAAACTATCTTAGAGCCTGAAAAGAGGAAACAGCCTAATCCATGTGACAAGGCTGACCTAACTTATGCACTAAAACCTAACGAGGATTAAAAAAAAGGAAATTTTGGGCCAGTATCTTCAGTAACAAGATACGAAGTCCCTGGCAAGCTACTAACCAGCCGAATCCAGCAATGTAAAAAGAATGATGATATATCATCACTTAGTGGAGCTGCTTCCAGTAATGGCTTAACATTTAAAAATCAATGTGGTGGGACTGGCGCTGTGGCATAGCAGGTAAAGCCACTACCTGCAGTGCCAGCATCCCATATGGGCGCCAGTTAGAATCCTGGCTGCTCCACTTCCGATCCAGCTCTCTGGTATGGCCTGGGAAAGCAGTGGAAGATGGCCCAAGTGCTTGGGCACTTGCACCCATGTAGGAGACCCGGAAGAAGCTCCTGGCTCTTGGCTTCGGATCGGCTCCGCTCTGGCTGTTGCAGCCATCTGGGGAGTGAACCAGCGGACGGAAGACCTCTCTCTCTCTCTCTCTCTCTCTCTCTCTCTCTCTCTCTGGCTCTCTCAAATAAATAAATCTTTTTTAAAAAGAAAAAAAGAAATAAAATCAACGTGAGTCACATCAATAAAACAAAAGGAAACTACATGACCATCTTAACACATGCAGAAAATAATAGCTGATAAAATTCAACATTTATTCATACTAATAAAAGAAAACATCTTGGTCTACTCACTAGTATCTACAAAATAGCTAGAGCAGACATGATACTTAGAAGACGCAATGGTGAAAGCAATCATGTCAAAGTTCAAAGGGACAAAATCCAATGTGGCTGAATCAATGAAATCCCAATCGAACTCCCAACAGCTTTGTGTAAGTGTACACATTCTGACAAAACGATTCTAAGATTCCTATAGGAAACCTGAAGGCAGACTGGCAGACATTCTTGGGAAGGTAAAGGTGGGAGGCCCTGCCTTGCCAAAGAGCCCTGTGGCAGTGGCACAGGGACGCGTGTGTGAAGAGGGAGGGAACAGACGAGAACTCAGAAAGGTGTACATCCGTGGACCCTCAACATGCTGGTGAAACAGACTCCACAGCAAAACACACTTGTCAGGGAAAGGCATCACCCCAGACTATCCCCCTGTGAAAAAATACACAGCGTGATGTCTACCTCACACTGCATCCACAAATCTGTTCTAGAGCCCAAGGGCAGGTGGAAGGCAAAGCCCGAGACTTCTCTACGCCAGGACAGGACCATCCCTGTGGCCCAGGAGTGAAGGAGGACTGCTTTGAGAGAGAGAGCGAGCTCCGTGAAGACACAGGCTCATCAATCAGACTCTGTGGAAATGAAGGAGCTCTGTGCACCAGAACACCAGTGAGGGGGCAGAGAGTGAAGGGGGCACACCACCAACTCGAAGGTATTGATGAAACTCCTTAAACTCAGGAAAGGGGAAATGGGCAATAAATTTTGCAAAAGGAGGACGTACACATAGCTAACACATGAAAAAGATACTCAATCTCGATGTTTATCAGGCAAATCAGCACTAAAACCACAGGGAAATAACCAACCACTAGATAGGCAAAACTTGTAAAGAATGGCTGAGCCGAAAACCTTTTTTTTTTTTTTTTTAAGATTTATTTATTTACTTGAAAGGCACAGTTACAGAGAGGCAGAGGCAGAGAGAGAGGTCTTCCATCCACTGGCTCACTCTCCAATTGGCCACAACAGCCAGAGCTGTGCAGATCCAAAGCCGGGAGCCAGGAGCTTCTTCCGGGTCTCCCACCTGGATGCAGGGGCCCAAGCACTTGGGCCATCTTCTACGCCCTCCCAGGCCATAGCAGAGAGCTGGATGGGAAGTGGAGCAGCCGGGACTCGAACCGGCGCCCACACGGGATGCTGGCACTGCAGGCACCAGCCCAGAATGCAAATTCTTACAACTGGAAGTGGATGCCTGGCACTTGGGACACATTTGTTCCCTATCAGAGTGCCTGGTTCATGTCTCAGCTCCTCTGCTTCTGTTATGGCTTCTGCTGGTGCACCCTGGGAGGTAACAGGCAATGGCTCAAGTGCCTGGATCCCTGCCACCCACAGGGGAGAAGACCTGGCTGAGTTCTGGGTTCCGGGCTTTGGCCTGGCACAATCCTGGCTGTTGCAAGGTCTGGGGGAATACAAATCTCCTTGTCTGTGCTTTGCAAATAAAATAAATAAATGCAATTCTCAAAACCACTAAAGTTAACAATGTGACCGCAAACCTGCATATCCCCCCAAATCCACATCTGCCCTTGGAAACGTTTACAGAAACTCATGAAGAAACAGAACCTGGCAACAGTGGAAGTGCCCATTTACTGTAGAACGGCCACAGACAGCAATTTGACAATCACAGAGTTCAAAACAGCCATGAAGGCCGAGAGGCAGAGCCACGCCCATCAGCACAGATGGTTCTCAGAAACACAGCGGGGTGTGCAAACCCAGGTCACACACAACTACCAGGGTCCGCCTTCCATAAAACCCAAAGGCCAGCAAACCATACATGGGACTGATCAGACATACCTACGTGGATCATGAAAACCACAAAGAAAAACGAGGGAGTCGCACAGCACTCGGGCCCCTGGGAATCTGGGGGGGGACAGGGCGGAACTGGGGCCTCTGGGGGTTCCAGGATGTTCTCTTTCTGCACTTGGCAGTGGGTGTGTGGGCTCATTTCACTTCGTGCTTCCAAAAAGATATAAACATATTAAGTAAAATCTGTAAGAAACATTAGAAGAATGAGGTCTAGAGCAAATGCTTAACTTTGGGAGAGGCGGGACGAATGCAAGACACGTCGGTTTGTGCCTGTTATGGCCCTTACAGCTATCAAAAAGGTCTTTAGGGGAGGGGCTGCGACCACCGCCATGCCATCAACTACCTAAACAATCTTTAAACAGAAATGATCTCAATGGAACCACTGTCTGACCCCGTCCCCACAGCCCATTTTACAGATCAGAAAACCGAGGCCAGGCAACCGGCAAAGTTCCCGAGAACACTACGATCCGGGTCCCTCAACTGCCACTTCTCAGTTCCCAAACAGTCTGAAAGCAGAACCTGGTTCTGGAGTGGGGAAACCTGCCCTGACCCGCAGCGAGCCGACGACCTGCGGTTCGTCTCCGTCCCCCTCGCGTGAAGGCGCAGGCAGGCGCTCGGCCGCAGGACGCCCAAGGGGGACACCCGACGGCGGCCGTCCCCAAACCCCAGGGCGACGCTGGCTTCTGCACCTGGGTGGCCGCGGGGCTCGCGGAGGGGACCGTGGGCTTGGCGCCAAGCTGAGAGGCGCCGTGTACAAAGCAGGGAGCTTCCCGCCCCGGGGACGAGCCCGGACCCCACCACCTTCCACCACCATTCTAAAACGTCTGCGTGTGCTGGGGGAGCGGACCCCAGCCTCCTAGCCTCGGCTGCCCCTCACGCAGCCCGGACCCCCGTCAGCCAAGAAGCCCCAGGCCCCCGCCTCCTAGTTCCGCACTTCGTCACCGCACAGGAGGTGGGAACCCCACTGCCCGTCGCCCCCAACCCCACCTTCCGTCCACCTCCTCGCCTTTCTGGACGCCCCTTTCTCTTCCCCGAAGGCGCCCGGAACCCCTCGCCCCCGAGCACCCGCCACAGACGGCCGGAAGGCGGGCTCGGGCCCGCCCCCTTAGGCGGGGTGAACGCGAATGCGGCGCTCCCATTGGTAGGTTCCGGCGTGCTGCCCCGCCCACAGAGTGACGCACTTCCTGCGTTCCCGCTCGCACCGCCTCCTTGGGGTTCCGGTATCCGTGCGGTAGGTGTGGAGTTAACGGGGTTTCCCGCCGCTTTCAGTGTTTACGGGAACAGGCTTCCTCTCGGCTCCCTCCGGCTGCGGCCCTGCGGGGGTGTTCCTGGCGGAAGTCCCTGAGGAGCAGCTGCGTGCGGCCTGGGCTACCTCTGTGTCCCGGGTCGCACCGCGAGGCGAGAATCCCGACCCCTGCGCTGCCCTGAGCCTCTGTGGTTTTCCGTTAGATGGGATCGTAGTAGTTCCAGGGGAGGAGTGCTGGCGAATTTCAAAGAGAGAGTGCGTATCCGCGGCTCAGCGTCGTAGGAAAGCGCTGATTAAACGTTAGCCCTCACCGCCTCTCGGCCGGCCGGCTGAGATCGAGTGTAAATGTTAGCCGTGACTCAACCCGGGGAGGCGGGTGAGGACTCGGAGTTCGCAGTGGGAGTGAGCGCACGGCTGCACCCCCGAGGAATGCTCCCAGCTGCCCTCAGCCAGCGCTGAGGCCGCAGCCCGGGACCCCAGCTGGCCGCTTTGCCGCCGCCGCGGTGTCCTGGAGAAGCCCCGCACCTCTGCGGGCCGCATTTCTGGGGAAGGCAGAGAGGGCATCGTTAGAAGCTGGAACCCGGCAGCAGGATGGTCAAGCCCGAGTCGCCATCCTCACCCTCCGTGTCTCAGATGGAGGTCAGAGCACTCACGCTTGCTCTTTTTTTTTTTTTTTCTTAAGATTTTTTTTTATTTGAAAGGCAGAGTTACAGAGAAAGATCTTCCATCCCCTGGTTCACTCCCCACATGGCCACAGCAGCCTGAGCTGGACCCATCGGAAGCCAGGAGCTTCTTCCGGGTCTCCCACGTGGGTACAAGGACCCCAGCACTTGGGCCATCGTCCCCTGCTTTCTCAGGTGCATTAGCAGGGAGCTGGATTGGAAGTGGAGGAACCGGGACTCCAACAGGACTCCAGCTGGTGCCCATATGGGATGTCGGTGCCACAGGGGGCAGCTTTACCTGCTACGCCACAGTGCTGGCCCCAAGTTTGCTCATCTTAATGCTGGGGTGATAAATGTACCTTGTTGAGAGGGCTATTATATTAAGTGAAGGTTAAAAGCAAACCACTTAGGGGCCAGCACTGTGGCATAGCAGGTAAAATGTCCACCTGCAGTACCGGCATCCCATAGGGGCACCCGTTCATGACCCGGCTACTCTACTTCTGATCCAGCTCTCTGCTATGGCCTGGGAAAGCAGTAGAAGATGGCCCAGGTCCTTGGGCCCCTGCACCTGTGTAGGAGACTGAGAAGAAGCTCCTGGCTCCTGGTTTCTGATTGGCTCAGCTCCAGCCGTTGTGGCCACCTGAGGAGTGAACCAACAGAAGGAAGACACCTCTCTCTCTCTCTCTCTCTCTCTCTCTCTCTCTCTCTCTGCCTCTCTGTAACTCTGTCTTTCAAATAAATAAATAAATCAGCCAGCGCTGTGGCTCAATAGGCTAATCCTCCGCCTGCCCAGTTGGGGCACTGGATTCTGTCCCGGTTGCCCCTCTTCCAGTCCAGCTCTCTGCTGTGTCCAGGGAGTGCAGTGGAGGATGGCCCAAGTGCTTGGACCCTGCAGCCCATGGGAGACCAGGAGAAGCACCTGGCTCCTGGCTTTGGATCAGTGTGGTGTGCCAGCCACAGCAGCCATTGGGGGGTGAACCAACGGTAAAGGAAGACCTTTCTCTGTGTCTGTCTCTCTCTCACTGTCCACTCTGCCTGTCAAAAAAATAAATATATATTTTTTAAAGCAAAGCATTCAGAAGCGTGTCGGCACAGAGTAAGCCCTTGAAAGCATAAGATAGATTACTAATACAAGCTGCCTTGTGGGCAGGCAAATAAAAGGACAGCCAAAGAAGAACTTCATTGTCTGGTTTGCCCTGCACTGTTTGGTTTAATTCCATTCATCAGTATTTGGAGGTGAGGCATTTCACAGAGCAGCCTGGAGAGCTGATTGCTCTTGAAAAAGCGGGAAGTCCAGCGATAAGGGGCCAGCGTGCACCTAACAGCTCTTGTTTAGGACTTGGGCGAGGCCATCCCCTTCTGTAACGCAGCAGGTGCATTCCTGGTGTGTACCGAGAGACAAGGCAAGGCCCAGGCACAGAAGCCAGGGCCAGCTAAGTGGAGCATAATCGGAATTGTCAGTACTCTGCAGAGGCCTGAAAGATGTGCCAGTGATTTGGAGTAATTTGATCTGTGTCCCGTTCAAGCCTCCACAAACACTGTGCCTCCGTGGCGTTTACCGGGTGAACTAAGCCACTTACTGCAGCCTGGCTTGGTACGGAGACCGGCTGAGAGCCTCAGTCACTCAGCCTGGACAGTTGACTCCGATGAGGCCAAAGCCCGCAGTTGGACCCAAACCAGCCGTCTCTGTACCTCACCTGTATTTTCTGCCCATCCCTGTGTCTGAGCAACCGCAGCCCCAGAATCCTCCGAACCTGGTCCAGTTCAGAGGGTGGTGAATGAAAGCCAATGAAAACTTTTAAACTCTTTTTTTTTTTTTTCTTTTACTGTTTTGTCTTTGGCCATGGCCAGCGAAAGCAGTGTCACCAGATGGCACTCCCAAGGAGGCTGAGGAAGGACAGCTGGGGAAGTGGAGAGGGAGTGTGGACAACTGTTCTCAGGAAACAGTTGTGGCAGCCTAGACTTGAGGACCAGAGCAGAGGGAACAATCAATCAATTAAACCCAGAGACAAGAGAGGGTTACTCTTGCCCTAAGCTGGAAGGAAGACGCTTCTGAAAAGAGGTTAAAAAAAAAAAAAAAAGGTCAGCAAAGGCTCCCTGCTAATGCTTTCTGATTTTGCCATCAAATAGCAAACTATCATTCTGCTACATAAAGGGGCTGAGGAGATGCTAGGGGGTTTCAAGAAAGCAGTTGGAAGGTTTGGGACATGAGCCATATTTCAGAAGCGACATTGCACTAAGGCTGAGACCACCCGTGCGCAGAGCTGACAGGTATCTGATCCGGGAGCAGATGTCTGGCCTAGCACTTTGGATGCTAACGTCCCCTATCGGAGGGCCTGGGTTCGAGTCCTAGCTATGCTGTCCAGTCCAGCTTCCTGCCAACATGCACCTTGGGAGGCAGCCAAAGACTGTCTGTCACCCATGTGGGAGCCCCAGATTGAGTTCCAGGCCTGAATGCTGCGTGCATCAGGGCAGTGACCCAGCAGATGTCAGAGCTCGGTCATTCTGTCCCTCTGTTGCTCTGTCTTTTTGAATAAATAATTTTCAAAATACTTTTTTCATGTAGAATTGTGTCATTTAAAAAAATTAACTTCCCCCCAATCTTTTTTTTTTTTAATATTTATTTATTTTATTTGAGAGGCAGAGTTACAGAATGAGAAAGAAAGGTCTTCCATCTGCTGGTTCACTCCCCAAATGGCTGCAACGGCCAGAGCTGGGCCAGCCCGGAGCCAGGAGCTGCTGCTGTGTCTCCCACACAGGTGCAGGAGCTCAAGCACTTGGGCCACCTGCTGTTTTCCCAGGCGCATCAGCACGGAGCTGGATCAGAAGATGAGAAGCCGGGACTCGAACTGGCACCCAAATGGGACGCTGGTGCTACAGGTACAGGCTTAGCCCACTACACTACAGTGGGGGCCCCTCCCTCAATCTCTTAGGCCCAGCCCAGAGGTCTCAGAACAGCTGCTTGGTTGGGATTCATCGCAGTATGGGCTGGGGTTGGAGGTATGCAGCAGATTGTCAAAGGCAGAGCTGCTGGAGGATGCTGCATTGAAGGGGTTCCTGACAGCTTGGGCAGGCAGAACCAGGAAGAAGGGAGAGTGCTGACACATCAGAAGGGCAGAGTCCCGCAGCCCGAGGGCTCAGGGAGGTGGACCCACTTGAGCAGGAAGAAGTAAGGGGCGAGGGCCGGAGTTCATGATGTGGGAGTGGTCCCTGACAGGGTGACTGGACCCCCAAAGACCGCTCGCTGTGTGATGAGTTCATCAGTAAGCCCTGGGATGGGTCAGACCTTGGACCACCTGCTCCTGGACAGCTGGGAGAAGTTGAACGTTCTTCTCTGTTCACCCTAGAATGCCTGATAGCCACACAGACATAAATTTGTGGGACACCACGGGGTGGCCGAGGCCTTGGCTAGAGAAGTAGCTTGGAGCCAGATTATATGCCAAAGTCGTTGGTCATCTACCGGAGGACCAGAGAAGCTGACAGAGGAGACGGAACATGATCAAGTTTGTATTTTGCAAAAAAGATCTTCAGCACATCTGTTCTTTTCCAACATGCTTGGAACATTTACAGAAATTGGCTAGGTGTTAGGCCACAAAGAAACCTGCAGTAAATTCCAGAGAATCTATAGACCACATTCAGGAACCACAGCACAGTAAAATTAAAAATCGGCAACACAAAGGGAGCCCAAGGAAACTCGTACAACAGACAGAGCACACCTTAAAGTAATGACTTCAGTTGCTTCTGAGGAAGCGGCCAGGAAGTTAGGCTGCTTTTTTGTTTTTTACCCTTTATATCTATTACTTAGGAAAAAGAAACTTTTTTTTAAATGTGCAAGCATAAATTTGAGTTTTATTTTTTAGGCAAGGTGATGATACAGGTGTGTGTGTATAGTTATTCACTTTATTAATGTTTATACCTTTTAATGTGTCAAAAGATGTTATCATATATTCTTAGAAGAAAAAGAAAAGAAACATACATTTGGAAACTGAAAAACACAGATTAAAAAGAAAACCAATCTGGAAATTACACAATATTTAGAAATGAACAGCAAAGAAAGTCAGAACAAAGCTCATGAGCTCCAACTAAACACTAAAGGGGACTTTACAGCATGAAGTGGACTCATTAACAAAACAAAAAACTTTAAGGAACTAATTGTTCAATTTTAGAGGTCGAAAAAAAATAACACCGAAAAAGCAGAAGGAAAGAAAGAATAATACAAAAGCAGAAATGAGTAAAATGGAAAACAAAATAAAATGTAGTTGACTATAAAAAACAAAGCTTACAGGTGCTGGCATTGGGGCACCGTGGATCAGGCTAGCACTAGTGACGGTGACGTCCCGCCTTGGAGTGCCGGCTCCAGTCCCAGCTACTCTGCTTCCAATCCAGCTTCCCTCCCTCCCTCCTTCTGCACTAGCCTGCCTTGCAAATAAATAAACATTTACGAAAGCAGCAAACTTCTGCTTAAACACACACACATAAACTCTTACAAAAAGCAAAGAGGACATACCAGATAAATATTTTAGAAAGCCCAAGAGTATATTATAAACCACTTTATGCCAATACTTTTGAAAAAGCACTTTAGAAAGGTGATTTTTGACAACATTACAAACTACAAAACTTGGATGCAGAAGTAGAATAATCATTAGCGGGATTGAAATATATAGAGGAGCTGCTTCAGTTCCCCAGAGGCCCAGGCCAAGCTGGTTCTACTGGAGCTATCCACCCGAAAAACAGCAACAACAAAAACACTGTTACACAAACTGTAGCAGACTATGAACATGGTAGCAAAAGCTACCCAACATGTCTGATGAAGTTAATCCAGCCTTGATAACAAGGGGAGAACAGAAAATTTAAATATTAAGCCCTTCGATAGTACAAATGCATATGCAAAAATGGAGTCAAGATTCAAAAGAATCTTCTAGAAATAGACACTCAGATGGAAAAGAAAATGGTGAAAGATGTTCAACCTTACTATTAGCAGAGGGAAAAAAAAAAAAAAAAAACAAGAAAAATGTGCCAACATCTGCCCCATAAAAATGACAGAGTGCTGCCAAGGGTGAGGAGCAACCCACCCACTTGTCTGTTCAGGGTGGGGTTGTAAATGTCACAGCCTCTCTGGAGGGCAATTTGGTATTAGCAGAATTGAAAAGGCTCATGTAGCAATTCCGCTTCTAGGGCCTTAACTGGAGAAACGCTCCCTTGTCTGCTGGAGGAGGTTTGGTGCCGCCATGTTGGGTGAACCATCCTAAACAGCCATTCATAATGCAATGAATGAGCAAAATCTTCATTGTTCAACTTTAGGATGTACAATGTGGTCAGTCCTATAGCAATCAAAGGAATGCATTAACTCACAAGTATCTGCATGGAAGAATAATTTTTTTTCTTTTTATTTATTTTTTTACAGGCAGAGTTAGAGAGAGAGAGAGAGAGAGAGAAAGAAAAGTCTTCCTTCCGTCGGTTCACTCCCCATATGGCCACTACGGGCAGTGCGCTGCCAGGAGCCAGGTGTTTCTCCTGGTCTCCCATGCGGGTGCAGGGCCCACGTGCTTGGGCCATCCTCCACTGCCTTCCTGTGCCACAGCAGAGATGGACTGGAAGAGGAGTAACTGGGACAGAATCTGGCACCCCAACCAAGACTAGAACCCGGAGTGCCAGCGCCGCAGGCAGAGGATTAGCCTAGTGAGCCGTGGTGCTGGCCAACTTTTTTTTTTATTTTTGAGAGATTTATTTGAAAAGCAGAGTGACAGAGAGAGGGAGAGAGAGAGATCTTCCATCTGCTGGTTTACGCCCTAAATGGCTCCAGCAGAAGTCTGGACCAGGAAGCTAGGAGACTGGAACTCCGTCCAGGTCTCCCACATGGGTGCAGGGGCCCACGCACTTGTGCTGACATCAGCTGCTTTCCCAGGGGCATTAGTAGGGAGCAGGATCAGAAGTGGAGCAGCCATAACTTAAATGGGCACTTCTGTGGGATGCTAGCGTTCCAAGCATCAGCTTAACCTGCTGCTCCACAATGCCGGCCCCACATACAGATGAATCTTGAGGGCATAAAGGGGAGTGGGAAAATTAAGCAAGACACAAAAATGATGAGCCCACAGGATTGCCACTGGTGCAAAGTAGCTGACAGTCTCCACCGGATCAATATATACATATAGATTATAGTCACGTATTGGAAAGGTTGTTGCAACACTCAGAGCAGAGGCCCTTGGGAAAGGGGCAGGGAGATTAGGGTGGCAGTGGTGTATCATGATACGAGGTTTATCTGCTTTAGCTCCCATTTGACATTACATGAAAATGCATTCATGGAGTTGTGTAATTTTTCAAATATTGACAATGCCAAAGCATAGCAGTGGTTCCTGTTGGATGGTGGGAAAATGGATGCTTGCCAGGGTTTATGTTTTTTTTTTTTTATTTTTACTTTCCTATATATTTTCTAAATTTATACTAGGAGGAGGGGGAATATGAAAAAAGAATGAAATGCATACTTTAAAAAATGTTTAAGTGTATGCGCTAAGGAGAGCCTAGCATGGAAAGGGAGAGACTGGAGACCAGACTTTGCTGCGGTCCAGGTCCACCCCTCTTCACAACAGGCCCTGCTACAGGCATCACTGTACTCTCATGACTTTGCATTCATGCAGTGTGAAGTTTGACCCCATGGAGGGGATGGGTGCGAACCGGCAGATTTGTATTCATGAGTCATCTTGGTCAAAAGACAAAACGCACATCGAATTGAGTTGACAGATCTTAACAGTTGGAAGATCTTTTACTCATGGTTCTAGAATCACGCAGCCTTCCGAAACAGAACAGGCTCAAGGAAGGCTGGAGCTGTGGCATGGCCAGACAACGCTGATAGACACAAAAAGGAAGTGAGGTGTGGAGATGGCTGGCTCGTCGCCGGGGATTTGACCTCGATGAAGTGAGGCTCAGCCGACTGCTGCAGGAGCCTGCTCCTCCATTAGGCTTTCAGCCGGTCTCTATTCCAAGCCAGGTTAAAGTTCACCCCGTAAGGGCTCGAGGGCAGAGCTGTCCTCCGACTTTACTATCTTAGTTGGGTGGGGACAGCCCCAAAAGTCAGAATTCCTAAGTTTCAAGCCAGCAGAAGTCTCAGACACTGGCTTGGAAAATGTGCACTTTGCTAGGGGCAGCACAGATTGTCCCAGCTTTGTGCAAGGCCATTTGGCTGCACCTGTCAAGACACCAGATGAGTTCTATGTCTCAGTGACGCCACCTCTGGGGATCTCTCTGGGTAATAAGAGATGCACACAAAAGCGGATGTACAAGGAAGGGCATCACAACCCAAGTCACACAGGGCAAACATGGAAGCGAATGTCCCCAAATGGGCCAGGCGTTGTGGTGCAGCAGGTCCAGGCTGTGCCGCTTCCAATCCAGCTTCCTGCTAATGCATCCTGGAAGGTAGCAGGTGACACCCAAGTAATGGAGTTTGGGATTCGTATCACCCTGGATGAACCAGTGGATGGAAGATTCTCTCCCCCTAACAACTCTGTCTCTGTCTCTCTCTCTTCCTCTCTATTACTTTGCCTTTCAAATGAATGAATTCATTCAAATGAATGAATAGCTAAGCTTTTTTTTTAAATAAGTTTTTCTTTTTTGTTATTTTATTTTTTATTTTTGACAGGCAGAGTGGACAGTGTGAGAGAGAGACAGAGAGAAAGGTCTTCCTTTGCTGTTGGTTCACCCTCCAATGGTGGCCGCAGCCAGCGCACTGCAGCCGGCCCACCGCTGATCTGAAGGCAGGAGCCAGGTGCTTCTCCTGGTCTCCCACGGGGTGCAGGGCCCAAGCACTTGGGCCATCCTCCACTGCACTCCTGGACCACAGCAGAGAGCTGGCCTGGAAGAGGGGCAACCAGGAGAGAATCTGGCGCCCCGACCGGGACTAGAACCCGGTGTGCTGGTGCTGCAAGGCGGAGGATTACCTGTTGAGCTGCAGAGGATTACCTGTTGAGCTACGGCACCGGCCGTTTTTTTTTTTTTTTAAATAAGTTTATCTGGCTCCAATTTCCAATTCCAGCTTCCTGTTCATGGCACCCTGAGAGGCAGCAGGTGCTCACCGGAGCACTTGATCCCCTGCCACTCACGTTTCCACCTCCCAGCTCCTGGCTTCCACCTGGCCCAGCCCCAGCTGTTGGAAACATTTAGGGGAGTAAAACAGTGGGTGAGTGGGTGGAAGAGCTCTCTTTTTTTCTCGATGGTTCTCTGCCTCTCAAATAAAATGAAAATACATAAAAATTTAAAAGGTGTTTATTTTGGTGCAAATAGTTTGAAACCTGTGTATAAATTTTGTCATAATGTGCCTTTGCCATGAACTTTTTAAGTTCTCTCCTATATACAAGTATAGATAGATAGATGACAGATAGATGATTGATGATCAAGAGATGATAGATAGTAGAGATGATAGATAGATAGATAGATAGATAGATAGATAGATAGATAGATAGAGGCACATAAAATGGGGATATAGTTACAGCTATATTTATCCAGCATCGTTGGAGGATTATACATAAGTGAATTTTTCATGTAACTAAGTTCTCTCTTTGAGAACTAATATTTTTTTAAAGATTTATTTATTATTTATTTGAGAGTCAGAGTTACAGAGAGAGAGAGAGAGAGAGAAGAAAGAGATGTCTTCCATCCACTGATTCACTCCCAAAATGGCTACAATGGCTGAAGTTGGACCAATCTGAAGCCAGGAGCCAGAAGCTTCCTCCAGGTGTCCTGTGTGGGTGCAGGGGACCAAGCACTTGGGCCATCTTCCACTGTCTTCCCAGGTCACTAGCAGAGAGCTGGATGGGAAGAGGAGCAGCCGGGACTCGCACCAGTGCCCATACGGGATGCCAGCACCACAGGTGGAGGCCTGACCTACTACACCACAGCGCCAGCCTCAAGAACTAACATTTTTTTAAAAGCTTTTCCCTGGTTTTTGTAAGAAGGGTCTTCAGAAAGTTCAAGGGAAAGGTATATATTGAAAAAACTGGAGCCAATGTAGCAGGTAAAGCTGCCTCCTGCAGTGCCAACATCCAATATGGACTCCGGTTTGAGTCCCAGCTGCTCCACTTCCAATCCAGCTCCCTGCTAATGGCCTGGGAAACAGTGAAATATGGCCCAAATCCTTGGACCCCTGCACCCACGTGGGAAACTTAGATGAAGCTCCTGGCTCCTGGCTTCAGCCTGGCCCAAGCCTGGCCATTGTGGTCATCTGATGAGTAAATCAGTGGATGGAGGATCTCTCTCTGTGTAACTTTGGCTTTCAAATAAATAAATCTTTTAAAAAGGAAAAAATGCTGACCTAGATTTCAATGTTTTTGCACCAAAATAAACTTGCCCTTTAATGGCGTTTTTCCACAGATGTTTTGAAGTCCCTTCCTAGCAGCAATTTTGAATGATGCCTGATCTACCTTAAGCACTCCGTGTCTTTTCTTGGTGAGCAGAGCAGTGTCCCTGCGGATAAGTCAGACACCTAGGGCTTCTGTCTTTGCAAGGAAGATTACCAAGAGCTCTTCATTCTCGGATCTGCCGCTCCCACCTCTCTCCCTCTGTCAGGCTGTCCCCGTATACTCACCTTCTTTGACAGCCCGAGCAAACACATGGCCAGTCTCGTTAGAAAAGCAGCCCAGAAGAGAGCCAGCTCCCAGGAGAGCGCGCACACTCCTCGTTCCACCTGCTTCTCATGTCTGAGACCCCTGTTTTGCCTGCACCTGTGCTCTGGATCCTTTTCCAGAAATCAGTGAAATTACCAGAGATGCGATTTCCAGAGAAGATGCACGCAAAGAGCGATTTGCTCACTGACTTAAAGAAAATCGACCAAAATCTGGATTCTGGGCAGGGCAATCAAAACCCCAAATCAGGCCTTTGAGGCGTTTTTGAGTTGTGATGGTGAGAATCACACTTCCTCTTCTAGGTGTGCTGGGGGCAGGGTGGGCGTGGGACAGCTAACACAAGCGCCTGGGAGTATGAGACCCCCACTAAGCTGAGCCAGAGGCCCCAGCTGCTTTAACATGATCCCCAGGGGGAGTGAAAGTATGAGAAACCCTGATCTATAGCACACTGAAATCCAGTCCCGTACCCCACATCCCATGCTCTTAAAGCTTATTCCAACAAAAACACTCCATTCTCTTTTCTCTCATTGAGAGATTACAAACCAATTCCTCTTTACATGTGTTTATTTTTAATCGTTATTTATTTACTCATTTATTTATTTGAAAGAGAGAGAGATCTTATCTACTGGTTCACCCCACCAAATGTCCACAACAGCTGGGGCCAGGCCAGGCTAAAGCCAGGAGCCCAGAACTCTATCCAGGTCCCCCACATGAGTGGAAGGGCCCACCTGAACACTTGAGCCATCTTCCACTGCCTTCCCAGGCACATTAACAGGAAGCTAGGTTGGAAGTGGAGCAGCTGGGGCTCAAACCAGGCACTTCAATATCCATGTAGGCATCCCAAGCAGCAGCGTAACCCATTGTGCCACAACACCTGTCCCTGCGTGTGTTTCTTTGAAAATGGATAAAAGCAGGGGCCTGCGCTGTGGTGTATCGGGTTAAGCTGCCGTCTGCAGGGACAGCATCCTATATGGGCCCCGTTTCAAATCCCAGCTGCTCCACTTCCCGTCCAGCTCCCTGCTGACACACCTAGGAAAGCAGCAGAAGATGGCCCAAGTGCTTGGGAGACCCAGAGGAAGCTCCTGGCCCAGCCCTACCTGTTGTGCACATTTGGTGGGGTGCACCAGCAAATGGAAGATCTTTCTCTCTGTCTCTCCTCTCCCTAGAACTCTGACTTTCAAATAAAATAAATAAATCTTTTTTTTAAAAATGGACAACAATAGAGAACTTCCTCCTCTGTGGTTTTTTTTCCTTGGATCAGAGCTTCCTGAGATCTTTTTTAAAATTTTTTTCTGATTACCACTTCTCCTTTTGTCCATAAGACATCAGAGACAGATTAGGACTGGGAATGGTTGTGGAAGTAAAGAAGGAGAAACCCTACACGCTGTATCGTGTATACATGACGAGCTCCATGAATATTGTTGTTGGGATGTTTCAAAACTTTTAACCCTTTGCCATTTAAGAACATTTCAGGGGGCCAGCGCTGTGGCATAGCGGGTTAAGCTGACGCCTGCAGTGCCGGCATCCCTTATGGGCGCCAGTTCTAGTCCCGACTGTTCCACTTCCATCCAGCTCTCTACTATGACCTGGGAAAGCAGTACAAGATCGCCCAAGTGTTTGGGCCCCTGCACCCTCGTGGGAGACCTGGAAGAAGCTCCTGGCTCCTGGCTTCGGATCGGTACAGCTCCGACCGTTGCGGCCATCTGGGGAGTGAAGCAGCCAATGGAAACCCCCCCTCCCACCTCTGCCTCTGCCTCTCTGTAACTCTACCTTTCAAATAAATAAATATTTTTTTTAAAAAGAGAACATTTTGGACATTTGGACACTACAATGATCAATTATAGTATATATAATTATATATATATACTATATTATATAGTATATTATACTATATATTATATATATAGTATATTATATGTATAGTATATTATATATAGTATAATATACTATATTATATATATAATATATATTATATATAGTATATTATACTATATATAGTATATATAATTATATATAGTCAATATATATATAGTATATATAATTATATATAGTCACTATATATATAGTATATATAATTATATATAGTCACCCTTATCATCAAAAAGAGATGTAATCTTAATTTTTAGTCCCTTTTCATTAGAAAATCCCTTGAAAATGGATTAGGCAACCACAGTTGAAAAGGAAGTATCTAGTTGACTCATGAGGTTTTTCACTTTCATTCTGTTTTCACGTTCACAAATATTTATCAATAGCCTTATAAGTGGACAGCAGTGCAGCCAGATGCGAAGAGGAATCACGCTCACTGTGGTGCGCAGGCTGCTGTCCTCTGAGAAGCGAATGCGGGATAGGTGCATGGTGCGAGTGACAAGGGGAAAACTGCTAACTGCTCGCTCAGTTCCTGAGCTCCATGGTTTTCAGCACGGGAAACGGGCTCTGGGTCATTTCAGCCGAAAGAGTGTATTGGACAAGAATTGGGTAGACGTTAGCCGGGATAGGCTAGGTCATGCTGCTGTCACAAATGTCCCTAAGCGGTTATTTCTAGGTCACAGACAGATCTCTTGTGGGGTCAGCAACAGGCTCTGCTCTGCACTCACTCAAGAACCCCAGGTCCCTGTCCTGTCGCTGCAGCACAAAACCTCAGTGGTGCCCAGGCCAGGGTCTGCCCAGGTGTGTTTAACTGCCTCTGCCCAGGAGTCACCTGTGCCCTTTCTCCCTTAACGTGGTTGACCAGGACTGGTCACGTGGCCTGCCCCACCTGCCCAGGGCTTGGGAAATGTCCGGAAACAGATAGAATCCTTGGTGAGCATTCCCGTTCCTGCTGCAGGGATTGCCCGGAGGACTCAAAGGAAAAGCTGGTCACGGACCAGAGAAGCTTGGGAGACCAGGCTAGCATGCGGTGGACGAAGATCTAGGCAGGATATGATCTGTCCTTAATTCTCTGTCGTCCTTCTGAAGATTTGTTCTGAAAAGAGGAAGAAAGAGAGAGTGCACGAGCGAACAGCTTATTGGCCCACTCAGGTTATATGTCCCACCCTGGTCAGAGGTAAGTGGACAACTTGAATAGGAGTTCACTAAAAAGAGGGAGGCATCGTTTATTGAGAAAAGTGATGTGCTGGCCCAGTGAGAAAGGGAGAGTGAAGGCATGGTGGGCAGAAACACACCGTTGCCCCAGAGCTGGCCGAAATACCCCAAATTCAGAGTTGACATAATCGAGAAAATTCTATAGCAGAGGACGCATCAAGATGAGCCTTGAAGGGAAGGATACAGTTGAGGAGGAGGATAGCTAACCCAGGCAGAGACACAGCGGGCGCAGTACGGCTGCAAGAGCAACAGCCATGTGCAAGGCTGAGAAGGCGGCCGAGTTCGTGTGGGAGACGTGATTATGACTGGCAACTATTTTTCTCTCCAGCTGGTCTTTGTTCCACATGGCATCAGCTCAGGGGACACAAGTGGGCGGGAGCCGGTTGGAACGGCTGGGGCTACGTCACACGTTGGAGCCTAGCTCCCCTGTTGGCAGGAAGTCTCAGTTCTGGTCCAGGAGGCGTCCCTTTGTGGTGAGTTTTCCACTTCCTCTGAGCATGATGGCTTCAGAGTAGTTGGGTTTCTTGTATGAACCAGAGTGTAAAACCAGAATCTTCCAGGTCCACCTAGGGCCCTTAAGGGTGATGATGCAGGGAAACTAAGTTGGGAGCCAGCTGTCACCTGGAGCTTGTCAATAGGTGACTCTGAAGTGTCAACTTGACCGGATGAAGGAATACCTTGGCAAAGCACTGCTCTTGGTGTTCCTGTGTCTCCCACCTTGGTGGTCAGTGGTCGAGGGCTCGCTTCTCGAGCCGACACCTGCTATCCCCCGAGGATGCACACTAGCAGGAAGCTGGAATCCAAGGCCGACACAAGCCCAGGCACTCCCGGATGCGAGGCGAGTATCCAACCCCAGGCCCCTCACTGCTGCACCGCACCTCCACCCCACCCTTATATTTAACTCCTGTTTTCCACAGACTGTTTGAAGTGCCCTGGTCCACTCAGTTATCATTATTAGTTGCTCCTGGGAAGAGAGACTGGGCAGGGGCAGTCTCTCCCCGTGTATGCCCCTGCATGGGTCAAGTTCTGATGGGGTTCAATCATCCAAGATGGGAGATGTGAGCTTGCAGATGAACAAGGCAAGCAGGAGAGTCTGTATGGGACAAGAAGAGAACGTGGCGGATGCTTACACGTGGAGAGCAGGCCGAGAAGTAGGAGGAAAAGGTGCTAGGTGAGGAGGAGCAGGGAGAGTGAGCGGTGAGGACTGATGCTCAGATTCCTTTTTTTTTTTTTTTTTTGACAGGCAGAGTGGACAGTGTGACAGTGTGAGAGAGAGACAGAGAGAAAGCTCTTCCTTTTGCCATTGGTTCACCCTCCAATGGCCACAGCGGCCAGTGTACCGCACTGATCCGAAGCCAGGAGCCAGGTGCTTCTCCTGGTCTCCCATGGGGTGCAGGACACAAGCACTTGGGCCATCCTCCACTGCACTCCCGGGCCAGAGCAGAGAGCTGGCCTGGAAGAGGGGCAACCAGGACAGAATCCGGCCCCCCGACCGGGACTAGAACCCGGTGTGCTGGCGCCGCAAGGCAGAGGATTAGCCTGTTGAGCCACGGCGCTGGCCAGGATGCTCAGATTCCATACCTAGGTCCAAGTCCAAGCTCTGATCCCAATTCGAGCTTCCTGAGAGGCAACGAGTGATAGCTTCCTGCTAGCCACATAAGAGACCCAGACTCTCTCTCTCTCTCTCTCTCTCTTCCCCATGCAAGTAAAATGAATAAACAGAAATTGAACAGGGCCGGCGAAGTGGCCCAGAGGGTAAAGCCACCGCCTGCAGTGCTAGTGTCCCCTATGAGAGTGCTGGCTGGTTCATGTCCCAGCTGCTCCACTTCTGATCCAGCCCCCTGCTAATGGCCTGGGAAAGCAGAGGAACTTGGGCCCCACCATCTACATGGGAGACCTGGAAGAAGCTCCTGGCCCCTGGCTTCAGAGCGACCAGATCCATCCTTACAGTCATTTGGGGAGTGTACCAGTGGATAGGAGATTCTCTCTCTCTCTCTCTCTGTCTCTCTCTCTCTCTTCCTCTCTCTCTCTACCTCCCTCCCTCTCTCTCTGTAACTACCTTTCAAACAAATAAATAATTCTTTTTTAACAACAAAAATTCTTTTTAAACAACCACTACCCCCCCCCAAAAAAAAACCCAGAGTGATAGAAGAGATTAAATGGGAACTTGAAAACGAAGGCCTTTGTGGGATGCTGGCTTTTGGCCTAGTGATTGAGACACGTACGTCCCACGTCAGAGGGCCTGTGTTGCTTCCTGACTGTGGCTGCTGACTCTGGCTTCCTGTTAATGCAGACCTTGGGAGGCGGGGGTCAGGGCTCAAACAGGTGGATTCCAGCCACCCACGTGGGAGACCTGGATTGAGTTCCCTTGTGTGACCCAGCAAATGGAATCCCTCTCTCTCTCTCTCTCCTCTCTCTCTGAAATAAGGAGGAGGAGGTGGCGGCGGCTGCTGGGGACCCTGGAAAGCATCGCATGAGTAGAATGGCCCAGGAAGGGAGGAGACTGGAAGGCCCAAATCGGACCCCAGGCACATAATCAGACGCGTGGTGATAGAGAGAATCACAGCGCCTTGACATATGGGCTGAGAAACGATGTGTCTCGGCGACAGGAGAGGGCCAGATCCTGACCATGCACTTGAACGCCAGCCCCTCGCCTGCCCCTGGCTGCCCATCTGCAGCCCAGGAAGTGTGTGGCGTCGCATAAGCCCCGCGCGAGCCGCTCTCCGTCATCCCCACGACATCCTGCACCACCACTGGCACCGGCAGCCGTTGTGGTCAAAACCTGTGCTGCAATTGTCTTTCCCACGAATTTTTTTTTTCCCTAGCCACAAAGTTAACAAGAAACAAGCGAAGCATAGCTCGGGCCCACCTGCGCTCAGCACTGCACAAACCGAGTCCCCGGCACAAGACAGTGAACAATGCGCCAAAACTGACTTAGCCGGGAAGGTGAGGCAAGGTGAGAAGCCATGGCGTGGTTTCTTGGCCGGCGCATGGCAGACTGGAGCCGATGATACTACCTAGGTTATGGGGCGGTGGGGGAGCTTCAGAGCAAATGAACAACGCAGGCGCTAAGACCCAACAGGAACACAGGCCCGGGATTCGCCTCTCCAGGTCTCCTTTCTCTTCCTCTGTGTTCACCCTCTTTTCCCTGGATAGATGCAGAACTGCCCATGGGACCGAGCACAGACCAGGGGACCCAGCAGTGTCGCCCACCCCTGACCGTCTCGGGCAGCTGGCTCTCGTGCTAATATGAGTCTGGGAGAGAGTTGGAGGTGGGGTGTGGGGGCCACTCATCACAAGACCCCTTTCCTGGGCCTCAGCAGGCCGGCATTTCTGTCTTGCCACCATCTTTCAACACTTACTGACTAATTTCCATGGTAAGGTACCTACTAGAATATTTTCAGCTAATACCAGAATACTCAGCTAAAAGTGGCCTTCGTGGTGAGGATGATTTCAGATGTAATTTAACAGTGTTCCAAGGCAGCAGTTTCCTGGGTTGGGGCGGGAACTCAGCACTGTCGTAAAAGCCCTTTCCCTGAGATCTTCAGCATGTTGATGCCAGCCCCCATGGGCACAATGTGGCTGCCACAGCTCCGCATCTCCTCTGTCCTTGACAATGTCCAAACTTTCCCAGAAGGCTCCTGCACACTTCCATTGAAATCCCATTGCTCAAGACTGGGTCATATGTGCTTGTCCCAGCTCCAGCTGAGGCTGGGGAGGTGAACAGTTCACATTTTCTATCTTTATATTGGGAAAAGGAGGAGTTGGAATGTGACCACACATCCTAAATGATAACAGGCGAAAGTCGGGATGGCAGCTGACATGAATTCTGCCATACACACGTGGCAGGCACTGTTCCAGGGGGCTACCCCCTTGGCTCTCTTCATCCCAAAGATGTTCCCACAGAGTTAGCATTACTGCTGTCCCATTTTCCAGGAGAGAAAACCAAGGCTCTGAGAGATTTGGAAAACTTGCCCCTGGTCTCATGGTCAGGAAACCCCTTCTCAGTCTTCGGGAGGCCAAGGGTGGTGAGACTGCTCTTTTTTTTTTTTTTTTTTAAAGATTTATTTATTTATTTGAAAGTCAGGGTTACACAGAGAGAGGTTTTCCATTTGTTGGTTCACTCCCCAGTTGGCCGCAACGGCAGGAGCTGCACCAATCTGAAGCCAGGAGCTTCTTCCGGGTCTCCCACCCAGGTACAGGGGCCCAAGCACTTGGGCCATCTTCTACTGCTCTCCCAGGCCATAGCAGACAGCTGGATCAGAAGTGGAATGGACGGGACTTGAACCGGCGTCCATACGGGATGCCAGCACCACAGGTTGAGCTTTACCCACCGTGCCACAGCACCGGCGAAGCCCGGCGCTCTTGACTTCAGACTCACGGTTTGGAGGAAGGCCCAGGCTGGGAAATAAATCAGTGCACATTTCGAAGTGAGTGCGGATGGAGGTGAAAGAGGGTGTTGGAGAGAAAACCTCTGGCCCGGCAGCCTTCACCCCTGCCCTAGGCAAGCCGGGCCAAAGCCGCTTCCAGGAAGATCGCGAAGAAAGAGCTGGGGGAGGAAGGGGCGGGCAGACGCAGGGGCCTGGGGCAGGGAGTGCAGAGGGAAGACCGCGTGACTGTGCATTGGGCACAGTCTCCGTGACCCCGGAGCCCTCTCCCAGCGTCTGCCCTGCCCACGAGGCCCCCACCTCCCAGCCGCACGTCTCACCCTGCCGCCCGCCTTCCAGCTGGCCAAAGGGACTCATTTGTTAAGATCTGGGCCGTGAGGCCTTGACAGCAGACGGTTTTATTTGGAACGGCATGTTCCGGGGGGGGGGGGGGGGGGGCGGGGGGGGGCTTGGAAGCCGCACATGTGGATGGGTGGAAAGGCAGAAAAGGAATCGCTGTGCCTGTCCAAGGCAGAAGGGATCCAGGGAAGGCTCCACAGAGGAGGCGTGGCGCAGCGGGGTGCCAAAGGTTGAATAGGAGTTCACCAGAGGGCCATGGGAGAGAAAAGGCCCCTGCAAAGGCAGAGAGGAGCTGCTCAGAGCTGCAAGTGTTGGGAGCACCAGGTGAAGGGCACAGGGGTCAGGAGGAATGCAGGTCAGGGAGACGCTGGGTTTTCACCTTGAACTTCAATACCTTGAGCGGGAAGAACCGGCTATGACAAAGGCAACACGGGTCTGAACAGACGCTTTCCATACCCGCACTTTTAAGTAGCAAGGGTTTCCTTATCCATGAGCCCTTTGAAATGGGCTGGGGGCTGGCGCTGTGGCGCAGCAGGTTAAGCCACCACCTGGGACACCAGCATCCCACATGGATGCAGGTTTGAGTCCCTGCTGCTCCACATCCGATCCAGCTCCCTGCTAATGCACCTGGGAAAGCAGCAGAGGATGGCCCAAGTGCTTGGGTCCCTGCACTCACATGGGAGACCCAAATGAAGCCCCTGACTCCTGGCTTTGGCCTGGCTCAGCCCTGGCTTTGTGGCCATCTGGGGAGTGATCCAAAGCATGGAAGATCTCTCTCTGTGTGTCTCTCTCGCTCATTTGTGACTCTGACTTTCAAATAAATAAATCTTGAAAGAGAGAGAGAGAGAGAGAAAATAAATGACCTGGAACTCCATCAGAGCAATCAGCACATGGAGAAATCTTTTTCTGGCCGTAATTAACTTGGATGCAGAAAATGCCTCCTGATTTTGCCAAAAAATTAAATTTTTTAGAAGCTGGGTTTATATGAATTTTTAAAGATTTATTTTCTATTTATTTGAAAGGCAGAAAGAGAGAGACATCGCCCATTGGCTGATTAACTCTTCCAATGCCCACAACAGACAGGGCTGGGCCAGACTGGGGTCAGGAGCCAGGAACTCCACCCTGGTCTCCCACGCTGGTGGCAGGAACCCGAGTACTGGAGCCGGCGCCTGCTGCCTCCAGGGGCGTGCACATCAGCAAGAAGCTGGGACCGGAAGTGAAGTCAGGCTTCCCAAGCACTCGGATACGGGGACGCGGCCAGCCCAAGCCACGCTCCCGCCCCAGGAGCTCACTGAAGACTGACCCTGAGCCCCTGAGACAAAGCTGGTGGGGCATTGAATCTGCCGCTCTTCTTGGGGTTCCCCTCACCCAGAGTCACGTGGAGACCCCGGATCTGATCGAGCCCAGAGCTTTGAGGAGAGCCCAGTGGTGACTTCCAGAATGCCCACCGCCTCCTGCCGCATCCCTTCCTTGGAGAGGCTGGGGTGCAGGTTCCCCAGGTACCCCGGCAGTCACTCCCTCTGGGATCCTCCCTGAGCACCCGGGTCCTGGCTGCCCCCGACCCGCACCCTGGCCCCTCCCACTGTCCCTGGGCCCAGAGTGGGGACGTGGCTCTGAGAGGCACAGACAGTGCTCTGAGAGCCCCCAGCCTCCCCAGGCTCTCCCAGGCAGAGTTCAGATGCCTTCGCCTGGTCTAGAGCAGCGTTTCTCACCGCCTGTCGATAGCTTTATGAAAGCCATTTCTTGGGGCGTGACCTGCAATGCTTTTTACCATATTCGTTTTATTATCTAATATTTTTGAAAGAGATTTATTTATTTATATGAAAGGCAGTGTTACAGAGTGACAGGAGAGAGAGCTATAGAGAGAGATCTTCCATCCACTGGTTCACTCCCCAAATGCCTACAACGGCCAGGCTGGGCCGGGCTGAAGCCAGGAGCCCGGAACTCGCCTAGGCTTCCCACATCTCCCTCTGCTTTCCCAGGCACATAAGCAGGGAGCTGGCTGCTCCTGTGGAGCAGAGTCGAGACTCGAACTGGTCATGCTCATATGGGACGTCAGCCTTGCAGGCGGCGGCTTAACCCACTGCGCTACAGCGCCAGCCCCTGTCGTCTAAGAATGAAAGGTGAAATGACTCATCGTGTTCCGTGTGTTTGTTTGTTTGGGACACGTATGCATTTATTTATTTTATCAGCTGCCCAACATCTTTTTGATCTTTCATCCCAAGCATCTGATTATGAGCAAGTTCAAACCTTCCGAAAAGTTGAAAGAAACTGTACAGTGACTCGCCGTTTTCCCACCATCTAGGTGGTATTTTTTTATTTTATTTTTTTAGACCAACGTCCAATTTATGTACAGTAAGGTTGACCGTTCGAGTGTGCAGTTCCGTGGGTTTGGACAAGCACAGACGAGAAGCCACCAGCCCAATCACAACACAGAACAGCTCGCTCAATCCAGAAGCTTCTCCCATGCCCTTTGCAGGTGACCCTGCTCCCCACACCTGACCCTTGGCACACTCTGTCTCACTTTCTGTCGCTATGGTTTGTCATATAAATAAAATCGCCTGGGACAAGCAGCCTGAGTCTGGCTGGACGCGGAAGTCAGCTGAGCTCCCTGCATGGGGTTGTGTGCACGCAGTGGGAGAGCCTGCCCTTCTTTGTCCATTCACCAGCAAGGGGCATCTGGGTCATTTCCATTAATTTGCAAAATAAAATAAAATATTTCAAAGTGTTTTTAGGGTTTAGTTGTGACACAGCAGATGGAGCCAGCATCCCAAGTCGGAACGCTGGTTCAAGTCCTGGCTGTTCCACTTCTGAACCAGCTCCCTACTAACACACTAGGGAAGGCAGTGGATGATGGCTCCAGTGCTTGGGAGCCTGCCACTCATGTGGGAGACCCAGATGGAGTTCCTGGCTCCTGGCTTCAGCCTGGCTGTTGCAGCCATTTGGGGAATGAACCAGTGGATGCAAGCCCTCTCTGTCTCTCCCTTTCCTCTCTAATGCTCTGCCTTTCAAATAAATATATGTTTTCTAAAAAAATGAATGCAGTCACTGTAAATATCTATAGACAGTTTTTTTTTTTTTTTTTTTTAGTGAATCCATGCTATCAGATTTCTGGGGTGGAAACCTAGGAGTGGCAAAGTGGGTCACCGTTCCCAAGATACTATTTTCCAAATGTTTTCTCCAACTTTCCCATCAGCATTGGATGAGAAAACTAGCTGTTCCAATTGCTCCCATCACCTTGCATGATCAGTATTTTAAAAAATGTTGGCCAGTCTAATATGTGTATTTCCTTGTGGTTTTAATTTGCAATTCCCCAATCACTTATGATTTGAGCATCTGTCATGGGTTTCTTCGCTATATGTCTACATTTCTCTCTGCATTTACACATTATGCTCATTTTAGAACATGGAATTGTTTGTTTTCTTACTGAGTTTTGGAAGTTATTTATATATTCGGGATATAAATTCTCTAGTTGATAAATCATTTGCAGATATTTTCTCACAGTCTGTGGCTTATCTTTTTTCAAGGATTTATTTATTTTATTTGAAAGGCAGAGTAACAGAGCTGGAGTGACAGGGAGAGATATCTCCCATCTGCTGGTTTACTCTGCAAATGGCCACGGCAGCCAGGGCAGGGACAGGAAGAAGCCAGGAGCCAGGAGCTTCTTCTGGGTCTCCCATGTGGGTACAGGGGCCCAAGCACTTGGGCCATCCTCCACTGCCTTCCTAGGTGCATTAGCAGGGAGCGGGATCAGAATTACAGAAGCCAGGACTTGAACTGGGCCCCACATGGGATGCCAGAGCTGCAGACAGTAGCTTAACCCACTGCACCACAATGCCAGCCCTGATGTTTTTATATTCTTAACAGTGTCATTTGAAGATCAGAAATGTTTCATTTTGGTGAAGGGAAATTTATCATTTTTTTCCTTTTATTCATGCTTTTGGTGTCGGAGCCACATGAAGATTTTTATTATTTTTTGAAGATTTTATTTACTTTTTTATTTGACAGGCAAAGAGAGAGAGAGTGAGAGCGAGAGAGAGAGAGATCTTCCATCCATGCATTTATTCCCCAAATGGCCACAGCAGCCAGGTGTTGGGCCAGGCTGAAGGCAGGAGCCAGGAGCTCCATCCGGGCCTCGCACATGGGTGGCCAGGGCACAGGCACTAGGTCTATGTTCCACTGCCTACCGGGGTGCATTAGCAGGGAGCTGGATGGGAAGTGGAGCCACATCACAAACAGCTTAACCTCTGCTGTGCCATGCTGCCGGTCCCTATGTGAATGTTTTCAGCGCTTTCACGGAGATACGATTTATAAACCATGAAACTTACTCTTCAATGTGTACAAGTCAGTGTCTCTCATGCAGTCAGGGATTCCAACCACTGTTGGAGCATTTTCCTCCCTGGCCCCTTAGCCATCAGGTAGTTTCCTGTCCTCGTGTTCAGAGCCCACCAGGCACGGGCGGCCGCTGGTGCGCTTCCCGTGTCTCTGTATTTGCCGACTGTGAACATGTCCCACGATGCGGGACTCTGTGTGCGTGGCTTCTTCCGCTTCACCAAGTGCTTTCGAGGTTCATCTCCTTTGCAGTGTGCATCCACACTTCATTTCTTCTTGTTGCCAAATCAGATTCCTTGCACGGAGGGGGACACATCTATGTATTCATTAGCCGTCGATACACATCCGGGTCCTTCCTATCTTGTTTGCCTATTAGGAATGTTTGTGTGCAAGTCTTCGTGAGAACATGAGTTTTCATTTCTCTTCGGTGGTACAAGGTGATGTGGATGGGCTAGATCACAGGGCCGCGGTGGACCCAGCTGTTTGAGGTCCGGCCAGGCTGCTTTCCAAGGAGCTAACACCACTTAGCAGTGTCAGCAGCAGTGGGTGAGGGCTCCAGTTTCGATGCATCCTCACCCGCACTTGCTGTCATCTGTCTTTGGGAGTACAGCCATCCCGGTGAGTGTGAAGTGGCATCTCACTGTGGCCTGGGTGTGCATTTCCTTGATGGTGTTCAGCATCTTTTGTTGCTTGCTGGCATCAACAATGGAAAACTCTCTGTTCAAGTCTTCTGCCTGTTTTAAAATAGGTTGTTGTTTGTATTGGTTGCTCCTCTTCCAGTCCAGCTCTCTGCTGTGGCCCGGGAGGGCAGTGGAGGATGGCCCAAGTGCTTGGGCCCTGCACCCACTTGGGAGACTAGGAAGAAGCACCTGGCTCCTGGCTTCGGATCGGTGAAGCACTGGACGTGGTGGCCATTCTGGGAGTGAACCAACAGAAGGAAGGCCTTTCTCTCTGTCTCTCTCACTGTCTATAACTCTGTCAAATAAATTAAAAAAATAGTTCAACTGTTCTGGATACAAGTCCCTTATCAGATATGAGTTTTGCAAAAATTCTGTCCCATTCTATGTGGATTTTCTTTGCAACTTCTCATGTGGTGTCCTTTAAGGCACAGAAGCTTATAGAGGTGACATCTTGTTTATCTGTTGTTGTTTTGTTTTGTTTTGTTTCATTGTCTGTACCATTGTGTGGTAGCTAAGAAACAAGTGCTGATGGAAGATATTTGCAACTATGTTTTCTTTTAAGAGTCTGACTCTCACTAGGCTAATCGTCCACCTGCAGCGACGGCACACCAGGTTCTAGTTCCAGTTGGGGCGCTGGATTCTGTCCCGGTTGCTCCTCTTCTGGTCCAGCTCTCTGCTATGGCTCGGGAAGGCAGTGGAGGATGGCCCAAGTGCATGGGCCCTGCACCCACATGGGAGACCAGGAGGAGTCACCTGGCTCCTGGCTTTGGATCAGTGCAGCACATCGGCCATAGCGGCCCTTTGGGGGGTGAACCAATGAAAGGAAGACCTTTCTCTTTGTCTCTTTGTCTAGCTCTGCCTGTCAAAATTCAAAAAAAGTTAAAAAAAGAGTCTAGCTGTTATAATTGGGTCCTTGGTCCATTTTATTTATTTTTTTAAAAAGATTTTGTTTATTTATTTGAGAAGTAGAGTTACAGAGAAAGGGAGAGACAGAGAGAAAGGTCTTCCTTCCATCTCTTCACTTTCCAAATGGCCGCAATGGCCAGAGCTGTGCCAATCCAAAGCCAGGAGCCAGGTGCTTCTTCCTAGTCTCCCACATGGGTGCAGGGGCCCAACAATTATATGGGCCATCTTCCACTGCTTTCCCGGGCCACAGCAGAGAGCTGGATTAGAAGAGGAGCAGCCGGGACTAGAACCAGCACTTATATGGGATGCTGGTGCCGCAGGTGGAGGATTAACCTACAGCACCACAGCATTGGCCCCTTGGGTCCATTTTAAGTTAATTTTTGTATAGGGCGTGAGGTAAGGATTCAAATTCTTTCCTTTGCATGTGGATATCCAGTTGCCCCAGCACCATTTATGGAAAGGCTGGTCTTTCCCTGTTGAATTGTCCTGACATACATTAACATTTTATTATATTTGCTTTATCACATATCTACCTCTCTTTCCATTCCACTACCCATCCGCCAATCCATCATATTTTAAGTGCATTCGCAACAGGAAGCTACAGACAGCAGAGAGTGCAGATCACCCACTAGAGTTCAATGTTTGTCCACAGTTTTTGTTCTTTTTGATGTTAAATTGACGTACAAAGAAATGTACAAGTCTTAAGTGTGCCACTAGATGAGTTTTGGCAAAATTCATCCACCTGTGGAATGCAAATCGCTCGCAGGATATAGAACATGAGCACCACCCCTAGAAAGTTCCCTCCTGTGCATTTATTTTTATGTATTTATTTTTAACAAAAGCATGTGCCCCTGTAACAAACACCCTTGTCAAGACACCGAACACGAACATCCATCTCCCAGGATGGTTTCCTTCCATTTCTTTGCTATTGGTAGTTAACCTTTTCTTTTTTTCAAGATTTATTCATTTGAAAGTCAGAGTTGCACAGAGAGGGAAGGAGAGGCAGTGAGAAAGAGAGAGAGGTCTTCCATCCACTGGTTCACTCCCCAGATGACCACAACAGCTGGAGCTGAGCTGATCTGAAGCCAGGAGCCAGGAGCTTCCTCTGCAGGGGCCCAAGCACTTGGGCAATCTTCTGCTGCTTGCCCAGGCCACAGCAGAGAGCTGGATCAGAAGTGGAGGAGCAGGGACTCGAACCTGCGTCCATATGGGATGCTGGTGCTGCAGGCGGCAGCTTTACCCTCTATGCCACAGCGCCGGGCCCTAGTAGTTAACCTTGCTTCACCCAGTCCACACCCCAGGCAATCTCCAATCTCCTTTTTTTTTTTTTTTTTTGACAGGCAGAGTGGACAGTGAGAGAGAGAGACAGAGAGAAAGGTCTTCCTTTTCTGTTGCTTCACCCCCCCCCCCCAATGGCCACTGCTGCCGGTGTGCTGCAGCCGGTGCATTGCACTGATCTGAAGCTAGGAGCCAGGTGCTTCTCCTCCTCGTCTCCATGTGGGTGCAGGGCCCAGGCACTTGGGCCATCCTCCACTGCACTCCCTGGCCACAGCAGAGAGCTGGATTGGAAGAGAAGCAACCGGGACAGAATCCGGTGCCCTGACAGGGACTAGAACCCGGGGTGCCAGCGCCGCAGACGGAGGATTAGCCTATTGAGCCGCGGCACTGGCCCAATCTCCTCTCTATCACTACGGGTTCGTTTAGCTTGTAATGGAATTCCATAGAAATGGAATCACATGCTATGTTACATTAGGGCCGGCTTATTTCACTCCTGATCGGACTTTTGAAAACAAAATCGAGCAGAACAGGAAAACAGAATGCACACCTGTCCACAGGATGCAATCTCGCGTAATAGATCTTTGTTTCCGATGGATAGGTGGTCGACAGATGGTGTGTGCCTGGGTGTGTGTGTACCCATGTGTGTGTGTACCCGTCACTGTACTTCTGACTGTGGGGGATAATCAAAATCATTTAAAAACTACTGATCTAAGAAGTTCTCCTAGATCACGAGGTGGTATTTGCTTTCCACCTGTCATGTGTGTGTGTGCGTGTGCGTGCGTGTGTGTGTGTCTCCTCCTCCGCTCATATCCATTATCCCAGCACTTTTTTAGATGATTATTTGGGAGGTAGAGTTACAGACAGAGAGAGGGGGAGGGAGAGAGAGGGGGGGGGGAGGGAGGGAGAGAGAGAGAGAGAGAGAGAGAGAGAGAGAGAGAGAGAGAGAGAGAGGTCCTCCATTGCTGGTTCACTCCAGCCGTAACAGATCCCGAGCCAGCAGCCTGGAGCTTCTTTTCACTTCTCCTTTCCCAGTGCTCTCGCAGGTCATGGCAGAGAGCTGGGTCGGAAGAGGAGCAGCCAGGACACGAATAGGCACCCATATGGGATGCCAGCGCCACAGGCAGAGGCTTAGCCTACTACGCCACAGCGCCGGCCCCCATCCCAGCACTTGGTGTCCCTCCCAGGCCTTGCCACTTGTGTTCCTGACCATGGGTCACTGCATCTACCTCGTCCCACTTACCTTGCCGCTGGAGAACTCCTACCCACCCACCAGGGCCCTGTGGGGTTGGCCCTTCCCTTATGAAGCATTCTCTTTCCCATGTTTCCTCTCGACACAGGTTCCACGTTGCACCCCGATGACTCAGACGCTCCTCCAGCTGGGCACAGCTCGGCGCAGGCAGGCAGGAACCGTATGTTTCTCAGCTCTGCAGTCCCCGGTTCCCAGATACACACTGCGCATTGGGGAAGAGGCAGCGAAGGAATGAGCGAGTCCTAGGGTGCTGAGCAACACAGTTATAAATAAACCAGCCGAGTATTCCCTGAGGCTCCACCCATATCTATTTTATTGTCCTGCACACCTCGGTTGTCCTTTTTTGTAGTTTGCATTTATTTATCTTTTTTTTTTTTTTTGACAGGCAGAGTTAGACAGTGAGAGAGAGAGAGACAGAGAAAAAGGTCTTCCTTTTACATTGGTTCACCCCCCAAATGGCCACTACAGCCGGCGCGCTACGCAGATCCGAAGCCAGGAGCCAGGCGCTTCCTCCTGGTCTCCCATGCGGGTGCAGGACCCAAGCACTTGGGCCATCCTCCACTGCACTCCCGGGTCACAGCAGAGAGCTGGACTGGAAGAGAAGCAACCAGGACAGAATCCAGTGCCCCTACTGGGACTAGAACCCGGTGTGCCAGCGCCGCAGGCAGAGGATTAGCCTAGTGAGCTGCAGCACTGGCCACATTTATTTATCTTTATTTTATTTAAAAGAGAGAGAGTTGCAGTCAGACAGATCTTCCATCTGCTGGTTCACTCCCCAAATACCCACAACAGCCACGGCTTACCTTGGTGATTTTTCACTTAATTTTCTATACTTGGCAGTATGACTTCTTCCCTCCCACCCCCTGGAAAAGACTCTTGACTGACTTGACTTATTTGAAAGGCAGAGAGACAAAGAAAGAATGACGGAGAGAGAGACAAGCAGATAGATCATCCACTGCTTGGTTTACTCCTCAGTTTCCCACAACAGGTGGATCTGGGCCAGGCGGCCAAAGCCAGGAGTCACGAACTCCATCCACGTCTCCCACCAAGAAGGGCAAGGGTGGGGCCCAGGCGACTGAGCCATCACCTGCTGCCTCCCGGGGGGCATATTCGCAGGAGGCAGGCATTGGGAGCGACGCCGGGACTCCAACTGGGGCACTTAGTGTGGTACCCGGGCATCACCGTGGCGCCAGAGAGCACTTACCCACCGTGCTCTGTAGTCTTCTGCAGGAGCTCTGAGCCCCAGCCTTGCCATTCTCCCCTGGTGCTTTCCCATCGTTCCTTCCCCCGGGCCACTTCTGCTGCTTTCCCCGGCACATTCAGAAGGAGAGTAGCTGGGGCTCAAACGGGCTCTCCAATAAGAGATGCCGGTGTTCCAGCCCTCTGCTGTGGCCCGGGAGTGCAGTGGAGGATGGCCCAAGTGCTTGGGCCCTGCACCCCATGGGAGACCAGGGAAAAGCACCTAGCACCTGGCTCCTGCCATCGGATGAGCACAGTGTGCCGGCCGCAGCGCGCCATCCGCGGCAGCCATTGGAGGTGAACCAACGGCAAAGGAAGACCTTTCTCTCTGTCTCTCTCTCACTGTCCACTCTGCCTGTCACAAAAAAAAAAAAAAAAAAAAGAGAGAGATGCCGGTGTCCACGTGGCCAAGTGGCAGCTTAACTCACTGCACCACAATGCAGGCCTCTACAAAATGTTTGTTATGTTGATAATTCTTTTTTCCTTTTATCAGGCCCCCTATCGTTTGCAGAGGTCACATTCTTTTGGCAACCAATGCAGCTTACTGAAATAAATCTGTGGCAAAACAAATGTAAAGGCCAAATACCAGGGCCAGGAAAGAGCCTGAAGGTGTAGATGTCCCCATATCGTCTCCTTTAACTCAACAATTTCACCCCTTAGTGTTTTCCTAAGGACGGAGACAGTGCACAGCGCTAAACGCGCACATCGAATGTGTCTGTTACAGTTTGGAATAGGGCAATGAGAAACAACCAGAATCTCCATCGACCTCCACTGACAAGAGACGGGCTGAAGACCCTCCCGGCAGGTGCCTGCTGTCGCAAGGCAGTGGTGGTTGTTGGTATCAGGGGTTGACAAACTTGATCTCTGTGGACCCAGGGAGTGAATATGTTAGGTGTTGTCAGTCCTGTGGTCTCTCTGAAGCTACTCGACTGCGCTATGGTAATGCTAAGGCAGCCAGGGGTGATCTGTAACTAGGTATGGCTGCATTCCAGTAAAATGCTAGCTGGAATTCACTTCCTTTTAGAACCACTTACAAATGCAAAGCCCATCCCTTCCCTATGGGCTGTAGGAAAACAAGCAGTAGGCCAGAGTGGGCCCCATGGCCTGGAGTTGGCCGCCCACCGATCTGTGCCAGGAGACACAGGAAATGACCAACTGCTGGGGTTTCGCTACGGTTGCCTGCTCACCTTGCCCAAGGAGAGCCCGTGTATAGAAGTGGTGTGAGCGTGTGTGTGTGTGTGTGTGTGTGCGTGTGTGCATGTGTGCAGACGCAGAGATGTTCAGCAAAATGTCACCAGTGGATACCGTGGAAATTTCAAATGATTTCTCACCTACTGCTTTTGTTTTTCTGTATGACTTCAACTTCCCTTTTTAAAGAATTTTTATTATTTGATATGAAAGGCAGAATGGCCCTAACAGCTACACCAAACACCTGTCCCAGCGTCAGCTGACTGAGTGCTGTGTCAGTGGCCTGCTGTTTTGTGCTGCACCAAGCCCTCATGGTATGTAACAGTCAGAGTTTATAGCCCGCATTGCAGTGGTTGACCAGATGACTCTGCTCATTGGTGGGCTACACAGGAAGCCACAGGAGGTGGCTGACTTAGGTATCCCAAACCATCAACCTTGAGATTCAGCTTGGATGCAAGTGGTTTATCCAGGAGGTGATTTCAATCGGGAAGCTGGTAGTGTTCTGAGCAGGTTCGTGTTGGGGTGAGCTGAGCTGGCAGCTCTGTGGGACTGTGTAGCACGTGCCTCGGGGTGACCCCAACTCCTTCCCAGAGCAGCAAGGAAATTGGCGTGTTTATCCAGCCCTGCCAGCCACCACTGGCTGAGGGCTGCCCCTGTGAGCATTAACTCCTGGCCTTTCTTGGCCTACCATCCTTCCGTGGCTCCATGTCCCCCAGTTCATGACCCTTTGTAATATGGGCAAAGCAGGCTCCTGTGCCCAGAGAATGGCCTTGGGCAGAGAGTCACGGGCACTTGCAGCCAGAAATTGAGAACAGGAAGTCCCAAAGGCATCCGTTAGCATGGGGAACACAGGTCACAGTGTTGGCTGAGTATGACATGGGCTCTTTTGGCTTTGGGTTCTGCCTTCAAGGCGAAGATATCCCTAGATGCAACCTCTAGAGAAATTCCTAGGAAGATACGGCAGTGGGACTAGGGGCATGGGTTCTAGGGTAGGGGAGCTAGAGCCTGGGCCTGTTTTACCTCCCACTTTCTGTGAGGCCTTGGACAAGTACTTGACCTCTCTGGACCTCAATCTCCTCACCAAGGAGATGGGAGATGGAGGGAGATGGTTGGGTCTATGGCACCGAGCAGCAGAGATGAGAGCGACGAGGCTCAAGCCAAGTCTGGAAGGACGACCTTTCCCAAGAGGCCTGAGCCAAGAAGAGGGAGAAGAGGTGGTTGGAGGGTGCCAAGCTGAAGACTGTAGACACGGGGGACACTAAAGGACAGCAAGGGACATCACCCAAGAGCAGCAGCACTGACGTAGTGAGGGGACCCAAGATGAATGACCAGAGGAGGAGACGGCTCTGGTGCAAGACGTGCCATGGGGTCTGGCCCTGAGTCAGCAGAGCTCGTGCTATGGTAACCCTCTTCCGGCAAGGCAGCCAGAGGGTAGCTGCCCTGTTGTCACCATACAGTTCTGGTCCCTTCCTTGGAGACAAACCCATCCACATAGTTCCTGGCCCCAGGTTGAGCACCCAGATCAGCACTGGAAAACCAACACACTACCTTAAAGAAATGTCCTACAAGCTGGACAAGTCAACAAGCTGGTTGACTTCAGGCCTGGCTGGATCCAGGAGCTCAAGCAGTGACACTGGGATGCAGCTCACTCTCTCTCTGCATCTCCTGACTCCATCTGTGGGTTTCCACACAGAATGGCCCTGTCAATCATCGTTGTAAGTAGCAAAGTGAAAATCACATGCCTTCCACGTCAGCTCCAGTGCAAAAGGGTTTAAGAGCTCTTGTTCCTCATGGTTCCACGAAAAAAAAAGTCTTGTGATTCACCCTGATTGAACTAGCTTGGGGGACTGAGGTAGTGCGCTTGCCCCAGCTGAGCTCTGAGGCTCTGTGGTCAGAGGAACTTTGTGCGCTGGTTGCCTTAGGCCTGGGCCACCTGCTCCATCCAGAAATAGATGTGGAGTGTGGGGGATGGGAAGCAAACCTGGCAACAGGGGGACAAGTACCTGCGGGAAACACGCTGTCCACAGTGCTGCAAACACACCCAGTCCTTGCGGTTCCAGCCAAGCAGCTGATAGGTTGTGGTCCTGCCTATGGTCAAGGCTGCCCTTGGAACACAGGAAATCTCCATTGTGCCAAGAGCTGCTTCCTTAACGTCAGGGGCTTCAGCGTCTCCTTTACGACCTGTTGCTGGGCAACCGGGGATGGGCCTGAGCCTGTCTGGGTCTCAGCTCCCCTGGAGGATCTCTCTCTCCACTCATTTGCTCAGTAAACACAAATAAGCACCCAGCAAGCCACAGTCGCCCCCCTCCCCGCCCTGCTCTCTCCCAGCACCCAGCACCGCACCTGGCACCTGATACACGCCCAGTAAAGGAACAAGACAAAGACACTGCCTTCATAGAGCTCACTGTCCAGTAGAGAAGGTAAACACTCAGCCTGACACCTGCCCCGGGTGCGCCAGGCAAACAGGAGAAACTCAAATGATGCGGTTCAGGAGGTGACAGGCCATCCGGGACAGGGGAGATCTGGGGATCAGGGCTAAGGAAAGGAGGAAGGGCACAGGCCGAGAATCCTCTGCCTCTTTCTCGCCCTTGGCCGGGCTGCGGCTGTCTCTGGTTGTGTGACAGTCCCTAGCCGGTCACCAGCTGTGTCTCTCGCCAGTTCACCTTCTACGCAGCTCACAGAAAGGCTTGTTCTAAATGCCAAGGTTGAGTGGCTCCATCCTTGGGATCCTTCTAGGAGGCCACGTCCCCCCAAAGGCTGTGTTCAAGACCTTTCGTAATAGGGCCCTGAGGGGACCCGTGTTGTGGTGTAGTGGGTAAAGAGAAGCCACCTGGGATGCAGGCTTCCCAGATGGGCGCCTGTTTGAGTCCCAGCTGCTCCAGTTCCTATCCAGCTCCCTGCTGATGGCCTAGGAAAAGCAGAAGATGGCCCAGGTGCTTGGGCCCCTGCAAGCCACATAGGAGACCTGGGTGAAGCTCCTTTCTCCTGGCTTTGGCCTGACCCAGCTCTGGCTGTTGCATTGTGGCCATTGGCGGTGGGGAGGAGGTGTGCGTGAACCAGCAGATGGAAGATCCCTAGCTCTTCCTCTCCCTCTGTAGCTCTGACTTTCAAATAAACAAATAATTTAAAGAATAGTTTATGGCCCCTAGCTGTGACGCATGCCCCCAGCACTCGCTGAGATGCGCTCAACACCGCCAGCCCCTGCTTGGGCTGCTCTTTTGGGAGGTGGATGGCCACCTCCCCTCTGCCTCCATCAAAATCTACTTGGCTTTCAATGCAGCTCTCTCCCCTTCCTGGGGGCCCGTGGGCCCATCTCGCCTCGTTTCCTCCTGAGTGCCCCCCCCACTTCCTGTTTGCACTGTAGTTTTATCCACTCAATCTGGTTATGCTCAGTTTGACAACAGTTGAGCTCCAGAACAAGCCCCTGAGTTAGGAAAGGAACATGAGCCAATGAGGCAGGGTCTCCACCCTGAGGAGCCCACCGCATGGAGGGAGAGACTTCTGAGAGAACCAAGGTCAAGTTCATCTTTTACAGGTCTGAAGTCTGTTACTTTTAATGCAGTAGTTCCAACCTGGGGGGTGGGGGTGGGGATAGTCTTTTCTTCCAGGGACCTTGGACAAGGTGTGGGGACGTTTTGATGGTCACACTGCAGGGGTTGCTTCTGCAATCTGGTGGATAAAGGCCATAGATTCTGTCTAACATCCTACAAAACCCAGATAGTCAGCCCTGCCCCCATCCCCACGCTGCCACCACGACAGAGAGTTTTCTGACTCAAACCTTAGTGTGGCTGAGGTTGAGAAATCCTACTTCCGCTTTTTTGCAATGAGGAGCTGCAAGAGGATCCTCCCACAAGAGCGAGAGATTCAACTCCGAACTCTGTCATTTGAGTCAGTGGGGGCCCAGAGAAAGGTGACCCTGGAGCCCAATGTCATCTACTGGGGCTCAGGGAGGTTGGCCAGCACAAGTCTGTGGTTCCTCAGCCAGAAACAGAAAGCTCTGTGGGCTCTCCTGCCGACTGGCCAATCCCGTATGTATTGTGACAAGCAAAGCGAGTGTGCAAGGTCTGTTGGGCTCCTGGCACAGGGTTCTTTCTTCCGAGAAAGTGGGATCACTCCAAATCCACCAGCTGCAGGATCTTGAGCAAGCTACTTACCCTCCCTGTGCCTGTTTCCTCATCTGAGAAATGGGCTGACAACAGTACCTACCTCTTAGAGGTTTTGTGAGGCTTAACTAACATAGGACGGGAGCCTTCAACAGGGCTTGGCACATAGTAATTGCTACATAATTTTTAGCTTTTTGCATTGTCCTATCACCACCACTACCACCATCACTATCAACATTATCATCACCACCACCATAACCATCATCATCATCATTAAGACCATGACTGGCATCATCATCTCCATCACCACCACCATTATTACCACCAACCCCCACCATCAGCATCACCATCACCATCACCACAAACAACCATCACCAACATCGTTATCATCATCCCCACTGCTACCATAACCATCATCGTCACCACCACCACCATCATCACCATCACCATCATCACAGTCATCACCGTCATCATCATCCCCACCATCACCACCATCACTGTCACTCTCATCACCACCACCATCATCACCACCATCACCGTCATCATCCCCACTATCACTGCCGTAACCATGATCATTGTCACTCTCACCACCACCAGCACCATCACCATCATCCCTACCATCACCCCCGTAACCACCATCATTGTCACTCTCACCATCACCATCACCATCATCATCCCCACCATAACCATCATCATCATTAACATCATCATTTTCTTTTATAGAAAGCTTGTTTGTAGAACCCGCCTTACCTCAAGTAATACAGACCAGACTGGATGCAGTGCTACTCAGAGCAGGGTAGTAAAAGGGATCAACCCTGGGCCCCTCCGACACAATCCTCTGGATATGTCCACAGAGCTTGACTCAAGGTTATTGGCAACAACCCTTCTGTCTTCCCCTGCCAAAATCAGTTGAGCCACAGCAGCGTGGTGGTCTCAGGTGGTCCAGTTCTCAAAGTCCCCCCACTGGGTCTGTCCTGTTAAGCTACACAACAGCAAAAGGCTCAACCAACAGATACATGAACAGAGCTTGAATGTTCTCCTGTGACATGGAGTCTGCAGGTTGGCCACAGCTAGTCTGGTTCAGCTGCTCAGAGGCGTCCAAACACCCACATCTGGAAAATCCCTCACCTGACATGAATTCCCGACCTGGGCTGTTGCTGGGGTTGGCTCAGTTGTTCACAGATGTTAGGGCTGCCACGCTGCAGCTGCCATGGCTCCCTCCTGGTGGCAAGAGGTTCCACAGCAGGAACTTTCTCTCTCTCTGGAAATTCAACATCTCCCCCTACCCACACAGAATTCCATTTGTGTTTCCTTGGCAGAGTGGCTCATTCGGAAACCTGGAACCTCTGGTCATGACTGACTTAAGAGAACCGCGGTCTACAGCCTCAGGTGGGAAGGACATACGCCCGCCCGCATCTTCCCCCAAAATACCTGAAGTCTATTGGCCAGGAAGGCTGTGTGAGTGGGAGGTGAGTATCATGGGCACCCCAGCAGTTCAAGCTACAGTGACTGCATCACAGACTAGCCCCCCCACTTGGCAGCCTTGATTTTGCTCATGAATCTGCAGTCTGGCAGATTGTTCCTGCTGCATATGGCATCGGCTTAAAGGAATAGCCATGTTTGTTTTGCTTAAGACTTTGCAGTTTGCTCAGAGTTCGGCAGATTCAATTCTGCCTTCCTTGGTGTGAGCTGGGGTAACTCCAGATCTGGGAGCTGGCATCAGCCGAAGGCCACTTGCTCTCATCATGAGGCCTGGGCTGCCAGGAACCAAACAGCCGGAACTGCCCAGGCTTCCTGCTCCATCACTATGGGGTTTCTCCAGGGTGCTCTCCAGCACGGGGGCTTCGGGGTAGCTGGACTCTTCCTATGGTAACTCAGGGATCCTAATGGGCCAATGCACCAAAGAGTTGATGCAAGGGAACAGGTTTACTCCAGAAGCCAGAATCCTTGGGGAACGAGCAGACTCTTGAGTCCCCAAAGTGCCTTTCCCAGTTTGCAAGTTATCCAGAGGCTTTTTTTTATTTGACAGATAGAGTTAGACAGTGAGAGAGAGACAGAAATGTCTTCCTTCTGTTGGCTCACCCTCCAAATGGCCACTATGGCCGGAGCTACGCCGATCCAAAGCCAGGAGTCAGGTGCTTCTTCCTGGTCTCCCATGCGGGTAAAGGTGCCCAAGCACCTGGGCCATCCTCCACTGCCCTCCCGGGCCACAGCAGAGGGCTGGACTAGAAGAGGAGCAACCGGGACAGAACCGGTGCTCCGACTGGGACTAGAACCCTGAGTGCCGGTGCCACAGGTGGAGGATTAGCCTAGTGAGCCACAGCGCCGGCCTATCCAGAGGCTTTTAAGAACAGAAAGGAAAGATAAAGTGTGACTCAGGAGCAAAGGGGACAAAGGACAGGGCCAGCTGCATGTTGGTCTCTGGCCAGGGTGCTGGCTGGGGCAGGCCGGGCCACTCTACAACCTCAGCCGGCTTTCTCCAGGCCGGTCTCTGGATCTCTCCCACAAGCACTGTTTATCCGTGGAACAGACACTCAGGAGCCGGAGCATCCAGGTTGCAGGCCATATAAGGTCCTCGATATCATTTGCTCCGGCCCTGCCAGGGAGCCTGGAGGCAGCACTTAAAATTCATTAACTCTGTAGCAGGCTAATCTCCACGCTGATAATTTGTGTGGCCCTGCAATCGAGGTTATGACGATCCAAATAGCCCTGGGCAGGAAAAAGGCTCCCCACCCCCACTAGCAGTCACAGGGACATGAAAAGGAAAGAGGTGTTTATTGCAGGCAGGTGTGGGGCGGCAGAGAGGGCTCTGGAAGGAAGTGGGAGCTCCTCCTTCTGCCCAACCTTTGGACTGACGGCTTCATTTCCATTGCCTTCTCCTCTTCACTGGAAGAAACTCACCGGGCCACGGTGTAGCGGGAGGAATGAGGCTTCCTCCTTTCACATGAGACGTGTTAAAGAATTGGACGAGGGCTTTGTCCCATACAGTCCGTCCAGAAAGGCTAGGAAAATAACCATCCCTATTCCGGGAGCCTTGAGCCAGTGACGGGGAAGAATGGCTGTGTGAATAACCCCGCCCCCTCCTCCCGCTAAGTAGAAGATAGACATTAGCCCATGTGCTACTGTCTAGGCCGAAGGGCAAAAAGAAGTTCAAGTGGGAAGGAGAGTAGCAGCCTTGAAAGCAGCCTGGTGTTTACACAGCAACAATCCTGCCCCTGTCCCATAACCTCGTACGGGGGTCCCGGCCGCCCTCCCTCCCCTCCTGGGGACCTTTCAGGAGAGTCTTCCTGGTCCGCCCCAGAACACTGTGTGATAAAGCCCTGGGAGGGATCTCATGATTTTTTTCCCTCCCAGAAGAAGAGAGAGGGAGAAGACGAAACGGCTGGGAGAAGTGCGTCCCGGATGCGTGCGAAGCCCAGTCTCCGTGCCGGCCCCTGCTCAGTTCTTCGTTGAGTTGCCCACCTGGCCTGGCAGGTGTACCCGCGATGTTTTGCTGACTTGCCTGTCGCCCGTATCTGTCTCGAGTCTGACGTTTTCTTTGGGGGGTTGGGAGGAAGGTGGGACAGGAACCTCTGTTCCAGTTATACTCCATGGGGAAGGGGGTAAGCGTCCAGGGTGTCTTCTCTCTGCTCTTTCCTGTTCTATGGGAAACAAGCGGAAGCTTAGGTAGGAACCGTTGAGCCGGAAGATTTTTCTCACCATTTCTGCATAGCCCTGCTTGGAACTCCAACCCCTTCCCTGTCAACCCAGCACCCCCGCTTTCCCATGAGGCACCTGTGGCTCTTGGAGGGCCAGAAAAAGGAGGGGTCACGATGGCTGTCTGGAAGCTAAGCTCCACGTGGAGGCACTAGGAAACCCCCGGAAAGCCTCCAGACTCCACCCACTCCGTCCCTGCCCCACGGAGGGGTCTGTTGCACGTGGGAGTGGCCCATGGTGCCTTTCGGCTTTGGCCCTGGTTCGTCTGTCTCTGGCCTCATCCCACACTCCCTCCTCCTAGGTGACTGTCTGGGCCGCACAGGACAGGTGTCTCTTTGGGTATGGTTACCCTCGCTCCCCCCAGGTGTGTAACCACGTTCTCTCTCTTTAAATATATGCTGCTGTCAGCTGTGCACCTCTGCTATGCCTCTGCAGGAACTTGGGATAAAATCTTTGGGATGGATATGCATCCCCAGAGCTCGACCCCTGCATTAACCCTTTCTCTCCCTGCTCCTACTTCCCCGCGCCTCTACTGGGTTTTCTGGGGTTGGGACAGAACCTCCAGAACTGGTTGGAGGAATTGCTAGAGAACACCCCTCCCCGCAGAGCTGGACCCGCTCAGCCTAGACACAGCAAGCCAACTGCTGATCCTGGGGTGGTAGAAGACTGCAGAAATTTCTTTGCAATGTGGAGAGCAAGGGCAGCCCGTGCTCAATTCCCAGACTGCCGAGGGACTCAAGGCCATGACTCTTACAGCTCAAAGCTAGGGGGGTGAGCGGTGCGTGACCCTCTCGCGTATGTGTGTATGGCCTTCCTACAATGAGTCAGTGTTGGCGTCAGTGGGATGACACAGGCAGGCTCCAGTCGGTCTGTGGCTACGCATAGATTGGGCATTAATTTGTTTAATCAGGGCCTGTGAATCCCCGTGGAGCTCTCAAAATAGATGCCAGCATTAAGCTGATTGATCTAGGGGCAGTTCCAGGCTTTGCGACCCAAGGGCTTGGCTCTGGCCTTATCCTTGTGTAACACCCTGGATGAGTTCGTCTTCATAGGGGAACTACACGCTAAGGAGGAGACGCCAGGACCTGACCACGTCTACATCAAAGGCATTGAGGGTCGGGGCTCTGCCTCGGGCCCATTGAATCCCACTCTCAAGGTCTGCTTTTAGGGCGTACCAAATCGGATTACTGGGTTAGGGCTTCCGGGTTCAGCCTTGACCTTGGACGTCATCACTTCTGTTCTCACGGCCAGGGAAAAGCTAAACAAATGGAAAAATGCGTAGGCTTTCCAGAAGACCTGCAGAAACCAAAGAACACAGGGCAAACCGCCACTCCGAACTCTGGGTGAGGAGGCCAGTGTGGGACTGAGCCAATATCCACTTCCTGATAGCAGCAATCACCAGGCCTATAACTACTAGGACCACTTAAAGGGTGAATTTAAAAAAAAAAAGGTTTATTTTATTTATTTGAAAGGCAGAGTTACAGAGGGAGAGGGAAACATACAGAGAGAGAGGCCTTCCATCTCCTGGTTCGCTCCCCAAATGGACGCAACAGTCGGGGCCTGGCCAGGCCAAAGCCAGGAGCCAGGAGCTTCTTCCAGGTCTCCCAAGTGAGTGCAGGGGCCCAAGCACTTAAGCCATCCTCCACGGCTTTTCTTGGGCCACCAGCAGGGAGCTGGATTGGAAGTGGCACAGCCAGGATACGAACCGGCGCCATTATGGGATGCCAGGATCACAGGTGATGGCTTTTCTGAAATGGTGATTTTGATAAATTGCATAATTAATTGAGGATGAGCCTGAGAATTCCAGGCGTCTGGGCTGCGGTCTTAGTGGGGCTTTCACCTCCAGGAGCCCACCGCCTTCTCATAGTTAAAACCAAAGCAAAATCCCCTGCGTTTCAGGCAGGAGAAACATTTTTTAATGTACCCAGGGGGGAAATAACCATTATGAGATGTGCCCAGGGCAGGCTTCATAACAAAGGAGACACTGCCAGGGCCTTCGCTGACCCACGGGAAGGAAATCAAGTCAGCTCCAGCCTCCCCCAGCCTTCCTGGCTCCCGGTGAAGCGAGACAAAAATATCCGAAGGCCAAGGACTAGCCCTCAGGCTCCGTTTTTTTAAACTGGGACTTAAGAGAATATTTCCCTTTCCTGATACATTAGTACCCCACCGACAGCGTTCCAGAATCATGACGGTGGCCACCACGGAGACAGCTGCAAAACACGGGCTTTATTTAAGAAAGAGTTCTTAGGGAAGCCTCAAGACAAAAGAGGAGGGACCAAGGAAACGAGGCGGGTAGCTCGTATGGCTACAGAAAGCCCTAAATCCAGCCCAGGCCCCAGCCAGAGAACAGAAAAGTTCACATGCAAACCAAATTATCTCAGTTCTGTTATCCAATATATCACCTCGGACTTCTAACACAAAGTTGGAGTGCTAGGGGCCGGCACTGTGGCATAGTAGGTAAAGCCGCCGCCTGCAGTGCCAGCATCCCATATGGGCGCCAGTTCGAGTCCCGGCTGCTTCACTTCTGATCCAGCTCTCTGCTGTGGCCTGGGAAAGCAGTAGAAGATGGCCCAAGTGCTTGAGTCACTGCACACACGTGGGAGACCTGGAAGCAGCTCCTGGCTCCTGGTTTCAGATCAGCCCATAGCAGGCTGTTGTGGCCATTTGGGGGAGTGAACCAGCAGATGGAAGACCTTTCTCTTGTCTCTCCCTTTCTCTGTCTGAAACTCTGCCTCTCAAATAAATAAATAAAATCTTTAAAAAGAAAAAAAGAAAAGCCATACAAACTTTTCAAAGGTTCTTCCGAGGTGAGCACTTGGCCTAGGCGTTCAGGCGTAGTGAAGACCACCTGCTTTCCATAGCGGGCGCCTGGGATCGACATCCAGGCCTGACTCCAGCTTCCTGCTGATGCACGCTGGGAGGCAGCAGGTGATGGTCCGAGTCCTTGGGTCCCTGCCACTCACGTAGGAGACCCACACTCAGGTCCCCATTCCTGCCTGTAGCCCTCGCTGGAGGTCATTGTGGGCATCTGGGGGGTGAACCAGCAGATGAGATCTCTCTCTCCACCTCAAATGAATAAATAAAATCTATTTTTAAGAAATTCTTCAGCGGGCGCTGTGGCTCAACAAGCTAATCCTCTGCCTTGCGGCGCTGGCACACCAGGTTCTAGTCCCGGTTGGAGCGCCGGATTCTGTCCCGGTTGCCCCTCTTCCAGGCCAACTCTCTGCTGTGGCCCGGGAGTGCAGTGGAGGATGGCCCAGGTGCTTGGGCCCTGCACCCCATGGGAGACCAGGAAAAGCTCCTGGCACCTGGCTCCTGCCATCGGATGAGCGCAGTGTGCCGGCCGCGGCGCGCCGGCCTCGGCGGCCATTGGAGAGTGAACCAACGGCAAAGGAAGACCTTTCTCTCTGTCTCTCTCACTGTCCACTCTGCCTGTCAAAAATAAAAATAAAAATAAATAAAAATAAAAAAGAAATTCTTCAGGGCCCAGTGCCGTGGCTCACTTGGTTAATCCTCCACCTGCGGCGCCAGCATCCCATATGGACACCGGGTTCTAGTCCCGTTTGCTCTTCTTCCAGTCCAGCTCTCTGCTGTGGCCCAGGAGGGCAGTGGAGGATGGCCCAAGTGCTTGGGCGCCAGCACCCGTGTGGGAGACCAGGAGGATGCACCTGGCTCCTGGCTTCAGATCGGCGTAGCTCCGGCCGTAGCGGCCATTTGGGGGGTGAACCAATGGAAGGAAGACCTTTCTCTCTCTCTCTCTCTCTCTCTCTCACTGTCTGTAACTTTGCCTGTCAAATAAATAAATAAAAATCTTAAAAGAAACTTTTAAAAAAAGAAATTCTTCAGAGACAAGGAAACTAATTAGGGGAAGAAATTTGGGTCCACATGAAAACTGTCAGAGGAGGGATATACTGTGAAAATATAAATACATGTGTCGGATGCTCCTAATTGAACGAATAGATAGCCGCTTGGTCGATGTTACAATGGTGCGGATTTTGCCAGGTGGTTACAAGCCACTGCCAGCGATGTTCTGGTGGGGGAGGGGGTGGGGGGAGCAGATGAGAACTCCCTGTACCATTTCCCTGGAAATCCCCAGCGGTTCCAACACGACTGGAAAGTTGAAGGATGCGCTTTGGAAACAAGCGAGCATGTTGTGAGATGATGATAACGGAGCTTATAATGAGCAGGGAACCCCCTGGGTTTTCACAATTTGAGACTCTCCCAGGCCCACTCCAAGGCCCGCCCCAGAGCAGCCACGGACAAAGCTTGACCCGGGGAAGCGGACGCAAAGCCACGCTGGCCCCCTCATCCGCCCTGGGGCCGTCAGCAAGGCCCTGCTTTTCGGCTGGGCGTAACTGCAGACTTGCAAGAGAAACACAAGGCATTCCTGGAACCCCTCCCCGGTTCCTGAATCGCTTCGTGTCTGACCGCGGCCGCTGCCTCTTTTCCTGCCTTCTCAGCAAACGTTCTTCCTCATTCTACAAACACACAGGCTGAGGGCATGGGCTGAGACTCCGCCCCTTTCTGTGTGAGTGGGGGCATTTGGCGCGCAGGGGTCCAGACACACTTGCGATGCGCACGTGCCATGCTGGACCGCCTGGTGCGAGTCCCGGCTCCTTCGAGGTGGTGGAGGACGGCCCAGGCGCTCGGGTCCTGTCACCCATGTGGGAGACCCAGATGGAGTTCCAGGCCCCTGGCTTTGCCTTAACCCAGGCCTGGCTGTTGTGGGCATTTGGGAAAGATGGACAATCTCTGTCTGGCTCTCTTTGTCTCTTTTCTCTGTCTCTCTTTCAAATAAAATTTTAAAAAAATCAATTCCCAATTGACTTCATAGATAACTTTATTGAAATTAATAACAGCAACCTTGTGTTGGCGGCTGTATTGTAAGGAAAATTAAATGACAGCAGTGTCACGGAGGAGGAGAGAGACGGATGCAGAATGCTGTCCAGAGGTCCCTGCACTCCTGCGACACCGTGTCATTGAGTTTGAACTAAATTTTTTTAAAAGGAATATAACTGATATGCTAAGACAGCGAGAGAAGTGAATCATATAAAACACTCAAACCAGAAGATGATTGTTTCCCCCCCCCCAAAAAAAAGAAGAAAGAAAGAAACACTATGCATGTGTAACATTATAAAGCATGAATTTTCAAAAATCAATCCTGGATGTTTTCATCTAGAAGACTAGAGAATGAAGAGCGAGGTAAACCCAAGCCAAGCAAAGGAAAATACATAGTGAACCTCACAGGAGAAGTGAATTGAAATTCGAAACAGAAAATTGATGGAGAAAAATCACTGAAACCAAAAGGTGTTTCTTTGAAAAAAAATCCATGAGGAGCCAGTGCTGTGGTGCAGCGGGTTAATGCCCTGGCCTGAGGTGCTGCTGAGAAGACACCGGCACAACCAGCTTTTACTAGAAAATATCATCATTATTTTAATGTAACCTAAAGTGTAATCACATTAGCTTATTAGGCAACTAGTAGTAATAATAAGCAATGCTAAGTGTCCTTGACTTTATACATGTATTATGTTGGATGTTGAGCTAAGTAATCCAGTAACTACAATAAGTTGATTGTTGTACAAACCGCACCACTGCCTGTTCCTGGCCCTTGCTATCCTACACTCCCCCTTTCCTCCACCTGGCCAGACGTGACCCTACCCTGACCCAGGTCCAGGAATGTGAAAGGGAGGTTTAAAGCTTGAGATAACAACCAGCCCCTACCCTGGAGTCGGCAGCAGGTGTCTTATCAGAAGTGTCAACTTGACCTAAGCATTCCCCTAAAGCCTGCTTGGACATGATAGTAAAAGCTCTGTTAGAATTGGGCTCGGGGCTTCTCGGGGGGCTTCCTCTTCTGGAGGCACTGAGAGGCCCGGGTTCGAACTCGTAATAAAAACGACCCTGCTAATTGGCTTCAACTTCGGTCTCTGGTGGTTGATTTCGGGGGACCACAGACTGCGGGCATAACACTGCCATCCCATGTGGGTGATGGTTTGAGTCCCAGCTGCTCCTCTTCCGATCCAGCTCTCTGCTAATGCACCTGGGAAAGCGGTAGAAGATGGCCCAAGTCCTTGGACCCCTGCACCGTGTGGGAGACCTAGAAGCAGCTCCTGGTTCCTGGCTTCGGATTGGTGCAGCTCCAGCTGTTGCGGCCATCTGGGGAGTGACCCAGTGAATAAAAGACCTCTCTCTCTCTCTCCCTCTCTCTCTCTCTCTCTCTGCCTCTCCTTCTCTCTCTGTGTAACTCTGACTTTCAAATAAATAAATCTTAAAAAAAGAAAAAAGAAAAAAAATCCATGAAATTGATAACATTCTACCTAACTTGATAGAGAAAAAAAAAATAGAGGAGACACAAATTAATAATGTTGGAGATGGAAGAAGGAATGTTACTACAATCCAGGGGCAGAGAAAGAAAAATAAAGAGCCGTTTAACAACTGCACGCCCACAGATCTGATAACTTGAATGAAACAGACCAACTCCTTGAAAGACAAACTGCTGAAATTCACAATGTAAAGAAACTGAATTAATAATTAGTCATCTCTTGTGAAAGAAAGCAACAGATCCAGGTTTCAATGGTGAATTCTGCCTTACACGTAAGGAGGAAATGACCCACATCTTCCATAACCTTAACCAGAATACAGAAGCAGACGGACTATTTCCCAACCTATTCTGTGAGGCTCAAATATCCTAACACTGAAACCAGATACAGACATCACGAGAAGGAAAGGCTACAGGCCAACATCTCTCTCGAACACAGAGGAGCAACCCGCAACAGAATCCTAGCAAATCAGCTCCAGTAATGTGAAAGAAGCCTGGGGCACTGCAAGTAAGCAGGCGTTACTGCAGCTGGAAAGGATGAGCGAATGTTCGGAAGTCAATGAATTTAATCCTTCCTAATCGCAGCCCATGAAAAATGATCGACCCAGAAAAAAAAAGCACTTGGAAGACGCCAACGCCCATTCAGGAAGAAAACTCCCAGGAGACTAGGAGTGGAGGGCCATTTCCTCCTCTTGGTCAGACAGTCAACCAAACACCTACAGCTAACTCAACACTAAGTGATGAGAAACTTGGTGAGGCACCTCTGACCATCAGGACAGGAAACAGACGCCCCCTTTCATCACTCCCACTCAACATCAAACCAGCCCTGCCTAATGCAGCCAGAGAAAGGAGAAGGAAGGAAAAGGCAAAATCGTCTTTGTAGGCAGATGACATTATTGTTTATGTGGAAAATCCCAGCGTCAACCCAAAGAACCCTCCTGGGGCTAATCATTGTTAGTAGCAAGGTTGCTAGTTACAGGGTAATTTTTTAAAATTTTTATTTATTTTTAAGAGATTTATTTATTTATTTGAAAGGCAGAGTTACAGAGAGGCAGAAGCAGAGAGAGAGAGAGAGAGAGAGAGAGAGAGAGGTTTTCCATCCACTGGTTCACTCCCCAGATGGCCGCATCTGGGCCACTTTCTGTTGCTTTCCCAGGTCATAGCAGAGAGCTGGATCAGAAGTGGAGCAGCTGGGACTCGAACCAGCACCCATATGGGATGCTGGCACTGCAGGCAGTGACTTCACCCACTGTGCTACAGCCCCAGCCCCCAGGGTAATGCCTGAAAGTCAGTTGTGTACCCCAGTGAACAACTGGAATTTGAAATTGAAGCGCCGGATGCCATATGGGTGCCGGTTCGAGACCCGGCTGCTCCACTTCTGATCCAGCTCTCTGCTATGGCCTGGGAAAGCAGTGGAGGATGGCCAAAGTCCTTGGGCCCCTGCATCCCTATGGGAGACCAGGAAGAAGCTCCTGGCTCTTGCCTTCAGATCAGCGCAGCTCCAGCCGTTGTGGCCATCTGGGGAGTGAACCAGGGGACAGAAGACCTCTCTCTCTCTCTCTCTGCGCCTCTCCTTCTCTCTCTGTGTAACTCTGACTTACAAATAAATAAATCTTTAAAAAAAAGATACAAATACATGGAAAGCTACCCCGTGTTCATGGAAAGAAGACTGGTATTGCTAAGATATCATTTCCTCCCGGCTTGATCCCTAGATTCCATACAATCCGGGTCAAAATCCCAGCAAGTTATTTTGTGAACATCAAGAAACTGATTATAAAATTCATACGGGAAGGCAAAAGGCAAAACTAGACAGCAAACACTGAAGGACAGTCGCCAAGGGGGCGGATGTTGCCAGCTGTAAATCTCTCTATAAGCTGCAGTCCGCAAGTCGCTCGGTGTTAATTAAACAACACGAAGAGATAAAGCTGCGGAGTGGTCAGCTCACCTTTGACAAGGGAGCAAAGGCCGTCGGGAGGAGAAATGATGCTCTCTTCAACAACTGGTGCTGGGGGCGGTGGCTGTACATGTGAAAAATGAAAAAAAAAAAAAAAGAAAATTAGGTACAGAACTGCCACTTCCGCAAAAGTAACTCACAAAGGATCACAGATCTAAATGTAAAAAAAAAAAAAAAAAAAAGCAACAGTTGAAACTTTCAGAAGATACCCTAAGGATAAAATCTTGGATCTTGGTGACCTTGGGTTTGGCAATGTTTTGCTTTGTTTTGTTTTTAATTTATTTATTTCCTTTGGAAGGCAGAGTGGCACAGAGAGAGGGAGATCTTTAAGCTGGGCTGAGCCAGTGAAGCCACGAGCCAGGAGTTCCATCTGTATCTCCCACGTGGGTGGCAGGGGTTCAAGGACTTGGGCCAGCACCTGCTGCCTCCCAGGCACATTAGCAGAGATCTGGATCAGAAGTGAAGCAGCTGGGACTCATGCTGACCTTACCACATGGATGAACTCACTGCGCCACAACGCTGGTCCTTGGTAAGGAGTTTTTAGATACTAAAAGCATGATCTGTGAACGAAAATAGTTGATAATCTTGACTTCATCAAAATTTGGATTTTTTGTATCACGAAAGACATTGATAAAAGAAAAGAATGATAAGCCACAGAGTTGGACATAACCCTGGCAAAACAAATATCTGACAAAGGACTTGTGTCCGGAGGATATAAATACGTTTAAAACTGTAATAAGAACAAATAACCAACGTAAAAATAGTGACTGGGGCAGGTGCTTTGGGCGCGGAGCTGCCACCGCTTACAACACTGGCATCCCTCGGAGCGTCTGTCCGAGTCCCAGCTGCTGTGCCTCCAATGCAGCTTCCCGCTAGTGAGCTGGGAAGGCAGCGGAAGATGCCCCAAGTCCTTAGAGCCCTGTACACACAAGTGTCTATGGCAGTTCTATTCATAATTGTTCCAAACTGGAAGCAACCTAGATGTCTTTTGCTAAGTGAATAGAAACAAGAAGTCTATCCATAGGCGTACAGGAGAATATTATTTAGCAACAAAGACAGAAGAAGAGAGGGCAGGAGGGGAAAGGAGGGAGGGAGACAGAGAGAGAGAGAGGTCTTCCTTCCCCTGGTTCACTCCCCAATTGGCCATAACGGCTGGAGCTGAGATGATCTGAAGCCAGGAGCCAGGAGCTTCTTCCAGGTCTCCCACGCGAGTGTAGGGGCCCAAGGAGTTGGGCCATCTTCTACTGCTTTCCCAGGTGCATTAGCAGGGAGCTGGATCAGAAGTGGAGCAGCCAGGACTCAAACCAGCGCCCATATGGGATGCTGGCACTGCAGGTGGAGGCTTAGCTGACTACACCACAGCGCCGGCCCCTTCCCAACTGTCTTGAATCCGAGGTGGGTTGAATCTACAGATGTGGCCCCCGGAGGGCTGAGTCTGCTTGCTGATTCCCACCAGATGACGTTCTGACAAAGGCAAAACTATGGAGCCAGTGAGAAGGACCAGCGGTGTCCCCGGTGTAGGATGGAAACGGGGAGCAGAGGGGACTTCTGGGGGCGTGAAGCCGCTCTTTATCTTGTGCCCTCGCTGGCCATGTGACATTGTGCCCTTGACCAGACCCACAGGCCTGCACGCGAGATAGAGCAAGACTTCGCTACGAACAGTGGGTTAATATGGATTCCCTTGCAATGTCCAATGATGGTAACAGGGGGATGGAGGGCAGGGTTAGGGCGGCGAATGAGAACCCTCTGTGCCATCCGCTCCATTTCCCTGGGCATCTAGAGCTGTGCAAACAAGGAGAGTCTAGTGTGGGTCTGAAAAACAGGAAGATGGGCTTGGGAACGAGTCAGCGTGCCGGGCTGCGAGGCGGGATGAACTTGCAATGAGTGGAGGCTCGGGAACCCCCTGGATCGGAGGATGGCGGTCCTGGTATTTTGGGGGCTCCCAGGGCCTGAGCCAGGGCAGCCAGCTCCAGCAGCCCGGGGTGAGTCTCAGCCAGGCCCAGGGGTCTTCAGTTACTCTGAGGTCATTTCAGACTTGCAGAGACACAGCCAGTTTCCCGAAGCGTGGCACATCTGGCCACATCTGCTCCCGCTCGCCTGTCCCCTGCCGCGTGTTGGCTTCGTTTCATCCACAGGCCGAGGGAGCAGGCTCTCACTTCCCTTCTCACTCCTCTTGGTTCCAGTGAGAATGACCGTGAGAGGGAACCTTTGGCTCAGCAGCTAGGGTTCCCCTGGGGCGCCCACATCCAGCATGGGAATGCCTGGGTTCGAGTCCCAGGCTCCCGAATCCAGCTTCCTGCCAAGGTGCGCCCTGGGGGACAGCAGGTGACTGCTCAAGCGGTTGGGTCCTGATGACCCCAACGGAATCCCAAGCTCCCTAGTCCCCGTGGGCATTCGGGGAGTGAACCCACGGAAGGAAGAGCTCCCCCTCCCCCTCCCCCTCCCCTCCTCTCCCCTCCCCCTCCCTCTCAATAAAATGAAAACAAATAAAATTAGAAGAGAAGCACGATCAGGCACACTTATCGAGGAGGTAAAGCGGGGCAGGCGGTGTTGCTCGCACGTCCCTCTCCCTCACCCCTAGCAGGTGGGTCCGCTCTTACGCCCACTTCACGGAGGAGGAAGCTGAGGCCGCGGGCTGATGACCCACTCTGCCCACACTCACGGTCAGGGAGATGCAGGGCAAGGAGGGGAGGCCGGGTGAGTTAAGGGCTCAGAGACCAGACTGGGAGCCCAGTGTGCGGTTGGATCCTGCCCACGCCCCACATCCCCAGAGGACCTCAGCGGTGGCCTTCAGCGGCCATCTCAGATGGCTCAGAGGCTCACGGACAAAGCAAGGACTCTGTCTTACAGGACTGAATTCCAAACTGGCCGGGTGTGTGGATGTGTCGTGAGTGTGGCTGTGTGACTGTGCGGGTGTGTGTATGAGTGTGACTGCAGGAGTGTGCACGTGTGTGATTGTGCATGAGTGTGAGTATGCACGTGTGAGTGTGTGGGTGTGTGCATGAATGTGAGTGTGTGTGACTGCATGAGTGAGTGTGCATGAGTGTGACTACAGGTGTGTATGCGTGAGTGTGTGTGGTTGTACATGAGTGTGAGTGTGAGTATGCATGAGTACAGTGTGTGGGCATGTGAGTGTGTATGTGACCATATGTGAGTGGGAGAGTGTAAATGTGTCTGTGGCTGTGTGCATGCGTGTGACTGTGCACGAGTGTGCCTGCGCACGTGTGTGCAGGTGTGGGAGTCACATCTGGTCTGGAGAAACCTACTCTGGAAGCCCGAAGCTCCAGAAAGTCCTCCCTGGGTCCCCTCTGTGTCTGCCCCCTCTCAATTGCTTGTGGTGCCCCAATGATTCCCCAGGGCCAGGGAGTGGGGCTGTGTCTCCCCAGGCCTGGCCCAGGACCTGGCACGAGGAGGTGACTGGGACAGCTGCTGGGTGATGGCAGCTTTCCCACACGCCCATGCCACATCTCCCCTCTGGGTTATACACACACACACACACATACACGCACGCCTTTCCCTTCTTCCACACTGACTCACTGGTCAGAAGACATCTCTTCCAAGAAGCCCTCCCGGACTCCCAGGTCGGAGTCCAGGGTTCCCTGGCTGAGCTGACTGCCTCACTGACGTGGCTGGAAGGTGTTAGAGGGCAGAGTCCACATCTCTGTCCTGATACCTGTCTGTCTGTCACAGGGCTGGGGCTGAGAAGCCCAGTGGGACTGAGAAGGGGAAAGAAGCCACACCTTACCTTACCCAGGGGTCTATGGGGGCTTTGCTGGTCCCTGGCTCACTCTCCGCCACAGCACCGGCCCCCACTGGGCTGCCCTTGGAGTTGAGAGTTTGCCTCCACCCTCGGGCTGGGAGCTGTTTGAGGACAGGATGGTGGGGTCAGTGGAGTCAGTGCCCCCAGCCGTGCCCTGCCTGCCTGTCTCCCACCTCCCCGCACTCAGTACTCCATAGCCACCCTGGACTTGGTATAATTCCTGTAACAGGCCAAGCAGGTTCCCAACCCAGGGCCCTTGCACCTGCTACACGCTCTTCCTAAACAGATCTTCCCCTCCTCCCCCACCCCCACTTCAGGGAATCAGCTCACTTGTCTCCTACCCAGAAACGCGTCCCCTGGCCAGTGGCCCCACTGACCTAGAAAGCCCCACTCTGTTTTACTTTCTTCTTAGGGCCTCTAGTTTTTTCCCTATCATTTTGCTCCATCGTGGAATTTTTTTTTTTTTTTTTTGAAAGGCAGAGACAGAAAAATCTCCCATGTCTAGTTCACTCCTGACTGCCTGCAATGGCCGAGGTGGGGCCTGCCAGGCCTCCCACGTGGGCAGCAGGGACCCAACCGGCTTAAGCCATCACTAGCTGCTTCCCAGGGTGTGCATTAGCAGGAAGCTGGCATCAGAAGTAGGGCTGGGGCTTGAGCCTGCGCTGTGGAGCAGCGGGTTAAAGCCCTGGCCTGAAGCGATGGCATCCCATATGGGCACTGGTTCGAGACCTGGCTGTTCCACTTCCAATCCAGCTCTCTGCTATGGCCTGGGAAAGCAGTGGAAGATGGTCCAAGTCCTTGGGCCCTTGTGCCCCTGTGGGAGACCTGGAAGAAGCTTTTGGCTCCTGGCTTCGGATCAGCACAGCTCCAGCCATTGCAGCCCGTTGGGAGTGAACCAGCGGATGGAAGACCTCTCTCTGTCTCTACCTCTCTCTGTAACTCTGTCTTTTAAATAAATAAAAATAAATCTTTAAAAAAAAGAACTAGGGCTGGGGCTCAAACACAAGTCTTCTGATTTGGGGTGCCGGGGTCCCAAACAGCCTAACCCAGGCCCCTCCTCCATGACTTTGTGGTGTCTGGTAGCTGGTGGCCCGTGCAGCCTGGTCTTGAGTCCTGGCTCGGTGGCTTCCTGCTGTGTGGTTCTGAGCAACTTTCTCACTAGCCTCAGTTTCCTTATCTGTAAAATGGGTGATAGCAGACCAGCACTGTTTATGTGGTCGGAGGACTCAGTGGGTTCATGTACGCAGTGCCTTGGCCGGGGGCCCAGCAGATTGCGAGAGCTACTGACCAAAGGGTGGTTTTACTATCTAAATTTCCCTGGCCTGCTGAGTAAACATTTATTGGAAGGATGAACAAGCATTAGCCCTTTAGAAGCTGGGCGGCTGGGGAGGGGAGGACTCCAGCCGTCCAGGGACCCCTCCCACCCCTGTAAATGCAACTGTTCCCTCCCGCAGAGCCTGGCTACCAAGCGAAATCGCTCAGGGGCCAGGGGGTCCGGGCCGAGCCCAGCCCCGGAGCCCCAGTCCGGGTTGTCTCTGTCTCCCCGAGGTCAGGGAGGTTCTGGGGCGGCCGCGGGGCGCCGGGGCGGGAGGCGGCGGCCCGGACCGCGCGGGCACGGGGACAGAGCCCGAGCTCGCGGCCGGGGCGGAGCCGGCGGTGCCTAGCTGGGCGGTGCATGCAAATCCGCCGGGCGCCGGGGCGGGGCGCAGGAAGCCCGGGCGGGCCGGGTCCCGCGCCCAGGAAAACCCCGCGCCGCGCCGCCCGGGGCTCCCCTCCTTCCCGCTCGGGCGCCCGGTGGGCGAATGGACCAGGAGAAGTCAGGTAGGACCCAGAGCCGACGAGCGTCCCCCAGCGCCGAGAGGTCGCCCCCCAGGAAGGGCTCGGGCGCCGGCGGGGGCCCCAGGCGGTGGGGACCCCGAGCGATTGCGCAAGCTCAGGGCCAGCAACTCGCGCCCAGCTCTGTCCATTTCGGGGCAGCGGTGGCGCGGGGCCGGGGGGTTGGGGAAGGGCGGCTTGACCCCTGAGACCTGAGCAGGGACCGCCTGCCAGGGACTTGGGGACGCGGTGCGCACGGGGGTGGGGTGAGGAGAGTCAGGGGCCGCCCCCTGCCCCGCGCTCGCGATGCCGTGCGCATGGAGGGGTGTGGACAGGTGTTGGGGAGGGGGAGTCCTGGGCGGTGCGGAGGTGGCTACTGGGTCCACGACGCGGGGGCAGCGAGGCGTCTCCGACCTTTGGCCTTCTCGGAATGTTGCGTGCACCCAGTAGGAGTTGGCACTTAGGTGTTCGGGCTCCGGCCCGAGCGTTGAGGGGTTTCTGAGCCAAACCAGGCCATCGCCCAGATACGGGCGCCGAGGCCAGGGCAGCCTGGACAGCTGGCCCAAGCTCCCAGGCATTTCGAAGCCAGAGACAGCTGCCTCCCAGCTGTGGACACTATAAACTACCCAGTAACCAGATTCTCCCGGGAGGAGTTTGCGTACAATGCAGACTCCTAGGCCCTTTCCCGGAAAGCCAAGTTTGATAAACCTAGGGGGAAAAAAATCTGAATTCCTTGAAATGGGGCGAGTCGGGGGCCCAAGCAGTTTGCTGGCTGCTAGGATTCAAGGAATGTCCCCAGGCCAGACCTCGCTCAGCCGCAGCCCTACCCTGCTCTCTCCCAGCCCTGTGGGAGGGAGGGGCGACCTCTGCAGCTCCGCCCCGACCTGGGCTTCCCGGAGCCCACGCGTCTGCTGAGACAGGAGTGCCCTTACGAAATTCCGGAAGTCCGATGGGGAAACTGAGGCTCAGTGGGGCAAGTCCAGCCAGCCCACCCCGCAATGAGCCGGGACGGGAGGTGACCCTCCGAGCCATTGCTTCAGCGCCCACTGGGCTCTGTGCTGTCCTGGGCACTGCTGTTTGTCCCCCAGCCACTGCCCCTGGAGGAAGAAGGCAGGGTGGCAGGGGTGGGGGGTGGGGAGCGCAGCTGCTGCAGCTCCGTAGGGGGTGACCACCTCGGGTCCTGGCGGTGGGCGGGGCTTCCTGCTGCAGATGGAGGGGGCTGTTCCTAAGCCAGCCCGCACGTTGGGTAGCCTTGAGTGCCTACCCAGGAGAGGAGGCCAGTGGATTTGGCCTTACCTTGAGCGGCTTGGAGTCGCAATGCAAATTTCCAGACCGCACCCTGCACCCCGGAGCTGCCCCTGGAGGGAGGCGGCCCCCGCAGCGAGCTGGCTCAGCACCCGCAGGTCTGCGAGGACCTGAGGGTTTTCACGTCCCAAGCGTGAGTCAGCCACCCAGCCCAGACACAGTGGGTGCGAGGGCTTGCAGAAAGCCGGGGTGGGTGGCAGCCACACTGTGCCCTGAGGTTCTCCTGCTTGGGATTGGCAGAAGGGCTGACACCAAGGATCACCAGTGGAAAGAGAGACCCGTCCCTAGTCCTTTCCCTGCCCGCCCCTCCCCCGCAACAGTAAGGCAGGAGTAGAGGGCCGCGGGTGATGTGGTGCCTGCCCTGGGTGGCCCTTGCTCGCTGCGTGGGGCTCAAGCTCCTGGATGCTGTCTCCTTGTATTCCTGCTGTTTCTTTGTATTTGTAAAAATCTGGCTTCCATGGTGATGGCTGATGACGTCAAGTCAGTTTTAAATTGTGATTTGATTTGTTTGAAAGATGGAGGTGTAGACAGACAGACAGTAATAGAAAGGGCGATCCCATTTGCTCCCCAAATTCCTGCAGCACTTGAACCAGGCCGGAGCCAGGAGCCAGGAAACACGATCTGAGTCTCCCACGGGGGTGGGTGCCAGGGACCCCAAACCATAGCCCTCACCTGCTGTCTCCCAGGGTGCACAGGGGCAGGAAGTTGGAACTGGGGGTGGAGCTGGGACTGGAACCCGTGCCGTCTTGATGGCTGAGCCAAGCCAGTTTTTGTACGATCCGTGACATAGTTTCCAACGCATAGTAGGTCCGCGCCAGCTGCTTATGGCTGTCGTTGACTTGTTGAGAAGTGCAGCTGGTGGCTCGCCGTAGCCTGCATCTCAGAGGCTCTGCTGGGGGGGGAGCATTGTGGTGGGGACTCCGGCGAGCGCGCAGGCGCATTCTGGAAGGCAGGCAGTCTGTGTGGCTGCCTGGCTGGGGTGCCGCTGTGTAGGGTCCAGTAGATGCATTCTGCGGAGGGAGGGAGGGGGTAGAGGTTGGAGCGCGACTCCTGCCAAGCCTGGGGCTTCCCTCCATTCACACCGACTATGTGACTATGTGAGTGAGCCGCAGGCCACCCTGAGCAGTCCTCCGGGCGGCCTGTGCACAAAGACAAACCCGGGCCTGCTTGGCCACTGGGCCCCGCTGGGTGGACTTGTCCTTGACTGAGCGGGGGGTCAGCGCCTTCCCGCAAAGCCCCCCCCCCAGGGTCCCAGAGAAGCTTCCCTGAGTCTGGGAATGAGCCCCACCTCTTCACGGGCAGCCCCCGGCTTCCCCATTGACTTCTTGCAGTGTTTATTGGCGCCTAGGGACAAAGCGCTTGCTCTCCGGGTGTTTAGTTCTGTGGGAGGAGTCAGCTGCCTCCCCTGAGACCACACACACACACACACACACTCTATCCCCTTCTATCCGCTGGTCCATTCCTCAAATGGCTGCAGTGGCCGGGGCTGGGCCAGGCTTCATCCGGGTCTCCCACGTGGGTGCAGGGACCCAAGCACCTGGCCTGTCTTCCGCTGCTCTCCCAGGTGCATTAGCAGGGAGCTGGATGGGAAGCAGAGCAGCCGGGTCTCTAACCAGGGCCCAGGTGGGATGCAGGCAGAGGAGGACTTTTACAAGGCGGGAAGGGGGGTTGGGGGCTTAAGGGAGGAAAATGGCCAGGCAGAGCCTCAGGGTCAGCTTGAAAGGGGAGGGGGGTGGTCGCTTGGACCCAAGGTGGTCAAGAGCTCCTTCCTAGGTGAGCTCTGGCTGTTCTAGCCATGTCTCTGCAGCCAGCCCCTGGAATTCTTCCGTGCACATCCCTCCATGTGGAGCTCAACACAGGTCTGATTAGTCACAGTGGTTAGCTCACGCTAAGCAGAGTGTGAAAAGGGCAACACAAACCTATTGAGTTTCCGTTACCATCTGACACCCTCCCCCCCACCGCAGAGGGAGGGAGGGAGGGAGGGGTTGCAGGGACCCCGCAGCCGCAACCTGCAATCCTGGGGGGGGGGTGACAGCACTAGAAAGAATAAAGGAAGGGAAAATCAGGGAGGGTCTCCTGGAGGAGGTGACATTTGCAAGAGGCAGAGGCCCCCCGGGGCAAGAAGGAGCCAGGGGGAGGGGCTGAGGAGCAAGCAGGACCCCCGCTTCCTGCCACCTTGTGCTCTGTGCCTGGTTCTGTGTAAACACGCCAGCGCATTCCTTTCCAAGAAACGGTGATGGTGCTCGGGGTTCTGGCCGGGCCCCAGCTGACTCACTCTGGCTCTGGGGAGGCCGTGGGGCCACCTTACCACCTTTGGGGCTGCTTCAGGAACCTGGGGTCTGCGGGAAGGCCAGGTGGGAGGTGGGGAGGGGTGCAGGGCACGGGGCGGGGGTGGGGGCTCCACGACCTCCTGCTCTCCAGGCTTCTGCATCCTCAGAAGGAGGAAGCAGATGGGGGGTGGGGGGGCTGGGGGGGAGGGGGAGATGGGGGCGGGGAAGGAAGGGTCCCCCCCCCCCCCCCCCCCCCCGCTTCTGGGGCTGGGAGCCTGGAGTCTGCACGGCCCTTGGAGGAAGGGGATAGTCACATAGTCACAGAGGCCCCCTCGTGTTGGGTGCCAGGCTGGGCTGGGGACACGGGAGATCCGGGAGCATGCGCCAGCAAGGGACTGACTTGGGGAGGTGGATATGCAGGCAAGAGTGATCCAGGCAGGAGCGGCAAGTGCAAAGGCCCCTTAAGGACCCAGTGGGCGCTGCCACTGTTATTCGGGCTTCATAGATGCAGTGACACTGGCACAGAGAGGGTCAGGAGCCTGCCGAAGGTCACACAGCAGGGCAGGGCTGTAGACCTGGAAGGGGTGGAATGCTCTGGCTGTTCAGGGCTGTGTTTAAACTCAATGAAAAGTCTGCTCCACTGCTGAAGGCCCTCCCACCACGTAGTTTTATTGTAGTTTTATTTATTTGATTATTTATTTGTTTATTATTATTATTTATTTGATTATTTATTTATTTGAGAGGTGGAAAGATACAGAGCTAGAGAGAGAGAGAAGCAGATGATCAATCCATGGATCTATTGACCAACTGATCGATTGATAGGACTAGCTTCCATCCTCTGGGTCACTCCCAAAATGCCCATTACAGTCAAGGCTGGGCTTGGGCTGAAAAGCTGGGAGGCAGGAATGTGGTCAGGGCTCCCAGGTGGGGGACAGGAACCCTGTCATTTGAGCCACCACCTGCTGCCTCCAGGGTGCACATCACCAGGGAGCTGGAGTCGGCAGCCGGAGATGATCCCAGAACCCAGCACTCCGATGTGGGATGTGCCATTTTTTTAAAATATTTATTTATTTAATCGAAAAGCAGAGTTAGAGAGAGGGGGAGAGACTGAGAGAAAGAGGTCTTGCATCTGCTGGTTCACTCCCCAGATGGCTGCAATGGGCGGAGCTGGGCCCGTCCGAAGCCAGGAGCCAGGAGCTTCTTCCAGGTCTCCCACACGGGTGAAGGGGCCCAAGCACCTGGGCTATCTTCTACTGCTTTCCCAGGCCATAGTAGAGAGCCAGATCGGAAGTAGAGCAGCCAGGACTAGAACTGGCGCCCATATGGGATGCCGGCACTGCAGGTGGTGGTTTTTACTCACTACGCCACAATGCCCGGCCTGGGATTTTAACTGCTAGGCTCCATGCCTGCTCCTGGTTGTGTGTTGGCTGCTCACCTGCCACGCCCCTGCCCCGCCAACCTGGGAGTGTAGTCAGGCCAGGGCTGGTTCCTCTGAGCCCCATTTTCCAGACGATCTGATTATTCTACAGATCAGCTTTCAAATGAGCCAGGTCTGCATCGCAGATAGCGAGGGAACAGCAGAGCAGAGGGGCGGAGGGCAGTGGGATCCAAACTCAGGGCCGCCTAAAGGGCATGATGTGGCCTCTTCCCTAACCTTTCCCCCTCCCCCACCCCGCCCCCAATTCATCCCTTTTGTTGAGACCCTTGGTGTGGAACCAGACTCAGTGACTGCCAGGTGCCTTGGAAAACAGCTGGCAAAAGCCACAAGTTGCCCGGGACAGCTTGTGAAACAGATCAAAGTTGCCAGTGGTTTCAAAGAGCCCCCTACTCCCTACTTTGCCAGCTGCAAGCCCCCTTCCTCCCCGCCCCCTCCTCCGGGCAGACAGCGGCAGATTCACCCCTTAACCAGATAAAAACCCAGCCCTCTGCGCGCCCTGCGTGCTGTCTCTTTGCAAGAACAGACTGTCGCCCCCCACTTCACATCTATAAAGTAACCTGTCTCTGTTGCAGTCACCTCTGTCTCCTTTCTTTCTCATCCCTGGGGGCTGCGAAAGGCCAGAACCGTGAGCTATTCCAGACCTCACACTGCCCACCCAGAAGCCTTTGCAGCTGGCCGTGGTTCCCAGCGTCCCAGCCTGAGGGGTGTGGTTTAAAGGGACTAAAGGCTGGCAGGGAATTTGGGGAGCAGAGGCACCGAGCACCACTTTGCAGGTCCCAGGGGAGGCCTGAGGTTCTCAAAAGAGGAAACGAAATGTCCCTGGGGCGGGCCGTGGCGCGTCGCCAGGCTGGGGCTTGGGACGGCGTAGCTGCTGGGGACAGAGCGGCTGCAGCTCCCGGGGAGACACTGTCTCCTGAAACTTGGGCAAATCCCCTTGCCAGGAGCTCCCATCGTCTGCTCTGGCCTGGCCCAGGATTTGTCTTGCTCAGACTCCGTCACCACAGTGATTCCAGGTGCTGTCCCCAAGGTTAGGGCTGGCTGCGGACATGGTTCCGAGTCCCACTCGACACCCGTGACCCTTCCCCAAAGCCTGCTGTGTCGAGGAGAGACAGACTGTCACCTCCTTGGATCAGGAGCCCATACCTCTGTTGATGCAACCTGCAGGCATGCTTGGTGGTGGCTGCGTGCTGCCTGGGGCTCGCCTTGTCCTTGCCAGATTTTCCCCACCTCTCACCCCGTGAGCTGGCGGAGGATTAGCCTAGTGAGCCACGGCACCGGCTACTGCTCTGACATCTAACCCTGGGGCCAGTTGGTCTCCCACATGCATGAAACCTGACAGCCCTGCCTTCCTCCTGTCGGGCTGCTGTCCCTCAGCTGGGGCCTGTGAGCCCAGTTCCTGCCATTGCAGCAGCATCCATTGTTTGTGGGGGGCCTTGGGTTGCTTTCTTGGTGCTCAGAGTTCGTCCTTTGCCGCTCACTCTGTCCCCACCGAGTCAGGTTTCTCTTGCCCAGCTGTGGCCTCTTTGCTTTCTCTCAACTGCTCTCTGAGGCCAGCAGCCCTGTCTCCATTTCACAGATGGGAAGACAGAGGCTCTGAGAAGACCCTTTGGTTTGTCAAGTTCTCCCAGCCAGTCCAAGAGGAGTGTGCACCGAGGCCCAGGGTTGTGCTGCTGTGTCTGGGATGCTCCCAGGCCCCTGCCCTCCTGGTGGCCCCTGCCCACCTGGCTGGCTGCCCCCTGCCCGCGTCCCTGTGTCCCTGCACCTGTGCTAGCAGCAGTGTGGGGTGGGGCAACTGGAAGAACTTGACCGAGAGCGTGGCCTGCCTCTTCTGCTTGCCACACCTGTCTGCAGATAGGGAGCAGCAAGCTCATTGGGTCTGCCAAGGGGGCAAAGTCCCAGTGGCTGTTGAGACAGGTCCAGTGCAGAGGGCAGGGCCGACTCCTCTGGGCCGCTCACTGCCCCGCCTTTTGGGGGAGCCCCCTGAGCCCCTGGGAGCCTCAGTCTGCTGCTCCGTGCAGGGGTCTTGTTTGACCACTTGTGCCTGCTGGTGGGAGAGGGGTCCACAGAGGGACTTCCGGGTTGCTTCCTCCCTGCCATCCACTGTGCCAAAGAACGCACAGCCCAGAGGCCTGGGCTCAAACCCCATCCCCGCCTTTTACAAGCTGTGTCCTCGGCCAGGTCTGGAAGCCCCTCTGGGACCCTCGTCTCCATGTCTACAATGGGGGCCGGGTTCCCGGCACCTGCTGTGCCTCTTCTCATGGTGTCAGGGTTAAATGAGTCTGTGGGAGGCAGCAGGGGGTGTCCAGTGCTCCTCTGTTGGCCGGGTCTGATAAGACAGAAGCTGAGGGTGAAGACGGGGATGGGTGGGACCCACGGGGAGAGCAGCCCGGGGCGTGGCCTCCCATGGAGAAACTGGGGACCCACTGGGAGTATGGATCCTGGTGATTTCTGCCAGCCTCAGGCAGGAAGCCCCAAGGAGCTGTGACCGTCACTAAGAGGGGGCAAACAAGTCAGCACCTGCCTGCCCCCAGCTCTCTACAGGAGCTCCGGGCCACGGCTGGTTCGTGTTGACCAAGCGGTGAGAAAGTGGCCACTTCTGGCCCCTGGAGCCGAAGCTCCGCCTCCATCAGGGCTGGCTGACCCGGCCTGCCTGCACACAGCAGGTGGAGAGGTGGGGGAAGGGAGGCTTCCTTCTGACAATCCGCAGATCTTTCTGGAAGCCTCTGGTGCGTGCCAGGTACTGTGCGAGGCTCTGGGGAGGTGGGAGTGGGTGTGCCTGTCGGGTTTGCGCAAGCAGTAGATGACGCGAGGGTGACGTGAGGGTGACAGCAGGCTTCAGGGACCTGGGCTCCACAGGGACATAAAGGCAGGTCTGGGGCCAGTGCTTGCGATTTAGCACGTGGGATCAGGACGCGGGGTCACCGGGCCCTCCCCTGGCCCTCTGGAATCTTCTGAATCTGGACTTGGCCTCCAGGATCTAGGGTGGAGGTGCTTGGGTCACAAGCGTCAGTCACAAGGATCCGCACTGAGTGTCCAGCCTGAGCCTTCCAGCTCTGTTCCATATCGCCTGAACCACTGCCCAGCCCACCGGACCCCTGGTCCCTGGAGCATCGCTGCAGAGGCCCCGCCCACCCCAGCCTCAGCTCCGCCCAGGGCCCAGTTGAGCAGTTGGGAAGTGGGCCCTGGCCTCCCCCCTGCCTGGCTGTTCTCTCGTTCTCCTCTCTTCTCTTCCCTCCACTCCTCCCTCGCTCACAGACCTCCCCAATCTGGAAACTGGGCTCACGCGTCACTGAGTGTTAGGAGTGAAGTGAAACTGCTGGTCGTTCCCTGGGCACCTGCTCTCCCTGGGGGCGGGGCCCGGGGCGGGCGGGGCCTTCTGAGCACAGGTGTGAGCCATGCTCTCTGCCCTCACCCAGCCGGCCTCCTTTGGACCTGTGGTTCCCTTTCCTGCACTGTGCCTGCCCCAGGGCCTGGCCCGCACAGTCCCATTTCTGGCACTGGTCCCTCCCACAGCCCGTGCATCCTGGCCGTGGCTCTGAGCCATTTTCGGCATCTCAACCATCTTTTCTCTGTCCCAGCCCGCCCCATCCGTGCTGTGTGCTGGCGGGGAATCCTGTTGACTCTGCCTTCAACCTCTTTGAGCAGCAGCCTCAGAACCCCAGGGTCTGGCGCTGGGGCTCTGACCAATGCAGTGTCTCTGCCCTTGACCCATACACAGCCTTTCACATGCCCCAGCCAGAGGATCCCCGTTTTTACTTTAGGTTTTGTTTATTTATTTGAAGGGCAAAGACAGAGAAACAGAGGAGAGAGAGAGAGAGAGAGAGAGAGAGATCTTGCATCCACGGGCTCACTCCCCAAAGTGCCCGCAACAGCCGAGGCTGGGCCAATGGAAGCCAGGAGCCTGGAACTCGGTTTGGGTCTCCCACATGTGTGGCAGGGGCCCAAACACTTGAACTGTCACCTGCTGCTTCTTAAGATGTGGCATCAGGGAGCTGGATCAGAAGCAAAGAAGCTGGCACTGGGTGGCGGCCCTCTGATAGGGCACGCGGGAGTCCCAGGTGGCAGCTTAGCCAGCTGCGCCACAGCACCTGCTCCCAAGGGACCTTTTAAAAGTCTCATGATGTCACTTTGCTCCGAAACCTCCGGTAACTCCGCACTCACTCAGATAGTAGTTCAAAGAAGGGAGTGAGCGAGTGGACGAGCAGCATGTAGGATCCGTGGTGGCTGGCACAGAGCAGGTGCTGGGGGGCCTCCAAAGGCGGTGAGGGCCGTGAGCAAGCAGTAGGCGCCCTGGAAGGCAGAGATGCTCTGTTGGCTAACTTGCTGATTCTTGCTGCTGCGGGGCTGGGCTGAGCTGAGGCGGGCAGGCAGGGCCCCGGCCACTCTGGGCATCGCCACCACCTGGGGTGGGGCTGCAGACGTGGCCGCTGATTCTGGGAACCCCAGCTGGGCCGCTGCTCTGGGGAGCAATGTGTCCCTGGTCCCCTGCCAGCCTGGCCCTGCTGTCCCCGAGTCCAGAGGAAGCCAACCGGCTTCAGATGCGAGAGCGTCAGGGTGAGCCGCTCCGGAGGCCCCTGCAGCCGTGTCCCTGGTGTACGGTGGTGGGGGTGCAGGTGGGGTGGCTGCATCCTGGCTGCAGAGCTGGTCCCCTCCTTCCAGGCACATTTTCAGCCCAGAGAAGAGCAGTGCAGGCAGCCCTTGCACCCATCTGGGCTGGCTCCTTTGGTTTCAGGGCACCCCACTGACTCCACCCCCACCCCCATTTTCTAAGCTGTGAGTTAACTGTGTTCTATCACCAACAGGCCTGTGTTCCCAGGTTCGATGCTTCTGCTCGCCTCCTGGCTCTGGCTTTCTGCAGCTTTGCATGCCCCCCTAACTCCACGACCTTGACCTTGGCACTGGCCCGCTCTGCAGCTCCATTTTCCTCCTTGACCTTTGAGGCTGCTCACGTTACCTGCTGGGCGTACTGTAAATGACAAGTTCTCTTTCACACCCCCAGCAGCGTACGGAGAGGGGCCTGTGTCACGTCTTCCGACTGTGGATCACTTCTGTCGTGAACCTTTTCTGTCCTTTGCCTGTTTTTCCCAAGGGGGTGTTTGTCTCATTGATTCCGTAGATCTCTTTGCATATTGAGGCCACTTACCCTTTGTCACGTAGATCGCCGCCTTTTCCTCTGCTTGCTTTCTATTTATTTTTCAGGGTGTGTTTTGATCTCAGGAAGTTGAAGATTTTTTTTTTTGCAGTCGGGTCTTGCTATCTTTGCCATCTGCTCTCTGAAATGAAATGAACATGTGTGTGTGTAACCTCACTAACACGATGTGAGATGGTAACAGGTGCTGTGATAAGAAGTCGCCTCCCTCAGGCGTGGACGGCCTGGGAGAGGAAAGAGTGGGAGGGTGTCCAGGTGTCGGGGATGCCTGGGGGGGGGGGGGCGTGTGAGGGACGGAGGAGAGAGAGGACACGAGGATCAAGTGTTTGAGGGTCGCCGGGCTGGCTCATCAGGGAGCTTCGAATTTCTTTCATTGTCATGAACTTTGTATTTTCAGATAATTACGCAGATTTCACACCCGGTTGTAAGCAATGTACTGAGCTATCCCCTGTATACTCAGTTCCCCCACTAGCAAGCGGTACCTTACCCATCGCCACCCGGGGGTTGGCCATGCAATGGCCCGGATCTGGTTCCGGTTCCCCTGGTTGCTGGGCTCCCTGCGGACACGTGTGTGCGTGTGTGTGGGGGTGTGTGTGTGTGCACGTGTTCCATTCCTTGCTGTCAGATCACTGTGTGTGTGCCCATGGACAGGTGTGTGCCCATGTATGTGTGTGCATGTGTTCCGTTCCTTGCGGTTGTATCCCTCGCAGAGGTCTGAGCACCCACCACACAGACAAGACACAGAATGCCTGTGTCACTGCCCGGAGCCCTCCTGTCTCCTTTTATGGCCACATCCAACTGCTGGCCTGTCCCCCCCCCCCCCCCCACCGCCACGCTTAGCCTCTGCACCACTCATCTGTTTTCTGTTTGCACAATTTGCCATTTCGAGAATGTTACAAGGAATCGCAGTGTGTACTCTTTGGGGATCGGCTTTTATCACTCAGAAGTCTGCATTGTACTGAGCTACTCATTGCTTAGGAGAGGGGCCTTTTTAAAGAAAGGATTTTTAAAAAATTTATTTGAGCCGGCACTGCGGCTCACTAGGCTAATCCTCCGCCTGCAGCACCGGCACCCTGGGTTCTAGTCCCGGTTGGGGTGCCGGTTCTGTCCCGGTTGCTCCTCTTCCAGTCCAGCTCTCTGCTGTGGCCCGGGAAGGCCGTGGAGGATGGCCCAAGTGCTTGGGCCCTGCACCTGCATGGGAGACCAGGAGGAAGCACCTGGCTCCTGGCTTCGGATCAGTGCTCTGCCCCAGCTGGCAGGCACATGGCTCAGCCCTGCTGGCCCGTTTGTTTAGCAGGAAAGTGGGGGTGCTGGGTTCTTGGGCAGGTGCAGCAGGGCGGTACATCCAATGCCGCAGGCAAAGCTCCCAGCCCAGCGCAGGGCTGCACCTGTGTGGTGCACACACACAGCTTGGCTCAGCATAGGATGCTGTTTCTAACAGCTAGGCCCTGCTTGGCCATGGCCTGGGAGCGAGTGCCCCGTCCGTGGAGGGAAGCAAGCAGAGAGTGGTGGCAATGTGTCCGAGATGGGGTATTTGCAGGGTATTCCTGTTCAGGTCAGCCCCAACTCATCAAGAACCCCAGGATTCACAGTGGCAACTTGAAGTCGTTGCCCCTGCCACACGTCCTGATCGCCTGGCGATTGACTGTCAGTTCCTTTGCTCATCTGCGTGTCTGTTCCCTGAGCCGAGTGCAGAGGCCTCTGTACTTACTGCACCTGTGCTGTGGTTTCTCTTAAGATGCAGCACCCAGGGGCCAGTGTGGTGGCACCTGCAGTGCCGGCACCCTAAATGGTTGAGTCCCGGATGCTCCCCTTTCGATCCAGCTCCCCGTTCATGCACCTGGGAAAAGCAGCAGAAGATGGCCCGGGTGCTTGAGCCCCTGCCACCCACGTGGGAGACCCGGATGGAGCTCCTGGCTCCTGGCCGTGGCCTGATCCAGCCCCAGCTGTTGCAGCCATTTGGGGAGTGAACCAGCAAATGGAAGATTCTCTGTCTCAAATCAATAAGTAAATAAGTATATATATATATATATACACACACACACACACACACACACATATATATATATATATATATATATATATTTAAAGCAGCAGCTGCCTATGTGTGAAGCCAGCCAGTGCGTGCACATGTTTGTGTGTGTGTGTGTTTGCACACGCATGTGTCCGGGTGTGCCCTCTACCACAGATCAGGGAAGGGCGCCGAGTGTGGCGGATGGGCTGTTTCAGCCAACCCTGGCTGGGCGGCCTGACTGCCCTGCCCGCCTTCAGAGAGCTTCACCACAAAGGTCTTGCTGCTGTGTGGCTTCCGGCAGGCCCCTTGGCCACTCGGTTTCTCTGCGCTCACACTTGGAGATGAAGGGAGACCTTTGCCATCTCTGCCACAGGCTGCTGTGGGCCCCTGTGAACTTGTGAACACTTCTGAGGCTGTGCAGAGGAAGCTGGCGCTGGGGACCCGCGCCCCGCCCCCTTCTGTGATCTTCCACTGTGACCCCCAGCAGGGCAAGGCCAAGGCCCCCTCCTCTACCCTTGTGCTGAGCCCACGAGGGGCCCCAGGTCATGTTCAAAGTCATTGACTTGAGTTAGGTGCACCTGCTGGGATTCATCAGTGAGCAAGGCTGGCCCTGGCTGTTGGGGTGGCAGACAGTTGAAGAAGGGACAGCTCGCCCCTGTGATCCTTGCGCTGGGAACCCAGGACACTCGTGGAAGAGCGTGAAGCTGCAGTGGCTTCAGAGTGTCTGTCGTCACAAGTGTGACGGCTGCACATGGACGACAGTCCCTGAGAAGCAATGCTGTGTCCTGCTCCGGGTGGTTCACCTTAATCCTTGGGTGAAAGCCACGCCCACTAGGGTCCGCCCTGTAAAGTGAGTCCTGTACTGGGTGGGCTTCTTTCAGAAGCTTGTGGACACGCAGATGTAAAAGATCCGTCAGGAGGGTGGGTGCTAGGCCGAGCCAGTTAGCACGCCTGTATCAGATGTCAGAGGGCTTGGGTTCCATCCGCGGCTGCTCCCGACTCCAGGTTCCCGCTGATGCACCCTGGGAGGCAGCAGTGATGGCTCGGATACTTGGGTCCCTGCCACCCACCCGGGAGACCTCGTGGAGTTCTTGGTTGCTGTCTTAGGCTCCAGCTGGGGGCCATTTGGGGGCCACAGGGAATGAACCTGTGGATTGGTAGCTTGCTCGCTCTCTCGCTCTCTCTCTCATGTGTGTGTCTTTCTCTCTCTCAAATAGATTTTTTAAAGGTAAGTTTATTCTGTGGCAAAAGCTTTGGAAACTCATGCACACGAGGGGTCTTCAGCGCTCATGGGAACACTGTGCACGGATTTCTCAGCTTTTTTGCACCAAAGTATCTTTGAATTCCATGCTTCCATGTGTGAAGTCCTCTCGTATTTTGACTCATTGGCCTGCTCTTCACACTGGGGGAATGCTGCCTCTGGATGGCTTCCTTTTTAGGAAAAAAAAAAAAAGTGTATTTCTTTCCATGTACGTGAAAGGCAGAGCAACAGAGAGAGACAGAGATGGAGAGAGAGAGAGATCTTCCATCCACTGGCTCATTCCTCAAATGGCCCCAACAGCCAGCATTGGGCCAGGCTAAAGCCAGGATCCCAAAACTCCACCTGGGCCTCCCATGTGAGTGGCAGGGACCCAAGCACTTGGGCCACTCTCCGCTGCTTTCCACGCACAGTAGTAGGGAGCTAGATCAGAAGTGGAGCAACCGGGACTCGAACCCACACTCTGATTTGGGATGCCGGCGTCCCAAGCAGCAGCTTAGCCCTCAGCCCCCTGAGTGTCTTTCTTAACTGGCGCTGTGGTCTGACTGTGCCTCCCCCCTCCAAAAAAAAAAAAACCAAATCCTGTGTTGGAATTCATCCCCCAAAGGATTGCATTGAGAAGCCCTGACTTAGGGCGAGTGCTTAGTTCCCAAGGGCTCTGGCCCGTGAGTGGGAGTTGGGGGGAGCAGGTTGGCCTGGGGGCGGCGTCATACAGATAGCAGAGAGCAGCCCCCACGTCCGCTGGTGCCTGGGACTCCCCAGCTTCCGCTTGTGGGCACGAGATGTCTCCCTTGCACGTTACCCAGTCTGACGCGGTAGCCCGGGTACATCAAGCTTTGGCTGTGTTCTGGTCACCGTTTAAGGGTTCTGCTGTGTCAGCTCCTGTAACTCCCATGATGCTCTGCTGTTTCTGGCCCCATTCACGGATAAGGAAACTGAGGCACAGAAGGGCAGCTTGCTCCCTGTCCACAGCTGACAGGTGACCAAGCAGGTTCTTAAGAAAGGGGATCATCCAAGACGTGTGTGTGTGTGTGTGGGTGGGTGGGTGTGGGCGCATGCGTGCGCGCACGTGCCTGTGCGTGGTTCTCCACACAAAGAGGCTGTGTGATCTTGGCTCAGCTAACCTGGAAGGCTTCTTGTAGGCAGAGGCACAAAAGGCCAGAGCAAAGCAGGGCTCCTTCCCATGTTAGGCGGGCACTAACCCACTTGCTCTGTCTCTACAGGCCCCTTCCCCTGTCCCGATGGGGTGGCTTTGCTGTGGGTTCCTGCTCCCCGTGAGCTGCCTGATCCTGGCGTGGGCGGCAGCCTCTGGTAAGTCACCCCCGTCCATCGCCTCATTGTTGACCATGAACTGTACGTCCCAGGGGCCTGGGGTATGTCCGTGAGCAAAGCAAAGATCCCCCGGGGTTGCATCATCAGAGGCAAGGGCATGAGCAATGACTCACGGTCCCCGTAGTAAGTGGAGTTGGAAATCAATGCGCAACGGAAGCAGCTCATGGCCCGCTGAACAGCAACGGCAGGCAGCGGCAGAAGGCGACCCGGCTCAGCTGCACAGCCGTCTAATCCAGGATGCGGACGGCTCCGCCAGGGGCGGGTGTTTTGGGGGAGCAGGTGGCGATCGGGGTTTGCTTTGGACATGAGATGACCTGGGGGCTGTCGATTTGGTGGCTGGCGCCTCTGCTTAGCTATGCAGTGACGTCAGCTGGGATGCCGCGGGGATCTCAAGCCACGAAGCAAAGCCAATGTACAGACTCCGGGACTCCCGTCCTCGCAAGCCCCTGATTAGCTAGGAGGGAGCCGAAAGGAGGACTCCAGCCTCCCCACCTTAGGCTGAACCCACTGGGAGCCAGAGGGCCAGGATCCCCTGCGTGATGGAGACCCTGGGGTTGGCCTCCTGAGCTCAGAGGGGGCGGGGCAGGGAATATTGAGAGAACACAGGTGCACCTTCCGCTCAAGCCGCAGGAGTCCTGGTCGTGGCCCCTGAGCCGTGGGACAGGGGGTGCGTGGTGCGTGCCAGGGTCCACTTTGTGCCACAAGAGTCGGTTTCCCGCCTATCTCGGCGGCGGTACTTGTCCGCCCCACCTCCCCTCCCCAGACTTGTGGGTTCCTGGCTGCTCAGAGAGGATGTTCCTGTGTCTCTCCAGGGAGTGCCCAAGTACTACACAAGCCCTCCTGCATCTCCGACTACCTCAGCATCTCCACCTGCGAGTGGGAGATGGCCCGTCCCACCAACTGCAGCGCCGAGCTCAGCCTGTCCTACCAGCTGGAGGCTGTGGTCCCTGAGTGAGTCTGAGCGGGCGCTGGGGGGACCAGGGGCTGGGGGCCAGGGAGTGGGAGCTATGCCCTAAAGCGCTAGCCCTGGCCTGGTCTGGGTGCTGCGCCGCAGGGCACGGTGCCAAACTCGGTTTGCTGGGGCTTTGTGGGTGCGGGGGCAGAGCAGAGGTGGTGTCTGAGACAGGGCGGAGGGCCCCTGGGACTCTGAGCAGACTGTCCCAGGGGTCTGTGGCTATTGGACAAGACAAGAAGTTCTCAGACTGTGTGGCTGTAGGACCCCCAACGCTCTGGTCGGGGTGGCCCCCATCAAGCGATGGTTACCTGGTTAGAACTTACGCCTGGGAGATTTCCACCCCACACTCCAGCAGCCCTCAGAGAGGGGGTGGCGTCACGCATCTGTGGCCTCTGCAGCCTCCTGAAAGTAGAAGCTGGGTCCTGTCTGGGTGGCGGGAGAATCAGTGAAAGTTGACCTTGACCTTGACCCCAGTGCTCAGACTAGGCTTGGAGGAGACTTGATGGGGGGTGGGGATAAAGTGAGCACAGAGTTCACGGTGATGGCAGCCAGGTTGTCACAGGTGCTCCTCTGGGACGCTGTGTGACAGGTGGATGATGGATGGATGGACAAGTGGATGACAAGACATGATCAGGCACACAGGCATCCAGTGATGGGTGCATCTCATGTAAGGTACACTGGTCCCGGGGCTATTCCATGATTATGCTCTGCTTCAGTGCAGTGGCATAGACCAAGGGTTGGCAAACTAAAGCCACGGGCCAAACCCAGCCCACATGTCAGTTTGTGTAAATAAAGCTTTATCACAACCCCGCCGCTTCACGCACATCCTGTGTCCGTGGCTGTGTTTAGTCTACCGTGGCCATAGCACTGAGAAGCTGGGAGAGAACTGGTACCCAAGTACCCCGTGGAGTCCTGGAGGCCGGGCGATCGGGAAGTTGGGAGCCAACATGGCTCCTTGGCATGTGCCGGGGTCTGGTCGTGGCTTGCCAGCAGCCTCCGCGTGCCCAGCCTAACCACGGCCCCCGTGGCTGCAGGAACTACACGTGCATCCCCGAGAACCGCAGAGACACCGTGTGTGTGTGCCACATGTTCATGGAAGTCATAGTCGGAGGGGACACCTACAAGCTGGACCTGTGGGCGGGGCACCAGCTGCTGTGGTCGGCCTTCTTCAAGCCCAGTGAGAATGGTGAGTGGGGTGGGGCTGGGCGCAGTCGCCTCCATGCCAGCCAGGCTGGCCGGGCTCCCGTGCAGGCACTATGGGGTCGGAGCGGCAGGAGGAAGCCCCAAATCTGCTGGGGCTCTCCACCCCCCAGCACCTTGGCTTAGCGATTGAATACAGCCCCCTGGATTGAAGCGGCCAGGAGGGCATGTGGAGGTGGCGCACGTTAACGGAAGACGAGCTTGCTATAGATGGAAGCAGGACCTGGGGACAGTCTTTCTGCCCTCCGCTGCCTTGTTCAGTGGTTTTGACCAAGGCAGGCTGACCTTGTCCTGGACCCCCGAATCCCTGCGGGAATCCTCCCCCGCCCTCGCCCCACGAGCTCGCCCTAGCATAGTTTAAAACAGGAACTTAAACACCACTCACGTCTTGCTGGGTGACCTTGGGGGAGTCCCAAGGCCTCTCGGAACCTCAGGTTTCCAAAGGGAGTGGGCACCCCCTTTTAGCGATTGACTAAAACCGTTGCTCAGAGAAGCAAGGTCAGCATGCTGTCTCAAGTCTCATGGCTCCCCTGGAGAGCGCAGGCGGAATTTAGAGAGAGTCTCGGGCAGAGACACCCCCTGGGGGCCTCCCAGCTCAGCCAGCCTCCCGGGAGTCCTGCTCGGGTGCAGGACTGACCCCATGAGTGAGCTTGCAAAGCAGTTGTATACTGGTGTATTGCTCACAGTCAGTGCTAGACACCCCTCGAGATGCCCACATACCATATCAGGTGTCTGGGTTCCAGGGGCGACTCTGCTCCCACTTCCTGCACCTGCTCACCCTGGGAGGCAGCAGGTGATGACCCAGTGCTCGGGTCCCTGCCCCCCACGTGGGAGACCTGGATCCAGTTCCTGGCTCACTCTCTTACTCTCCCCCCCCCTTCGAATAAATAAAAATAAATAACATATTTAAAAGATAGGCTTATTGGGTCTGGCTTTGTGGCATAGTGGATTAAGCCACTGCCTGCGACACCAGCGTTCCATACTGGCACAGGTTCAAAAACCAGCTGTTCCACTTCTGATCCAGCTCCCTGCTAATGTGCCTGCGAGAGCAGCAGAAGATGGCCCGAGTGCTTGGGCTCCTGCGCCCATGTGGGAGACCTGGAAGAGGCTCCTGGCTGGTTCATTCCCCAAATGGCCACAATGGCTAGGGCTGGGTCAACCCGGAGCCAGGGGCTTCCTCTGTGTCTCCTATGCGGGTGCAAGGGCCCCACTGCTTGGGCCATTTTCTGCTGATTTCCCAGGCACATTAGCAGGGAGCTGGATCAGAAGTGGAGCAGCCGGGATTTGAATCAGTGCTCCAGTAGGGGATCTGTGGCCTCAAGTAGTGGCTTACCCCACAGTGTCAAGACACAGGCCCCCGCTGTGTTGCATTTTAGAAATATCATTGTCATTGTCATCATCATCATCACGGTGATGGCTTCTCCTTAGGTCTCTCGGTCAGCGTGGTGCCCCATCCTAGGCACTGTGGCAGCGCCAGCGGTGACGAAGTCAGGTGGCCTGTGGGCGCAGGTGCAGCCGGGCGCTGGGCCGTGGTCTCCTGCATCACCCCGGGCGGCCCCTCACACAGGCAACTTTCACTTTTCTCCCGCAGTGAAACCCAAGACCCCCGGCAACCTCACGGTCCACACCAACGTCTCTGACACGGTGCTGCTGACCTGGAGCAACCCATACCCTCCGAACAACTTCCTGTACGATGACCTGTCCTACATGCTCAACGTCTCCAGCGAGGCGGACCCCACGGAGGTGAGCGGGGTCCTCCACGGCCCCCTGGGAGCGAGGGAGCTTGGGCTGTCCCGGGCAAGGCTCTCAACTTCGCAGGGTGCAGAGAGTGGGCCTGTGAGCCTTTGTTCTGTTTCCTGTCCCTGCTGTGCTAGGAAGGACTCTGGGCCACACCTGTTTTGGGGAGGGGGGGGTGAGGAGCAGAACAGGTGCACCTCGGCCTCACATTTCAGGGATCCAAGTCCCAAAGCCAGGTGGCCACTGCGGGTCAATTCCTCTCAAAGCCAACCCAACCAAGAAGGCTCGGTGGAACTGGCTTAGTCACTAATCCCTCTTTTGACAGAGGTGGGAGGCCCCAGGTTTAGAATTATGCACCCTCCCCCCACCCGCCACCGCTGCCACCACCACCACCACCTCCGAGGAAACAGGTTCAGCCAGAAGTCAAGGCCACCCCACTCCTGGCTCCTGGTCCCATTCGCTGCCATGGGGCACCCTTGGCAGGTGCTCCTTGTTTTTCATTCCCAGCAATGGTAGCAGGGGGGTTCCTTTTAATTTATTCCTTTTTTAAAAAAAGATTTATTTATTTATTTGAGAGTCAGTGTTACACAGAGAGAGGAGAGGTCTTCTATCCGATGGTTCACTCCTGAATTGGCCGCAACAGCTAGAGCTGTGCCGATCCGAAGCCAGGAGCCAGGAGCTTCCTCCAGGTCTCCCACGCAGGTGCAGGGGCCCAAGGACTTGGGCCATCCTCTACTGCTTTCCCAGGCCACAGCAGAGAGCTGGATCAGAAGTGGAGCAGTCGGGTCTCGAACTGGTGCCCATATGGGATGCCAGCACTGCAGGCCAGGGCTTTAACCCACTGCACCACAGCACCGGCCCCCCATATTTTATTTGAAAGGCAGAGTGGGCCGGCGCCGTGGCTCAACAGGCTGGTCCTCTGCCTTGTGGCGCCGGCACACCGGGTTCTGGTCTCGGTCGGGGCACCAGATTCTGTCCTGGTTGCCCCTCTTCCAGGCCAGCCTTCTGCTGTGGCCCGGGAGTGCAGTGGAGGATGGCCCAGGTGCTTGGGCCCTGCACCCCATGGGAGACCAGGATAGGCACCTAGCACCTGGCTCCTGCCATCGGATGAGCGTGGTGCGCCGGCCGCAGCGCGCTGTCCGCGGCAGCCATTGGAGGGTGAACCAACGGCAAAAGGAAGACCTTTCTCTCTGTCTCTCTCTCTCACTGTCCACTCTGCCTGTCAAAAAAAAAAAGAAAGGCAGAGTGACAGAGGGAGAGGGAGAGGGATCCATCTTCCATCCGCGGGTTCACCTCCTGAATGCCCACAACAGCTCAGGCTGGGCCAGGCTGAAGCCAAGAGCCCAGAAGTCACTCTGGGTCTGCCACTTGGGTGACAAGGGGCCAGGTACTTGAGCCATCACCTGCTGCCTCCCAGGGTGCACATTAGTGGGAAGCTGGAGTGTGTTTAACCACTGCGCCAAATACCTATTGCCACCAGAGGTCCCTTTTTAAATACAAGGATTGACCTCTTTAAAAAGGGAGAGCAGGGGGGTTGGTGTTGTGGTGCAGCGGGTTAAGCCGCCATCTGCACCCATTTGGATGCAGGTTCGAGCCCCGGCTGCTCCTTTTCCAGTCCAGCTCCCTGCTAATGCATCTGGCAAAGCAGTGGAGGATGGCCCAGGCGCTTGGACCCCTGCACCTGCCTGGGGGACCCACATGAAGCTCCTGGCTCCTGGCTCCTGAAGCCATTTGGGGAGTGGACCAGCAGATGCAGGATCTCTCTGTCTCTCCCTCTCTCTCTCTGTAACTCTGACTTGCAAATGAATACATCACTCTTGAAAAAAAAATAAAATAAAAGCAAATACAAAGGGGAGAGTTGATTTATAGGAAGGCATCAAATAAGCAATGCTGGGGGGCCGGGCCACACCCCAGGGCAGTGTAGCCCCCTTTGTCTCAACTGGGTCTGGTGTCCTTTCCTGCCACCCCCACAGCCCCCCGCACTCCAGCAGGTGCACTCACATCTCGCTCTCTTCTTGCAGATCAAAATCTACAACGTGACCTACCGGGAGCCCACCCTGCGCCTGCCAGCCAGCAGCCTCAAGGCCGGGGTTTCCTACTCGGTGCGGGTGAGGGCCCGGGCCGGGAGCTACGACAGCGCCTGGAGTGACTGGAGCGCCAGCGCCAGGTGGCAGAACCGTGAGTGCCACGTGGAGTCTCTGCTCCCGGCTGCCACCGCGGGACCCGGTGGCGTCTGTGGGTGCTCCTGGCTCGGGCTTGGGATGCCTCTGCCAGCCAGGGACAGACTCAGTGACGGGCAGGGTGGATGGGTCGGGGCGGTGGGGACAGCCGAGCCCCTCAGCCCTCAGCAGAGCCCCGCAGAAAGCTCGTTCTGGCTCACAGAGCAGTCCGGCGGGAAAGCTGCCGGCTTAAGGGTGTGTTTCCTCCTCGTGGTAACTTGGGGACCGAGTCTCTGTCCGTTTTGTCATGCTCCAGGATAAAGGTCCTGGGACGTTTTTGATGCCCTGGGCCTCTTTGCCCGCTGAATTCTCTAGAACTGTATCTCATCTGAGAATAGTATGTTATATTTTTTTAAAAAAGATTTATTTATTTGAAAGGCAGAGTTACACAGAGAGAGAGAGAGAGAGAAAGAGATTTTCCATCTGCTGGCTCATTCCCCAATTGGCCACAACGGCCAGAGCTGCACTGATCTGAAGCCAGGAGCCAGGAGCTTCTTCCAGGTCTCCCATGCGGGTGCAGGGGTCCAAGGACTTGGGCCATCTTCTACTGCTTTCCCAGGCCACAGCAGAGAGCTGGATCGGAAGTGGAGCAGCTGGGACTTGAACTGGCGCCCACCTGGGATGCCAGCACTGCAGGTGGCGGCTTTACTCGCTACGCCACAGCGCTGGCCCCAAGAATACTATGTTTTAGGCTGGCGCCCCGGGATTCTAATCCTGGTTGCTCCTCTTCCAGTCCAGCTCTCTGCTGTGGCCCGGGAGGGCAGTGGAGGATGGCCCAAGTCCTTGGGCCCTGCACCCATGTGGGAGACCAGGAGAAGCACCCAGCTCCTGGCTTCAGATCGGCACAGCGCCGGCCGTAGCAGCCATTTGCAGAGTGAATCAACGGAAGGAAGACCTTTCTCTTTGTCTGTCTCACTGTCTATAACTCTACCTGTCAAATGAAAAAAAAGAATACTATGTTTTAAATACATAAAAAAAATAGACATACGAAGGACACTAATTATCTCGAAACCCACGTTTAAAACATCGGGAGCACAGTTTTAGTTAGGAATCTATAGGTTTCATTTCTTGTATTTGAGAGGCAGAGAGACAGCCGTACTAGAGAGAGATCTGCCATCTGCTGGTTCACTCCCCAGTGCCTGCATCAGCTGGGGCTGAGCTGGGGCCGAAGCCAGGAGCCAGGAGCTCCATCCGGGTCTCCCGTGTGGGTGGCAGGAGCCCAAGGACCTGAGCCCAAGGTCACTGCCGCCTCCCAGGGTGTGCATTAACAGGGAGCTGGAGCTGAGACTTGAACCCGGGAACTCGGATGTGGGACACGGGCATCTTAGCCAGCGCGGGGTTCTGCCTTGGAAGAATCATCTCAGGAGGAACGGAGTCCCACAGAGGGACCTCCCCGGGCTCTGGCAGCTGAGTGATGTCATCGCAATGTTCCCTCTGCCGCCCGCTGCCTGGCGGCATTCTGTGAACTTGACCTTCACGGCTCCATGGGGGCTGCTGTCCACACCAGAAAAGAAGGGTTGCTCCAAGGGCATATACCCTGGGCACCTGGTTCACCAGGGAGCAGAAATCTTTCTAGAAGTTTCTTGAAGCTTCTGGTGACATCCCAATGACTATGCCTAACAGGATACATAAGAGACAGGCTTTGAACTCAGGTGGTCCGGCTCCTGAGTCACGCACTTGGCCTCCGCATTTCTGGAAAGAGAGAAGCAATTTGCAGCTTTTTGAGGTGGCCAGAGCAGCAGGTGCAGAGAGTGGGGGTGGGGAGAGCGCAGCAAGAAGGGGAGCAAGCAGGTGAGACGGGTGTTGGAGGAGGGGGTGCTGAGGCCTCGCCCCATGGCTCTGGGATGCGGAGCCCCAGGACGTGCGCAGCCACGAAGCAGGCTCATGGCTTTCCTTCCCGCTCACAGACTACCAGGTGCCCCTGGAGCAGCGCCTCCCGCTGGGCGTCAGCATCTCTTGTGTCGTCATCCTGGCCATCTGCCTGTCTTGCTATTTCAGTGCCATCAAGTGAGTCCTGGGCTCGGCGCGAGGCGCCACTGGGGCAGGTGGGAGACAGCCCGCTGCTGTCCTGGCTGAGCAGCTCCTGGGCGCCAGCCAGGCACTGAGGCCGGAACAGGGTTCCCCCAGCAGCGGGGAAGTGGGAGGGGCCGCTTGGGCCGAGAAGGAGGAGCCCAGGGCCTGGGTGCTGCTCGGGCATGGGGCCGGTGAGGCTGAGCCCCCGCTGGGCAGAAGGAGCTGCCCTGCCCGGGGAGAGGTGGCGATGGAGAATGTCACATCCCCTGATGGCCTCAGCGCCCGGAGTTCTGTCTGGACACTCGGGCCTCGGGCAGGAGGGACAAGAACTCGCAGCAGTTGTCCTGGTGCAGTGAGGGGGCCTGGGTTGGAACCTGGCCTTGATGCTTGGCAGCGGGCGGCTGTGACAGGGCTGTGCACACGGGAGTCGCGGTGGGGAGCAGCAGAGCCCGGGCCCCGGGGAAGCCGGGGAGGGCTGCGAGGTGGCAGATGGGGAGCCTCGGAGCTGTGGGGGTCTCCAGCCTCAGGCCCCCCTCCCTGAAATGGGGCCAGCAGGTCAGGACTAGAGGTGTCCAGGATCGACGCAAGGCGGGTATCCACTCTTGGCCTCGTCACCAGTGATCCCGATGACCCTGGGCTACTCTTCCCTCCTGCACTGGGCCGCCATCTCCCTGACCCCCCTCACCCTGCACTCCCGCCTCCTGGCCGTGGTGGCATCAGGGCCTTGGCACCTGCGGGGCCCCCTTCCCCCAGACCTCCCCAGCACTTGCTTCTGTACTGCTTCCCATCCTGGCTGGGAAGCCACCCTCTGAGAGGTGCCACCCCGACTCTGTTCCCCTCCACCCCCTTGTCTACTCACTGTTGTGACTGAATGATGTCACAGACCCACCTCTTGTCTGGTTCACCGTTGCTGTCCCGGGGCTCTGCACAGTGCAGAGCAGGTGCTCAGCGGACACGGGCTGAGTGACACGTGCTGGGAGCCTTCCCTCCCTGCCACGGCCCCGTGGCTCCAGGCAGACCCTGAACGAGCTGGGGTCTCTTTCTTGATGTGTTTCCCACCTTCTCAGGCCTCCCCAGCCTGCCCCCAAGGACTATGGGAGAGACATCCAGAATGCATGCCCTGGGACCTCGTGCCTGGGTGGTGGTGGGGGAAACAGAGGCGGCCCCCTCAGGAACTCAGTTCTGGGTACCCGACTGCCGCCGTGGGACCCCGGCTCTGCTGTCGCCCACCTCCGTGGGGCTCAGTCTCCTTGTCCGCAGAGTGGAGGCAGGGATAGAAACCTCCCTGCCGGGGTAGGGTGAGGATCTGGCAGCGGGCAGCGGAGGAGCAGGTGGCCTGGAAGGCTCTGGGGTTGGGAGTGGCCATCTCTTCCTTTTGTTCCACAGGATTAAGAAGGAATGGTGGGATCAGATTCCCAACCCCGCCCACAGCCCCCTGGTGGCCATCGTCATCCAGGACTCTCAGGTATAAGGCTGGGCTGCAGGTGGTTCTGGGGCCTTGAGGGGTTGGAATTGCAGAGGAATGTTCTGGAAAGTTTCCGGGGAGATAGATTCTGCGGCTTCTTGTGGTCGTCCCTGCCCTTCTTCTGGCTGGCTCCAAGAGCTCCTGCTTCCGCTGGGGCTCGGCCCCTCTGGGGTTGCTCCCCTGTGCGTCATCTGCAGGGAGACGAGTGCTGGGGCGGGCCCCCCCATGTCCCACATCAGAGCGCCTGGGTCTGATCCCAGCGCCAGTTCCGGACTCCAGCTTCCTGTTCAAGTGCGTGGGTTCCTGCCGTCCACGCGGGAGGAGGCCCGGATGGAGTTCCCAGATACTCTCCTGGGCCCTGGCCGTTGCAGGCGTGTGCAGAGGGAACCAACTGATGGGAGCTCTCTTTGTCTGCCTCTCAAATGCATGAAAAAACCAACCAGCCAATCCGCGGCCCAGCAAAGCTCTGCTCAGTTCTCATTGACCCGGATGAACCACGCCCCGCCTCCTTTCCTGATCCAGTCACCCCAGAGCTGGGGGTGGGTCTGTCCAAGCCTCAGCAGGGACAAGGCGGGACATAGGCACTGTCCATAGGGAGGCCCGCAGGTGCTCGCTTCCCCAGGGACCTCCAGTGGGCGTGCTGGCCTTGAGGCCCAGGGACGCCTCTGCCTCGGCCCAGCTGCTGCAGTGGTCGCCTCTGGGCTCACTGGGGCGGGACGCGGCAGGTGTGTGTGCAGACCCCCGAGGATCGAGTGCCACCGATGCATCAGGGGACCTTCGCCTCATTACAAGTCACCCCGAGACGCACAGGCCTCCGAGCGACGGCCATTTATGTAGTGCACACACCCCGGGCTGGGCCTGGAAGGCCACCCGCTCTGTATCACCATCTGCCTCTTACGTTTCAGGTGTCACCGTGGGAGAAGCGGGCCCAAGGCCAGGAACCAGCCAGGTGCCCGTGAGTGTCTGAGCTTGGGCTGTGGTAGCCCGCGTGGACATGGAAGGTGATAGAATGGAGAGCAGGCTCAGGCCGCCCCCCTCCGTGTCTACCTTCCATTCCCTGGGTTTGTGGGGTGGCAGGAGGAGGTGCGGGGTGGGGAGGTGGGCTCCTGGCTGAGGCCCTGCGAGTTTTCACTAGCAGATCGGGTATGGGCTGAAGCCCCTATTGCAGTGCACAACCAGGGCAGCTGTGCTGGGTGTTACAAATAGTGACCTCCTGGTGTACTCATTGGCAAACAACCACCGTCCTAACCCTTGAGAGTGCCAACACCCCTGTGGCCTCCTGGGCCTTCCCAATAACAAAGGGTTAATACTTAGCCCAGCCAGGGGCTCCAGAGTCCGGCTTTAACCCCTGCATCCCCGTAGTGTTGCTCATCAACATGGCCCTGCCCAATACAGTCTTGTTCTCTAGTAGACCTAGTTGGTTCCAGGTCATTAACTTGGGAAGCAAGTCTGCAACACACAGACATCCACCCAGGGTGATTTGAAACTTGGGCTTTGATGGATGCATAGGAGTTTTCTAAGCATCAAAGCTAAACCTGACTCCTGCACGTCTCCTTGCCATTACAGACACTGGAAAACGTGCCTGACCAAGCTCCTGCCCTGCCTGCTGGAACATGGCGTGAGGAGGGAGGAAGAGTCGCCCAAGGCTGTCAGAAACAGGCCTTGCCAGGGCCCTGAGAAGCCTGCCTGGCGCCCGGGGCTGAGCGAGGCAGTGCTGTGGCCAGAGAGGATCAGCGTGGTGCAGTGTGTGCAGCTGCTGGAGGCCCCGGCGCAGGGCAAGGAGGAGGCCGTGGAGGAGGACGGAGCGGGCAGCCCGTGCCCGTCGCCCGCGAGCAGTGCGGGCGGCTTCCTGGACGGCAGGGAGGGCATCGTGGCCCGGCTCACAGAGAGCCTCTTCCTCGACCTGCTGGGGGACGAGCCGGGCTGGGGGCAGCCGGCCCTTCTCCCGTCCCCAGGAAGCGGGAGTGCACCGAAGCCCCGGGCCGAGCCCCCAGATCCCGGGTGGCTGGAGGAGGCATCGCAGCAGGGCGAGGAGCCCGCCTCCCCTGCCAGCCTGTCTAGCGCTGGGACGCCCGTCGTCACAGACAACCCCGCCTACCGCAGCTTCAGTGCCTGCCAGAGCCAGACGCCGCCAAGTCCCCCGGAGTTTGCCCCCGATTCCCTGCTGGCCAAAGACTCCGGAAGCCCAGATGCCACCTCCGAGCTGGCCACCGGGCTGCAGCCTGAGCCGGGAAGCTGGGAACACGTGCTACGCCAATGGGTCCTGCAGCACGGGGCAGCCCCAGCCCCCGTCTCAACCCCCTCCAGTGGCTACCGGGAGTGTGTGCCGACCGAAAAGCAGGCTAGTGCCCAGGATGGCACAGGGCCGGGAGCCGGCCCTCCCGGAGAGGCTGGGTACAAGGCCTTCGCCAGCTTGTTGTTGGCTGAGGGCTCTGTCTGCACGGGGACACCTGCGCCTGGGGCCAGCAGCGGGGGCGGGGGCTATAAGCCCTTTGAGCACCTTGTCTGCCCCGGGGACCCGGCCCCAGTGCCCATGCCCCTGTTCACCTTTGGACTGGACATGGAGCCCCCTCCCTCCCCAGGGCAGCCTGCGGCCAAGGGAGGGGACGGGCAGAAGTCGCCGCCGTCCCCGGCGCAGGCCACGGAGCCCGTCAGGGATGACCTGTGCAGTGGCATCGTCTACTCTGCCCTCACGTGCCACCTGTGTGGCCACCTGAAACAGTGTCACGGGCAGGAGGAGAGCGGCCAGGCCCAGGTGCTGGCCAGTCCCTGTTGCGGCTGCTGCTGCGGAGACGGCGCCGAGCCCAGGAGCCCCTGGAGGACCCCAGATCCCTCCCCGCCCCCCAACCAGGCTCATCTCCCTCCAGCTTCCCCGGAACCCCTAGGTGGCTTTAAGGAGGGCAAGCCCCCAGCAACCTTCCCATCTTCCCCCAGCCACACTCGGGACTCAAGCCAGCCCCCCAAAACGGCGGGCCTGGTCTCCCCAGGGCCCCCACACACGAGGGTTGCCTAGGTGTGGGCGCTCTTGCTGCTGAGGTCTTCGGATGAGGCCTGGGGTTTCTCCATGCCAGCCAGGAGCGTTGCCCTGGGGCTCAGAGAACCATGGTGGGAAGGGGTGATGTTGGCCAAACCCCTGGGGCCACAAGGACTCCCCTGCCCCGCCCCCCAGCGTCAGCCTGGGCATGCTGCGTCCCCCGGAACTGGGTGGCGCTGGGCCAGCTCTGCCTGGGCACTCCCCACATGGTCCTGTCACACCTGCCCAAGCTGTGCCCTAGGCACCAAGTCGCCTTGCACCCCGGGCCTGGGGGAGCGGAAGTGGGAGCTGCTGTTGGAGCTTAGAAACTAAGAAAGCCAACACAGGAGTGAGTTGGGGAGCCTTGGCAGACAGGCTCGGGGAGGGAGGGCGTTGGGCCAGAGGTGTCCCGTCCCAGGGTTGGGACCAAGGTGGAATCGGCGCTGTTGAGCTGCACAGCTGGGTGGCGGCAATCAAGGAGGATGTGAGCAGCAAACCCCTGCTCCCCTCTAAGGCTGGGGACCCCTAGGAAGCAGGAGAATGGAGGAGCCTCACTGCCTGCCGGCTGCCCCCCCCCCAGACACCTGCTGTGCCAGGAGCCGGGTGAGCTGAGGGCCGGCCCGGGGCTGTGCCCTGCAGGGGGTCGCAGCCCCCAGGGGCCACAAAGGCAGGCCTTGGCTTGAAGAAGGTTTGAGTCTCCCAGTTTTCTCACCTGGTAGCTTCATGTGCTGGGGGGAGGGAGGAGTTTTCTATAAATAAAGCTTCGTTCTTTTTCTCGTTCTTTCGTCGTTTAGCAAGGAAGCGTCCGCCAGGCACTGTTGGGAGCTTTGACCTCCGTTAACCCACCGAATCTTCCATCCGACAGAACCAGGGAACAGGAAGTTAAGGGGCTTGCTGCCTCTCGATCCTTCTGAACCGGGGTGGGGCGGTCCAGGGCATGGTGTCAGCCGCAGTGCATCCCATATGGGTGCTAGTTCGAGTCCTGGCTGCTCCACTTCCCATCCAGCTCTCTACTGTGACCTGGGAAAACAGTAGAAGATGGCCCAAGTCCTTGGGCCCCTGCACCTGCGTGGGAGACCTGGATGAGGCTCCTGCTTCCTGGCTTCTGCCTGGCCCAGCCCAGGCCATTGCACCCATTTGGGGAGTGAGCCAGAGGATGGAGATCGATCTAACTCTGTGGATAAAATAAATCTTTTAAAAAATGAAGCTACAAACAGGGGAAATATGTTTGTGGGGGTGGCAGAGACGCAGCCCAGCTGGGATTCTGACACAGAATTGAGCCTGGAGTCCTGGTTCTCTCTCCAGATCAGAGGAGGAAACCCAGGTTGTCGCCCGAGGCTCGTATTTCTGAACTGGCTGGGCTTCGGGAAGCTGGAATGGAGAGCCGACAGAGGCACTTTCCACCTGTCACCTGCCCCAGGCTCAGGGACCACTGCCCCAGTGTCCACCTAGCCCCGGCTACGTGCCAGGCGGGCCCCTTGCCCCCTGGTCAGGGACCACACCGTTGCACAGGGGAAAGAGCATTCATGGTGGAGGGTAGAGCAAGCGCAAAGCCACGAAGCACCAGGCATGTGGCAGGTTCTGGGAACCGAGGGGAGCCAGGACATGACAGGGCTGTGACCTGAGGCAGGAAGTCGGAGCTTGGCTCCAGTACACATTAGTCCCGCCCACTGAAAAACCTCACCCAATAGAAATCAACCATCAGGCTTCTCCCCCAATCGGGGATCGGGAGTCAAGGAGCGGAAGTGGAATCACCGGAAGTGTTCCTCCTATAGGACTCCGTCCGGTCTTGCAGAGGTAGGGGACCAGTGTTCCTCCTGACCACCGCCTCGTGAGATGGCCACTGGGCGTGTAAGGCTTCACACCTCTATGACCAGCTGTCTGCGGGGGCGGGCAGCCTTGCTTGGAATTTCCGTAACAAAAGACTCTTATAGGAAAAAATCTCCAAATCCGGTCCTTGCCTCCCCAGGCAACCCCTCCTTCCCCCTCTGTGATGACTGACCCTACCCTTGGGGCCCAGGCCCTGCACACTCCCACACAAGGCAAGCACCGAGGCCCGTGGCCCGCGCCTTCCTCCTATCCAGCAACTTATCCTGGAGAGGCTGCGTTAACAAACCAGCTCTCAGATTACAAGCATGGCGCACGCTTTTAGTTAATGTACACGAAGGGAATCCGAAAAAAAACCCACACAAATGCATTGGTTGGAAGAATCGTGTTGGCTACAGAGGCGCCAGTGCCAGGCAGACACGCTCGCCCAGAGCAGCTGCGCCCGAGTTCTTTGCTGTGATGTGAGGGCTCACGCTGTTCTAGAAGGGTGGCATGTGCCTCGGAAGAACTCAATTCTAAATTGCAGCTCAGCCAGTGCTGTGGCAGAGCGGGGAAAGCCCTGGCCTACACTGCCTGCATCCCGTGTGAGCACCAGTTCAAGTCCCGGCTGCTCCACTTCCCATCTGGCTCCCTGCTAATGCACCTGGGAAAGCAGCAGAGGGTGGCCCAAGTGCTTGGGCCCCTGCACCGACGTGGGAGACCCAGAAGAAGCTCCTGGCTTTGGCCTGGCGCAGTCCTGGCCATTGCAGCCAACTGGGGAGTGAACCAGCGGATGGAAGACCTCTCTCTTGCCTACTTTCTATCTGTGACTCTGTCTTTCAAACAAATCAATAAATAATAAATCAGAGCTCATCAGAGTTCATGGTTATCTATGTTTTTATTTATTAACACGTACTTTTTTTTTTTTAAAAGAAAGCATTATTTATTGATTTGAAAGTTACAGAGGGAGGTAGAGACAGAGACAGAGAGAGAGAGAGAGAGAGAGAGAGAGAGAGAGAAAGTCTTCCATCCGCTGGTTCACTCCCCAGATGGCCACAACGGCTGGAGCTGCGCTGATCTGAAGCCAGGAGCCAGGAGCTTCTTCCGGGTCTCCCACGTCGGTGCAGGGGCCCAAGCACTTGGGCCATCTTCTACTGCTTTCCCAGGCCATAGCAGAGAGCTGGATGGGAAGTGGAGCAGCGGAGACTCAAACCAGTGCCCATATGGGAAGCCGGGGCTTTAACCCACTACGCCACAGCTCCGGCCCCAGCACGTACTTTTTGTTCCAGCATAATCTTCATTGCCTGCGGTGGGGGGAGGGAAGGAAAGATAGATTCAGCGGAAAAAAAAAATTTTTTTAAAGCACATGAAAATTTGTCCCCAGAGCTCTGGCTGGAAGGAGGCGCTGGGGTGGGCAGAGCAGGATGCTGGAGTTTCCCAGCAGCCCCCGCGGCGCTGGACCACAGGCCCCGTGGGAACGCCGCGGCCTCCGGGGCGGGGCGAGGCGCCGATGTGGGGTCCCCCTCCCTGGCCCTGCTCCCCCCAGCCTCGCTCGACCGCGACGTGGAAAGGGGCCGGCAGCGCGCCTGCTTTACCGCCGTCCGGTTCGGAAGCCGCTCGTCGTACTTTTCTGCTGGCTTTCTCGCCACGTGGCCGCCTCCTCCGATTCAGAGAAAACCCGGAGGCACAAAGGGGAAAGTGAGAAACCACCGGAAGCCCCGGCCCGCCGCCCGCCGCCGCACCTGCGCCCCGCGGGGGTTGCTTTTGCGGGAGTCCTAGCGCCCTTGACATCCTGTTCTCTCCCCCGCTCTGACAGTGCGTTCCCACGAAAGTCATTAATTAAATAACAAACATGAGAAAAAAAGAGAAAAAAAACCCGGGAGGGGTGAGAGCCCGCGCCACACGGCGGAGGGGCCTCCCGGGCTGCTCACGGCGGCCGCGGGGCGCTGGCCACGGCGCACGGGCCACGGAGACCCCTGGCCCCTCTGAGCCCACTTCCCCCGCGACGGAGGCCGGCGCCGCCCGCTGTGGGTGGTCCAGCCGTTGCGGCTGCAGCCAGCACCGCTATCCCTTGGCACCCGGCTGCTGACCAGCCCGGGGCTCTGGCCTGGGGGGCCTGGGGGGGGGCGGGGTCAGCCCCTCGGTCCCTGCTGCCCCCTGGTGGCCGCACCGACCTCGGTGCCGGCGGGAGAGCTTGCCCTGGGAGACCCGCCCCACCCGCTGACCCCACACTGCTCTCCCCGCCAAGGCCCCCGACCACGGACGGACATGTGGGTGGGCCACCTGCTGGCCCCGCTGGCCTTGTCGCCTCCTCTGCGAAATGGGCATGGCCGCGGTGACATGGGCTGTGCTGTCCATGCCCTGTGAATGTTCACAGGCAGCGCCTGGAACGGGGTGGATCCCTGCCCCTCTGGGACAACTTGCCACCTCTGGGTGCTCCCACTGAAATGGCTGTTTCTGGCAAATTTAGCTTGAGTCGAGAAGCATAGCTGACCTCTCTGCCCTTCCTCTGTGCCGTGGAACCACAGGGCAAGCTGGGACTTTTCCTTCCTCATCAAAACGAGCACCATGAAGAGGAGGGCCCATTGCCAGCTTCTTTTCTGCTTTGAATGTGATGCATGGTGTGTTGGCAGCCATTTTGTCATCACAAGGTGGGGGCAACCCAGGAGCTAATGTGCTGATTATAGCAAAATGCAGAAAATAAAGGGCCTGAGTCCTTGATGATGTGACCAATTGACCAAACCAGCCTCTGCATTCTTCTAATTACTTAATTTGAGAGAGCGAGCTCCATCCACTGACTTACTCCCCAAATGCCCACAACAGCTAGGGCGGGGCCAGCTGAAGCCAAGAGCCAGGAGCTCAGTTTGGGTCTCCAAATGTAAGTGGCAAAGACAGACTACCGGAGCTGTGGCTGCTGCCTCCCGGGGTGTGTGTGTCAGCAGGAGCTGGAATCCGGAACACAGCTGGGGCCCAAAGGTCAACCCTCTCTTGTTAGAGTGGGTGTGGGGCAGAGCCGCCCCCCCAACCAGCCGTGTCACCAGTGCAGTGACAGGTGGCTTCCTGCTGGGGGCGGGGGGAGCGTGCAAGCTCCCACCCTGAAATTCCTAATGCTTTTGTCCTCGAACCTGTGTTTTGCCGGGGAGCTCCATGGGATCCGGAAGCTGGGAACTGAGGCTTCGAATCCCAGCTCCTGCCACCTGCCCCGCCCCGCCCTGGCCCCCACCGCCTCCGGGAGGGGCCCCGGCACAGGGCGAGGGAAGGTGGAAGTCAGTCGCTGGCCTCCGGGGATGTTGGGGGGACGAGGACAGCTCAGCCGAGGCGGTCACCGCGCGCCCACCCCCGAGCCAGGGGCCGAGAGGCGCTGTCGGGAACGTTCTCGGCGCCTGTTTGGGACGGGGAGCCCCGCGGCCATCCAGGTCACCCCACCCCACCCCCATGCCGGCCCCTCTCCCGCCGCGCGCCCCTGCGCCTCCCACCGCTGCCCTCTGCTGGCTGCTGCCCTTGGCTCGCGCGCCGTCCAGGTCCAGTGGCCAGAGGCCGCCTCCTCCCTGCCTCTCCCCCGACCTCGTCCCCAACCACAGCACCCCGCACCCCATCCTGGAGACTGCTGTCAATGTGGCCGGCGTCACGGAGGCCGGTCTCAGGGTCAGCCCGCGCCCGCCCTGGGTCTCGGGACTCCCCCCCCCCCGCCCCCGCTGGCGGCTGCTGGCTCCTCTCCCGGGCGTCTTCTCCCCCTGCCCACTCCGCTTAAGCCCCCTGGGGAGCCGGGGGAAGGTCCTCCCCCCCCCCTTCCCCCTGTTTCTCTCTCCTGCGCGCAGTGAGCTCCAACCTTCATGGAATCTAAACTGGAGACCCAAGGGGACTGGGGGCCACCCGGCATCCAGCACCCACAGCGAGTGAACAAATGAAGGAAGGAAGGCAGGCAGGCAGGCTTCCTCTTAAATCTGCGCCCCGCCCCGCCCCCAGCCCAGACCTCCTGCCGGAGCGGAGAGCCGTGTGTCTCTCCAACAACTATTGGGCACTTCTATCTCGCGAGGCCGCCGGTGCTGGCTGGGACCCCCAGCCTGGGCGCCTTCATTTCCTGTCTTTCTCATCAGCGCTCTCGCCACTTTTTCTTCCGCGACAGACTCCATGGACGCGGAGGTTTTTTGTCCCCGTTCGCTTCTCTGCTCTATCCACGGACCCCTGTCGACTGTGGTACACAGCAGGTGCTTCCTAAATGCTCCTTCCACAGATGAGCGGCTCCCGGCGTGGGTGGTCCTGCATCTCAGCCTCAGAGCCTCCAATAGCTCCCCAGCCCCTCACGCCGCCTCCTCCTCTGGGGCTGCTCTGTCCCTGTGACCCCTCTGCCCGGGGTCATCGGATTTCCGGGGGTGGCGTCTTTCTGGCTCTGTGCTAGGACCCGGGCTGGGGCACAGAGCCCTGGGGTCCCCCTAGGTGCCGGCGGGGCATGATGGGCAGGGTGCCCAAGCCCGGGAACTTCCCCTCTGCCCTCTGATTAAGCCTGGGGCGCGCCCACCGCTTCCTGGTCTGGCTCCTGCACTTCCCTTCTGTTTTTGGTAAAGGATGCTGTTTTCCCATTTGTGCTGCTGGCAATATTTCTTTTGAAAATCAAGGCACTTAGGGGCCGGCGCTGTGGCTCACTTGGTTAATCCTCCACCTGCGGCGCCGGCATCTCATATGGGCGCCGGGTTCTAGGCATAATGCAGATTTGGCTGGAATGTCTAGGGGCAGCCGGCTTAGGGCTGAGCGCTTGGAATCCTACCATCCACACCCAGCCTCTCTGCAACTGGGGTGAGGTGGTTCCCTCACTTCCCACCTCCAGGTGGGACACCCCTAGACCCCAGCGCCGGGCCACCCCTGGACACTAAGACCAGGTTACCCCCAGGTCCCCGGGGCCAGTCCACACCAGATGCCATGACCCAGCCACCATCCTCAGACCTCACCAAGCACTGTCCAGCCCCAGAGCCTCTGCTCTGCCCACCGCACCCTGTCTCACTCTGGCTCCAGGGGCTGCTGCGATGCCCGCCCCATGCCTTGATACCACCGAACCCCCAAAGTCACGTGGCTCCATCTGCCCTGTGGACCAAGGGGCACGAGACCCAGGCACAGCCAATCAGAGTGCTGCTTCCCCCATCCCTGTAGTCATTGGTTCAGGGCTAGGCACTTGATTAAAACTGACCAATGAGAAGCTTTGTGGGCATCACTGGCCGCAGTCTTTTGGAAGATGGTGTTCTTTGTATGTCCCAAAAGTGGAGGCCCCCAACCTGCAGGAGTGGTGGAGCACCCTGATACAGCCAAACCTGAAGCTGTCACTCTAAACTTCATCGTTTTTCAAACAAGAAGCAAAGACACCCATTTTAAACATGCCACGTCCGGCACTTGCAGCCACAGGCTCCCGGTGGAAGTGTAGGCTTGGTTTTTCTTTTTCTTTTTTTAAAGATTTATTTTTATTTATTTGCAAGACAGAGTTACAGAGAGAATATCTCCAACACATGTGTGTAGAGACAGAGAGAGAGGTCTTCCATCCGCTGATTCACTCCCCAATTGGCCGCAACGGCCGGAGCTACGCTGATCCGGAGCCAGGAGCTTCTTCCAGGTCTCCCACGCAGTGCAGGGGCCCAAGGACTTGGGCCATCTTCCACTGCTTTCCCAGGCCACAGCAGAGAGCTGGATCAGAAGTGGAGCAGCTGGGACTCAAACCGGCGCCCACCTGGGATGCCAGCACTGCAGGCGGTGGCTTTACCCACTACGCTTCAGCGCCAGACCCGTAGGCTTGGTTTTTCATTGTGATAAAATTCAAATAGCATAAAGCTCACCATTTTAGCAGCTCAAAGGTGCACCACCCAGTGGGCTTTGGTCTATTCAAGTAATTCCAGAACGCTTCTGTCACTGCCTCGCTTCCTGAAACAAGAGCAACCTGGCCCCCGCCGCTGCCCCTGTGCCCCCTCCCCCACGCCCTGGCAGCCACAGGGGCCCAGCGAGACCCTCCCTGGGCACAGGGCACGGCTGCCCTCGCCCTGAGCACTCTTGCTTTTGCGGCAGCTGTCAATCTTACCTTTTATTATTTATTTATTTATTTACTTATTTTTTTTGACAGGCAGAGTGGACAGTGAGAGAGAGAGACAGAGAGAAAGGTCTTCCTTTGCCGTTGGTTCACCCTCCAATGGCCACCGTGGCCGGCGCACTGCGGCCGGCGTACCGTGCTGATCCGAAGGCAGGAGCCAGGTGCTTCTCCTGGTCTCCCATGCGGGCGCAGGGGCCCAAGCACCTGGGCCATCCTCCACTGCACTCCCGGGCCACAGCAGAGAGCTGGTCTGGAAAAGGGGCGACTGGGACAGAATCCGGTGCCCCGACTGGGACTAGAACCCAGTGTGCCGGCGCTGCAAGGTGGAGGATTAGCCTAGTGAGCCGTGGCGCCAGCCACCTTTTATTTTTAACAGCAGAATATCTCCAACACATGGGCAATCACAACTCGGGTGTATTTCCTCCCAGGCCCCAGCCCCAGCACAGGGCCTGCCCCCACCAAGGTCTCAAAGAATGGGGAGGGGGAGGAAGGGGAGATGAAAAGAAAAGAAAAACTGCACAAAAGTTCCCTGCCAACAATCCCACGCCAGACCAGACCAAGGCGGCAAGATACCAGCAAGTGTTTGTCGACTGACTGACTGACTGCCGTGTCTGCCATGGGCAGCCCTGTTGGTTTGATGTGTGCAGGGCTGCGGGGGACGGGAGGGATGTCACTTCCCACAGCCTGACATTTACTGCAGCCAGACCGACGGCTGCTTGCCAAGTCTGGGTACCCCCCTGAACTTCCCCGAGCTGCGTCTGCCGATAGAGGCAGCAGGCGTCACACACCCATGGGCTCGTCTGAGGACCCCCGGGGGGGCTGGCTCGTGCCACTCTGCAGAGCAGGACGCTCCTGCTAAGTTGGCCTGGAGCCGCTGGGTGCAATGGTGGGGGCAGCAGCACAGGCTTTCTCCTCTGTTAGGAAAAAGACTTCCGCCCCTCACTCACCCCCACCACCACCACCACGCCGTCACACTGAGCTTAGATGCCCCTCCTCCAGGAAGCCCTCTGGCTCCCAGCCCTTGATTAGGAGCCTCTCCGCTGAGCTTTCCCATCAGCACTGGGAGGGCTGGTCTCAGACACCTGCAGGTGCCCAGCGCTGGCAAAGGGTTAGTGCTGAGTGAACGAGAGAACACATCAGAACAGGCACGGAAAGCTGACCAGTGGCTTGGGTATTGTTTCTGATTCCTCCTCTCCTTTTTTTAATTTAAAAAATATACTTATTGACTTGAAAGGCAGAGTGTCAGAGACAGAGAGATCTTCTATCCGCCGGTTCATCCTGGAAATGACTGCAGCAGCCAGGTCTGGTCCCGGATGAAACTAGGAGCCCGGATCCCTGACATAGGTGGCAGGGGCCAGAGCCCTTGGACCATCCATCACCATCTGCGCAGGCGCATCAGCAGGACGCCGAGCCGCGGGTGCAGGTGCAGGCTCATCCCCGGGGCCTTTTGGCCAAAGTCTGGGGCACCAAGGCTCGGGCTCGGTCCTCCAGGTTTCTCTGCAAAGGGAAGGGGTGCGGGGTCCAGTGGCGGCAGCTCCCGGATACTCATCATTGGCTCCCCTGCTGCGTGTGCCCCACCCTCACCGTGGCGGGAGGGTGGCACCCCGGGAAGCAAAACCTTCAGGTCTGGGTTTGCTTTCTTGGTGTGTGTTGGTTAATGGCTGTCCTGCACGCCTCTAGCTGTGACTTGGGGACCAGGACGGCTGCTTGGGTCTGAGCAGGGCACGGCTCACCGCTGCTGCCAGGTTTGGTTCTGTGTGTCTGGGCCATGCTCAACTCGCCCATGACCTTGGGCGGGGCTTTCCACCCCCCGCCCCTCCCCTGTCGGTAAACGCTTGGTGATGGCCGCACGGACAGTTCTTGGTAAATATTTTTGTGAGGGGTTGACCTTTTCCCCATGTGAACGCGGGGGAAACCACGGCAACTTGAACTTGAACTTGAACGGTAAAGCGGTGCCTCTTTGAGGAAGGGAAGCTCTGCAGAGCTCACCACAGTTGCCTGGAAGCCGAGTCACTGCCGCCCACCCTCGTCCGCTGTGCGGCCTCCGAAGCCCCTGGCTGCTCGAGGCCACTCATCCCCTAGCTGCAAGGGCTGGAGGGGAGGAGAGGAAGTTGGGGACTTCGGGACCAGGGGTGGAGGGGGGGCTTGAGGTGGGCATGGGAAGCACAGAGGGGTTTGCACACAGGTGGGAGCACAGGTGCATATGTGGGGTGGGGGTGGGGTGGACTGTGCCGACACCCGCGGTGTGGGTCACTTGGGGCCAGCTCTGCTGATGGGCCACCAGCCACGCAGACACCAATGCCACTCTCTGGTCCCTTCACCCTCACCCCCGCCGAGGGCCCAGGTACTGCCACGTGGCCTGTGCAGGACCCTGGGGGACCCCCTCCTGCACGAGACACATTCCGGCTTGGCTGGCGGCCCACAGCTTAGCTGACCGGTGTCCCTGCGTGCCTCCACCCCGTTAAGTGACACACTTCTGGGAGAGCAGTGGCTCTTGTTCGGTGCCGCAGCTGCCACCCCGAGAACTGTGTGCCCCGCTGCTACCACACCCAGCACCCAGCACAGTGCCTCCTTCAAAGAGCTCATGGATGGGCCAGCCTTGTGGTGAGTGGGCGAGGCCACGGCTCAGGACCCCAGCATCCCACATCTGAGCACCTGAGTCCCCAGCTCCCTGCTTATGCACCTGGGAAGGCAGCAGAGGACTTGGGCCCCTGCCACCCATATGGGAGACCCAGATGGAGGTCCTGGCTCCTGGCTTCAGCCTGGCCCAGCCTTGGCTACTTCAGCCATTTGAGGAGCAAACCCATGGATGGAAGATCTGTGTGTGTGTGTGTGTGTGTCTGTCTGTCTGTCTCTTCCTGCCTCCCTCTCCCTTTCCCCACCTTGCAAACTCAATTAATTAATATTTTTTAATTTTTAAAAAAATTTTTTTTTGACAGGCAGAGTGGACAATGAGAGAGAGAGACAGAGAGAAAGGTCTTCCTTTGCCGTTGGTTCACCCTCCAATGGCTGCCACAGTCGGTGCACTGCAGCTGGTGCACCGTGCTGATCCGAAGGCAGGAGCCAGGAGCCAGGTGCTTTTCCTGGTCTCCCCATGGGGTGCAGGGCCCAAGCACCTGGGCCATCCTCCACTGCACTCCTGGGCCACAGCAGAGGGCTGGCCTGGAAGAGGGGCAACCGGGACAGAATCCGGTGCCCCGACCGGGACTAGAACCCGGTGTGCCGGCACCACAAGGCGGAGGATTAGCCTGTTGAGCCACGGCGCCGGCCTTAATTAATCTTTTTTGAAAAAGTTCATGGAAATGGAGTTGAACAATTCTAGATTGTTTTGGCGCAAAAACTCTTTAAAATCCGTGCAGTTGCAGAAGGTCCACGAAGTTTCTGAAAAATGCTATTATAAAAAAAAAGTGTGCAGGGTGTCAATGTTTGCACTCAGGTAAACTTGAATTTTCTCTCCATTCCCCTTGAACTTCCTGAAACACTTTCCCAGGTGCCTGGGTGTTCTTGGCCATGCATATGTGTGTGCTTGCATGGGAGGGGACTCGGGGCACGGCGGCTCCACACACTTTCCAGGCAGGCATGTTAACAGGTACACATGTGTCCACGTGGGAGTGTGCTCAGGGAGGGCGTGAGTCCCCGTGGGCCCCTGCCACGCATGAGGACCCCGTTGCCACGTGGGTGCAGGTGCAGCATGTTCCCAAGTGCACAAGGGGGCTTGGGTGGGAATTTTTGAGAAAGGTCACAGCCTAGGGATTCAACAGCGTGGGCTCTGCAGCCGGGTAGTCCAGGTTCGTGTCTTCTTACCCGTGTGACTGTGCAGGGGTGGGTAGTGTGGCCCGGCGGGTGAAGCGGCCATCTGTAATGCCCTGCTCCACTTCCCAGCCAGCTCTCCGCCGATGCCTCTGCGAAGGCAGCACAAGATGGCCCGACTGCTTGGGCCCCTGCCACTCTTGTGGGAGACCTGGAGGGAGCTCCTGCCTTCTGCTTCAGCCCAGCCCAGCTCTGGCTGTTTGGGGGAGTGAACCAGCAGGTGGAAGATCTCTGTCTCTCTCTGTCTCTCTCTATCACTCTGACTTTCAAATAAATAGACTTAAAAATAAATAAATTTCTTAAAAATACTTAAATTCAGTGTGCCTCAGTTTCTTCATCTGTGAGATGGGCCAATAATCCTACCAGCCCCCGAGAGCTGTGTTGGGGGAGCAGTTGGCTCACAGCCAGCCTTCAATCCACGCCCCTGTCGCCATTGTCATCTGAGTGCTATGTGGCCTGCACGTCTGTGCCCTGATTGGCCACCTGCCACCCTCAAGAGGTTAGCAGGCAGGCTCTAGGAAATGATGGGTCCCTGGTCTGAGATGCCGGGGAGGGGGGGCAGGGGAGGGGTGGGGAGGAGGGGGGGGAGGGGGAAGGGGGGTCCTGGTGAAACCGTCACTGTGACCTTCACCCTTTTCCTCCCCACTCATCAAAAAATAACCTGACCTCAGTCACCTGTCCTTGCCCCGCCAGCTCCCTGGGCTGTGGAGAGGCAGAGAGGAGAGGAGGGAGGATCCATCTGGGGGTGGTGCAGGGTGTGCCCACTGGAGGCCTGCTGGCCCCTGGCTCCTCCCCAAAGTCCTATAAAACCTGAGCCTTCGAGGGGTTGAAAAAGAGTGGCCATGCCAGGCAGGCACCTGGAGGCACAGGAGAAGGAGAGGCTTCTGGGAAGAGGGAAGAGGTGTGCAAAGGCCCTGGGGATGGAAGGGTGCAATGGAGGCGCAGCCACGTGGCCCTGGAGCCTGGGGCAGAGGAGCAGGGGAGAGGAGGTGAAGACAGAGTGACGGGGACCAGCTCCCCAGGGCTTTGCCAGCCACAGGAAGCACTTGGGGTCTGTTCCAAGACCGACCGACCAGCGGGCCCTGGAGGGTTCCAAACTCAGCAGTGACACCACCTGATTCTGGTGCTTAAATGGTCTCTATGGGGTCCATGCTGTGGCACAGAGGGTTAAGCCGCCGCCTGTGAGGCTGGCATCCCACATGAACGCCAGTTCAACTCCTGGCTGCTCCACTTCCAATCCAGTTCGCTGCTAAGGCACCTGGGCAAAGCAGTGAAGTTGGCCCATCTTTGGTCCCCTGCACCTGCATGGGAGATCCAGGTGAAGCTCGCGGCTCCTGGCTGCAGCCTGGCTCAGTGGCCCCTCCCTGCAGTGGCCGTTTCCCTGGCGACAGAGGCTGGCTCCTGGGAAACAGCATTTGGTCTCCTCTGTGGCTTTTCTTCTGCTTTTCAATCAGCCCTACGGGCCTGGGCCCCGCCTCTCAGCAGCACGTGACTCCAGCTCCCTCCTCCCTTCCTGAGACCCTTCCCGTGGGGTGTCCTGGCGCCCCTCCTGTGTAGGGAAGCCCCTGCAGCTCTGGCACTACCTCCCCCTCCAGGCCACTTCCTCCTGGCTCCTCCCCGCCCCCGCGGCGCGGGCCCTCCACACTCCCCGGGTAGGCTGCACAGTGGCGCCTGCGCCTCTCGCTCAGCGTCACTGCCCTTGGCCTTGGCCGAGCTCCTCCATCCTTTCGCTTTCATCGGCTCCCATCTCCATGAGTTCCCAGCTCGGTCTTCCGGGTCTATTTTGCCATCACTTTCTAATTTCTTGGAAACAGAAGTTCAGAGCATTAATTGTAATTCTTTTTTTTTTTTTTTTTTTTTTTTTGCACAGGGAAAGAGAGAAAGAGAGAGAGGTCTTCCATCTGCTGGTTCACTCCCTAGATGACCATAATGGCCAAGGCTGGGTCAAGATGAAGCCAGGAGCCAGGAGCTTTTTCCAGGTCTCCCACATGGGTGCAGGGACCCAAGCACTTGGACCATCTTCCAATGCTTCTCCCAGGTGCATTAGCAGGGAGCTGGATCAGAAGTGGAGCAGCCGGGACTTGAACTGGCGCCCATACGGGGATGCCACCAGCTGCTTAACCGGCTTAACCGATGAGCCACAGCACCCACCCCACCCCTGCGGTTTCAATGCTTTCTCTTCTTGCTCCACCTTTCCCCACCTGCTGCGGCTTTGTGACCTCCCTCTGCTTTTCTCTCCAACACAGAATCAGCTTCATTCTTTTTCCCAGCTTCTAGAATATACCATTAAAAAAACACAAAGGGTACATGTGTTTGTCCGTTTTCCAATTCTATAACAAAATTCCGGTTCATCAAGAAGCAGGAGGATTACTTCTAGAAGCCGAAAGTTCATCTGCTGGCCCCATCTGTTGGACCTCTGGTGAGGGCCCCTTGGCTGCCGCAGCTGCAGGTGGCGGTAGGGCGGAAGCCGGTGTGGGAGGGGAAGACGGGGTGAGCCGGGAAGTCGGAGCGTAGGGAGGGGCCAGCTCCAAAAGACCTTATGCAAAGCCCCGCCTCTTAAAGGCCCCACACCTCTTCATATCATCACACTGGGAACCAGCCTTCCAATGCATGAAGCTTTGGGGCACAAGCCACATGCAAACCATAGCAATTCAGAAAAAGAGAGAGAGAGAGAAAGAGCTTCCCTCCGCTGGCTCACTCCTCAAATGGCCACAACAGGCAGAGCGGGGCCAGGCCAAAACCGGGAACTCCATCCGGGGCTCCCTTGTGGGTAGCAGGGGCCCAAGCACTTGGGCCATCCTCCACTTCCTTGATAGGTGCACTAGCAGGAAGCTGGGCTGGAAATGGAGCAGCCAGGACTCAAACTGCTGTTCCAGTACAGGATGCCGGAAGTCCCAAGCAGCGGCTGACCCTACTGCACCACCCATACTGGCTTCTGTCTTCCTCTTCTTATGAGGCCACAGTCCTACAGCATGAGGGCCCAGCCCTATTTAACTTCAACTGCTTCCTAAAGACTCCATCTGGTGCCGGCATGGTGGTGTAGCAGGTAAAGCCGCTGCCTGCAGTGCTGGCATCCCAGGTGGGTGCCGGTTTGAGTCCCTGCTGCTCCACTTCCGATCCAGCTCTCTGCTATGGCCTGGGAGAGCAGTGGAACATGGCCCAAGTCCTTGGGCTCCTGCACCCATGTGCAGGAAGACCTGGAAGAAGCTCCTGGTTCCTGGCTTCAGATCGGCACAGCTCTGGCCGTGGCAGCCAACTGGGAAGTGAACGAGCAGATGGAAGACCTCTCTCTCTCTCTCTCTGTCTCCCACTGTCTCTCTCTCCTCTCTGTGTTTAACTCTTTCAAGTAAATAAATAAATCTTAAAAAAAAAAAAAAGAAGAAGGCTCCATTGCAGACATAGTCACACTGGGTGTCAGGGCTTCAAGATACACATGGGCTAGGGGTGGGGTGCAGGAAGGGGACCCCGAGTTAAGTCCAGTCCACAGTCACGACGTCAGCGTGTGTCAGGGCCACTGTCCTAGGCAGCATGATTCCGCAGCTGTGCCTTGTTCTTGCAATAACCGCAGGGCTGAGTTGGCAGTTACCCAACCCGAGGCCCCTCCCGCCGACCACGTTGCTGTCTCCTGGGACTTCCAGATTCTTCAGCCTGAGCCAACCAGCCGAGCCAGACTGGCGCACAGACTGCCTTAGGATTCAGCGCAAGCCAACCCAAATACCTGTCGGCGATCGCTTTTCTACTTTTTCTGGCTGGAGTCCCGTGGCAACAACTCCTCTCCCCTTGTGGCTGCAGAGCCGGGGAGATGGGAGTTCAAGTCCTCCCTAACCCACACCCTGCCGGAGGCTGTGCAGAGAAAGCTCAACCACAATAGGAGAGAAAGCAGCAGGTGCGGTGAGCACTGGAGACCCCAGAGGGGCAGCGAAGGACAAGGCCGTCCTCTGCGCATCCCAAGCCTACAGTGTGTTCCCTGAGCAGCTCCAGCCCTGTTGCGCTTCCGCTGCCAGACACACTACTAGTTCTCGTTGGTGTGAAGCTCGATTGATTAGGTCTTCTACAACTGCAGCTGAAAGTAGAATGCTACCCATAGGCCTGAGGGCCGAAATTTGTTTTATTTTATTTTTTTAGGATATGACAGAGAGTGTTGGCTGGCTGCCCAGTGTCAGTTCTTTTTCATAGATTTATTTTATTTATTTGAAAGGCAGAGTGACAGAGAGAGAGAGAGAGAGAGGTCTTCCATCTGTTAGCTCACTCCCTAAGTGGCCACAATGGTGGGGGCGGGGCCAGGCAGAAGCCAAGCACCTAAAACTCCACCAGGTCTCCCAGGTGGGTGCAGGGGCCCAAGCATTTGGGCCATCCTCTGCTGCTTTCCAAGGCACATTAGAAGGGAGCTGGATCAGAAGCAGAGCAGCCGGGACTCGAACCCGCACTCATATGGGATGCCAGCGTTACAGACAGCGGCTGACCCTGCTGCACCCCGGCACCAGCCCACCAGCTTCAGTTCTGCCCTTCCTCTTCCGTCACAGGCCCCCAGCAGCTAGAGGTCAGGAATACTCGTGTTTATATCTGTGCCTGCATCCACAGCCTATCTCGATCTGCATCTGTGGGTAATAGTTTCAAACGCAGGCTCAGCTGCACCTACCAGAAACACAGGTGGCAACAATTTCTCTGCCATGTAACAGTGTGGCGGGAAGTGGCACAGGCTGAGTGGTACTCCCCTCTGCCCAACGACTTCCTGCTTTTTAAAAAGTGTTTATTTATTTTCATCTACTTGAAAGGAAGAGAGAGAGAAAGAGAGAGAGCGCTCTTCTGTCTGCTGCTCCACTCTCCAAATGGCTGCAACAGCCATAGCCAGGAGCCAGGAGCCAGGAGCCAGGAGCCAGGAGCTCCATCCGGGTCTCCCACGAGGGTAGCAGAGGTCCAAGCACTTGAGCCATCACCTGCTGCCTCCCACATGCATTAGCAGGGAGCTGGACCGGAAGCAGAGAAACTAGGACTCTGATGGGCACTCCAACAAGGGTGTGCGGGCACCGCGGTACTCGTCCCCCACCCCCCGCGCTCGCTCCCTTTCGCTGCAGGTGCACCCAGTGGGCAGCAGGCAATGCCAGAGGGTGACGGCCCTGGAAGTGGCCCCCAGTCAAGGACAGGAGATGAGGTTCTTGGGGGAAGAAATACGCCAGCTTTCTTGTTCCTCTTTGGGGATGATCTGGAAGAATGTTCTGGACATTCTCAGACATCCCCAGTGGGATTGAGCTCTAGTTGCCCACAGCAGTCATCTGCTCTGGAGACACACACACACACACATACATATACACAAGCTACTCAAAAGAGGCTCACAGGATTCTAAGCCATCGTCCTTGACCAAATGACCCCCAAGTCCAGCTGAGCCTGTTAGCAGGGCCAACTTAGTCCTTCTGCCGACTCAGCATGGCGCATCTTATCTGTTAGTTTGTCTTGCGTTTATTTATTTTTTTAATGTTTATTTGCTCACTGTATTTATTTGAAAGGCGGAGGTGGGAGGGAGGGATTGAGAGAGAGAGAGATCTGCCAAGGCCAGGCCAGGACAAAACCAGGAGCTAGGAGCTCCATCCAGGTCTCCCACGTGGGCGGCAGGGACCCAAGTGCTTGGGCCATCCTCTGCTGGGCCCCAGGCATGGCCCAGGTGCACCAGCAGGAAGCAGGAGCAGAAGCCAGAGTTGGAACTCCATCCCAGACATTCGGATGTGGGATGCAGGCACTCTGAGCAGCAACCAAGCCCCCCTGCACTACAAGGCCACCCCTAACATTTTCCTTTATAACTCAGCCATTGCTCTCAAAATAAACTCACTGTATCGGGGTAACTGAGCACAAAGGGAGCTCCCAGTCTCTGCCCAGCCTTCCTGCCCTGGCTCTGCAGGTGCCTCCTCCAAGTGTGTTCGATTCCCAGGGAAAGTCTCCTGTCCTGACTTGGCCATGACCTTTGCAGACCCCTGCATCCATCCCAGGAGCCCCAGAATGTAGGAACTTCAAAGGCGATGGATGAGTTGATAACCCTGAACGGTGTGTGTAAAGATGGCTAACGTACGCTACCGCTGTTAAAGAAGCCACTAACTTTCAAAGAGGGATGGACCAGAGAGGTTGTCTGAGGGACATTTTCAAATACCTGACCCAACAGAGAGAGTGCTCGTGGCCACAGACTGGAAGGTTTGATCACTGCAAGGTGGCAAAGCTCCCTCAGATGGATTTCTTGATTCAACACCATCCTTGTCAACCTCCCAGCTGGCATTTTCCAGAAATTGGCAAGCCGAAACGTACACAGAATTTAAAATGGTACCTTGAAAATTGCAAGGGACCCAGAATTAGCCAGACCAGTTCTGAAACAGCAGAAAGAACTCGGAGGATTTTCACTTCCCAATTTCAAAACTTATTATAAAGTTCCAGTAATCAAGGCCACGTGGGACAGGCGCGTGGCCCAGCGGTTAAGCCACCAGTTGGAGGGGGGCCTGCGTCACACATCAGAGTGCCTGGGGTCGACACCAGATTCCGATTCCAGCTTCCCGCTCCTGGGGACCCTGGGAGACTGCAGCCATGGCTCAAGTCTTTGGGTTCCTGCCACCAGGGTGGGAGACCTGGCCCTGGGCTTAGGTCTCCCCCAGCCTCCTGGCCACTGCAGGCATTGGGGGAGTAAGCCAGTAGATGAATGTTCTCAATCTTTCTGTCTCTCACATAAAATAAGTTAAAACAATTTTTTTAGATGACAATGTGGTACTGGCATGAGTAGACATATAAAACCATGGATCTAAATAGAGGGTCCAAAACAAAGCCCACTGCTTTGTAGTCAATTATTACAAAAGGTGCCAGGGGCCGGCGCTGTGGTGCAGCGGGTTAAAGCCCTGGCCTGAAGCGCCATATGGGTGCCGGTTCTAGTCCTGGCTGCTCCTCTTCTGATCCAGCTCTCTGCTGTGACCCAGATACTTGGGCCCCTGAACCTGCATGGAAGACCTGGAGGAAGCTCCTGGCTCCTGGCTTTGGAGTGGCACAGCTCTGGCCGTTGTGACCATCTGGGGAGTGAACCAGTAGAGGGAAGACCTCTCTCTCTGTCTCTACCTATCTCTGTAACTCTTTCAAATAAATAAAATAAATCTTTAAATGACATTAAAAAAAAAAACAGTTGCCAAAGTAATTCAAAGGATGATTTTCAAAACATCAAATGGGGGCCATTGGATATCCACAGGCAGAAAGATACATGTAAGGTCAACTCCCACCGTCCCATAAAGTCAACACAGCTGTAAGTGGGTGAACCCAAACAAAGTTTTAGACAAAAGCATGAGAGGAAATCTTCATTGCCTTGGGTTAGGCAAAGTATTTTCAGATAAACACAACCCACAAGAGAAAAAACTAGGGCAGATTGAGTTTCTGGACTCCATCCAAAGGAAACCTCTAGCAATTATGTTACAAAAGACTGGCAGAGCAGGGAACACCAGAAGACACGCCTCTCTGCTGCGGTTGGCCATTACACTGGAGACAACCGTGGCCAACTTGTGGCAGGGGGAGCTCTGAAGCCCACTGAGACCCTGCCGCAGACAGAGGAGCCTGGAGAGCAGACAGGCTGCTGCCTGGCAGTGAGAGAGTTCCACAGCCTTTTCACTTCCTTGCCTGCCCTCTCCCACCCGTCAGCTCAGCAGTGGCTGCGGGGACAGCAGCTGCAGGCTTGCTGTGACCTTGCTGGCACCGGAAAGGGCAACACAGAACCTTGCTGCTCTCAAAGAACTGTGGTTGTTCTCCCCAAGACCGTGGTGCAGGTGCTCCTCACGCCGGGAGCAGCTTCCTAGGTGGTGTCGTTTGCAAGAATGGCAGGACATACCACCCACCCAAGGGGCAAAGGATGGGGTTTAGGGGGAGCAGCAGACACAGCAGAGGGCCTTGGGAGGAGGAGGCAGAGGAGGAAGAAGCCTGGAGAATTAAGGACTTAGGAGGGCTTCCATGTATACCAAGAAATAAGAAGTGCAATGCACACACCCACAATGCACACACCCACTTTCTGTTTGCACAGAAAAGGCGAGAGAGGAGCATAGGCCTGCCACTCCACTGTTCTTTGGGCTCAGCACAAGTAGGAGGCGAAGGCTAAGGCAGAGTAGTTGTCAGACCGGCTGAATGTCAAAGAAATGTCCCAGCTCCAAGATAATTGACAAAGACTGAGAAAGTATTTTTTCTTTAGTCTTTCTTTTTGGCTACAGACTTTTTTTAAAAAAAAGGTTTATTTATTTGAAATGCAGAGCCACAGACAGAGAGAGGGAGAGAAAGGTCTTCCATCCACTGGTTCACTCCCCAAATGGCTGCGATGGCCAGGACTGGGCCAGGCCAAAGCCAGGAGTCAGGAGCTTCCTCTGGATCTCCCACGTGGGTGCAGGGGCCCAAGGATTTATGCTATTTTCTGCTGCTCTCCCAGGTGCATTAGAAGGGAACTTAATCAAGAGTGGAGCAGCCAGAACTGGAACCGGAGCCCACATGAGATACCAGCTCTGCAGATGGCAGCCTAACCTGCTGTGCCACAGCACTGCCCCACCTACTTCTGCAGAGAGTTTTGCTCTGGTTCTCACAAACTACTGATGACCACTCCCCTGCTGGCCAGAGACCCTGAGGTGTGACAGAGTTCAGTTGGGACATTCCTACCAATGGGGAAAGCCACATCTACAGCACTGGGTAGGGTGGGCATTTGGACTATAAGGATATGGACGCTAACATGGTGGCAGGAGACAAGAGGGACCTTTGAGACATGGAAGACTTCCGCGGTACCTCCTCTGAGCAGTTGCCCACAGATTGGCAGAATTCCCCAGAGAGGCCGTCCCCCTGCTGTCCTGCTCCCCAGCTCCAGGCAGGGTGTGGGCTGGAGGCTGAGGTGCAGGGAGGGGAGAGAAGGGAGCCGAAGTCTGGACATCGTGTCTTTTTTTTTTTTCCTTTCAGTAAATGCCACTTTTTGATGCAAAAAGAAGGAACCATGGACATTCTAGAATTTTCTTTCCAGTGCACTCCTGCTCCAGTCAACATTTCTGCTGCCTGCCCCAAAGAAAAGAGCACCCGTTCAGTTCCCTCCCTCATCACCTCCAGATCCCAAATTCTACTGACTGTGGTTCAAGGGGCCCCACCAAGTCTCTCGACCTTTTGTGTGGGACCAACCCAGCCAAGAGAAGCCATGAGAGCTGCTGCCCAGGCACTGGCCCCAGCTGGGAGAGGAAACTGTGGCCTTTTTGACCTTGTTTTGGGTGGCAGTTACTGATTCAGGTAGAAGACACAGACGTCTGAATAAAACCACCTGGCCATTGCCATTTATAAACAACCCCTGCAGGACATCTCCAGGCTGAACTGGAAGATGACAGAGTGACTTGCAGCCCTAGAAGGAACGGGTGAACCTCGCCAGAAGAACCTCGGAATTGCGGTTATTGTTGGCTTGCGATGCCTCTTTTTGGTTCATATAGGCTGTGAGAGACAGGTGCACACACAGTGATCAGAGATACACGGTCACGGGCGCGCACTACCTACAGACGTAGCTTTTGCGTCTACACCGTGACCTAAGGGCAGAGGTGGAGCTGTGTTGGAGCAGAGTCTTGTGTGTGATTGAAGCTACGTTAGTACCCATTCTATCGGTATTGTTATACATGTTAACGTCTAATTATAAACCCCAGGGTAACCACTGAGAAAATCACTTAAAAAATACACTGGCAGGCAGTGGGAGGCATTGAGAAGAGAAGCGATCGGGTACAATGAAGGCACCGAGCGGGGAACCGAGTGACGAACGAAGACTTGGCGCACATAAAACAAACACCAAATGCAGAAGTAAGGCCTCTCTCGGCAGGAATCCTTTTATTTTTAAATCTGATTTGATTTTAACTGCCACACAGGAAGTCATGTCTTTTTATCGGTACCGTGCGATGCCTCTTTACATATGTGAGTTGTACAATGTCCCGTGAGGGCAAGCATGTCCATATCCTCAAACGTTTAGCATGTCTTTACAGCGAAAACAGCCAAAATCCTTTCTTCATGTTTTTTAAAATGATTTTATTTATTTATTTGAAAGGTAGAGTTATATATATAGAGAGAGGGAGAGACAGAGAGAGAGAGGTCTTTCATCTGCTGGTTCACTCCCCAAATGGCTGCAATGGCTGGGGCTGGGCCAATCTGAAGCCAAGAGCCAGGAGCTTCTTCCGGGTCTCCCACATGGCTACAGGGACCCAAGCACTTGGGCCATCTTCTACTGATTTCCCAGGCCATAGCAGAGAGCTGGATTGGAAGTGGGGCAGCCGGGACTCGAACTGGCAGCGATATGGAATGCCAGTGCTGCAGGTGGAGGCTTAGCCCACTACGCCACAGCACCAGCCCTCTTCCTGTTTTTTTTTTTTCTTCCTTTTTAAGAGAAACATACAGTACATTATCATGACCCACAGCTGCCCAAGCGTGTAATAGAACACCAGAAGTTCACACTCCTACTTGTGATACCTTAGTACCTATTAACCAACCTTTCCCCATAGCTCTCTCCCGCCTACACTCCCTGGCATCTCACAATTACCATTACATTTTTTTTTTTTTTGGACAGGCAGAGTGGACAGTGAGAGAGAAAGAGAGACAGAGAGAAAGGTCTTCCTTTTGCCATTGGTTCACCCTCCAATGGCCGCTGTGGCCGGCGCGCTGCAGCCAGCGCATAGTGCTGATCCGAAGCCAGGAGCCAGGTGCTTCTCCTGGTCTCCCATGTGGCTGCAGGGCCCAAGCACTTGGGCCATCTTCCACTGCTCTCCTGGGCCACAGCAGAGAGCTGAACTGGAAGAGCAGCAACCGAGACTGAATCCAGCGCCCCGACCTGGACTAGAACCCGGGGTGCTGGTGCCACAGGTGGAGGATTAGCCTAGTGAGCCGCAGCGCTGGCCACCATTACATTCTTAACCTGTGTAAGATCAACTTGTTAAGATTCTACACGTGGGAACCCATTTGGTACTTGTCTTTCTAGCTTCGGCTTATGCATGTAATCTGATGATTTCCAGCTCCAGCCCTGTTGTGGCCAAATGACAAGATCTCATCCTTCTAAAGTGCTGAGTCATATTCCATTGGGTCTAAGTTCTACTTGTTCCGTCTCCATTCATTGGTGGAGGGAGGCATAGGTCGTTCCCGCTTCTTGGCTATTGCGGACAGTGCTGCAATAAACAGGCAGGCCATTGTCTCGTCCAGAGGGATTTTATTTATTTATTTATTTATTTATTTATTTATTTTTTAATTTGACAGAGTTAGGCAGTGAGAGAGAGAGACAGAGAGAAAGGTCTTCCTTCCATTGATTCACCCCCCAAATGGCCGCTACGGCCAGCACTGCACCAATCCGAAGCCAGGAGCCAGGTGCTTCTTCCTGGTCTCCCATGCGGGTGCAGGGCCCAAGGACTTGGGCCATCCTCCACTGCACTTCCGGGCCACAGCAGAGGGCTGGCCTGGAAGAGGGGCAACCGGGACAGAATCCGGCGCCCCGACCGGGACTAGAACCCGGTGTGCTGGTGCCGCAAGGCGGAGGATTAGCCTGTTGAGCCGCAGCGCCGGCCTAGTTAGAGGTCTCTTATTCCCAATTTCAAAACTTACAATGGGGCGAGTTATCAGAATCGTGTGACCTACATGGAATCGAGCCTAGGGTCCAGAAAAAAAACCCCACGCATCTATAGACAACTAATTTCTTATAACAATGCCGAGACCAGGCAAGGGGGTGAGAATAGTCACTTCAACAAATGGTGCTGGGACAACTGGACAGCCACACACCAAAGAAGGATCCCTACCTCACGCCATACACAACCATCCACACAGAATGAGTCAGAGACCTACATGGAACAGCTAACACAGTACAACTCTTACAAGAAAGGAAGCACATGAGCAAAGCATGACCTTAAATCTGGCAATGACCTTAGATCTGACAGCAGCAGTACAAACAGCAACAGAACAAGAAAGTTGTGTTCCATAAACACATAACATGCTTTGCCTTCAAAGACAAGGGAGGGCGTGTTTGCAAATCACCTATCTGATAAAGGTCTCGTATCCAGGATACACAAAGAGCTTTTACAGGGTAACGTAGTGACAAGCAACGGTATTTAAAAGCATTGGCAAGGGACCTGAGCAAACTGTCTGCAGAGGTGTGCAGGTGGCGGCCAAGCACATGAGAAGAGGTTCAACATCATTAACCATCAGGGGAATGCAAAGCAAAACCACAATAAGACACCACTTGGCGTCCACAAGATGCAAAAGAAGAAAATAGAAAACACATGTTGACAAGGATGTGGAGAAACGGGAGCCCTCCTAGGTGGCTGGTGGGAATGGAACTCAGCGCACTGGCTGTGCAAGCCAGCCGGGCAGCTCCTCAGCACCATCCGATCCGGGAATTCCACTCCTGGGTGTGTATCCCGGCGATTCGAAAATGCACGTCTGCACAAAGACTTGCGTGCCATGTTCACGGCACTCTCATCCGTGGTCATGAAAAAGTGGCCCCACCCAAGTGCTCTTCGCCTGATGAGTGGCCATGCGGTGGAATATTACTCTGCAATAAACGCGGACACAGTGCTAATGTACACTATCGCGTGATTAAGCCTTAAATACGTTTTGCCGAGGGAGAGAGACCGGCCCCAGAGACAACATGTTAGGTTATTCAATCTATAGGGAAAGCTCAGCAAAGATAAAGGAAAACCAGGAGGCACAGAAAGTCTGTTAGTGGATGGAAATGCTTTAAAATCAGCCCACGGTGAGAGCTGCACCCCGCGTGGATCCATGGGCTCAAAATCATTGCGTTGTGCCCTTACGGTGGCTGGATTGTACGCTATGTAAATTATACCTCAATAAAGCTGTTAAAATAAAAATAAAAAAAGAGGAAATGGGTTGAAGGAGGGGTTGTCACAATGATTTTTCTCCCAGGAGGCCCCTCGGCTGAAATGCAAATGTGACCACTTCCTCCCCATTGGCCAGTCCTGAGCAGCTGGGGGAGGGGGCTCCAGGTTCCTATCCCATCCCCCTCCCAGGCATGGGGGGGGGGGTCGGGGACCTTGCCCTGAACCCGGCCCGTTCCCCAGCTGCTCTTTAAACACCAAGGAGTAGGTGGCCCTTGCTGCATCGCACCCACCCTCCTGGTCGTGGGGCCGGAGCGTTCTTTTGAAAATGTTAATTGGATGAAGCCAACCTCCAGTGACTTCCCAGTTGCCTGGGAACAAAAATCCACCTTCGTTGCCGTGGCCTGCGAGGCCCCGTGTGGTGCGCATGCGTGGTGTCCGTGGCCTCGCCGCTCACATGGCTCCCCCACACACCGTTCCCAAGTTCCTGGAGGAAGCGGCCTCTTCCCCACCGCAGCGCCTTCGCACGTGCATGTTCTGCTGCCTATGCCGGTTCCCCAAGGCTGGGTGCTTTGCCTGTTACCCCAAGCCTCAGGGCCTTGACCCCGCATCAGTGTGCTGCACACTTCTTGTTGTGTGTCTCTCTCCGTGGGGATACAGGCTCCACCAGGACTGTCACTGGATGTATTTCTGTGGAATATAATCAGTGCATAGCCTAGGACCTGCTCAAAGGGAACGGAAGGGGGAGGAGCTGGACAGAATGGATGGGGGGATGGACAGGTGGGGTGGGTGAAGGGAAGGAGGAAGGCAAGTAGGAGGAAGGGAGGAGAGAGAGACTGCCCCTGTGTTGTCAACCGTCCACAGGCAACGTAGTAGGCTGTCTACTCCGTAGCTCTAGAGAGTTGGAATCCCAGCTCTGGCCCTCACCAGCTGTGTGACCTCGGACAAGTCACTCAACCTCTCTGAGCCATAGTCTTTCATCCCTAATATAGGGAAGATGATGATGATGAGGGTGGCAACTGTGTTCCAGAAGTGACTGGGATGCCAGTTGGATGGTTCACCTTTTACAAGTCCTTAAGGCCAGAGTTGTTCTCAGCAAGAACTGGCTTTTTACAATTTTTTTTTCTTTTCTTTCTTTTTTTCGCTTTTCCCTTTCCCAATCTGTCAATGGCCACAGATTCCAGTCCACAGGATCTGAGAAGTCACCCTGCAAGAAGAAGATGAACAAGAGAAACAAAAGCCGACTTCCTCCCAGGATTCGCGCTCCAGACACCGCAAGAGGTGCTGGGAGTGGAGAACAGATACTTAGGTCAGACAGCCTGCAGCTCAGTCACAGGGGGAATTTGTCCCAAGTTCCTCAAAAACAGCCAGGAAAAACAAAACAAAACAAAACACCGAGAAGTAAACAGCAAGAGGCTTTCTCTCTGTCTCTGGAGCCGTCGTGGGGTGGCTGCAAGTTGTTCTTTTCTGGTTTTGTTTTTTCCCCACAAACTGAGATGGCCAGGGGCTGGGTGGGCAGCCAGCAGGTGCATCCGGGCTGACAGCAATGCACACATCAGGACCACACAAAACTGGCCCTGCCCGCCCTGGGGACATTTCTTCCTGGCTGGGGCCCCTTCCCACGGCTGGCGCAAGCGCATCTAGCCAGGTCCCATCCCAGCTCTCACACTTCTTAGCTTGTGTGGCTTCGCATGCCTCTGAGCCGAAGTCTTGCCATCTGTGTAATGGGTCTCATCGTGTGGGTTTCAGGAGAGCGGTGGGAGAAAGCGGCCTCGCAAGTGAACATCCAGGCAGTGGTGGTGGAAGAAAGAAGCACGAGCTTCCTGCATTTTGTCTGCGTGTTAGTTTCTTCCTTAGCATGGCTGTAATACTTTTGTTGTTGTTTTTTTCATGTTTTGCTTTTGAGATGCAGGGAGACAGATCTCTAAGATATCGGCTGCAACAGCCAGGGTTAGGCCGGGTCAAAGCCAGGAGCCAGGAACCCAATCCAGGTCTCCCACGTGGATAGCAGGGACCGACCACCTGAGCCAGCGCCTGCTGCCTCCGAGAGCCTGCACCAGCAAGGAGCAGAGCCGGGACTCGAACCCAGGCCCTCTGATCCGGGCCTGCGGGCAGCCCCAGTGGCGTCTTTAACCACTGTGCGAAGGCCCACTCCAGTTCTCGTGCTTCTCAGACCCTGCTGGAGATGTCAGGCCCCAGTGTGCTGGAACTCTCTGGGGAATGGCCCTAGCCTGCGCTCCTGTGGGAAAGGCCGCCCCGCCTCCCTGGTGGCTGGGGGTCCCATCGGCCAGATCAAAGCATCAGACAGTTCCAGCTCCGTAGTCCAGGGCCTGCTCTCTGCAGCTCCAGCCTTTGCAGCCCCCTGACCCCCACCTAACCCAGCACAGACCCTGCTGGGCGGGCAGGCAGCCGCAGGGACCACAGCCCCAAGCTGCCTTGCACACTTGCTGAGCCCCGCCCTGCCCAGCTGCACCGCCTCTTCACACCCCCAGCCTCAGTTTGCACGTCTGGGAGATGGGGCGGCTGGTGGCTGCACTGCTTGCCTCATGGGTCATGACCATGACTGTGAGAGCTGGGAGGATGATGTCATCCGCCCGCCCCACCGCCAAGGCAGATGTCACCCCGATAGCCGCAGATGTCTTCCTAGTGGGTGACCTTTGGCGATTGGGGGTGGGGGTGGGCCCTCCGCCAACCCCCCCCCCCCCGCCACTGCCTTCCAGGAGGGGCCCAGCCGCTGCTCAGTGGGCAGGGCGGGGCGAGTCCTGACCACATCCTCCCCTTCCTCCCCGCCCTGCACAGGCGCCTGGGGCTCTGGGAGAGCAGCTTGCAGCTCTCTCGGCTCAGTGACCCTGGGTTCAGTGTCCTCCCCCCCTCACCCTCCCCACTCCTGTCTGCCTGCTCCTCCCCAAGTGGGACCGACAGCCACGTGGCCGGCTGTGTGTCTGCTGTCTGTCCATCACCGCTGCAGTGATTGGTCCCGCCCCCCAGTCTCCTTCCTCTGTCTGGCTGGCAGCTGTGCGCGGGTCACCTGCTGGGAGCCCAGCTGCCTGTCTAGGGGACAGACAGGCCTGAAGACGGGTCTGCTGGGGGACCGGGGAAGGCTGCCCCGCTTCCTTGGACCCTCATCTCCCACCTTCACGCGGAGGCCAGCTGCCACATCCGGGCACGCGGAATGGATTTCTGAGGGCGACCCTGAAGCAGCAGGTAACTGGACGGCAGCCGCGGCTCCCCATGGGCGCTGGCCGCCGCCTTTGCCTAACCTGGCATCTAACCTGGGCCAAACCAGGTCACAGCGGGGGCCGCTGAGGCGTGGGGGGCTTATACAGTGAGGCTGGGAAGGGTTGGGGCTGGTGTGGGTGTGCAGAGGGTCGCATGGTGTGGAGGCAGGGGTAGAGCTCAGATGACCCCCGCGTCTGGGGAAGCTGGACTCCCAGAAGCAGGGGCTTGGGGAAGGAAGCAAGTTCCATACCAAGCATGCAGTGAGTCACCTGCAGTGACGGGCAAGAGACAGGAGCTGGTGCTGCTATGGGGCCCCTTGTTGTCAGGGGGGGGGCCACACCAACTTTGTGCCATCTTCTGTGTTTTGTCATTGTTACTTCATTGGACTCTTCCACGCGGGAGCAGGTGCGCCCATTTCCCAGATAAGACCATGAAGACCCATGAGCTAGAGTGAGTCCCTTCAGGCGGCTCCACTGGGGGCGGGGGGGGGCAACTGCACAGGTATCCCTGCACCTTGCTCCTGAAGCCAGGGCATGGTCAGATGCTAAGAAGCAAAGTGCGTGGAGGAGCAGAGAAGGGAGGCTAAGGAAGCTGCCGGGAAGGAAGAGGCGGAGGAGGCCCGGGTGGGGAGTGCCTAGCGTGGGGACCTTGGCATCACGGACCCAGGGCAGGGGCACCGAGAAGCCACGAGGCAGCTCCCGGCTGCCGCTTTGCTCTCCGGAGCCAGCGGGGGTTTCAGAAGCACATGGTGTCGGGGGAAATCCTGGTTGAGGGTCGGGGGTGGGTGTCAAGATGCAGCCATGAGACTTCCTAGCTGGTGAACTTGGGGCAAGTCTCCCTCCCGTCTTGCTGCTTGAGGACTTGGTTTTCTCATCTGGAAAATGGGAACAAAGTAGCAGAGCTGTTGGGGAGGGCTTCAGACACAGTGCCATACAGGCTGTGAGGGAGAAGCCCCTTTCCATTTCAGACAGCGAGCTGGCCTCCTGGGGACCCTGGGGTCCTTGGCAGGGTGGGCAGGCAGCACAGAGACACACTCAGCAGCCCAAGGGCCCTCCACTGTGGTGGGGGCACTGATGCTCACTGTTGTTGAGGGTACTGGAGGCTGTCACATTTCCTCACAGCACCGGGTAAGACTAGTGGGCTTGTGTAGCCCATTGCACAGATGGGAAGACTGAGGGTCTATGGGGTCACATCCAGGCTCTCTGTGACTCAGAGCCACAGAGCAAGGCTGTGGGCTATGGAATAGGCAAACACAGAAGATTCGAGTCCTGGGGTGACTTCAGAGCATCCGCTCCCACGGGGACGAGAGGCCCTGCTCCTCGGCTCCCTGGTCTTGGCAGGGTATCTGGACCCTGAGGACAGGAGGTGGCCCAAGATCGAGAGGTGGGGGAGAAGGGAGGAGCCAGGCCAAGGCTGAGCTCTGAGGTCCCGGCACTCAGGTTGACTTCAAGCCTAGGGGAGGGGGATGGGGTGGGGCTGGAGCCTGCCCTGGGGCTCGTGGCAAGGGGCAGGGTATCTAGAAAACAAGCAGGAGAGAGGCAGCTTTGGGACCCCTCATGTTCCCTGCAGCATCGGGGCCTACCCTGGTGCCTGACGGGTGAATGAGGAGGAGGAGGAAGGGGACCCGGCGCCTACAGCACACCCCCAGCCTGCGAGCTGGGGCTTTAGCACACCAGCCATTGCGATCTGGGGGCTCAAGTCCCGGCGCCACTGTGCAGTGGCCACGTGGCCCTGCAGGAGCCACGGATTCTCTCTAAGGCCCACAGGATGAAGGATCAGAAAAGAAAGGCTGGGAATGAAAACGCCGATCTCCTGGGTGTGGTATGCATTTATTGAGCACCTACTGTGTACCTCGGGGCTCAGGGGTGTGCATGTGACCAAAGCCAGCATGGTACAGAAGGGCCACGACCTTGGCCATGACCTGCCCATGGCTCACAGAAGGTTTCTATTATGGGGCTCTTATGTGTTACTCTAACTAGTATGGGTAGTGGTCACTTTTACTAGTTAGACTCTAACTAGTATTAGTGGTCACCTTTACCACCCAGGACGCAGGGCACCGAGTCCTCACTGAACAATAGCTCCTGTGATGTCCCTGCTGCCCCCTTTTGCAGGCGGGGAAACTGAGACCCAGAACAGGGGTGGTTTTCCAGGGCTACTCAGGGAGTCGCTTGGAAGGGGAGGTGCAGCAGCTGGCTGGGGTGGTGGTTAAGATACCGCTTGGGGCCGGCGCTGCGGCTCAACAGGCTAATCCTCTGCCTTGCGGCACCAGCACACCGGGTTCTAGTCCCGGTCGGGGACTAGATTCTGTCCCGGTTGCTCATCTTCCAGGCCAGCTCTCTGCTGTGGCCCATCACGGCAGTGGAGGATGGCCTAAGTGCTTGGGCCCTGCACCTGCATGGGAGACCAGGAGAAGCACCTGGCTCCTGGCTTCGGATCAGCGCGGTGCGCCGGCCACAGCGCGCTGGCCGCAGCGGCCATTGGAGGGTGAACCAACGGCAAAAGGAAGACCTTTCTCTCTGTCTCTCTCTCTCTGTCGACTCTGCCTGTCAAAAAAAAAAAAAAAAAAAAGATACCGCCTGGGACGTTTTTTTCCTGCGTCAGATGGGCTGGGTTCAGGTCCCAGTGAGCTCCGCTTTCCAACTCCAGCTTCCTGCTGATGCGCACCCTGGGAGGTGGCAGGTGACAGCTCAAGTGCCCCGGCCCCTCCCACCCCCGTGGGAGTCTGTGATGGAGGCCCTGGCTCCTGGCTTCGGCCTGGCCCAGCCCCAGCTGTTGTGGGCATTTGGGGAGGGAACCAGCAGCTGGGCGAGCTCTGTCTGCCTGTCCCGCTCTGTGTCTCTGCTTTTCAATATGTTTTTTAAGCATATATATATACATATATATACTTATATATATATATATTAAAGATTTACTTATTTATTTGAAAAGCAGAGTTACAGAGAGGCAGAGGCAGAGAGAAATCTTCCATCCACTGGTTCACTCCCCAACTGGCTGCAACAGCCAGAGCTGAGCCAATCTGAAGCCAGGAGCCAGGAGCTTCTTCTGGGTCTCCCATGCGGGTGCAGGGGCCCAAGGACTTGGGCCATCTTCTACTGCTTTCCCAGGCCATCAGTAAGGAGCTGGATCAGAAGAGGAGCAGCCAGGACTCGAACTGGTGCCCATATGGGATGCCGGCACTGCAGGTGGCAGCTCTACCAGCTATGCCATAGCGCTAGCTCCTAAACTTTTTTTTTTAAAGAAAAAGAAGAGGAAGAAGACAGCAGTGGAGCCAGGAAAACAAACAGTTCCTCCAGGAAGGGGTCTCTTCCCTGCCCCCCCACCCAGCCCCGTCCTCACTACCTTCGCTGAGGGGGAGGGACAGGGCAGTTGGGAAAAAACCCACCCCAAGCCTGGCTCTCAGGTGTCCCCGCCCCCACTCCCACCCTAGCCCCAGGCCAAAGGGACTTTTCACACCAGCTCAAATGAGCGCTCTGAGTAAACCTGGAACTTCTGAACCCACTGCGAATATTCCCCGGGCAGGCAGGGGCCGGGGCCCCGCTGAAGCATGGAGCCCTGAAGCCTCCTAGAAGGAACCAGCCACCCGAATCGTCCCCCAGAGAGGCGGGCCCCCTGCACTCGCCTGCCTCGCCGCCCAGGGCCAGGCCCTTCCCCGCTGGGTGACCACAGATGAGGCTCTGGACCGCCATGTCCACATCTGTCAAGTGGGCTGGCCAGTGCAGGTGGGGCAGAAGCTGCACAGTCACGGAGAGCCTGCAGGGGGCACACAGGCTGGGATACGGTCCACGAGGGCTCATAGAGGCCACGTGCACACAGGCTTAATGAGGCAGACAGACAGAGAGGCAGCCGCAGCCCCCTAGGGGACACAGGCTGGGGATGGGCAGGGTGCTCAGATCCTGCCTGGCCCCGGCACACCTGTCCTCAGACAACCACAACTGCCCTTGGCCCGTGGGCAAGAAGTCAAGTGAAAGTGAAGAGCCACGAACACGAGCCCCACCCCTCCTGCTCCTCAGCCCAGCCTGGGACCATTGTGCCCATTGGACAGATGAGGAAAACCGAGGCTCAGAGATGATGTAGGAGTTAGAGGCAGAGCTGCCTGGCCGGTTATTTCCCCCACAGCTTGAGAATTTCGTTTAGGTGGGAACTTGCTCTGTGGCCCTGGGCAATGCACGGTCCCTCTTTGAAAGCTTTGTCAGTCATGTGATGCCAGCAAGTACGTCACTCAGTCACTCACACTGATAGTGGGGATAGCGATGGAGGTGCTGGGGAAGCCAAGACCTCTCAGGGCTGCCCTTTGTATGAGTGGACACTGCAATTCTCACCTCCTCCTCCATCCTTCTTCACAGCTCGCAGTGCGAGCTACATCCACCCTGTGCAGAGAGTAAACTGCTCCGCTCCACCCTGGGGGCTTGGGCTGCAAGACAAAGACCACTCATAAACACAGAAGCAGAGACATTCAACGAATCCCCATATGACAGCTGCAGCTAGGGAGATAAACAAGGAGGTTGTCACGCACAGAACCACAGAAGAGACCCATCTCATGCGGGGGTGGGGGGTGGCCTCTTTGAAGGGACAACATGGAAGTTGAAACCTGAGGGTGAGAAAACAAAGAAGCTGAGGGTGGGGTAGGGGGAGAAAGTGTTCTAGGCAGCGAGAATGGCCTATGCAAAGGTCCTGGGGTTGGGGGTTGTGGGAATATTGGAGATTTTATCTTCATCACGTGCATAAGGCTCTTGATGCAGTAAATTCAAGAAAGAGGAGTGAAAATGGATAAGGTTGAACCATGGAGCTCATGGTCTTCCCCATCCGTTGCCATGGAGTTCTCTCTCTCTCTCTCTTTCGTTTAGTCACCCATGTAGCAAGAGCTTAGAACAGCTACTGTGTATCTGTTGCTGATTAGTCACTGGGTACTCAGCTGTAACCCAGAGATACATAGTTGCTGCCAGATGTCACTCAGAATGTAGATGACAACAGCACACACTGTGTGCTCCGGTGGAGGCCTGGACGGCCCCGGAGGAAGGCATGACTCACGCTCCTGGGACAGATCAAAGGTCGGCAGAGGACGGGGAGGCGACACTTGAACTGGGTGTCGGAGGTCGAGTAGGAGACGGTCGGTCTGTCACGGAGGGCACGCGGCTCAGCGGCTGCATCAGCACGCGCAAAGGTGAATCCAGGGGCATGGGGTGTGCAGGGGAACTGTCGGCAGCCTGGGCCCAAGGTTGGGGGGCCAGACTTGAATGCCAGGCAGAGGAATTTGGGATTTTTCTGAGCCGTGGAATGACCCGAGTGGTGTGAGGGCCGGGCTGGAGGGCTCTCAGCCAGAGGTGGTGGGGTCAGACCGGAGGACCAGCGGGAGAGCAGGTGGGCAGAGGTCCTGGAAGACCCAGGAGGACCCAGGAGCTCGCCCTCCTGTGTTCCCTCTTGGGAAGTCCCTCAGGCCTGCCAGTTCCGCTTCTGGTGACCTGGTGGCTCTGGTTTCTGGCTCTGCTGGGGAGTCCCTGCTCACCCACCCCCTTTTCTTCTGCGAGTCCCTATGGGAAATGGGCCGTTTTACTTTTACCACACCCCTTGCCTTTCACTTTCAACCCTGCAGTCCCCACCTGGGACGCAGCGGGGGAGATGTCTGAGTGGCAGAACGCGGCGGATCCCACCCCTGAATCATCGGTGAGCAGTGATACAGGGGAACCAAGAACTCGGGTTCTTTCCCGCCGAGGAACAAGGCTGCTCTCAGGGCACTGCCGTGGGGCAGGCTCCGGGCTTCGACCTAGATGGCCACTGCTGTTTTGCACTGTGGGTCCATTGATTTCCACCGAGGGCAGACGGGGCTCCACTTATTCCTTGCACTTTCTAGCTCTCAGCGGGGTCCTCTCCAGCGCATGGGTGTCTTCTCTGGCTCCTCTCCCCTGTTGAGATTTTCTCTAAGTGGAAATGTTTTTAATTAAAAAAAAATCCTTCACTTGATTGATGTCCAACGTATCAGCCTTTTTCTTGATGGTGAGAGCTCTCTGGTAGATGCAGGTGGAGTTCCAGGCTCCTGGCTTTGGCCTTGCCTAGCCCTGGCTATTGTGGGCATCCGGGGGAGTGAACCAGGGGTGAAAGATTTCTCTTTCTTCTCTATTTTAAGAAAAGAAGTGCTACCTGCCCCCAAGGTCAGGAAAATGTCACTCTCTGCTTTCTAATCTAGATGAAACATGTAGGTCAACAGTCTATCTAGAACTTTTTTTACATAAAGCAAAGCATCAAGACTTCTTTGATTTTTTAAGATTTATTTATTTATTGGAAGGCAGAGTTACAGAGAGGCAGAGGCAGAGGCAGAGAGAAAGAGAGAGAGAGAGAGAAAGAGAGAGGTTTTTTATCCACTTTTTCATTCCCCAAATAGCAGCAATGGCTGGAGCTGGGCCAATCTGAAACCAGGAGCCAGTAGCTTCTTCCAGGTCTCCCTCATGGGTGCAGGGGCCCAATCACTTGGGCCATCTTCTACTGCTTTCCCAGGCCATAGCAGAGAGCTGGATCAGAAGTGGAGCAGCCAGGACTTGAACTGGTGCCCATATGGGATGCTGGCACTGCAGGCTGGGGCTTTAACCACTATGCTACAGCGCCGGCCCTATCATTTCTTTTTTTAACTTAAGAAGTTTTGCAGTATTTTACAACCTCACAGAAAGGTCCCCAGGGCTCCAGTTTCTCCACATCTTCACCAACATTTGCTGTTTTAGTTTGGTTTTTAAGATCAGGTGTCAGGTGCTATTTCACTATGCTTTGATGCACATTTCTCTGATGACCAGTGATGCTGAGCATCTTTGAATCTTGTTAGCTGTTTGTTTAGCTTCTTTGGAGACGTGTCTATTCGAGCTCTTTGTCCATTTTTAAATTGTGTTATTTGTGGTTTTTTTTTTTTAAGATTTATTTATTTATTTGAAAGGCAAAGTTACACAGAGAGAGGTCTTCCATCCACTGGTTCGTACCCCAAATGGCTCCAACAGCCAGGACTGCCAAAGCCAGGAGCCTGGAGCTCTGTTTGGGTCTCACACATGGGTGCAGGGGCTCAAGCACTGGGGCCATCTTCCGCTGTTTTTCCCAGGTCATTAGCAGGGAGCTGGACCGGAAGTGGAGCAGCTGGGATATGAACCAGGGCCCAAATGGGATTCTGGTATTCCAGATGGTGGCTTTACTTGATACACCACAATAACAGCCCAATGACAAATAAATAAATCTTTTCAAAAAAATAAGTGAACTCAGCAAAGTTGCAAGATATAAAACCAATGTTCAAATATTAGCTGCATTTCAATGCACTGTTAGGAAATTAAGAAGACAATTCCAGGAGTCGGTGCTGTGGCATGGCAGGTGAAACCGCTGTCTGCAGATGCCAGCATCCCATATGGGCGCTGGTTCAAGACCTGGCTGCTCCACTTCCCATCCAGCTCTCTGCTACGGCCTGGGACAGCAGTAGAAGATGGCCCAAGTGCTTGGGCCCCTGCACCCGCATGGGAGACCCAGGGGAAGCTCCTGGCTCCCAGCTTAGGATCAGCGTAGCTCCGGCTGTTGTAGCCATCTGCGTAGTGAACCAGTGGAAGGAAGAATTCTCTGTGTGTGTGTGTGTGTCTCTGCCTCTCTGTAACCCTGTCTTTCAAATAAATAAATCTTAAAAAAAAAAAAAAAAGCCAATACTACACAAAGCAGACCATGGATTTAGTGCAGTTCCTAGTGAACCCCCGGTCGTCCTTTCTACAGCTAGAAAAGTTCATCCTAAAATTTACGTGGACTCTCAAGGGCCCCAGGGTATCCTCAACAATCTTGAGATGGGCCGGCGCTGCAGCTCGCTAGGCTAATCCTCTGCCTGTGGCGCCGGCACCCCGGGTTCTAGTCCCAGTTGGGGCGCCGGATTCTGTCCTGGTTGCCCTTCTTCCAGTCCAGTTCTGCTGTGGCCCGGGAGTGCAGTGGAGGATGGCCCAAGTGCTTGGGCCCTGCACCTGGATGGGAGACCAGGAGAAGCACCTGGCTCCTGGCTTTGGAACAGCGCAGCGCACCAGCTGCAGCAGCCAATGGAGGGTGAACCATCGGAAAGGAAGACCTTTCTCTCTGTCTCTCTCTCTCACTGTCCACTCTGCCTGTCCAAAAAAAAAAAAAAAAATCTTGAGATGAACAGAGCTGGAGGCCTCACCCTTGCCGGTTTGTATTTGTACAGAATCCCACCCGGGATGTCGGCGTACAAGCCGGCGGCTTAACCTGCCGCACCCCGGTGCCGGCGCCTCCTCTGTTATTGGATGAACTCATTGTTTTCATGGAATTTTTAGGATGAAACAAATAATTTTACTTTCTTTTCCATAAATATGCTTTCAATTTCTTTTTGCTCCTCCTTTGTTCTGACTATAACACCAGCTCTTCTTAGGAGGCAGAGAGAGAGAGAGAGAGAGAGAGAGAGAGAGAGAGAGAGGAGAACTCTTCCATCCACTTGTTCACTCCCCAAATGGCCACAACGGCCAGAGCTGCGCCAATCTGAAGCCAGGAGCCAGGACCTTCTTCCAGGTCTCCCACGCGGGTGCAGGGGCCTAAGGACTTGGGCCATCTTCTACTGCTTTCTCAGGCCAAAGCAGAGAGCTGGATCAGAAGTGGAGCATCTGAGACTCGAAGTGGCACCCCTTATGGGGTGCTGGCACTGCAGACAGCAGCTTTACCCACTACCCACAATACTGGCCCCAGTGGTGTGCACTCTTACCAGTACCCTGAGGGCCAGCATACCTGAAATATCAGAATATTATGAAAGCAAGGTCATTCAGTGCGATCTCTGGCCTGTTGGGTGTTTTCTGTTAGCATAAGGTATTGAATCTTGCCAGATGCCAATTGTACAGCTGCTGAGATGGCTGTGAGATTTTTGTCCTTTGCTAAAGTGAGATACTACGCTGATGGATTTTTTTTTAATTGGAACCATCCGTCATTCCAGGGCTAAATCCTGCTTGGTCATAGTGTATCATCCTTGTATTGTGCTGTCCAGTTCAGTTTGCCAGGATTTTGTTGAGCATTTTTCATTGGTGTCTTGGATCTTTGGATTGAGTGTGGAGGGAATCTCATTAAATGAACTTGGAAATGTTCCCCTGTCCTCAGCTTTCTGGAGGCGTGTGAAAAGAATTGGTGGGGGTCGGTGCTGTGGCTCACTAGGCTAATCCTCCACCTTGCGGCACCAGCACACCGGGTTCTAGTCCCTGTCTGGGCGCCGGATTCTGTCCCGGTTGCCCCTCTTCCAGGCCAGCTCTTTCTCTGCTGTGGCCCGGGAGTGCAGTGGAGGATGGCCCAAGTCCTTGGGCCCCGCACCCCATGGGAGACCAGGATAAGCACCTGGCTCCTGCCATTGGATCAGCGTGGTGTGCTGGCCACAGTGCGCCGGCCGTGGTGGCCATTGGAGGGTGAACCAATGGCAAAGGAAGACTCTTTCTCTCTCTCTCTCTCTCTCTCACTGTCCACTCTGCCTGTCAAAAAAAAAAAAAAAAAGAATTGGTGGGAATTCTTTCAATGACTATAATTCACTAATAAGGCCATCCGTTCCCAAAGTTTTTCTTTGTTGGGAGGTTTTTTGGTTTTTAGATTAAAAAAAAAGGATTTATTTGCAGTGCCAGAGCTGTGGTGCAGTAGGCTAAAGCAGCTTCCTTTATCATGGTGAATTGCCTTTGTGTGTGTGTGTGTGGTTTTTTACAGGACAGTTTTGCTGGATATAAAAGTTGAGGTAGGCTTATTAAGACTTCAGCTTTTAAGTATATTGTTTCATTGTCTTTTCTACTCTATTTTTAAAAAAAGATTTATGTATTTATTTGAAAGTCAGAGCCACACAGAGAGGAGGGACAAAGACAGAGAGAGAGAGAGAGAGAGAGGTCTTCCATCTGGTGGTTCACTCCACAGTTGGCCGAAATGGCCGGAGCTGCACTGATCTGAAGCCAGGAGCCAGAAGCTTCTTCCAGGTCTTCCACGCAGGCCCAAGGGTTCAAAGACCTGGGCCATCTTCCACTGGTTTCCCAGGCCACAGCAGAGAGCTGGATGGGAAGTGGAGAAGCTGGACCTCAAACCGGCACTCATATTGGATGCCGGCTCCTCAGGCCAGGAAGTTAATCCACTGCACCACAGCATCGGCCCCTACCCTATTTTTCCGTTGAAAAACCACCTGACAGTCTCTTCTTTGAAGAGGAAAATCTTTCTTTGTGCATTTTAAGTATGTGTATATATATATATATATATATAATATTTAATTTTTTAAAAGATTACTTATTTTATTTGAAAGTCAGAGTTAGAGAGAGAGATAGAGAGAGATAGAGAGAGAGGAAGAGACAGAGAGGTCTTCCATCCTCTGGTTCATTCTCCAAACAGCCAAAATGATCAGGGCTGGACCAGACTGAAGCCAGGAGCTTCTTCTAGGTCTTCCACGTGGTACAGGGGCCCAAGGACTTGGGCCATCTTCTACTGCTTTCCCAGGCCACAGCAGAGAGTTGGATTGCAAGTGGAGCAGCCGGGACTCAAACTGGCGCCCATATGGATACCAGCACTGCAGGCGGCAGCTTTAGCCCACTACGCCACCGCGCCGGCCCCAGCAATTTATTCTTTCCATTCTCCCGGTGATGCATCTGCAGGCCAAGGCCAACTTCTCACTGTGAGAAAAATAGTGTTTCTGTAAACATCTTAGGACACGCCCCTTGTACACTTGGGGAGGGGCTTCTTCAGGAGCGAAGCTGGGAGTGAAATCTCTGGGTCTTCAGGCAGGCACAACCCACGGCCCGTGTTCAGTGAGTTTCCACACCAGTTTCCACGGGCGACCAGTGGGAGTCCCGTTACATCACATCCTTGGCGACACTGCGGTAGCGGCAGGACTTGAGCCTTTGCCAATCTGATGAATCGAAGCGGCGTGTCATTGTGGTTTCTATTTGCATTTCCCTGCTGACTGTCGAGTTGGGCGTATTATTCCCTATGGCACTTGCTTCTATCTGATTTCTCACCCCCTCGCTTCTCTGCCTCCCCGAATTTGGCCTAGCTTGGAGCCCGTGTGACCACCACCCCCAGATCATTTCTCAGCCTGGGACCCAATGGAGTGAGGTGGGCATGGGCTCGCTCTCTCTCTCTCTCTCTCTCTCCCCCCACACACACACACACACAGCACATCTGCAGCACAGACGTATGAACCCTCACCCCACCCCCATCCCTGCCTGCCTCATTGTAGAGACAAGAAAACAGTGGATCAAAGAGGTTAGCCAGCCTGCCCAAGGGCACACAGGCAGGACGTGGCGGGCCCAAGGCAGGTGCACCTCACTTCTCTGTGGGAGGCCGCCGAGGCCGGTGGCAGGGGCTGTGAGGGCAGAAGTCTTCCTGCAGGAGACCCACCTGGCCATCTGATCCGCAGCTCGGGAGGAAGCCAGGGCAGAGAGTCAGAGTCTCGGCTCGGTGCTGCGGGGGCAGAGGAGGAGGGTATGATGGAGAAGTCTCCAGCTTCCGAGGCCAATGGGGCCCACAAGGGACGGGCTTACTCTGGCTGCTGCTAAATACCCCTGGATTCCCCAGTGAGATGGTTAAACCTCATTCTGTCTTTCAAAGACGCTGGGAAAGAGCTAGGGACACAGACAAAAAGCCAGTTGGATGCCAGCATATCACAAAGCCCCTCTCCCCGACTTGCCTGCCTTCCCTTTTATGGCTTACTCCCCAGTTGTCCCACACAGCTGGGGCTGAGCCAGGTCCACGCCAGGAGCCAGGGACTCCACCTGATCCACCACCCGATTCCTGCTAGGATGCACAGTCACAAGGAACTGGAATCAGGAGAGCCTGGATGCGAGCCCAAGTGTTCTGACACGAGATGCAGGCGCCCCCACTGGTACCATAACCCTGGCACGGAGTCGCCAGCCCCTCCCCGCTGCAAAAAAAGGCAAGCTCCTCTCCAGCTCCCAGGAGGCGTGGGCAGTTGGTAGTTGCTCGCGAAGATTGAACCACTGTCTTTTGCTTTCCTTTTATTTAGTTTTGGCGTTCATTCTATTTAGTCTTGGAGTGAGCTGGTCGTGTTGTTCAGGAAGCATTCGTATAACATCCTCAGTGTGGCATGGAGCATTCTAAATGCTTTGCAATTATGAGCCCACAAGCTGGGGGGGGGGGGGGTGACGCTGGCATTGAGGCATCGCCTCCTGATCCAGCTCCCTGCCAATGCGCCTGGGAAGGCAGAAGGTGTTGGCCCAAGTGCTTGGGCCCCCTGCCACCCATGTGGGAGACCCAGGTAGAGCGCCAGGCCCCTGGCTTCAGCCTGGCCAAGCTCTGGCCATTGTGGCTATCTGGGGAGTGAGCCAATGCATGGAAGACCTCTCTCTTTCTCTCTCTCTCTCAACTGCCTTTCAAATAAATAATCTTTTTTAAAAGTTTGCATTATTTCAAAAAAAATTTTTGCACCAGAATAAACATCCTTTGGCCGGCGCCGTGGTTCAACAGGCTAATCCTCCGCCTTGCGGCGCCGGCACACCGGGTTCTAGTCCCAGTCGGGGCGCCGGATTCTGTCCCGGTTGCCCCTCTTCCAGGCCAGCCCTCTGCTGTGGCCAGGGAGTGCAGTGGAGGATGGCCCAGGTGCTTGGGCCCTGCACCCCATGGGGAGACCAGGAAAAGCACCTGGCACCTGGCTCCTGCCATCGGAGGAGCGCGGTGCGCCGGCCGCAGCGCGTCGTCCGCGGCGGCCATTGGAGGGTGAACCAACGGCAAAAGGAGACCTTTCTGTCTGTCTCTCTCTCTCTCACTGTCCACTCTGCCTGTCAAAAATAAAAAAAAAAATACTAAAAAAAAAAAAAGAATAAACATCCTTTAATTCAGTTTTCCATCAAGTAACCCTTGTGTTGACTAAATGGATTTTCGCAAGAACCCTATGAGGTGGGGATGGCTGTCACTGTCCCCATTTCTCAGATGAGAACCCTGAGGCCCACAAAGGTTAAGTCACTCAGGCTATAAATGGCAGTGCTGGGTTTTGCACTGAGCCAACCTAGCTCCTGGGCTGTGCTGGAACCAGGGTGGGACATGTGGACCTTCTATTATCTTGGCAGGGAGAGAATCTTTTCCTTTGAAACGAGTTTACTGGAGTGCGAAAATCAAAGGAAACGTAATCTAACCAGCAAGTAAATAATAGCGTTCATGAACAACTTGAAGGTCCTCGGTGGGTGGCAGAAGTTCTGGAACATTCCAACACAGCCGCAGGGTTACAGCAGGTGAACAATGAACACAGAGTTTAGAGGAGGGGAGGAGGAAAGGCCCACGAGGAGGCCCCAGCTCATGCAAAGTCAGAGGCATGGGAGAGGCCCCGGACACTGGGGAGATGTGAGTCATACAAGGCCCCCGGGGCTAGTAATAGCAGGAACTCGGCCCCCTGCTGCAACTCTTCACACCTCCCAGGGCACACCAGCACCTGCTTTCTCACGGCTCGGCCCAGCTGGCAGGTGCACAGGGCGTGACCATCTCCGCTTTGGACATGAGCGCTGAGGCCAGGGCGCCAGGGAAGAGCTACTGTGTGTTCCAGGTCCATGAGGCTTCCAGTCCTGCACCCTCGTCTCTCCTGCACTCTCTCAGCTTATCTCGGGTGGCAAGCGACAGAAACCGACTTCAACATGGCTGACCATGTGCTCAGTCCGTGAGAAGTCCGAAGGTGGGCATCAGTAACAGCTAGATCCAGGCGCTCCAGTGCTGTCTTAGGACCAACCTTTCCAGACAGGCTCTCTCCAAGTGGTGACAAAGATGGCTACCAGCTTCCAGCAGCTACTCCAAAAACTACCTCTTTGTTAGAGTCCGAGGGAAAATATCCCAGGACTGCTCTCATCAGCCTGTCCTGGCTAGCCACATGGAGTGTTGTGATTGGTCAGTGGCCCACTTGACCCCACATCGAGTGCTGTGATTGGCCAGGACTCCACTGTGTAGAGCAGAGGGTGGAGTCAACTCTACCCAAACCACCAGAGGGAGCTCTGACTTGAGCACTTTATAAGAAGCAGGTGGAGAGGGCAGGGCACCAGAAGCAGCAGGTGCCAGCTGTTCATCACGAGTGGACCGTCTTTAGGCAGAGCTGAGGAATTTGGAGAGGAGTCTTCCATCTGGGGAAAGGAGTTTGCATTCTCTCCGCTGTTAAGAGGGAGCCATTGTGTGTCTGAGGGGGTGTGTGTGCCGGTGATGTGGGCGGCTGCTTCATGCGGGCCCCAGTTAGCGGCGTTGTCCACTTTAAAGTATGTTAGACACAAAAAGCACAACCTCGGCTGTTATTACTTAAGGTGACGCTGAAGTTAATTTTTTGAGTGAGTTCATTTATAAAAAATACATTAAATTGGGGCTGGCTCAATGGGTTAAACCGCTGCCTGCAACATAGGCATACTGTATGGGCACCAGTTTGAGTCTCAGCTGCTCCTGTTCTGCTCCAACTCCCTGCCAATGCACCTGGGAAAGCAGCAGAAGATGGCCCAAGCCCTTGGGTCCCATCCCCTGGGGAGACCCATTAGAAGCTCCGGGCTCCTGGCTTCAGCCTGGCCCAATCCTAGCTGCTGCAGCCATTCGGGGAGTGAATTAGCAGATGGAAGATCTCTCTTTCTCTTTCTGTAACTCTGTCTTTCCAAATAAATATTTTAAAAAATATATATATAATCTGGCCGGCACCATGGCTTACTAGGCTAATCCTCTGCCTGTGGCGCTGGCACACTGGGTTCTAGTCCTGGTTGGGCGCCAGTTCTGTCCCGGTTCCTCCTCTTCCAGTCCAGCTCTCTGCTGTGGCCCGGGAGTACAGTGGAGGATGGCCCAAGTCCTTGGGCCCTGCACCCGCATGACTAGGAGGAAGCACCTGGCTCCTGGCTTTGGATTGGCGTGGCGCGCTGGCCATAGCAATCATTTTGGGGGTGAACCAACAGAAGGAAGACCTTTCTCTCTGTCTCTCTCACTGTCTCACTCTGCCTGTCAAAAAAAAAAAAAAGAATATATATATATATAATCAATAATAGTACCCATTATGCACAAATAAAGATGGCAGACATTTTGAAAGCAAAGAATGCTAGAGCCTTTGCGTAATTCTAGATCCTTCTAGAACGTTCCAGATGCTCTATGTTCTGTGTCCATCATGGTGTTGCTCAGGGCTTGCTCCAAATCTCCTCCTGAAATTCTCAACAAGAACCCTGGAGGCAGGCTTTCCTTCCTGCACTTAGAAGGCTCAGGGAGGGCAAGGGCCTGGCCCCCAGCCCCTTAGCTGGTGGTCTGGACTTCCAGGACCCCACAGCCTGCGCCCTTTCCCACTGCGTCTTGGGTGATCTCGTTAGGGAGGTCACGCTGAGCTCTTGGGTAGGGCCAGAGGAGGCACCGCAGGTGCGTGTGGGGAGTCTTCCCGCCTACAGTCAGCCACGACATCCAGGAAAAACCATGGTCCCAGAATCCGTCATCCCTCCGGTCTGCGGCTGCACCTGCTACTCGGGGTGACTTCTGAGCCTGGGCAGGTGCCCCACTGGCCTCTGGCTGGCTTCTCCCCACATAGACCCAGAGATGGAGTGGGGGCAGGGGGACAGGCACAGCACCCAGAGGAGCCTGGCTTTGCAGGCCTGGGGTGCACACACACTGCCCAGAGAAGCCCGTTCTGTTCTCCCCAGGGGCTCCCTGCCCCCCTGGGGAATTAAGCGTATGGTCCCTGGTGGGCTAACCTGGGCTCCGTGACCGACTCAGAAGCCTTACTGTTGGGCTAAGTGTAGGTGTTCCACAAGGGGCTAACCTGGGTGTGTTATTCAGTAAGAAGCCAGCTCACTGGGAGTACGGGAGCGCGCACACAGTCGTCCAGCGGAGAGAGCTGCTAGCCAAGGCAGTCCCCTCCCCCTCTCTCTGCTGTTCTCTTTATTTATTTGAGAGACACGGGGAGAGCTCATATCCCTTGGTTCACTTCCCGGTTCCCCTGCAACGGCCTGGGCTGAGGCAGCCCCAGAGATGAGAGTCAGAAACTCAGTCCAGGCCTCCCATGTGGGTGGCAGGAGCCCAATCACTGGAGCCCTCGCTGGCTGCCTCCCAGGGGCTGCACTGGCAGACGCTGGAGGCAGGAGCCAGAGCCGGGCATCACAGCCAGGGCCCCGGATGTGGGACATGGCCGTCCTGACTCACGTCTTGATGCCTGCACCAAACATCTGGCACCTCCTTGATTTTTTTTTTTTTAGTGTTCAAGTTCACACGAGCTACACTGCTGGTTCGTGCCTGTGCCCAGGGGGAGAGGGAGGAGATGGGGGCTGGGAGGAGAGGAAGGGGCCATCTCGGGATGAATCAGCCATCTGGAGGCAGAGGCGGGACCCTGGGCATCGTCCACACATCACGCAGACGCTGAGAATGGGTGGCAGGTCTGCCCAGGGAGGCCCCCAGCCCAGACTCACGGCCCTTCCACTGTGTATCTCTTGCAGGCTCTTGGAGTCAGCATGCAACGTGGCTGGGCCGCCCCCTTGCTCCTGCTGGTGCTCCAGGGCGGTGAGTAACGGCCCCTCCCCCACCCCCACCCCCCACGAAGCTGGCCTGGAGGGCTCCTGGAGGTGACCAGAGACCACCAACATTCATTTCCTGGAGGCTGAGATGGGGGAGGGGGGGAGCTCTGGAACCCAGAAGTGTGCACTTGACCCCAGGGCCTCAGGTCTCCAAGTCTCAGTAGGGATGGTGGGTGTAGGGGGAGCCGCTGCTCCAGGCCTTGGCTGAGGGAGGAAGTCCTGCCTTTAGTCTAGCCTCAGTTCCTCCTCATGCAGCAACCACTGGAGCCTGGCGTCCCCTCCCTCCACGGGGCTGGTGGCGGGGCTTGGGGGTGGGGCTGGGGTGGTGAGACCAAAGGAGTCAGGCTAGGGGACCACAAAAAGCCGGCAGGACAACAGCCCAGCAAGGGGGTGCTGCCCGGGGATAGGTGATCCAGGAGGTCTTCCTGGAGGAGGGGCCTGTGAAGAGGTTGGAGGCTGGCCCAGGGCGAGGAGGAACCTGGCGCGTCTCTGCTGACTCATTGGCATTTTTCTCTGGGTTTTACCCAAAGACCCAGTGCCTCAAATAGCTCCCTCGGGAAACAGCTGGCAGGCTCTGTTTCTCTTTCTGACTGGCCGCCTCTCTGTCCCGGCTCTAAAGTGCCCCATGGGGGCAGCCACCACAGCACCCCCCCCCCCGCCCCCGCCATCACCACGTGGCAACAAACAGCCAGCACCTGCTGTATACCAGGCTCTGGGCAGCTTGCGCCCATCCCCCACTCCCGCCCTCCGGGGGAGGCTCAGCAGAGGCCCGCAGAGGACAGGGCACAGGTCCACAGCCACACAGCCAGGCGGTGGCAGAGCCTTGATGGGCTCCTGACCCTCAGCCCCTCGGTCCTGCTGGAGATGGGGCCATTTCTAAAGGATGGAAGTAGATTTCTCACCGTCCTGGAGCCAGCAGCTTCCGCATCTGGCGGGCGCTGGGCCTCTGCTTCCAGGGGGCGGGTGCCTTGGGCGTTGGGTCCCTCTGTGGCAGGAGGGACCGAGGGCAAAGGGGAGCGGATGCCGGGTGCCTCCAGCCCTTGGTGAGGTCACCCAGCCGTGCGTGCGCGTTGCCAGCTGCCAACCTCAGTGGCACCACGTAGGTGATTAAATCTCAACATGGGATTGATTTATTTAGTTCCAGCTTATTTGAAAGGCAGAGAGAGAGAGAGGGAGAGGGAGGGAGGGAGATCCCATCCATTGGTTCACTTCCTGGATGCCTGCAGTAGCCGGGGCTGGGCCAGGCTGAAGCCAGGAGTCAGGAGCTCCATCCGGGTCTCCCATGTGAGTGGCAGGGACCCAAGTCCTTGAGCCATCTCTGCTGCCTCCCACGGCGCACACCAGCAGGAAGCTGGAGCAGTAGCAGAGCCAGGGCTCCAACCCAGGCCCTCTGAGGTGAGCTACAGGCTTCCCAAGCCCCGCCCCTCAACCTGGGAAGCGTGGGGGACACTCAGGGAGGCCGAGGCGTGGCCCTCTCCACCGGGCTTTGCTGCAGTTTCTTGAATGGCTGCCCCGTGCAGGCCCCTGTGGGTCGCCTGGGTGTGATCCTGTCTAACACCTCCATAGCTCCTGGGGCACCTGTGTCGCTGGTTGGGGCTGGGGACAAGGAGCAGTTCTGAGTCGCAGGTGCACAGCCACTGTGTGTGCTTCTTGCTGTGCCCTGCATGCTGTCCTGACCCTGGGCGTCTCTGCTCGGTGGACACAGACTGTTTTATTATTGAGAGAGAGAGAGAGATCCCACATCTATTGATGCACTCCCCAAATTCCTGTAACAGCTGGACTGGGCCAGGCTGAAGCCAGGAGCCTGGAACTCAGTCCAGGTCTCCCACATGGGTGCAGAGACCCAAACCCTTGGGCGCTCATCCCTGCCTCCAAGAGTGCCCATCAGCAGGGAGCTGGAGCCAGGAGCCAGGTGCGGGACACGGGTGCCCTCACCGTGGTCTTGGCCTCAGGCCTTCACTCTCTGTGGGGCCTGAGTTGCTTCCCTGTTGCTCCTTCCTCAACACTCTGGCCCAAGTTTGGTTCAAACCCTGTCCCTTGATGGCCTGCAGCACGGCGAGCGGAGAGCCAGCCACTGGGAGCCTCCTGCACTCTTGGGTTTATTTATTTATTTGAGTTACAGAGAGGGAGAGACACAGAGAGCTCTTCCATCAGCTGGTTCATTCCCCAGATGGTCGCAACAGCTGGGGCTGGGCCAGGCTGAAGCCAGGATCCAGGGCCTCCAATTCAGGTCTCTGATGTGGGTGCAGGGGCCCAAGCACTTGGGCCATCCTCTGCTGTCTTCCCGGGGCATCAGCGGGCAGCTGGACTGGAAGTGGAGCAGCCAGGATGGGATGTGGGTGTTACAGGCGGCAGCTTAACCACCCCCCGTGCAGAAGCGCCGGCCCCCAGCCCTGGGTTGAGCGTCTGCCCGAATGAGTGCTCTTTTCTGCACAAAGTGCCTGAACGGGCTGGCGGGCAGCCCTGTGAGCCTCCCCGGAGGAGGAGGAAAGTCCCCCCACCCCTGGAGTGAGATGCGTGTCCACATGTCAGAGCCTGTGGTCATGGCTGCCTGGAGGCTTGTGTTGAGAGGGATTCTGAAGCCACATCGAGGGGCAGAGAGTGCTGTGATCGATTACTGATGTCTGCCACGGGTGTGGGTGTGAGGAGTTCACACAGACTTCCCTGGGCCACAGCATCTCAGAGCCTCAGTATTCTGGTCTGCACAGTGGGTGTGGGAGCAGGCAAAGGTTGTTCCCAGCCACAGAGTTCTTGGCTCTGGATTGAGGTTCTGCCCCCAGAGTGAACCCCAGGAAGGGAAGACGCCACCACCTCCTGGATCTTCACCAGCCCAGGAAAAAGCCACTGGAAGTGGATCTGCATGGAAAAGGGAACAAGCGTCTAGTACATGGGGGTGGGTGGGGGTGGGGCAGGGCATGCGTCCGGCGCTTGCATTTGCCCAGCAGAACTAAAAACAATTGCATGCCTTTTGGCCAACGTTGCCGGGCAGGCGGACACCAAGCCTGCAAGGGTGCCTGTCTTTTAGAACAGAGTCAAAGAGCGAGGGGGCGGGGTCACCAGGCCCCCAGGAATCCCACCCATCCATCGATGGCCTCTTGGTGGTGGTGAGGTTGGGAGCAGTTGGGGCTTCTAGAATGTTCTCCCTCTTTGCAGCACTGCCCGCGTGGCCAGCTGCAGCACAGTGTAGGTGCCCATGCCTTCTCAGGGCCTTCCAGTGACTTCATGGGGGCCGGGCGCTGTCGCGCAGTGTGGGCAGCTTCGGGGGCCATCCTGTGGGGAGCTGGACGGGACACTGCCCCGAGGGACAGTGGGCTGGGGCTCAGGGCAGCTCAGTGCACTACGCTTCCCAACAGGAGGGCCTTGTCCCCACAGCCGGCCTTGACCTTGAGATTCCTGCAGGCAATTCCTGGGTGGTGAGGACCCCCGTGCTGCAGGCCGACGTCTCGCTGGCCCCTGGGTCCCCATCTTCATCCCTTTGAGGTGGTGACAGTGGGGGAGGGGTGCTCCCAGCCCCTGGGCAGCCCCTGAGCCAGGCCCTCTCTCCCCTGACCCTCCAGGCTGGGGCTGCCGAGACCTCACCTGCTACACTGATTACCTACAGACGGTCACCTGTGTCCTGGAGACCTGGACCCTGCACCCCTGGCTGCTCACCCTTACCTGGTAAGTGGCCAGGCCCTGCCAGCCCCACGGGTGCTACTCAGGGTTCCCACGGGGCCTCAGGAAACTGTGTATCCCATGCATTCTAGGGTAGCTCAGGCTATAAAAAAAAATAGATGCCTTTCATTCTGTTATCTATTGATTCATTCATTCATTCATGCGTTCAAGACACACTGATGACGTTGCTGCCAGACACTGCTGCAGGCGTCAGGGATCCAGCAAGGCCCAGGGCTCCCCCAGACCTCACACAGCCGGGCAGTCTCTGGGAGAGAACAGCTGCAAACCCTGGGTCAGCAAATGGGACACCTGTTGGTGTGGGCAGGTGCGGGCAGGATAGGTCCTTGCATGGCCGGGTGCAGAGCAAGTGGCACGGGGCAGGCTCTGTTGTGGCCAGGGTGGGCAGAACAGGTCCCTCTGCATGAGAGGGGGCAGCCTGTGAGCTGGGGGAGGGGCCGTGCAGGTGCAGAGACCCTGGCCGGGGAAGGCCCCATGCATGTGCAGAACAGTGAGGAGATCAGTGTGAGGGGAGCAGCAGGAGCCCTGGAGAAGGGGAGCTGAGTAAACCAATTTGAAAGGCAGAGTGAGAGAGAGAAAGAAAGAGAGAAAGAGAGAGAGAGAGAGAGAGTCTTCCATCCGCTGGTTCATTCCCCAAATAGCAGCAACAGCTGGGGCCGGGCCAGGCTGAAGCCAGGAGCCAGGAACTCCATGTGGGTCTCTCATGCCAGTGCAGGGCCCTGAGCACTTGGGCCATCTTCTACCGCTTTCTCAGGTGCATTAGCTGGGAACTGCTGGAGGAGTGGAGCAGCCGGGACTCGAACCGGCGCCCATTGGGGATGCCAGCATCATGGGCGCTGCTTAACGCACTGCGGCACCATGCCAGCACCAACAGGGAGTTTTCAAGTCCCCAGACTGCTCCGTGAGAGGAGTGGATTTCAGAGAGGGCAAGCGAGGCAGGGACCCCCACCCAGGCAGCCGTCCCCTGGTCCAGGCTGGAGGCTTGGAGAGCATTCATTCATGAGGTCGTGAGTGTCTGGTCCCCTGGAGGTGAGCGAGCTGAGCCTGGCACGGGGAGTCCAGGGTGCTGCAGGGACGGGGCCTCGCCCCTGAGCCCTGAGCCCCGAGCACCCCCCCCCCCCCCCGGCCTGCAGCTGTGACCGGCCGCTGTCTTTGAAGGCAGGACCAGTATGGAGAGCTCCAGGACGAGGTCACCTCCTGCAGCCTGCACAGGTCTGGCCACAACGCCACGCACGCCAGCTACACCTGCCACATGGATGTGTTCCGCTTCATGGCCGATGACATCTTCAGCGTCAACGTGACAGACCCAACTGGCAATCATTCGCAGGAATGCGGCAGCTTCATGCTGGCTGATAGCAGTGAGTATCCATGGACCCCAGGAGGGGCAGAATCTGGGTGCCCCACCGTCCCTGTCCTCTGGGCACACTCTCTCCCCGCTCTGTCAAAACCAGCGTGTTCTATGCCCTCCCCACCACATACTGTTCAGCTTTGTGGAGGTGCTACTTTTTACTAAGGTGTGATGGGTTGATACTTGGTTGGACCTTAAACCCTAAGAGAAGCAGCAGATGTACATACAGGGGCTGGGCTGAGGCCCAGGACTTCTGGGATTCAACTGTGGCTCAGCCCCTGCCTGTGTGAGTGACCTTGAACGAGACACATCCCATTTGTAGAGGGAAATCTTTCAATCCGGACCCTCTGGTGCCCCGGCCCGCAGGGTAGTCAACTGGAACATGAGGAGGGCAGACCTGAATGGGGAGACAAACCAGACACTAGAAGGGAGACCAAGACAGTAGATCAAGGTCTCGTTTATTCCAGCATTTCAGTGATATTTTATACATAACCAGCTGCAACTCAAGGCAATACAGAAGTCAACAACACATGCAAGCAACTTATCAGGCTTTTTGTAACACAGTCATAACATAGTTAATTTTAGTGGAGTGCCCTTGTTTTGATCATTCTCCTAGAGCATAGTGACCTTTTCTCCCCCCAGGAATTCCACAAGCCAAGACTGACCCTGACTTGTCTAAAACTTTGTTTATGAAGTGCTAACCATATCAATGAACTGTACAAATGGAATTCTCTAGTGAATTCTCCTTACAGGAACACAGTTGAAGGTTAATTTAACAAAGGCCTACACAGGGAAACCAGCACAGTGGCTCCCAACACTCTGGGGTTCTGTCCCCAGGAGGTGCGTGCAGGGCACTGAATCACCAGGAAGAATCTTCTGAGTCCCCTCCCTCTCATGAGCTGCTGTGAGGCCTGGGACTTCCCTCCAGGGTGGAGTGGGCACAGAGGGTTGGGGGGCAGGGGAGCCTGGCCAGCAGAGGTAGTTGTGTGTGCAGGCCCAGAACCAGGGAGGGCAAGGAAGGCTGGAGAGGTAGCTTTGGTTTGAAGTATGTCCATGCTTCTGTCCATGTGTCTGTGCCTGTCCACGTGTGTCTGTGCCTGTCCACATGTGTCTGTCTGTATGAGGAACTCCAGAGAGTTCACAGAGGGGTGGATACCCGGCACAGCACTTAGGGCCCCTCTTGGGACACCTGCATCCCACTCAGGGTACCTGGCTTCAAGTCCTGGCTCCATTCCCAACTCCGACTTCCTGCTAATGCGCACCCTGGGAGGCAGCAGGTGATGGCTCAAGTAGCTGGGTCCCTGACGCCCACATGGGAGACCTGGATGGAGTTCCCAGCTCTTGGCTTCAGCCTGGCCCAGCCCTGGCTGTTGCAGATATTTGGGGAAGGAACCAACAGAAGGAAGATTCTCTCTCTCTCTCTCTCTCTCTCTCTCTCTCTCTCTCTCTCTCTTTCTCTCTCCCTCCTCTCTCTTCCTTTCAAGTCAATAAAAATCTATTTTTAAAAAGTTTGTGAAAAAAATGGAATTAAAAGACAAGTTTATTTTGGTGTCAAAAAAGCCTTTGAAATCCATGCATACAAGGAGTCTTTAAAATGTTAATGGAAAATATTTGTTATTTAAAAAAAACATGCATGGACTTCAAAAATGTTTTTGCAGCAAAATAAATTTAACAATTTTTTTTTAATTCAGGAGGGAGTGCACCTGTCTGTTGGCTCACTTCCCCAGGTGCCCCAGTGCTGAAGCCAGGAGCTGGGAGAGCTCGCACATGGGTGGCAGGAACCCACTGCTTGAGCCGTGACCGCTGCCTCCCAAGAACTTGCAAGAAGCTGGAACCAAGGGCCGGAGCTGGGATTCAAACCCAGGCCCTCCACCTTGGACACTGGGGCAGTGTCCTAACTGGCAGCTTCACCACGAAGCCAAACGCCCTCCCCAGAATTGTCTTCCAATTCCATTTCCCCACCTCTCTGAAGCCCCTTTCTTACGTGTGTGTCGAGCACCGAAGGAAAAATGGAATTAAAAAATAAAACTAAAGAATCTGAACATTCTTTCTCAACTTGAGCTCCATCAAGGTGGAGTCTCATTCGCTGGGAGTGGCAATGCTGGCCACTGAGCCCATAGCCCAAGGACAGGGTGCGTCTGGACTCTGAGCAGGTCAATGAACTCTTTTTAAGGTTATTCACTGCAGAGAAGTGGGTGCCCCGGGGAAGATTTTTTTAGTAGTAGCAAATGCAAAGAAATCAGGAGAAGACAAATCAGGGCTGCCTAATGACTTCCCGTAGAGATCCTTGCAAAATCGTGCACTTGCTGAGAGTGAGAAGTAGCAGTGTTTTTGGGGTGGAGGAGGGCCCTGGTAAAGCTTTCGTGGGCGTTTTTCCTGCCAACATGTCTGCTGACTTCCTCAAAACCCTCTCCTAACAAGCAGATGTTGTGGTTCTATGTCCCTCTGGCAAATGCCTTGAGCTTCCCCCGAAAAAGCTGTGACCATGACCCTGGCTCTTGCTTCCACCGGATTACGCCTGCCTCTTGGTAGCCGTTGATGTGGTCGTGCTTTGTCTTCAGGATTGTACCGGTGAAGCCACGTCTCATGTCCTGTTACAGCTCCTGGAAGAAATCCTTCAGAAACTTGGTCCCACTTGCTATCCAATTTCCACAGACGGCACTGCTCTTGTCTGCAGCTTCTCTGTGGGGTCACAGCTGGGGCACCTGCTGAGCTGCTTTAAGCTTTAGGTGGGAATTGTGTGAGCTGAACCCGTTGAGAGGTGCAGGATGTTGGCCGTGCATCTTCCTAGAGTAGGACACAACCCAGAGTGAGATGGATGTGTTCCTCACCCAGTGATGTGGCACTGCTGCCGGCTATCTCTCTGTCGCCTGCTGCTGCTTTGGGCACTGTCCCCATCAGCTCTCCATAAAGCACCGGAGTCGGCGCCATTCTTCTGTCCTAACTTGACCGAAAGTTGGGTGCTTAGTTTCTTCTAATTCTAGCAGAATTCCCATTGCTTTGACAAGGGCTCTTTTCAAACTTGACATTTTATCTTTCTCTGTGTCCCAACCTGGAGCCTATTCACACGTGACATAAGGAGACAGGATGGGTTTGGTTTGGTGCAAAAAAAAAAAAGTTTGAAATCCATGTGTAGTTTTTATGTAATAAACATTTCCATGAACTTGTTGAAGACTCCTCTTTGTGTGTGTCAGTGTGTGTTTGTGTGTCTGTGTATATCTCTGTGTGTGTCTGAATGTGTGTGTATCTGTATGTGTGTGTATCTGTATGTGTCTCTGTGTCTGTATGTCTGAATGCATGTGTTGGGGTGTCTCTGTGTGTGTATCTGCATGTGTATTTGTGTGTCTGAATGTGTCAGTGGGTGTCCATGCGTGTGTGTCTGTGTCTGTCTGAATTCTGTGTATGTGTCAGTGTGTGTCTGTATCTGTGTCTATGTGTGTGTATCTGTATGTGTCTCTATGTGTATCTATGTGTGTCAGTGGGTGTCCATGTGTGTGTGTCTGTGTGTCTGAATGTCTGTGTGTGTGTGTGTCTGTGTCTGTGTGTCTGAATGTATGTGTCAGTGGGTGTCCATGTGTGTGTGTCTGTCTCTGAATGTCTGGTATGTGTCAATGTGTGACTGTATGTGTTTCTGTGTGTGTGTGTCAGTGGGTGTCCATGTGTATGTGTGTCTCAGTATGAATGTGTCAGTGTGCATCTGTATCTGCATGTGTGTCTATGTGTCTGTGCATAACTGTGTCTCTGTGTCTGTGTGTCTGCATGTGTCAGTGGGTATCTGTGTCTGTGTGTGTGTGTGTGTCTGTATGTGTGTCTGTGTATATCTGTATATGTCTCTGTGTCTGAATGCATGTGTCAGTGGGTGTCCGTGTGTGTGTCTGTGTATCTGAATGTGTGTGTGTGTCAGTGTGTGTCTCTATGTGTCTCTGTGTGTGTCTATGTGTGTCAGTAGGTGTCCATGTGTGTCTGCGTCTCTGAATGTCTGTGTGTGTGCAGTCTAAACGTCCTCAGAGTCATACACACACACACAGAGGAAGAGAGAGAGGAGCTAGGAATTATTTTGGTCAAAAAGTCCCATCACTGAAGTAGTGACAGTGACAGGACCGCACGGCCTGTGGTGTCCGCGAAACAGGCCCCAGGGAGCCCCCGTGTGTGTCAGAAGCTCGGGCAGCTGCAGAGTGCCCCGTGGTAGCCCCAGAGGCTCTTCTACTGATGTGGCAAAGCTTCGTCCAGGGCCTACTGCGTGCCGGGCACTCTTGTTCTAGAAGCTGGGGCACGGGTTGAACCAGGGGGACTGCTCTTCCCAGGAGAGGCAGTAGAGGTCCAGCCCGTGTGCCCTGTGTTGCTCAAGTTCATCAAGCAAGTTTAGGATGGAGCAAAACAGGAACTTAGACTTTGACTATGAAGCAGTTCTGGCGGGGACCAGAGGAGCTGGGGACAGTGAGCCGCACCCGTGGGGTGGCCAGCCATGCACACCGGGGCCCTTCTCACTCATGGTGCAGCCTCTGACCCCTCGGGGAAGCCGGGGCCCAAGGCGGCTGGGGCCCTGACACTCAGTGGGTCTGAGCTTTGGGAATTAGAGCAACTGCGCCTGCACCTGCAGCTGCGTTTCCAGGCTGTGGCTGGGTTTTATTCCTGGAAAACCTGCCTCATCTGCACTCCTGCGGGCCCCTGAGTCCTGGCCGCTGGCTTTCTTTAAGCACAGCCCCCAAACTCGCTGCACATGGGTTGAGTCCCTGCCTGTCTTGCACCCTGCCTGCCTTGATCCAGCCTGAATCTCCGGTTTCTCATCCAAATAAACTGAGACCCAGAGATGGGGCCGCTCAGGGTCCCTGGGTCGGGGTCCCTGGATCCCCTCCGCATGGGCTCAGGCATGGGCGAGGGGCGGGACTCACACTGCCCATCACCTGATCTTTCTCACCTGCTTTATCTTCTGGGGGTTTCTCCTCCAAGTCAAGCCTGCACCCCCTTTCAATGTGACCGTGACCTTCCTGGGATACTACAACGTCTCCTGGAGCTCCGATTATGAAGACCCCACCTTCTACGCGCTGAGGGGCAAGCTGCAGTACGAAGTGCAGTACAGGAATCGGGCCGACCCCTGGGCTCGGGTGAGGGCTGCGGAAGGCAGGGTGGGGGCGTGGAAGGAGGGAGGGCAGGGTGGGGGCGTGGGAGGAGGGAGGGCAGGGCCTCAAAGGGAAACTGAGGACACCCCCCATGAGCTGGGCTGTCTCCCAGCTGCCCTGTCCTCCCCTCTCCCGGGGGAGGGCACCCAAAGGGGAAGGGGCTGTCTCTGCCCCAGGCTGCACCCCAAGCCCCGAAGGGTCAGAGGAGAGAAGCTTCTTCCTGCTTGGCGCAGCCACAGGGGGGAGCTGTCGACACAGAGGACGGCCCAGGGCTGCGGCGTCCTGTGTTTAGGATGCTCACTGCTGGGAAACTCGAAGAGGTCCCGTTATTTAGAACAGTTGTGCCTGAAGGCCCTGGCTTGTTAAAGATCTTCATAAATGCCCTATGTAGCATGTTGTCCCTGTCAAACACATGCATGCATGCACACACACGCATGCATGCACACACACACATGGATATGCACACATGCACTCACACATGTGCACATACACATGCACTCGCATGTGCACATGCATACAATCATATGCATACTCATACATACTGTGCATATACATGTACACACATGTGTATGTATGTAATCACATGTATGCACACCTACACATGCATGTGTGCAATGCACCTACACAGTGCACATCGTGCACATACATGCAATCGCATGTATACACACATGCACATGCATGCATTCATGCACCTGCACTCACACACATGTGCATATACACATATGACACAGGACTCGTAGAAGCAGAGGTGTCCGTTGCTGCAGACCCCATAGGCATAGCTGTAGACTCCCAGAAAGACCCCCTGTTGCGAATGTCCATGTTTGCTCAGATGTGTGTCAGAGGAGAATGTCTGGGCGAAGAGTTCCAGAATCCCACCGTCTGGATCGCTTCCACTTAATCACTCCCAGGAGAGACCCCAATCCCGGGACACCCCTATGCCCACAGGGACGGTCCCGGGGCGAGTGGGGCTCCAAGACAAAGAGAACCAAGTGTATCATGGGCCATGCGGGGGCACCACTGGCTGACAACAGTGCATGCAAGGCCAGCGCCCAGGCTGTGTCCTGGGGCACCTGGGGGAGAATTCTCAGCCACTCTGTGGGGCAGAGCCCTGACTGGTGCGTTCCCCTCCGTGTCCTGGCAGAGTCCGGGGAGAAAGTTGGTCTCGGTGGATTCCAGAAGCGTCTCCCTCCTGGCCCAGGAGTTCCGCAGAGACTCGAGCTACGAGCTGCAGGTGCGGGCGGGGCCCCAGCCTGGCTCCTCCTTCCAGGGGACATGGAGCGAGTGGAGCGACCCTGTCGTCTTTCAGACCCAGACAGAAGGTGGGCGTGCAGCTGGGGGGCGGACACCCCACTCCTGGTACAGTCCTGGTCCAGGTCCTGGTCCCAGAGGCAACTGCCCGACACTTCGGCGCCCCCTGCAGGCCGGGTCCCGGGTGTGGGGCGGACTGCTGCCTCTCGTGAATGACAGTGTCCATTCTGCAACACCCTGGAAGACACCAAGTCCCTTGTCTGGGATACTTCAAGGCACCTGCAGCCCCGTCCCCTTCCCTTCCACTCCACCCCAGACCCATTGGCTATTGGTCCGTTTAACCCCTCGCTTGCTTTCCTCCTTCCCAGAGGCTAAGGGAGGCTGGGACCCTCACCTGCTGCTTCTCCTCCTGGTCGTCATGGCCCCCATCCTTGTCTTCTTGGGCCTGAAGATCCATCTGCCTTGGAGGTGAGGCTGGGCGAGCAGTGACATGAGAGGGGTTCAGCCTGAGCCACAGCCCCTCTGTGACTGGGCTTGGGGGAGACAGGCCTGTCAACGTGATGGCCATGACAGCGAGCGTGACAGCAAGCAGCTCCCGTGTACCGATGCAAAACATTTACTGCACCCTCTCAGCGGCCCTAGGAGCCGATGAGCACCACAGTTACCTGCGGGGAAACGGAGGCCAGAGCCATCAGGGGCCTTGTGGAAGTCACAGCTGGGGCCTGGAGGAGGCGGATGGACACCCTGCGCTGCCCACAGTGGGCCTCAGCTGTTCAGGGACTCCAGCCGAGGCTCGTCCTTGATTTGACTCAGCACTTGGGTTTCTGCTGCCCATTGCCACTGAGCGAAGAAGGCTGCTGGTCACTCATGCCCCAGCCACATGCATGCTGCCGCCAGAGCTGGGGATTGCACCTGCTGTTTTCTGAGCAGGCACCGGCCAGGGCGCTCTGCAAATGTAGCCTGTTTTGTTGGTCTTCACCTGGATCCTTAAAGACAGAGGCAGATGAATGTGAGACAAGGAGGTCGATGACAGCTGACCCTGCTGAGCACAGTGCTGGGTGCTAGGTGCTGGGCTATCGCTCTTGAATCCAATCCCTAGCCCCAGATACGGGGCTCTCCGCCCATCCCTGGCTGGAGATGAGGAAACTGAGGCTCAGTGGGGCAACTGGCCGCCATGTCCTTCAACTCCACGCACTGTCAGGAACCCATGAGAGAGTCTTGCTGCTCCCTTGCCCAGGGAGAGAAGGGAGGCGCCTGGGCTGTGTCTTGGGAGAAAGCTGGGGAGTGTGCGGGTGGGAGGCCAGGCTGTCTGGGTGCTGTTGGGGCCTCACCCCCTCCTTACCTCCCTCCCAGGCTGTGGAAGAAGGTGTGGGTGCCAGTGCCCAGCCCGGAGCAGTTCTTCCAGCCCCTATACCAAGGCCACAGTGGAGACTTCAAGGTGAGCAGCCCCCTTCCTCCAGGAGCCCCAACACCCCCCTGCCCTAGGACCCCAACTCCACCTTGTGGGCCCAGAGCATCTGGGTCCCAGCCAGACCTCAGTTTCCCCATCTGCGAAGTGCAGACCCTAATTCCAGGGGTGTGGCATTGACATCGGACTGGGCCGGGATCCTGGAGCAGCCCCAGGCCACAGAGCCAGGCTGCGGCAGGGGTGAGCCAAGAGGTCCCTTGTCCTTGGCAAGGTGCCCTTGGCCTGGAGGGGGAGCTGTTTTCTTGGAAAAGCTCTGGCCCCACCCACAAATAGACCACTCCCCCAGCAAGCTCAACCCGGCTGCTGCCCGCCACACACACCTTGCAACCCCATTGCTCAGGTGTCACCTGCTGGGCTCCCACACAACGAATGTGGTGACAGGGCCAGGACAGGCAGCCCTGCCTCCCTGGGCTGAGCCTAAACATCAGACAGCGGGGAACTGGAGCAATGATTAAGCGCCTTCTGTCTGCCTGGTGCTGCCTCCCAGCAGCTCTTGAAGGACTGGGACAGGAGCAGGTGCGCCATTGTCCCCAGTGTCCCCCATGCAGACAGCGGAGCTCAGACGGGGGCAGGCACTTTAGTGGGACTGGGAGGAGGCTGGCCCCCAACCCACACGGGACCCCCCTCACCCTCTCCTCTTCTCCAACGTGCAGACAGCATGGCGACTCTGGGTTAATTTTACCAATGCTCAGTCACCACCTGTGCACGTGGGCAGACCACTGAGGGCTGCATTTCCTGCTACCAGAGGGGAAACTGAGGCTGGGGGGGGGCAGCGGTGGGGACCCATTGGCCAGGGCATAGCATAGCCGACATTGCGCTCTCTGTCCCTACCCTCTCCTGGTGTCTTGGTGCCCTCTGGGTCCCTGTCTGTCCCCAGACCTCTAACTCAGCCCCGCTGCATTGCACACCTCTCTCTGTTTCTCTCTCACAGAAATGGGTGGGCACACCCTTCAGTCCCTCCAGCCTGGCTGAGGGACCCTGGGCCCCAAGGGTGAGCTCGGTCCTGGAGGTGCAGGACCACGAAGACCACTCCCTGCACAGTCCCGCCAAGGGCCCGGGACCTACAGAGCTGCCCGAGCCGGCAGGGCTAGAGACAGACGGGCCTGAGCCGGGCCCCACCATGGCCAGCAGCCTGAGCAGCTCGGCTGACAGCCAGGAGAGGGACCGGCCGTACGGCGTGGTGTCCATCATAGACACGGTGACCGTGGTGGGCGCAGAGGGGCCCTGCACCTGGCTCTGCACCTGTGCGGACGACGGCTACCCAGCCCTGAACCTGGATGTTAACCTGGAGGCAGGCCCAGAGCCCGAGGACCCGCCGGTGGGCTCAGCGACCGAGGCCCTCCCTTGCCACTGGGTCTCGGCCGGTGGGCCGGGGCTGGGCGGCTCTGGGAGTGGACTCCTCGACAGGGTCAAGCTGTCCTTTGCTGGGGAGGAGCCCTGGGCCTCCAGCCCTCCCTGGCAAGGAGGGCCGCCTAGAGACGTCTCCCAGAGTGAGGCGGGCTCACCGCCCGCAGGCCTAGACATGGACACGTTTGACAGTGGCTTTGCGGGCTCGGACTGCGGCAGCCCCGTGGAGTGTGACTTTGCCAGCCCCGTGGACGAGGGGCCTCCCAGGAGCTACCTCCGCCAGTGGGTGGCCATAGCCCCAGCACCTGCAGGCCCTGGGCCCCAGGCCAGCTAAGTGAGGCTGTGTGGCCTCTGAGGCTAGTCCCGCTGCTGGGCTGCTGGCCACAGGACAGGGATGCCCTGGACACCGGGCTGGGCTGTGGACTTGGCCTCTGCCTGTCGGGACTGCTAGGGGACACATCCCCATGCCTGCACACTTGAGTGCGGTGTGTTTCCTGGGGGAGCATGCAGTGTGCCCAGGGCTGTGCCAGGTGTCCCCTGGCCACACGGGTGTGACTGGGAGTCACCCACTGCCACCATGCCCAGCCTCAGTCTGCAGGCCCCGCCTCCTGGAGCCCCTGGCACATCCCTACTCATCGAAAGGGGAAGAGGCGGGCAAGTGTCAGAAGGGTTGGCTCTGAGCTGTGCCACCCGGGACAGGCATGACACCCCGTCGGCCTCTGGGCCCGAGTTTCCCTGTCCGGCCGCGGGGGACGTCGGAGCGCTGGCTCTGTGTAGTGGGCAGCCCCGGGCAGCCCCGAGACCACGTCAGCTTCCTGCCTTCCGCGCGGGCCGGGACCCGGGGAGGTGCCGGAGGTGGGTGGGGACGAGGAGCCCAGGCAGCCGCAGCAGCCTGGGTGCACGGGACTGTCCCAACTCGCACAGGGCCACATGGGGGGTTTCCAAGCTGCACAGCCGGCCGCCTCGTCTCTAAAAACAGCCCCTCGCCCACCAAGGTTTCCTTTGCTGTCGCCTATTTAAAAAAAAAAAATCCCCTGTCTACACAGGAGAAAATATTCATCACGCGCCAAGCATGCGCCAGGTGCATGCAGTGTGTGGGGGGGCACGCGGGGTGGAGCCTGGCTATGCAGGGGAGGGGGCGGAGCCCGGCCAGAGGGGGCGGGGCCCCAGCCTGTGGCCCCTCCCCTGCCTCCCAGTCAGTCCTTCTGAACTCACTGGGGGGGGGTTAGCGGGGACTTTGGCTATTCCTCCATGGTTTCCCAGAGCACCTGTGCAGTTAGGAAGCTTCGCAGATGCTTCTTACAAACCTTTTGAAGGTGGCACGCTGGCTGTCAGGTTGGGATAGGAGCTAGATGAAGGTGCCACGCATTGCATAAAAATCATCATCTTTGTTTTTTTTTAATCAATCAGTTTGTCCTGCGTGTGGGGGGGAGACCTAGCTTCAAGGTGCCTCAGTTGAAGCCACAGAAATCTTGACTTAGCTCAGGTGCCCTAGCCGCACCTGCCTGTGACTCCCGCCCCCCTTCCCCCTCCTGGCGATCGGTCTGGCGTGGCTGTGCTTACAGAGCCGGGCCCGGCTGGATGGCAGCACGAGTGGGTTCTGCTGATGTCTCCTCCATGGCGAGAATAGGGTGGGGGTGTGCACGAGGGTCCTCGGTGCTTGGCATGAGGCTGGAAAGTTCTAGAATGCTGGTGGTTTTAGAAATGGGCTGGTGAACCTGGGATCGGGGTGTGCGGGCCTCAGACAGGTGCATGAGAATGGAAGAAACCCCAGTTCCTCCTGAGGGCATAAGCGGCCCACCCAGCCCCCAGCAGCTGAGACACACTGGGGCCAGTGTGTGCTGCGGTTCTCACACCTCTGGGGACAACGGGTTCCAGGCACCACCTGAGCTGTGAGCTCCCCAGGAAGTCCACGGGGTTGTCCAGCCCACAGGGCTGCGGGTGCAGGAACGGGGACACTGGGCAGAGGGACTGGGGCGGGAGGGGGGAGCTCCTCCCTGGCTCCATCTTTGAAGGGGACTTAGCTTGTGAACAGGGGTGCAGGACATTGAAGAGCTGGGAGGATGGAGTAGGAGGACAGCTGGCCTGAGCGGAAGGCAACACACTGGAAGGCAGGGTTGGCAGGGAGGTGCCTTCCTAGGAATGTCTCTGGAGTTCCTGGGTGCAGCCAGACCTGAAGCCCTAGTTCCCCTGGACTTTTTAGGCACTTGAGCGTGAAAGTCATTAGCTAGTCAGTCACCAGCTGTTTCTCGCTTTTGGTCTCCTGGGCACAAGGCGGATGGTACATCCTAATGCGATCCCAAGGACAATTCCCCCTCGATTTCAGAGACAAAGCCTCAGACCACGGCGCCGTGTTTCCTGCCTGCTCCCTAGAGCAGGGATGTACGTGACTGTGGTGTCTCGGAGCGTCCAGCGGTGCCTGGCACAGAGCAGCCCCTCCACCCGCACTGCACAAGTCACGTCAAGGCCGAGTAGTGGGCAAAGGGCAGGGACCAGCTGGAAATGCACAGAACCCTAAGTGGAGATGGAACCAGGGGCTTCCTGGGAGGACTGTGACGGGGCGGGTCCCCTCCCCCGGTCAGGGGTGTTCCTCATCCCCGGGGGGCAACAAATGTGAAGCTTTTTCTTGCAGAAACCAATGGCCTCAGAGAAGCAGCCGTCTCCATCCGCTACTTGGGTGGGGTCACCAGTCCAAGACAAACCCCGCCCCTGCAAGGGGGCGGTATGGGCGGGGCAGGACAGCTGGATTGGAAGAACGGGAGATCCATTTCCAGCTTCCTCCTCCGTGCCACGGGCCTACTCACGGGCCGTTGTGGGACCAGAAGTTAATACCAGTATTACCCTGAAAAGTTCGTGGAAAAAATGAAAAATTAAATTTGAGTGCAAAGTCTCTGAAATCCGTGAATTCCAGGAACTTTTTTGAAGACCCTGCGGATGCACGGATTTCAGCTTTTTTGCACCAAAATAAATGTTACTATTTTAAGTATATTTTTTGATTCACATGTAATACTTGTATATTTTTATAGGGAACAGGGTAATAAAGTTATCTTTTAATTCCATTTTCTAGTACCTTCATGTGTATAAAGTGCCCAGAACAAAGCCTTACACAAGGCAATAGATGGTTGCTCTTATTATATCATCATTATTTATTTATTTGAGAGGTAGAGTTACAGAGAGAGGGAGAGACAGAGAGGTCTTCCTTCCCCTGGTTCACTCCCCAAAAGGCTGCAATGGCCGGAGCTGTGCTGATCTGAAGCCAGGAGCTTCTTCCAAGTCTCCCACGTGGGTGCAGGTGCCCAAGGACTTGAGTTGTCTTCTACTGCTTTCCCAGCCATAGCAGAGAGCTGGATCAGAAGTGGAGCAGCCGGGACTAGAACCGGCGCCTATATGGGATGCCGGTGCTGCAGAGGGAGGATTAACCTACTGTGCTATGGCGCCAGCCCCTATGTTATCATTTTTTAAAAAAGATTTATTTAAAAAATTTTTTAAAAAAGATTTATTTGGGCCAGCGCCGTGGCTCAACAGGCTAATCCTCCGCCTTGCGGCGCCGGCACACCGGGTTCTAGTCCCGGTCGGGGCACCGGATTCTGTCCCGGTTGCCCCTCTTCCAGGCCAGCCCTCTGCTGTGGCAGAGGAGTGCAGTGGAGGATGGCCCAAGTGCTTGGGCCCTGCACCCCATGGGGAGACCAGGAAAAGCACCTGGCTCCTGGCTCCTGCCATCGGATGAGCGCGGTGCGCCGGCCGCAGCAGGCCGACCGCGGCGGCCATTGGAGGGTGAACCAACGGCAAAGGAAGACCTTTCTCTCTGTCTCTCTCTCTCACTATCCACTCTGCCTGTAAAAAAAAAAAAAAAAAAAAAAAAAAAAAAGATTTATTTGAAAGGTAGAGTGAGACAGACAGACAGACAGACACACACACACACACACACACACACACAGAGACAGACAGATGTTCTGTACACTGCGATCTATCTGCTGTTTCACTTTTCAGATGCGGTGCAATAGCCAAGGCTGGGCCAGGCTGAAGCCAGGAGCCAGGAGCTTCTTCCAGGTGTCCCACCTGGGTGCAGGGGCCCAAGCACTTGGACCATCTTCTACTGCTTTCCCAGGCACATTAGCAGGGAGCTGGATGGGAAGTGGAGCAACCGGGACTCGAACTGATGCTCTTGTGGGATGCCGGCGTCACAGGTGGTAGCTTAACCCGCTGCACCACCACGCCGGCCCCTGTACCATCATTTTTCTAGATAAGGCAGCCCTCACGCGAGCCAGCTGTCGAGAGTCTCTCACAGACACGAGGAAACCAGGGGGAGCCAGCAGGAAACAACTCCTGCCTGGTGGCTGATGCCACCTGCTGAGAGGCAGCGGCACCAGCAGGTGCACACAGGCACCTGCTAGAGGCTTCTGCAGGGGAGCCTTCCGTGGCAGCTTCTTCTAAAAATTCAATGAACGCTGACTTCTGCCCTTTGGATGGGTGGACCTGCCGTGGGCGCACAGTAAGTAGGGAGCACACACACGCACGCAAGCACACACACACAACCTGCATTTGGAAGGCCCCTGGCAGAGGCTTGTCCAGGAGCCCAGGGAAAGATGGGCCAACAGAGGCTATGAGCTCACTGACTGGGGGGCTGTCACAGGCCTGGGGTTGGGAGCGAGGGCTGGGGACCCCAGAAGTGGCTGTGAGTGGCAGAGGAGTGTGATCTGAGAGGAAGGGGAGGAGGGGAGGCCGAGCCCAAGGCGGCTGGGGGATGTTCCAGGGAGCAGAGCTGCATGTGGGAACCCCGGGAGGTGCTTCAAGTAAGATGCTTGCCATCAGGGAAGAGACGGGTTCCTGCTGCTCAGCTTCTGATCCAGCTCCCTGTTAATGTTCCTGGGAAGGCAGAGGGAGATGGCCCAGATCCTTGGGCCCCTGCCACGCACATGGGAGACCTGGATTGAGTTCCTGGCTCAGTCCCTGTTGCAAGCCTATCTCTGTGTCTGTTTCTCTGCCTTGCAAATAAAGAAAATCAAAAGGAAGTCGCTGTCTCTACACGCTGAGCAGATGCACGAGGGGTGCTGCTGGGCCCGAGCGAGCTGCATCAATGGCACACTGTCTGTGGCGGGGTGGGTCCCCACCTTCCCGGGGGTGCGTGCAGCTATACGCCAAGACAAATGCAATGCAAAGGGTTCCTGGAGAGGGGCCCAGAGGCTCTGCCGTATAACAGTGCTCCAAGTGTTTGAAATGACAGACAGGGTTAACACGCAGGCGCACTCTGTATCTTCAGGTTCCATGCTCCCTTTTCAACCAGAGGGGCATTGAAAATATTCATTAAAATAGAAAAGAATTTACAACTGTACTGAACATGTATGGACTTTTAAATAATGTTTATGTATTTATATTTTATTTGTGATAAAATCTTCCATCTTCTGGGTCACTTCCCAAATGGCTACAAAAGCCAGGAGCCTGGACCTCCATTTTGGTCCCCTACATGGAAGGCAGGGACCCAGGTGCTTGTGAGCAGGAAGTTGTGTCAGATCAGAGTTGATACAGGCACTCCAACATGGGATGTGGGTGTCCTGAGTGGTGCCGTCACCTCCGCACCAGACACCAGTCCCAAGGCTTTCCCCTGAACAAATCAGCATAACAACCATCTGCAGAGCACTTCCAGGGTGTTAGCTCTGAGTCACCAAGGGTTGACGGACAGCAGCAGGTGCACGTGCCTGGGCTGTGTGCAAACACTGCTCACGTCACACAAGGCACTTGAGCAGCCTGGGCTTTTAGTCCTGGAACCAATGCCTGTGCTTACTGAGGGTGGCTGCTCTGCCTAAGGAAACAGGGAAAGCAATGAGAGGAAGGCAAGACTGTGGAGCAGGGGCGACTCCAAGGGCTTAAAGTCAAGGGTGTCAGGGCCTCGTGCGGGTAGCTGGCCAGCTGTGAGAAGATGCGTCCACCTGCCTCGTGCCCCCTCCTCTGTGTGGCCTATATAGCCTCCTGAGGCTGCTCCGTTGGCCACACCCATTTCAGCCCCTTGGGAGTCTTTTCACCTGGCGGTCCGTGGTTAGCATCTCTCCTCCTGAATCTGAATCCCCTCACAGCCTGGGCACACACACTTTTGTCTTGCACAGTTGCTACCTTTCACTCGTATTTAACCTGAGGCCTCATCTTTGGCATCTGCCCTGCAGGCATCGCCACTCACAGTTGGTCTACCCAGTTGGTCTACACAGCAGGGACTCCACCCCGAGACTGGTCTGAAACTGATCTAAAACTTAGATGATAACGGACCACTGCATCCCACTTTGTAGAGCACAGAAACTCCCTAGCATGACTGCTTAACACAGATAGGCTCACCTGGATTAATGTCATGATTGTATTTTGCCTATAGTCAAGACTGTAATTGGGGGACCAGTGCTGTGGTGTAGCGGGTAAAGCTGTTGCCTGCAGTGCTGGCATCCCTATGGGCATCGGTTCGAGTCCCAGTTGCTGCACTTCTCTGCTTTGGCCTGGGAAAGCAGTGGAAGATGGCCCAAGTCCTTGGGCCCCTGCACCCATGTGGGAGGCCTGGAAGAAGCTCCTGGCTTTGGATTGGCACAGCTCCTATGCTGCAGCCAGCTGGGGACTGACCCAGCAGATGGAAGACCTCTCTCTCTCTCTCTGTGCCTCTCCTTCTCTCTCTGTGTAACTGGCTTTCAAATAAATAATTTTTTATTTTTTAAAAAGACTGTAGTTGGTGTTAGTTTCGCATAGCTTTAGGTCAGCTTGACCCAGCAACCACGTATTCCCCCTCCCCTCCTTGTGGTTTTCACCTTTATGAACCCTGTTTTGAGCTTCGGGTTTGAGAGTTCTTTAGGGCACGAGCCCACTCTCCACTGCCAGCAACAAAGAACCATCACATTTTATCAATGTGTGGTGCTCCCGTTTGCACTCACTCAGGGACAACACCAGTGGCTTTTGAAGACCTTTGTTTAGAGTCTGGAGGGGAGAGAGCTATCTTGGATGGATAGATGATGGCTGGATGGTTGGTTGACTGAGTGGAAGGATGGATGGGTGGGTGGACAGGTAGGTGGATAGACAGATGGGTAGGTAGGTGGATGGGTGGGTGGACAGATGGGCAGGTGGGCAGATGGGTGGGTGGACAGATGGGTAGGTAGGTGGGTGGACAGATGGATAGTTGGATGGACAGATGGGCAGGTGGGTAGATGGGTGGGTGGACAGATGGATAGTTGGATGGACAGATGGGCAGGTGGGTGGTTGGGTGGGTGGACAGATGGGTAGGTAGGTGGGTGGACAGATGGATAGTTGGATGGACAGATGGGCAGGTGGGTGGTTGGGTGGGTGGACAGATGGGCAGGTGGGTGGATGGGTGGGCAGGTGGTTGGGGGGTAGACAGATAGGTGGAGGGCAGGAAAGAGCAGGCCATCCTTGGGCAGAATGGCTGCTGGAATGTGGAGTGGCACTCACAGACTCCATCTCTCCTCAGGAGCTGTGTCCCATCCCTTCTCTAGGAGACACTGAGCACCCTACTCTGAGCTGGCACTTGGCATCTCAGCTCCCCCGCCTCCCTCAAGCGAGATGTTCTACCCCCATTCTGCAGATGGGAAAACCAAGGCTCTGAGAGATGAACGCCAAGACCAGATCTCCAAACCCACCTTTCTCCCCACACGACAGGCAGTGATCGCACGGTGTTTCCTGTTAGAGCGCACACCCACTACTTCACATCTCCTCCAGAAAACCCCACTGCGCTCTCCACGGGGATGAAGCTGGAAGAGCAGAGAGGACCGTGCTGACTTGGGCAGGCTCGGTTGTGCCAGCCTCACCCTCACGAGCCCGCCCTCGTCGAGGGACCGGGGCCCCAATGCTGCCGGGGAGACTAGGGGCCTCTGGGCCACACGGTGGTCAGTGAGAGGAGCTGGAGTGGGGCGCAGGTGACTGGGGAGGCCCACGGGACCCAAAACAGCCCCTGCTCAGCACTTCTGGCTCACAGGCAGGGGGAAGCCCACAGCTGCTAGAACTTTCTATATGTCAACAGACAGAAATTGGGATGATTTTTAAAATAGAAATCCTCTAAATGTTTAAAAGGTTCATAATCAACTAAAAAGCCCTCGATGACATGAGGTGGAGACCCTAAAGGGGCCATTTCTTTCTCCTTCCCCGCTGCCACCCCAGGCCACCAGTGGCTGTGACCTGCTGATGGGGCCGGCCGTGGCCTGGCCACTGTCCCGTGAAGGAGCAGGCCCGGGGACAGCTGGGCTGTGTGGCCCTCCCTGTCTGCCAGCATGCTCACTTGCTCCAGGGTGCTACGCCTGGGGCTGGCGGAGCCCAGTGCCTGCTCCATGGGTTTTCCCGACAATGGCCACTCCTGGCTGCTCCACACCTAAAAGCTAGGAATCCCCAGATATTGGCGATTCTTTAGGAAATGCAGGAGAAATTCAAATACACTTCACTTTAATTATAAAATAAATACAAACATGCCAGGGGGACCACCCTTTTAAATGAGGAAAGAGGCAAAAAGGAACAAAACGAAATGAAACAGAACTACAGGGACCCTACCCCCACCCCCGTCCCCTCCGTGTGTGGCCAGGCAGGTGGGAGGCAGGGGCGCCCGCAGGAGCCAGGGGCAGCTGCCTGGGGGACCTCAAGCAGATGCTGCCATGGTGACAGTCTGGAATGTGAGCTGGCCACCACGGGGCAAGCCCTGTGAGCCCCGAACTCCCACCCCCACCGCCCAAGGCTGCCGACAATGACGTCACCAGAAGCTCTGGCAGGCCCCCTCCCGGGTACCTCAGCCTCAGCCTCAGCCCAATGCAGACTCTCGGCAGCAGCCATGGCCGAGGTGAGGAGACAGTGGCGGGACTACCAGGCTGCACCCTGCTGGGACAGCAGCAAGCTCATGGTGTGATGCAGCAGGTGCCCAGGGGCAGCTGGGCCGTGGACCCCTCTTCCCAGAGCTCCAGCCCCATGGAGAGCTGCCGGCTCCTGTGTGTCTCAGGCACAGGTGGGCCCGGAGGGGAGGGGCCCGCCGCCGGCGCCCTACAGGTGGATCCACTTGTTCCAGTTGACCTCGGGGGGGAACACGCAGCCCAGCCGGAAGGTGCACTCCAGTGTGGGCTCGTAGAAGGCCGTGGGGCGCTCGCTGAGGCTGGGGGGCACCTCTGCTTCCTGCTCTTCGTCCACCTTGGGCTCGGAGAAGAGCGAGACAGCCGGGGGCTTCCTCAGGAAGCGCTTCCTGATGCAGCCCAGGAATTCCAGGCCCTGGGGGCACAGACAAGGTCCCTGGGGAGCTGCTGCCCGGGGCAGGGCCCTCGCAGAGGCTCACGGGCGGGGAGTGGGGGGATACGATGGGTTGTGCTGTGAGCTGCATTCAGGGTGCCCGTGGGGTCTGGGGCCACAGCTGCCTCCAGCCGGGTTTGCTTGGTCTGCTCGTGCACTCAAGTTCAGGAAATAGTTGTTGCACTTCAAGTCTACAGCTTGCTGCGGAACCCTGGGCAGCCTGCAGCCGGGCTGGGGCACAGCTGCACATGGTGTCGGGGGTGGGGTGGGGAGCTGGAGGCTCATGGCTCGTTCAGCCCGGGGGGCAGCATGGAGGTGGTGCCGGAGGCCAGGCAGGGAGCTCTGAGCAGCGCAGGCTGAGCAGGGGGACTGCTGAGAGCCAGCGCAGGGCCCCCGGGCTGCAGGCAGTGGTGTCTTCATAGTGGGGTTCGGGGGTGAGCGATGGAAGGAAGGGAACTGAAGGGGAACGCACAAGGGGGATACCAGGAGCGCAGGACTCTTGGGAGGGGCCTGGCTGCCCCCTCCAGGGGGGGCTGCCGTCTTGTGTCTTGTGTGTGGAGCGCCTCCCCCACCCCCCGGTGCCCCCCGCTGAGCCCGCCCGTCCCTACCTGCAGCAGCTCCAGCACGGCCACGGGCTGCAGGACGCCCTGGTAGTGCTGCATCAGGCAGCTCTCGGGGATGCCCGGCTTGCTCATGATGTGGTACAGCAGGGCCTCCATCATGCCCTTGCACACGGGCGTGTTCAGCTGCCCGTCCACCACGCGCCACGGGCGGCTCACGAAGCAGATGCGCTCACAGTCCCTGCAGGGGTGGGTGGGTGGGAGTCAGGGCAGGGGGTCGGGGTGGGGCGGCGATGCTAGCTGGAATCAGAGGCCTGGGCATGGGCTGCTCTGCGCTCTGAGCTCCCCCTCCCCCATCTGGACACAGAGGGCCATGATGGCTGCCTGGGGGAGCCACGGCGTGTGGGGACTCCCGGATGCTGCAGTGAGCCATGGCCCTGCGCCGCCCTACACGCTGGTGGGAAAGGGATGAGGGTCCCAGGTCTGCCGGCTCCCCCAGTGTCCTGGCCCATGGCTGGTGGCCCTCGGCCAAGCTCCCCCGAGGCCTCTCAGGAATCTCTGCTTCTGGCGCGCGTGGGCTTCCAGGCATGATTTACTCTGCTACTCAGCCGTGGGCTGCCTGGCCACACGGGGCCATGGGGGTAGACCCCAGGCAGGCTGGACCCCTGGCTGTGACCTTTGTGGCTGGGCCCCGCTAAGGTCTGGGCCACACACACACCCACTGGAGGTGCCCTCGTCAGCGCCCTGGAGCAGCGAGGGCACCAGAGGGGGCTCTTGGGGGTCTGATGGGGATGGTCCCTCCTGATACAAGGGTTCCCATGCCAGCAGCACCTGTTAGCTCTGGACACAGCACTTCCTGCGACCTGCAGGAGGCGCTCTGGGTTAATCTGGTCTGGCTGTGAGGCCTTGGGCAAGGGCAGTACCTCTCTGGGCCTTTGCTCACCTGTAAAATGGCAGTGAGGACACCCTGGGGGCTGTGAGGAGGGCCCAGGGACACGCACATCAAAGCGCCTGGCGTGCGCTACTTGGGGACTGAAAGAGCAGCTTCTCGCCCCAGATGGGCCAGGGGTGGCAAGCAGTGGGCATTACCAGCCTCATGCACTGCACCTGCCCACGGCCCCGTGTGGAGAAGCGCTGTGCAGGGCCCCCTGCCTGGGAACCCCAAGGACAAACCTCCCCTGCAGCTTACGCCCTGCCCAGGGCCCCCATCAGGAGTCCTGTGCTCACCTTTCCCGGGCTGCGTGCAAACAGCTGCTGGCCACGGAGCTCCCTGTACACCCAGACATGGAGGAAACGCAAGTCAGACACGGAGGAGATGCAAGTCAGAGCCGCAGAACGCGGGAGGGCGCGGCTCTGCCTCCCAGCCCTCCAACAAGCCCGGGCAATGCCACGGGGCCAGGCCACGGAGGCCAAGGCCAGCACGCGCAGCAGCCACTGCAGCAGGCAGCAGCTTGCTGTGGGGCCTCTGCCCTCTAGTGGACAAACGGGAGCAGGCATGTCTTAGTCACCTCTCCGGGTTAAGGCTGGGAAAACCGCAGGAAAACCCTTTAGGCGGCAGGGGGCCAGTGCCCAACCTGGGAGGAGGGGATGGGGCCAAGGGGTCTGGGGCCAGAGGACAGGTGGGGTGGGAGCAGAGCTGGGATCTCAGAACCTTCTAGAAGCAGCTGCTGTTCTTGGCCTGAGGAATGGGGTACTCCAACACCTCCTGGGTCCCCCTGTACCTTTGTCTTCAGGAGCTGTGGCCTGCATTTCCATCTTCTCGTCTGGCCCAGGCCTGAGGTCGGGGGTCAAGCGCACGTCCTGGAGGGCAGGCCTCTTGGCGGGGGGCTTCTCGGAGCTCTCGGGGCCGGCCTCGCTCTGCATGGTCCAGCTGGCACGCCTCTTGGTGCTCTGAGCGCCCTGGGCAGGTGGTACCTGCCTCTCGGGGGCACCATCCTTGCTGGAGGGCCCCTCCTGGGGTCTGCCTTGGGCGTCTTCTCTTGGGACGTCGGTGTCCCCCTCTCGGCCCTTGGGCTGCACCAAGTGCAGGAGCCAGGGCTTGGCAGAGGCCATGGTCACCAGGCGAACGGTGTTTCCACCGACTTCCAGCACCTGGTTCTGCTCCAAGAGGTCCTGGAAGAGCAGGGGACACACGGGGTCTGCCTGGGAACCAGAGACTGCTGGGCTTCACACGCGTGAGGAAGAGCGGCCCCCCTGCCCGACGTGTCAGGCGTCCTGAGCAGGCGACAAGGCCAGCTCTACCGGGACTTGTCCAGGATCGGCGTGGCTGTTCAAGAAACAGGTCACACACGCGAACCTTGCAGCCACAGCTGCACCCTCGAAGCCGACGTGACCCATGAGTGCCCACCCGCCCGGCAGGGTCCTCGCGTGGGCCCCGACGCCCAGGTTCTAGCACGTTCTTCTGCAGAAGGCACTATTATTCCTGAGCGCGGCCACCTGCAGCTCCTGGAGGCACCCATCTGCCCAGCACCTTTCTTTTCATTCTTCTATGGGACCCCATGATGCAGGCTGCAGGAATTTGCCCCATCCAACAGCCTGGAAGCAGGACTCTCAGCCGGGCCGTGCGGGTCGGGGGCAGGTGTGTTGCGGGTGCTCACCATCCAGGGCCCCGCTGATGCCTGAGCCATCACCCCGCCACCGCGGGGCTCTGACACCCAGGCGCCACCTGGTGGCCGTGAGAAAAACCTTCACTTCTCTCCGAGCATCTGCCCACCACCCAGGCCACAGTGGCTCCAGAGCCTTCTAGGGAATGAAGCACCACAGGACAGGGCTGCCTGCACTGCCGGGAACACCCTGACAATGACCAACACCGGCCTTCATGCTGAGTCCGGGGAAGGAAGTGACAGACTGCCCGGCACAGCCCGCGTGTCCTCCAGGTCTCCCGAGGCACTGGTGTGGAGGGGCATGCGCCAAGCCCTCCTTCCACAGAAGGCTGCGAGGTGGACAGGAATCTGCACCCCACAGCTGCGGCTGACGTCTCACAGACGGCACAGCAGTCCCAAAGCACCCATCTGCTATCTCATTCTTCTGTGAGTTCAAGGCCAGTGGTGAGTACAGCGGGTCAGGTGTGGGCTGCCAGGGAGTTGCAGGGACAGTGAGAGCTGAGGACGTGGCTGGGACCAGGCAGGCAGAGCTCCTAACTGTCCACCTGTGCTGCTCTGCAGAGGGTGCCACGCCAGGCCACGCCCCCCACCGGGCCCCTCTGCAGCCTGCATGCGAGCTGGGAGCTGTGACTTCTGCCTCACCTCCGGCACGGCTCACCTGCACGTAGTCTGGGAACGTCCTGGTGCGCTCCCCCGCCGGCTTCTCCAAGGCACAGAACCGTCTGCTTAGCTCCTGCCTGTCAACCCCAAAGCAGCCGGCGGCTGCCACAGCTCCCCAGACCTCCAAGGCAGCAGCCACGTCTGCAGGTGTATACCCAGACAGCTCCACCTGGCGGGTGAGCTCTTCCAGGCTGCCGCTGCTTTCCTGGGGGTCTATCAGCCTGGTGAACGTGTCGGGCAGGTGGGAGCCCCCCATGGAAAGCTCCTCCAGAGAAGGGGCTGCAAAACCAGGAGGAAGCTCAGGATTAGCCTGGCGGCAGCCCTCTCTCCCCACCCAATACCCAGGAGGTCACGTCCCAGCACCAACTTGCTGCTGTCCCACAGCTACAGGGTCGCCTGCCAGGGGGACACTGGGTCCTGGCAGTCAGGACCCCATCTGCACTAGGTTCCCCAGCCCAGCATGGTCCCCCGCTGGAGACTGACAGCAAAGGGCCCAGAGGCCGTGGCCTGGGGTCCCAGGACCGTGACTCCGGCACTCTGCAGGGGAGAGCAGCCTGCGCTGGGCCCGCCCTTCTGATGCTCACAGGCTCCTGAGACCCAGTGAGATAGTTTGGGCCCCTCCATCAAGTCCCCACGTCTTTACCCTGACTTCTTATTGTTTTAGCTTTTCCATAAACTTTAAAAAAAAAAAAAGATTTATTTATTTGAAAAGCAGAGAGACAGAGAGAGAGAAGAGAAAAGATTTTTCATCTGTTGGTTCCTTTCCCAAATGGCCACTCTGGCTGGGGCTGGTCCCAGAACTCCATCCGGGTCTCCCGTGTGGGCGGCAGGGGTCCAAGCACTTGGGCCATCTTCCGCTGCCTTCCCCGGTGCATTAGCAGAGAGCTGGATTGGAACTGGAGCAGTGGGGACTTGCTCTGCCACTGTCACAGGCAGCTGCTTAGCCTAGTGTTCCCAACACTGGCCCCAACGCTAGTTTCTGTCGCTTCTGGTAACAGACGTCCCTGTTAGGACCACATCCGTATGTTGTTACTAGACTTCTGGCAGGCACAACACAGAATTCAAAGTGTGGTTATGAGGCCAGTGCTGTGGCACAGTGGGCTAAGCCTCTGCTTGCGACACCGGCATCCCATATGGGGTGCTGGTTCAAGATCCAGCTTCCTGCTAATGCACCTGGGGAAGCAGTAGAAGATGGTCCAAGTGTTTGGACCCCCGCCTTCGGCCTGGCCAGCCCTGAGGCTGGATGGAGGAAAGGGTGGGACGGAGGAGGAGCAGGGAAGCCAGTTGGCCCTGATACTCCTGTTATGTTCGGTGGAAGGGGACAGAGAAGGCCTGAACCAAGGTGTCAGTAAGTTGTTAAAGCCTCATAGCTGGGGTAGGGCTTGTGGCGCAGCAGGGTAAGCCACTGCTTCGGACACCCACATCATCTCCTGGAGTGCTGGGGCCGAGTCCTGCCTCCACTTCCTACCCAGCTTCCTGCTAACGCACCCTGGGAGGCAGCAGGTGATGGCTCACGTGCTTGGGTCCCTGTCCCCCACATGGGAGACCCAGATGGAGCTCCTGGCTCCTGGTTCCAGCCTGGCCCAGTCTGGACTGTTAGAGGTGTTTGGGAAGTGAACCAGTAGATGGAAGGGCTCTTTCTCTCTGCTGGTTTGCTTTTCAAATAAATAAACCTCAAAACGGAATCATGTAATCAATTTTCAAAAAGTTTCCAAGGTCATCAAAAATTGTCTGTGTTGGAGGGCACCGGGCAGGAGAGCAGGACATGAGCAGGACGCGACCCCGGTCTCTCCCGGCCAGGGCCACCACGCACTCAGCAAGTGCACAGAAGCCTGGGGCCGGCGTTCTGAAGGTCCCCAGCCGAAATGTAACAGGGACTGCGGGAGGCGGGGAGGCCGGGGTTGCCTTCCCGTAAAACCCACTAAGTGCCCGTGTGCGTGACCCTGATGCAAACGACAGGGCAAAGCGGCAGCGCGCATGCTCCCACAGAGGAGGTGTGAGACAGCCGGGGAAGGCGGCTCAGGACATTCGCCTTGGCCGCTGCCAAGGACGGGCTCTGTGTCTCTGTGCGCCCTTGGCCTGCGGGCGCCCCCTGCAGGGGCTGGCAGGGCGTGCACTCACTGGGGGGCTGCAGGCGGATGGGCGCGGGGGAGCGGCGCAGCCGGAACTTCATGTGGCAGGAGTTGACCACGATGCTGTCGTTGGGGCTGAGGCCGCGCGTGCTGAGGCCGGGCGCGTAGTAGCCCCGCATCAGCAGGTAGTTGGTGTGGGAGGCCTGGCGGGCTTTCACCTCGAAGCTGCGGCGTTTGCCCCCTGCGCCTTCGTCCAAGTCTTCCTCCTCGTCCTCGTCGTCGTCCAGGCCCCCGTCCTTGTCAGAACTGCCTTCCTTCCCCAGGCTGGGGAGAGAGACAGTGACACCAGGCCCCGTGGCCGCCCTCCTCGAGCATGTCCCCGAAGCCCAGCAGTCTGAGTTGGACTGCTGCTCCGACCCGGCTCCCTCCCCACCTCCCGGGCTCCACCCAATGTGTCTAGAACAGCCCAGGGCGGGGGTGGGGGTGGGGGCTCTGTCCAGTAAACCCCCTGCCTCCCTTCAAGTCTCAGCGGACCCAGGGCCAATCCCACCTCCCCGCCCGACCCTCCCTGCTGTGTTTCCTGCGGCAGATTCCTAGAGTGGCGGGGGGCGGCTCCAGGAGGCTCCCTGGATGCTGTGCTGTACCCCAGTTCCTGATGGGTGACACCCTCTCCCCTCGGGCGCCCAAAGCCACTGCTAGGCCCTGCTTGCACAACGCCCAAACCCAGCCCACTAGGAGGCCGAGCAAACATGACAGTGGCGGTGAGGCAGTGAGCACGCAGAACCCGGTGCAGGTGTGCAGCCCCCAGCAGGCTGGGCCCGCGCTCACCTCTTCATGACCTCGTTCTCCACCATCAAGCTGTCCACCACCACAATCTGCTCGGGGATCCTGACATCCACAGAGATGAGGCCCAGAGAGAAGAGCGTGAGGATGGCCACACAGTGTCCACCAGGGCCGTCCAAGGAGAAGGCCACCATGTCGCCTGTGGACTCGCTGCCGCTATCCTGGTCCCGGAAGGAGAAACTGTTGGGTCGGTCCACCTTGCCGGCAGCCCGGAGGCGGTCTAAGAACTGGAACGACTCGGAGCAGATGGTGCTTGGGAACCGCCAAGTGAAAATCCTGCAAGAACAGAGGGACAGATGGACGCTGAGGGCCAGCCGGGTCACTGGGGGCCACTGGACCCTCCAACCTCTCCCCCGCGCCCTCTCCAGCTCAAACTGAGGGGCTGCTTTGTTTAAATTTTGAGTTTATTTTCGTTCTTTGAGAAAGAGAGAGAAAGAGAGAAATCTTCCATCTGCTGGTCCACAAAAGCCAGAGCTGGACCAGGAGCCAGGAATCCAGTCTGGTCTCCCACATCAATGGCAGGGATCTAAGTACTTGAATCAACACCCGAGGCCTTCTGAACAGGCGCCCTGGCAGGATGCTGGGGCAGAGGCAGAGGCGGGCATGAACTAGGCACTGTGACACGGGACATGGGTGCCACCCAAGTGCTGTCTGAGCAGCTGTGCCTGAGCCTGTGCCTGCTGCAACCTCCCAGGGCCTGCCTGTCTGCCCCACTCCCCGCGCACCCTCGAGGCAGGGCCCTTGTCACCTTGGCCAGTGCAGCCTGACCTGACACCTTGTGCCGCGCGGGCACTCGCCACAGACAGCTGCTGAGCTGGGGCCGAGGGCTGCCTGTGACTTCCGTCACTCTCGGCTTTACCTAGAACCGGGCCTGGACTCAGAGACACGGGACAGTGCACGCAACTGCACCAGCACCATCAGGTCACTGCGAAGGGCGGGCCCTCGGGTCTGTCTGAGAGCGTGCCCCTCTGCATTCTGCAGCCACATCCACCTCCCAAGAGGACAAGGGGCCCACCTGGTGCCGTCACTGTGCCTGAATGCAGCCCCTCGCTGCTGCCAGAGAGGACAGTGGAGAAGGGGCAGGCATCCACGCGACACCGCTGGCCAATGTCCTCTTGGGAGACACCCCCTGAATGTGGCTGGGAGGCTGGGGGTGCAGGATGCCCAGCGTGCAACGCCGACTGGGGTGTGCATTCAGAAGGGGGCTCCGGGGAGACGCTTCTCCGAGCACAGCTCATGTCCCGGCCCTGTGCAGGCTGCTGGGGCTGCACCTCGGAGACCGCAGAGGTGACAGGCCACCTGGGTCTCGGAGCTGTAGGGGACATGATCAAGATAATGCCCAGCGGGGGAGAATGGGTGGGGACAGCTCATTTTTTTTAAGGATTTGTTATTTATTTGAAAGGCAGAATAATAGACAGGGTTGTTCATCTGTTGGTTCACTCTGCAAATGCTTACAGCAGCTGGGCCTGGGCTAGGTCAGAGCCAGGAGCCCCGAACTCCATCCAGGTCTCCCATGTGGGTGGCAGGCACCCGAGTACTTGGGCCATCCTCCGCTGCCCCCCAGGTGCAGGGAGCTGGCATCTGAACCAGCACTCTGATTTAGGATGTGGGTGAACCAAACAGTGGTCTAACCCCTTGCACTACGACACCGGCCCCAAGGGGACACCACCAGCTGAGCCGGTTATTCCATCTGGAACTGAGTTTACCCGTCAGACGGGAGGAACGGGAACAGACCACCGCACCATGGTCAGGCCCCCCCAAGTACCATGTGCAGTCGCCTTGCTCCTCCCCCAGGGAGGGGACCCTGCCCAGAGCCTGCAGGAGGCCAGCACTGTTCCTGGTTGGGAGCCCGGCTCGGAGCACAGTGGGCAGGTGCTTACCTGTAGTAGGTCTGAGACAGCTGGTAGGACATGGGCACGAAGGGCAAGGCCCGGTTTTTCTTGGGGCCCTGCGTGTGGCTGACCCGGCGCCGGTTGACCAGGCTCCTCTTCTGGCACTCCAGGAAGGCCTTCACGAGGATCTGGTCCTTGTACTCCTGGTACAGGCGGAAGGTCTGCAACGCAGCGGGCAGGGTGGGTGCACAGATGTGACAGCTGCCATTCACCAACGGAATAAGCCGTCAGCGGCAGGGAGGCCCAGCCGGGCTGTGCGTGGCAGTCCTCGCCCTCAGGGTCAGCCCGAGCAGCAGTGTCTGAACCCCCAGCATGCACTGGCCTCAGGGATGGGCCCCGTGGCACAGTTTCCCACGAGTGCCAGCCACAAAACATCGCTGTCACTGTCAGGGCTTGCGGGGTTCTGATGGCACTGGCCCAGGACCTCTGAGCGTCAGGAGACACAGAGGGGCGCAGCCTTTAACTGACACACTGAACGGGACCCCAGGCAGGGGACAACCAGGGAGAGAAGAGTGACCTCAGCATCGAGGGACAGAGGGGGGTTGGTCGAGGCCAGCGAGGGCCAGCGGGGGTGCTCAGGGCCTGTGCTAGGTGGATTTCTCCAGCTGGCACCTGTGCGGCAGTCCTGGGTCTGTGGTCAGGCCTGATGGGGCAGAGGTCAGGGGTGGCTGTTGCATCATCAGTCCTTCCCCACAGCGGCAGGAGTGGACACTGGGTCCAGCACTTGTGGCCAGGCCCCTGTGACTTCTGCTCTTCCCTGTCACTCGAAGGTGATGACAGGACAGGCATACTCAAATGGCCACTGTTGCGCAAGAGGAGAGCTCAGACCGCGCTGGGCGGGGTGGGAGCCTGGCCCACCCACTCAGATCTCCAAGAGGCGGGCTGTCACAGGGCTGCCTGGCCGCTCAGGGCTGGCCTTCTGCACACTCCCTCTGTTTCCTGGGGCATTGGGCTGCAGGGGGAGCGGACTGGGGTTCTGCTGGGCCTGTGGCATCATGGCTGTTGCTTTTCCAGGCCTCACTGCCAGACGGCAAGATTCCACTGCTGCAGGGGGGAAGAGAGGCCCTGTAGGCTCCACATGTGCCCACAGGGACAGTGACCGGTGCGGTGGCATTGCTCTCGGGGAGACCAGATGGCACTTGGGGCCACAACTTGAGGCAAGGCAGCAGGACGAGACTGGGGACAGGGCCCTGGAGGCACCACCGGGGCTGGGCTTTTGTCACTGGTTGGAACGTCAGTGTCTTCTCTCTGGGGCAGGCCTTCTCGTTTGAGGGGTGGTGGGAAGAATCCTTGGGGTCCTGTCCAGCTCTGACCCAGGGATGAGCAGGACAGTGGGAAGGTCTAGTTCACAGCAACCTGGCCAAGTGCAATGCTGGTGATAAATTCCCAAATATCATTTTTTGGGGTTTCTTTGCTTTAAGCGAGTATGGGTTCAAAAAAAGAAATCCAGGGAGCAGCTGTGGTCTGTGGGCCACCTGTCTGGGGCTGTGTCCTACTCTTGTCTTCTTGCTCTTTGCACGGGCCTGCGAGACGCTGCAGCGCCTCCTGCTGGGCCCACACCAGCAATTCCTTGTGTGTGGGGAAGCCCCAAAGCTAAGAGGGCTCTCGGAGGCCCCCTGAACTTTGGGACTCCACCCATCGGAATTCATCAATGGGATTAGAAAATACCATCTTTTGTTTTCTTAATTCTGCCCCTTTCATGCTCCAAATTGATTGAGTTAATGTGATGTAAGGCAGAGGAGCAGATTTGGGGGTTTAGAGACAAAATACCGAGGTAGACTGGACTGCTGTGGTCACTCAACACGAGGGAGATGGATGCCCTGGGCAGTCAGGCTTGGGGGGGGGGCGGCGGCTGTTGACAGGTCAGCCTTTGAAAAGACACCGCACTCTCTCGACGCCTCTGGAACGCTTCAGACTTCTAACCTCAGTCCTGGGAGGAACTGTGGTGGCCCCTGGATCTGGTCCTCCCACTCTGATGCCGACAGACAGAATCCGGGAGACACAGGTCAAGGGGTACAGTTTCAGCAGTGCAGGTGGCACTGCTGCGGGTACACGTGGACCGTGCTGGGCGGTGGGAGCCCGAGCGTTCTCAGTACACCACAGGTGAGACGGGCGCACTCCCTGGCTCAGTGGGAGGCATACACACACCAAATCATCCAGCAGCAAGCCTTCAATTTACACAATGCAAACAAATAAATAAGACAACAACAACAAAATAAGTCAAGGCACAAAGCCAAGAAGGACAGGTGCAAACGCCTCGCCCGGCCCTGGTGCACCTGTGATGCCAGAAGCCGGAACCCACCTGGAAGGACTGGCAGGACTTCATCTGGCTGTCCGACAGGGCCAGTGTGCTCTGGATCAGGTTCTGGAGCACCAGGAAGTGGATGTCATCCAAGCTGCGGGGGGAGAGGGCATGGCAGCGTGAGCCCGGCTCGCCCCGGGGGAGAGGTGGGTGCGATGCCTGGCTGAGAAGAGCTGTGATCTGCCCCAACTAGTCATGACACAGCACGAAGGCCCGGGCGGTTCCGGGCTTACTGACTGTACCAGTTTGCAGGAAGAAGTCACCGCCTAGCAGGTGAGCAGCGGCAGGAGCCAGCGTGGGTTTACGGGGCAGCTGAGAAGCCAGTGAGTACTCGCATTTTCTTTCCCTTGGATTCTAAACAAGCTTTCCTCTAAGGGGATTGGTGTCTCATTGAAACACAGAGCTGAAAATCAAGCTGAATGCTGATTATCCGAGATGGGGAGGCGGGCAAAGCTGAGCTCTCTCAAGAGCATTTTGCCTGGAAAATCCAGGGCCGAGAGCTCCGATCCTCTCCCCAGTGTCCCAAGAGCGGCCGGCAACAGGTGCCAGTGTCACTCTGTGTCAGTTAGGGCCAGTGTCTCTCTGTGATGGGGTCAGATGCCAGCGTCCGTGGGCTGTGGAGACTCTGCCACCACGAGCATGGGTAACACGCGATGTGGGCATGGCCATGTTCCAAACTTTATTTACAAACAGGCAGCCAGCTAGATCTGGCCCTGGGGTAACACCCATGGTAGGCTGTACGCAACCAAACTGGGTGGCGGAACACAAGGTTCTCTGCCAGGCAGCACTTGCCTGTGAAGTTGGTCTTCTTTCCTGATCTGATCTCTTTCATCTCCGATGGCCAAAACCCGGTATCTGCAAGAGAACAGAAGGAGAGCATGCGTCATGAAAATAAGGCCCAGGAAGGTTCCCTGCAGCAAAAATAATTAACTCACTGAAAACTAGAACTACGCAGGTCATTTACAACAAGAATGCATCGTGACCCGCTTATGAGAGAGCTGAGGGCTGTAGGGTGTCTGATCTGGTGGTTAAGGTACCCACTGCCCACACTGGAATCCTGGGTTTGACTCCTGACTCCAGCTTCCAGATAACACAGACGCTGGGAGGCAGCTGTGACGGCTCAAGTAACTGAGTTCCTGCCACGCATGTGGGGAGCTGGACTGAGTGCCTGCTTCCTGGCTGCAGCCTCTCAGAGGGGGCTGCAGGCGTTTGCAGGGAACCAGCAGATGGGAGTTCACATGTCCACTCTCTCTCACTCTCACGTAAATAATTAAAACCTTTTTTTCAATGAGAAATGTTCACTTAATGAGAAATGTTCACTTACGAAGTAACATGGAAAAATGTAAACCGGTATGGAGCCACTGCTAATGGTTAAGGAAGCAGATACAAAACCATGGGTTCACTGTGATTGAAAAACAAGCACATGACAGAAGAGCGGAAGAAAATATCGAAGTCCTGTAAAAACGTCCATCCCAGAGAAAGAGTGTACAAAGGAGGTGAGCAGAGATGGGGAGGAAGCGGAGGGATGAGGAAGGGGAGATGGTCACCGAGCGTGCAGGTCTCGGGCTGGAGGAATACAGGCCGTAATGGTGTCTATCTCTGGACTGCTCTAAGTATAGGTTGTTAATGTTCTCGCTACAAAAAAAAAATAACATGGGAGCCAGCTCGAGTCCTGGCTGCTCCACTTCCCATCCAGCTCTCTGCTAAGGCCTAGGATAGCAGTACAAGAAAGCCCAAGTCCTTGGGCTCCTGCACCCACGTGGGAGACCTGGAAGAAGCTCCTGGCTCTGGATCGGCGCAGCTCCAGCTGTTGCGGCCAATGAGGGACTGAACCAGCAGATAGACCTCTCCCTCTGCCTCTCCTCTCTCTGTGTAATTGACTTTCAAATAAATAAATCAATCTTTATATAAAAAAAAATGTGGTGAGGTGATGGAGATGTTAATTGGCGTGATTCAATCTTCCCACAACGCGTGCATCCGTCAAAATATCCCACTGTACCTCATAAATAAATGTAACCATTTGCCAACAGAAGACAAGCAGAAGCCACCTAAAGGCAGTGGCAGGATGAAATGTTGGGAGGAAAACAGATGATTTCTCCTTCTCTTTTCTGAGCTGCATTTAACAACATTGTGTTCACATCAAGCAAGTACCTCCAGGAATAATGCACACAATGGGCGGTTTCAAAGACCCTGGCCATTTGTAAGCCGCATCTTTGGCTTCTAGAAAACTAATGGCGAAATTCCTCTCTGCAAAAGCAACTGCCTCCATCTACCGCCAGGAAAAAGGAGCTTCCTGTAACAACATGTGAACTCTTTTTCCGTCAAATGAGGAAAAATATGGAAGCATTTTCCATTCAGTTTGGCCAAGATCAAAACCAGCGTCGAGCTGTTACAGCTACAAACGTCCCTGCCGTCTACACAGCTCCCAAGCTCTCCTTTAACAATCTCTAACTGTCCTTTTTTATGACCACACACTACCCCATAACTCAGCTGAAAATACTCGGGGCTGTAAATCACAAACAGGTCAACAGGCCGTTGAGCTACCTTGAAGACGGCACATCAGCTGCGCCACTTGGGATTCTGGGAGTCAGTGTGCCGCAGAAACAAAAATAAAACTCTGAAAACAGCTACAGGGCGTCAACCCTGAAAATGACCACAGATGGCTCCTTGGGCCTGGCCCGGGGTGGGCGCCACACAGACGGGTCACTGGGTGAGTGAAGGAATGAGATCCCCGGCTGGAATGCAGAGCGCCAAGGTAAGGACTTGATGGATGGACGGCATCTCTTGTTAGGGAGATTGGGACCAGCGGTGGCGAGAGGGTCGTTCTCGATGCGAAGAAAACGGGCCTCGTTCTCAGAACAGAAGCCCTTCCCATCTCACAGGGCTCTGTGCTCTAAAACCCAAGGCTCTTCCGCCACATGCTGGGTGGCTGAACTGCTAGGAACTGCGCCTTTGGAGTCAGACTCCGCCTAGGCTCCAGGGCCAGCCCTGCTGCGCACACGCTCTGTGGCCCTGTGCCCGGCACTTCCACCATGCAGTTTCCGCACCCGGGAAGTGAGTGAGCCTGGCAAGAGGGCACAGCCAGACGCAGGAGCCTGAACTGAGTGGGCAGCAGGGACGCGGTGGGAGAGGGGGTGCGAGGCCTGGGTGGGGCGCGGTGAGCAATGACAGCTCCCTCCCCAGTCTCAGGTGCCCCAAGCCAGATCGGGTGATCCAGAGACAGGAGGGTGAGGGGCACGGCCAGACGCAGCCCTGCTGACCAGGGGGACACTTCCTGGGTAGTCCTGGCCGGCCGGGCTGGGCTTCTAGCCCTGTGAGGGTCACAAGGAACCTCCCAGAAGGCCCTTACCTGGCAAACAGCTCCTGCAGCGTGTCTGGGATCTCAAGGCCGGGGCTCTTCAGGTTGGAACTGAACTTCTCTTTCAGCTTCTCCACAAATTCCTTAAACTCACTGGCACAAACCTTTTGGACAGAGGGGAAGGAGATGTTAACCCTTCCTTCCCCAGAAGGGACGTCGTCTAAGAAGCACGGGAGAACATCCCGTGAGAGACAGCTGTGGCTGCTGAGCGCAGGCAACGCTGACTGCGCTGCCTCCCTTGCCTGTCCTGTCTCGCCGGGTCCCCAGAGGTCACCTGTCACCTGAGAAGGCAGCACACTCAGCACCACACTCAGGAATCTCCCACTGCTGGCCCTGCTACCATCTCTCTCCGCTACCCCAGACAGGGAGACTGCAACCTGCTCCACGCTGGCCCCAGAGTGCCTACAGGATCTCCCACCACCTTGCTCCCCCCAGGTCTGGCTCCCCCTCCTGGCTCTCCTTCCTCTTCCAGTCCCCTACTTGCTGGGTGGACCCCAACCCATCCCCTCCCCCACATCCACACTGCAACTGTCTCATTCCAGACCTGACTCCAGAAGCAAACTCATCATGTCACCCTGTGTCCATCTACCTATGACAGGGTAGACGCCCACCTTGCCCTCGGGTGCTGAGACCATGCAGGCCACGGCCCCTGACGCATGCGCCTGTGGCCCTAACACTGCGTCCCAGGGGCCCTGTGCCCTCTCTTCCCACTGCCTCTGCCTCTGTGGGCTGAGGCTGCTGTGTCTCGGACCAGCACAGACACCTTTGTAAAGCCGTCTGAGGCAGACACGGTCTCTCTCAGCTGATTTCTTTCATCCCATTCTTCCTTCCCGGCTCCGATTCGGTCAGGGAAGGATGCGGCCCCGGGATGAAGCAGGGCCAACTTAGGCAGCCTCAATGCTCTCTGCTAGGTAACTGCTGCCCCAGCTGCCAGGGGCTTGTGGGAAAGGCTGCCTCTCAGGGCTCAGCCAGCCCCTCCTTCCACTTCCTGCTGGGAAGCCCTGGGACTCTGTTGTGAGGACCTGAGCGCCAGGAGTCAATGAGCAACCAATGGGTGAGAGCCAGACAGACGGAAAGCTGACCACGAGGGAAAGAGAGCAAAGTGAGAGCGTGCAATTGGGACCCTGAAGACACCTCTGCTTGGCTGCACCAGCCAGGACGCCTCCTTCCAGACGGCTTGGCATAGGGGAAAAGCAAAGCCCTAAGCCGCTGTTGGCTTTGTGGAGTGGACAGAGAGGGGCTCTGGAGAGGAGAAGTTGGACTTTTCCGTTATTAGCACCCCAAGTGTTCTGCTACCCACTGCCTGACCTTGGCGGGCCTGTGCCTGCCTCTCTCTGGGGCTGACAGCCCGGTGCTGGGATGGCTGTCTACTTCTCTGCCAGTGCCACTTGCTTGTGGTGTCGTCAGAGCAAGGGCCTTGCCTGGACCAGGCTGGATCCATGCAACAGGGCCCAGGCGAGCGAAGAGCAGGAAAGTCAGGTCTACACAAAAACAGCTCCTGCCTTGCTAGCCCCGGCCCCGGCTGCACCTGGACAGAAAACCTGCAAAGGAACCCAAACCCTCTCAGCCAGCTTGTCCAGGAAACAGGCCAGCTGTTTGTAATTTCTGAAGCGCTGCCCTATTTTCCTAACCAGACAGCTCCAAGTGCAGCAGCATGTCAAATCCTAATCATCTCTGCAAATGGATGCTTGGAGCCAGATCAAATGAGAGCCGAGGCCAGAGAACTGACACGCGGATTTCCCCAGGGAGCAGGAAAACACAGCCACGCTTGCAAGGGTGACAGGGGCTCTGGGCTCTGGGGACAGCCCCTAGAAACAAGACCCATCTGCAGTGCAGGCCGACTCCTGCATCTGCCCACGGCTCACCTTCGGGTCTTCGTAGTCACACTTTCGATTCATGAAATCTCCAACAAGGGCTTTGTCCTGGTACACCTCGGCGAGGCAAACCCTGCGGGAGGCGAAGACAAAGGCCAAGTCAGGGAAGCCTCAGAAGGTCTTTGGGCTAACCTTTCTGGCTTCAGCTAACGGTGGAGCAGGATTCACCATGAGCCTTCTGGAGGGGGACAGCTTCGGAAAACGAGGGATTTGGGCTCATGCATGTGAAAGCACCTGCTCACGCCGCACACCTGCTCACGCCTCACACCTGCTCACACCTCACATCCTGCATGGGTAACCTAAGAGCAGCCACTCCCCCCTGCCCACGGGCCCCGGCCAGGGCCACATGAGGCACCCGTACGTATTTGCAAGCATACTGTAAATTTAAAAACCTACAGGCACTGGCGTTTCCTATGACAAACAGCTCTCCTCTGCCCATGCCACAGATCTCTGTATCTATGTGATGGACACAGAGAGTGCTTTGTCCAAGAGGAAAGGTGAGGCAAGACGGGCAGCAGTCTAAAGAGCTTGCTGGTGGAGTCGGTCATTCCCCGGCATTGCCTGGAGGTACAGGGAGCCCTCGGGCCTCACACGGCCCAGGCCTGGGGCAGGCAGGCAGGGCTTGGGGTCAGCAGCACACTAGAGGTCTGCTTCACACCAGAGGAACCGGCCTCCACGTGGATGAAGGCTCTGGCCCAGGTGCCCGACCTCAGGAGATGTGGGGTGAGGAGGGAGCCCCACCCAGGGCTGCTAACCCTGGAGCCCACGCTCTCCTCCCTGCACAGCTGCTGAGGGGGAAGAGCACGGGCAGGAGTCAGGGTTGGGGAGGCGCGTTCCAGCCCTCACTGCACTATCAACTCCCTGTCACCCTGGCCCACTGGCATTCTCTCTGCAGACCTGCTTCCGTCTCTGCAAAGAGCTTGGATCAGGAGATCAGAGCCCTTCGGAGAGCCGGTACACAGGGGAACGGGCTCATGCAGCAGCGACAGGCCTCCAGGGCGTTTCTGGAGACCTCTCTGGTTGTCAAAACAGGGAGAGCGGTGCTCCTGGCATCCAGTGTGTGAACGCCGAGGGTACTTCTGAACACCCCACAGTGCACAGGACGGCCCCACCACAGGGAGAGGGCCTGCCCACTGTGCACAGCGCTGAGGGTCAGAAACGCCGCCTAGTGGGCTGGGCCGACTCCTCTCTACGATGTGGATTCTGCAGGGCCCAATCCAGGGTGGCTTAGAGCCAGCTCACAGACTCGGGGCACGACAGGCCAGCTGGGGCAGGGGGCTCTGCCTGCCCCAGCCCTGTCTCCCCTGCTGGCCCCACTCATACTGGCTTCATGGCAATGTTCTACAGCTTGGCCCAGGGAGAGGGAGACCAGGCGAGCCTCGCTGGCAAGAGACAAACGACCCTGAGATTCCAGGGCAGAAGACATCCCACCCCACCCCTACCTCCACCCCCACCCCCACCCCCACCCCCACCCCCAGGTGATTGCTGGAAGCCCTCAAGGACACCCAGCTCTCGGAGCATGGGAGGACATGGTGGAGTGCGCTTTGTCCAATGAGCCGGGTCTTGTCTCGATTTTTTCCTGGAGCGAGCTGTGATGGGCTGTTAACACAGAGCTCTCAGGAGCTACTCTGAGAGCTAAAAATAGCTGTGAAAGTCGGCTTCTCCCTCTGCCACACACCAGTCATGTGATGCTCAGTGTCCAGCTTCCATTTCTCCATCTGGAAGAATGGACGACAGCGCCTCTTTGCTAGGTTCTCTGAAGTCCAAGGAATACCACATGCATACGTGGCCCTTGGGAGACCAGCGCAGCCCCACCGCTCAGCTCCAGCAGCTCTGTGCCCCACCTGAAGGGAACCTCCGAGTCGGAGCCAGCACGATGAAAGAAGACAGAAAGCACCAGAAGCCCTGAGACAGCTGTGTGCGGGAGTGCCTTACTTGTAGTTCAGATAGGTCTGCGGATTTTTGACAATGTAGCGAGCTCTTCTTCCCACCGAGTGAGATGTTTTATCCAAGGACTCTTCGAAGGTAGCATGCAAAATGTCACGCACGACTTGCCAGGGGACAAACAGGCCGTTCACCTGGATTGGATGTAAAGTCGAGACAGCAATCAGTGCCCACAGAGCCCGTGTCCGGGGAGTTAACACGGAGTAAGGGATGAAACCATGTGCCGTGGACGTCTTGCCTCGGTGGCTACCCAAAGCTGTCATCTCACAAGGTGACCCAACCATAGGAACTGGGCACTGGGCAGAGAGAGCAGGCCAGGCCTTCAATATCCAGTGGACAGACAGTGTTTCTGGCAAGGACCCTAACAGAGGCCCTCCAAGGACACTGGGCAAAACTGATGGTTAGGGAGATGCATCATGGGAGGTTCTAGGTGTGTAATGCGTGTGAAGTCAGAGGGCTGGGAAGGCCCAACTCTCACACAGTGCATCTGCGCAGGGCCACTCTGGAGCTCATGTTACAGGTTATCCGCCAGCGACGCACTGGAAGGCAGAGCTAAGGGGAGGAAGCTGCTTGATGACAGATTTCTTACAACTCTAAGACACAGGGCATAGGGTCACCCAGCACAGAGTCGTGCCGGCCCTTCCTGGCTCCCCCAGCCGTGTCAAAGGTAGGGACAGCCCTCCCATCAGAGCTGTGATACAAAAGCCATTGTAGATGCAGACTGGGGACAGCAATGGGGGGAGGCAGCAACCTGTCGCCTTCCAGGTCCTTCCGGGGAGGAGAGGTTGGATGGGAACTTAGGAGAAGACTGAGGGGTGAGGGGCTATAATGGGACAGATGTTCCAGAAAGGGACTTGGTGAGCCTGCAGGCCAAGCGCCCAGTGGGTTTCTCTGGCTGACACAGTTGAGAACAAGGGCACACAGTCCTGACCTGGCGTAGCACTGCCTGCTAACAGGGGCAGGGCTCACTCTGCGCTCAGCTCGCTGGGCTCTTTGTCCACCCTGGCGGCTCCCCCACGCCCTGCTGCACGGCGAGACCAGGGCAGCAGTGAGGAGCCTGGAGGAACATGATGGTGACATGGGGGCAGTGATGTCAGAGGCTACAGGGACTCGGGGTCACAGCTAGGGGGTGGACAACAGAAACCTGGCGAGCTGGACCGCGGCCACAGCTGCTGGTACACCTGGGTCCAGCGGCCATTGCCTGTGGCGGCTGGGAGGTGGGCAGGGCGGGGCAGCAGGCGGTACCTTGGTGTTGAGGATGTTGCTAGCTATGCGGCACAGCATGATGAGCCGGTCTTCGTGCGTGGACCAGGTGACGCGCAGCTGGGTCATCCTCTGCAGGGCGCTCTGGTCCGCTTCGTCGTGGTAGCGCAGCCGCTTGCTCTTTTCCTCTGGGGGCTCTTCTAGAAACAGCAGGGGAGAGAGCAGGGAGCTTCCAGCATCCGTGCACAGCTGTAATCCCGACCCCGCTCGGGGCTGGACAAGGCGCCGGCCCCAGAGCCTCCTGCGGGCCCCCTGACTGTTCTGTTTCAGCGTTCACCCCCGCTCAGCATTTCTCTTTGCTGAGACTTCACAGGGACAGGCTGGCCAGTGCAACGCAGCCTCGAGGGAGTTGCCTGCCAGTCTCCAGCCTCTCCCACGTGACAGGGAACCCTCTGAAGGCGGCCTACAAGGAGGTTGACAGAGCACGCCTAGCGCCTGTTTGCACATAAGCATCACCTCGGGCTGGTGTCACTGCATAGGAGGCCCTCCCTTGCTGTGACCTCGGGGCGCTGGCTGTGGAACATGTGTGAGCACCGTGGGGACAATGAGGCCTACGCTCCAGGCTGCAGCACCCAGCACAAGGCAGCTACGAAGGAAAAGACAGCAGGTGCCCGCCCGCATTATGTTGCTAGCAGTGCTTGGCTGACAACATGCGTTAACTCGCAAGTGGAATGGTGCTTTGCACCAACTCTGTGTGATGGATACGACCGTGGACATTATAGGGGAGCAACCCAAATCTTGGTCCAAGGCATGGAGCCCGGTCAATAGCAGACATAAGATGGGGGCCTGGAACCCTTAGCCCTGGGTTCCCAGGGTTCCCTGCACTAACAGTCTGTTCATAGGCCACACACCATATGCCGCCACCAATTCCAAACGATCACTTGTTTGCCAAGCGCCTTCCCAATGAAGGCTGAAGAGCAGTGGGCAAGGAGACCTGGATACAGAGGAACGCCTCAGCTGAACTTGGCCTTGAGGGGCATTCAGGTCTCTGTGAGTCACGCTGGCCTTACACACGTCTGCAGGAGGCTAAGCTGAGGGGCCACTTCAGCTGGTGGGACACAATCTGTTACAAACACCAGCCAAATAAACCTGGAGAGCAGGTTCCTGTGTAAACATCCTGTTCTTAGGGAAATAGCCGAAACCATCAAACTGTCGTTGGAACACAGGGACAGGCCCCTTGGGTGATACACAGGTGACCTAAACAGCAGACAGTGGTCCCCTCACCATCCCTTCTGCTACACACACTGCCAGAAAGGCACCCTGGGGGTGGGGGTGGGGTGCAGAGGTTAGGATGCTGCTCGGGACACTCGCATCCCACAGGACTGTCTGGTTCCTGTCCCAGCTCGTCCATGGCCAATCCAGCTCCTTGTTAATGCACACCCTGGGAGGCAGCATTGATGACTCAAGGCCTGGACTGAGTTTCTGGCTCTTGGCTTCCGCCGGGTCCAGCCCTGGATGTGGTGGGCATTTGGGGAGTGAGTTACTAGCAGAGGGGAGATTCCTTCCTCTAGCACTCTCACGGTAGAAAGAAAGGGGTGGGGGTGCTGGTGGGACATGAGGGGTTCCATCAGGTCTGGGGACATTCTGCAGGCTTCAGTGATTCCCCACTTTCCCTCAACTTGAAAATACAACATGACTTTGAACTTTGGCCCATTTAACAAAAATACTGATATTAAAAGGCGAACCAGGGACAGCACTCGCTATGGTGGTTAAGAAGCTGCGTGGGACGCCTGCATCCCATACTGGAGTCCTGGCTCAAGTACCTGGGTCCTTGCCACCCATGTGGGAGACCAGGATTGAGTTCCTGGCTCCTGGATTTGGGCTCTGGCTTGGCTCAGCTTAGCTGTTGCAGGCATGAGTAGTGAACTGGTAGAAGGAGACCTCTCTCTCTGTCTTTCTCTCTGCCTTTCAAATAAGTCAAATAAAAAAAAAAAGAAATTTTCTTTAAAAAGGTAAACCAAAAGATTCACAGAATTCTGGCTACTTAGGATGAGGATTTTGCTAAGGTTTTTTTTCGGCTGCGATTAAGTTAGAAATGTGAACTGAGGGACTTTCTACAGACTGCACAAAATACAGACAGAGAGAGCTGGGGAAGCGCACGGGAAACCCGAGCCTCTCCCGGTCGGCCAGATGGATGTGGACAATGAAACGACCACGGCTCGGAGGGAGCGCTACCCATGGAGGGGACGCGAAGCCCGCTGGGGGAGGCAGAATGCAGGCCCGGCCGGGGGAGGCAGTGGCACAGACGTGCAGGCCGGGGCCAGGAGGAGCCAGCGGCGCTCATACAACCTTTGTTGCTTTTCCTGGTCTTGCCCGGATCTGTCTTCAGCCGTTTCCGCTTCTGGCTCTTGCCGCCCCTCACGCGCCAGTTCCTGTCCAGTGTTTCCCAGGCCACCTCGCACTGCTCGTCGCGATCGGCGGAGAGCTTCGCGCCTTTCCTCGCTTCTCCCCAGAGACCCAGCTTGCTGCTGCCTGGAGGGGGTCACGGGGTGGGGGTGGCAGTGAACGGCCGGGTGGGCGTGTGGGGGTGGGGTGGGGATTTGCTTCCGGGTGCAGCTGCGGCACACTCACCTGTAGTCCTGGGCGGCAACAGGCGCTTGGTCAGGAACGTCTGCAGCCTCACAGTGAGCCCACTCTCCGAGGCGCTGTTCTCCTACATGACAAGTGTTGGCACTGGAATGAGCCCTGAATTGCAGGAGTCCCGGGCGCCCAGAATGGCCAAGGCACTACGGAGCTCCTCCGTCAGTCTCGGCAAGCCCAGGGCTGCTGAGCGGAGGCTGCTGGGAGCAGGCCCCTGCCCAGCCACTTCAGCACTGCACGTGCGTTCCTCTCTGTGGCACCCGGACTTCCATTCCTACTCTAGAATGTCCAGATCACAGGACAATTTACAAAGTGGCGGGGGGGGGAGGGGGGGCAGGGAACAAAGGCCAGGGGCTGGGCTTCGGCCTAACAGCTGAGACACCCCCGTTCCAGACGGAAACCCTGGGTTCAACCAGCAGCCTCTGGCTGATCCTAGCTCCTGTTAGGGTAGACCCTGGGGAGCAGTGGTAACGGCTCAAATCTTTGCGTCCTTGCCATCACATATGAGACCTGCCCCGATTTCTATGCCTCTGCTGCTGGCCTGGCCCAGCTCTAGCTGTCACAGGCGGTGAGGCAGGGGACTACTGATTGATAGTTCTTTCTGCCTGCCTGCCTCCTCTTTCTATCTTTTCTTTCTCTGCTTTTCAAATCAATCTATAAAAACAATAGACCAGCCAGATACTTGTGGGGCCTGACACATCTTCAGGACAGATGAAGCAGGTGTTTATGTAATTTATCACTTTACCAATCCTGAGAGGGTGAGCTGGGAGGGGACGGGCAGAGGATGGCTGGTGACAGGGGCCTCGAGGCGGTGGGCCCGAGCGCCCACCTTTTTGGCTTTGTTGATGATGTAGCTGGTCCAGATCCAGTTGCGCTTGAGGTGAGCGTAGAAGCTGGAATCGAGGCCAGCGGCTCCCAGCCCGTCTCCAGGGATCACTCCTTTATCCACGACCACGCGGCTCCCCCTGAGAGGCGGGAAGCAAGCCGAGAAAGGGTCCCCCTTGGTAATGGGTAAGATCACCATGGCCTGGGGTGGGGGCTTCCACCTTCCTAGGACATCTGACAGAGAGTGCAACCTGTACTCTTAGCGTTGGCTGCGAGGTACTCTGGCAAGTTAAGCAAAAACAAACAAAATCCGATTTTTATGTGAAACTCCTAACTTTGAAATCTTGAGAACAGACTGAATTCTTTTAAAACAAGGTGCGTTCAACAGAAGTACGCCTGTGGCCAGCTCCAGCCCACAGCCACCCACGTGGCCTGCCCTCAGCACATGCGCATAGGAAGATGGGACGCACGTGCTGTACTCCATCAAGGCACACTTGCGCTCCAGGTTGTGCTTGTCCACGGCGCTCTCCTGCTCCTTCCGCAAGGTGCCCTCCTCGTCACTGCCCTGATCCGAGCCGCTGGTCTTTAGCGTGCGTGGGTAGCGCACCACACCTGGAAAAGCAAGTATGACGCCGTGTGCTCACGCCTCTTGGCCGCGGTGCAGGCTGGGAGCAGAGAGCTGTTTTCCAGCCTGTGAAAAGGCTCCTGACCCAGCGGGGGCGGCTGGAACTGCCGGAAGCGCTTTGTGCACGATGGAATCAGGCAGGTTAAAAAGCGGGAGCATGCCCAAGAGGAGGGTCTCACCCTGGCTGAGTCTGTCCAAGACAGAGGTAGGCAGGAACCAGAGACGCCAAAAGGCTTGGGGAGCTCAGGACAGAGGGAACCGGGCCTCCTCTCGGGGGGAACGGAGGGCCCTGTGGGATTGCGGGGGGCCAACATGGCAGCAGTGGAAAGCAGAAAGGACTGCACTGGGGGCAGGGGCAGGGGCCACGGCTGGGCGAGCTCAGGGCACACAGACGTTCCCAGAGTGCTCAGAGGCGCTCCAGTGCAGCCGACAAACTATGCTCCGCCATTCTACGAGAAGGGGAACACCTCCTGCGAGGAAACACAAGACGATGGAAACCACTGTTGGAGTTCGTGAGGGCAGGTTCCGGGAGCGTGCAGACGGCCAGACTCGCTCACCACAGGATTTGTGGCGTGGCTGGTGGGGGCAGGGACAGCACGAAGCTCTTGCCCTGTACTTCTCAGCTGGAACCTCCGTAGACACCTTGTGCAAGCCTCTCCTGAGCCTGCCTGTGGGTGATGGTGCTCTCAGTTTAGAAGCAAGGAAACGGGGGAGCCGTGGCCCAGCAGATTAAGTGACTGTTTGTAATACCAGCATCCCATGGAAGCACAGGTGTGGGTCCTGGCTATCCTGCTTCCGATCCAGCTTCCTGCTAAGGCACCTGGGACGGCAGCAGAAGATGGCCCAGGTACTTGGGTCCCTACTGCCTGACGTGGGAGACCTGGATGGAGTTCCTGGTTTCATCCTGGCCCAAACCTGGCCAATGTAGCTATTTGGGGAGTGAATCAGGAGATGGAAGATATCGTCTCCGCCTCTCTCTCTCTCTGAAATACTGTCTTTTAAAATAAATAAAATAAATCTTACAGAAAATAAAGAAAGGGAAGATACTAAGACTCCACGAGGTCATGAATGGCCCGCCCAGGGTCACTCATCCGAATGGGCATGTGACACAGTGCTTCTCACACCCAAAGCACAGGGGGTGGCCATTTCTCCTGCTCTCTGGGCAGGGCCCTGCCCTCAGCACTGGAACATGGCACTCTGGGAACTCAAGCAGGCTCGAGACTGGGCAGCGACTTGAAACTGACTTGAAAGTTTCCCATGGACCTCAGGGCAGAGTCTCTGCAGATGCCTGCTGAGTGCCAGGACAATCAGGGCCTGATTAACAGACTCAGCCCACTCCGACACTCCCACGCTTACAAACGCTCCGAGGGCTACAAATCCAATCCACCAAGCCTGGAGCCTGCAATGACACACTGGCTCGCACGGGAAAAACTGGGGCACTTTAACGACCTAATGACGGTAAAAGCCCAGCTTGCTACCAGATGCCCGAAGATTCACGTCGCTGTAAAATGTGTCTGCACGTTGAGGGCTCTAAATGCAAGTGTTCACTACCTGCTGGCAGTGAACCACTCAAGCAAATGCACCTGGGCCTCCCGCTTTGCCACAATCATGGGGGACACCGAACTGCCAGCCCTGGGATGGGAGCAACTGAAGCTGACTCTGCTCCCTGCTCAAACAGGACGTGGCTCCCTTCTCTCCCGGTGCAGGGGGCAAGAACTGACCAGAGAACAGCTTCAAGCCAAGGACCGTGGGGTGGAGGGAGGTGACAGCTGTCACTTCCCCCAAATCTCTGCCTCTGCCCAAGCAGTTCTGGGATGGGGACTGTGGACCAGGCGCCTTTTGACACTCAGGGGAAAGGAGAGGGGACCAGGGACGGAGGCTGGGTAGGCGCTCTCCCAGAGGTGTCACCTGCAGCAGGGGTGGCCGGCTGTGCAGGGAGAAGAAAGTGGCAGGAGCACAGGCCTGCGGCTGCACTGGCCCCGCTCCCCAACACTTCCAGGCCCACCCCTGCCCCCTCGATGTCACAGCAGCCAGGGTGAGCCATCTTGCCACTTCCCGCTCAAAGCCACACCACAGCGTCTCGAAGAAGTCCCCCAAGTCTGCAGGTGGGGGGAGGGGACTTTTCTTTCAAATAAATAAGCAAAATTAAAAAAAAAAAATGTCAGTTGTCACACTGCAAAGAGGGAGAACGCTGAGCTGCAGACAGTACCTAGCGGGGTATTGAGGCAGACGCACTGCAGGTCAAACCAGTAGTTCTCCACGTCCTGCATGGAGTTCATGACGTAGTGCCGGCGCTCGAAGGGCCGGCTGCTGTGCGCCAGGTTGTAATGGGGGTCGCAGATGGTGGTGTCCACGATGACCGCGTTCTTCTTCAAGAAAACAAAGGCCTAAGGAGACACAGACAGGGGTGCGGAGTGGCTCCGAGTCAGCACTGGGCTTCGCCACTTCACCGGGGATGGGGGCCCTTACCTGATCTTTGTCCTGAAACTTCTCCGTGGGCCCAAACTGCAGCAGCCCCATGTAGCACAGCCTCTGAAGACTCTCCACCACCGAGAAGATGTAACGCCTGGAACAGGGGCGGGCGTCCTGGCTTTGTTCCCCGGTGCTCCCCAGAGGCCCAGGCCCACCCCTCCAGGCGCCCAAGGCCACGGGGTGTCAATCCCCCACTTGGCGAGTTAACACCCCCCACTTGGCAAATTAACACAGCAAAGGGAGCAACTAAGACTCTAGGGCTTGCGGTGCTTAGTGGAGATTTCACCGTAATTCATAAACAGCCCCAGTGGTTCTGGGCTGGGGGGCTAAGCTGTGGCCCCTCCCTGGTGGATGAGTTCACAGTCCTGACTCGCAGGGGCTCGCGGGGACCCACTGCAGCCCAGATCCAGTGCAGCGCCCTCACCTCTTGTACAGGAGCTGCTGCCGGAGGGCCCTGGGGAGGAAGCGGATCAGCATGTGCTTCTTCAGGGGGTCGTTCAGGTACTCCTCAAGCATGTCCACCTGCACAGGGGATTTTCGGGCTGGGTCAGCCTGGAGGCCAGCCTTGAACCTGCCTGGCAGCCCTCTCCTGAGCCCCGGCCTCCCACGTGCCGTGCTGCTCCGGCACCTGTGGGCACAAACTCTGCTAAAACACTTCCAGGGGGCAAGCTGGGGATGCACCTGGCTAATTCAACTCGAGAGGAAGAACACACATTCCCTTTGAAGCCAGGGAGCCTACTTCCATCCTTACCCACAGGAAAACATCTTGGAGCTGCCCACACGTGTGTACACCGTAAAGTGCTCATCAACATGTCATTTACAATAACCAGGAATCAGAACTGAAATGACTCAAGTTAGAAAATGCCATTGATGAAGTAAGTCAGAGTACACGCAGGAAGAAGGAATACTATGAATCCACTTCCTATCAGGATGAGGAATTTAACGACGTGGAAAATGTGATGTATTTCTCAGTGGAAAGAACAGGCCGTAACAGAGTCAATGGCGGTGGGTATTTAATGCGGCAGTTAAGCTGCCGCAGAGCTGGGGACGCCTGCCCGGTTTGAATGCCGGGTCTTCCACTCCCGATGCCAGCTTCCTGCTCACGTGCACCCTGGGAGGCAGCAGGTGACGGCTCATGTGCTTGGGTCCCTCCCTGCCGCCCAGGTGGGAGACTCAGACTGAGTCCTGGGCTCCTGGCTTTGGCCTGGCCCTGCCCTGGCTGTCGTGGGTATTTGGGGAAGTGAACAGAGGACAGAGGATCTCTCTTCTCCCTCTCTCTCTAACTTTCAAATACAATGAAGATAAAGGTTACAAAGAGCAAATAAAACCTCAACTCAGTTGAGAGAAAAGGGAGATCACACAGCCAGACACACGAAGCACACACACACATGGCACAGGAAACAAGGACCAGAAGAAAAGGTACCGAAACCATTAGCAGTGATCATCTCTCTGAGCGGTGAGGCTATCGGTCATTTCTATTTCTTCCCTTTCCTATATTTCTAAAAACATCACACTTTATTGCTGCACTATAAATTATTTTTTTTCTTTTGACCTACCTACCTACTGACAAACAGACGTAGAATAATGATTTTTTATGCAGTTCCCCCTGATTATCCACCCAATCGCCTGATCAAGTCTACTTATAAGAACACATCCTCGATGTAGTTCCTCTCTAGGCAGCACCCGTCCATCCATTTATCCATCCGCCCATCCGCCCAGGCAACTCTCGGCCAGGTGAGTGTAGGTCCCCAGGCTCTGCAGCAGCCCGAGTCGCCAGTACCTTGTAGCTGACTTGCACAATCTGGATGAAGATGGAGAGGGGCAGACAGAGGAGGATGTCACTGACGAGAGCCCAGCCAAAGCCGAAGTCCCTGTGCACCGGGATAGGAGGGACGTAGCGCATCCACGAGACTTCATTCACGTACACTAGGAACAAAACCCAAGTCACTCCTCGGCAGCCAGGATCCAGCCATCATGGCGACGGCGCCTAGCAGTGACTCCCTCACTGTCAGCTTGGACAAAGCCCTGCTTGTGCAGGAGGAAGCACGAGGAGACAGGAAGCCCAGGGGCTCTGGAAGACTGGATGGTGTCATCATTTTGATCAGGGGACTCTGAGGGGATGCCACCAGTTCAGACGCTGCTTAGACCCACATCTGACTGGCTCCTGGGTCTAGCTTCCAGCTAACATAGACTATGGGGTGCAGCGATGATGACTCAAGTGTGTAGGTCCCTGTCACCAACACGGCACACTGGGATGGAATTCCCAGCTCCCAGCTTTGGCCTCATCTAGCCCCCCCCCCCCCCCCCAAGCTGCTGTGGGTATTTAGGGAGCAGATCAGCAGATGGGAGCTCTGTCTCTCAAGTAAATGAATGAAAACCATTTTTGAACAGGATAAGGAATGCTAGCTGTGTCTTGTCCTGGACCCCACTGCAGGCATGGCGGAGGCACCCACCGGTCTCCGTGTCGAGCTCCACTTCGGCCTCCCAGGTGACGGTCTCCCTGCCCTCCGAGGAGGCAGCCTGGGCCCTCATCCTGCTTGACTCCTGCCGTCGCGACCTCCTCTCGCCGCCGGGCTTGTGCGCCGTCTTGTTAGCAGGGTGCCCGTAGATCAGGTACCACAGAAACATGTGCACCACACGCAGGCGAGGCATCTTGGGCAGAAACCCCAGAGAGCGGCCGAGTCCTGGAACTGGGAGAGAGGGGCAGGGCTCTCATCTCTGAGAGCTTCGTCTCTCGTGTGCTAGCACAGGAGGAGGGCTGTCATTCTAGAGAGGCCTGGGAGAGGCCTCCGAGGTGGTGACGGAGTGGGTCACAGAGAAACCTGTAGACACACACCCGGGACAAACCAAGGGGCCTGAGATGGGCGTGTGTCTGAAACGGGTGAGGAAGGGCCCCGAGGCCATAGGGATGGGGTGCAGCAGGAAGGAGTGCGTGGGAGGCCAGCACGGCGGAGAAGGAGCCCACCAGCTCAGCACACCTGGCTTCAAACGGACTGCGTCCAACCTTCTCAGCCCTCGGCTCTTCTAAAGGAGCACGTCTCTCTGTGGACACAGACAACTGTCCCCTGCCTTCCCCAGGCAGAGAGGGAAGGAGTGAGCCCAGGCAGGGTGACAAGGCCCAGCCCACGGAGGAACACGCTCACTGCCCTTGGTGTGCTCAGGTGCACGTGGTCCTCGGCCGCACGGCAGCGTGCTTGGGTTTCTCTAGCAGAAGCCATGCTGTGCGACCAGCACCTTGGGAAAGGGAAGTCTTGCAAACCCGCTCTTCCGCTTGGCCTCTCTGGTCTCTGCTTCCCACACCGGACACTGGCTGGGTGGAGCCTGGCACTCTGCTCAGGTCGGGAGAGGAGTCCAGCTCCCCGCCTACCATGCCCTGAGCGCCTGCACCTGCTCAGCGTGGGTTTACAGCGCAGCCGCCGTGCCCTGCCAGGACGCCAGGGGGCAGCGACATTGCCACCCCAGACCTGACTCTGGAAAAGCGATGTGAACACTCAAGGGCAACTCTGAAGGGCTTGCAGTACGGTCCAGCCCAAGAACGCTCGCCTGAAGGAACTGATATTTGTACTTCCTCAGGCTGGGATCCGACATCACTTCAGCTGCATCTCTGCAGGCTGTGAGAGGGAGAATTCTCCCCATTTTGTGGAGGGAAAGGGAGACGGGCAGAAGCCACAGGACTGGCCCAGCACGCCTCAGCTAGTGACCATGGCCCAGGTGGGGAGCACGGGTGATGCGCACACCATCCCGCCAGCCACAGAGGAAACGCACGCGGCCTGCCCAGGAAGGGGCTGTTACCAATAACGGGGTTGTAGTTCTTCAGCTGGGTGATGCCCATCTTTTCGTCTGTCTTTTTCACACGTGCACTCTCTCCTTTACTGGATGTGTTCGGCTGGGAGTCTCCTGATGCGCTGGGGGCCTCTGCCACTGGAGTTTCTTCTTCCACTTCCTCTTGGGGTGGCGGGGGTGGGGGGGCTTTGGCCCTGCGGTGCACATATGAGATGCCGTGACTGACAGATGGACGGACAGACAGACAGACAGACGTGCAACCCTCCACCCACAGGGGCCACCTCGGGTTTACTCCTAGCAGGACTTTTCCCCACTGCTGATTCACCTGGCGGCCACCAGTCAGTCTAGGAAGGAAACCACAGAACACCCCTGCCAGGCAACCACACTCGCTGGGAGCCCTTCTGAGACCGAGAGTGTTCCAGACACTGGAAGGCCCAATGGAGCAGAAGCAGCAGGGAGTTTGCTCCTCTCTGACTTCAGACACCGACCCCTGCTTAGACTCGGGATTCGTGAACCACAGACCTAACCCACTGAACCCAGGCCTGCATGCAAGGGTAAACAACACCAGGGTTTTGTGAAGGGGGCATTGGGCTGGGACTCACGAGCCTGGTGGTCTTGCTGAGCGGTCCTTCCGGTCTGCCACTTGCCTATTGGCTGTGCTTGAGTTGGAGATCCGGAAGCGAACCTGCTCAATGGCACTTCTTACCAGAGGGTCGTTCTGGTCCATGGATGGGTGCACAACCAGATCCACCTGCAGAGAGAGGTTGGGCTGTCCCAGAGGGTCTTCGGAGGACCCTCGGTTCTATCCCATGTCACTGGCATTTCCAAAAGCAACGAGGAGACGCCAGCAAACTGTGTCACTCAACACTCTGTCGTTATAGCAACCGGCACCAAAACCTCTCAAGTGACCAGCGATCAAGTCCTGGACGAGAGCCACGGCCCTGTGGGCCCTCGCTGGGCTGTCACAGCCCACTGCTCCCTGCCACTTCCTGACAGGCGGCTCCCCATGGCCCACCCCTGAGAGCTGAGACTTTCCCAGCGCTGCTCGGGAGTCCTGAGGGCTTCCATCTGGAAAAGGTAAGCGGCTTTCATTAATCTGGCCTGGCTGAGAGCGCCACGGTGGGACCCGTGCCCAGCGCGCTCCCAGACAAACCGCGGGAGGATGGAGAGCTGCTTTTGTCGTTTCACCTGTTTGGAGGTGCTGAAGCTGAACGGCTGAGGTGCTTCTCATTTTAGGGGGGCTACACGGCTGCAAAATGGAAACCGTGGGGAAGGGCAACACTTGGAACACCAGTGGGAGAGGTGGAGCTGAGCGGAGTGGGGGGCGTGTGTCGGTGGTGTCGTGGCCTGGGAACCCAGAAAACCAGGTTCCTCTATGTCACTGCTCTGCCCAGAGTGTCAGCTCTGGCTAGCGGCTTCATGCCAAAAACGGGCTCAGATAGGTTGGGGATAAGGAACAGGAAGCAATACCTAGATGAGGAGTCTTAATGGCCATGCCTGGCTTAGCCTCTCCCACTCCTCATTTGTGAAACAGGGACCCCTCTCTCCCAGCTGCCAACTCCCTTGTGGTTTTGTGAGGCTTGTACAAGAGACAGGAGGCATCGCCAAGATTTAAAAGCACAGTAGAGGGGCTGGTGCTGTGGCGTAGCAGGGAAAGCTGGTGCCTATGACACTGGCATCTCACATGGGTGCCTGTTTGATTCTCAGCTGCTCCACTTTCAATCCAGCTCCCTGTTCATGCACCTGGGAAAGCAGTGGAAGATGGCCAGAGTGCTCAGGCCCCTGCGTCCACGTAGGAGACTCGGATGAAGCTTCTGGGTCCTGGCTTCGACCTAGCTCAGCCCTGGCCATTGCAGCCATTTGAGGAGTGAACCAGCAGATGGAAGACCTCACTCCGTGCCACTCTCCACCCCATCTCTCCCTTTCACTACCTCTGCCTAACAAATAAATAAATCCTTTAAAAAAAATCTACAATACAAATCCACAGCGTTCCTGTTTCTACTTTCCATGACTGAATGGCCCAGCTACTTCCCAACGGCCCAATAGCCAGGGATGGATGGGGGCAGAGGCAGAGGCTGGTTTGGGTGTGGTGACTCCAGCAATGTGGCTGCAGCATGAGCTATGGGTATCATAGAAAGGCTGGGTGGGAAACTACAGCCCGCTCTGAGGGCACACATACATACCACAGCCCTTTTCCAGGCTACTGGACTGGCACCTCATGGCCCGGGGTGGGGGGAGGCGGAGCCACTTCTGTGCACTTAGATTTTGGAGCTTATGGAATCTCCCAAGGTTCACCTGGTGCTCTCGGATCTCACCCTAGCCTCTCGCCGGCTCCCTCTGGCACAGCCTGGTGGACGTGGCGCCAGGCAGAGCTGGACACACAGCAGACGCCTGAGCCAGACTGCTGCTCCCCACCCTGACTTGGAGGAGGTGTTCTGCCCTCTGGGACTGCTCTGGGAAAAGCAGCAGAATTCAGAGGCGCTGCTGCAGATGGGTGGGGGGGCTTCCCCTGCCCTCCAGACACAGAGAGAGGTCAGTGCTGCGACCTAGCACCCCTGCTGGAGGGAGGCAAGGCAGGCTGCCTGAGGGTCACCGCCGATATAAAACCGATGAGAGCGTCAGTGTACTGCCTCTTACGTCGCCTCGTCCCGCTCTGTACTGTTCAACCCCCCTCAAGACAAGCTCAAGTCCAAAAGCAGAAATGGCCTTGCCGGCTTATTAAGGAGACAAAAGATCAAAGCAGAGCTTTCTTAAGGCAGAGATGGGAAAATGTCGCCAGGGAAAAAGGTCAGGCAATGGAAGGGGCCTGTCCCGCTGTGCTGTCGCAAATTGCTCTGACCCCGAAAAACCCGAGCCTGAGACGGCAGAGCTGCCGGGCTGCAGTTGCTATGGGAATGGCCCCAAACTTGAAACTGTACAGAAACAGCCCAGCTGAGGGGAAGAGATGGTTCGCTCCCCACTGGAGAACCGCGGCGGAGCGTGCCCACAGAGCCACCGCCGCTGTTCCCTCTGGGGATACGTGGCCTCCCACCTCCGTGGAGAACGTTTGCGCTGCTGAGTCTACAGTTCCCACCGCGCCAGGGTTATTAAACATCTGCCAGCAGCATCTGCCCAACTCGAGCCGCTCGCCTTCCTGCGTCTCCTCCAGGGCTGGCTGCGGGGCTGGACGCCTGGCTAGAGACCCGAGCTTGTTACTGCTCGTCTCTCTTTCCAGCGGATGCACGAAGTGGGGATGGAGGGCCTGCTCCCCACATCAGGAGGCGAGGTGGGAAACGCCGAGTCCCTGATAACCAGGCCAGGAGCGGCGAGCCCGGCATGCTTCGGGCAGGGTGAGGCTGCACGTGGGCGCTGCGAGGGGCCTGCTCACCTTCTTCTTGATCCCATCGTGGATAACCGTGGTCCGGTAGAGCCGCAGGAGCCCCTCCTCGGAGAGGTTCCGCACCAGGCGGACAATGGACTTCTTACAGCACTTGGTGGACACGCCTTCCCGCTTCTCCTGATCCATGATCATCTTCTGAATCCTGGGGCACCACAAAATAAGAAGCTCGTGCTCCCCGCCCCAACAGGGAATGGAGACGCGCCTAACGGAGCCAACGAGGCGAGGGGCGGGGCTGGCGCAGGTCTCCCCCACCCGGGCAGATGGCGTAGATTCTCTCTGTCTGGGGTGAATGAGCTGCCACACACAGCCGCTCCACGTGAGAGAGAGGACTTGCCGTGGGAAGGCGATGGCAGGGAAAGCCAGCGCGTGTGCAGAGCTGTCTCACCAAGTGTGCGTGCCGGCTGGGCCTCCCGCTACAGAACGCTCCGGTGCGCCACCGTCCCCTCCCATCTGCTCCCTCTCTGGCCACGCCCCCAGTCGCGCTCTCACTGTGTCCCTGCACTGGTATTTCTAGAGCACTGGGCACAGAGTGGCAGGGCCTCAAGGTGTCCCCGTCCCACCCTAGCTGCAGCGTGCAGCCCCCATGTCCTTGCCTGGAGAGCGAAGCTCCTTCCCACTGAGTGGCTTCCAGGCATGGCCGGTGAGGACAGGGAGTGCCACAGACCAATGGACCAGAGCCCAGAGCCTCGACTGCAGCCCCACCTGTGTCTGCCTCGTGGTAGCTTCGGGAAAGACTCCAAGCACAATTCTCCACTATCTCACCTGCCCGCTTCTTCCCACAGCCCTCCCTTACCAGCAATTTCCCAGACACGGAGAAGGGCAAGCCCACTGCCCCTTGTCTCTGTTCCTGCTCCATCAGGGCCCCCTTGTCAGGCATACGGATGAGCCCTGCCGTCTACACTCTCCAAACAGCCACAACAAACTCCAGGTCCCTTCTGCCACGAAGGGAGACCCGGGGCACAGGAGGTACTCAAATGTCCTTCGGTCATTTCTGTGGCTGGTGCTGACCACCTGGCCGAGAGGTGTGGCCAGTGCAAGAGAGACAGGCAGGCAGGCGGGCGGGCGGGCGAGAGCGAGCTTACGTGAACAAGCTCTCGATGAGGCGCAGGTTGGTGACGGCCTCTATGATCAGATTCCGGCGTTTCAGCAGCCGGTAGGTTTCATGCTTGTCCTGGCCGGGGCCGTGCTTCCCGCTCTTCTGGGAACCGCTGCTCTCCTGGAACAGAGCAGAGCGCAAGGCACAGGGTTCAGCGGCGCCCGGGGCCCGGACACCACTCCCACGGGCTCTTTCTCCCTTCAGGGAACTCCTACGCCCATGTTTCAAACAGGAGGGCCAAGGCGTCCATCTGGCCTCCTATCCGCATCACTGCCGGCTTGGAAGGAGCCGAGGCGTGGGTCAGCAGAGGACGTGGGCCACTCAGCTGAGCCCAGAACAGAACTCAGAGGCGTCTACTGCAGCAACCCCAGGCAGTTGAAAGGACCTGCTCCATGTCCCTGGTTCTTCCACATGACATCAGCGACAACTCTCCGCAACCTGAGGATGACGGCTCCCATTGTACAGACGTGGAAACCAGGGCGCGGGGAGGCTAAGGCACTGTCTGGGGCCACACAGGCTGCACATGTGTGCAAGCTTGGGGCTTCCGGCTGCAGAGTGGGGAGCCAGGGGAGCACAGGCAGTCTTTGGAAGCCAGAGACGTTTCTGGAAGTGATCAGGGTGACTGGTGATAGAGGAGAGGAGAAAAGTCGACCCGCGTCTCCTCATTCATCCCTGCCAGAAGGCCCAAGCCGTGCTCTGTGTGGCTCCTTCCTGCCTCCCCTTGAGCTTAAAATGCACTTGCTCCATCTGCCCTTGGATCAAAATATTGACAGCCCCAACGTGAGGCCCGAACGGGAGGGAAACGCAAACTCTAACATACTCCCTGCAGACCTCCCACACAGAGCAGGGCCATACGGCAGCCCTGGGCACGTTCCCCTCCACGTCTGCTCGCTTGAAGCAGCGTTTTCAGAAAATGTCAGCGCACCCGGGAAGGCTACTCCATCCGACATGGTGGCACGCACAGAGCCCAGCTCCCGTCCCTGCCAACTGTGGACACGCCCAGCCTAGCACACTGCTTCTATGAGGGAAGGGCAGGAGGCAGAATACCCCTCGTGCTCCCTTGCGTTTCGGAGCACAATCTTTGTGGGAAAGCCACACGAGGGCAAAGGGAAACTTGCTGTCACCACTTGGCTGAGCAAGGGTGACAAAGTGGGACACAATGCTGCCAGGGACGCTAGCGATGGACTTCCGCTGGGCTAGGAAAGAGCAGCTGGATTTCTGAGTCCTGGAGGGAGCGGATGCTGGAGTCACAGGACCTGGTGATGGGGTACAAAGGACCTGCTGATGGGGCCCATAGGGTAAGGAAGGCAGGTAAGATGCTGGGAGACCATCCATCTAGAGATGAGACCAGGCAGACATGACAGAGTCACGGCAACCAAAGAAAGGGCTGAAAGGGTCTAGAAAAATCGACACCACGCCCCATCGCTTCTGTGACAGGGACCCACCAGCACAGGCCTTCACTCCAGACAGGGACAAGTAGGATAAGGCTGGGGGTGCACACACGCATTCTAACACTCACAATACCGCTCACCGAGCAGGCGGCCGACCACCTCCCCAGGGCCCCTGCCTTCCTCCTCCCAGAGGTGTTTATCTCAAAGGCTTGTGAAGCCCAAGGGACACAGCAGTGACAGCTTCCAAAACCCACCCCTGCCCCGCCCCCATCATAAGTCCATTCTACACCGAGTGGCTCCAAAGCGCTGGAGGCCCCCCTGGCAGAATCCAGGGCCTGACAAGTTACAAGGGACATGGCACTAAGTGAACCCAATCATATGAAGACACTTCAAACAGTCAGTGGGAAATGGAGTTAAAAGAAGGGTTTATTTTCATGCAAAAAAAAAAAAAAAATCGCACGCACAGTTTCTATGCATAGTTTCTTGCTAAAACACACTTTGCACCATACTTTTGAAGAGGCCTGTGTCAGGAGGAGGGAGTTTCTCCATCAACTGCCTTTTCATCCTCCTGATAACACTGACAGAAAGCACTCAGCTGATCTTGCCCCATCTGACACCGGGACCCAGCGCAGTGGCCAGAACGTGCCGATGCGCGCTTGCTTTTTGGCAGTGTTGATTCTGATTCCCTTCCTTTTTCTGGTCAATGATACTGCCCTTTCATCTAAAGCGGGATTTCTCAGCCATGGCAGAGCTGACGTTTTGGGCTAGAAAATTCTGGCGTGAGGCATTGTCCTGGGTCTGTGTGGGGCTGTTTATCGGCATCCAAGACTTGACCTGTGGATGCCGGTAGCATTCCCCTCCCTAGGCGTGACTATCAGAAACGTCTCCGCATTGCCAAATGTCCCTGGGGAACGAAATTCACCCACTAGCCGATCTAAATGAGCCTTACAAATGTTCCTTCTAAAAGGAACACAAGGGAAGAGAGCGAGTTAGCTATAGCCAATGGAAACACCAGGTAACCACAGGGCAGGTGACTCGCACAGGGCCCAGGCTGCGCACACCCGGGGAGGCGCTGGCCCACTGCCAGGAACACATCTCACATCAATCAGCTGTCCCCACCGGGGACGCACGCCCTCCCTGCGAGCACTGACCTTGGGGTTTTCCAGCCGGACCTCCTCGATCAAGGCGATGTCGCCGGTGTCATTCTCCATGTGGTGCGAGCCGAAGCTGGGCTCTGAGGAGCTGCTGGTGTCTAGGAGGTTGTCGGCGCCGGTGCGGCTCCCGGACGCGGCACCTTCGGCAGCTCCCGCCAAGGCAGGTGGCTGCCGCTTGAGAGGGTTCAGATTCATGACCTTCCACCCACCTGCGCGAGGGGAGGAGCAGAGCGGGTCAGGGGCAAGCGAGAGGCCATCTCAGCTGGGCTCGGTAGCCCGAGCAGACCCACGCAGGCCAGGAGGCCCATGGAGGGTCGCGTTATAGGCAGGCCTGCCTTGACATGGACTCCAGATGCCAAATTTGTCCCTGGCCCCCACCCTTCACGTGTGCTTTAAAAAAAAAAATCTCTAACTGAGCTAAAACCCTGAGAGATTCTTTAAAGTGCTGTTAGAGGGAAGCTTCGAAAATTCAGCCCCTCTCATAATAAAACTACAGAACATTTGCCAAGGAGAGCTGCCTAGCAAGCCGCCGGGGTGGGCCACACGGCCATCTCCACCAGGCCTGTGGACCCAGACTCAGACAGCACCAGAGGGACCCTCAGGGGCTGCTTCCTGAGAAAGCCCACAGCCCCGCCCTGCCTGCCCGAGTGCCCCTACCCTTGGTGGGGGTGGAGTGATGAGGCTGGGCCCCCAGCCCAAGGCTGCCGGAGGCCCTGGCATCCCCCTGGGACCCTCGGCCTTTGCGCTTGCTGCTGCCACCCTCGTCCTCGCTGTCCGACTCCGAGAGGAAGGCGTCTTCGCCCTCGGGCGGGAGAGACTCCTCCTGCATGGAGGCCAGGCTCACGGTGGCCAGCAGCTGGCTGCGGGCCTTCTCCCGGGCATACTGGCGGCTCAGGTCGCTCTCCTCGGCGAACACGCAGGAGATGTACTTGGTGGTCCGCTGGCGGCCTTCATCTTCCATGAAGCCCTGGGGGGGATGAGAAGTGCTGACCGCACTCCGAAGAGGGCCGGTGACCTGTTCCCCCCGCAGTCTGGCTCTCACCAGCACCTTCCATCTCGCTGCCTGGGCCACCGGTCAGGCCCCATACACGTGCCCCCGTGGGCCTTCCTGTCATGTCATCCCTCAATGCCTGGTAGAGCACTCAGGCCCCAGAGAGCGGTCGGTGAGCATGCAGAACTCAATCACGTCCCCAGGAGCCAGATGTCAGCGAGAGGTGGCCAGGTGGGGGCCGTGCAGCCAGCAGGGCGCGGCTCTGTCTCCTGGGACGAGGACGCAGCTGCCTCCAGCTGACTGTCCCACCATGCTGCACTCACGTGGCCTGACTGTTCATGCTGACCATCCCCTTGGTTTTTATCAAGTGCAAACCACAGCAAGGGGCAGACAGAACCTGCGTGTGGCCTGCATGCAGCCCATGTGCACTGTTTACTGGCTTGACGTACAGGGCAGCCGGTCTCGTCTCCTGCCGGTCTGAGCCCACCCCTTGCTCCCTTCATAATCACACAGTGCACACCCTGAGACAGGAAACTGGGGCTATGTGTGTGTTACCTTGACGACCTTGAACCTCTGGAGGAGCCGACACAGCATTCTTGCTTCCAGCTTCCCCACGTTCATGGCCACGCGAATCTCAGCCTGGGAGATGCCTTTCGTGCCTCTGCGTTCGACTGCGGGAAACAACACACATGAGTCCCGGCGTTGGCACAGGGCGGCTCCCATGACCACTGCACCATGCAGAGCCCAGCACAACCACTAAACCCTCCCCTTCCTTCTGCACCCAGGACGCGGAGGCCAGCAGCCTACTGTGCCAGCAGGAGCGCCAGCGGCCGATCTCTAAGGACTTGGCTGACTCCTCCATGGGAACACACTTGATGGAGGGAGACTGAGCAATGGCCAGTGGACGACCCAGCCACATCGTCTGTGCCCAGGCCCTGCAGTGGGAAATGAGCCCTTCTGCACAAACGGACTTTTTCAGAGCAATGAAATCGGCCGCTTTACGAAGCGTCAAGGAAGGTGATGTTTAATGAAGGGCCTTCTCAAATGGGCTCTGCTCTTTGCTCTGTGGTTTGTCACCGCCTGCCCTGTCGCCAGCAGTGGCTCTCGGCCTTGCGGGTGAGAGGTGTGCCTCTCAGGGCCCCTTTCGGTCCCTTCTCCCAAATGGGGACGGAGGACTACGGCACAGGGCTCATTCTGTCCTGCAGAGATTTGAGGGGGTCCAGGAGAAGGGTGAGGACGAGGAGACAGGTTTTTTTTTTTGCCCTTCATCACCAGAATCCCCAGTCTGTGGTGACTCGGAACCAGTCTTGGAAGGTGACAGGTGGCTGTGAAGTCTCTGCGTAGTAACACCAGCAGCTCACCCCACGGAGTGCTTTCTATGCTGCAGGCCCTATCCTAGGGACTTGAATAGCGTGCTGCTTATCTTTGGAATGTGCTCGAGTCAATTTCAGGCATCAAGTGACTGGGCGAAGAAACACCCAGCGTTTCGGTGCATCTACAGGACACTGGGCTGTGAATCGGAGGCCTGAGTGGCGGAAGATCCTCTCTTGCTGTGGACAGTGCCATCCAAGCAGCTGGGGCCCACAGGGAGCAAACCCAGAGGAAAGACACAGCCTCTCTCTCTCTCCCCCTCCCCATTTTACAGATAAGTAAACCGAGGCTCAGAGATCTCACCAACGTCATTCAGCCAAGCAGCAGAGCATGGGTTCCAACCTGGAGCAAAGGCCTAAACCCTCCAAGGGAAGCCCGGCGCGTCTCGACACGTCACACTCGGAGCACAGCCCTCTGAGGGCACGGACAGGCACCTCGGGTCTCTGGCAGGGAGCTGGCAGGCGGGCAGGACTCACTGAGCTCGTAGGTCTGCGTGAGCATGTCCCGCTCGTACACGATGTCCACCGGCGGCACCGCCTTGGAGATGACCTCCTCGTCCTCGTCATCGTCCTGGTCGTCGTCCATCTTCCGCTTGAACTCTTTCAGCAGCTTAAGGCAGCGGACCATGACGTCAGTCCCTAGGGACACAAGTTCCCGGGCCCTGAGTCAGGACGGGGCTGTGCAGGGCGAGGTGACGGGTGCTCACTTGTCACTTGTGCAACTCCCTGCCCAGGAAGGCCACCCATACTGTCACGGCCGGAGTGTTTCAAAGCTGCACATTTGAGGGGATGCGACCTGAACCTTGACCACACAAAACCGCTTTCCGTTTGTAATGGAATGCAGGAACCAAGAAAAGCAGAGGGGAAGGAGTTAGGTGCTGCGTTGGTCCTGCTAAGCACACGGCAACCCCTTCCCGCTGGAGACGGGTTCCACGGGGACAGGAAACTGTCAGTCCCTTCACAAGGCCTCTGCAGCAACGCGCACACAGCCTGCACGTGGGTACTGCGCATCAAGGCCACCCTTGGAGACCTCTGGGAGGGCTGGCCCAGGGCAAAGGGTCCACAGGAGAGTGGGGACGATGGCCTCGGGCACCAGCTTGGCACGGATCCCTTCCCTGCTCACAAAGACAGGAAGTCTCCCGTGCCCCGATTTTTGGCGGAAGAAACACAAAGCTCGGGGAGCCTTCGCTCCTGCCACTCTTGCCTGGTCCTTCTGTTTTCCCTTCCCCAAGCTTTGCCCTTTGGCCCAAGCCCTGTCTCACCCTCTCCTGCCATTTCTCTCTCTGGATGGGAGCCTCAAGCAACCAGGAAGGGAGCCACGGGGATATAGGGCTCTCGGGTACCTGGGATTCGGTCCCCTGCCAGAGACTTCCGTGGGGAGGCACCTCCGACAGCTTGTGGCCAGCACGGCCAGCAGGCACCGACCACCACCCACCAAGCCATGCCCCACTGGCTCTTCTCCTGGTCAAACCCCTCCCAACCCCTTGTCCCTACCATGGCGCTCACAGGGGCGACTGACTGCTCCTGATAACAATACTCAGACCACTCGCCAGCGTGAATCAGGTCCCAGGCACTGCCCCAGCTCTCTATGACCCACGATGACCATCCCAGAACCCTAGGGAGGTGCTATCATGCCCATCGTCCATGGGGTGAACGTGAAGACATCTAGGAGCAGCGGATCTGCCAAACCCGCATCCCTGAGACAGTGAGGGGCTGGGGTTTACGGGGCCGTGTGGCTCTGCAGCCTCAGGTCTAAACCTTTGATGAGGCTCACCCCAGTTCCAGGAGGGCGAGGGCACTGGGGAGGGGGCAGACCTGAGAGGTGCAGCCCGCAGCCAGCATCATTCCTTCCTAGGGGGGCTGATGAGCCAGGAAAGGACACAGCCCCAAAGGAAACATGGGGGGAAGTGGAGCAGCATGGCTAGTGGCTCCTGTTCTTCTCACGGTAAGGGAGCCGAGTTGTCTGCACCCTATGGCAGGCCCCGGCATCTGCCATCACTACCATCCTGGAAGGGCGCCACAGCCTCCTCCACTGACAGCCAGGGTGGGCGTCTCAGGGGGTGCAGGGATAAAATGGGCTCCCGGGGCAGGCAGATGGGGTTCTCAGCCCAGCCCTGCAGCTCCTGTTCCAGGGGCCCTGGGAGTCCCTGAGTGTAACACCCTTCACTTTCCGGTCAGTAAGTGGGCTGACAATGACAAATGTTAGGGGCTCAGAGAGAAGGTGTGGGCAGGGAGGAACCTGGCATCTGCTGTGGGCCAGGCACCATGCCAGCGCAGTGCACAACTTAACCTCTCACAAGCCTGCGGCAGGCAGGACCCTGTGGGCTCCATTTTACAGAAGTGGAAGCTGAGGCCCACAGTGGTAAGAGGATGGCTCAAGGTGGCAGAACTAGGATTTAAGCCCAGTCTCTGCCTCCAGACAAGCTTCTCAGCCACTATGAGCTCACCACACCTAGCACGGAATCGGTCCCGTCTTACTTAGACCAATCCTCTTGCTGGACAGTAGTCACAGTGGCCTGGCTCTTGGACAGGAGTGGGACCTCACTCCTGCTCTGCTTCAGAGCACAGGGTTCAGGAAGACAAAGGTGGCTGAGGGTGACAGCTGAGAGCTGCGAGCTGTTGCCAGCCTTCGCCTCAGCCCAGGACTGACAAGGAGCATGCCACACAGAAGAGAGCTGCAGGTGGGCTGCTCACGCACATCCACATTGGGCCCAGTGAGGTGTGCTGATTCTGGGAGGCCTGGAGTGCTGCACCCACGGGGCAGTTGCTGAGCTTTTAAGGCCACGCGCTGTGTGGCTCTGACGTGCTGCTGTTTCCGTCGGACAAGCAAGCCCTGTTTGACTTCCCAGGCTGTGTCTGTCTTGTCATGTGACCACAGAGCTCTCTCCCAGGGCCTCATCATTTGGCATCCATGGCAGCAGAGCCAAGTTCATGGATTGGGGTATGAGCCCTGCCTCTGTCGGGGAGCTTGGGCAGGCTGGGGGACCTCTAGCAGCCTCTATCATCTTGCCTGTAAACTGGAGCTAGTGATGGCATCCAGCCTCGTGGGGCTGCAGGGGGCACCAGGTGAGACAAAGCAGGTAAAGGAAGAACAGTGCCACCCACACGTCCTGAGTCCACAGGGCCACGCTCAGGGAGTTTCACAGCCCTCTCATCCTTCCCCACTGTCCAGAGTTGTACCAGCCTCGGGTTTTCCATTTTTATGGTGAACCATTCTCGTCTGGCACATGGGCCTGTCACTCCGTCTGAGCTGCCCCGCCACTACCAGCAAGGCTCTGGGTGGAATTGGGACCTGCCTGGTCCCTGCACAAGGCAATGCTGGAGGAGGCAGCCAGCCACCACGCATGCTCACAGACACCTGGGGCTTTTGGCAAGACAAAGGCAAGGCGGGCTACATCCAGACACTCAGAAAATGCAAAGGGGGAGAGGGGATGCAGTAAATCGTTATTGAGCGCCCAGGAAGAACCAGGCATCATGCAAGGTGCTTTTAAAACCGATTTTACCTATCACACAAACTGTGCCATGACTGCCATTTTGGGAAAAAGACCAAGTTCTGAGGGGTCATGGGGTCGGGCTTGGGTCTTGCAGGTGAGGCCACCTGGTGAGGCTACCATTTTCAATTTCAGTTTCTCCAGAAAGCACCGCTCAGCATCCAGGGAAAGCCAGTGTGGCTGTGAAGGGGACCCAGCAGCCAGCGCTTCTCACATTCTCAGTGAGCACGCGAATTGGGGTGCCTGGCCAAAGGGCGTGAGTAGCATGGGGAAGAACCAGGGTCAGATGAGAACAGAGGGACTCCAGGGTCGCAAGCAGAGGCAAGGTCTGACTGCTGAGCTAGGCAGATGCCCCCGGAATGCAGATGGTCACCCCCTCTTCCCTGCCCCGACACACACATACATACACACACACACACACACACACACACACACACACACACACCGACCCAGGGCTCGGCTGGTCGGTGCTGGGAATCATTCTGACAGTCTGGGAAATGCCTACACGTGCTCCAGGGACAATCTGGAGGAGGTGACTGCACAGAGACCTGACCAGAGGCTGGGAGCCCAGAACTGAGGGTGGCACTGGAATGATAATGGAGGAGGGCAACACCCAAGTTAAAAGCCCGGACTCAAGGGTCAGTGCGTTGTGTGCCCCTGCCTCTACCAGTCTTTGCTGGCTGTATAACTGTGGCCAAGTAAAAGCAAGCAAGAAAGTAGAACTGCAGGGTCTTATTTCCTGCATGCATAGAGCTTGGAAAGGACAGAGACAGGCTGGGGCCAGGCAGGGGAGGGGTAAGCAGGGAGATGACGTCTGGGTGGGATATTAAAAGACATGTAAGATCGGGCTGATGAGACAGACGTGGACAGGCAGTCTGGCCAGGAGGAACAGTCTGAGCAAAGGCTCAGAGGTGGAAACGGCCAGGCCTCTTGGGAAGTGGGTGGTGGGGCAGAGGGGAGGAGAGAGAAGAACAAGGAGAAAGGCAGACAGCGGAAGGTGTGTGTGCCATGCAAAGGCCACCGTATGTTTATTTTGTAGGCTTGATGTGCAGGCCTGACTGGCAGCTGTCACTGTGGTGGACGAGGACAACAGGCTGGTGGGAGGGAGGCTGAAGGGAGGCCCCATCTGCAGACTCTCAGGCCCCTTGGAGCTGTCCTCAGCCTCGATCAGACCCCAGGCACTCCCCTGCCTGACTCCCCCTTTCTCAAGAGTCCCGCCCAGTGTCCCAGGGAGGCAGCACAGGGTGTGGACAGCTGCCAGGCTCCAGACACACACTCCACCCTCTCTGCGACCTTAGGCTACTGAACTGTGCCTCTGCTTTCTGAGCAGTGAGAGAATTGAAAAGAATGACCGGCAGGCTGGGCTGGTAGAAGGATTAGGGTGAAACAGAGAACACGCAGTGCAGGGCCTGCTGCAGGGTCTTGATGGGCTTTCTATCCCCACTCCCTTGCCCGCCCGAGATGGAACATAGTATAACAGAAGAATCTGCCATTATCTCACCTCGTCCCTTCCTCTTTTAAGCAATTATGTCCCATCGTCTTATATATAGGACACCTATAAAGACTTCCACTGGGCAACAAATGTACCACTTATGGTAACTTTGTGATTGCCCCTACAGTGAGCATGGCAATGCTAACCTCTGTTCTGAGAGTTTCACAGGAAGTCACAATTCAGAAACGAGTCCCCAAGCGATACTCAGACCCAGACAGACCAGAGTCCACCTTTGCCGTCTCAAAGGAAAAGCTGGCACTCGTTGCTGACCAATGGAAGGCAGGCCAAGCGCACTGGGAGCTACCAGAGGCCCACACCCAAGCCCACCACACAGGGCTCAACCCCAGCTTTGAATGGCAACACCCACTGCCTTGACTCCCTCAGGGTGACTGGGAATTGTGCACTGGCAGCTGACTCCTTGCCCTGCACCTTGCAATAAACATCTTTTTCCACCACCCACCCCCCTGCCAGGCATTGCCTCACTTTGCGGTGGGCGAGTGGACCCAGTTTTGCGGTTCTAAGCCAACCCTGCCAACCAGTTTTGGGGGTGTTTGACAGCAAGAATCTAAGGTTTTCTTCCTAATCACCTGAGCACAGAAGGGTGCTGACAATAATCCACACAGGGGCTCGTGAAGGTTTAGGGACCCGTACGAGTCTGAACGTTCTCGATCTAGTGTTTCAGTGTCACCAGGAGACACACTGTGCGTCATCAGCCCTCCAAATCCAGGGGCCGAGTTAGCGACTGACTGTGCATGTCCCCCACATCTGTAAAGTGTGAGCAAATCTGGAAGAGCCGAGTGTAAACCTGCAGCTCCAAACACAAGGACCACAGTGAACCTTGCTCTAGGGCTTGGAGCTAGGTGCTAAGGTTAACAGCAGCCAACCACGCCTCTGCTGCCAGACCTGTCACCTTGGATGGACATCCACATGCCCACAAGGGCCTGCACTTGCCTTTGGCTCCTCCTGGCTCAAGAAGCACCACTTCTCAATCCCCCTAAGCCATCAGCGGGCCACATCCTAGAAAGGTCCCTCCTGTCCCAGTCTGATCCCAGGGGATTCTTCCCAGTCCCTTCTGGCCTCCCACCTGCCCCTAGCAGGAGCTTTCCAAAGCAGTTTGGCCAAGCATGTTTTCCTGCTGAGAGGTGACAGCTCCCACTGAGACGGGCAAGTAGGCAGCTAAGTAAGCAGTGAGGTGCTAAGAGACTGCCAGCAGTACCTGTGCTGTGGCCGCACACTGCACGACCCCCGCCTCCTTCCCTGCTGATCCACACCCATTCCCCACCACGCACCAGACCCCATGACACCTTCCCTAGAGATGAAGGCAGGTGTGCTCCAGCCCCTGCAGAGTTACCATGGATGCTCCTGAGATTCTCAAAGGGACAGGGAAGTGAGCAGTATAAGCCCCACCGAAACCCCACCCACCTGAACAGCTAATTAGGGCACAACCTCCTACCTACAGAAGCAGGATTAAGGAAGAGGAAGGAAAAGCCAGTTCCTGACAGAGTGCTTCCCAGGTGCCCGGGCATCCCTGGGAGAGCCGTCTCAGGCCCCGCCATCGCAGAGGGGGATGTTACACTTCTTGAGTTCCAGTTCTTTTACTTTTTAAAAATGGTATTAAAATGTTGTTTCTTTTATTCATTTAATTACTTACAGTAATTACCTTTTTTTTTAAAGCTAATGCCACTTTTGTCACTTGTGACTTAAAGAAAAGAAATTATGCTAATTTCAATTGTTTTAACCATTTCCCACTAGCATCACTACTTCGTGAGGCTTTTAAAACTTCCGATCATTTTTCCCTATTCCTTTTACATTTGTTTCACCTTTTATCCTTCTTGTTTGATTTTCAGTTTTTTTGGCTTCAAAGCGGTATAAGTCTTTACATTTTATTTCATTTCACTGTAGTCATTCATAACAGGACTCATTTCTCTTTTTTCTCAGCTTGTACACTTTAATCCTATTACAGCTTTACAAATGTCCCCTTTTGCCATTTTAATGACTGTAATTTACTGCACCCTGTTCTTCATTTTGTTTTTACTTAAAAATTTAACAGTCTTATTGAATTTACACATTTAAGGTGTACATGGCAATGGCTCTTAGTGTATTCACAGGCTGCATTCCTCACCTGTCCCTTTTAGAACCTTTTCATTACTCCAACCCATTTAACTATCAGTCCTCTACCCTTGAACTAGCAATCGGGGCCAGCGCTGTGGCATAGTGGGTAAAGTCATCACTTGCAGAGCCGGCATCCCACATGGGTGCGGATTCGAATCCTGGCTGCTCCACTTCTGATCTAGCTCTCCGCTGTGGCGTGGGAAAACAGCAGAAAATGGACCAAGTCCTTGGGTCCCTGTACCTGCGTGGGAGACCTGGAAGAAGCTCCTGGCTCTGGATCGGCACAGCTCCGGCCATTGTGGCCAACTGTGGAGTGAACCAGAGGATGGAAGAACTCTCTCTCTCTGCCTCTCCTTCTCTCTCTGTGTAACTCTGACTTTCAAATAAATAAATAAATCTATAAAAACAACTAGCAATCACTAATTCCTTTCACATGTCCCTATTCTGGACTTGCCTGTAAAGTGGAACTGTTACAGAATCACCCCAAAACTAGCTGAAGGGGTTGCCAAAGAACCCCCCAAACTGGGCCTGCGCACCCAGAGTTCAGTAAACCAATCATGGACATCGGGTGAGACCTTCCTCAGTCACGCCACTCCCTTAGCTTCCGAGTTAATCTTTCCAGGGGCACTGTGGGCTAAGGAAGAGGTTCTGGGCCTGATAAAATCCACATCAAAGGCTACTAGCGACTCAGTACAGAATCTGAATGGCCCTTTGTGAGCCGTCATTCTTTCTCCAGGAAATGACCTTGCCACCCTGTGGAAATGAGCTGACTACAGACTGATGGGTTGATTTCTGGACTCTCAATTCTACTCCACTGATCTACACGTCTGTCCTTGAGCTAGACTGCACTGTTCTGCTTACTCACTTTACAGCGCGGGGTTGGGGAACAGTGAGCCCACAAGCCGTTTGCGGCCTGCAAGACCATTTGGTCTGGCTCCGCCAAGGCAACCACAGGCAGAACTAGAAATTCAATAAATCTACAGCAAGCTAATTTTAACAAAGCTGATAATTTTGAATGGCTGGCAAATGTCATAACTACCCAAATGGCCCGTAGCAGAAAAAAAGGCTCCCCATGTCTGCTGCAGTGAGCTGGGAAAGTGAGAAGTGTGAGTTCTTCTGGTGTATTCTTTTTCCGGATTGTTTTACCTTTCTGGGCCCCTTATGATTTTCCTTATGAATTTTAATTTAGAAACAGTCTGACTGCTTCCAGAAAGGACTCAGCTTGAGATTCTGAAACAGACTGTGTGGAATCAGATTAATTGGGGGAGAATTACCATCCTCATGATGTTAAGCCTTTCGACCTGGGAACATGGGATGTTTTTCCATTGACTTCAATTGTAAATTTCTACTCACCTCGTTCTGCGGTTTTCAAGATATACATTTTGTTCTTCTTTTGTTAAATTTATTCTTAAGTTACGGGGAACAGAATTGTTCTCCAGATTTCATTTTCAGATTGCTCATTAGCAGTATTTAGGAATAAAGTGGATTTTCAAACATGATCTGGTGTCCTGCGATTTTGTTGAATTTGCTTATTTTTGAAGAGTCACGGTGATGTAGGCAAGGAGGAGCTGACACCACCAGTGGCTCCCTGAAGCCTCCCCTGGGCTGTAGCCCCACCTGAGGCATCCAAACCCTCCACCCCGTCCACGTAGCAAAAAACAATGCAACTTCTGCAGTGTTTGCTGCTTAGAACTGGCGCTGGCTAAAAGCATCCGATACACCTACTGGCTGCATCCCTGTGCTAGCCTTCTGCTCATTATACTAAAATGACCATGGCCAACACTCCCACTCCCATCAGGCACCTGACGCCATGATGCTTCGGCAATTTCTAGAAAAGGCTATACCCAAACCCTGCCCCAGACACACTCTGTATGCCTCTAGGTCAAATAAAGGGATGGACCCTGAGCTGGTGCGGTGCAGCTGTCCCGTGTGCATGACCACACTCCTTCCTGTTATGCCCACTTTGATTGTAAATCACTCTTTAAATCTTGCTTCCTTGGTGCCCTTCATCTAAGTTGCATCCTTGAATCCCTTCTGGCGATGCAGACAAGAGCCCGGACCCAGCCATCGTCACAGCAAGGTGGAACTCCACGTCATCACCAGGGGAGTGCAGACACCTCACCGTCTGCCACGCACCTCGGTGCAGGACTCTCCTTGTCACTGAACGGGAGAGTCTACAAATGACAGCCGCAGGCCTCAGGCTGCAGGAGCCCGACGCCCGTCAGTCACTCCCACCTGTGATCAATGCAGTTCTGCACTGCCTGAGTCTACTGTGCTTCCTGCGGGACTGTCAAGTTCACATCTATTTCCCTGCCTTCCTTTTCTCTACACAATTTAATAAACACAGGATGACTGGTAACACTTGGAGGGAAGAATCCCAATTTGCAAAACAGATCAGCTCAGGGTGCTTGTTTTCAAGAACAAGGTTTTTTGGCTCCGTGCAAAACCGAGCACTGCATCTCTTCACACAGTGAAATATGCATTTGGAAGGTGCCTAAACCCAAACTCTTTGTTTCAGGAATTTTCAAGCGAACTTGTGTTTATCTGGGCACACCTGCAAATTTACATGACGTGATGCATCATCTTTATTTATCACTTAAGCCTTTGCTACCCCACAATGCCTAGAAGGAAGGTTTTATGTTAATCTGCAAATAACAATGACAAGGCTCAAGGCAAAACCCCCTGTAAACTGCAGCCAGCCCTTCCACCTGTGCAGGAAAAGTAACTGAAGTGGCGCTTAATTAAATCACACTGGCTACGCACTGACTTAGTGCTTGAGCTGTGCCATGGAGATACTGCACAGGCTTTACGGTTAGAAAGTACACAGGGCGGGGCTACTACCCTGGAGAAGCTCACATCCTAGCTGGGAAAAAGCCACACAGACAAGTAACTGAGACTCTGTGTGCCAGCAGGGGTGGGTGCCGGGACCACTTGGGAATGGGCGAGCCTCTGCGTACACGTGTGTTACTCATTCTGACTGCCACCGTCTCAGAGGCCTGCCCTCTTCATCACGCGAGGAGCCACAGCCCCCATTCCCGGTGCTTCGAGTCATGCTGACCCTTCTTCCGGAAGTCTCCTCCTCCCATTCCCATGGAGGCCACCCCCCATGGACAGGTTCTATGGACAGATACCCCTCTGGAGGCCAGGCAGAGAGCAAAGGGCATGGTGCTTCTCTGCCCAGCCAATCACTATTAACAAACTGTCACTCAAGGTTGCCTCATGGTATTTTTACAGAGCACTTCTGGGTCAGACTTTTTGGGTGAAAATTTCTCTTTCTTAAATATAAGCAACAAACTCCATGAAAGGAGACAGTGGGAGCCTCATCAAACGCACTGGGACAGTTGGCCTGCGGTGGCCAGTGTGCAGCCCCTATTCTGTGTACGCTGTGGCCTGTAAGCCTAAGACACCCCTGGAATACATGTACTGTGGAGAAACTGAGGTGCCGAAGGTCACCCTGACAGGAAGTGGGGAGACGAGATCTCGGCACACAGGAAACTGAGGTGCTGAAGGTCATCCCGGCAGGAAGTGGGGTGACGAGATCTCGGCACAGGGCTCTCGCGTCAGTCTGCTCAGGCGTCTGTGACCTTCAAGGGGTTCCTTGCCTCTCCAGGGGCCTGCAATCACACAGCAGCCTTCCCTGGGGCCGACTGCCCAGCCAAAGGCTTCTCTAGGGAACTGAACTTGCTCCTTGCTTTCTTTCCACTTTCAAGCAAAAACCAAAAACAACAACAACAACAACAACAAACAGTCTACAGTGAACACCCTTCTTCCTACAGGTCAGGGATTAAGACGGGCCCCAGTGGATCATCCCACCTCTGCGGCAGGCACCGGGGAATCCCTTAGCAGCCACATTCTCCAGGGCACCACTCGGTTCCGGGAGCCTTTTCCTCCCCACCATGGGACCCAGCCCTCCCTCCTCACCTTCTCCCCACATCAAGGCTAGTGCCCCCCTCCCCGCGGGCCCGTCATTTAGTCAATCACATATCCTCGTGGCACTGAAGGGGGTGTGAACAACTAGGGATGAGGTTCCGCTGCAGGATGGCTGCCCTACCTCCCAGAGGTTTATCTTCCGAGTGCCCATCCCTGTGGCACTGTAACTACCGAGGCCCCACCATCTTCCCTACAAGACTTCCCAGCCGCAGGGAAGCCAGACAGGATGGCCGGGAAACCAAGGGGCAGAGTTCCTACAGACCAGCACTCGCATTCTCTCAATAAATGGGGCTGCCGGCCATGGCGAGGACACTGGGCTAAGTGCTGGGGACGCTGTGGGTCGCCCCGGCTCAGTGCACATCCCACTGAGTGTGTTGACGAAACCAGTCTCCACCCACAAAGCCAAGCCCACGGGTCCAAAGCAGTTTTTTCTTGTACACCTTTTCCTTCTCCTTGGAGTCGGTGCCTTTGCTTTTTCATGTGTGCTTGCTTTCCTACATGCCTGCCACTAATTCATGCTGACTCTGACAGACGAGTAGCTTCCCCTAGACACGCACACACAGAGCCAGGCAACTGTCACTCAGGGGTATGCTCTCCCCAGGGCCATCTGTTCCACTGCTCGCTGAGCCTGGCTTCCTGCCCCTGCTTCTAAAACACCACAGTTCCCCATCTCATAGTGTTACCCATTGTTGGATGGTGTACACCCGCCAGTAGCCTCCTAACAGGGAATGCGGACGAGGCCCTGAGTACAGACATGCCTGAACTTGTCCTTGTTCCTGACTGATGGCAAGGCTCAACACCTCGAACTTCCAATTCCCCCAGCTTCAGATACCCCAGGGCACTCTGAGGTCTCCTCTCTGGAGGCTTCTTACTCTAGATTTTCTGAAGTTGCAGAACGTGAATTTCTTTGTGTTCATTAGGACAGGCACTGACAGGCCTCGGGATCTGGAAATGTAGGTCTTTCAGAGCGGAGAAAACGCCTTGCGTCGTTTCCATAACCTCCTCTTCAGTCCTAGGTGTGCTCATTCCCACTTCCCCTATTATGTAGGTGGAGGGCCTATAAGCTCAGTCTCTTCAACTTGCTTCTCCCATGTTCTATCTCTTCTGAGTTTTTGTTCTCTCTGGGAGATTTGACTTTATCTTATGATTTCCTTCACTAAATCTATCATTGTGATTAGTCTGAATTCTTTTATTTCCAAGTGTTCTTTCTTATTTTCTAACAATTTCTTGTTCATAGCCTCTTGATCTACTTTCATGGATGCTTTACCTTCTCTTTTCTGAGGATCCTTTTCTTATTTGTAAATTTTCTTCTGCTCCCCACTTTGTTTCTATTTCCTGTTTGTTATTTCCTCCCCTCCTTCCTTTCTTTTAAGATTTATTTAACTGAAAGGCAGAGTGACAGAGAGGGATGGGGAGAGACAGAGCTCTTCCATCTGCTGGTTCACTCCCCAAATGGCCACAATAGCCAGGGATGGACCAGGCTCAAGTCAGGAGCCAGGAACTCCATGCAGGTCTCCTGTGTGGCTGGCAGGGGCCCAAGCACTTGGCCATCTCCCTCTGCCTTCCCAGGTGCATTAGATGTCCAACAGCCGGGACTGGAACCAGCACCCATATAGAATACTGGCACGGCAGGCAGTGGCTTAACCTGCTATGCCCCAGCCCAGGCTCCTGCCACTCTTTTAATGTTAGTTTTTTTCAAATATTTGATATTTGAAATATATATTTTTCAAATATTTGATGAAGCATTAAGATGCTGCCTAGGGGTGGGCGTTTTGCCAGGTGGTTAAGATGCCCATGGGGCCTGTGCTGTGGCATCCCATATGGGCACCGGTTCTAGTCCTGGCTGTTCCGCTTCTGATCCAGCTCTCTGTTATGGCCTGGGAAAGCAGTAGAAGAAGGCTCAAGTTCTTGGGCTCCTGTACCCACAAGGGAGACCTGTAAGAAGCTCCTGGCTTCAGATCGGCGCAGCTCCGGCCGTTGCGGCCATCTGGGTAGTAAACCAGCAGATGGAAGACCTCTCTCTCTGTCTCTACCTCTCTCTGTAACTTTTTCAAATAAATAAAAATAAATCTTTAAAATAAGAAGATGCCCATATCCCACAGTAGAGGACCTGTTCCACCGCTCGCTGAGCCTGGCTTCCTGGGACTGCCCCTCACAGTGGAGTTCAACACCCGACTCTGGCTCCTGACTCCAGTTTGCTGCTAATGCAGACCCTGGGAGGCAGCGTGATAGCTCAGTTAACTGAGCTCCTCCCACCCACACTGGGGACCTGGACTGCTTTCCTGGCTCCTGGCCCCAGTGGTTGAGGCATTTAGGGAGTGAACTAGTGGCTGGGAGACACCTTTCTCTATTTCTTTCCCTTTCTGCCTCTCAAATAAGTAAAACTATATACACATATACATAAACTAAAACGCTGCCGAGGTCCTGTGTTGTGGAGTGGGGGAAGGAGGAGGGGACAGTCTGTCATCGTGTGGGCACCAGCGTGGGCTGAGCCAGCACAGGTGGCTGCTTTGCTGGGAGACCCCCAGATTTCAGTATCGGGAGGACTCTCAGAACAGCCAGCCTCCAGCCTTGGCCTAGGCGGCTGCAGTCTGCCTGTCAGTGTCCCAGGAGTCCACGTTCCCTCTTAGGAAGCTACCAGAGGATGTCACCATCAAATGATAGAAAAGACCAAGAGGCAGCGCCACTGAGAAAGGAGGCTGAGGGAACTCTCACCAACAGAGACTGTCACTGTCCCCATTCTCCGCACCGCAGTGGCCCCGGCCTGGTCCTATGTTCGCCTTGGGATACCGCCAGACTTCTGTCTTCGTGGGAAAGGCTGAGCAGTATAGGGAAGGGGGCCCAGGGGGACGTCTTCTCCCACAGATTGCCAACCAGTCTTCTCCCCGCCAGGCCCATCTACCCTTGCGCCTTCCAAGGTGCCTGCAACCTGCAGCTGTTCCATTTATTTCCAGTTCTGAGCCGTCCATCCACACTGCCACCCTTCACAGGCGCCCAGCTCCCTCGGCTGCCCAGTCAGTCACCATCAGTCCACCTGTGTCTGACGCCAAAATCCTGTCACCAGCCCTCCCCCCGCCACTTCCTGTCCCATCTTCTCTGCGCTTGCCAGTCCCTTCTCTTCACGACCGGGGTGTCCGGGCAGAGGGCAAACGAATGCAATTATTCCCTCATCTTTAACTGAAAGCTCTGACTCCCAGCTTTAAAAATGATTTGGCTCATCCGGACGAGACAGTGATCAAGGAGGGACCCCAGGAGGTTTTAGGGTGTCCCATCTTTCATTTCGTTGCTTTGGAAGCTTCAGATCCTATCTCTGCCATACAGAGCGCTTGGCCTCTCTTAAGTTTTCTCCCAAGTTTTCACTTGAATTTTCTGACATGTGACACAGTGACAACAGCACCGACCTTACAGGGCCAGGTGACAAAGCCACGTGGCACAAAGAGAGGTTCTTGGGAAGGCTGGCTGAAGAACAGAGAGGCTTAGTGTAAGCAGCAAAGGACACCACGAGCTTGCCATGTTGGGGGGCGCAAGCCCGCCCCGCTTCCATTTGGCAAACATTCCCCACATGCTTCTTACAGGGAAGGAACTGAGCCAGGCATGGAGGGGTAAAGAGTTGAATAAATAAGTGAATCATCCCACTGCAGGGCAGAGGGTACCCGGAGAGAAAGCTGGGCTGGGAAGACGGACAGGAGCCATTGGCCAGGCCAGGCCAGGCCAGGCCACCTGGGACCTGAGCCGAGCCTCGGATCTTTACCTTTCTTGGTCTTACAGGGCCCACATTCAGGGTGAATCTCTTGCAAGGGAAGAGACACGACCTTGGCGAGTCCGGCGTTCAGCATGTACTGGTACAGGCGCTTAAACGTCCTTTCACACAGCCCCTGCCAAGACAAAAGCGACTGTCAGGCGCAAGCGAGGAATCCGAAACCACTGGGGAGCTGCGGACGTGAGCCAGTGCAGGACCTGAGCTACTGGGCTCTCTTGAGTGGAGAAACGCTGGAGGCACTGACCAGCAAACACTGCCAAGGAACGCTCTCAAGGAATCAAACGAGGCCCAGAGCCCTGGTTTTCAAACACCACCTTCCGACAGGGACAGGTGTCTGCCTAAAGAGATCCCCAAGGGGAACAGGGTGGGAACGAGGCAGGTGGCGCAGAGATGGAAGCAGACTTTCCACGTGGGCCCTTGCACAGTGTGTGGATCTTTTTAACCACGTAAGAATATTAATCATTAATAAATATACACACATAAATCTCCTACAGGTAGGGGAACAAACAGGAGAAAATATACCTTAAAATGCCTTTTGGGATGTTTTTAAGAAAGTTGTTCAGCTATGAAATTGCAACAGAACGATGAGGGTACATCCAGGGTACTGCTCCCACTTCTGCCCAGGAGAGGACCACAATGATTGTACGCTCAGTCTCACTGCAGGAGCTGTCAAAGGCACACCTTTCCCTCTACATGTTTATGTTTTGATTTGAAAGGCAGAGACAAAGAGGGAGCAAGTCAAAGACAGGGGCAGAGGACGGTGCTCCTGTCCACTGATTCACTCCCCAAATGCCTACAACGGATGGCGGCAGGGCCAGGCCAAAGCCAGGAGCCAGGAACCCCATCCAGATTTCCCATGTGGGTGGTAGAGCCCCAGGTACTGGAGTCATCCCCAGCTCAGGAAGCGGGAATTGATAGTGGCGCTGGGACTTGAACCCGGGCACACCAATATGGGATGTGGACATCCTAACCAGCGTCTCACTTGCTCTGCCAAATGCCCACGGCTACGGCTACGTGTTTCTGAAAAAAGTAATTTACTTCCCAACATCAGGGTGAAAGATTTCATACCAGGGGGACAAAAAACCCAGAAACCAGATTCTGGTTTCCCTTAAGATATAAGATCTGGCAACCAGTGCCAGAAGTCCAGCTGCCTGAGCCCCCACTGCTCCCGGAGTTGGTGCGAGCTGAGGACCGGCTGCTTCCATTCAGCAGGACATGCCGTCTCCAGGGCCACGGACTTCATGTTCCCTATCAGAACCGTGGATGGTGAAACTGAAGGTCAGCTGCTGTTTATCCCCATTTCTGGGCTGCTTTTTGTAGCTATCATTGAGAGGAAAGGGCATTTCCTAAGGTGACCACTATCACAGCGTTGTCCTATACTGGGCCCTTCTAGCTCCTGTGTCCCACCCTCTTGACCATTGCTGCTATTGGACTGTGTAGCACCTGGAAGAGAAGGCAAGGTGCCACCGCTCTAAGGTACAGACTGGACAGGAGAAGGCACGTGGGACTGAGGGCTGCTCTGTGCCTCTTCTAGGCTTCCTCTTACCCTCTAAGAGAGGCAGGGAGCAGACAGACGCCTGGGGTGGCTTCCTCCACACAGGTGGACGCTCAGCAGAACATATGGGCACCCAAAACCACAGATGACTCCCACGGGGCCCATTCAGACCCAGTGGCTTGTAAATGGCATCCATCGTTAATCTAGCCAGGCCCTCAGCATCACAGAAAGACCCTATGGAAACTTATCCATCAATGCCCCAACCCTCAACATATGGCGCGAGGGCTGGACCACCCTTAAGTGAGCAAGGATGATGTAATCCTGCCTTCCAGGGGCTGTCATCAAGGACTCGTACCATCTGCCCAGCAAAGACAGGGAGGAGCAGCAGGAGCCTCCTCACCCTTCAAGAGACAGCACCCAAGTTCATGGCCCCAGCCTCATCCCAAACCCCTCTCAGCCTTCTCTGACTCCTGCTGCTGACAGCCATGGCCAGCAGAACGTCCCAGAAGATCTGCACACTCAGTAAATCTTAAAATCAAAATTGTCAGGCCGGTCCTGTGGCGTAGTAGATAAAGCCTCTGCCTGCAGTGCTGGCATCCCATATGAGCGCTGATTCGAGACCCAGCTGCTCCACTTCCAATCTGGCTCTCTGCTGTGGCCTGAGAGAGCCACTGAAGATGGCCCAAGTCCTTGGGCCCCTGCATCCACGTGGGAGACCCGGAAGAAGTTCCTGGCTCCTGGCTTGGAATGAATCAGCCCAGATCCGGCACTTGCGGCCTTTTGGGGATTGAACCAGCAGATGGAAGACTTCTCTCTCTCTCTCTCTCTCTCTCTCTCTCTCTCTCTCTCTCTGCCTCTCTGTAATGCTGCCTTTCAAATAAATAAATACATCTTTAAAAAAAGAATCAAATCTATCCTGTGCCTCCTTCTCTCCCAACTGCTGTGTGCTTCACTCAAGCACCCATCTGACAAACATCCACCAGGCCCCAGCACCGCCAGGCACTGTCCTCTCCGAGGAGCTTCGGCTGTGACCAAGCTCCCAGGCACCTTGGCCAGCAGCACCCGCTCTGACCATGGAAGCTACATGGACTTCATCTTCAGGTCCTTCTGCTTCCTGCGCCTCAACATCCTGGCTCAGCCACTCACTGGTTCGTTTCACCCCTACAATGCTTCTCAAAACAATGCAGGCCTCCCTGGCCATGGCTGCCACCCCCACCCATTTCAATGGCCCTCCCTTGGCCTGTCCATCTTCCCTAAACACTCAGCAGTGCTCCGGCCCAAGGATCAGCATCATAGGTCCCCTTTTTTTCCAGCCATCCCTCCAGCACCCCACCACCAACCACCCCCAGTGACCTCTACAAACGTCCCACAGGCTCCCCAATTCCCGGCCTCTGCGTGAAATGCTCTCCTCGGCTGAAATGCCAATGCACCTGTCCGCCTGGGCAAGGGCCCCCCTAGAGTGTCACTTGTCCTGTGAAGCTGTCCCCGGCCTCTGTCACTGAGCTCGGAGGCATTCTTCGCCTGCCCCTCCATGAGAACAGCTCTGTGACACAGACCGGTCACCCTGATTCGCTGTTGCCCTCTTAGGGTGGAGCACGGTTCTGACTCAAAGGAGACACCTGCTACGGTGTTTGTTGAATGGATAAGTGAAAGAACGGCCTGCAGCAGTCAACTCTTGTCTCTGACGCAGTCCACAGTGCTGACCCCAGGGCACAGCAGCCCCAGCTCCCTGTCCCCCCAGCGACTCCAGGACAGAGGTCTCCAGAGGTCTTCAATCTCCGAAGTCAGCCAAGGCCAATGCGGGGGGTCGGGACTTCCTTCACCTCAGCCAAGGTCTCCTGAGAGAGGCCTTCTCAAGTGGCCTTCCATCTCTTACTTTTGTTAGTCAGCTAGAAAGCATGGTGCACATAATCAAGAAGGTGTTGACGCTCGGCCTCGGGGTCTGAGGGTCACACAAAGGAGGGGGCCTGGGGCCGGGGGCTGCCCAGTGCACATGTAGCTCCAGCTCACTGTTGTCAGGACAGGCTGCAAGCTCAGAGCTGTGGATTTTGCAAGGGAAGCTGGAGAAAGAAAAATGGAGATTTTTTTTCCCCCACATACACACCTAAGTGTGTATATGAAATCTCCATTTAAAAAAAGAAAATGCTAAGTCAAATTGATTTTTCACAAGCCAGGTGCGACCCACAAGGTTTATAACCTTGGCTTTGAAGAGACTTGGGAGTGCAGTGACCCTGCAGCGAGTTCTGATTTCCGAACGATGAAATCGGAGACCAGAGCTGCACCAGTGTGGTGCAGGGGGACCAGTGGCAACGGCAGTCCTCGTGGCTGTGATATATGACCACAGAGCAGGTCTCCACGAACCTTCACGTCACATGCGATGCTCTGTGCTCCAACCTCCAGGGCTGTCCTGGCGCCTCCCCTTCCTGACGTGCACTCCCGCAGGGAGCAGCACCCCCCCTCCCCCTTCTGCTCTTCCTCTCGTGCTCACTCTGTCCCTCAGCCACTGCTCCTGGACCAGAGACGAGGCAGGGCCGAGGTGCTCTGAGCCCTCTGTCCTCTCCTCTCCTGCTCCGTCATCACAGCCTAAGACCTCTGGGGACGATCACGGGAGGAAGTGTAAACCTGAGGATTTACCACTCTCTGTGTCAACCTTGACAGCTGGGCCTAGAGCAACCCCAGGGGAGGGCAGGGAAGTCGGGCCCCAGCATTGAGCCTTTTCTCACCCTCCAAAAGGGAAGACAGCCCGATCGTTTGGGGCGCACCGCAGGGCTCGGGGCTGCAATTCCTTGTCTAGGCTGAGGCAGCTCCCCAGGCTGGGGCACAGGTCAGGGTCAGCCCAGCACCCCGAGGCCACCCACCCCACCCCCCAACTCACCAGCTCCTCCCTCAGTCTGCCCAGTGTCTCGATGTGATTACTCCGTGCGTTCAGCATCACCGACAGCTTCTCCATGAGGATGTCATATTTGCTCCTCCTGCGAGAGAGACACCACACAGTTGACTTCTTTAAACACACCGCCTGGCTCAGGCTCAAGGTCTCAACCATCATCCACAGTTCAAGGGCAGAGATTGAGCAGTTCAGCCCCATGTCCAAGTTCCTGCAACGAAACTCTAAGCTACATTTGGATGAAATGACTTTTTTCCAAAATTTATTTTATTTGAAAGGTAGTTACAGAGAGATCTTTCATTTGCAATTTACTCCTCAAATGGCTGCAACAGCCAGGGCTAGGCCAGGCTGAAGCCAGGAGCCAGAAGCTTTATCCAGGTCTCCCACATGGGTACAGGGGCCCGAGTGCTCGGGCCATCCTCTGCTGCTTTCCCAGGCACGTTAGCATGGAGCCAGACTGGAAGTGGAGCAGCCATATGGAACGCCAGTGTTCCAAGTGGTGGCTCAACGTGCTCTATGCACCACAATGTGAGCCCTGAGTCCTGACATTTTTATAACACTTTGAAGTCTAGGAAGCTTTTCTTACAACATTTCCTTATAAATCACCCGGCAAAGAAAGATGGAGATAATCACATTGAGAAGTGAATCAGCTTTTTCCAAACTGCAGGTCCGAGACGCTAGCCTGAGTCTTCCTTCCCTAAACCTGGGCTTGCTTCACGCCCTCCTGACACTTCGCCCAATCTGGAGCTGCTTTCCACCTGACTTCACAGCGTGCCCGATTCCACCTGTCGGCTCAAGTCTATCGTGAAGTGGATGTCACAATAAATGCTTCCAAGCTCATGGTCACCAAAAGACGCGACTGAAGAGCTCAGGGCTCCTGGCTGCGTGTGCCCTGGGGGAGCCTGGAGAAGGGACACAGGTCAGTTACACGAGGGCAGCTTGGTCTGACTCACAGTCCAAGGGGAAGGCAGAGCACACGGATGAGACCTCAACGTTGCACCCACTTCTCAATCAGTGAAAGAATGGATGAAGGGGCAGATATGCACAGCACATGAACTACCACGCATAGGAGCACTGAATCACGGTCATTTTACACAGAAGAAACCACGGTCCATAGCGGTCAGCACCTTTGCCCAAGGGAAAGGCAGTAACTGGAGTACAGTGCCTGACTTGATCCGGGGCTTCCTCCCCTTCCCCAGGACTCTCACCCTATGTTCTTTGTAGATTACCGGCTGCCCACCAACTACATGTGCAGTAACAGGATCATGTAACTAATGGATGGTGTGACTAACTAGAAATTAGAAACCAATTCACCAAACAGAATTCTCTTCAATGCAGGTTTCCAAAACAGAGACTGAAAGATAAACTAGGAGTCTGGGACATTTTGGTGGTAGGTGTGCTTAAAGGTGAGTCAGGACTATCAGACTGGAGCACAGGTGGCTTTTGTACCTGGAGGTCTGAAGTCAGGACAGGCTGCACATGAGTACCACGCACTGTCTCTGGGCCAAGCCCTGGGCAAGGCGGTAGGTGATGTCAACTTGAAAGGGACATTTAATCCTCACTGTTCAATCCCCTTCCTTTTGGAGGCTGGCCCTGGCCACCAGGGTCAAGGGCACGCCAGGGTCAAGGGCAGGGACCTCCTCAACCACCCTGTCTGTCTGCCCACCTTCACTCCAGGCACTGGTGGCCAGGTGAGGGCCACTCAAAGGCACCTACTTGTCCTTCACTCCCTGCACTTGGCTTCTGTTTCTCTCACTCAGGAGGGCATGGGGCTGCCAAAATTAGAGTGAGACTTCTGCAAGGTGGTAGAAGATTTCTTTCTCCCATCCCTGTGCCAGGAAATTAGTCTCCCCAACAGTAAGGATTAATGGGTGAGAGGTAACTTACTCGCAGAGACACCCTGGTCCTCACAAAGGAGTGTGTCTATTACAGCAGCCTGTGTGTAGCACTGCCCACACTATGATACCCAGCTAGAGTATCCTGCACTGCAAGCACTTGGCAGAACCTTGCCTGCTTATCCCGGTGGGTGGATTATCATGGTTGTGTTGCAAAAAGCTCTAGTCTGAAATGGACATAATCCAACCACAACTCTGCCACCAGAGCAACTCAAGTTTGATGGTTTTTTTTTTATATACCCCTAAAAACGTCTCACCAAAATGATGAGAGTTCCCATTGCTGAGCTACAGAGTAGCAGGCATTTTTTTTTTTTTTTTTTTTTGGTTTTTGTCCTTTTCTAATTTCCAGGTTTTCTAAGTGAGCAGGACTTATTTTCGACAGAAACAGACAACTAAATGTCTTCTTTGGAAAGCCACAGTCATATTCTCATTTGGCCTCTAATGATTTTTGAAAGCATCACACATACAGCTGCAGTACAAGTCGCTGAAGGCTTTGTTCCCTCCACAGCGTACCTGTCCACGTGAAAGCGGTTGAGGAGGAGGAGGATCGAGTGCTGCTGGGCTCCAGTAGGCAGCCGGATCACGTGGGACTGCATTGTGAAACGTCTCACCAAAATGATGAGAGTTCCCATTGCTGAGCTACAGAGTAGCAGGCATTTTTTTTTTTTTTTTTTTTTTGGTTTTTGTCCTTTTCTAATTTCCAGGTTTTCTAAGTGAGCAGGACTTATTTTCGACAGAAACAGACAACTAAATGTCTTCTTTGGAAAGCCACAGTCATATTCTCATTTGGCCTCTAATGATTTTTGAAAGCATCACACATACAGCTGCAGTACAAGTCGCTGAAGGCTTTGTTCCCTCCACAGCGTACCTGTCCACGTGAAAGCGGTTGAGGAGGAGGAGGATCGAGTGCTGCTGGGCTCCAGTAGGCAGCCGGATCACGTGGGACTGCATTGTGATGAGCCCATTTTTGTTCAGGATTTTCCTGTGATAGTGAAGCTTCCCAGCATCGACTCTGGAGGAGGAGGGGGAGGAGGGGGAGGAGAGTGTGGGTCACGTCGTTTTGGTTTGCTGGTAGTTTTAGCCCCACAGTGTAGGGAGTCTCTTCCTCAGACATACACACCAAAACACACTGACCCAGCCAACCCAAGAGAACAGTCAGAGATTTAAAAAAGCCCCAGGGAAGACAAGGCAGCAGCCCCTGCATTTGGGAGGCAGGTTGAGGTGGTCAGTGAGCCCCACATGCAAATCCTCCCCCTTACTTGAAGGCACTGCTGTGCAGGTCTCGCTGCAGCTCCCCCTGCCACCTGGACCGGCCCAGTCGCTCCAGGATGCAGTAGGAGAAGTCGGGGAGCTTCAGGTCAGGATCCCCCTCCTGGCCTATCAGGGCCCGGTAACGCATGGCCTGGGAGGCAACGATGATCAGCTTCTTCCCCCACCTGCAAGTCAGAAACACCCACGTGAAGAAACAGGTCGAAGCGATTTTACGAAAATGGAAATCTGAAAAGCAGACTTAGACCATCATTGTCTGGGTTCCCAGAAGGCCATCATGCCCCTAAATTAAGCAAAGTAGGTCTGCGGTCCTAGAACCTCACAGTGTGCTGAAGGAACAGGGCCAACCTGTTACTTCCTGGCTGATGCCCTGCAGGGCTCACCAAGGCACTCAGACCAAATCCACACTCCTCACCCTGGCCTGGAAGGCCCTCCCTGCCCCGCTCACTTCATCTTCACCCACAGGGGCCTTCTTGTGCTAGTAAGAAGTGTCAGGGTCACTGTCCTGGCTCTTCCGTCTGCCTAGCTGCTGCCCTGTCCCCAATACTCAGATGGCTGACTCCTTCCCATCACCCAGGCCTTCCAGAAAACGTCAGCCAGAGCTCCAGTCCCACTCAACCATTCCCATGCTCTTCACAGCACTCACAAACAGCCATACTGGGGGGTGGGGGGGGCAACACTCTCATCCATCCCTCTTAATTCAAATGCAGGCACACCCCCAACTTGTTCATAAGGATATCCTTAGTGCCTAGAATGAGCTGGGTACAGGGTGGACGCTCAGCAAGTGTACTTAAGTGAATGACCACGCCGAGTGCACTGGACTGATATACCTTCGGAGTCAGCAACACCCAACTGTGCTGTCAGTGACTTCTCTCTGCTGGACAACAGACCTGATGGGTCAAAGATAATGTCCAGAGAGAAGGCAAAAAGTGCGCAAGCAAGGCGCTGCAAGACACCCCAACCAAGATGCCTCACTCCCACGCAGGGGCCCACAGTCCAGGCTGTGCACCGCTCCCACTGATGGCTGAAGCTCCACCTCCTCCAGTAGCACCTGGCCAGAGTTAGGCTCATGCTTGGGGCAGAGCGACCCTCTCCATGCACACTCTAGGAGCCCAGTCCTGGCCCTGCAGCAGGGAGCTGCACAGGAGGCGCTGTGGAGAGCACGCCCCTCGCTCACCACATGGTATCAAGTTACTGGACCAGAGGCCTCCCTTTAGGCCCACATGCCACAGCTCATGGGCTCCCAAGCCCTCGCCTCTCCCTTCTTCCCGGCCCTAGCCTGGCCACACTGCCCGGCCCTGTCTGGCCTGATGGCTTTCCTTCCCCCTGATTCCACCACCATGCAGACAAAAAGAAAATGGAAGAAGCTGTGTCAACAGACTGTTTGGGCCTATAACGAGTCGTCTGTGTAAGTCACTGAGGACCGTCTGGCCTGTCTTCCAAGTGGATGCTAACACACAGTAAACAGAGTCCACATGACACTCAGGGTGACAAACTCAGGATCCTTTTTCTCAAAACGGCCTCACTAAGTTAAATTCTAAGAGGTCACTTGGGACAAAGTTTGAACACAGGGAAGTGGCTTTGCCACTCTTTAAGTTTTCTTACTCAGATGGCTTTCCTAGCCCACACCATTGTAATTCCAATGACTCTGGACATCATTGGCAATTATCTGGTTCAGTGACTCCTGCTGGTTCTGGTTTGCTGACTGTGTCATCAGATACTGCCCAAGCATTGTGCCAAGTGCCAGAATGCTACGATAAACACAACCGGTCTCTAGCTTCAAGGGGCTGACCTCCTGAGGACCTGCACAGGGATGGCTCTGCGGCCCAGGGCCAGGCTACGACAAGAGAACAAAAGGCAACTTCCAAATGTCAGCTGCCTGCCACAACCATGCACACAAACGGAGGGAAAGACAGGAGCCCTGACCTCAATCAGCCCAGCTGCGGTGGGGTGAAGCGGGCTCAGAGCTGGCTTAGAGCAGGGTTGGCGACCTCCAAGAGACACTGGGGCCAAAGACCCCAGCCGAGTGCTCTGACCACACCCGACGTGAGGGGTTCCTGATGGGGTGAACCAGTTACCTGTCAAAGGCTTCCACCATCGTACAGCGCGGCTGCAGAGACTTGGTCCTGATGTCGCTGGTGATGTTCTTCCTCTCCTTAAAGTACCGGCACGAGCCCTGGATGCCATCCTTGTTCTCTAAGATCATGTGAATGGGGTAGACATCCTCCAGAGGGACCGGGTCCCTCCTGGACTCCAAAATGCCAGTCTCCAAGTCAATCTCCTCATACCTAAGGGGAAAAGCACAGGCGGCAAACCCAGCTGAGCTTCGGCAATGACGCCTGCGCAGTGCCTCTGACAGGCTCCGGCCGAGATCAGAGAGAAGAGCTGAGACTGTGCAGCGTCCCTGCCTCCAAGATGCAAACGGCCTTGACAAGCAGGGTCCTGCCTCTTAACAACAGAGAAGAGAGAACGCGGACCTTCCCAGGGTCCCCCAAGCTGGCCCCAGAAGTTGGGTGCTGGGACCCAGACTGCATTACTGGCCCCAGTCACGGCCCTCTTTGGTTTTCCTCCAAACTTGGTCGCAGGACTCCAGGCCAACACGTTGGGACTGAGCGATTCAAGGCATTCCTCCCCTAAGACAGCATCCATCCATCTCTCGGGTACCCGTATCTGCTTCCATGGTGTTAATCATCACCCTCATGTGAACCATTCTCACCTCTGAATCCTCAGTCCTGTCTGTGCAATGTCTCCAGGTGGCTATCAAATCCAAGGTTATGAGTGCCCCTCCCCCCTCCAATCAAGTACCTCCCTGGTGCAACACTGTCCCGTGGCCTCTCAGCATCTCTGACACGTGCTTCCTCTCCTAGCCAGTCAGCCCCGCAGAGTGAGCTTTCCTTTGAAACCTCATTCACACCCTGCACCAGTCTAGCTGAGGCTTGGTCCACATCCACTTTTCAAGCCTTTTCTTGCCCCCTCTGGGACCTCTGTGTTCTTCTATTTTTCTTTTGTTGTTGTTTAATTTTATTTATTTGAAAGGTAGAGTTGGAGGTCTTCCATTTGCTGGTCCATTCCCCAAACAGCTGCCAACAGCTGGGGCTGGGCTAGGCCATGGCCAGGAGCCAGGAGCTTCCTCCAGGTCTCCCATGTGGGAGCAGGGGCTTAAGCACTTGGATCACCCCCTGCTGACCTCGCAGCTGTACCAGCAGGTGGACACAAACCGGTGTCCATATATGATGCCCTGCTACACCACAGCACCGGCTGCCCTCTGCATTCTCAAATCCCGTCTTCTCCCCAGCTCCCAGGAAACCACTCTGGCCGGACTGCCTGCCCCCTCTGCAGTGACACCTTTCTGTCTTCTGTTGAAGGCTCCTCATCCTCCACGCAGGAGGATGCAATGTCCACGCTCCTCAGAGCTCTGCTGAAGGCCGCCGACCAGAACACAGTCCCCACCACGTGCTGATTTCACTTTTGACTTTGTGCACAAGTCAACCCGAACACAACTGTCCTGCTTGTCACTGCAGTACAGCATTCCATAAACTCCTTACTGCACACCGGGCTTGTGCTGATGATTCTGCCCAGTTGTAAGGTAGTGTCCTGAGCACGGTCAAGGTGGCTTGGCTAAGCCACAGTGTCAGGCCGGGTAGGTGGCCTGGATGCACTTCTAACCTAGCCTGGGTTCACTGGGACACAGACCTAACGCAAGCCCAGGAGCACTGGCCCCGCTCTCTCCTAGGGATGATCTCAGCCAACGGCTTTCATTACCAACGACAGGGGATGACTCACCAACGTCTGGCTCAGTCCCTCCCTCTGACCTGCTTTAGCTCCCATGAGGCCAGATGTTTACTAAACAGAGCTTGCACTTGGACAACCTGAAGGAGCCTCATCCCACCACCCAGCCGTGTGCCTCCACCAGACACACGCCTCAAGGCTGCTCAGCTGTGTTCCCTGCCTCAGGGGAGGGTATCGGGATTCACTCAGGGGCCCAACATCCTCCTAGCCACCAATCCTCTGGATTCTGCCCCCGTGGCTGTCTGGATCCTCTTTCCTTAGCCTCTGTTCCACACCTACGATGGCAAGCTGGCCCCCGCCTCGTTGCTTATGACCAGACTGCAATGAGGCTCTCAGCTTCACTCTTTGTCTGGGTCTGACCCTCCCTTGGGTGGTTTCCCACCATCCTTTTGATTAGCTTCTCCAGGGCAAGGCAGAGTGGATTCTGGACCTAGAATTTCTGCATTCCAATTCTGGGTTCTGTTCGTTCGTTCGTTCGTTCTTTCTTTCTTTTCTTTTCTTTCTTTCTTTCAGAGGCAGAGTTATAGCTAGAGAGAGGGAGAGACAGAGAGAAAGGCCTTCTATCCTCTGGTTCACTCCCCAAATGGCCACAACAGCCACAGCTGGGCCGATCCGTAGCCAGGAACCAGTTTTTCTGGGTCTCCCACGTGGGTGCAGGGGCTCAAACACTTGGGCCATCTTCTGCTGCTTTCCTAGGCCATAGTAGAGAGCTGGATCAGAAGTGGAGCAGCCAGGACTCGAATCGGTACCATGTGGCATGCTGGCACTGCAGGTGGATACTTAACCTACTACACCACAGCGCCGGCACTGTGGGTTCTGCTCTTGCTGGTTGATGACCTTGAACAAGTAACTTAGCCATTTTGTGCCTTGACGTTCTCTTCAGGAAAACGGGGGTAACATTACCCACCTCTTAAGGTTGTTGTTAAAAATGAAACAACTTACTATATGCAAGAATCTTAGAACAGGGACTGGTATTGTGGTGCAGTGGGTTAAGGTGCTGCCTATGACACTGGTAGATGCCAGCTCTCCTTCCAATTTAGCTCCCCACTAATGCACCTGGGAAAACAATGGAAAATGACCAAGTGCTTAGGCCCCTGCACCCACCGGGTGAAACTCCTGGCTTTGGCCTGGCCCAGTCCTGGCCGTTGTACCCACTTGGAGTGTGAACCAGCAAATGGAACACCTCTCTGTCTCTCTATGTAATTCTGCCTTTCAAATAAATAAATACATCTTAAAAAAAATAAAAAGAATCTTAGGGAGTGAGCCCTGTGGCACAGAGGGTTAAGCTGGGTCTGCAATACCAGCATCCCATATGGGTACCAACTGGAGTCTTGTCTGCCCCACTTTCCATCCAGCTCCCTGCTAATGCACCTGGGAAAGCAACAGAGGAGGGCCCAAGCCCTTAGGCTCCTGCACCCACATGGAAGACCTGGAAGAAGCTCCTGGCTCCTGGCTTTGGCCTGGCTCAGTCCTGGTCATTGTGACCATTTGGGGGAGTGAACCAGCGGATGGAAGACCTCTCTCTGTCTCTCCTTATCTCGCTATAACTCTGCCTTTCAAATAAACATTTTTTTTTTTTTTTAAGAAAAGCAATATTTAATTAAGTCAGAAACCTCCAGACAGAGTAGCCTGGAGGGGAGCCCCAAGAGAGGCAAAATTCCAATAAATAAACCTTTAAAAAAAAAAAAAAAGAAGAATTGGGGCTAGCAGTGTGGCATAACGGGAAAAGCCACTGCATGAAGTGCCGTTGCGGCCAATTGGGGAGTGAACCAGCAGATGGAAGACCTCTCTCTCTCTCTCTCTCTGTCTCTCCTCCTCTCTCTGTGTAACTCTGACTTTCAAATAAATAAATAAATCTTTTTTTAAAAAATTAAGCTTCTAAGGGCCGATGCCATGATGCAGGGGGTTAAGCCTCTTGCCTGCAGCATCAGCATCCCATATGGGCACCAGTTTGAGTCCCGGCTGCTCCACTTCCAATCCAGCTCTCTGGGAAAGCAGTAGGAGATGGCCCAAGTCCTTGGACCCCTACACCCACGTAGGAGACCTGGAAAAAAAAATGCTCCTGGCTTTGAATTGGCACAGCTCTGGCCATTGCTACCAACTGGGGCGTGAACCAGCAGATGGAAGACCTCTCTCTCTCTCTCTGTGTAACTCTTTCAAATAAATAAATAAATCTTAAAAAAAAGAATCTTAGAACAGTACCAACTCCTAACACACATCTATGTGTCAACCCTTATTCCTCGTTCTGTCCTTCTACTCTACACTCCAGCCAAACTTAGTTCTGTTCCTTCGGCCTTTCACATTCCTGCTCTCTGTCCACTGTTCTCTTTGCCAACCGGCTGCCTAAATCCAACTTCCAAGCCTTGTCTTGGGCATCACCTCTGGGGACCGACCCCACCCTCACAATATGGCAGAAGAGCACAGACTCTGGGGGCCAGTACTTGGTTCCGGGATAAAGACACCACCAGGCCTGCATTCCACATGGAAGTCCCAAGGGCTCCTGCCTGTCTCAGCTTCCCATCCAGCTTCCTGCCAATGCACACCCTCCGGGAGGCAGCCGCTGATGGCTCAAGTACTTGGGACCCTGCCACCCACGTGGGAGACCCAGATGGCGTTCCACGCTCTTGGCTTTGGTCTAGCCCAGCAGGCCCAGCTGTTGTGGGCATTTGGGGAGTGAGCAAGCAGATGGCAGACCGCTGTTTTTGTCTCTCTGTCTTTCAAATCAATGAAAAGAAAGAAAAAAAGACTCCGGAGACATACAGAGTTCAAACTCAATGCCCGGTGCTTGACCTCTGTGCACGCCTCTGTTTACGCCCCTGTAAAGTGGGACAGACGACAGCACCTACTTCAGGGGGTCACGGTGTGGACCGACCTCCCCAAGCTCCTAAAACGGAACTGCAGAGCCGTACCTGGTCCGAGCTCGGGTTATCAGCGCGATTCCCAAACTGGCTGCCGCGCGCACTTGCCCTGGTCCAGCCCTAACCGATCCATAGGAACTGCCTTCCTGCTCCCGTCCTATGTCCAATTCCATGGAAATACTCTCTGAATGCAGCCCGCCCGGATATAACGGGGTTACCCTCAGATGATCCCCAGCTCCTGGGCCCCACCTGGTCCCCACATCAGGTGCTCCCCACCAGACTCCGGGTCTGGGTTTCTCCCGCCCGGGGTTCGCTCCCTTCCCCGCCCCCTCCGCAACCCCATCAGGACCCGGGCCCTGCGCCCGCCCGCAGGCCCAGGCCGCTGACCGATCCTGGAGCTGGAGGTCCGGTCGCTCCCGAGGCTCCTCATAGAAGCTGATTCCTGGGTGCGTGGCAAGGGCCCGCCACAGAAACTCCTGCGTGTAGGGCTCCAACGGCAGAGGGAAAGGCGGCACGCGCGTCTCCAGGCGGCTCCACAGCGCGGGCAGACACAGGCCATCGAGCCCCTCCAGGGCCACCTCGTCCAACAACGACTCCAAGGCGTCCATTGCCGCTTCACTTAGCAGCCCCCGCGGCGCCTGCGCACCGTGCCGCCTGGCGGCCTGTCCCAGCGCGCCTGCGCACAAGGGTCGGCGGCCGCCGGAGGCGGGTCGCACCCGGGGATCTGAGGAGGCGTTCTAGCGCGCCTCCGTGACGTCACTCGCTTTGGAGGCGGGCTCAGCAAGCTGCGCTCCACCGCCATTGGTCGGGAGCCCTGCAGTAACCAGGGGAACTGCAAACAGTGTAGGGGCTGCTTCCGGTTCGAGCACCCGGAACCGCCGCCTCTAGTGATGGACGGTGAGTGTCTAAGGGCCCCTCCGGGAGGGCAGGCAGTTACTCTTACAACATTCCTGAGTCTTCTTCAGACAAAGGCCTAGCTCGTAGACTCCTGGACCGCCAATTCCTGACGCAAGGTGGTCTCCGATCTTAGGGAAAGGGAGAGTTAGTGGTCCGGGTTGGGGAGAAGCGGCTGGGGGAGTGGTCAGCGGTACCGAACCTGTGGTCGTGTGAGAACCCAGGACTGGCCAGGGTCTCCGGGAAAGGAGAAGAAGAGGGCCGAGGAGGATCTTGCGTGTCCCGGGAGGTTGGAACTGTGGGATCTGGGAGTTGGGGTAGAGGTAAGCGTGATTGTGGGTAGGGCGGTCGTTGCTCCTGGGGAGGGACTTAGCACGGGAGTGTGCGGTCTAGTGTTAGCAACAGCCCACGAGCACCTCTCTAAGCTTCCTAGCAGCCGTGTGAGGTCAGGGTTATCCCATTTTACAGCGAGGAACACGGAGGCTCCCGGAAGTCGGACAGCCAGCAAGCGGCAGAGTGAGCGGGGAACCCGGGCACTCTGACTCTGGAGCTGGATCACGGAGTTCGGGATGTGGCAGGGTTTTCAGGGGGCCTTTGAGTCCAGAGGCTAACAAACGCGAGTGTCTGCAAGGACGAGGCGCCTGGGCTGGTTTGGGGCTGTGAACCGGAAGCTGGTCAGACAGCTTCCAAGCCAGTTGTAGGGTGTTTCTCAAAATACCCAGTTGGCCCACTGGTCTGAAGGCCAGAGGCGGACTGTGGGCCGCCATTCAGGGATCCTTGATTGGAATCATGGCCTTGACCATGGGAAAGAACCTGAATGTAAAGTACAGTGTTATCTGACTTCGCAGATAGATGGGCCCGATTCATGCCTTAGAGTGAGCGCTAGATCCTTTTTACGCCACTGCCCCTGGCAGCCTCTGGAATTTGTCCCTGAAGAAATTGCCTGCCTTTGATACACACTGCACACAGCCTGGAAGAGTGCTTTTAGTCGAACGTTCTGGCCTGAGCTGTTGAGATACCTTTGCCCTTTGCCCTTTGCCCTTCAGAGGTGCTCTAGAATGTCTCTTAACAGTTTGCTCCTTGGAAAGGTCAACTCACTGTTGCTACCAAACAATACTTCTCAATCTTCCTGGCCTCAGACCACTTTCATGCTCCTGCATCCAAAGGGCTTTGCTTACGTGTTTCTTACACCTGTAATATTTGCCATGTCAGAAATTGAAACAGAATTGCAACACGTTCATTTATGGATTCACTTAAACAGGACAAGAATAAGCCTGTTAGATCCGAATATAGATACTATCTTTAATGGACAAGTAGTTGCATTTACGCTAAAAATTTAGTAAGAAGAATGACTTTTTTTTAAAATTTATTTATTTGAGAGGCAGAGTTACAGACAGAGGGAGAGAGAGAGAGGAATTTTCCACCCACTGGTTCTCTCCCCCAAATGGTTGCAGCATCTGGAGCTAAGCCTATCAAAAGCTTCTTCTGGGTCTCCCACTTGGGTGCAAGAGCCCAAGCACTTGGGCCATTTTCCACCACTTTCCCAGGCCATTACCAGGGAGCTGAGTCAGAAGTGGAGGAGCTGGGACTCAAACCAGAGCCCATAGGGGATGCTGGCACTGTAGGCGAAGGCTTAACCTACTGCACCACAATGCCACCCCTGACATTGTTTTGTATTTTCTCAAATCTCTGTGGTGTCTGGTTTAGTAGTAAGGAGCTAGACTTGTGTCGGCTTCAGCAGCCCAACTGTTTTGTCATGCTATTTGGGCTGATACATATGAAGACAAACATACGAAGAAATACACATACATACGAAGAAGTACACAAGCACTTGCACACACACATTAGAAATATCATTGGACCAGGGAGGGATATTTTTAATTGCCTTTTTAGGTAACTGTAGACACTCTTTGATACTATAACAGAACTTAGCAAGTGGCAGTTTGTTAAAGCTTAGTCACAATAGGATATCTAGACCCTTATCATTAAGCTTTTGTATTCTGTTCCATTAAAATTTACTGTTCTACCTTGCCCTTTGACTGAATATTTTACTCATAGGATTTTTAAAAAAGATTTTATTTATTTATTTGAGAGGTCGAGTTATAGACAGTGAGAAAGGTCTTCCATCCGCTGGTTCACTCCCCAGTTGGCCACAATGGCCAGAGCTGAGCTGATCCAAAGCCAGGAGCTTCTTCCAGGTCTCCCACGTGGGTGCAGAGACCCAAGCACCTGGGCCATCTTGTACTGCTTTCCCAGGCCACAGCAGAGAGCTGGATCGGAAGCGGAGCAGCTGGAACTAGAACCAGTGCCCATATGGGATGCCAGCACCGCACTCAGAGGATTAACTTACTGTGCCACAGCGCCGACTCCCACTCATAGGATTTTATAACATAAACTATTGGTCATTGGTTCACTGAAGCATGTAAATCTTCCACATGTTAACTTTTGAAATGTCATTGCACGGAATTAAAAAGTCATACTTGTTACTATCATCAGCTATCTCGCCTTTTAAAAGAGTTTTAAGTATAGGGAAGCCATTGAATTCCTGTGATGGAAACAAGGTTTCCACTTGGACAGTTTTGATTATTGACATAGATATTGTTGTGACCTTGAAGGGACAGACTCATTTGGTTCATATTTGAGAAAATGTCTGCCCCATGCCTGGCTGTGAGTGACTGTAATTTGTGTGTTAGTTGTTCATTCAAGGAAGAATGGCATTCCATACTGAAGGTGGTTAGTTCAGCTGGCAACTCAACCACAGGTCGGTTTTCTGGGATCAGCCATTGTTCTTGGCCTGTAACAGAAATGCTTTATGTGTACGTCCCATGTCTTTATGCAGAATCTCATGGGCCGAGGCTCAATAGAATGGTTGCTGTTTCCTGAGGACATTCTGAAGTGAAAGTGATTTTTTGTTGTATTACGAGGTTGGGACAGTAAACAGTATAATGGCTACAGGTATAGCTTGGCTGTGCTGCCTTGATTCAAGCTACAAGCAGTTCTAACCCAGGTTGGCTTGGCTTTGCTTAGGGAAGAAGGATTAGAATTATGATGAGAGTAGTTTTCTCTTTGCATTCCTGTCCTCTTCCTAGGATCTGTGGAACACGCTTTGAGAAACGTTGCTATATCAGGGAAGACCCAAGAAATTTGGTCTGTCCCTGACAAGGTAGAACTTGAAATTTAGTAGATCTAAAGCAGGCTGCTTTAGTTGGTAATTTTGTGTGGCCCATGACTGATGTTATAAATGTCCAAATGGCCCTTGGTGGCAAAGGGTTCCCCAGCCCTGGAATAGACCATTTTCAAGAAGCCTGTCTTGTCTCTTTGTCATCTCTGTACTCCTAGAATTTGCCTTTGGCCTCATGGATGAATCTGTTGATTCTCAGATTGCTTACAGAGGGGAATAATTTATTCTAAGAAAGTATTTACCCTGAGATTAGCTATGACCTTCAAAAAAATCCCATTTTCTGTCCCAGTCCTTTTTTTTTTTTGTAAATACATAATTTTTAAAAGATTTTTATTTATTTATTTGAGAGGCAGAGTTAGAGAGAAAGGGACAGTTTTTGTTTGTTTATTTGTTTTTTTTAAGAAAGATTTATTTATTTGAAAGTCAGAGTTACACAGAGAGAGAAGAGAGAGAGAGAGAGAGGTCTTCTGTTGCTGGTTTACTCCCCAATTGGCTGCAATGACTGGAGCTGCGCCGATCCAAACCCAGTAGCTAGGAACTTCTGCCAGGTCTCCCAAGCAGGTGCAGGGGCCCAAAGACTTGAGCCATCTTCTACTGCTTCCCCAGGCCATAGCAAAGAGCTGCATGAGAAGTGGAGCAGCCGGGACTCAAACTGGCGCCCATATGGGATGCCAGCACTACAGACTGCGGCTTTACACACTGTCACAGCGCCGGCCCCTCCCAGTCTGTAAAATTGTGATTTATGCATAGTTGTATGGGCATTTATCTATTGGGTAAAGTGAAGCAGGCCTTAAGGAATTGTGATTCTAGCCACCCAGAGAAGCTAACCCTGGCCCTCTTAGAAAGATGTTTACTTCCCAGACTGATGAAAGTCCCCCATGTCTAGCAGGTGTCCCCCATCCGGGTTATAGTCTGATTGATTCTGCATGCCCGGATCACTACAGCTTTCTAGGACATTCTCCCTGGCCCATCAGTTTTGATTTTGAGCAGCTCCTGCCTGTCTGTCTCAGTGACACAGTGTGTGAGGCGCTGAGGTCTTAGGGGCCATGCAGCCGTGGATTTGAATCCCAGACATGTCCTTTGTCCTCTTGGAGCCTCAGTTTTGCTGTCAATGAAATGGGGATGATGAAGAAGACCCCGTCGGTGAAGAGTAGATGAAAGAGCGTGCGGCCCCGTCTGGTGCATAAAAACTCCATTCTACATGGCGGCAGGTTCTGTGATTGTCTGCAGCTTTGTCTCAGAGGACACGGAGGCACTTCTGAGGAAGGTCTCTAGGGATTAGTGACCTTTGTCATTAGCTCACTCTTTGCTTAAGTCAAAACCCCGCTTTTGACATTTTTAAAAAATTTGTATAATGGTAATTGGCAGGACTTGAGTCCTCTTCCTGAAAATGCTCACCTTTGTGTTAAAGTCAGGTTTTCCCCAGTGCTTTTAAAGCATGAGATGGTTTAGGGGGAAAAAAAGAAGTACTCGGTCTTTGAGGAACATAATAATTAGACAGAAGTTCAGCGCCTCGGTGTAATTAGGGAGGATTTTAAATCTGTGCATTTACTTTTGCCAGCCCCAGAGCAAATACTCAACACTTGCCTGTTTGTACTGTTCATTTGCTTAGCAAACTTTCTCAGAGAATTAATAATACCAACATGAAATTTCACCCAGCTTGTCCAAATAATCCTGAACTATAAAAAAGGCGCTGGGTGATTGGTAAGGTTTGGCTGCAAGTCTGTGTGTCTGGCCTGTTCTGTCTTGTGTGGTATTTACCTGGGCTCCTGGTGATTTGTTTGTTTCTCTTGCTACTCAGAATAAACCAAGCAAAAACCAGACAGAATAAACCCAAGCAAGCATTCAGTTGGCCAAATAAGTGTGCGTTCCGCATGGTCTGTGTGTGTCCTGTTGTCTTCATCGCTCCTGTCTGTCCATCTGATGCCTGTCTTTTCCTCTTGATGTTTTTCAGCGTGCGTTCTGCCCCACCACTTTAGCTCGCCGCTTGCCGGAACCTGGCACACTCTGTTTGGCTTGTTTTTCCCTGATGGCGTTTGTTCTGTGATTGAATAGCGTTTCAGTGCCTTCTGCGCACTGGAATCCGGAGATGCCAAAATGAGTCAGCCGGAGTCCAGGGGAAGGGGAGATAGCAGCTCACTGTACTGTTCTTGGAACTTCTCTGTAGAGTGAATTTGTTTAAAGATACAAGACTTTAAAAACTTTGGCCTTGGGGGCCAGGCTCTGTGGCATAATGGGTAAAGCTACCGCCTGCGATGCTGGCATCCCATATGGGCACTGGTTCAAGTCCCGGCCACTCCACTTCCGATCCAGCTCCCTGCTAATGCACCTGGGAAAGCAGTAGAAGATGGCACAAGTGCTTGGGCCCCTGCACCCGCGTGGGCGACCTGAAAGAAGCTCCTGGCTCCTGGCTTCGGATAGGCACAGCTCCGGCTGTGCAGCCATCTGGGGAGTGAACCATCAGATGGAAGACCTCTCTCTCTGGCTCTACCTCTCTCTGTAATTCTGTTTTTCAAATAAATAAATCTTTAAAAAGAAAATGTCAGTAAAGTCTGTTAACAGAGAGTCAGAATTCTGCCCGGTAGCCACTCCCTCACCACCAGAGCTGAGCTGAGAGCAGAGACCGCCCCCTTTAGAAGTCAGGCACCCTCTCCCAGCCCACACAACACCTCGCTGGCCAGCTCCCTAGTCGCGACTATGCCCTGACTTGCCGGCATTTGAAGTTACAAGTCCCGCTGGGCCTCGTTGTGTGCCACACTGTGCAAGGCCTGGTTTTTCTGGTCTGAAAGACAGACTGTCACCACTGCCTGTAAGAACTTCAGAATCGGGTGGAAAAAGCCAGGCATAGATAAGTACAGCCCAGCGTGGCAGTCCCTAGGAGATAGTTTGTCAAGTCCCTTTATTTGTAAATAACGTTGGATTGGAACACAGCTATACCCACTGGCATCCACGTCTATGGCTGTTTTCACGGCATGTTGGCCGAGGTGACTGTGGTGACAGAGACCGTCCGGCCCACGGGGCCAGAGTGTCCGCTGGCTGGCCCTTTGCAGGATAAATCTGCTGACTGCTGCCGTAGAGAATGTGAGTTTCATTCTTGAAACAGCTCAGTATGGTACCGGGATTGTGCCCGTTTCACACCACAAGGCTAGCTAGTGGATGCAGAGCCAGGGCTCCACCCAGACAAGTGTGCACTCTGGAGTATGTCATCACCCCTGGAGGGTGTGCTCATGGGCGTGGCTTGCCCCATAGGCTGTTAAATGAACTCCTTGACTTGCCTTCTTGGCTCCTGCAGGGTCTGGCCCTGGGACCACTCCTCTGTTTCCAAGTAGGAGAGGCCTTACCAGGAGCAGTAGAGTTGGTTAGGAGGAGGAGCTGGGGCTGTTTAGAGAGCACTTTATCAAATTTGAGAAAGTGCAGCTGCTGCTGCCCCTTGGGGTTTTGACCAGCCTGACCCTTGCACTCTGAACACTTGCCCTGTGGACATAGCACCTTTCCCTGGAGACTGCTGTGGGGAAGCAGTTCCTCTTCACCTCCTCTTTAGACGCCTGCTTCAAGCCCAGAGGTTTTATACCAGACTGCCCTGGGCCCAGAGGTGTATCTTCCCAGATTCAGAAATAGTGATTATAAAAATCTGAACTCTTGTGTCTCCTGATAAACAAGGTGCTTTGGCGAGTGGGCATTTAGTGTAGCAGTTAGGATGCTCACGTCCCATATCAGAGTACCTGAGTTTGATTCCTGGCTCCAGCTACCAATTCCAGCTTCCAGCTAATGCAGACCCTGGGAGGCAGCAGGTGATGGCTCAAGTAATTGGGTCCCTCCCACCCCCGTGGGAGACCTGGATTGTGTTCCTGGCATCTGGGGAGTGAACCGGTAGGTGGGAGCTCTGTCCCTCTGCCTTTCAGAAAAGCAAACAAGAAAGCAGAATGCTGGCCTTGAATATGTCAGTAGCCATACTTCCTCATTCTTTGATAAAGTGCTCTCTAAACAGCTCCAAGTTCCTCCTCCTAAGCAACTGGTCCTGCTGTGCCAGCATTGTCACCCAGACCTGATCCCCCAGAGCTGAACAGGGCTCACTCCTTTGACCTTGGAAACAGGCTGATGGTTTGACTCCTTGTGGCTTCTGGTGCCAGTCAGCAGGTGCTCACTTCTTGCATAAGCATACTGGCTTCCCCATACGCCCCTGAGATTTCAGCCCTGCCTGAGTCTCCTTCAGAAGCCACTTCTTGAGCATACCAGATCCTTCCCCACCTCCACACCTTGCCCAGGCTGTGTTATCTGCAAGCTGGGTCCTTCCTTGAAGTCACTCCCTACCCCTCACCACCCCACCCCCGGCTACAGATTGCAGTGACCTGCGTCCTCGACAGCAGGGTCCCCTAGCTCCTAGAGCCTTTGTTGTTATGTCAAGAATTGGACTCCATGCCCTGTTCCCTCTTTGAGGGTCAGGGCCCACTCTTGTTCTTTTGTATGCCCGACATCTGGCACACGGCCTGGCACGTGTTCACTGGGTTGACATGGTACCAGCTGGTCCCCTAGCACCTGGGTGGCCAGGCTCATGACAGCACACAGGAAAAAGGCCCACGCTGGCCGGCGATGCGGCTCAATAGGCTAATCCTCCGCCTGCGGCGCTGGCACCCCGGGCTCTAGTCCCAGTCAGGGCGCCGGCTTCTGTCCCGGTTGCTCCTCTTCCAGGCCAGCTCTCTGCTGTGGCCCGGGAGTGCAGTGGAGGATGGCCCAAGTGCTTGGGTCCTGTACCCGCATGGGAGACCAGGAGAAGCACCTGGCTCCACAGCAGCCATTGAGGGGTGAACAAACGGAAAAGGAAGACCTTTCTGTCTCTCTCTCTCACTGTCTACTCTGCCTGTCAAAAAATAAAAAAATAAAAATTAAAAAAAAAAAAAAAGGCCCACGCTTCTGGAGACCTTTGCTGCTCCCTTTGTCTCCAGTGGACAACCGGGGTCCCCTAGATACTGTCCTTTGACTACTTGGAGCCTGTCCTAGTACCACAATCTGGCCCAGCTGCCTTTACTGAACCCACAGCCTCTCCCCCTACTTTCCAGGGAGAATTCTTACCCTCCCCGTTTCCAATCCCCGTGAAGTTAACTTTCACTCCCAGCTCCTGCCTCACTTTGGAACCCGCTGTGACCTTGACCACCCTTAGCTGATGGATTCCCAGACTTAATCATCTCCTTCAGAGATGGGAAAGCTATGGGTGAATGCAATCTGGCAGGAAATTGCCCACCTGCAGAGACTACAGTGCTTTCCCAAACTCTCTGCACTTGCCATGCATTCTCTGTGTGTTCCCTCTTCTAACAGGCCCAGACTGCCTAGATGTGGGAACGCACCCCTGTCCCATATTAGCGTACCTTGGTTTGATCCCAGCTTCCTGCTAATGCATCCTCTGGGAGACAACAGGTGGTGGCTCAAGCGCTTGGGTCCCTGCCACCCCCATGGGAGACCCAAATTGTTTTCCTGCCTCCTGGATTTTGGTCTTCACCCTGTAAAGGACTTTATAGTTATGGTCAGGCTCCCATTCTGGGGCCCCCAAGGTCTCTCAGAACCCTGAAGACCCCTGCAGGGATCACAATCACAATGCAGAGGCCTGCAGGGCCAGGTTGTGTATGAATGACAGCCATGGCAGGGTTTATGTCATTATGCTGCTTCTGTTGGTTTTCTTCCAACACCTAATATACTTTGCATATCTAGGAATATTATTCAGTTTCATAAAGAAATCTGTTGTCTGCTCACTTCTTGAAGCATGTGGCCTCTTCCATTTTTTTCATGTATAATTAGAGAATGAAATGTGTCAATAGATACAAAGCCCTTAGGTTTGGGCCTGGCACAGTTAGTGTTAGCTATAGTGATGGTGGTGATAATGGTGATGGTGATGGTAGTGATAATAGTGATGGTGATGGTGACAATGATGGTGGTGATGATTGTGGTGGTGATGGTAATAATAGTGATAATGGTGATGGTGACAATGATAGTGATGATGGTGATGGTGGTGATGATGGTGATGGTGATGGTGGTGATGATGTGACAGTGATGGCGGTGATGATGGTGGTGATGATGGTGATGGTGGGACTCATTTGTGCTGAAGATGTGGACACATGGGTCTTCACTTTCATCTTCTCTTTGTGGGGCACTTCTCAGACTTGCTGGTGAATGGCACCCTGGAACTGACTTTGGTGGCAGGGAGACAACCAGAAGAGCTAGGGATGGGAATCAGAGAGCACCATGCCAGCTGGCGGGCTGCCACTCTCGGTTCCCTGTGACGGGCGCCAGGCAGGAAGGCAGGCCTTGCACTGCCAGATCCTTTGATTTCTCAAGAAAATCCAGATCTCCAGATTTTAAAATGTGAGATAGTCCAAGTTTTAAATGTTGGCTGAAAAACATAATTTTTTTTTTTTGACATGGAGACCAGACAGATGTGTGTGGGCTGGATTCAGTCAGTAAGGGACTTTGGAGCAAGTCTGAACACTGTCATGTGGTAGATGCAGAGGCTCAGGCCCAGGGGAGTTGAGTAGCTGCCCATGGGCAGCCTGGGCTGTGGACACAAGGCCCTGATCAGTTTCAGTCTAGCGCCTTCCACGCTGTTCTTCCCCTCTCCCCCCCGCCAGGGGCCTGTGCTGTGCCAGGCTCTGCCGCTGGCTTCCCTGCACATGGAAGTTTCATTTGTAGGCCTGAGGAAGGAAACTGAAAAACCAGGACAGCAGATGAGTTGATCCTTCTCTCCCTCTCTCCGCGGAGCTTGTGGATGGTTTGCATTCTGACTCCTCTGCCCAGCTCTGTGGCCTCAGGGGTCAGTCACGCCATCTCTCAATGTCCAGGCCCTTCCACAGCAAGTAGAGGTTGTCAAAAGGAGCCTCATATGGGCAGCTGTAAGGATCACACGACTTCATCTGTCTGAGCCCTTGGAGGGGTACTAGCGCTCAATAGGCACACAGTGAACATCGGCAGGGCAGGAACACATCTTTTCCCTTAGGATTCTGGGAGATCTCATGACTATTTCCCATATTACTCAAGGCAGTGTGACAGATCACTGTGGTGGGGAAGGGGGAGCAAAAAGGCACTTTAATTTGTATCTGCATACACATGGTGGTACAGAAAGCTTGTGAGGAAATGGACCTAACGGAGAACATGAGTTTTTCATGAAGCCCCTCGTCCACACCCATTTTCACAAACCCACAGTCCTCACTTGTATCCTGTGGGGAGCTGGGGTGGGTGGATGGGGCCGGTTTGGAGTGCGGCGCAGGCGTGGGTTTAGGTGCTTGTGTGATGGATACAGAAGCAGACGGAAATACATTTCCGCCTGGGAAGCAGTTGTCCCATAAGCCACTGACTCGATTACAGAAGTGTGACATTTACTTATTTTTGCCGTTTCAAACAGAAAGAAATCAATACTTTCCAATTATCTCCAAGGGGGTATTAGACTTCCTCTGTCATATTTTGTTTCCGCATCCCAGAGGGAGCAGGGGGAAGGGGGCAGGAGGGCACACTGTGAGAGAGCATGCAGCCTCTGTTGCAGCTCCTAGGCCCGCCCCCCGGCCCTCTCCGCATCGTCCATTCAGAAACCCCACCATTCACCCATTCATGCCTGCGCCTGTCCGAGTACTTGTCCAGGTGTGAGCCATTCAGTGATGATAAATTCAGACAGCTGCCTCTGATTTTGCAGCGCTGATATTTAGTGTGGGAGACAGACCACAGACACATTAATAGGAAAGAGATCAGATAAGTGCTGTGCAGAAGATGAAAGTCGGAAGGACGAGTTCACTGCAAGGAACCGAGTCCCTCTCAGCTCGGATCTGATCGCTGAGACCAAGGGAAGTGAGGGCTCTAGAACGAGGGAAAGGAGAAGGCCAGGGCTGGGAGGCGGGGAGGAATCTTGGGTGGAAGGGGCCAAAGATGGGCAGGTGGGGCTGCAGGAGCATGCCCTTGAGGAAGGAGAGGAGAAGTCTGGATTGTGCCCCGGGCCAGGCCATGCTGAACCTGGGCAGCCAGGGCAAGCTGTGTGGGTACTCGTAGAGGGAAGCGTTAGACAGTCAAGCCAGCAAGTGGTACGGTCTTACTTTGCTATGGCTGCTGGAAACCTACTAGGTGCCCAGTGAAAAATTCCAAGGAGGGATGCTGGGAGCTTGGAGCGGGAGAGTGGACACCCTCAGGATATATTTTGGGACCCCCAAGTTGCCTAGAACTCACGGAGAGCCACTAATGGATGTTTCTGGAGGAGGGGATGAGCAGCAGCTGAGCACCTGTGCTACGTAGAGCCCTGTTCTGAGTGTTTGACATGTGCTGTCTTAACCTGGACAGCAGACTCCAGTGTTGGGTCTAAGAGGACTCCCAGGCAGGGAATGAGTCCCCAGCCACACGTCTTCCCCAGGCTCTCATCCAATTACGAAGCCGGCCCAAGAATGCCCGGCTAAGCATTCCTCAACGAAGCAAGTGCGAGGCACGGTGCACAGGTTATAAATAACCGTTTCTAGCTGCCAGCTGCTGTTTGGGTTTGGAAAGGGAAAGAGGATCTTAGCATGACTTGTTTATCTCAGGTAATTTGGCAGTAAACCGGGCCCTGGGAATTCTGGTTACAGCGAAAATGCAAAGGAAGAGTGACGGGGATGTTGTTTCAGGCTTTCAGCAGAAGAATGGAACGTTGGGCTTGGAACCAGCCGGGAGGTGCATGTCGGCAGTGAAGGGAGAGGTGTGCGGCAGAGCCAGTGTGCACCTGGTGTTCCAACAGCCCTGCCCTCTGTCCAGCAGACTTCTGTTCTTTTAATGGGATGGCCTTAAGGAGGTTAAGGAGATGCCCTCAGAAGAGGCCCAGGGCATCCAGGTTTCATAAATACAGTTACTCCCGGAGTTGTCAGGAAGAGGGGTGAGCCACTGCTTCCAACACCTGCGTCCCATATTGGAGTGCCTGATTCAAGTCCCAGCTAGTCTGCTTCCTATCCAGCTTCTTGCTGATGCATCCTGGGAGGCAGCAGGTGGTGGTCCAAGTACTTGGGCCCCTGCCTTCTACATGGGAGCCCCAGATGGAGTTCCTGGCTCCTGGCTTGGCCTGTCCCGGCCCTGAGTATTGTGGACATTTGGGGAGTGAACCAGCGGATGGAAGATCTAATATTGTTTTTGTCCATCTGACTTCCTCATTGTACCCAGATGAAAATAAAACAAATAAACATAAAAAAAAAAGTCATTTCCTATTATCCATGGGGGACTGGTGCTAAGGCTTCCCCCTTCCCTATGCCACAATTCAAGGATGGCCAAGGGCCTTATATACCCTGGTGCTGTGTTAGCAGACGACCTATACACACTTCTACGCTTTAAATCACCTGCAGGCAACTTCCATTACCTCCTACGTGTAGATGCTGTGTGAATGGTGGTTAATACCAAGACTAGAAAGGCTGCATGTTCAGTGCAGATGTAGTTTTCATCTGAATATTTTAGCATTTATTTTCATTTAATTTAAGAGGCCGAGAGACAGACAGATATAGATTGTTCATCTGCTGGTTCACTCCCCAAATGCCAGGCTGAAGCCAGGAGCCAGGAACTCCAGCCTGGTCTGCCACGTGGGTGGTAGAGAACCCAAGTATTCGGGCCATCATCTGCTGCCTTCCAGGGTGTACATTAGCAGGAAGCTGGATCAGTAGCTGGAGCCAAGACTGAAACCTGTCAATCCAGTGTGGGAGGTGAGCATCTTAACTGCTGTGCCAAGCATCAGCTCCATCAGTATTTTCAGCCCAAGGTTCATTAAGTCAGTGGATGCAGAACCTGCAGATATCGAGGGCCGGCTGTCATGGTTTTGAAAAGTGGGATATTTTCTAGTCTTTTGTCTTAATTGCCTACTAGATTGAAAATGAGAAGCCTATTTGTTGAGCTTTAATTTTTTTTTTTAATTGCTTGTCCACATTAAACATGAGAAGCCTCTGTCAACGTTGGGACACAGTGGGTTAAGCTGCCACCTGTGGCACTGACATCCCATATGGTCCACAGTTCAAGTCCCAATTGATCCACTTCCTATCTAGCTCCCTACTAATGTCCCGGGGAAGCAGGAGAAGATGGTCAAGTGCTTGAGCCCCTGCCGTTCACACATGAGATCCAGGTGGAGTTCCAGGCTTCTGGCTCCAGTCTGATCCAGCCTGGCTGTTGTGGACATTTGGGTAGTGAACCAGCAGATGGTTCACTCTTCCTTTCTATCTCTCCATCTCTTTCTCTCTGTCACTCTGCCATTTAAATAAATAATTATCTAAGTAAATAAATAACATTAGAAGCTTTCTCAGAAGACTGGATTTACAATTTCTTTAGAAAAATTGAGTTCAGCAAGACCAAGTCTGTTCTGTCTGGGGAAGCTGGCAGCTGAAACTAACCAGCTATTCCCTGGATAGGGTGGGCACATACCTCCTCTCCAGGCGGTCCTGTTCCCACCCTGCCACTTCCTTCTGTCTGGCGGCTGCACACGTGAGTCTCGGTGAGTGCCAGAATCTTAGTCTCAGGGAGCATGCAGGAAGTTGGGCTGGAGCTGAGGATGTGCTAGGGTGCGGGTAGTAAGGGCAGTGGGTCCAGGGGTGCTTTTGCTCATGAACTTGGTGTGCAGACAAGAAGCAGGGTGTAGTGAGTGTCCTGAGCACAGGGTAAGCCCGTGTTCTTCCCGTTCCTTGCTCTGTGACCTTGAGCAAGTTGCTTTGCCTCTCTGAGCCTTGTGGCTTTGTTATTGCCACAAACAGGTAGGAAAGTCCAGGAGCTGTGACCCGGGAAAGGACCCTACAGTGGCAGGTGCACATGAAGCAATCATCAGACCTGATCCAGGTGAAATCACAATTCCAGAAAGCCCATTTGGACAGACCTTGACCTTTTTTTTTTTTTTTGCCCGTTGTCTTTGTTCCTTTTTCATCTTTTCCAGCCATTTTGTAAGAACATGACCTTCACCAGTAGCTGATTGGCTTAGCGAAGAAACGGTTGTTTCAATTTCCAGAAACTGTATTTTGCCATCATTTTGTTCTTATCTCTCACACATTACAGATTGATCTCTTAAAAGAAGGCGATTTGTCCTCCAAAAATAAGGTTTTCTCTTTCAGGCAAGCTGCAGTGTCCTGGGGTTCAGGGAAGCCATCCATTTCCCTGTCCAGGCTGCCCACCCGCTCTGGGGTCTACAGCGCCTCTTATTATCTTTTTTTTAAAAATTGAGTTCAGCTGTATTAGAGTTTTTCATCACTGTAACAGAACACCTGGGGCATGCTAACTTTATAGAGAAAAGAGGTTTAGTTAGGTCACAGTTTTGGTGGTCTAAGCAGCACGGTGCAGGCTCTGGTGAGGACACCCACCCTCCACGGCGCAACTTTGGCAAATTTTAGAGGCAGGTGTGTGTGGGTGAATCATGCAGTGAGGGAGGAATTAGGAGCCTACGTGGGGCTGGGAACACCAGCCAGAATTCCATGAGAAACACCTTAACCCCTTTTGATAGCACACTCCCAGTTGCCCTAAGGATTTTCTACTAGGCTGCACCTCCCAAAGATCCACACCATCATCCAATGTTGTCACCCTGGGAACCATGAACTTGGGGAGGGGAGGATGCTCAAACCTTATCCAAACTGTAGCATCAGCTTTTGGATATGTAATATTTTAAGTTTGAGTTTATGGAATAGGAAATAGATCCAAATAAATCATTCAAAAATTTAAATCATATTAAAGTCTACATGGAGAAGTCATTCCCCGGGTAATTATTTATACAAATAAAATCAATACAAGTATATATTCTTTCTCACCCGGTTTCTTGGAAAAGAGGTCGCATGCTCCATATACTTTCTGGCCCCCTCGTTTCTTCATTTAAAATATGGCCACCTCTTAAGGATTTGTGTGTAGTAGACTATAAGGATCTTGCTTGGTTTTTCTTCCAGCTTCACGAGCTCCCGTGCCATTGTGTGGATTCACCATATTTCTTCAGCAGTTCCATACCGATGGTTTTCTGGTTATTTCTGTCTTTGCTATTGCAAATTATGCTGCCGTGAACACCTTGTGCGTGTGCGTCTTCCCTGTTTGTGGAGGTGTTTCTTCACATTCCTGGTAGCGATTTAGCTGGCTCAAAGGGAACGTGCATTTGTGCTTTTGACAGTGTTGCCAAGATAACCTCCACACGGTTGGGCCATTTTGTGCTCCACCAGACCTTGCCAAGAATATACTGGCAAATCTCTGGATTTTTACCAATCCATCTAGGTGAGAGAAAGCAGCCCCTCCGTGGGATGTGTGTCTTGTAAATTACATTTCATAGGTATATCAGATGAGTGCAGCAGGAGCCCTCCGATGTGGCCAACAAGAGGACTAAGTTGCCTCGCGTTTTAGTAACCCAGTGGCAGCATTGTCACCCCACTGGAGAGAAGCGTGTTCTTTGTGACTGGGAGGTTCCTGCCTAGGCTTTCTCTGCCTATAGGATTTCCTCTGAGCCACTCTTGTTCTCCCAAGTCCAGCCTTTGCTGCCACGGCGGCTGAGCGTTTACCCCGAATAGTGTCAAGCCCGCCTCTCCACATTTGGCTTTGCACGCACCTTCTGTCTTCTGGGGCTCCTCAGGGCACCATCTGGCTGGAAGGGAGCCCCATCTCCACTGGGGAGTCATTTTCCTCAAACCCCTTTATTAATTGCTCGGGGCATCAAAGCGCAGTCAAAAGGTGCAATACAGCAGAGCTCCTTCACACGGGCTCCGTCTCCCCGCGAACTGTTTAGACTGTCTCTGTTCTCGCACTGGTCTCAGGACCAGGCTGAGGGAGTCTAGTCTGTGGTGGTTCGCAGTGCAGGCTCGGGCGGAATGGCCCAGATGGAAAGCGAAGCTCCTCCACTCGCCAGCCGTGTCCTGAGCTCTTTGGATCTCACTGTGTGTCCCTGACAAGTGGAATAAGAGAGTGCCTGTTTCACAGGGTAGCTGTGGGGAGTCAATGAGTTGATGTATTGCTCAGCCTGGAGCCCAGTGCCTGGCCCACTGTAGATCCTGACTAGAAGTGAGCTCCCGTGGTGACGGTGATGGCGATGGTGGTGATGATGGTGGCGATTAGGAGGCTAACAGAATGATGGTATTGATGGCAGTTAGCCGCATGCTGAGCCCTGAATCTGCATTTCTGTGACCTTCTACCAGCAGTTCAATCACTGGCCCTCAGCTTGGTTCTGTCCCTCTTTGCTTTGTACCCATGAGAATGGAGCTAAAGCAAGAGTCGGCCAGCCACAGCCCGTGGTCCACATCTGGTTTGCTGCTTGATCTTATAAGTGAAGTTGTATTGGAGCACAGCCACACCCATTTGTCTACTTGTTGTCTGTGGCTGCTTTTGGGCTATGGTGGCAGAGCTGAGGAGTTGCACCAGAGACCTTATATCCTTACAGCCTTCACAGTCAAGAGTATTTTCTATCCAGTCCTTTACAGAATAAGTTTGCTGAGCCCTGGTCTAAAGGAGTGGTGGTAAAGACGCAGGAGATGATGTCTCTGCATAGGTGCTGGCCGCATAGTAGGTGCCCAGTGTGTTGAAGCTGCATCCGTCAGGCATCTAACTTCCGTGAACTTGGTGCTGGGCCCTCGCCTGCACCCTCATCACTCTCCTCCCACCCGGAGAGGAAAGATGGAGTAGTCACAGTATGAATAGTTTAATTAAGAATACCATAAAATTATACCTTGCATATGTATTTCTATCATGTACTATACATTTCCATATGCACTGACATTACATATGCACATTCATCCACAGCAATGGCTATAAAAAGCCGTATCCCGAAGGCTGTACTTTACGGGAGGTGAAGGCTCTTTTTCAAAGGTAATTTTGACACTGATTTTTCCCTCGCCTGATGACTTCTGAAAGTCCTCCGAGGACGATGTGACTCCCCTCTCAATGGAAGCAGTGCTTATTACCTGTATCTACAGCAAAGTAAAACTGAAGCATCACAGTCTTGGGACCATTGAAAGGAAATTCTGAGTGCAGATAAAACCCTTCTAAAACCGTACGTGGGAGAATAGGACTGTATTTACAAAGATTCCGTGCAGTCACTTTATTTTGTTCGTTCTCTTTTCCTGCAGGCACACATCTATTCGAGAAAGTGTAGTACGCACGTATCATTTACATTCCATCTTATTTATTGCTTCCCAGCCCAAGCAGGCAGGTCACCTTGCAAAATGCAAAGGAACACCCCTTAATTCTGCAAGCGGCATATATTGATATTAATGTCACCTTCTTCCACTTCCCTGCCTGAGTTGTTGTGAGAATAAATGAGATAGAAGGTAGGAAGATACTCAGAGAAGCTAAGTGCAACAGACAGGCATAGTGTAACCTGGATGCAGCGTCTAGCTACCTGGAGCAGAGAGGCTCAGGGGTGTGGGGACTGGGCCAGCCTGTCTTCCAGGGCGGTTAGGTAACAAATGCTCGTAATTAGAGCGAATTGTCTTCATTGGAAAGTAAGCGAATTATTTTCCAATTTCATGAGTAAAGGAGCTTCTAATGAACTCCGGTGGAGAGATTTGCGTTCAAATTTCAGTAGTTAAGCTCTGTGTTCTTTGTAGTAATATTTTGTTTTATGGACCACCTTAATTTTTTTTTTTTTTTACTGTTCTTTATTGGTGTAATGGAATTTTAGAGATGAAAAGCAAACCTGGAGATGATTCAGCCCAACTCTCATTTGAAAAAAGAAAATAGGAGGAATCTATGGCCCTACAAGATCCTGTGACTTATCCAAGGTCCCACAGGGAGTAGTCAGCTGCGTCCAGGACTGTATCCATTGGAGCTGGTGTGATCAGGAAAGCAAGGGCATCGGCCAGACTGCAGGCGTGGCCACGTTCTTGCTTGGACTGGCTGTGTCCTTCCCGCTCTCTGCCCTTGCTCTGGGCCCTGCTGGTGTCTTGTTTGCCCCTCAGCACTGCTGGAACTCTCTGGGCTATCAGCCACCCTGGCCTCCAGCCCATTTTGTCTCTGCCAGCTCAGGCCTATCTCTGGCTCCTGGCTCTGCATTGTATGGCCTAAATATGGCTGGCCTGAGGGCCCCCTCGGAATCCTGGGGCTGACAGCCAGAGCAGGTGTAGCCAGGGGGTTCTGGGAGCTGGCCATACTAGCTCCTGCCCATGAGCAGCAGGCATTGGTAGGTGATGATCAAATACAACTACCAGATCTTCTGGGCCCTAAATCCTGGCCTCTTTTTTTTTTTTAATTTATTTATTTCTGTTTTGTGTGTGTGTGTGTGTGTGTGTGTGTGTGTGTGTACTTAATTGATGGACTGTGTTTTAGAACTTTCAGCAAAATGGAACAGAATGTACAGAGAGCCCCCATATGCAAACTCCCCCACCACCGGGGCATCTCCTCGTTGGCTCTTTTCCTCCCCAGATCCTAGGCTCTTTGTCTTAAGACAAAAAGAAAATGCATACAGAGAGAAAATAGTTTTCAGTGGGTGCTGTGAGACACAAAGGCAGGCATGCCATCCATTTCAGATGGCTCCATTCTGTGCCAGCATCCTGGCCTTCTCTGCTAGTCTGCCCCGAGGCGGGAGGCCAATGGCTGCTCACAGTATCAGAATTCCCCACACATACAGGGAAAGCCTGCCCTGCCTCTCTCTCTCTCTTTCTCTCTCTCAGAACCAAGTCCAAATTCCTGGGCTGGGATTCTGATCAGCTGCATTTGGGTCAGATTTGGAGTGTGGGCTCACACACAGGGATAGCTGCCCAGGAGACCCCATCCTGTGTCTAGGGAGGCGAGGGTGAGAGAAGAGGTCTGTTTACATTGTCACTAGGAGCTGAGCAGATAACCCAACAGGTGTCTACCACAACATCATACTGTTTACCTCATGCTTTCTAAATTCTCCAGCTACATCTTTTCTGAATCTTTTTTTAAGGTTTGTTTATTTATTTATTTGAAAGTCAGAGTTACAGAGAGAAGGAGAGACAGAGAGAGATCTTGCATTCACTGGTTTACTCCCCAAATGGCCTCAATGGCCAAGGCTGGTCCAGGCCAAAACCAAGAGCCAGGAGCTTCCTTTGTGCCTCCCATATGGGTGCAGGGACCTGAGGACTTGGACCATCTTCTGTTGCTTTCCTAGGTGCATTAGCAGGGAGCTGGAGGGGAAGTGGAGCAGCCAGGACTCAAACCAACACTCATATGAGATGCCAGCGCTGTGGGCGGCAGCTTTCCTTGCTACGCCACAATGCTGGCCCCTTTTGAATCCTTTTCTAATTCAGCTCCAGCGTTTGGCCATTTCTAGAAGCCCATCCTTGGGTCTCTTGGAGAACGCTCATCCCTTGAGCTTGGTCATAAGCCATGACTCTTCCTTGCCCCTCACTCATATGTAGCCCCCTGTAAGTGACCACATCCAGAGATGAACATCTGCCCTGGGTCTTGGACCCTACCTCTTGACTCTCATTAAGCTGCCTCTGACTTCTGAGTGCGCTGACCTAGCGGGACACATGGTATGGCAGTTTGGGAGCTGCACTGCTGACAAGCAAGTGACTCTTGTATCGTATTTTAAAACCAAGGCTGGCCATCAATTTTCCACCCAGGAATCCTGTTTATAATGGACCCCTCCGTAACAGTTGGGAAAACTGCATTGGGAACAGCCTATTTAAACATGATGATATCTGGCCATTGAATTTATGCTCGCTACCTTCAAATGTTAGTCTTCTGAGTTTTCCGAGAAAGGCAACAATTGTCTCAGAAATTGCCCATTACGCAGGCTGCCAGTGACGACCGCTCATTCCCGCCCGCACCAGCATGGAGGCGGGCTGCGCCTCGGTACGCACTCATCAAAGGTTATGTGTATGCACACGGTGGAAGGCATTTTTGTGGAAGGCGTTTTGTGTAATTCCAAACAATTTAATAAAAACGTAATTCAGCTGGGAAAACTACAGTCCGTGGGCCCTTTCCGAGTGCAGATGATGTTCCAGATTAAAGGACTGCAGGTTGGTTCATTATAGTCGAATCACATGAGTGTGTGAATTACCACTTTCCCTGCTGATGGCCCATTTCCAGAGTGTGCCATTTCCCCATTATAATAATAGGCTGCATTTTCTTAAAATCATTTGATTATGATTGGTCTCGTCTATTCAGTTTGCAAATAAAAAGCTTTCATGATCATAAACTAACGGTGGCCGTACAGTCTTCATCTCTGGTTCTGCTTTTGAACCGCTACAGGTCAGAGCCTGCGAAAGGCTGAGAGAGGCCGGTCCTGCTCCCGGGAGAAAAAGGAGGTAAATGAGTCCCTGGTGAGGGCTGGTGGGCGGCACCCCGTTTGAAAGCACCCAGGGGAGCAGGGTGGTGAGCAGATATTCCTGGATCTCCCACTCTTTTTGTCTCTTGAGCCGCGAGTTGGAATCCTAGGCCTGATGGTAGTAGACAGCTTACCAATCCAGTGTTGCTTGTCTTAACAATCTCTTCCTGAGTGTCTCAGCTTCGCCTCTGTGAGAAACCACTCCCAATTTCTAGTGACTTAAAACAACAGCCGCGGAACATGGCTTCCAGTTCTGTGCACCAGCACTTTGGGTTTCCCTGGCTGGTCCTCCTGGACGTCTGGCTCTGCAGAGCTCAGCTGCAGCTCACCCACACACATGCACTTGACCGACTGAGTGTCAGCTGGGGTGCCTCTGTGCCCCTGCACGTGTTCTCTCATCCTACAGCAAGCTGGCCAGGGGTGGCCACATGGCCGTGTTTCAGAGGTGTACTGAGGGCAGCAGCCGCTTCTGAGGCCCAGGCCCGTGGCTGGCACAGTGTCACCTCCGGCTGCTTGGCTAAGCTTCACATCACAAGGTCAGCCCTGATGCAAGGGCTGGGGAAGCAGGCCTCCTCTCCTGATGGGAAAGAGGACAGAATGTAGTGGCCATTCTTGAAAACTCACCTGCTGAGTATACCTGCTCCGGGGCCAGGCACCCTGGGGACTGGAACTAAGGGCTGGAGTTGGAAGAGATGGTTAGAAGTCAGCGTGAGAAGTGCCATCATGGAAGGATGCAGAAATCCGGGCACTGCACTCTGCCAGCAATGTCGAGCAAGGCTGTACAGAAACAGGGGTGTGTAGGCTGTCCCTCAAAGGGGAGTTTTCCAGGCCAAGGAAACAGTGTGGTCAAAGTCAGATGCCACTGAGCTGAGCATTAACAGCTGGGACCCACGGGTTGTTAAAGTGCCTTTTTTTTTTTTTTTTTTTGGTAAAGATTTATTTATTTGAAAGGCTGAGTTACAGAGAGGCAGAGAGAGAGAGAGAGAGAGAGACAGGTCTTCCATCCGCTGGTTCACTCCCCAGATGGCCGCAACGGCTGAAGCTGTGCTTATCCGAAGCCAGGAACCAGGAGTTTCCTCCGGGTCTCCCACGTGGGTGGAGGGGCCCAAGGACTTGGGCCATATTCCACTGCTTTCTCAGCAGAGAGCTGGGTTGGAAGTGGAACAGCCGGGACTCGAACCGGCGCCCATATGGGATGCCAGCACTGCAGGCGGCGGCTTCACCCGCTATGCCACAGTGCCGTCCCCAAAGGGCCCTTTCAAAAAGTCCCAGGATATGGGGGTGTAAATTTGAGCCTTGGTGGTCCATCATAAATGTCCACCAGACCTGAAATTCATCCACATCCACATACCAATGTTTTCATTGTGCAGTGACCTCGTCCCAGTGATTGACAAGGCAAAGGTGGCAGCAAGACTTGTTCCTTCTCTTGGTTCCACTTTCCTCGCCGTTGGCTCCCAGACAGCTCTGGGGAGCGACCTTGGGGTTGGACTGCGAAGTGCCTGGTGCCCTTGGCAGTGACTCTCGCCCTCCCGTTGTCGCCTTTCTTGACTGTAGCCAGAACAGCCAATGCAGGTTGAGGGCAGGGAGATCACTTTGGAACTTTGATGCTGCTGGAAAGATCTAAATGGTGGCCCAAGTGGACAATCCAGAGGCTGGGCCAGAGTAGACTCTCCCAGTCCCTTCCTGGAGGCAGAAGCAGGTGCCTGACTTCCTGCAAGGTCCTTCCCGGGGACTCTCGGGCTGAGAAGCTAGCATAGGAGTGAACACAGGCCTGAGGCACAGACCAGCCCCCAAGCCAGAGCGAATCGCACAGGCCTGCCTAGGCCTTGGGCCCTGGAACAGCAGCGGCCTGTTGATCTGCATCCAGAAATTCGCTGGGACACCAAGAAGCAGGGCAGCAGGCAGCTCACTGAGGTGCTTCTTCTCCCCCAACCCGCGATCGATCTCCCCCCCCCCTCTCTCTCTGTCTCTCTCTCTCTCTCCCCCTCTCCTTGTAACAGGACTCCCCTAATTGCTGCTATCCTCGTGCTGGTCACCAGAGAGCATTTCACATCAGTCTTCTTCTGAAAAGTGCTCAAAGTAAGGGAAAACAGTAACTCTACCCAGGTCTAACCTTGGAAGGTACTTAAAGCGGTTTCAAGCTCTCTGGAAAAGAGGATGCACTCGCTCTGTCTCTTAATGGGGCTTTTGTTGGGTTAGAGAAACAAAAGAGAAAAGCTAGTAGCGAGCTGCCAGCCCTCTCAGCCGAGAAATGGTAGCAGGCCTTTGCCACCTGCACCTCCCCTCTCGTCTTGGCATCTTTATTTGAAAGGCAGAGAGACATAGCTTCTATCTGCTGGTTCACTCCCAGAATTGCCCACAAAAGCCAGGGCTGGGCCAGGCCATGTCAGGAGCCTGGAACTCAATCTGGATCTTCCACTTGGGTGACAGAGTCACACTTGAGCCAGCATCTGCTATCTCCCAAGGGACACATTAACAGGAAAATGGGTGGGAAGTGGAGCCAGGACTTGAAGTAGGCACTCTGGTGTGGGATGTGGGCATCCTAAGTGGCATCTTACCTGCACCAAACACCTGCCCCTGGCTGCCCCTATAGATGGGGTGGGTTGCCCTCCCTGCCCGGTGGCACATGCCTGCTTCGTAGGAAACAGGTATACAGTGAAGAGGCCTGTGCTGAGGTCACAAGCTCACGTTGGAATTCCACAGTGGCACCGCCTGTCCCAGTGGCTAGGCCTCTTTGCAAGGCAGCTAAGTCCAAATCTCCGGGGCTGTAACTCGGGCAACAGGGTTTTTTAATCCCTTCCAAGTGTTCCAAAGTGCACACGCAACCAGTGCTTTTCCATGTATTAAGTAGCTCTGGCTCTTGGTCAGATGTTGACCATACACGCCTTGCCCGGCCCCAGGGGTGCCTCCCTGCCTCTTCCCTCTCAGATGCCAGTAGGCACAAATCAAAGAAAGATCAGGGAAAACCCCAGGTAGAGCCAGAGGAGGGAGGGAAGACTTCCTGGAAGAGGTGGACTGAATTGAGGCAATGGGGGAGTTATAGCCCTTGCTGAAAAGTGGAGCTCTGATGGTTGGCGTGGAGTCCACAGGTACTTCCAGCTCAGCTGCTTAAAATATTCTCCGCCTCATCTCTTAGCAAGTATTCATGGTTCCTGCCTGTGGAGATTATATAGTGTTTATGGTCCTCGCTCATGAATTATTAATGATTTTGAAATTGTGGTCATTGTAGTTTGCTCAAAAATCATTAGGAAGTAAATTTATCATACAGTGTTTTTAGGAAAGGAGAGAGAGAGTGGGAAAGAAAAAAAAATGAAATCACAGAGGAGGAAAAAATCTTATTCATTATCTAGTTCATCCCGCCAGCATCCATGCTGGTGCGCAGGCTGCAGTGGTGCTCACGGACAGGGGACAGTGGGCTGCACAGGCCAGAGGCCCCTGCGACTCTGAATTACCTAACATAGAGCATCTAGCACTTAGCAGAGAATAGCAGGCACTTCCCAGGCACCATTGCATATCCCAAGAGGGGTGCCTCCCTACCCCCGCCCCGGCTCCAGGCGCACTTCAGGCTGTGTGTCCCCAGACAAGTGGGCCAAGCAGGCCAGCTCCAGGGCCGCCATTCTTAACCACTCCGAGCGGTGATTGCCTGTCATCTTGCACAGTTGATTGGAAATTCCCAAAAATGCTGTGGACAGCCCACTCTTCTACAAAATTATTAATCTCACCCACTTAGGAGAAGTTAGGGCTTCCCCTTGCCTGCATGCATGCACAGGTGTGTACACACACACACACACACACACACCTTATAGACTCCCCACTTTTAGCAGACTTGGTAGAAGACTAGTGGCTCCTTTCATTTTTCCCAAGCAAAGGAGTTGGGGGGTCTCAGGACCACCACAGAGGTTGGGGACCAGGACCAAGGTGTTCTCTGGGGATCAGGTTGTGTGGACAGCCGTCTCTGTCCCTGCCAAGTGCCCCCATGAACAAACCTGGGCGCTGCTCTGAGTCTCTGCACCTTGTTGCCATCTTGACGCTCTTCTCTGAGCGGGGCCGATTCTTCTCTGGAAGCCTAGCTTCGAGGCTGGAGAGTCTGGTCAGAAGGATCTGGGGGCGTGCAGTGCCTCAGCCCTAGTTCTTCGTCAGTTTCTGTGTCCTTCCAGATATACTGCACAGCTCTGCAACTGTACAGAGCATGTAGTCTGTCTCCTTTGCCCACCCATTCACACCCTCCCCGGCTCACCACCATGTGGCATGTGGCACACGTTGTTTTGTTGCTGGACATGCCTTGGATAGCACTCCCTGGTGGGCCATGTGGGCAGATCTCCTTCTTTCCATGGCTGCATAGCACTCCCTTGTGCATGCTCCTGTATTTGGAACCAAGCAGATTTAATTTTCAGAAAGTAGCCTTATCCCAGAAGGACCTGGAGAAACACCTTATGATCAAATACACTAATGCAGGGGCTGGCGTTGTGGTGCAGTGGGCTGAGCTCTTGCTTGGGATGCCCACATGCCACACTGGGCTCTCTGTTTCAGGTCCCGGCTACTCATCTTTCAATCCAGCTTCCTGCTAATGCACTCCCTGGGAGGCAGCAGGCGATGGCTCAAGTAGTTGGGTCCCTGTCAACTCTGTGGGAGACCCGGATGGAGTTCTGGATTCCTGGCTTCGGCCTGTGAGTCAGCAGATGGAAGAGCAGACTGGGGAGTGAATCAGCAGATAGAAGAGCACACATTCTTTCTCTTTTTGTTTCTTTCTCATTGCATTTCAAGGAGATAAAAAATAAACATCAAATACACTAAGATATTTACAGCAAAATATGAATATTCACACTACATGAGAGAAATAAAGGCTACCCAAGTGCAATGTCATGTCAGTTCAGATCACAATTTGTACTAAACAATTGCATAAATGTATTACTGGTTCCCGCTTAATGACTATCTAAGCTGTTAATGGTCTTTTGCTCCTATGAGAATACTTTAAAGAATATTCTAAAGCAGATATCTTTGTGCATTTGCAGGAATAGCCAAAGGTTAAGTTCTTAAAAGTGGAATTATTGGATCAAAGGTTATGGGCTGGATTTAAACAGATGTTTCCAGTTCATCTCCTAACGATGCATAAGAGGGGCAGAGTTTTGTTCCAGGCTACCCCACAAAGAGCTGGCCAGATTCAAGTCCGACCGACCGTTGCAGCCGTCCCCACCTGGGAGCCATTCAGTGGCCACCCCTATAGTTCCCTAGTCCCCTCATCTCCAAGAGGATGGGAGGAGAGTGGTGCCATCAGGGGCCTGGAAGTCAGCTCAGGTGCTCCCAGCACCTGTCTTGGCTGATGGCAGGAGGCCCTAAGCCTGGCGACTCTTGGTGTACGTTTCCGACTTCACTATCCAGCGAGCCAACCAGACTTCTGACTTCTCCCTCCTCTTTCTTCCTTTTCCTCAGTTGTGTTCCCAGGGTTCTCGCAACTGCAGCCTTCTGAGGAGTCAGGAGCTGCCCTTTCCGAATTTGCAGATCTCAAGTGCTTTGTTTAACACATTTTTTTTTTTTAAGAAAATGCATGCTGATGAGGCTGTATTACAAGAGCCTGCTATGACAGTTGACATTCCAAAATCTGTGCTTTTCCCAGAATTAGTTCATATTTCTGGGCAGCAAAGAACCGACTCCACTTTAGATCCAGTTGCCAAATGCTTTCCCAGTCGCGAAAGCGTCATCGTTGGTCTTCCTGCCTTTGCGGGTCTTGATCTCTGGCTTTGAGAGCTCCAAGAGCGGGGCCCCTGGTGACACTGACAGCTTCTGATTTATGCGGGGTGGATCAGTCCCACAGAAGGTTAAAAGCTGTGGAGCAGAGTATTGGAGCCTGTGGACCTTGGAACCAAGCGGTCTGGATTCCTGGGCTGCCTGTGCCACTCAGGCAAGTGAGCTACGCTCCGTGCGACTCAACTTCACCCCGCTGTAAGGGGGAGATAGCATAGAAGCTGCATCACAGGGTTGTGGAAAGGGTTCGGGGAGTTCCCATGTGTTGTGGCCAGCCTGTGGCACAATGGGTTATGATAGCAGCATCTCATATCAGAGCACTGGTTCTAACCCCAGCTGCTACACATCCATCCCAGCTCCCTGGGAAAGCAGCAGAACATGGCTCAAACATGTGAAGTGCTTCAAACATTGCTATGGGCAGGCATGTGCCACAGTGTTAAGACCACTTGAGATGCACTTGTACCATATCAGAGGGCCTGGTGACAGACCTGGCTCCTCCAGTTGCAGCTTCCTGCTACCGCACACCCTGGGAGGCAGCAGGTGTTTGCTCAAGTAGTTGAGTCCAGTGTGAGAGATCCAGATGCTCCTGGCTTTGGCCTGGCCAAATGCATTTAGGGAATGAACCGGTGGATGGTTTCTCTTTGTCTCTATGCCTTTCAAATACATTTTTTTTTTAAATTTAGAACAGTGGCTATTATAAAAAAGATGAGTTTATTTTTGTACCAAATATGTATTTTAATATATATTAATTATTTGAAAGAGTGACAGAGAGAGAGAGAGAGATCTTTCATCCACTGGTTCATTCCCCAAATGATGGCAACAGCTGGGACTGGGCCAGGCTGGGGCCAGGCTCCAGGAACTCCAGGCTGGTCTCCCGTGTGAGTGGTGGGCACTAAAGCGCTCGAGCCATCATCTGCTTTCTTCCAGGCGCCCTAGCAGGGAGGTGGATCAGAAGCCGAGTAGCCAGGTCTCTCACTGGCACTCCAGTATGGGACGTGGTTGTCACAGAGAGTGGTTCCACCTGCTGCCCCACAATGCCTACATCATGATGCCAAATACTTAGAAATCTGTGTTTACAGGGAGGTCTGCAGAAAGTTCATGCAACCTGTGGATCAGGAATAAACAGCGTGTAGATTTCAAAATGTGGGGGGGGCTAAAGCAGACTTAGCTTTTCATTCCGTTTTCCCTGAACGTTGTGAAGTACCCTCGTGCTGGGAGCTAGTAGCCTGCTTACTAATCCCTTCAAAGTCCCAGGGGGAGGAGAAGTCTTAGCGCAGGATGAGGCCTGGGCGGGCGTGCCTGCCCCTTCCTCTGTCTGAAGAATGGCCCACATTCATTGCCGTTCCCTTGCCTCTGAATCCACTGCCCAGATGTAATCCGGGTGGGAGCTGCAGGTGTGTCTGCAAACGTGGTGCCCAGAGCCCAGGGTTAACAATGGCCAGGCCTAGCCGCGTGCCTTGGAAAGCAAGGAGAATCAATTTCTGATAAAATGCCAGGAAGGAGATTGACACGTCTAAAACCTTCCTGGTATCAGCTTAGCTTCCTGCGCGAGATTAAACTCTAGGAAAAAAAAAAAAAACCCATCAGAGAGCTGCAGTTTGCGGCCGGAAAGAGAGAATGTTGACAGCTTCCCCTTCCCGAGTCTGCTGTGGATAAGCTGCGTGCCCTTCAACATAGCATCATCAAAGTTGCCTCTATCCTGAGATCTTGGGCCTGAAATTGCCTTTAAAATGTCTCCTTTTGCTTCTTCCCTCCTCGCCAAAAAAACACTCTGGGGAAGAAATACAGAACAAGTATAGAAAAGAGAACTGTGCAAAGAGAAGGCGATTCCTGCAGGTTTGACCAGCCTTTGAGAACCATCCCTCAGGGTGGGCTGGGGTGGCTCTGGGGGAGCAGGGCCAGGGCCACAGCAGTGCCACCGCACGCGGCCTCCAGTCCAGGCTGCCGCCCCCCGCCCCGATGGCCCTCCTCTTCTCTGACGAGAGCCAGTGGTTCTGTGGTGTTGACTCCGCGGAGAGTCACAGGCCACATCTCTCGGACTCTGCCCAGCAGACAGAAGCCTCCTTCGCAGCAGCTGCAGCCAGAAAGGGGAGATTTGTGGCATTACCTAACTGAAAAGTGCAGGGGCAGGCAACATCAGGCATGGCTGGATCCAGGTGCTCTGATCCAGTTCCTCTGGACTCTGCCTTCTCCCCCAGCCTGTTCCTTGTCGGCAGCATGGTGACTGCTGGCAGCCCCAGGCTTACCCCACAGAGGCCAGATAGTGTAGAAGGACGAGCTGCATGGCCCAAGGAGGAGTCCCACCTCATCACTTCACCCCAAAGCATCCCTCCCACTGAGCCTCAGTCCCTTCAAATACAGAACGGGGATAATGCCTACCTCATTGGGGCTTCAGAGGTGCTTAGACAACATGCCTGGCACATCAAAAACCCCCTCTTCCCCCTCTCCTTCCTGTCATTGGTATCATCTCTTAACAGCTGCTGCAGCATGAGAGCTCTGGGCCAGCGCAGCTGTTGAGGCAAGCCTGCAAATTGAGACGCACTAGCTAGTGTCTGGCTGCACAGCCTCCCGGGGAGAAAGGGTGGCTGGGGTCAGTCTTGCGGTAAGCGCACGGTACCGAAGGGTGCTTTCCCAAGGGAGCAATCAGGAGCCCCGTTGCCAGGAGAAGGGAAGATGGATCGTGGGCAGGCAAAGAGCAACAGCTGTCAGCGTCCTGGCTGCTCTGCAGTGGGAGCGGTGCACCTGCCAGATGGCCGGTGGTTAAAAATGGCTTTCACATCCATTGTCTCCCTCACTCTTCGCGGTCCCCTGGTGAGGTAAGCCGTGTTAGCCGCGTCTTGCAAGGGAGGCCATCTAGGCTCAGTGCAGGGAGGTGTCTGCCTCTGCTGACACAGCCAGTGCCAGGCAGAGCTGGTTCCGTGGATGCTGGCAAAATGGCAGGAGCAGATCGCTTTGGAGGGCAGCAGCGGAACCTTAGGCAAGTTCCTTAGCCAGCTGGGGCTCAGGCTTTTTTTTTTACTTTTGAAAGAGATCAATCTTTTATCTGCCAGTTTGCTAGTTCACTCCCCAAATGCCCACAACAGCTAGGGCTGGGCCAGGCCAAAAACCAGGAGCCCCAGCGCTCACTTTGGTAGCCCATGTACTAAAATTGGAACCATGCAGAGAGGATTAGCATGCCTCTGCGCAAGGATGACATGCAAAGTCATGAAGCAGTCCATATTTTTCTGACAATATATTCTTCTTTCCCACAAAAAAAGAAAAGGAATGAAGAGGGGGAAATAGCAAGGACTCTAGGGGTCCTAGTAATGTTTTGTTTTTAATTTGGGTGTTGGCTATGAGTGTGAACAGGGGACAAAAATCTCATCTGTATACTTCCATGCATTTCTTTTGCATGCAAAATGCATTTCAATAAAATGCTTAAAAAAAAAAAAAAAGCCAGGAGCCCAGAACTCAGTCTGGGTCTCCCATGTGGGTGGCAGGGGTCGGAGCCTTTGAGCCATCCTCACCTGCTGCCTTCCATCGTGTGCATTAGCAGGAAGCTGGAATTGGGGGAGCAGAGCCCCAACCCAACCCTAGGCATGCTGGTATGGGTGGCATTTTGTCTGCTGTGCCCAATACGTGCTCTAGTTACTGTGTCTGTTCAGTGGTGCATGACAGTGCTTCGTCCCCAAGGTGTGTGAGGACCCCGTAAGGAAAAGAAGAGGGAGTTAAACACAGGAAGCCTAGCCCCGCTTGGGACGCTGGTTGGCTGTCCTCTTGCCAGGAGACTGCCGAGACTCCTAACCAGACAGGAGGATCTCGCACGCCTGGGACTACAGGGTCGGGCAGGGACTAGGCAGGCAGGGGCAGCAATGGCGGGATAATGGAAGCTGGCATGGTCTGATGCTCACCGCCCCCAACTCAGAGCAGTTAAGACCTGGATCCTAACTGGAGGCCACTAAAGAGACTGAATGTCACCTCCCCGCCTGCACTGAATAATTCAGACAAAACCCATGAAGTAAGGGTAGTGAGGTTTAACGAAGTTCTGGGCTGCTTTTACTAGGATAACTGCTTCAACTTTTTTTATTTTAATATATAAAAACAACTCAGAAAATTTTCTGGGAAGTAGGGGTACGGATGGATGGGCATTTGGCGCAGCACTTAAGATGCCTCTTGGGATGCCCGCACCCCATATCCGAGTGCCAGTTTGAGTCCCAGCCCTGCTTTTAATTCCAGCTTCCTGCTAATGAGCACCCTGGGAGGAAGCAGGTGTGTTGGTTCAAGTACTTGGGACCCTGGCACGAACACAGGAGACCCAGGTTGAGTTCTTGGCTCCTGGCTCTGGCCTGGCCCAGCCCTGGATGTCATGGGCATGTGGGGAATGAACCAGTAGATGGAAGATCTTTCTCTCTGTCTCTGTTTCTGCCTCCTGGCTTTTCAAATAAATAAAAATAACTAAATCTTAAAATAAATATCCTTTGGGCCACCCCTGCTTTGTTTTTGCTCTGGGAGGTGATTGGGTACATAAGAGGTAGAACGGCAGAGTGGGCCAGGACAGGACCGGGGTCTGGGTTAGGCGGCCTATGTTTGCTTACTTTCCAGTGTTATTTTTAGTTTATTAATTTATTGATATATAATTTATGTACAATAAAATGGACAATCCTAAGCATATACTCCTAGGAATTTTTATAGATAAGTACCTCTATGTTAGCACTGTCCACATAAAAAATAGAATATTTCTTTTTTTAAAAAAGATTTATTTATTTTATTTGAAAGGCAGAGTTACAGAGAGGCAGAGGCAGAGAAAGAGAGGTCTTCCATCTGATGATTCACTCCCCAGATGGCCACAACTGCCAGAGCTATGTCAACCCAAAGCCAGAAGCCAGGAGCTTCTTCCAGGTCTCCCGTGTGAGTGCAGGGGGCCAAGGGGTTAGGCCATCTTCTACTGCTTTCCCAGGCCATAGCAGAGAGCTGGATCAGAAGTGGAGCAGCCAAGACTTGAATCGGCGCCCTTATGGGATGCTGCCACTTCAGGCCATGGCTTTACCCACTATGCCACAGTGCCAGCCCCTAGAATGTTTCTTGTACCTCAGGGGCCTTCTGTATGTCTCTCCCAGTTAATATACCTCTTCAAAGGTAACCACTATGTTTTATTTTTAAGATTTACTTATTTATTTGAAAGGCAGAATTACAGAGAGGCAGAGGCAGAAAGAGACAGGGAGAGAGGTCTTACATCTGCTGATTCACTCCCTAAATGGCCACAATGGCTGGAGCTGGACCAACCCAAAGCCGGGGCCAGGAGCTTCTTCCAAGTCTCCCATGTGGGTGCAGGGGCCCAAGGACTTGGGCCATCTTCTACTGCTTTCCCAGGCCATAGCAGAGAGCTGGGTCAGAAGTGGAGCAGCCAAGACTTGAATTGGTGCCCATATGGGTGCTGGCACTGCAGGAGGTGCTTCACTTGCTTTGCCACAGTGCCAGACCCAGTAACCACTATCTTGACTCAGGTTGCTATAAATGGAATCTCAGAGCAAGTACTTTTTGTGTCTTTCTTTTGCTAAACGTATCTTGAGATTCATTCACATTTTTAAATGCATCAGCAGTTTCTTCTTAGACCTGCAGTTCTTAGAAACATTAAATTGCAAATTAATTCAAGTTCATTGTCATTATTAAGTTTTCACATTTGTACATGTAAATAACCTCTCCCCTTCAAGTTCTGCTCAGTCTCCTTCCTCTCCATAGAAATAACCTTTGTTACCAACTAGATGTTTATCCTTTTAGAGGTTTCTCTAGTCTTGCATCTCCATTCATTGTTTCAGTTAGGAGTCCAAGTATCAGAAAACCCAACCAATAATGGCCTAAACCAAGGGTCAGCAAGATTTGTCTGTAAAGGACCAGATAGTAAATAGTTGAACATTTGCAAGGTACCCACTGTGTCTCACAGGCACTCAACTCCACTGCTGAGCGTGAAAGCAGCCAGAGACATTATGTGAATGAGTGGGCATGGCCATGTCCCACTAACACTTTCTTACAAAAGGAGGCAGCTGGCCAGATTTGCCTGTAACCATCATTTGCTGACCCTCGCCTTAAAAATAGGGGTTGGTTGGGCTCCTACTACAAGAAACCTGGAAATAGCCTCATGAGGAAAGCAATTTACATTTCTACCAAAAATATTCGAGGAAGCCTGTCATCTAAAACCTTGCCCATAGTGAATATGGACATTGTTTCCACTCTTTTTCAGTTCTCTTTGCGTTTACTCCTGCATTTTGGGTAAATGCCTCCACCTTGTCTTCCAGAGCACTGATTTTCCCTCTGTTTCTATTCAGTGTCTTTTGCTTTTTTGTTTGTTTGTTTAATGATTAAATCTTTTATTTGTGACTTCTAATTCATCCTTTTCTGTAGTGGGCTCCTCCTGCTTCGTGGTCACGATGTCCTCTCTCACCCATTTGATCATATGTGATGTATTTTAAATGCCTCCACTTGCATTGTTACCTGTTGTGTGGTTGTTAGTTTTTACACAGGTTGAATAGTCTATATCCCAATTGCTTGGGTCCAGAAGCGTTTCAGATTTCAAGGATTTTTGATTTTGGAATATTTGCATAAACTTTACTGTTTAAGTGTATCTTATCTTAAAGCCTTGTTTTATAAAGATTTATTTATTTATTTGAAAGGCAGAGTTATATAGAGAGAGGAGGTGACACACACAGAGAGAGAGAGAGAGAGAGAGAGAGAGAGAGAGAGATCTTATACCTTCTGGTTCACTGCTAAATGGCCACAACAGACTAAAAAGGAAGAGAGAGAGAATCTTCCACCTGCTGGTTCATTTGCCAGTCAAATCCAGGAGCCTGTGGCTCCATTTGGATCTCCCATGTGGGTGACAAGGGCCCAAGCTCCTGGACTATCTTCTGTTGCTTTCCCAGGCACATTAGCAAGGAGCTGGACTTGAATCAGTTCTCTAATATGGGATGCCGGTGTCGCAGGTGGTAGATTTACACTGGCTCCCAAATCTAAACATCTTCGGTGCCCATGTGATGCTTACAAAGTTTCAGCTTCTGGAATATTGTAGATTTGGGATTTCTGGTTAGGGCTGCTCAACCTGTATTTGTTAAATTGGGCCCTGTCTTCCATGGTGTTAGTTTCCCTGGACCACCTGGAGCTCCGTGGACACGTGCTCTTGTGTGTACTGTGACTTCCTGTTTCCTTGCCTGTGGATGGATTGTGTGCCGAGGACAGAACTTGGTAAAGAAGAGTGATGCCAGCCATCCATCTTCGGAGCTTGCTGTCTTCCTTTTCCCCTGGCCACGGCCTGCCTTTCTGTCTTACAGCACCACAGTCAGAGCTCCAAGGGCTGGATGGACCTTAAAGAGCTACCCGCTAGTATGCCCATGAGTTTTCAGCGAATCTCTTTGACCTTCAGGCTGGACCTTGTCTCCCTGGGGAATGTGCTGCCTCCCTCCTGCCTTTGTAGCGGTCCTGCCTGGCTTCTGCTTTGGCCTGTGTTTCTTTTCATTAGTCCAGTCCTGTCTGTCGGCCATTTCCCAGGGCTTCTTCAGCAGTTTTCACTGGCTGGTGACACCACTCTTTATTTTCCTTGCTGTCATAGATGTTAAATGGTGTCATTTCTGGGCACTCGGGTAGGAGAGGCTGAGGGGTGTCCTTGCTCTTGGTCTTCCCAGCTCAACTTATTCTCAAGGGGACTTCTTGATAGAGTTTTCACCTTCCCGGTCACCTTCATCTGGACAAGTTCATCCATCTCCAAAAATACACTGTCTCAGGACCAAACAGAATATTCCAGCTGTGAACCGCTGAGCGCAGAATGCAGGGATGAAGGGCACATCCTAATGAGCACCGAGTTCGCATTCTGTGCTCCCTCACCTCCCTGAGCCTCGCCAGCCTCACCTGTCAAGTGGGGAGGATGGTGATAACGCCCACATCACAGGGCTAGTGAGGGGATCGCCCGGAACAGTGGCTATCAGGTGTTCAGTGTGGGGCCCAGCACACAGTAGGTGCTCAAGCATGGCTGTGCCCTTCCTCTCTCAGTGTGAGCAAGTAGTTGTGTTGGTAGGAGTTTCTGGCAGCCACACCAGCCTGTTAGCCCATACTGAGCAAGCCCAGGCACTGGAAGCCCCCTCTTGCATGTCACGAACCTTTCCCGTGCTACCCACCCCTCCCAGCAGCTCCCCTTGTATGGAACGTTTATCTTGGCAGTGACACATTTTACTAAGCTGTTCTCACTCCATCTCCAGCCTGTAGAAGTTGATCTGAACTCAGATTCTATCACCCAGTTTTTCCCATGTGTTTCTCATCTGAATATCATCCACAGACTTAATAAACAACCTTCCACAGCCAGACCCAGCCATTGATAAAATTACAGTGTGGTGTAGGACCAAGGACAGGGCCCCTTGGTATGCTCCCCCCCCTTCCCGGGAGGACTAATTTAGATGCCCCGGCAAAGTGATTCATCTGTCCCGTTCCTGTAATAGCGTGTCCTTGTGGCTTGCTTATCATAATAATATTAAAGACCGTGTATTGGTTGTTATTTACCGAGGCCAGACATTGAGGGAAGTGTTTTTCATACATTGCTTTCTTATTTCTTAGAGCCACTCTGCAAGGGATTTGTATTACTTAGGACTTGGTTAAAAAAAATAATAATAATAAACTCCATCAAATTTAGCAGAAAGGGAACTAAATTACTGCATCACAGGGCTCTGAAGAGGGGATGTGTCACAGGAGCCAAGAGCGAGGATGCATCTGGGTGTTAAGAACAAGTGAAGGGGCCAGCACTGTGGCGTCCTACGCTAAGCCTCCGCCTGTGGCGCTGGCATCTCATATGGGCACCGGTTCATGTTCTGGCTGCTTCTCTTCCAATCCAGCTCTCTGTTTATGGCCTGGGAAAGCAGTGGAGGATGGTCCAAGTGCTTAAGTCTCTCATGTGGAAGACCCAGAAGAAGCTCCTGGCTCCTGGCTTTGGATCAGCTCAGCTCCAGCCATTGCGGCTGTTTGGGGGTAGACCAGTGGATGGAAGACCTTTCTGTCTGTCCCTCTCTCTGTAACTCTGCCTCTCAAATAAATGAGTAATTTTTTTTTTAAAAGCAAAGAACAAGTCAAGGCTGGCATTGTGGCACAGCAGGTTAAGCCACCACTTGCAATGCTGGCGTTCCATATCAGAGAGCCAGTTCAAGTCCTGGCTCCTCTGCTTCCAATCCAGCTTCCTACCAATGTGCCTGGAAAGCAGCAGATGATGGCCCAGGTACTTGGGCCCCTTCACCTATGTGAGAGACCTGGACAGTTCCTGGCTCCTGCTTTGACCTAGGCCCCAGACCTGGCTGTTGCAGGCATTTGGGGAGTGAACTAGGAGATGGAAGATCTGTCTATCTCTTCCTCTCTCTCTCTCTGTCTCTCTGCCTCTCTCTCTCTGTCTTTCCCTCTCTCTGTTGTTCTGCTTTCAAATAAATAAATTTTGTGTCACTTAGGGCTGGCCAGTGACTCAAGCCAGGGAGCCACCCTGTGTCATCATCATGGTTCAGTCCTGGAGCCTCTGCGATCCGTGGTTGTTTGGTTGGTTGGCTGGCTTGCTTATTTCTTTGGTGACTTGGCTTACCTCAGCCTGGCAAAGGGCTCAGAGCCAATTTCACAGAGGGACTTGATACTAAAATTTACCGTGCAGACTCGAGTCCAGCAGGGCTCGGTTCAGACACTAGCTCTGTCACCTGTCATCAGATGACGCTCTGTGCCTTGGTTTCCTTAACTGTGAAATGGAGATAATAATGGCTACTTTGGCAGTTGTTGCAATGATTTAATGAAATAATGCCTGCAAGCCACTCAGCAGAATTGATGACTCAGCACAGAGCAACGGACTCTGTAAATAGCAGCATTTTAACAACTGTGCAGCAACACAACGGAAAGCATGGGAGGCTACAGGACAAAGACTTACCCTTTAAAACTTATTTATTTAATTGATTTGAAAGGTAGCAAATGGTTCCCTTTCTAACTGCCTCAACAGCCAGGGCTGGGCCAGGCCAAAGCTGGGAGCTGGGAACACAGTCCTGGTCTCTCACACTGGTGGCAGGGACCCACATATTCAGTCATCACCTGCTGCCTGCCAGGCTGGACGTTAGCAGGAAGTTGGCTCAGACTCCAACCCAGGTGCTCTGGAATGGGATGCAAACACGCCAAGCATCTTGTTAAACTTTGCACCAAACACCTGCTCCAAAGAGAACATTTTTAACTCAGCCCACAGGACAAGGGGTGAGAAGTGGTGTGGCCAGAAGGTCAGGAGGCAGTGACATTGAAGCTTGCTGGTCTGGAGCTTTGGGGTAAGGTTCAGAATGATGGATAAGAAGTGGTGGTGGGTGGGGATGGCATTGTGACACAATGGATTAGGCTACCACCTGCAACACCAGCATCCCTTGTGGGCACTGGTTCAAGCCCTGGCTGCTCCGTTTCCAATCCAGCTCCCCGCTAGTGTGGCTGGGAAAGCAGCACAAGATAGCCCAAGTGCTTGGACCCCAGCACCCATGTGGGAGACCTGGCTCCTTGTTCCTGGCTTTGGCCTGGCCCAATCCTGGCTGTTATAGCCATTTGGGGAGTGAACCAGCAAATGCAGATCTCTCTCTCTCTCTCTCTCTCTCTCTCTCTCTGTATCTCCCTCTCTTTCAAATAAGCATATCTTAAAACAAAAAAGAGGAGAGGTGGTTACATGAGCCTATGTAGGAGTTCAAGGGACCTCTGGGTAGTTCACTGTGGTGGAATCCAGCATGTTCAGAGGAAATGGGTCACTGAAGCTGCCAGCATTCCTCTGGGCCCTACGGAGCAGGCTCTGCTCATCCACTCGGCAGCTGCCGGGTGCCAGGCACTTGCCCACGCCTGGACATTCCCCAGTGAACAGCAGACACAGAGCCACACCTTCATGGACTAAATGTGAGGTATCAGAAAGCCCATGGGTCTTCAGGAAGGCCTCACTGTGAACCTGAGCAGAGACGGCAGGCAGATGAGAGCAGCCGCGCAGATCTCTGGGAAAAGTTGGCAAAAGTGCCAAAGCCCTGGGGCCCTCGGTATCTGTGTGGCTAAAGCAGAACGGACTAGGGACAGGGCCGTGGGAGACAGGACAGAGGGCTCAGGGGCAGGCCGTGGAGGGCCTTGTGGCCGTCTGTCTGCTCTGTGAGAGCTGGGAGCTGGGAGCTGAGGGGTTTCCTCTTCCTGTGCTCCCCACTGTGTGGGGGAACAGATGGGGCAGAGGGAGGGGTTCAAGGCAGACATCGCACAACCTGCGAGGGGTGATGGGGGCTTGTTCTGGGAGGGGAGCAGGTGAGGTGTTGAGAAGGAGCGGGGCCGGGGCTTGTTGGGTGGGAGAGAACAAAGGAATTAAGAAGGTGCTGAGCTTGGTGTCTGAGCGGCGACGGATTTCTCATGTCCTGAGATGCCAAGGATTGAGGGCAGGTTGGAGGGGATGTCAGGAATTTGGAGTAAAACCCACAAAGCCCTTGAGTGGGTGATGGATAAGGAACTGGATTCAGGGGAAAGCGTGTTGAGCCGAGTTTGTCTGGAATGTGGAGCCACTGATGATTTTTTTCCCTTTTGGAGGGGAGATGTGGGAGGGGCAGAGGTTATTACTCACATGCGTGATACCAGAAAACACCTTCCTCTGAGACGTTCTTTGTAGCCTTCTGCATAAAACTAAAATCCCTTTGCCAATTCCCATCCCTTCCTGATCCCTTCCTGGAGGAACTGTTGCCATAAACTTGGCAGGGATCCTCCCAGAACTTTCTCTGTGCATTTATATACCTGCGTATACCCATAAAATATACAAGGGAGTCTTCCAAAAGTTCATGGAAAATGTATGCTATGAAAAAATTTTGCACCAAAATAAACATCTTTTAATCCTATTTTCCACAAACTTTTTGAAATTCCCATATATATATATATATATATATATACATTTTTTTTAAATGTGCGTTTTCTTACTTTGTCATCACATTGAATGTGTTTGGCAGTATGCTCCTGGAACTTGGAACTGGCCTATTCTTCTTAGACTGTGTGTCTTGAAGATTTGTCCTTGTTATCTAGCCCTTTTTAAAGGGCGATTGCACAATATTCCCTGGTTGCGCAGACTGTGGGTCACGGAGCTGTTCCCCACTTGGAGGACTTGGGGCTTATTTCCAGCTGGCATTTGGCACATTCTTGGCCAGGCAGCAGTGTGACTCTTTCCTTAGGTTGGATTCCAAGGGGCGGCATGGCCGTGTCTGAGTAGGTTGAAGCTTTGCAGGGTTTGGTTTGGTTTTGTCTTGTTTTAGGGGAGGCTGCATCATGGCTCCCCTGAGCGCCTTTGTTAACTTACTTGCGCAGCCACGGGCAGGTTCTCAGGGAAGGAAGCCACCACGCTCTGAGCAGAACACAGTGGCTGGAAGGAGTGAGCAGGAAGCTGAGAGCGCATGGAATGTGTGGGCTGCTCTTCCACTCTTGGGGACCTGTGTTTGGCGGTGGGCATTTGGCACAGTGGTGAAGACCCAACTTGGGACACTCACATCTCATATCACAGGGCCTGCATTCAAGTCCCAGCTCTGTACTGATGCCAGCCTCCTGTTAATGTGTACCCTGGGAGGGCACAGGTGATGGCTCAAGTCAGTGGATCCCTGCCGCCGACGTGGGAGAGCTGGATTGAGTTCCTGGCTTCTGGCTTTGGCCTGGCCCAGCCCTGACGGTTATGGACCTTTGGGGAGTGAACAGGTGGATAATGGAGCACGTTCTGTCTCTCTGTGTGCCTTTCAAGTAAAATGAAAATAAAGGACTGGCATTGTGGCACAGCAGATTGAGCCATGCATGGCCTGCAGTGCTGGCATCCCATATGCATGCTGGTTGGAGTCCTAGCTGCTCCACTTCCTATCCAGCTCCCTGCTAATGCACCTGGGAAAGCAGCAGAAGATGGCCCAAGTTCTTGGACCCTGTACCCATGTGGGAGACCTGGAAGAAGCTCCTGGCTCCTGGCTTAGCCTGGCCCAGCCCTGGCTATTGTGGCCATTTGGGAAGTAAACCAGCAGTTGGAAGTGTGCACTCACTGTCTCTGTAACTTTGCCTTTCAAATAAATAAATCTTTTAAAAAAATTAAAAATAAGTAAAAATGAACAGAAAATAAAGAACATGCTTTTGGAGAGGACACAGGCCACCACACTAGCTAAAGAGACTCTCCCAGTCCTTTGCTTCCCTCCTAAAAGCAGCAGCCCAGCCTGCGTGCCTGGCCTTCTTCCCCGCCTCACCAGCTTCAAGTCATCCCCTTTTGACAAACACCGGCAGAGACGTTGTCAGACTCTGTTTTCATCAGAGTAGGCCAAGCCTTCTGTCACCGGGCCCCTCACTCTGCCTTGGTGTCCTGGATCCTGCCTCACGCCACCACCTGGTACCGCTCCTTGCCTGCATCCGCGATGACACCTTCAAGGGCTGGTGCACTAGTGAAGTGGTGATTGTCACCGCCTGGCGCCTGTTCTGAGGGTGTGATTGCAACCCCTCTCCCGGAGCCAGGCCAAATCCTACAACCAGCTGCTCTCCCCAGAAACAGTTTAGCTCAGCCACTTCCTACACAGAGAAAGGGAAGTTGCATCCTTAAAAAAAAAAAGAGAGAGATGTCATTTTTTTTTTCTTTGTGTGAATTCCAGGTGGGTGTTGGCTTTGTGGTGAAAACTGCTTGCAGGGTTAGCTGAGGGAGCTGGTCTGGGGTCACCTGTGAGTTTAGCATTCACCATAATTAGAAATATTAAAATACCCTTGCTTGCTTTATTTGAGAGGCAGAGAGGCAGTGACAGAGCCTAGAGCCCCCATCCACTGATTCATTTCCCTACATGCCCACAACAGCCAGGGCTGGGCTAGGCTGAAACTGGGAGCTGGGAATGCAGTCCTGGTCTCCTCCATGGGTAGCAGGGACTCAGGTACATGGTGCCATCACCTGTTGACTCCCAGGGTCTGCACCGGCAGGAAGCTGGAATCAGGACCTGGAGCTGGGAATCAAACCCAGGTGCTCCCATGTGGAACGTGAACTTATTAACCAGTGCCTTAACCACGAGGCTGGGCACCTGTCCCTAGAAACATTTCAGTGTCTCCAGTCTAGTCATTAACATTTATCAGGCATATATTAGGGGCCAGCGCTGTGACGTAGTGGGTGAAGCTGCTGCCTGCAGTGCCAGCATCCCATCCCATATGGGCTCCGGTTCAAGTTGCAGCTGTTCCACTTTTGATCCAGTTCTCTGTTATGGCCTGGGAAAGCAGTGGAAGATGGCCCGGGTCCTTGGGCCCCTGCACCTGTGTGGGAGACCCAGAAGAAGCTCCTGGCTCCTGGCTTTGGATGGGCTCAGCTCCAGCTGTTGCAACCATCTAGGGAGTGAACCAGCAGATGGAAGACCTCTCTCTCTCTGCCTCTGCCTCTCTGTAACTCTGCCTTTCAAATAAGTAGATAAACCTTTTTTTTTTTTAAAAGCATACATTATGTGCCAAATAATATTCTAACCATTTTATATTTATATAGTGGAGGCTTCTAATTATCATCCCAATACTTTTGCACATTTTTTGAGATACAGTTCACATAACACAAAATTTACCAGTTTAAAATGTACAATATTTAGTATATTCACAATGTTGTTCAGCCGTCGCCACCATCTGCTTCCAGAATGTTCTCGACACTTCACATGGAAAACCTGTACCTATCAGCTGTCAGTCCCGAAGCCTGCCTTCCCCGTCCCTGGTGACCAGTGATCTCTTCTCTATCTCTATGGATTTGCTTGTTGTGGACATTATGTAGAAATGCGATCATAAATATGTGACCTTCTGGGTCCGACTTCTCTCTCGGCGTAACGTCTCCCGTTCCTCCCGCACTGTGGCTGATAGTGCTCTCCTGCTCCCTGTGACTGTCGTGCACTGGATGTGGTTGGTTCCCAGCGTCTGTGTGGTGCTGAGAGACTGAGGGGCCTTTAAGAGGCGTCTGGATCACGAGGGAGCTGCCCCCAGGAAGGGGCTGATGCAGTTCCCATGAGAGCTGGTTGTTAGCAGAGCGAGTGTGGCTTCCTCGCCTTCCTGTCCTGCCAGGCGCCCTTCTCTCCCACACACGCCTGCTTGCTCTTCTGCCCTCCGCCCTGAGGCTCTCACCAGAAGCCAAGCACATGCTCATGCCATGCTCTTGGCCCTCCAGAGTCAGGAGCCAGAATCAGTCTGTTTCCTCAGGTGTTTTGTTACAGCAACAGAAAACAGAGCAAGACAGTGAGCAAGTAAAAGTCCACTGAATGGGCGTACCACAGCCTGTTCACCCAGTCACCTGCTGACCGACAGATGGGGCCCTTGCACCTTTGTGGCTGTTGTGAATGGTGCTGCTATGCATCATCCTGTGCTTTTGTAATTCATTTTATTTATTTATTTATAAAGTCAGAGAGAGAGGGAGAGAGAAAAGGGAAGTGAGAGAGAGAGAGACAGAGGACAGAGCTGTCATCCGCTGGTTCACTCCCTGAATGGCCAAGCAATGGGCCTTCTGTCCAGCTCTCCTCACTGGGTAGCAGGGCTCACGTAGCTGAGCCAGCACCTGCTTCACCTGCTGGTCCCGAGGGTGCACAGCAGCAGGAAGGTGGCATTGGAAGCAGAGCCGGGACTTGAACCCTGGCCCTCCAGAATGAGATGCAGGGATCCATGCTGCACGGCATCTTAACTGTGCAGCCAATGCCCACTCCCGTCATCCTCGCCATGATAGTGCAAGTGCCGTTTTCCATTCCTCCTGCCAGGCCAGGGTCCACAGGCTGAGAGCCCTTGGCATCGGTGGGCTCCTCTTTCAGTTTAAGGACCTGCGTTTGGAGAGAACACAGGCTTCTTGGGGGAATGAAGAACCTCTCCTGGTCCCATTCTTCCCTCCCGGAAACAGAGCAACATGAAAGAGAACCTGTCTTGCTCTCATGCTGCATGCCCGGCGTCTTCCCTGCCAGCTAGGTGCCATTTCTAAAGGGGCCTCAGCGTCCTGAGCACCCCCTTGGCTGCTCAGCTGGCAAAAGAAGACCCAGTGATTGAGGGCCCTGTGTCCCACCCCTCTACGGTGACCACAGCTCAGAATTAAAACCCGGGGCTGTGACCTGAGGAATTCATGGTGTTTTTGAGACTTGAGTCTGGCCTCTCTGAATTCAGGACTGTGTAGCAAGTCCTTGCTGAGTCACGATGATCTGTCCAGCTCAGAAATGCAGGCACACGCACCAAGTCTCAGCCCTGTCCTGGGAGCTCGTGGTCAGGGAGGAAAGACGCGCTGTCTCAGGTTCTGCAGGAGCTGTGCCTGTGGGTTTCCCGGGGAGGGCTCATGAGAATGACACCTGTAGAGAGTGAAGGGATGCAACAGGTGCTGGGTGGGGATGGCTGGTTCTTCCCAAATATCCCCAGCTGAGGCAAGGAGCTGGGGTTTTTGTAACCTTGGCACCAGGCAGTATCCCACGGCAGGGATAACCCTGGGCATGATGGGTTTCCACCTGGGAAGGGGCCCAGCTGTGAGCCACCAGCTGCCATCCGTGCTCCGGCAGTGATGAGTCGTCTGGGGCTGCACTCAGCTCAGTGCCTAAGGCCGTGTCTGTGTGCCCTGGACAAGTGCTGAGAGGAGAGGGGTCTGGAAATGCCTTGGGAACTCAGCTGAGGCAAGGCAGGACCCTGCCTGGGATGGGTACTAGAAGAGAAGAAGCAGTGTGTCACTGTGCTGCAAAGGCCTGAACCCCAAATGTCCACATGGTGCCAGCCCATGGCTGCTCCCCTCGGGGGCTGTAAGGGCCCTCAACATCAGTGGCGGCACTGCCTTCCAGTTCCACAGGCCAGAGCCAGACTCATCGCATTACCTGCCTCCCCACTGCCACCTCTTCCCAGCGCGTCACTAGGCCACTGTGCCATGGCCCTGAAAATCCCTTCTCCCTGCCTCCTCCAGGCTGGGGACCCCTGTGGTCAGAGCACCTGCAGCAGCCTCCTGCCTGCTCCCAGCACCCACTCTTGGCCACCCCAACCCTGTTCCAACTCCCACCCACCCCTCCAGTAACACAACGTAGCTTCCTTGGGGTCTGGGTGTCAGGCCAGTACTCCCTGCCATGGCCACGTGATTCTTGTGGTCAGTGCCGGCTACTCCCTTTGTCTCCTGGGCTGCAACCCCGCTGGCCTTCCTGCGCCTACTCTGATTGCTGGTGCTGGTCGGTGGCCTTCACATGGGGTCCACTTTGCTGGGCTCACTCTCCGCTCTCTTCTACTTCACCTGCGCAGGCTGCAGGTTTTGGTTGTGTTGTCATCCGTGGGGAGGCTGCATCTGTCCTCGCCAGGCATGCATAGTCAGGTCTCCCTTTTCAATCCACTCATATAACACGCACCTCCACCTCCGCGATGTTGGCATCATGCATTCGATGGTTGGGGCGTGGGGGGGGGGTGGACTTGTTTAAAATCCGCCTTGCTCACTCACTAGACCACTGGCTCCGTGAGGCCAGGGAGTGTGTCTTGGGACAGGATTGGAGGTGCGCCATCCATCTGGGAGAAAGTAGGCAGGAAAGGAGCTGGGAAAAGGGAAAATTCCTTAGACCAATTAAATTCAGTAGTGTTTATTTAAGCAAAACCAAAACAATTTGAATCAGGCAGCTCCCAGAACCAGAGCGAGTTCTGAGACGCCAGCCAGCCCGGGATGTGATCAGACAGCATTTGTAGAACAAAGAAGAAGAGACTAGAAAACAATTTAATTGGCCACAGCTTAGTCGACCAGTTGGCTGGTTGCAGCTTAACTAGTTCATTGTTTATAGCTTAGTTAGTAGGCCACGGGCCCTCCTGCAACAGAGCAGAGCTCTGTGATTGCAATTAAACTCTGTACCGGCTTGGTCTGTTGGACCCATGCACAGTGCCAAGTCCAAATAAATCCATGGCCTCCTCCAATCTTATTTAACAGAACAGAGTCCCAGACAGTCAGGGAGGGGACGGGGGTGGTGGTGAGAAGGAACTTACATTATATTTCACGATGGACCTTATCTCACATGGCCAAAATCGTGACTGTGGGGTGTGCAAACATGAGTCCCATCTGGGGCCCTTGAACCCCACCTAGCTGCCCTGGACTTGAGAGCGAGGTCTCCCTCAGCACCTTTGCCCTCACCGAGCCTAAAGCGGGCCCAGGATGTCCAAAGCCAGGATCCAGCAGCATTCTTTGAGCCCCCTCCATCCCAGCCCCGAGCCAGGCTCCAGGGTCTCCTGCAATCTGCTTCCTGTGTGTCTTCCTAGCCCCTCCCAGAGCCTCCCCACCCTCCAGGTGAGCCCCTTGGCAATTCAGCGCCCTGTCAGAACCCCGCACAGCCCGCGCAGAGCACAGCCAGACCCCTCAGCACAGCCACTGCCCACGCTCTTTGAGGATGGCGACTTGGGCTTCCGCCCTGCCTTTCCTCATGCTCCTCCTCCTTCCTTCCCTTCCACAAATCCCTCATAAGCTCCTTGCAAATGCCAGGGACCCATGTGGTGCTGGGAGATGAGTGAGCAAGCTGGCGCTGCCCGTGCCCTCGTGCATCTGGCATCCCCATGGGGGCTGGGGGAGACCACAGACAAAGGAGGAGAGATGCTCCTAGGGCTGAGCCAATCAGGAGAGGCTCCTGGAAGAGAAGGCGCTGGGCCAACCCTGCTCACTCTTGGCGGGGGGGGGGGGGCATTCAAGGCTGGAGAAACAGCAGTGGCAATGACCTTCAGGAGGCGTGGCTACTGGGATGGGGTCGGGGCCAGACTAAGTTCATCTCTCTATAATCCTTGGCACAAGGCCCAATCAGGAGGAGCTGTAGAAAATCGGCAAGAGAAGTAGGCTTCTCCCTCTTCAGGGCCAGGGGCAGCATGAGGGGATCTGCTCCCTGGGCCTGTGCTGATGGGCGCCATCTTGGGAAAGATATGCTGGTTGAGCAGTCCATTCCCTGAGAAGGAAAAGTTGCCTGATGCAAATTGGGTGGATGGAGACGGATTCAGCCATGGCCGCCACTCTGCCGGCAGGCGCCTGTCCTGTCCTGCAGGACTGACAGGCTGTGACAGGTGGCAGCTGCCCTCCGTCAGTGTCACTGACAGCACCAGCCTGGCCTAGCAGTGTGGAAGCAGTGCTGGCCTGCTCCGTCACTGTCATAGACTGTACAGTGCCGACCTGGACCCTCTCCCGGCTCTCCTAAGGAGTGGGGCGGCCTCAACCCTGCTGAGCTGCTCTTGCCTTGGCCTTGACCTTAGTAACTTCAGGACTTGCATAAGACTTAGGGGAGATGAGGTCAGCCCCCCAGCAGCTCCTGGGCCGCCTCGGATGTGGCAGGAGTCCCAGCCCCTCTTCTGGCCACACTGGACTCTGAGTGCCTCCGAAGACACGCTGAGCACACCCCCACCTCAGTACCCTCCTAGAAACCCCCTGTGTTTGGAACCCCTCAGGGGTTCACCTCCTGCCTTCTCTGATGCCCCTGGCCGAAAACAGCCTCTCCCCTCCGTCCCACACTCCATAACACTTGGCCGTGGACGTACTGTAATCACGGTACTGACTTCTTGAAGTGTTTAGTATTTGGGAAGCAGAGAGAGAGAGACAGGCTTCTCCCATTTGCTGAGTCCCTTCTGAAATCATCACTGGAACACGCACCCATGACCTCAGAGACCTGTGCTCCTTGCTGTCTGCATTGTCCAGATCAGGGCCTGGCCAGAGCAGGTGCTCATTAAACAGTGAACAACTGTGAGAATCCCCCCACCCCAAGGCTGTGTGAACTCGGTCCCCTGCGTGCGCTTTGCTCAGGGGGCCTGGCGGCCTTTCCTGTCTTAGCAGCTCCGTATTTATGTGTGTACTTACCTTCTATTTATGGCACGCGCTAATGATTTTCCATTTACGGCGTTAATGGAAAGTTTCCTTTTTAACGTAAACTCATTCAGGATTTACAAAGTCTTCTCTATTTGCCAGGATAAGAGAGTTGATAATACACAACTGCAATCTCGCAAGAAAACTTCCCTGAGCATAAAAAGCAATGCTGATTATTTCCCATCAGATTTGTATTGAAAATGAGTTTTTCAGGGAGCTGTGGAAAAAAAAACGTATTCCTAAAAACACAGCGTCTTTTGTCCTGGAATCTAAGAAGAAATCATAGATTCTGGGCCTCTGTGTATATATTGGTAGCGGTAAAGAGAGGCACATAGCAGGAAAGGTAGTAATAAGTGTGAGGCTAAGACACTCAGAGATAGCGCAGACTCCGCCTCCGATGAGCCACCAGGCATGTGCACAGCATGCAATATTTTGTTAGGACGTAACCCACCCCCCAGACTCCGGGAACGGGAATGTTTGCTGCAGCGTTTTCTTGTCTTTCTTTCCACCTGAAGGGGGCAGTATCAGCCACTGCTTTAGGTCTCTCTTGCCTGGCTTTTGTTTGCAACATTAAGAACACTGGATACAAAGTGTTTGTGGTTGCTTTTGAGGGAAGTGTTAGCAAGTGTAGTGCAAATAGGCTTAGCCTAACAGCTTTTCACTGGACTCACATTCCCTATGGACTTAGCACCCAGCACTGGGATGCAACAGAATTGCCACAACAGAGGGGTTCTCTTTCAGGGCAGGTTTTGAAGGAGAGTAGGGGTTTTTTATTGCCAGGTACGGCTGTGTTGCCTTTTACTGGGGGTAGGGCCACTGAGAGCATTCACGAAGGAGTCATTTAATCCTCTATTGAATGTTTCTCTGAGTCCTTGGATTCCTCTGATTCATTTGGGTCAGACACTGCTGTGTATGAGCCCTACCTCTGTGCCTCCTAGGACTCACTCAGGTCATTCTCTCTCACACACACATGCACGCATGCACACGCACACATGATTCAAACCGGCTCGAGGGAAGAAATGAACGTATTGGGCCACGCGCCTGAATAGTCCAGGCATGGCTGGATCCGAGTCCTGACCACTGTTGCGAGGACCCGGGCCCCTTCAGGTCTGTTTCTCACCGTCCTTGACTCTGCCGCCTCTGTGTGGATTCACTTTGGGGCAGATGTTTCCTCGTGGAACTAGTTATGTCAGAGGGAGACTTTACCAGCAAGCTCACCCGATGCCTGGGTTAGTCTGTTGGCTGGGCATGCAGGCCTTGCCGTGAGCCAGCACCTGGGCCAGCGTGGGTCATGTGCCTGCCCTTGGAGCGTGGGCGTGTTATCTCCATCTGCGCTCTGTGGGTTGAGGGTGGAGGACAGGGGTTTTCCTAAGGGAAACCAAGGTGATGTAACCAGGAGAAAAGGAATAGAAACCGAGCCGACAAACAGTCGCACATCTGCTGTCTCTAGGCGTGGCCTTCAGGCGATTTGCTGCAGCTTTGTAGGCCTCAGTTTTCTCCTCTGTGAAATGGGGGCGTGCTCCCAGAGCACAGGATTATTGTGAGACCTGACTAAGCACCCACAGAGAGCATATGGGCGGCCCAGAGAGCTGGGCCCCAGGAACCAGGAACATTCTCTTATTACTCATAAATCGTACCTCAGCTAACGTGGAGTTAATGTCACAGCAGATTAAGTCACTGCTTTGGGCCGGCATCGCGGCTCAATAGGCTAATCCTCCACCTGCGGCGCCGGCACACCTGGTTCTAGTTCCGGTTGTTCCTCTTCCAGGCCAGCTCTCTGCTGTGGCCCAGGAGTACGGTGGAGGATGGTCCAAGTGCTTGGGCCCTGCACCCGCATGGGAGACCAGGAGAAGCACCTGGCTCCTGCTTTCGAATCAGTGCGATGCGCTGGCCGCAGTGCGCTGGCCACAGCAGCGCGGCCATTGGAGGGTGAACCAACGGCAAAAGGAAGACCTTTCTCTCTCTCTCTCTCTCTCACTGTCCACTCTGCCAGTCAAAAAAAAAAAAAAAAAGTCACTGCTTTGGGACAGTGGCATCCCACATCAGAACACTGGTTCAGGTCCCGGCTGCTCTGCTTCCGATCCAGCTCCCTGCTAATGTGACTGGGAAAGCAGCAGAGGTTGGCCCAAGAACTTACTTAGGTCCCTGCCACCATGGTGGGAGACCAGGATGGAGTTCCTGACTCCTGACCCAGCCCTGGTTGTTGTGGCCATTTGGTTTGGGGAGTGAACCAGCAGATGGAAGACCTCTCTCTCTCTCTGCCTTTCAAATAAATTAATTAATTAAAAAAAAAAAAAGGTGTGGAGCTGGGGGAGGGGGTGGGGTTGCTGGAACCCAGGTATATGAAGGGGCCCTGTGAACACAGATGCTGTGTCTGGCAACCTCCTTGTTAACATACTCTGAGGTGCTGTTTTTCTCTGCCGCGGGCTGCTGCCTGCGAGGTGGAGCTACAGCATCCGCGAGCCCTGGCGGCTGGCTCTGTGCTCGCTCTCAACAACTCGTTAATGCAGCGCCGGCCTCCACACTCACTAAATCAGCCGCGTTTAGGAGAATTCCACTATTCTGGCCTCAGAGGAATACGTGATCCCTGAAATATGGAGTCTGCTGAGCGTCTTTAAGTATAACTGATTCATGATGTTTCTTTCCAGTTTTCCTTTTTTTTTTTTCTTTTGCCCCCAGAGAGAATTAATAACATGGCCATTGATAAAATTCTACGCCTCCTCTAGGGCTAGCATTAGGGGTAACAATGACAAGGGTAGCAAGAGCGACAGTGAGAATTTGCCTTCATGTCACATCTCAACTCCTTAGACTGTTCACCGGCCGTAGCTCAGACCTGGAATCCCTCCTTGAAGTTGGGCACTGCCTCTGCCCGGTCGGGGAGCAGCTCATGCTGTGTCTGGTTCCCAAACCCATGCAGGTGCTCGTCCTGCTGCCCGGAGGCCCTGTCCCTTGCTTGCTGCCCGGGCAACCTTTTCCACTTTCAAATCCCAGTCTGCTTTCAGACAGTACTTATCAAAGGGCCCCCCTCGTGGTCAGGTACTGTTCTGGGGGCTTGGAACACACCAGGCACAAAACAGACAGAGCTCTCTGGCATCCAAGATTTTCATTCTAGCATAGGAACCACGCGGAAGCCTCATATATGGAAGGTAAATCAGATGTTGTGTTAGCGGGGTTTGAACGGCGGCTGCTGTATGTGCACAGCTTGCAGTGGTCAGGGAAGACCTCACTGAGGAGGCCTTTTTGTTTTTTGGTGTGTGTGTGTGTGTGTGTGTGTGTGTGTGTGTGTGTTTGAAAGGCAGAATAACAGAGGCCGTTCATTTGCTGGTTCACTACCCCAGATTACCACAAGCCACAAGCCAGGGCAAAGCCAGGAGCCAGAAACTCCATCCGAGTCTCCCACGTGCATGGCAGGGGTCCAAGCACTTGGGCCATCTTCCGCTGCTTTCCCAGGCTCATTAGCAGAGAGCTGGATCAGAAGTGGAACAGCTGAGACTTGAACCCGTACTTCGAAATGGAATACTAGTGTCAACAGGAAGCGGCTTTACTCATTGCGCCACAACACCAGCAGGGCCAAGTCTTGAAGAAGGTCCGCAGGTGGAGTGGTTTCCTGGCAACAGAGCACTCCGAGTGGAGGGACTCATGGGTGCTGGCAGTACTGGGATGAGGAGGACGAGTGGAGCGGTGGCAGGCAGGCCAGAGGCCGAATTGAGATCCCGTGTACAGGGCCCTGGGAGGGCCTTGTCCTTGACTCTGAGGGGGACGAGAATCCACGTGGAGTCCTGAGCTGGAGCCACGTGATTCCACTTTAAGTCTTCCGGCCCCTGGGTGCAGCAAGGAGCGCTGACTGCAGGGATGAAGGCGGTGCAGGCGGCCAGTGTGGGAGGGGAGGCAGGGAAACGGCAGATTTTTGGATAGGATAGTTTCCCCTTATCCACGGCTTCCCTTTCTGAGTTTTGGTGAGGACTGAAAACCCTACATGGAAAGCTCCACGAGGTCGCTGAGTGGCAGGATGAAACCCCACGCCCTCCTGTTCTGTCCTGCCCAGGACGTGAATCCTTCCTTGTCCAGTGTGTCCATGCTGTGTAGGCTGCCCACCCGTAAGCCATCTCGTGTCTACTGTTGCAGTCTAGCAGGGCTTTTGTTCACAGAACCCTTATTTTACTTCATTTGGCCTCAGTGCGCAAGAGTGGTGATGCTGGCAATTTGGATAGGCCATGGAGAAGCTGCGCAGTGCTGTGTGTGTAGGGTTGGTACTCTCCTTGGGGTCTGGGAACACGTCCTCTGTGGTTGGGGGGGGGTGCTGTATGCAGTAGTTTTCAGGTGGAGCTGATGGATGCAGTGTGCCAGGGAGGGAGGCAGGCGTTGAGAATGGCTGCAAGGATTGGGGCCTGCCTGAGCCCTCAGAGGCCTGCCTTGTCCTCTCATTCTGACCCTTGCTACATTTTGTGTGTTTTGTTGCAATTATTTGTCCCCTTTTCTGGGTCACAGGTGCCTTAAGTAGGCTGATGAAGGTTCTGGACCCTGAGACTCAAACACCCTTGTGCATACCTTTATTTATTTAAGATTTATTTATTTGGGGGCCAGTGCTGTGGTGTACTTGGCTAAGCCTCTGCTTGCAGCGCCAGCATCCCATATGGGTGCTGGTTTGTGTCCCAGCTACTCCTTTTCTGACCCAGTTTTCTGCTGTGGCCTGCAAATTCTGTGGAAAATGGCCCAAGTGCTTGGACCCCTGCACCCACATGGGAGACCCAGAAAAAGCTCCTGGCTCCTGGCTTCAGATCAGCCCAGCTCTGGCCATTGTGGCCATTTGGGGAGTGAACCAGTGGATGGAAGGCCTTTCTCTCTGTCTCGCCCTCTCTCTCTCTCTAACTCTACCTTTAAAAAAATTGATTATTTATTTATTTGAAAGGCAGAGTGAAGGACCAAGAGATGCAGAGAGAAGAGTGGTCTTCCATCTGCCGGTTCACTCCCCAAATGATCACAACAGCCAGACCTGGGGCAGGCAGAGCCAGGCCTAGAAACTCCATCTGAGTGTCCCACATGAGTGGCAGGGGCTTAGTCACTTGTACCATCTTCTGCTGCCTTCCCAGGAACACCAGCAGGGAGCTGGATCAGTAGTGGAGCGGCTGGGACTCAAGCCGGCATTCTGATGTGGGCTGCCTGTGTTGCAGACAGCAGCTTAGCTGTGCTGCAATGCTGGCCCCCGTGCATTCCATTGAATGGGTGTTCCCAGCACCGGTGAGCTTGCATGCTCCATCGCATTTGCAACCTGCACATGCACAGCAGAGGGAGCCTTTTGTACACCACATTCGACATGCCTGGGGGTCATGCAGCGTGGCCCCGGACCATGGATCATAGGTTAAGTACTGTCTACACAGGCAAGTTGGAATCTCAGTATACACTAGCTCAGAGCTTCCGGTAAACCCTGCCTACATCCGTAAAAGGGCCGGCCATAGGGTATGCACTTGACAAACATTTGCTGAAAAGCAGTGATGATAAAGTTGGCATTTTGCAGAGCCGTCACCCCTTTGTTGGGTGCCTTGAGTGTACATCGCTCCATTCTACAAACTAAAACCTCAGCAGAATGAAGTGTGCCAGGCTAGCGAGGCAGCGGCTGGTGTGTGACCTGGGGTTGTGCTGAGCATTCGCCATGTTAGGTGTGGAAAGGGGTTAGTGATGTCAGCACACAGGGAGTGCCTAGACGCCCTACGCAGCTAGCGTCAAGAAGCAGGGAAGCTAGGCCCGGACCCCGGGTGTCTCAGCTCCCTGTGCCATGTCCTTTCCTTCCCCGTGCTACAGTCTGCCCCTGGGAGTTTGTCATCCACCCGGAGACTCAAAAAGAAGGAAAAGGACCCTGTATTACCTGTACTTGTCTCGTCGTAATCCCTGTAGCAGCCCAGTGGGGTAGAGCAGATTAAATACCCCCGTTTGACAGACGAGGACACTGAGTCTCAGGAGAGACTCACCCCCAGGCTCCAAATCCCCGGGTAATTAGGGAGCAATACAGCAATACTATAGTTAAGTGCTAGCAAGTTAGCACTTAATTACGTACTATTTCACACCATGTTGTATATAATTTAATACTAATTACAGGGTTTCAGGAAGAACTGCAGTGAGGGGGGATGAGGGGAGGACTTTGTGGAGACTTTGGGGACTGAGCTGGGCCTTGAAGAGTGTGAGTGGAGGCTGGAGGGGCAGGGGAGGGGTGGGCTAGGACAGGGAATGGAATGGTGAAGGTGCTGGGTTAGGAGCTAGCAAGGGGAAGGGCTCTAGGTAGCGCTGTTCCCCTGATGGGATTCTGTAAGTGCAGCTGTGACTTTATAGGGCCAGGTACCACGCCAAGTCCTTTCCCCCACCACTGCATCCAATCCACAGTTAACCCCATGATGGAAACAAAAGTCCAACCGGACGGCTACTGTTGTTACTCCCATTTCACAGACAAGGAAGCTAAGTAGCTAAGTGGTGGCATCGTGCCTTGGAACCATGTCTAGACTCCGTATTCTTCTGACTCAAGTTCAGAGACAGTCTGGCTAGAGGGGAGGGTATTGTCAATAGTGGGGAGTAAGGGCAGCTATGCAGGGGCCTTGCTACTCAGAGTGTGCTCTGTGAGCCTTACCCAGGAGCTCATTGGAAGTGCAGGTGCAGGGGGCAGGCAGTTAGCCTAGCAGTTTGGACTCCTGCGTCCCACATCCGAGTTCCTGGGTTCCATACCCAGCTCTGGCTCCCGACTCCAGCTTCCTGCTAATGCCAACCCTGGGAGGCAGCAGAATGGCTTGAATAATTGAGTTTCTGCCACTGATGTGGGGGACCTGGATTGAGCTGTCCCAGCCCTGGCTGTTGCAGGCATTTGGGGTATGGATGGGATCTCTCTCTCAAATAAAAAAGATATATAGAAATTCAGGCTTGGGCCCTCCCCAGAGCTACTGAGTCAGATTCTGCATTTCCCCGCAATTCCAGGTGACTTGTATGCACGTCAGTGTTTAGGAGGCGCAGGGACTTCTAGTCTTTCTGATGCTATCTCCACCCTGGCGGAGGAGAGATGATGCCTCCCGTGGAAGGTCTGAGGTGACAGCCCCGAGTGGCCCCTTACCGACGGACATGTCTTTGAAGTCCTGCATTTCATCTAAAAATGTCACTGGAAGTCTCATTCCACACCTTAATACATCCGTGGTCATTTTCCTATTTCAAAATGGTTATGTAAATTGCCATGGAGTAGGCTCCGTGTTCTGGAAGGCTGCATGGATGAGTCTCCTTGTATCTCAAATGGGGTAATAATAACCACTTCAAGAGCTGCTGTGAAGATCAAAGGAGAAGCGTGGATACAGAAATGCCACATAAAACCGTTTGCACAGTACACATGTTGTTGTTCTGGAAGGAACCGAGAATCCTCCCTGGACTCAGTAGCCTGCAAACCACTTCTTCCCCAGGGCCAAGGTCTCCTGTACCGTGCTTGTACCGTGCGGGGTGAGGCAGGACTCAGTCCCAGCAGGGCCCGAGTAACCTCCGTGGGCACCTCAGGAAGCCAGGAAAAGTCATTGCTAGCTTTTTTTTTTTTTAACTTTTCTGTAATTTCATAGTAACCTCCTTCCATATTATTGCTCGCTTCCTAGTGGTCAGATCAGCCAGCAGGAAGCCCTGGTGAAACTCAGGCTCCAGAGACATCAGGAGAGACGATGGGGGCACTGCATCCTGTTCCCAAAGGGAGTTAGGGTCTGAGCAGGCTTTGGTTCCCCAAACTCACGCCGACACGTAAACCCCCGTCTTAGGTTAACTGTCTGTGGTTAGTGGTCAGTGGATTAGGGTGGAGGCTTCATCCAATTACGGTGTCTGTAGGTGGGACCTTTGAGAAGTGACGGAATTGGATTCAGCTGCTAGGGCGGAGCCAGTGAGAAAATCGTGATGGCTTTGTTAGGAGAGACTAAGAGGTGGTAGATGTAGAGGGTGTTCCCTATGTCTCTGCTTGGATCGCCTTAGGGTCCTCTCTCCCCATCTTCTGTCCTCTCCAGATGCCTGAACCAATGTGGCTTGCCCGGTCTTGGACTGTGAACTTCCAAAATACAAGCCTCTGCCTTCCTAGGAAGCAACTCGGGCCCGGGAGGCGGGGGGCTATGGTGGCAGGGAAGGCGCTGTGGCACATCCCTTATGGGCGCCAGTTCAAGTCCTGGCTGCTCCACTTCCCAACCAGCTCCTGGCTTCAGCCCAGCCCAGCCCTGGTTTTTGCAACCATCTGGGGATGAACCAGCAGATGGATGACCTCCCTTTCTATAACTCTGCCTTTCAAAATCATAAAATAAATCTTTAAAAATAAAAAAAAGCAGCAGCAGCTACTCTGGGGTATTTTTTCCAGTAGTAAAAAGCTAACTAATGTGTGGGGACAGAGAGGAAGGACTCAAGGAGGAGAAGTGGAGGTGACAGAGGTGGAGGGAAGCAGATGGCAACAAGCTGGGCTGATCTAAGAAATGGGAGGAGAAAGAGCAGGTTGGTGTCTGCGCTGATGGCGGAGTGACCTCTGGGTGCCCTGTCCACAGGGTCCTGTCTCCCGATCAGAGGGGAGAAGCAGAGAGGAAGAGACAGGCAGACGCTGACTGTCCTCGCCTGGGGCAAGGATGAAAGGGCAGGCAGAGAGCTTGTGCAGTCCTGGAGACCGGGGAGGGTGAGAGGGCAGCCTGGGGAAGGGTGCCTGGGCAGTTCCTCCTGGCCTGGAGCCGATGGAAAGGGTGAAGAGAAGAGACAGTGTATGTAGCTAAGGCGATCCTGATTCAGCCTTGGGGAGTGTTCTAGTGGAATACTGGGGTTAAAGACAGATTTGGAGAAGAAAAGAATGATGGGATTGTCTTCTCCCTCCTCTCTCTCTCTCTCTCTCTCTCTCTCTCTCCTGTGCTGTGATATTCTTTAGAATTCCCTCACAAATCGCATTTCCGTTACAGATGTCCTACCTATCAGTTAAATCCTCACCTCTTTAATTTGTGGTAACCTGTGACCCCGTACCAAGGTGATATTGTATCTTCAATCCATTTTTTGGCCAAAAGTTATTTAAGAAACAGCAGATTGCAATGCATCATTTATAGTCTAATTTCGTTTTGTTTGAAAGTGGCTGTGTGTGTTTGTGTGTAGCTGGGTATCTATGTATATTATGAATAGAAGGAAACATCCAGATGAGCCCTTATCATGTCAGTGGAGAGCTGTCTTGGTGTGTGCCTGGGTCCCTTGAGATAGGCATAGTTGATTATATATATACATATATATTTTATTTGATAGGTAGAGTTATAGACAGAGAGAGAGAGACAGAGAGAAAGGTCTTTCTTCCGTTGGTTCACTCCCCAAATGGCCGCCACGGCCGGCGCTGCACTGATCTGAAGCCAGGAACCAGGTGCTCCTTCCTGGTCTCCCATGCTGGTGCAGGGGCCCAAGCACAGAGAGCTGGCCTGGAGAGGAGCAACCGGGACTCGAACCGGAGCCCATATGGGATGCTGGCGCCACAGGCGGAGGATTAGCCGAGTGAGCCACAGCGCTGGCCCCTTGTAGTTGATTATAAATTATTCCTCCGTGAAGCTGTACTAAATCATAATAGGGGTTGCGTCTGATGGTCAGATCTTGGCGTAGTTCCTAAAATCGTTGACTGCGGATAATAGAAACTCAGCTGAAACTTATCAAGCAATAGCTGAGTTGTCCAGATAACTAAAGGTGTGGAGTGGCTCCAGGGGCTCAACTTACGTCATGAGGAATCTCTATTTGTTTATGAAATGAAGAGAGAGAGAGAGAGAAAGAAGGATTGTCTATTCACTACTTCAATCCCTAAATGCCTACAGCTGTGGCCTGGCTTGCAAGGACCTAACAAGATGAGCCATCGCCTGCTGCCTCTCAGAGTATGTATGCATTAGCAGGAAGCTGGGATTGGGAGCAGAGGCGGGACTTTACCTAGCACTGATAGGGAATGTGAGCGTCCCAAACAGTGCTTTCTGCTGCTGTGCCCAGTGCCTGCCTCTGCTGTCTTGTTTCCCAGTTTCATTCTTGGGCAGTTCCAGGCCTGCAGCTCATCAGCTCAAGCTCCCCTAGGAGAAAGAGAGCATCTCCTCCCCAAGGGTATCCGCAGAGCCCTGGGCTGACTTGGGTCTTGGTGGCTGGTGGGGGAGGACTGTGTTGATTGGCAAGGCCAAGGCCATGGGGCTCCAGAGGAGAACAAAGGCACTTTCAAGGGCATGTCAGGAGGGCGGTGAGCTGCCAGAAGGTGTGAATGTTTCCTGCAGGCAATCCAAATGCCAGGGAACCACAAACATCCCCTCCATAGGAGCCTGTGCTCTGGGGGGCCATCTATTTCTGTAATGACTCCATGGTTTGTAGTTAGCCTGTGGTTCTCTTGCAGCGGCCAGGAGAGAAGGAGCCCCCCTCTGAAACAGCTGATTCGGGTCGCATTTGGTCATGATGATTACCATCACCAAGTGAGAAAACCATGAAGCCCCCCTCTTGTCCGAGCCAGTTTTTCTGGGGCACTAGGAGGGACAAACAGTAGTGACACTGGGGACTCGACTTTCTCCTCTGTGAAGATGATGAAAGCTGTGTGCGTGTGAGACCCGCTGGGCCATCAGCTGATCTCTGGGGCTCCAGGTCGCCAGAGCGACGCGCCCAGGGAGCTGGGCCTTCATCAAGGTCACCACTGCCACTGGGCGCGGTGTGCAGCGCCCTGGCTCCCAGCGAAGACTTCCCTGCATTCCGATGTCACACGGCTCTGTTTCTTCTTTTCAGGGTTACACTAAGGACATGGTGACAGACTTTGATGAGAAACATGATGAGTATTTAATATTGCTTCAGCAGAGAAACCGGTAAGATGAAGCCGCCCGTCGGCAGCCCTTTCTATTAGCCAAGTAAAAAAAAAAAATCTGTTTAGATTTATTAACAGCACGCAGGCTCTGCTTCACGTGGGAATGGGATGCAGGCCCACCCTCCCCTCAGAGGCTGAGAGCATTGTCTGCCAGCCCGGCTCCGGCTCCTAGTTCCCCATTCACTGATTTAATTGCGTCTTTTGATTGAGCCATAGCAAACTGTGGGACGTGTAAGTACCACCCCTTGCTTCCCCGCCTCTGCTGGGGGAGAAGGTAAGATTGTCAGGAAAAGGAATCTGGCAGGGCCTGCACAATAGCCCAGCCTGGGATCTCACAGGCTTTGACAGTCCCTTGAAATCTGAGCCTGTAATCACGCCCGTGTTATGTAAAGGCGGAGCCCTCTCACACCGGCATTTTGAGATAGGTGGAGATGGCATTAAAGTAAAGCTGGCGCTGGTGTTTGGAAGAGCTTGCAGCAGGTGCAGGGTGTGGTGATGGGAGGGGGGAGGTCGCAGCAGCATCGTCTGGTTTTCCAAAGAGGCACTGTGAACATGATCATGGTTCTTTGGCAGGGCAGAGAGAAAGCTCGTCTTCAGGCCGCCGTGGTTTGTCTGCAGGGCTGGAAACTTGCCATAAGTTAGCCTTGCTGACCCAGGTGCTAGGAGGGGGCCAGGCGGCCAGCGAAGAGCTCCCACAGTGGGGCCCGATTGGCTCAGGTCAGCTGTTTGTGGGAACACGGGCCTCCAGGGGGCCAGATCCTCTGAGTTTGCCAGACAAGCTGCAAATCTAACCCTGTGTTGTGAAGCCTCCGGAGTTTTCAAATGTTGGTAATGCATTCCAGTGTAGGCACAAAATAAACAGAACACCACAGGCCCACAAGACGGATCTCCAGGAGGGGGAGGCTAATTTGGGCCTTTGCGCTAGGAACGTGGACTTGTGGGCTTGCAGGGAAGAGGGAGGCCATCGTCCTGAGTGTGGATTCAGCTCCTCTGGCAGTTGTCAGCAGCGGCCCTGGTGGCATGGCGCTGGGCATGTTTTATGGCTCTAGGTAGTCCCGTGCGATGTAGTGCAGCCTCTTTACCCAGTTCCACCCAGAGTCCCAGTGTCCATGGCAACACCTGCCCACATTGCCAGATGCCCCCTGGTGAGGCAGCACCACCTTCCGGGGACAAAATTCTGAATGGATGAACTCCCCGGGACCAGCCCTAAATGCCAGGCGCTGTCCTCTGTGCCTAGGGCCAGCTCAGACGTTGATGAGCCCCACCTGATGTTTTGTCATCGCTGATGTCCCAAAGAGGGGCGTTTTTATTCCGTTCTGGCAGGCCGGGTGGTGCCACCGCACACCTGGATGATGGCTTTAATCATGTGCATGTGACGCGTCTGGGAAGGGAGTGTCATTGTTCCTTAGGAGCAGATGGCTTCCTGTTAATGAGGGGATCGATAGTTGTGCAGCTGAAGAGGGACCCGCAGGTAGCATCCCGAGAATTTCCAGGGTGAGGTTGGAGCACAAAGGCAATGAGAAATAAATCAAAACTGAGTTGCCGTCAGATGGGTGTGGGGGTGGGGGTGGTTTGTGCTGTCTACAGGTTTTTTTTTTTTTTTTTCCGTTATTTGAAAGGCAGAATTAGAGCGAAAGAGAGAGAATCTTGCATCTGCTGGTTTACTCCCCAAATGGCTGAAGCTAGGAGCCAGGATCTTCATCCAGGTCTCCATGTGGATAAAAGGGGTCTAAACACTTAGACCATCTTGCACTGCTTTCCCAGGCATATTAGCCGGAAGCTGGATCGGAAGCAGAGCAGCCAGGACTCGAACTGGTGTGCTCCTATGGGATGCCGGTGTCACAAGCGGCAGCTTAACCCACTGCACAATGCCAGCTCCAAGTGGGGGCTGTCCTGGTGGCAGGAAATTAGAAGACAGAGCTGGAAAGCAAGAACTTCTAATGGAGAGCTGTGAGAGATGGGCGTGCCCCTGAGCTCTGGTCAAGGAGAGCGTGGGCCAGACACCACAGCCCAGCTTTTTATTTTATCTCTGCACTGCCCAGCATGGCAAATAGTAATCATGCCCATTGTACAGAAAGGAAGTGGAGGCCCGGAGCAATGAACCACTTGCCCACGGTCTTGCAACCAGGAAATAGAGGAGCTGGGTTGATTTCTATTTTATTTTCATGTTGTCAGAAATACCCAAGGGGACAGAATCCTGCACAGTTGCCAGAGGGCCTCAGTGCACTAAGGAGGTGTTTATTGGGCAGTAAGTTGCAGTGGACTTGGGAATGTGTAGAATCAGGCAGAAAACCAGTCTCTGAGCTTCACAGTGGGCGTCGAGGGGGCTGGAAACCCAGGCTGTGCAACCCCAGGAAAGGGTGTGCAATCATAGGGTGGGATCTTGGCAGAGGTCTGTCTATCAGGGCAGGTGACGTCAGTTCTTTGATTCAGCACGGTCTCACCGAGGGCCCCTAAGTGCTGCCATTCCATTCTGTCTAGTGTGAAGAGGGGGGAGTGGGGCAGGGGGAGGCTCTGGAGATGTAGCAGCCCCGCCTCACCCCTGCACAGACCCTGCTGCCTCCCTCTCCCCCCCCCCCCCCCCCGCCACCAGCCTCACATCCCTGCAGACTCAGTGACTCCAGTCACTCCACTGCATGCACGCTGCAGTCACGCCCGACACGATGTCAAGGGCCACTGAGAAGGTTAGGGCCCTTGCCCCCGAGGAGCTGGCGACACAGGGACCATCTCACCTCGCTCCAGGGAGTCAGTGCGGCAGGTCCAGGCACTCAGCAGTGGTCCTATCATTTGATCCTTGAGAAAGATCGATGGAGGGAAACCTACAGGGAAACGTGTCCAGGAGCCGTGCGTGCTGGCCCCAGAGGAAACCAGCGACTACACTGGGGTCTTCACTCGCTGTCTTCCTGTCCTCATGGCAGCCCGTGGAGGCACAGGCTGCCTCATGCCCTTCTCAGTCTCTCTTTTCTTTTATTTAAATATTTATTTATTTATTTGAAAGGAGAGTTAACAAAGAGGGAGAGGTAGAGACAGAGGTCTTTCATCCACTGGTTCCCTCCCCAGATGGCTGGGGCTGAGCTCTGAAGCCAGGAGCTTCCTCCAGGTCTCCCATGCGGGTGCAGGGGCCCAAGGACTTGGGCCATCTTCCACTGCTTTCCCAGGTATGTTAGCAGAGAGCTGGTCGGAAGTGGAGCAGCCAGGATTTGAACTGGTGCTCATATGGGATGCTGGCACTGCAGGCGGTGGCTTTCCCCACTACGCCACAGCACCAGTCCCAACTATCTCACTTGTCAAAGAGGACCTGGGGCCTGGAGAGGGTTAGGGGCTCACCCAAGGTCATAGTCCTGAGTTTCGCCCTCCACACGATGCTGCCTTGGCCTCTCCAGGTGACTGCTAGAGGCTTTACGCTGCCTTCCCTCTCCTCGTCCTTCAAGGCTGGCTGGAAATGGCACCACCTCCAAGAAGTCTTCAGAGGGGAGTCATTGCTCCCTTGCATGAACTGCGCTTGTTTGGAGCCTCCGTGCCATGATGCCTGGTGTTGGAGGCAAAAAAAAATGCCGAAAGGGATAGGTGAGAGCACAGGCTCTGGAGCCCTGCAGGCCAGAACTCATTTCCTGGCTCAGCCGACTGCTCTGGCCTTGGGGACATTCATCTATAAAGCAGGAAGAACCCACGTCTCCCAGCCACTGAAGGATGAAGTGAGACAGGTGCTGGAAGCCATGCCGCCCAAGCCAGTGATTCCCATCACCGTCCCTCGCCTTCCACCTCCAACCCCACCCCCATCTGCTGGCGGCTCTCTCCCCACCTACCCACAATAGCTAAAGCTGGGCCAGGCTGAAGCCAGGAGACAGGACCTTGATTGGGGTCTCCCACTTGGGTGGCAGGGACCCAAGTACTTTGGGCCATCACCTCCTACCTCCCAGGGTATGTGTTAGCAAGAAGCTGGGATTGGAAGCAGGGCCGGGACTCAAACCCAGGCACTATCGTATAGGGTGTGGGTACCCTAAGCTGCACTGTACCTGCTGTGCCAGGTGCCTGTCCCTCCTCTTGATATTGAACCTGACTTCTCCCTGAGAAGAATCCAGAGAATCCTTGGCCTTGGAGAACCTTCAGCTGATCTTTGGGACAACTGTGTCTCAAAAAACCACATAGCTGATGTATGGTCCTGTGGTACCCACACCACCCACAGCCCAGAGACAGCTCAGTTATGAAGGTGGCCACAGGTGGGCTGGCGTCCCATGGCGTCCCATGAGCAACAAACACGCTGACCTGCCCTTTCGTTCCCTAAGTCCTTTTCACCATCTTGAGTGCCTTCTTTGGTGGCCCATGAGATGGGGTGTCCTCCCCAACCACCCCGGCCATGTCAGCTTGCCACCACATACCCTTATGACCCGAGGAACTCCTAAGTCAGCCTGCCTCCACTCCCCCCTCTGTGTAGCAAGAGCTCTCTGTCCAGGTAACCCCAGGCGCAACCCAGGGATCACGGGGAAGGGATGGCTGTGACGTGTGAGCCTTGGATACCCCTCCATGTTTCCCGTCAGACCTTGAGGTCCTCGGGGCCACTTGTTCCAGAAACGGGCCTCAAGGCCTCTCCCTTTTGTCCCTCACCCTCAGCAGGCATCTTGGCTGGCAGGACAGATGCCCGTGCCCTGGGGCTCAGATTCCCACGGGGACAGGAGGAGGAGCAGCGAAGCCACAGATCAGTCGGCAGTGTAACAGCAGTCATGCGGGTGCCCTGGTGGCAGGGTGCAGGCGGGCAGGGCCCCGCTTCACAGAGGGCAGGGGCTGCGTCTGATTTATCTGCGTCTCCTCCACAGAGGACAACTTCTTATGCAAAGCAGGCCATCAATTAAAACAAAAACATTTTTCTTTGATGCCACCTGGATGCTACTGAAGCGCTCAGCGGCTAGAGAGGAGTTCCTTTAGCAATTCCTTTCACAAGCTGAATAATTATCTCCTAATTTATCAGTTTCATAAATCCACATTTTCATAAATCACTCTGCTAAAGGAGAGGCGCACATGGAGTGTCAGCCTCAGATCCTGGGCAAGGCTATGGCGTAACGGTTAGTGTGGCATCAGGAGACAGAGCAGACTGCCGGAGAAAAGTCGAGGCAGGCTCTCTTCCTGGGTGATCAGACTTCCCACCCCACCGTGGGGCCTCCGGGACCCCAGGCTCCCTCCCTCTCCATGGAGATGCCGGTGCCTTCCTTGTCCGTGGATCGTTGGCTCCTGGGAGTGAGCCCAGCGGTTGCCGTGTTTGGAAATTGCCTCTTGGTTGCTTGTGTTTTCCTGTTGCCCAACAGACAGGCATCTCCCGGCTCCTAAGGCTGGCAGGAGATAAGCAGGCTGTAATAAATGCCCCTGCCGCGATGGGGGATAAGATGGATGGCCCGTCATGGAGAAACACTTAAAAGTAAACAAAGAAATCACCAACAGTGCCACCGTCGTGCTTCTCCCGCCGATTGTAGCTTTGCACTCAGCACCTTCCACTCTGGGACCACAAACACCATTCTCCAGCTTTGCATTGACCGCATTGGTGCCCCCTTTATTCTGTCCCTTCAGCCCACTGCCCCCCAGGGGCCAACCCACCCTCCTGTTGGCCTGCGGCTTTCACAATTACAGCCATGCACCGCCCGCTGATGTCTTGGCCAATGGTGGACCACCTATGACGGCGGTGCCATAAGGTGGTCTCAGCTGGTGATGCTGGAGCTGTCTTAGTAAGCATGTCCCATGATGTAGGCACAACAGACCTGCCGACGCATTGCTCAGGGACACATGACTGAGTAACACTGCATAACGTCCCAGTCTCTGCTTCCCTGCTGTCGGGTGTTGGGGTTACTGGCAGGGTTCTGTTATGACTGAATGCTGACCATCTTCTTTTTTAAAAAAAGAAAGAAAAAAAATCCCTACATATATATATTTGAAAGGCAAAGTGCCGAGAGAGAGAGAGAGAGAGAGAGATGTTCCGTCCCCTGGTTCACTCCCCAAATGACTGCAGCAGCCAGGTCTGGGCTGGGCTGAAGCCAAGAACTCCATCCGGGTCTCCCATGTGAGTGGCAGGAACTCAAGGAGTTCCTTGAGCCATCATCTGCTACTTCCCAGGCACATTAGCAGGGAGCTGGATCAGAAGCAAAGCAGCCAGAATTCAAACCAGCACTCTGATACAGAATGAAGGCATCCCAAGCAGTGGCTGAATCCACTGTGCCCCAACACCCATCTCCTGCTCATCTTCTTGACCAGAGCTTATGCTTGGGAATGTGCTTACTGGGCAGAGATGGAACACGTGGCATTTTGTATGTTTTCGTATTATTTCTGGAATGGGTCTGTGAGTTTCTGGTAGTGTGCAGCTTGCTGGTTTCAGCATCATCTCATTACCATTAGAGGCTGTCTTTGTTGTGGTAATCCTCTGGAGCCCAGATGCCTAACTTGGCACCTTGCTCCGCTACTGTGTGACCTTAGGCAACTTACCCACCCTCTCTGTGCCTCATCTGTAGGGGGGTCGTGAAAACTCATTGTCCTGACACAGTTGATCCTCCTGGGTCCTGGGTTCCCTATCCGTGACTTTGTCTGCTTGGTGGAACTTAACCTGTTACCCAGTAATCAATGCGGGCTGTGCTTTTGTGGTCACTCAGTAACCCGTGAAGAGTCCCTTGACACATCCGTTCCCAGCCGAGGTGGTCCGAGGCAGTACCCTGCTCTCATGCTGTGAACAAGTGTTCTGTCTGTGCCCCGTGCTTCCCAGTTGGGGGCTGTTTGCTGGTGATCTCACTCCTTGGCCAGCCCCCGGAAAGAGTGCCCACAGCCGTCCAGAATCCCTAAGCATGAGAAGGCTGCAGTGTGCCTGATGGAGACAAATATGTGCGTTGGGTAAGCTTTGCGCAGGCATAGACCAGAATGCTCTTGGCCGTGAGGTCAATTCGAATGAGCCGGCAAGGTCACAAGATTACGCATTGATTGCTTCATGAAAATGGAAGGAGACGCTTGTAGGAAGCCACCCTGTATTGGCCCCGGGAACAGCAGTTCTGCGTTGGCTAATTAAACATTCCTGGTGAACTAGCACGCGTGATGAGACTGTCATACATGCTCTGAGAATGGACTTTGTCGGGCCTGCCTCGTATGTGATTACTGCCATTGAGACATTTTTTAATGTTGCCTGTTTGGTGGGTACTTACTTCGTGACTACAGAGGGCGCACACCTGTCGCCAGGTTGTTTGGTTGTCTGTGAATCGAGTTGAAGTTGGGGTGGGTAGAGGTGTTTGTTAAAGACACTGGCCCGTTTGGGGTGACAGGAAGCAGTTCTGGGGAGACTGGAGAGGCCACGTCAGGCTGCAGGCTTGAGGTTTGGGCTTTAGTGAAAGCTGTACCGCAGCCCTGGCCACGCTCACGCACAGACCCTCCCAGCCAGAGCGTGATGGTCGTAAATTACTCCCAAGCCAGGGCCTGCGCTGACGCGGTTTTTGACTGCATTAGAATACAAAATAATATGGCATTTGAGAAATCAAGAGTGAGCGTTTGAAACACATGTATTCACTGATGCAAAAAAAATTGGCTGCCCAGTCTGACAAGGGGTGTTTCCTGATTCGTAGATGCGTTGGGTGAAATTTCTTACTTAGAACCTGGGACCCTAAAGCCCCTTTTAGCTACACATCAAAGCGTCACCAAGGCCACAAAGTTGCATTATCTCAGAAAACCCAGCTGCAGGCTCTCAGTGCCTGCTTGCTACCTCTGCCCCAGCCCTCCCGGGGCAGGGACCACGCGCATTCCTGCTTGCTGATGTGCATGTGAGCCTCAAAAGACAGCAACACCTTCCCTGCAGGGCTCTGTCCCCTGTGGGCATCGTGGGCCTGAGTAGGGACACTCAGCCATCACTGCGTTAGTTCACTCCTCCCGGCCTGGGGCTCTCCCGTGCTGAGCAGCAAGTGATGGTTTCTCTTCCAGGGTGCTGAAGCATTTGAAAGCCAAGGACCCCATGCAGCTACACCTGGAGCACTTGGAACAAGGGTTCTCTGTCTACGTCAACGGTGCCAATTCGGAACAGAAGCCGTCGCCTCGGAAGGCCGTGCGCTCCGACTTCTCCAGGAGTGCCTCACACACAGAAGGGACCCACGGTGAGCGCAGCCCCTTCCCAGCCAAGCAGTAGCGCTGCTGCATAGAAGCAGTGAGGGGCTGTGGACCACTGCCCGCCCGCCCCCAGTGTGCCGGTGACCCTGCCCACAGAGGCCTTACTCTGCACCACGCACTACACCTACTTCACCAGAGAGGGCGTGAGAGCGCGAAAGAGAAATCCTTGTTATTTTTCAAGTGGGCCTTGGCCTCTGCTATCCTAGAGCAACACATTTCTAGCTTTTACATTTCCTGGGTCTCCAGCGTCAGTCAGTTAAGGAAAAGTGTAGGGTCTTTTTGATTATTCCTGATGTTCGCTCGATCTGTCTTAACTTTAACCCAGATGTAATATTTGATTCATCATTCATTTTTGTATTTAGTTCATCCATAATGTGCACCCTGAAACAGACTTCACATGGCCTATAAGAGAAACATAGGCATTCTGCAGGTGTCGTAGGAAAGCTCCCAACTTGGTGTCTGGCCTAGTGTAGGCATCAGAAATGACTGGGTGGAGGTGGGTGTTGTGGTGCGGTGGGTTAAACCACCACGTGGACACCCACATCCTGCCGAGGGTTGTGTTGAGTCCTGGCTCCTCTGCTTCCCATCCAGCTCCATGCTCATGTGTCATGGGAGGCAGCAGGTATTGGATTAAGTACCTGGGCCCCTGCCACTCACATGGGAGATTGAGATGGAGTTCTGGGCTCCTGGCTTTGACCTAGCCTAGTCCTGGCCATTGCAGGCATTTGGAGAATGAGCCAGCAGATGGGAGGTTCCTCTCTCTCTCTCTCTCTCTCTCTGCCTTTCAAGTAGATAAAACTGAAACACTAAAACATTTTTTAAAATGATTGATAGTTGAATAAACAGAACTGCAGAGTACGTGGTATCAGGTCTTGATTGGGACACGTTACTGTGGGGAAGCCATTCAGTCTCCCTGTGCCTTTATTTGATCATCTTTTAGAAAGATTTTTTATTTATTGAAAGGCAAAGGGATGGGAGGAGGAGAGACAGAGAGAAAGAGGGGGGAGGGAGTAGATCTTACATCAGCTGGTTTACTCTCCAAATGCTTGCAACAGCCAAGACTGGCCTAGCCCAAAGCCTGGAGTCTGGAACTCCATCCAGGTCTCCCCCACGTGGGTGGCAGGAACCTGAACTCTCGCGTCACCACCTGCTGCCTCCCAGGGTTGTGCATTAGCAGGGAGCTGGATCGGCAGTAGAGCACTCCAAACAGGGGCATCTCAACTGGTGTACCTGCCCAGCGCCCACCCTGTTTGCCCGTCTTTAAAATGGAAACTAAAGAGGGTGCCCGTTCCTGGGTGCCAGCGTCCTGTAAGATGATCCTCTTTGTCTGAGATGCTAGCATGCTACTGAACCACAAGAGAAGCATCTGGAACAAGACAGAGCGAGATGGGAATGGACCACCACGTTCTAGCTTTGACATCGCAGCCAGTCGGGTCCTGTCTGACCCTCAGTTTCCTCCCCCAGAAAATGGGAATAATTATGCCCACGTTGTGGGCTGGCCAGGAAGAGGAAATGCCGTGAGAACCGTAAAGGGTGCGGCACACGGTGACCTCAGTGTGCGTTACTCTGATGTGCTGCTGCCTTACACACATGCTAGGTCCCCAGCCATTCAGAAACAGTGGAAATCACAGCCACACCAAGGGACAAGAGGAGGAAGTGGTGTTCCAGCCTGTTCCCCTACGAGAACCAGGGCAGCTCAGCACGGCTTAGCCTGAGCTTCCTGGCCCCAAGGGCAGCAAGGGAAACCCGCACCCCTCCTGGTCCAGGTTTCAGGGAGGAGCAGAGAGCAGGATTCGCAGTCCTGGGCATGCCAGCAATATATTCATTCATTTGCCAGTTAAATCTATCCTGTTTCCCTGGCTAGTCCAGCTAGTGACCTGGTGCACAAACAGTGCCTTCCCGGGCTCCTGTATCTTGGAGATATGTGGTGTGCACATCTCCAGCTGCCTGATGGGACAGCACATTTTACTTGTCTCCCTGCAGCACTGACGTGCTGTGGCTCAGTTCCCCTGGTCGCTGGGTGGTTAGCCTGCTTCCTAACACACACACACACACACACACGCCCCGCCACTGCAAACAGCGCTCAGTTCCCCTGGTCGCTGGGTGGTTAGCCTGCTTCTTAACACACACACACAGACACCCCGCCACTGCACACAGCGCTGCAGGGAGCGCCCTCCCATACAAGACGTTGGCGCACGCCAACATGCACCTTAGATGCCTGTTACGAAACAGCCCCTGGGCGTGAGCGAGCCATCAGCGCCTCACCAGTGACGTCGCTGCCTCTGCCGCAGATTGCGCACGAAGAACCCTGCTTCCAGAAGCCGAAGACGCCTTGCGACGTGGTCCACAGACGGCCCCCAGCAGAGTGCAGCGCCGAGGATGGCACCAGGTCTGTGGCTTTAAAATAGGGCGTGGGACGGTTGAGGGGCCGGAAACAGCTCAGAGCGTTTCAGATCCCCAAGGGCAGCCGGTGGGTGTGGCCAGGCGCTGTAGTGGCACCCGTTCTGGGCACGCAGTCCTCTTTCTGCCGTGTGGTCCTCCCTTCTGGGTAGGGTCATCCTGGCCCCACTCAGGAGCATGGGGAGGTCAGACTCTGCTCCCTTGCGATGACTTAGTCTTACAGCCAATTTTTTATTGAGCACCTGCTGTATGCCATGCATGCTCCTAGACGCCAGGGGCACAGTGAGTGAGCGGGACAAAGCCCTTACTTCAGAGGACCCAGAGGTCAGTTTGAGTTGCTGCGAATGCGGCTCAGGTCAGCAGCCTGCCTTTCTGAGCAGCTTTCCCGGGGATCAGGTGGCGCCAAGCTTAGACACCACACATGCCTCCTCTCCTCGATCCTGCCAAGAGACCTCCAGGGTGCAGCTCACTGTCTTCCCACATGGGGAGCTGAGAAAACAGGTGCTCTGAGAAGTTCAGCAAGTTCTTCAAGGTCACAGCTAAGACGTGGCAGGGTCAAGATACCCACCTAGACCTTTGATGCCAAGTTTCTCTTGCCAGTGTTGTTCTTGATACCATACCCTGCCGCCACTCGTTCCATACCTGGCCTCAAGGTGGTCTTTGCCTTGACTGCCTATTTGAATCCCCTGGGCAGATTTTTCAAACATGGGTACCCAGGGGCTGGCTGAGCCTTTGCCTGCGGCATGGGCATCCCATGTGGGTGCCAGTTTGTGTCCCAGCTGCTCCTATTCTGATCCAGCTCTCTGCTATGGCCTGGGAAGGCACTGGAGGATGACGCAAGTCCTTGGGTCTCTGCACCCACATGGGAGACCTGGAAAAAGCTCCTGGTTCCTGGCTTCAGAGGGGCCCAGCTCCAGCCATTGCGGCCATCTGGGGAGTGAACCAGTGGATGGAAGGCTTTTCTCTGTCCCTCCCTCTCTCTGTAGCTCTACTTCTCAAATAAATAAATAAAATCTTAAACACGCACGCACACACACACACACACACACACAGAGATACCCAAGCTCCCCTCCCAGAGACCTACCTTGGTGAGGCTTATGCGGCAGGTTTTTAAATTGTTGTTGTTATGAACCTTGTGTTTGCCTGCATTCAGAGCTGCGTTTTGCCCTGTCGCAAAGGTAGGGGGCGATATAAAGGCTTTCCTGGGCTTTCTGCACCCATTTGTGTGGTTACCCTGAAGGTCACTGTGCTGCTGTCCAGACTCGGGTGCCTGGCTGGGATTGGAACCCTGGGCCGGGAACCCCAAAGCCGGTGTGGTCTTTCTGCCTCCCGACAAGGGCACGCTCAAGTGTGTGCTTCCTGGGGGAAAGCTGTCCCTGCCTTATCTCCACACCGGTGCAGGCGGCCCTGAGGCCTGCTTCTGTCCCCAGCCATGAATGTTAATTTCTCATTAGTGAGGCCTTTTCTCCACCTCTCACTCCTGACAGTTCTTGGAGTGGTTCTGAGTGCCTTCTATTATCAGGAGCCATATTTGTGTCTTCCTGGCTGTGACTTCATGGCCGGCCCCAGACTCCGCGCCATTTAAAAGACTTGGCCTTGGATTAATTAGCGTCCTTCCCCAGCCTCTCCTTGAGGTCCTCGCTTCGCAGCGCCTAATCATGCCTAATTTCCCGGCTTCCCGAGGCTCCGAGGGCTGTGATTGTCCTTCTGCACTCCATCAGTCGGGGTCACTCAGTGCCTGCCTGCAGAGACCACTCCGGCTATTTTAAGCAGAAAGGGCTGTGGTGCAGAGTCTGGGTGCTGGCACAAGCCTTGGGCCAGTGCGAGGAGTGGGCTCTGAGCTGAGCCTGCAGGAATGGTGTTGGGAGGCGAAGCCACTTAGCCATCATATGCCCGGCAGGGACCAGAAGCAGGAAGGTCCCCCAAGCTGCTCTCAGGGAATCAGGAAGCCAGCCTTTGGCCTCAAGATGTCCCTGTGCCTGTTAACACTGCCCTGGAAGGAAGACCCTGCCCATGGCCTGGCCACCTGTGCCCAGCACTGAGACAGCCTGCGTCTGTCCCCTCCTCTCCTCACTTCTGCTTTCCCTTTCTTGTGAGGCCACCTGATTGGTTACCCTAAATCACACCAGGAGTCCAAGGGAAACTGAGAAACACTGTGTTTGACTCTCTGATCTCTACCAATCAGCTGGGCCCCCAAGGAGGAGAGTGGCACAAAGCCTAATGCCCTTCCCCTGCCATGGGCTCTAGGCCACCCAAATGTGGCGCCCAGAGATTTAGACAAATGGGGGCTGGATGGAGGGAGCATTCATTTCATGAACAAAATCATCCACTAATTTCACAGATAGATATTGGCACCTGCCAGGGCCCAGGCACTGTGCTAGGCTCTGGAGTTACAGAAAAAAAATCAAAGAAGGCTCAGTTCCTGCCCTGGGAGTGCTGGCTGTGACCCCATGGGGAGGCTGCCCAGCCGGGAGGAGGGTGTGACAGTTGTGTCAAGCATATGGCCTGCTGGAGCCTGGAAATTAGCAACTTGAGGATGATGGGGCACACTTGCCTCCAGATCACGTGTGGTACCCACAGTGTAACAAAGACCTTGGTTCCTGCCAACATTTATATTTCAAAGTTATTGTTTAAGATTTTTTTTTTTTGAAAGAGTTACAGACAGAGAGGGAGAGACAGAGAGATCTTCTGTCGCTGGTTCCTAATTCCCCAGATGGCTGTAATGGTCAGTGGTGTCTAGGCTGAAGCCAGGAGTTTCATCCAAGTCTCCCATGTGGCAGGGGCCCAAACACTTGGGCCATCCTCCACTGCTTTTCCTAGGCCATTAGCAGGGAGCTGGGTCAGAAGTAGAGCAGCTGGGACTGGACCGGTGCCCATATGGGATGCCAGTATCTCAGGTCGTGGCTTTACCTGCTACACCACAACACTGGCCCCAAAAGATTTTGTATAGAAAATATCTGGAGTCCTATTTCCTTGGGAAAATGGAAAGTTCTGGCTCCCAAGCTGGGCTGTCCTGATATTAGGCAGCCACCAGCAGCTGTCCCCTGGGTACAGGGCACAGGGCCTCTTGTTGGCCACAGGCTCCACCACTCCCTTAGAGCCCCGGAGCTAAGGCCTGTGGCCATTGCTGTTTAATCTCAGGCTTGGGCTGAGGATAAACCTGTCTCTTGCCTGTCTCCTTCCAGGTTTCCATTTCCCACCTGGCTCATGGGGGCATTTGGGTTTTGGGGTCACCGGACAGTGGGAGGGAATAGGCTTTGGACACTTATTAGCTGTGTGTCCTGGAGCAGGTAACACAGCATCTCTGAGCCATGTACCTTGCTAACCCAGCTGTGCACCCGGTTAGGTGACACAACCTCTCTTGGCTTTGGTCCCAACATCAGGAAGACCTCCCATGGCTGCTGCGAAGGCTGTGTGTGGTGTGCAATGTGGGTCATGGGTGGTCCATCAGAGAGGGACTGTCTGCAGTGTCAGGGTGGGAGCACTGGTGGCAGGTGTCACACACACCTGAGAAATTGTCAAGAGCAGCCTGGGTTCAAGACTGTGGCTCCACCCACCAGTAGTTGAGCGGTCTGGGGTAAGTTGTGTCACCTTGTGCTTTGTGGAGCAGAGTCGGTAACATCGCCTGCCTTGGGTGGAGTCGCCGAGGATCGGCTGGGCCAGTGCCTCGCCAGTGCCTTGTGAATAAGAGTCCTGACCGCTGCCGGATGTGGACAGGGAGGGCAGCTGGCCTGGAGACCCCGGAGGGCTCCTCCCTGCAGCAGGGCCCTGTACCCACTCGGCCCTTCCCTCCCTGCTTGTCCTGGTGCCCCTCCTAAGTTTGGGGCACAGGATGGGTGCTGGGGTCGCAGCAGGCAGTGTGGCTAGCCCAGGCCCTGCACCCCCAGAGCTCCTGCTACAGGGAGTTGGTAGGAGGCCAAGGGCAAGCACGTTGATACACAAGGAGAGAAAACACACGCGTCTGCCGCGGCTGCGTCCCCAGGGGCCCTGGCTGCGCGGAGACCGTGCGGCAGCCCGCGGCAGCCCCAGGGAGCTGCAGGGGAGTGCGCCCCAGGTAGAAGGCACAGTGGGGGGCGGGCAGTGGGAAGGGGCTAGGGCAGGCAGCAGGCATGGCCAGTACACTGCAGCGGAGAGGGCGCGGGGGGCTTTGGGGTCATCAGTGGGCGGGGCTGGATCACACAGTGCCTGGAAGACAAGCGCAAGGAGATTGGATTTTAACCCAGATGTGAGCTGTCCCAGAGGGTTGAAAGAGGAGGCCGCCTCTGGGTGCATTAGGGATGGTTCCCAGCTGCTGTATGCAGGAAGCACTTCCCAGAGGGCGCTGGGAGCCAAGCGCAGCTCTCTTCTCTCCACCTCCCCGCGCAGCCCCCGACTCTCCGGCGTCTGTTCTCCGGCCCCCCGCACCTGCTCCATGTCAGGTTTTCACTCCCTCAATATGCAGTAGTTGCCATTTTCCAAGAGCAAGACCACCTGACTCTCCAGTCCCTCTTCGTTCCTTGGGCGCAGCCTGGGTGTGCTTCTCACTCCTGCCTCCACGGCTGCAGCTGGAGCCGGGGCCCGGTCGTCTGAGGCAAAGCCCCCTGGCCCTCGAGCTGCCTGTGAAGCAGGCACTGTGGGTCCCAGAGCTTCTCCCGGAGGAGACGAGAGCTAGGACAGTACAAATAGACTTGGTGTGCCACCACGCCGATGTCACTGTCACGAGGGAGAGGGGGCTGGGCTGGTCCCTGAGAAGCAGGGTGCTGTGGGGCACATAGACAGTCTCTTTGTCCCAGCCCCTTCCTCATGGGCCCCACCATCCTCGGAGGCAGCCAGGGGTGGGCGAGTGGTTAGGCAGCAAAATCCCCAATGCTCAGTGACCAGTTCTCAAAAGCCACGCCCTCTGAAGAGGGACCACAGCCTTCTCCCAGTTTGGGGGCTTCTCCCAAATGACAGTGCTCCCCAGGAGGGTCCAGTAGGACTGATCACTCCATTTATTCACAGCTGGGATGACAAGGGACACAGTGGTGTGACACAGTGGTCCCAATACACAGCAAGTGCCTGGAGTCGCAGCCATATTTCCAGCCAGCCCTGCGTTACCCACCCCTCCCGGCTCATCTTCCCTCCTCTACTGGCTCCCCAGGACTCGGTGGCGCCCCACATCCCAGGGTCACGGACCACACACAGTACGTTAGCCTCTTCCTGTGGCACGGGTTTCCCTTCTGATGGTCTCGCACAGTACTAAAGAAGCCCTCTGGGGTAGAGCTGCCTCACAGGTGCCCAGGCCTAAAGGTCCCCGGATCACCGAGTCACTCAGACGCCCGCGCCGCCAACACCCTTTCCCAACACTCCGATGCCGGGGCTCCAGAGGGTAATGGCGGCGGCCGTGCAGGCTTCCGGGCTGCCACTTTGGCCGTGGAATAGGCTCGTGGTGATAAATGGGCTCTTGCTCCTACTGTCCTTCCCCCCCACCGCCACCGCCACCCCCACCCCCACTTCCAGGCCTTAGATCTTTCTGCTGCTATCAGTGGATTAAGATTTATGGCTTCCTCAGCCTTGTAATACTTGGGTGGACAGCGGCCTAATCAACACAGCCGTCGTTTACCAAAATGCTGTCAGATTTGATGAACGTCGTCGGCGCCCAGCATTAAATTGGTAGTGAAGGGATTGGCCTTCCAGCAATTTACTGTGGGGTGGGCTTTCCTTAAAGGTCTCAAAAGCAAGTTCATTGGGATGATTAAAGCAGAGGCTCTGCTCCCCCTCCTCTGCCATATCCGGTTTCTTGTGGCCGAGGCGGCCGAAGCGCCTTCTGGAAAGCTCGCCCGGTGAAAATGTGAAGCAGTGGGGGCCCTTTCCTTTGCCGTCCTTTTTCTCTTTCTGAGCTGAGAAACCCCCACAGTGAGGACAATAAGCGTTGGCCTTTCTCGTGACCTTGCCCAATACTGACTGTCCACGCGGCAAGCGCTGTTACTTGGAGGAGATCAGACAAATCCGGGAAGAACAGATCAAGGAGGCGCTCCCCACCCCAGGCCTGCCTTGGTCCGCGGTGTCGGGGCCCTGCTACCTCTAGAGGGAGCCATTGACATAGCGCACAACCTACGCAACCCTACAGGGCCGCCCCAGCTTTGCTCTTTTTTTTTTTTTTTTTAATGGTACTTGACAGTAAGCTTAGAGCCCGCTGCTGAGAGGGGCGGCAGATACAGATAACCCTGAGTGTGCGCGCTGGGCCGAGCGTGGCCTTGGACCGGCCAGCGGGGACGTGAGGATTTGGGTGGCAGGGTTTTGAAAGCCTCCCTCTTCGCAGACATCTCAAGAGTCCGCCCAGGTCTGGGCACTGCGAGTAGGCAGGAAAGAGCAGCCGCTTGGGAACGCCCACTCCTGGTGGAGCAGCATGCCATGCAGGGAGGCAACCTGGATCGCAGTCACCGTGCTGTGCAAGGGCGTGGGGGGGTGGGAGGCAGGAATAGCAGTCCTGCTTGTGTGGGCCCGCGCGGGAACCTGCCCCAGTCTCCTCCCAGGGCCTCCCCAGGGCTGGCGGCGGGCGAGCGGGCCAGATGGCGGCTCTGCCTACTCCTGCTTCCCTCCTCAGGCACCCGCTCAGCATGAGACACTCTTCCTGGACCATGGTCATTTTCTTATATGTCGCTTCATAAGCACATTCTTCCGTTGCGGGTGCAGGGCAGGGCCTCGGTGTTTCGGTGTTCTTCGCTATCTCGCCGTGCTTCCAGAAGCTTCTGTGCAGTCAGTGCTCAGTGAGGGCCTTGCCGACTCTGGGCCCGAATGCCCACTGCAAACCTGCGTTTGCCCCTTGGTGATGTTGGTGAAACCAGCGGCGGTGTTGAACCGCTGGGAGGCGAGGCTGGGAAAACTGCAGAAGCAAGACACCTGGGCCCCCTCCTGGAGTGCTGGAGCCCTTCCCTGTATTTTAAAATTCAAATCAGAGGCAAAGCTGTCTTCTTCCCAACACTCTCTGTCTCTCTCTCTCTCTCAAATTTATTTTCATTGTAAGGGAAAGACAGAGAGAGAGAGAAACAGAGACCATCCATCCCCTGATTCTGAGCCAGGCTGCAGACTGGAGCCTGGAACTCCATCCGGGTCTCCCACGTGGGTGGCAGGGACCCAAGCCCTTGAGTCCTCACGAGCTGCCTCCCAGGGTGCATGTTAGCAGGAAGCTGTGATGGGAAGTGGAGAGGCCTGGGCGCAAAGCAGGTGCTCTGACCTGGGACGCGGGCTTCCCAGGCATCGTCTTAGCTGCGCCCACTGCCTGGCCCCATCCCCGTTCCATGACTTGCTCTCCTACGTTCAGCTGTGGCTGGGCCCGGCAGCTCAGACCACGTCAGAGGAAGCATTGTTTCAGCTCTGCTCTTCTTCCTGCGCCCCGTGGAGTACCAGGAGTTACCAGAAGCTCCCGCTTCCGATCTGTTACCCGCTGTTGCCTTTCTTGGGTTCCCCTGAACCAGTCACCATAAACCATGCTCTGACTGACCAGGCCTGCATCACAGCTCCATCCGCCCCTGGGAGGGAACTCAGTTTCACTTGGATTAGTGGGCCAAGGAGTGAGGAGAGGATTTCCCAGAAGAGCAGGGTGTTTTTGCTAGGACACAGGGCGTTGCATTCCAGATAGCCAGACACAGTGGTGTCCATTCTTGTTAAAATGCACCTGCTGACTCCTAAGGTGAGGGGGCAGGGGCACTGGAATTCTGCCTTTTTCACAAGTCCCAAGGCCCTAGTCAAGACCACTCCCTTTCTAGACGAAAGATCAGAACCCCGCGGGAGGGGCCAGGCCCCACTGAGGCACTGCCTGGTGCTGGGGAGTCAGGCTTCTCCTTAGACCCGGGCTCAAACCTACAGGTCCTCCCCCTTCTTCCTCGCACTCTCTCCTCCCCCTCCAGAAGGCTCCTGGCATTTGGACATTACCAGGGGTTCCTGCAGAGGAGGGAGGGGTGCTCATTGAACGTGTCCCAGGAAGTCCATCTCAGCAGTGAACGTCAGAGTCTTTTAGCTTCATCCTGGCTGAGGCAGGGGGGCCTCCAGGAGTGCCCTGGCCTGGAAGCCTCCAGGGGACCTGCGCCCTGTGGGGCGCTTCCCTCCACAGATCTTGCTGCTGACACTTGCTCTGCTCTGAGAGCGAGTGGGCAGAGCCCTGGAGAAAGCCATGTGTCACTTGGTGCCAGAGCCCAGGGCAGCCAAGCGGGTGGTCAGGAGGGCACAGCAGGGTTGGGAGGAGGTGGAAGGAACGACACAGGGCACTCCGAGACCAGAGGGGCTTCTGGAAGGTTCTGGAATCATCCAGTGGTACCTTCTTTCTGCACCTCTTCTCCCTGTTCGCAGAGAGACTTTCCGGCTGCTTTTCCAGCCCCTTGCGCTCTCTCATTCCAAGCTCTTTGCCCTGAGTCATCTGTAGCTTAGCCGCTGCCTGCCTCCTGTACCTCAGATCTTCGCAGGGAATCCTCTAATCCCGCGTGGTCTCTGCTGTCGCCAGGTGGGGCACATTTATCCCTCTCGGGCCTGCTGAGGCAGTGTCCTGTGGTTGCTTAGAACAGGGATTGGTTGGCAAACTGCAGTCCCTGGGCCGAATCCGGCCTCAGCCTGTTCTTGTACATGAATTGTGATTGGAACCCAGCCAGCCCGTTTGTTTCGGCTCTGTCTGGGACGGTGTTCGAGCTACAGTAGAACAGTTGAGTATTACAGCAGCAAACACACACTGGCAGAGTATGAGATGTGTACTCTCCAGCCATTTACAGGAAAATCTGGCCAGTCCTGGTAGGTTGTCTGGCCTCTGGAGCCACACCACTGGGGTTTAACGCTAGGCTCCGCAGCTTCTTAGCTGGGCCACCTTGGACGAGAGCCTAATGTCCTCGGGCCTCATTTTCCCCTGGGGGTGTGTCGTGAGAGAATGCACTGTGGAGTATTGGGTGATGGGGCAGCTGCAGTGGCAGCACTGAGGGGAGCAGGAGGCTTTGCACAGCGTGAGCTTGGATCACTCCGTGGACGTTTGGCCCAGAGGTTAAGCCACCAGCTGGGATGCTCACGTCCTGTGTTGCCATGCCTAGTTCAAGTCCCGACTCAGCTTCCCATCCAGCTTCCTCCTAATGTGCACCCTGGGAGACAGCAGGTGCTGACCCAAGTACTTGGGTCCCTGCCACCCATGTGAGAGACCCGGATGGAGTTCTGGGCTCCTGGCTGGCCCAGCCCTGGCTATTGTGGGCGTTTGGGGATTAAACCAGCAGATGGGAGATCTTTTGCTGCCTATCTCTCTACCCCTCAAGTAAGTAGAATGAATGAGTGAATTTGAAGAAGGGAGCCCTGGCCTGAGTTGCAGGTCGTGTAGGGTCATAAGGCTCCAACACACTACATTTCCTAAGCACGTGGGGAAGCTGAACCTCACACGGGGCGGAAGGGTCTCACCGGGGCCACAGGGGAAAGCACCACCTGACTTGCCTTGAACTTAGGGTCTGGAGTCAGGACTCGGGCTCGGTGTCTTGTACCGTTCAGCCACAGGACCAGGACAAGCAAGGGAAAGGCAGGTGCCCAGCGCAGATCTGAGAGAGCTGTGCAGTCAGATTTGCATACATGCATGTTGGCACCCAAGAGTGAGGCCATTTCCAATAGCACCCCCTGGGCACCGTGCTCACCCCACCCCAGTCCGGGCCCTGCTCACAGCCAGATCTGCCTCCAGCCTGGGAACACGCGGCAGTTTCTCCAGCTGATGAGTGGATGATGTCGTTGGCTTGCTTTTAGGGTCCATGTTGGAGGAAATGTGTCCCCTCCTTGAGTAAGGGGAGGTCCGGGCACCTGTGCAGAGCTGTTGGCACATGCGTGAATGCCACTTTGGCACATGCGGAAGCTGGTGCCCGGGGCGTCAGGGGACCTGCCCTGCCTAGGTCATACAGGGAGTTAGCCTCAGGGTTCTGGGAACTGTGCCAGTCTGCCTGAGGTTAGATCTCAGGCTCTTCACGCATGGCCCACTGTGATACAGCCACAGGAGTGTCACTGGGCTTGAGTTCCCTGTAACCATGGACAGCTCAGACTGCCGTGTGGAGGCAGGCGGCCTGTAGGAGACGGGTGGTTGGCGCCACCAGGAACCCAGGCTTCCTCTGTTTCTCCTCTGGGCCACCCTGAAATGTGGCTTTCTTCCTTGTCCTCAGGCATCTTGCCACCTCCACAGAACCAGGCAGTGGACAGCTATTGCGTGGGCAGAGAGCGCTGTCTCCAAACTTACCTAGGATTTGGGTACGTGGAAGAGATTTGGGAGAAGGGCATTCAAATTGGGTGGACAGCATGAGCAGAGGCACAGGGGTCCGAGAGGTCAGGGCACAGGTGACAGTCAAGACTGTCAGAAGGAACATAATTGCTATTTATGTTGGTCTAAGCCAAAGAGAAAGTTTCACTGGGCTTGCTTCAGGTGCAGCTGGATCCAGGGCATCTAAACAAATTCATCAGAACTCCACTTCAGCCTGTCAGCTCCTTTCCTCTCTGTGTTAGGACAGGATGGCCCTTAGCAGCTGCTGGCACACTTTATCTTACCACTCCTACAGGCAGAGAGCCCTCCCTGTGGCTCTAGCAGGAGTCCCAGGGCCATCCTCTTTGGCTGCCTTGGCTCCAGGCCCATCTCGGAATCCGCAGGCTAGGGCCCGTTGTGAGAGGTGGATGGGCTGATCGGCCAGACCTGACTCTCACTCCCACGCTTGGGCCACACAGGGGCTCTGAGTCAGGAGGGGGAGGTATTTCCTGATGCGCGCTCCTCGGCTGCAGGTGGTTCTGTTTGGCCCGATTGCCAGGTGTGTGAGTGTGTACCCAGGAATCAGAAGTGGGGTCATGGGCTGCATCACAGAGGACTCTGCCTGTCTCCATGAGGGCACAGGCCTGGCTGCTCTCACAGCAGGGCCCCGGTCACGCAGGCTTGAGCAGCACAGAAGCTCATGTCTGGCAGGACACGGCTGAGGCAGGAGCAGGCAGCCCAGAGATCATGGGAGAAGCCAGGCACCAACTCTGTGCCATGGCATCTTCCAGATGTCCCTCCCTCCCCACAGCCCCGGGCAGCTCACTGCCTCCTCCACCCAGGGCCAGGGGAGCCCAGCCTCTTCCGTTTAAGGGCACAGCCTAGAACAGGCACCCATCCTGCCTCCCACCTGCACCTCGGGGCTCCTGCCCAGCCGCAGGGGATTCTGGGAACTCGGTGCAGGAGGAGAAGGGGACATGGATATTGGGTGTCAGCCTGCAGCCTGCCACACCAGGTGTATTAATTCTGCTTTGTGTTGCTCTAAATAAAGCAGCCCAGAAGAGTGTCTTGGGAAAGAGAAGGTTTACTTCAGCTTCTGGTTTGCAGGTTGCTGTTCAGGCTCAGGAGGCCCCATGGGCTGGCATCCACGTAGGCTGCTCGAGGGGGATGTGGACGATGATCACGGGGTGAGCCCGGAAATGGAGAGACAAAACCTAGGCTGATCTAGAACTCACAAAATCATCTTTTTTTAAAGATTATTTATGGGGCCGGCGCCGTGGCTCAACAGGCTAATCCTCCGCCTTGCGGCGCCGGCACACCAGGTTCTAGTCCCGGTCGGGGCACCGGATTCTGTCCCGGTTGCCCCTCTTCCAGGCCAGCCCTCTGCTGTGGCCCGGGAGTGCAGTGGAGGATGGCCCAGGTGCTTGGACCCTGCACCCCATGGGAGACCAGGAAAAAGCACCTAGCACCTGGCTCCTGCCATCCGATGAGCGCAGCCATTGGAGGGTGAACCAACGGCAAAGGAAGACCTTTCTCTCTGTCTCTCTCTCTCACTGTCCACTCTGCCTGTCAAAAAATTAAAAAAAAAAATAAAGATTATTTATGTATTTATTTGAAAGGCAGAATTACAGAAAAGAGAGAGAGAGAGGGAGAGAGAGTCTTCTATCTGCTGGTTCACTCCCCAGATGACTGTTAATGGCTGAGCTGATCCAAAGCCAGGAGCCAGGAGCTTCCTCGAGGTTTCCCATGTGGGTGCAGGGGCCCAAGGACTTGGGCCATCCTCCACTGCCTTCCCAGGCCACAGCAGAGAGCTGGATTGGAAGTGGAGCAGCCAGGACTTGAACTGGCACCCATATGGGATGCTGGCACTGTAGGCAGCAGCCTTACCTGCTACGCCAAAGTGCCACCCCCCAAAAATGATCAGTATTCCAAGGGCACATCCCCAGTGACCCAAAGACACCCTCATCACCTCCTGGCTGACCCAAGGCCAGGGAGTTCCCAAAAGAATGATCCAAAGGGTGCTAGAAGGAAGAGAGGGCCCACCATACAGTTTCCATAGCCCCAAAGCTTTGGGAAGTGCTCCCTGCCACGTTTCCGTGTTAGGATATGCAGTGTGTGTAAGCGGGGGCCAGGGTGTCCCAAAGTCACTTGCTCACAACCCCCCCCCCCTTTTTGACAGAGTGGACAGTAAGAGAGAGAGAGAAAGGTCTTCCTTTTTCGTTGGTTCACCCTCCAATGGCTGCTGCGGCCGGCGCACCGCGCTGATCTGAAGCCAGGAGCCAGGTGCTTCTCCTGGTCTCCCATGGGGTGCAGGGCCCAAGCACTTGGGCCATCCTCCACTGCCTTCTCGGGCCACAGCAGAGAGCTGGATCAGAAGAGGAGAAGCTGGGACTTGAACTGGCGCCCATATGAGATGCCAGCACTGCAGGCCAGGGCTTTAACTCACTGCGCCACAGCACCAGCCCCGGAAAGGTTGTTTTTAAGAATTCTGAGGCACATACTTGGGAAGTTCCAGTAAGAGGCAGCAAAGACTTCTGAGCCCAGGAGGCCCGACCCACGTGGTGCCTGCCTGTGTGAGACCCCCCAGCTGCACCAGACTCCTGTGCTCAGTCCCTCCAGTGCTAGTCCATGTCCCTGGGAGGAACAGACATTCACTGCCCCCATCTCTGAAGCTGTCTCAATTTTTGTGCATAGAGATCAGTGCAGATCCGAACAGAAGCTGGCTCGAGGCTCCACATCGAACCTCCCGTGGATTACTCAGAAGATTTTGAGTCGACTGAGGATGCCAATTCCAAGACCATGGATGTTTCTGGGGATCGTCCACAGGTAGGAATTGGCCATGGCCTTGTGCCATGAGCTCAGGGCTCCTGTGGCCCTTGGGACACTTTCCATCAGTTATTCATGCCATTGTCCTCACTCGCCCCTGGGTCCCTCCCTCCTGCGTTCATCTCAACACGCTTTGATGAGCATGTGGGCTGGATGCTAGATGCCCCGTGTCCTCAGGTCGGTGAGGCTGGGGTCTGATACCCCACATAGCCCCTCGATTGCACAGTGCAGCTAAGAAGTGAGGACAAAGCATGGGGGGAAGGGAGGAGGGGACTGGTGTCCAGGAAGTCTCCCCAGAGGGAGTGACTTCACCCTGGGTCAGAGTTTAGGGGAGAAGATAGGCGGGCAGAGCTGGCGCTCAGTCTGTCTGCATATGTAGATGTGCACTGTTACCACTGTGGGCAGCAGAGAATGCAGGCACAAACCACTGTGGCTCAGGGTCCTATGGGCAGTGTTTGACTTTGCGAGCTGCTCACTCCCATCGTACTCAGACTGCCGTATCCTCTCAGCTGCAGTGGTACAAGGAGTCTTCCTGAGTTCATGGGAACACAGACTAGGGAAAAAATGTAAAAAATAAATATCTTTCAATATAATTTTTCTATGCACTTTAAACTTTTTTTAAAAAAATTATTATTTCTTTGAGAAGCAGAGAGAGAGCGAGCTCCCATCTGCTGGTTCACACCCCAAATGCCCACAATGGCTGGGACCAGGGCCCCATTGAAGCTAATCATAGTCTCAAGCCACATGCGGGTGGCAGGGTCTCAATCACTTGAACCATCACCTGCTGCCCCCAGGAAAGGTATAGCAGGAAGCTTAGAGTCAGGAGCCAGAGGCAGGCTCAAACCCAGGCACTCTGATGTGGAATGAGGGCCTCCTACGCTGTGCCTTAACCACTAGGCTAAACGCCCACCCCTCCCCAAACTTCTGCAAGTCCCCTCATGTATCCCAGTCTCGCCTTGAACAGGAATCTGTCGTGCACCTGTTTTGGGGCGTCAGGCTCTGTCCCAGACACAGAGCAATGGACAGAAGTGCTGAGACGTTTATTCTTAAACAACTTACATTATTATTCTCCATACGGGAGCCAGACTATAAAGAAAACCAAAGGAACAAGCAGTGAGATCATTTCAGGAAGGTAGGACAGTAAGATGGTGTGGGGGAGAGGGCAGGAGGGCCTCTCCTAGGTACGACATTTCAGCTGAATGCTGATGGGTAAGAAGGCGCAGCCTGGGAAGCAGCAATGGGAAAAGCATTCCAGGCAGAGGGAACTGCAGGTGTATGGGGTGTGAGGCTGGGCTTATCTGGGGAGCAGGCATAGGAGAGCAACGGGATATGGAGTGAGGTGAGGCTGGGCCCAATGGGGGTACCTGAGGATGGTTACCTGGCATTCACCCGAGAGCATTGCTTTTGTAGTCAGAGTGTGTGAGTAGATCGTCTTCCTGCTTACACACAGGTGGAATTCGCCAGAGATGGCAGGTCACGATCAAGTTGCTAAGCTGGCTCCTGGGTAATGGGCAGATTGCATGGCCTCACCACAGGGCCTGAGCCTCGCTTCCGCCCGGTGCTTCCATGCCCCCAAACCGCTTTTACAGAATGAAAGTGGGCCATCCAGGCAAGGGGCCTGTGGACCGGGGAGCGTGCGTCTGTTTTCCATGGCGTGTCTGCACTGCCGTGTCTGCTGATGACGGAGGGCCAGGCGAGAAGTGGGCCTCACCTTGTTGTTCCACGTTGGGGGTCCCAGGGGGCTGGGAGTAAATTGCAAATTTTCGTCTTCCTCAAAAAAGAGACCTTGTCCTTGCCTGTGGAATGACTCCATGTCCTTGTTTCTCTGCCCCGACCATGAAACGGGAATTAAGCAGTAGGAAAAGCTGTGGCCTTCATCGACTTAAAACCTCCTGCCACAAAACACACACACAAAACACACACACAACACACACACACATACACACACACACACACGACACACATGACACACAACACACACACACACAACACACACACACAACACACACACACATGCACACACACAGTTTGCTTTTATCCTCTTAGCCGTGAGTTTGCCTTCGTTTGTTGGGGAGGCTGATCCTCAGCCACATTGCACCTGTCGCAGCGCCAGCCTCGCGTCCATGCCCCAGAATGCGTGTGTCCCCTGCAGACAAGGGGCTGTAGCAGTCTGCCATTGGCCAGGCATCCAGCACCTTCTGTTCAGTGATCCCGCAGTCCCTCCTATGCAAGCTCCCAAGCTCCCTGCCCCTCAAGGCTCCCTCACCTGCTCCTGGGTTCCGTTAGTGTTCCTCTGTGCACCTGCTCAGAATTGGCATGGCTGCTGCTCTGCCAGCATTTCATTTTCTTCCCTGTGAGTGCTTGATTGTATTTCTTTCTCTCCCTTTTTCCAAAAACCCCATCTTGAGTGGGCTCTCCTTTAGGTTTCACAGTCCATTTCCCCTTGAAAATTTCCTGCTAAATAAAAGAGGCAAATGGCAACACTAGTTTTCCGGGGATGGCAGAAGCCTTCAGGGATGCAGATGGAATAGGGAAAGAAAAAGAAAGCGTGGGCACACACACTCAGCCGCCTCTCACTGTTTGCAAGCGCAGCCCACAATGGAGCAATAGGAAATGTGTGTCCGTGTAGGTACTTGTCTTCCGACCCTCGCTGTTGAAACACACCGGCCTCTTTGCCTTCAATCAGACCCTCCGTGAACTTCAATTTCCCTGTGGCTGTGCGTTCACAGACCTGCGTGCTGCAGACATGTTCTCCTGGCCTCCACCCCGCCGACCTGCACGGTGCTTTTCAAAGATGTGATTTCCTAGCTGACATTTAAGACTTAGGAGATGCTGTATGAAAGCCTGAGCCGGGGGCTTGCGCAGAAAAATCAGAAGGCTTAGGAGCTACATTCTTCTACGATAGCAATGAGTGGGGCTGGGGAGCAGGTGTCCCCTTGGACAGGTGCGTGTTCTCTGGTGTGCTGCAGTCCCCACCACCAAGTTCTCGACACTGCAGATAAGATGGATGATGGGGCAGGCATCTGGTACAGCTGTTAAAATGCCACTTAGGAGGGGCTGGCACTGTGGCATAGTGGGTAAAGCCACCACCTGTAGTGCCAGCATCCCATATGGGCACTTGTTTGAATCCTGGCTGCTCCACTTCTGATCCAGCTCTCTGCTATGGCCTGGGAAAGCAGAAGATGGCCCAAGTGCTTGGGCCCCTGCACCCTTGTGGGAGGCCCGGAAGAAGCTCCTGGCTCCTAGCTTCAGATCAGTGCAGCTCTGACTGTTGCGGTCATTTAGGGAGTAAACCAGCAGATGGAAGATCCCTCTCTCTTTCTGGCTTTGCCTTTCTCTGTAACTCTGTCTTTCAAATAAATAAAATAAATCTTTAAAAAAAAATGCCACTTGGGACACCTGCATCCCACAGCAGAGTGCCTGGTCTTGAGTTCAAGCTCTGTTCCTGATTCTAGCTTTCTGCTGACGAGCACCCTGGAAGGCGAAGGAGCAGGTGAGGACTCAAGTAGTTGGGTCCCTGCCACCCATGTGGAAGATCCAGATGGAGTTTCTGGCTCCTGGCTTCTTTGGCCTGGCTTAGCCCCAGCTGTTGTGGGCATTGGTGTGTGTGTGTTTGTGTGTGTGTGTCCATATCTTCTGGGTCTCTGCCTTTCAAAATAAAAGAATTGTAAAAAGATGGTAAATGAGTATAGATCAGGAGGTGGTGGGGACTTCTAAGAAAGAGAGCTTAGGTAATATCGTGGTAGAGACCATAAGAAAGGAGAGAGTAAGCCACGCAGAGCAGAGTGTCCAGGCCCTAAGAGGAGCAGGTGCAGAGGCCCTGAGGCGGAACGCTGGCAAGGAGGCCAGTGTGGTTTGGTTTCAGAGCGGGGGCACGGTGAGGAAGAGGAGGTGCAGCCAGGGAAGCAGGCATGGGTCAGGTTGCACAGGGCTTGAGGGCTGGGATGATGTGGGGCTCTCACTGACTGTGAATCAGTGGGTTTATAACCCTCCAGACTAAAAATGAAAGGTGTCCTTGCACCTAAGGAAAGTCGACCGGGAATGTCCCTGTCCCGTGATGTTCCCCCAGTGGAGTTATCCAAGAGCAAGAGAAATAAGGGGAAGATGTGACCCCAGTCCCATGGACATCTCCTGGAAACCTTCAGGAGTCTGTTCCCATCGTGTGGGTTCTGGAGCCGGCGGACCAGGGGTCTTCCCACGATCACCATTCGACGTCATTACAGATGCATACAGCTCTCAGGGCCAAGAATCCGTCCCCTGTGACCAGTGCACCCCACCCCACAGGGCCCTGTAGCAAATCTCTGCAGTTGTCCTTCTTCATCCATTTCAACAGCGATTCTTGAAAAATGAGGGATTGCTTTTTCATAATATTGTATTTTTTCATCTGTCTATTTAGTTTGATTTGAAAGGCAGAGACAAAGAGATCTTCCATTCACAGGTTCGCTTCCCAAATGTCCACAACAGCCAGAGCTGGGCCAAGTTGAATCCAGGATCCCAGAACTCCCACCTGGGTTTCCCAGGTGGGTGTCAGGGATTGAGGTACTTGAATCATCACTGGCTGCCTTCCAGGGTGCACATGAGCAGGAAGCTGGAATCAAAAACAGAGCCAGGAATCGAACTCAGGACTCTGATATGGGGTGTAGGCATCCCAAGCAGCAGCTTAACCACTGTGCGGGACACCTGCCCCTGAGGGACCACTTTTGAGGCAGTTGCATTGCTTGGATACTTCTGCCATTTGGAACTACCATGTAACAACCCTTAACTGGGTACCTTTATAAAAAAAATATTATTACCATAATATAAAGGGATTGTACTATCCATGCCATTTGATGGTTGTACTTTATGTATTTGACAACATCCCATAGCCATCTTTCCATGCCAGCACTCCCCCAACCATCGTGCAGCTCAGTGGGTCAGAGCGCTGTTTCGGGAGTTGGTGGCATGAGTTTGAATCCTGGTCCTGGTATTAACTGTGCCTGCAGTGGCACCGGGACAGCAAGAGTGCAATCAGGTCACCTTTGGGAGTGAGAGCAGAGGGTGAGGAGACAGAGACAAAAGAAGAATGAGGCCCCCTCGTATCTTCAGGACAGTAGGCTGCTTCTACCATGCCTAGGTCTCTGTGCTTGTCTCTATGGCACCAAGTCGCCCAGCAGTACCACACCCTGTGACTTTAATTTCTCCCTTCTGAACCCACTAGGGCCTGGCCCTCCCAGCAGTACGGACAGAGAAAGGATCCTTTTAACTTCTCAGGGTGTAATGGTAAGGTGGAGTTCCAGCATCCTAAGCAGGAAGTTGCCAGCACCTTTCCCATAGCCAAGCTGCTGGGCAGAAGATGGGCCCCACGAGAGATTCTGTGACAACCACACAGATTAACAGTAGGATTTGGCTCTAACAGGAAAAACTCTGGCCTGCCCACCAGAAGACTTAAAACATATGAATTTTTTTTTGTTGTTGGCAATGTCCCCCCCCCCCAGAAACCTTTGATTTAAAGAATACAAACTTAATGCATTTCATAAATACAACTTTAGGAACATGGTGATCCTTCCAACCATACCCAACCTCCCACCCAACACTCCCACCTTTCTTCCTCCTCCCTCTACTATTCCCATTCTTATTTTTTACTAAAATTTTGTTTTCTTTTTTAAAAGATTTATTTATTTATTTGAAAGGCAGAGTTACAGAGAGAGAGAGAGAGAGAGGTGAGACAAAGAGTCTTCCATCCATTGGTTCACTCTCCAAGTGGCCTCAAGGAGCAGTGCAGGGCTGGGCTAGCAGAAGCCAGGAGCCAGGAGCTTCTTCCCAGTCTCCCATGTGAGTGCAGGGGTCCAAGGACTTGGGCCATCCTCTGCTGCTTTCTCGGGCATATTAGCAGGGAGCTGGATCGGAAGTGGAGCAGCCGGGACTCAAACTGGTGCCCATGTGGGATGCTGGTGCTGCAGGCAGCAGCTTTACCTGCTTATGCCACAGTGCCGGCCTCACTAAGATCTATTTTCAATTAACTTTACACGCATACGGTTAACTCTATACTAAGTAGAGAGTTCGACAAATAGTATGAAAAAAACTGTTCATTAACAGTTGAGACAAAGGCTATACAAAGTCATTGCATCTCAAAGTGTTAATTTCATTTCTGTAGATTACCTTTTAGGTGCTCCATTAGTTATCACAGATCAGGGAGAACAGATGGAATTTGTCCTTTTAGCACTGGCTTATTTCACTAAGTATGATGTTTTCCAGTTGCATTCATTTTGTTGCAAATGACAGGATTTCTTTTTTTTTTTTTAACCATTATGTAGTATTCCATGGTGTACATATCCCATAATTTCTTTATCTGATCTTCAATTGATAGGCATTCGGGTTGATTCCATGTCTTAGCTATTGCAAATTGAGCTGAAATTGACATGGGGGTACAGATCACTCTTTCATATGCTGATTTCATTTTCCTTGGGTAAATTCCCAGGAGTGGGATGGCTGGGTCATATGGTAGGTTGATATTCAGATTTCTGAGTTATCTCCATACTGTCTTCCATGGTGGCTATACCAGTTTATATTCCCACCAACAGTGGATTAGGGTACCTTTTTCCCCACATCCTCACCAGCATTTGTTGTTTGTTGATTTCTGTGTGAAAGTCATTCTGACTGGGGTGAGGTGAAACCCCATTGTGGTTTTGATTTGCATTTCCCTCATAGTTTGTGATCCTGAACCTTTTTGTCATGTGTCTGTTGGGCATTTGGATTTCCTCTTTTGAAAAATGCCTATTCAAGTCCTTTCCCCATTTCTTAACTGAGTTGTTTGCTTTATTGTTTTTGAGTTTCTTGATCTCTTTATATACTCTGATTTTTAATCCTTTATCAATTGTATAGTTTACAAATAATTTCTCCTGTCAGTTGCCTTTTCTTCAAGATGGTTTTAAAAATGAGAGTAAGCGCTCACAGTACTTGAACGTGTACTAAGTGCTAAGCACCACATGAGGATGTATCATCCATCACTACATCAGACCTGTGAGTTAAATGCTAACTATCAGGACAAGCATCGTGGGGTAGCAGGTTAAGCCGCTGGCCTGCGACGCTGGCATCCCATATGGATGCCGGTTATGTCCTGGCTGCTCCACTTCTGATCTAGCTCCCTGCTAATGTGCCTGAGATAGCATTAGAGGATGGCCCAGGTACTTGGGTTCCTGTACCCACATGGGAGACCTAGAAGAAACTCCTGGCTCCTGGCTTTGACCTGCCTCTGCCTTGGCTGTTGTAGCCATTTAGGAAGTGAACCAGCGGATGGAGGTTCTCTCTCTCTCTCTCTCTCTCTGTAACTCTGGCTTTCAAATGGATAAATAAAAAAAAAAAATGCTAGGTATCTTCATTCCTATGTTACAGTTTGAGAAAATCGAAGAAGGGAGAAGTGATGTTGTTCACCCAGGCCTCAGAGAAGCCCTGGGTGCCACGATTCCCTGTTCCTTGGAATGAGCAGTGACAGGCTGGGAACGACCCAGGCCTACATTTGCTTGAGATTGTGCCACAGTCCGTTGTGAATATTATCGATCTTCTGCCTGAGGGTGAGGTGCTCAGAGGTAGCCATCCATCAGTTAGGCTTCACAGTGTTTTAAACCATAACAGAGGGAACCTCTCCTTAGCCAAATAGTTCCCCAGTGAAGCCATAGCTGAGAACGTAGATGAAAAATGTTTTTCAAAAATGAAACCCGATGAGGAAACAACCAGACAGACCCAAGTTGAAGGACAGCTTACAAACCAACTGGCCTGGCTCTTTGCAGACACCAGTGGCCTGAGGCCTGAGAAAGGCTTGGGCCGCTCCCGATGAAAGGTAGGTACAGCGAGTTCACCCTCCTGCAATGTGGTCAGAGGAATTGCTCCATTGAAGGGTGGTTTCCCGAAATTCACAAGCCTTGAAAATGATACTGCATCAACATTACATTTCCTGCATGCATTCATGGGACCATGGCTATATTACTCAGCTTTTGTTATTACAACCTAGAGACGTGAGAGGAGCTACTGGGGAAGGAAGAAAGCTCACTTCAGCTTGCGGTTTGGGCCGTTCACAGTCCAAGATCTCAGGGCCTCATTAGTGTGGCATCTGATAGTGGCGGAACACGTATGGAGGGAGGAGCCTGTGGGGAGTGAGGAAGGGAAAGAGAAGCTAGGCTGAAGTCAGCTGATAGCCAGCCCTCTCCCAAGGCCACACCCAAAGGACCTCATAGAAGGCCCACCTCTTGACTCCAGAATTGTATCCAGTCTCCCCCCTTAATCCATTGACCATTTACCTAAGACTGTAGGGACCAAGCCTTCAACTCATGGGCTTCTGGGGGACCCCCAGACTGTCGGCCAAGCCTAACGGTAGCCTTGTGATGAGTGAATGTCCTGTGCTTGGGACACTGAAGAGTGCAGGCGTGAGGGGTTGTGTGGTCAGCAGCCAAGCATCAACGGGTCGGAATGAAGGTTATGTATATAACACGGAAGAGGGGAAAGCAGGGGACGAATGTGGCAACATGGTAATTGGTGAATGCAGGCTAGGGGTATCTGGGTGTTAATTATACGATCATGATCAATATTCTGTGCTTTTACATGGTTTCAAAATAGAAAGGGAAAAAAAAAAGCAGGTTAGGCATTTTGCAGAGCAGTTAGGACATAGATGAGGTTGCCTGCCTGCATCCCATATTGCAGCACCAGGAGGTGCAGCTCTGCTCTGGACTCAACTTCCCGCTAATGCAGACCTTGGGAGGCACCAGGGTGGCTCAGGTGACTGAGTTCCGGCCACCCACACGGGACTGAATTCTTGGCTTCTGGCTTCAGCCCCTGGACTGTTTGGGATTTCTCTTTCTGTCTATCTCTCTCTCTCTGCCTCTCAAATAAATAAGTAAAATTAAACACAACACTAGCACATTAAAGAAATGAGGTATATCAGTAGCAGAGGCAAAAGGCAAGTGAGAAGAGAGACGTAGTTTAACCGCCTACTAGGAATGTATATCAATGCCAGTTTCCCAGTTGTGATGATGTACTACTATTGTTACAAGACATTACCCTGACAAGAAACTGGGCAGAGGATAGATGGGGCCTTTCCGGATTGCTCCTTCCAAACTGTGCATGAAATCCACAAGCAGCTCAAAATCAAGAGCAAAAAAACAATCCAGGAAAACACGATCGTGCTGGGCCTGCCCCTCGGAGGTTCTGATTGGGACTCTGGCCTGGCCCTCCCACCAGACTGGCTTTGCAGCAGTGTTCGAGAACCATGGTTAGAAGGAAAGGAGAGCGGCTGTCTTCGAGATCTGACACGCATAGGCACCACTTGGGATGTTTGCTAAAGATGCGGATTTTGGGGCTTGGCGTTTGGCACAGTGCTTAAGACACTGTGTGGTACCCCCACAGCCCTTACCAGAGAGTTGTGGTTCCCGTCCTGCCCCCACGTCCAGTTCCACCTTCCTGCTGGTGTGCACCTGGGAGGCACCAGATGGTGGCTCAGTGCCTGGTCCCTGCCACCCCCCAGGGGAGACCTACATTGAGGTCCTGGCTCCTGGCTGTGGCCTGGCCCAACCCCAGCTTTTATAGGCACTTGGGGAGAAAACCAGTGGATGAAAGACCTCTATGTGTCTGCCTCTCTCTCTCTCTCTCTGCCTTCAAATAAAATAAAAATAAATAAAAATTTTAATGCTGCATATTTTAGGCTGGTTTTTGAGCTAACAGAATTGGCGTCTAAAAGGTAACACGTTTTTTGACAAAAGAACTGCCAGGGATTCTGATCCAGCAGCCTGAAGATTAGAGCACACCTCACATGGAAGGAACATTTTCTGAGTACTTTGAACTCTGTGGCTTGGATTTGGGGAACTACAGAAGAAAGATGTTTAAAATCAAAGTTAACAACTCTTCCACGTCATGCCAAATTAAGATGACTAAAAAGTGTGAAAACAACACAGATCCACAGAGGTTCACAGGGGAGGATTGGGGCGGGGTTTGCCCTGCTCTTTGGAACCATATCCTACACTTCTGGAAATTCAGGTGGGAGAGGAAGTCACAGAAAAACATAGACAAGAAAAAAAAAATTGCTGTTGACAACGTCTTACTATAGGTCAACTTCTACACAAAACACTGACCGTTAGTACCAAGAAAAGACTAAATAACTTCAAGCTACAGCGATTTCCCTCTTATCTGTGGTTTCACTTTCCATGGTTCCAGTTATCTGAGGTCAGCTGAGGTTTGAAAATAATACATGGAACATTCCAGAAATAATTCATCAGTTTTCTGTTGCATGCTGTTCTGAGTAGCAGGATAAGAACGCACACTGTCCCCTTCTGTCCTGCCTGGTGGGTGGGTGGGGATCATCCCCTTGTCCACGCATCCACCCTGTCTGTTCTGCCCATCTGTTACTCCTTGGTGGCTGTCTCAGTTATCAGATTGACCATTGAGGTATAGCACATGCAAGAGGAAACACATGCACAGAGCTGTTATTACTGCGTATGGTTATAGTTGTTCTATTTGATTGTTGCTGTATTAATCTCTTATTTGTGCCTAATTTATAAATTACGCTTTATCTTGGGTATGTATGTATAAGGAGAAATATAGTATATATAGTTTGGTGGTTTAAAGAGATCCACTGGGGATCTTGGAACACATCACCCATGTATGGGGGAACTACAGAACTTTTAAAATTTACTTATTGGGTTGTGGTATAGTAGGTTAAGCCTCCGTCTGTGGTGCTGGCATCCCCTATGGGTGCCGGTTCGAGCCCTGGCTACTCTGCTATGGCCTGGGAAATCAGTAGAAGATGGCCCAAGTGCTTGGGCCCCTGCCCCAGCGTGGGAGACCCAGAAGAAGCTCTGGCTCCTGGCTCCAAATCAGCCCAGCTCTGCCCGTTGCGGCCATTTGGGGAGTGAACCAGCAGATGGAAAAGACTTCTCTCTCTCTCTCTGTCTGTAACTCTGCCTTTCAAATAAATAACTACATCTTTTTAAAAGTTACTTATTTATTTAAATTTTATTTGAAAGTTAAAGAGATGGAAAGAGTGAGACAAAAGAGTTCTTCTATCCGCTGCTCCGTTCCCCCAAATGCCTACCACAGCCAGGGATGAACCAGGCCGAAGCTAGGAGCTCTTATATGAGTGGCAGGGACCCAAGTACTTGAGCCGTCGTGGGCTGCTTCGCAGGGAGCAGGGTCGGAGCAGGGGAGGTGGGACACAAACCAGGCATTTCCAGTAGGGGGTGCTGGTATCCCAAGCAGCATCCTAGCCACAGTGCAAACTCCCACCCTTACTGTACATTCTAGAAGACAAGAAAGTCCTGAGATTTTCCTGAGACATTTTCATATAATCTGTCTTTACTATTTAAAGAGGTAAACTTTAGATAAATAAAAAAATTAATGTTGTGTCATGTGAAGGCATTAATGTGTCAGTTAAATTTTTTTTTTTTTTTAACTTTGGTCTTCAAAATATGGCTCAAACTTGAGGGAAAATAATCCGGAGAAAATAGAGGCATGTAGGAAAGCCTTTTTAAAATTTTTAAAAAATATTTAGGGCTTGGAAAAGATATGCCAAAATACAGAAATGGGAGCTGAGCTTATCGCTGGTGCTGCTTTATTCTGAATTAGGAAACTTATTCTGAGCACATGTCTCAAGTTGTCCCTGGTCTCCGCGCTGCCACTCCCCTGGATGTTTTATATCACCTTACATCTTCTGAAGGCATTGGACTTGCAGTTCCCACTTGGGGGAGTAGATAGCAAGTGGCCTAGACTCAGCAAGCCTGGAGACCTTGGCCAAGTCACACAGTCCTCTGGAGATTTTGGGAGGTTAGACTATGTTTCCTATGCCTGCCAGGTCTGAAGTCATAAATTCTGGGTCAAGTTTAGAGGAAAACCCTATTCCTGTATGATAACAGCCATAGGAGTAGAGGATACATCATAGTTCACGGAGCCCTTACCCACCCAAGAGTTGTTTTCTTTAAAAGATTATTTATTTCAAAGTCAGGAGAGGCAGGAGTAGAAAGAGAGAGAGAATCCTCCATATGCTGGTTCATTCTCCAAATGACTGTAACAGTCAGGCTGGGCCAGGCCAAAGCCAGGAGCCAGGAGCTTCTTCCAGGTCCCCCACATGAGTGCAGGGACCCAAGCACTTGTGCCATCTTCCACTGCTTGCCTAGTCTATAGCAGAGAGTTGGATCAGAAGTAGAGCAGCGCCCACATAGGATGCCAACACTGCAGGAGGTGGCTTCACTCACTGTACCACCATGCCGGCACCCTGTGGTCTATTTCTGTAGGTCATTTGTAAGGTAGACATTTAGGGCCTGAAACATTCCTCCCCGATCCAGATCTAAACTTTATAGAGAACAGAGATGAGCTGCCATGTTTCTGGTCCCTAGAAAAGTGCCTGGCATAGAGGGAGTATGCAAATCTTTGTTAAGCAAATGAATTGAACAGTTGATTGATTGAATCAATGAGAGAGGGAGGGAGGGAGTTGTTGGTTAGACATCCTGGCCAGCCCACACAAGCCGAGTTCAATCATCACATCACTATGTTATAATTACGGTGACAGTATTTGCCAAACCATGAATCAGGACCCATAAAACGACAAAGATTTTTGTGCTGCTTCTGGTAGAGGAGTCAGTTGAGAGATACATTTTGGATCCTGAAATATTGGAATTTGGGGCACATGATGATAATTTCAAAGAACCGTTTTAGGCATTTTATTTCATTTACTTGAGAGACAGAGGGAGACAGACAGACAGAAATCTCCCATCTGCTGGTGCATTCCCCAAATGCCAGCCAGCCGTGCCAGGCTGAAGCTGGCTGCTGGGAACTCATTCCGAGTCTCCTATGTGGGTGACTGGGGACCCAAGTACTCGGGCCTTAGCTGCTGCCTCCCAGGGTGTGTATTGTTCGCTGGAAGCTGGAATGGGGAGCAGAACCAGGCAACTAACCCAGGCTCTCCCATGTGGGATGTGGGGATCGGAACTGCTAGATGAAATGTCTGCCCTCAAAGACTTCTAAATCACACGAGTGAGGGGCCGGCGCTGTGGCATAGAGGGTAAAGCCGCCGCCTGCAGTGCTGGCATCCCATATGGGTGCCGATAGAGTCCCGGCTGCTCCACTTCCCATCCAGCTCTCTGCTATGGTCTGGGAAAACAGTGGAAGATGGCCCAAGTCCTTGGGCCCCTGCACTCGTGTGGGAGACCCAGAAGAAGCTCCTGGCTCCTGGCTTCAGATCAGCTCAGCTCTGGCCATTGTGGCCATCTGGGGAGTGAACTAGCAGGTGGAAGACCTTTCTCTCTGTCTTTCCCTCTCTCCCTCTCTCTGTAAATACCTCTCAAATATATAAATAAAATCTTTAAAAAATTTTTTTTAAAAAGCAGATAGATAGGTATATAACAAGTAACAAACCTGGCCTGGGGCACAGTCAGGTGGGCAGTAGAGAGGCTGTGCAGGACAATGGTAGCCAGCTGTCACCATGTAGAAATACGAGCCCCGCGGGGTTAAGCGCGTTCTAGTCTTCATTAAACGTTTGACTTCAGGAGCCAAGTTGCGCTGCTGAGGGTGGAGGAGAGGGTAAGGTAAAAGCAGAAATGACATGAGATAGAGCAATAGACATATGAGAATAAACGAATGACTAAGTCATGAAGTGTGGAAAAACAGAAGGCCAGATCTGGTGGACCGGAGGGTGGTGAGAGCTTTCTGTATTTTCCTCAGTTTTCTTTTGAGTTGTTTGACTATTTTTTTTTTTTTAAAGATTTGTTTATTTTGAAAGAGAGAGGGAGAGAGAGAGGGAGAGAGAGAGAGGTCTTCCATCTGCTGGTTCACCCCCCAGATGGCCAAACGGCCGGAGCTGCACTGATCTGAAGCCAGCAGCTTCTTCAGGGTCTCCCATGTGGGTGCAGAGGCCCAAGGATCCAGGCCACCCTCTACTGCTTTCCCAGGCCATAGCAGAGAGCTGGATCGGAAGTGGAGCAGCCGGGACTAGAACTGGCGCCCATATGGGATGCCAGTGTCACAAGCAGCAGTTTTACCTGCTGTGCCACAACATCAGTCCCTTGACTATTATTAATACTTTTGTATTAGATGTTATAAAAAAGGCTACAAAATAATGTGAAACTGCCTAACAAACTACAACATAATGACCTCTGAACTGATGTGAGAATGGAGCGTCTTCTTTATGGCCTGCATGTGTAGTTTACTTAGAGTTTCTTAGGCATTTTCACATCATTTTGTAGCCTTTTTAAAATAACATTCAATATGTACATGCTTTCTTGTTGAACAATATTCACACGGCTCAGAGGAAAACTGAGTAAAATACAGGTTTCATTTCTGCTTTAATTTTAGGATTTTCTACCCTCACCCCTGTAATCCTGATTCATAAATTACATTTATTTTCAGTCTCCTAGCGTATGAATTTTAAGGTTATACATTCTCCTCTCTGTATAGCTTTGTCCTTGCCTCACAAATTTTACTATGTAGTATTTTCATTGTCTTTTATTTCTAATTGGTTTGTGACTTCAGGGTTTTTTTTTTTTTTAATCTATGTTTAGGGAAATTTTTCTAAACATTCTAAGTAAATAGTTTTTGTTTGATTTTTTACTATCCTTTTGTGTTAATTTCTCATTTTACTACGTTATAATCAAATAATGGCCTATTTGTGTCTTCTTGGAGTTTACTAAGGCTTTTTTTTAACTAATATATTTATTTGAGAGGTAGAGTTACAGATAGAGACAGAGACAGAGAGAAAGGTTTTCCATCCACTGGTTCACTGCCCAAATGGCCACAATGGCCAGAGCTATGACAATCCGAAGCCAGGAGTCAGGTGCTTCTTCTGGGTCTCCCACATGGGTGCAGGGGCCCAAGCTCTCAGACCATCCTCTACTGCTCTCCCAGGCCATAGCAGAGAGCTGGATCGGAAGTGGAGCAGCCGGGACTCGAAGAACTGGTGCCCACGTGGGATGCTGGCACTGTAGGTGGAGGATTAACACACTGCACCACAGTGCCGGTCCTTTTCCTAAGGTTTTGTTTGTGGTCAACCAGATCATTTTTATGAATACTCTATGATATTTTAAAAGAATAATCATTCTCTTTTGGGCACAAAGTTCTCAGCACATCTGCTAAATCAAGCCCTTAGTTATGTTATCTAGCTTAGTGACTCTTAAAATACAGTTCCAGACCACCAATATCAGAATCGCTGGGGCTGCTTATTAAAAATGTAAATTCTCATACCCTACATACAGAAGTGGATCCGGAGGGGGCATAGAGTACTCATCATCATCTACATTTTTAATCAGGCTCCTGCAAGTTCTTATCCTCCTTAGCAAACCACTGCAGTAGATCCTTAGCTATTTTTGTGTATGTGACCCGATCGACTCTTGTGATCTTACCCATGTTCCCTTATATTTCTCCATTTGTGCTTCATATATTTCCAATCTGATAGGGTGTACCTTTGATCCACATGAATATCTCAGTATCAGTTTGTTTATTGGTTTCAGCCTGTGGGTGAGCAACTCTGTTGCCTCTTACCTAACACAGCCGGGGAGGGTCAAAGCCCTTTAGGGGCTCCCCGCCCCCTGCCGCCACCGCCGCTGCCATCATTGGACGCCTCTCCATGTGCTTCCTCTCCCTTGACCTCGACTCCGGGCTCAGTACCCACCCCCCCAACACACACACACCCCGCACTCCGATTGCAAATTGTCCCGCCCATGTCCTGGTCTGGAGCTCCTCTGCATTTGGTTCTTCATGGATGTGACCCCATCTGTCTTTCAGGGATTCCTCAGAATTTGTCGTGAGCCAGTGGCCTTCCTTGCTGTTGGGTCTCTGTCTTGCCTTCCCTGTCTAACTTCCTGCTGCGTGATCCTTCCTGCAGCTCACTTGCTCTGGGCAGGCTTGGGCCCTAAGACAGGGTGGTCCTGAGGGGTCTGCCCAAGAGCCTGGCAGCCAGGAAACACGCAGCAGATCCCTGTGCCTCTGCCTCCTTCACCCTGCTCTTTTCTCTTACGTCGCTGCTTTCTCGAAGACAGGGATTGAATTTTTTTTTTCTTCAGTGATGCACTTTAGAGACTGAACTCCAGAGTAATTTTGCTTCGAAAGAAAATTAGCTGGTAGGTAAAGCTGCTGCCTCCAGTGCTGGCATCCCTTATGGGTACCAGTTTGAGTCCTGGCTGCTCCACTTCTGATCCAGCTCTCTGCTATGGCCTGGCAAAGCAATGGGAGATGGCCCAAGTCCTTGGGCCCTGCACCTGCATGGGAGACCTGGAAGAAGCTTCTGGCTTCTGGCTTCAGATAGGTGCAGCTCCGGCTGTTGCGGCCATTTTGGGGAATGAACCAGCGGATGGAAGACCTCTCTCTTTCTCTGTCTCTGACTCCCTGTAACTCTGCCTTTCAGAAAAAAAAGAAAAAGAAGAAGAAGAAAATTAGGAAAAGAAATTAGACAGTAAAAGGTATCAAAAAGCTAAAAGCATTTGCACAGGTGTTTGAAGCCTATGTGTAACTCAAATTTTCTTAGCCATAGTTCCATCAAAATTGATGTAGGAGAATTTATTTATTATAGATTAATTTTATTTATTTGAAAGAATTACAAAGAGAGGTAGAGTCAGAGAGAGAGAGAGGTCTTCCAACTGTTGGTTCACTCCCCAAATGTCTGCAACGGCCATAGCTGAGCTGATCCGAAGCCAGGAGCCAGGAGCCAGGAGCTTCTTTCAGGTCTCCCATGTGGCCCAAGCAGTTGGGCCATCTTCTACTGCTTTCCCAGGTGCATTAGCAGGGAGCTGGATCAGAAGTGGAGCAGCCAGGACTCAAGCTGGTGCCCACATGGGATGCTGGCATTGTAGGTGGCATCTTACCCTGCTATACCACACAGCCCCGAGACAGTGAATTTAAAATACACAGGGGTTACAGACAAGAACATGGTCAGGCAATTTTCCCGTGCTAGAGGTAGGGGCCTGAGGCTCAGCAGTTCACCTGGGGGTGAGGGTAGCTAGCGTCAGGGCCAGAACTTGAACCTGACCTGCTGTCCTTCCTAAGTGTAAGTAGAGGCCCAGTGTTCTATCCACTGATGCTTACCACACGCTTTGACACATTCAGTGGCCTCCAGGCAGCTTTGAGTATGGATGGGCAGTTTCATCAGCTCCGTGCCAGTCCTCGGCCCCGTGCACCTGACTTTCATCCTGCTCTGGAGACTGCTGATTGCAAGTTGGTACCAGGCAGGGAAGAAACATGGTCACGAGGCTCAGGGCCCGGACTTTGGAGTCAGCCGTTCATTTATCCAAACCCTGGCCCTCCCATTGTGAGCAGAGTGACCTTGGACTTCCACTTCACTGCTCTCAGGAGACCTCACTGTGCGGTAGTGTGGGGTGCTGACTTGAGATAAGGTTCCTGCAGAGGTTAGCTCGATGCCTGATAGGTTACAAAGGCCCGGCTGCTGGCAGCTGTCTCTGTTGCTATTGATGTTATCGTGGCTGTTATCATTATCGCAAAAATGTCCTGTTTGATGGGCGCCCGGCTCCGCTCTTTGTCTAGCCTAGCACAGGGAAGATGGGGCATTCCAGGGACTAATCCCCTGACCATCAGCCACCTGCTGCTTCCTCCAACAGCGTCTTCCAATCTCTGCCTGTGTCGCTGTCCTCCACAGCCTCCCTGGCTCTCAGCAAAGGGGCAGATTGGCACCCAGTCCTTGTCTTCTGCTCTGTTTGCAGCCGGCCACCATGCAGAGGGCTTTTCTGTTGCGAGGGCTTGAACTTCACGTTTTAAACACTGAACACCGAAATTGAATATAACAGGGTTTTAAAGCACAGCCATAAAGGAAGTTTTCACAGAGAAAGTTCTGGATGACAACTTCAAAGCACCTGGTACATCTCACAGCACCGTGTCCCTTTGAAGTGTGGGCAGATTGGCTTTCAAAGCGACTAGCCCAAGGTCCTCATCTCTGCAGATGGACAGGTTTTGAGCGGCGTTCTCGAGAGGGTGTTGCTGCTGAGTTCGTCTGCCGTTTGCCTCCAGAGCAGGTGCCTTTACATCTCGTGAGCATTCCCGGGAGCCTGGGTTCCTGCAGTTGGCTCATTCTTCCCCTTTGTGAAGGAGGTACCAGCCCTACAAAACCAAGCCTTCTCTCTTCTGTGTATTTCCTAAAGACACATGGCATCAAGTTCGCATGAATTTTTTTGCATACATTTAATAGAAAAAAAAAGAAACCAAATTTGAAACAGGAGAGATTATGGACATTCAAATCTTTACAAGAAATGTTATTTTTTTTTTAAAAAAATATCTATTAGTTTAATACACTGTGAAATAATAGTAAGAGGCTGGAGTCGTCATCTTTTTTCAACTCTATTTGGATTTGACTGACTCTTGATGGCAAAGAAGTCCAGGAGGCATGTATACTTACTATGCTCTCCTGGTTTTCCTGCCTAAACCGAGGGTTTAGGTTTTTACATGCATAACTTGGAGCCAGTATTGTAGCACAGGAGGTTAAGCTGTCACTGGCATCCCATTTCTGGGTGCTGGTTCAAGTCCCAGCTGGTCCACTTCTGATTCAGCTCCCAGTTAATGCACCTAGGAGAGCAACGGAAGATGGCCCAAATACTTGGGTCCCTGCCACCCACATGGGAGACCCAGATGGAGTTCCTGGCTCTTGGCTTTGGGCTGGCCCAGCCTTGGCTGATGTGGCCATTTGTAGAGTGAACCAGCAGATAGAAAATCTCTCTAACTTCCTGTCTCTGTCATTCTGCCTTTCAAATAAATATTTTAAATAAGTAACCTAATGTGCATCCATACCTAGAATTTGTTCAGTCTCTGAATGGTGTTAGTGGTCACTTTTACTACAACTTCTCCATGGCTATATGTGTGTGTGTATATATATATTTTACTTTATACAAATTTTCTTAAAATTTGTACAAATTTTTTCAAAAAGAAAAATTCATTTTATTTGTAAGATGGGAGACAGACAGAGAGGGAGAGAGGGAACACTCTTTCATTCCCTGGTTCACTCTCCAAAAGCCCAAAACAGTCAGGTCTGGGCCAGGCCAAAGCCAGGGGGCAGGAATTCCATGAGTCCCCCATGTGGGTGCCGGGTGCCCAAGGACTTGAGCCATCGTCTGCGGCCTTCCAGGGTGCGCATGAGCAGGAAGCAGCAGGGACTCCGAGCAGACACTCCCACCTGGGACGCAGGGGGCGTATCAAGCAGTATCAACCACTGACTTGTATCGTAATTTTGACCTCTCCTTGTCTGGCCTTTCCCGCGTGGAACTTTTTTCAGGAGGGACTCATGGGAGCTATGTTTCCAGGGTTTCTTCCTCTTGGAGATCGGTGCCCTGCTGCTTTTGAACTTGAACGTGCTAGATGGATATGCTGTTCAGGAGTTAGTGGCTGCCCTGTTGTCTCCCACCATCGAGTGTGGCTGCTCACTGCCTTTGCAGTCACTTTTGGGAACTGGATGTGTTCCAAGGGCAGTGAGGGGGGCATTTTGCAGACCCCTGGATGCCCAGGGTCCTCCACACCTCCATTCCCACCTCTCCTATGGAGAATTTATGTGTAGGAGTGGAAGACAGAATTTAAACATATATGTAAATGCAGCCCACTTTTCTAATACCAAACTGTGTCCAGGTTGAGTGGCCCTCGTGGAACGTGCTTGCAAGCAGCAGGGTTTCCGGATTCTGGAACGTTTGCATGGATTCTGCCAGTTGAGCATCCGTGAACTGAAATGCTCCAGGGTCTCACTTTGAGCCGACATGTATCGAATTTAGAATTTTGGAGATTTTTGGATTTTAGGTTTGGGGAAACCTGTCATTAAAAAAAGAAAAAAGTAAAGGGGCTGGCACTGTTGCGCAGTGGGTAAAGCCATATGTGTGCCAGTTCAAGTCCCGGCTGTTCCAATTCCGAACCATCTCTGTGCTGTGGCCTGGGAAAGCAGTAGAAGATGGCCCAAGTCCTTGGGCCCCTGAACCCACGTGGGAGACCTGGAAGAAGCTCCTGGCTCCTGGCTTTGGATCGGCACAGCTCTAGCCATTGTGGCCATTTGGGGAGTGAAAAAGCAGACAGGACCCCTTTCTCTCTCTAACTCTGCCTTTCAAATAATTAAGTAAATCTTTAAGAAAAGTAAGGCAGAAAATGATGGTTCCCATAACGTGAACCTCTAAGAGAACCCTGTCACTGGTTGGTGTCTGTTTTTCCAGACTTTTTACATGCGCCTATACACACATATGTGCGTTTTCTGACATGCTTCCTTTCGCTTAAACATGTTTCTTGATATTGACCCGAGGCAGTACACAAGTTCTATCTCATTCTTTGTAAGGGCTTCCTGGGGATCTGTGGATGCCCGTGCTATTTGTTATTTAATCCATTTATTGATCAACATTTGGATCATTCTCTCCTATAAAGGATGCCTAACTGATCTTTGCACACTTAAGAGTAAAGGATAACTTCCTAGGATGGCTGGGTCCAAAGATGTGCATGTTGTTAATTCCTTTTTTTTAATGATTTTTTTAAAAAAATTTACTTGAGACACAGAAAGGAAGCTCCCATTCACTGGTTAACTCCCCTAAATGTCCACAATGGCCAGGTCTGGGCGCTCCATCCAGGTTTCCCACAGTGGTGGTAACTACTCTCACCAGCCACCACTGCTTCCCAGGCTCTGCGTAAGCAGGGGGCTGGCGTCCAGCTCGGGTGCTCCAGTGTGGGATACAGGCATCATTCCCGCTAGCCCAGATGCCTGCCCTCCCCTGTTCATTTCTAGCTAGCCATCGCCTCCAGAGTACATCTTCAAGGCACCCCATCCCCCCTTCTGTTGCCAGCATGGCCTCAGCCCAGCCCACTTTCCACCCCTGCCCACCTCCCACAGTGTACTGCACATTCCAGGGCCAGTCTCTGAAACAACAGAGATCAGAGAATGTTGGCTCTGCCTGGCCCCTCCGTGGCCTCCCATGGTGCAAGGAACACAATCCAGCCTGTTCCACGAGGCCAGCAGAGCCCTGTCCCGCACAGGCTCTCCCTCCTGCCCGCCTTCGTCATGGGGCGTGTGTGCCCTCCAGCCACTTCTGCCTCCTGGCCCCTGCTCTGCTGTTCCTGCTCCCTGGCATGCTCTTCCTCCCCGCCTGCCGATGCCCCACCTTCCTGAGCATCTTCCACTGCGGCTCTGGCAGCCCAGTCACTCTGTCCCACCATCCAGGCTGGGGCCTGCGTCCCAGTCCTGGCCACGTCTGGATGCCCATTCATTTTTCTTTCTGCACCTTCTGCCCATCTCCCCGCCGCCCTGAGTGCTCTGAACAGGGCAGAGGGTCTTGCCGTCCCGTCCCCGACACTGTTACCTCAGCCCTTAGCACACGTGTGTATATGAGTACATGTCACAAGGGGTGGCCGCCACGTGGCGCTGCCATTGGTGGAGCCGTGACAGTATGCAGCGAGGGCCTCAGGCGTCAGGGCTCTGCCACTTACTCACTGAGAAGCTGGATCGGCTTAAAGGCTCATGGCCTCTGTTCCTCAAGTTTTGGGGACTCCAAAAAATTCAGTCGCTGAAATGTGGGGTTGCAACATTGTGAAGGTAATGAGGAGGCCAGCTCAGGTGTAAGAGTCTGGATACCGCCCCCTCCAGTCCTGGAACTGGAACTGGCTGTGGTCAGGGGCTCTCCAAGGCCTTAGACATCAGTGGGGACTGTTCTAGGCTCTGGGAACATCTGGGGTTTCCTAGGCTGAGGCCGGAAGCCCCCTGCAGGCTGGCACTTGTCTTCTGATTTTCCCCCACCCACGTGACTCAGAGAAGAGTATGGAGATGCAGAGACAGAGACTGGCCCTCTGTGGCTTCTTTCCCAGGCTCCTCTGCCTCGCCCCCACAGCCCAGCAGAACTGCAGCTGACTCTGTTTGAGAACGGCGGCTGGGCTAAGAACAGGAGCCACAGGGTTGTCCTGTCTCACCAGAACTCAAGTTGTGGCAGGGATTTTTCTCCCAGTCTGTCGGACTTATTGTAAGGATGAGACAGGCACTGGCCGTGTGTTTATGGAGGACCAAGCTGTGGTCTCCTCTACAGGACTGCTAGGTCTGTAATCACTGAAATCGAGGTTGAGCTCGGCTTTCCCTGGGGAGTAACAGTCAGCATGTGGACCCCTCCCTGCACCTACTCACTATAGTTGGACTTGGAAGGTGTTTCCCTCGTGGGTGGCAGGGACCCACATGCTTGATCCATTACCTGCTGCTTGCCTGAGTGCACAATAAACAGGAAGCTGGAGTTGGAACGAGAGCCAGGACTTGTACCAGGCACTCCAGTATGGGATGCCGGTGTCCCAAGCAACATCTTAACCACTGTGCCAACTGTCCATCCCTTGTGTTACCTTGTAGGTATCAAATGCTCCTTGGCATCCTGGGCGGCTCGGCCTCAGCGTGGTTGATGTTTGGAGCAGATTCCCCCTTGTTGTGCAAAGCTGCTCCGTGCATTCCAGGATGCCTAGTGGTGTCCCTGGCTTCACCTGCTAGGTACTGAGAGCACTGCCACGGCAGTTGCCACCCAAAAGGTTTTCAGTCATTGCTGTCTCCTCCAGGGAGAGCTGAAATCATCTCTGGTTCAAGCCATTGCCTTAATAAAACTTTAATAACAATTTTTTTTTAATTTGCTTTTATGTATTTGAAAGGCAAAGAGAGAGACAAAGATTTTCCATTTGCTGGTTCACTCTCCAAATGCCCTCAACAGCCAGGACTAGGCCAGGCTGAAGCCAGGAACCCAGAATTCCATTCAGGTCTCCCAAGTATTAGAACCATCATCTGCTGCCCCCAAGGGACACATTAGCAGGAAGCTGGAGTCGGATGTGGAGCCGGGATTCAAACCCAAGGACTGTGGTGTATGTTGCAGGTGCCCCAAACAGCATCTTAACTGCTGTGCCAAATGCATACCCCGTTAATAAGACAGTCCTGTGAGGCAAAGATTCAATTGCCCATTTTTACGCACTTCCAGATGCATTTCAGAGACATGAAGTCACTTTGCAAGAGTCACTGCACTGATGCCGCCTCCAGGGCGTGTGGGTGCATTACACCGGCGCTTGCAGCCACCACTCGGTCACTGACAGTTGCTCGGTAGTTCAGCAAATATCTACTAAGCACCTGTTATGTGCCATCGGTGTCTTAGCTGCTCACTGCTACTTGCTCTGGGGGGTGGAAGGGAGAGAACTGTAAAAGGTAAACAGGTGTATTAGTTCTTCCTGCTGCTACAAAAACACTTACCATGACCGTGAACTCAAGTGGATTTTGCTGATCTAAAATCAGGTGTTGACATCTCTGTGTTCCTTTTTGAGGCTCTGGGATAAAATCCACTTTTTTAAGCTTCTATTCTTACCAGCTTCTTTAATTCCGTCTTTTCTTTCTCCCAGTTCATTCCAAACCAGCATTCTCAGTGGCCCTGTGTAACTCCTTTATCTGGCCTTCAGGTTCACCCTCTTAGACGAGAGGCTCCGCCTTGGATCACTTATGACTGACCCAGCCTCTGTTCCTTGCATCTGCTTAGTTGTCTAAGGGGATCAGTGGGCCCCTGTCTATCTCTTGGACAAAGAGCCCTCTATGCACCTGGATACTCTGAACTTTGGTCCCTCCTGGGATTCTAGCTACAGGTAGTCCAGCCACCCACTTGATTTTCTGTCCAGATCACACTTTCTGACAGCGAAGCTCCTAATCATCACATCTTTTTGCAGCCTGGACCAGCTGAGAGTCGCCCAAATCGTCAAATCCTAGTTCCTCTTCCCTTAACAGTTCTTCCTCCAGTCTCTCTGTTCTTGCCTCCTACTCTCAGCTGGTAGAAGCAACTTCAACACCTTCTGTGGAAACCTGCTGAGTAAATTTCCAGGCTCATCACTTACCAGTCTGCTTAGCCTGTAACTGCAGGCACAGTTCCGTGAGGGCTTTGCTTCCGCCTAGCAGGGTTCCCTCTCCCCCAGTTTCCAGTTCCCTGACCTGAGCCCTCAACAGTGGCACCTTTGATGTCTGTATTTCCATCAATTAACTAATTAGTTTGAAAGGTAGAGTTACAGAGAAGCAGAGGCAGAGAGAGGGGTGAGGGAGAGAGGGAGGGAGGTCTCCCATTCACTGGTTCACTCCCCAGATGGCCACAACAGCCAGGGATGGGCAGAGCTGAAGCTATGAGCCAGGAGCTTCATCTGGGTCACCCACATGAGTGTAGGGGTCCAAGCACTTGGGCCATCTTCTACTGCTTTCCAGGCCGTAGCAGAGACCTGTATCAGAAGTGGAGCAGCTGAGACTCAAACCGGCGCCCATATGGGATGCTGGCACTGCAGGCAGCGGCTTTACCCACTATACCACAGTGCCGGCCCCAATGTCTGTATTTCTATCAAGCAGTCGTTTTAGGATGATTTCCCTGACATACTTCAGGTTTTCTATATGGAGTTCACTTCCTCCTAAGCCTTCTCTGACTGACAAGTTCCAGAGATTAGAATCTAAGTATCTTTGAGGAACCATTATTCAGCCTGCCATAAATACAAAGGTTTATTGGTCAATCATCAAGCCTTCACCGATTGCTTCTCATTCCTCCAGAAGTATGATGGATACGACAAGGGCTATAGGGCTAGTAGAGCTAGGGTGACTCCATGCACTGGCTCTCCCTGACTGTTCAGTTTATCCTTTTTCATCTCATCACAAATTTAACCAAGCCTTTTTTTCCCCTTTCAGAGAAATGTCCTGGTTTGGATGCTACATTTTTCTGGTCACTCTAAGTATAGCTTTTATGCCTGACCTACAGTCTCAGGAAGAAAAAAGAAACATAAACATTTGTTTTATCCAGCAGTTAATAGTTAAGTTCTAAAGTAAAAATCTTAACGCTTGGCCTATAATCCCAAGGAGACAAAAGCATCGTAAAAAAAAAAAAAAAATCCCCAGGCAGTTACAGTCAAATGGGAAATGTTCTGACATCTGAGATTTCATTTGCAGAGCTGGCTTCTGGGACCAGCAGCGTGAGCATCATTGGCTTCTTAGAAATGTAAATTCTCAGGCCCCACTGAGTTAGAGAATCTGAGGATAGGTCTCCACAATCTGTTTTGTATGAGTGTATGTTTGTGTTTCTAAGTATGTATTTATCTAGTTATTTTCACTATTATTTGAAAGAGAGACACAGCGAGGTCTTCCATCTACTGGTTCACTCCCCCCAAATGCTCACCACACCTGTGGCTGGGCCAGGCCAAATCCAGGAGCTTGGAACGCCATCTGGGTCTCCTGCGCAAAAGCAGTCCTCCCTGACAGTCTGTTTTAGCAAGCCTCAGGGCCATCTCTCTCTCTCTCTCTCTCTCTCTCTCTCTCTCTCACACACACACACACACACACATACAGCATCTCAGGTATACAAACACCGCCATTGGTACTGCGAACACTGCTCTGGCCAAAGAGTCGCTGGCTTTCCTCTGCTCTTGGTTTTGACCTTGTGGAAGGTAAGTGTGCTGGAAACAGATCTTTGTTTCAAATGACTTTCAAAAGAACGGCCCGCCAAGTGCCCTATCTCACCATGCATCTCTCTTCTTGGCTTTTGGCAGGAGCCTAGAAGAAGCCTGGAACTCAGTGCAAACACACAGAGCAGACCGGGGGATTGTCCCAGCGACGACTACGACTCTATCGAAGAAGACGTCGCCTCTGAGCCCGAGCCCGAGCCCGAGGGCTGTCCTGGAGGTGACTGCCCTCTGTCCGCTGGGGACAAGGGTGCTCCTGAGGACCGGGAGGCAGGTGGACGTCCCCCGCAGGGCCCGGACACCCTCGTCGTGCTGGAGTTTAACCCCGCTTCCCAACGTGAGTTCTGTCTTCCGTGGCATTTCTTTTCCTGCGGCGTCGCTGGTTCTAGCAGGAGGGCTTCGGCTTGCAATGCTGTTTTGAGTTGCGCTTCCAGGGTGGTGTTGTCCATCAGGTCCCTGTTGACTATGGAAGGAAGACTCCTGGATGCTTCCCGAGGCGCCTGAAACTCCAGGTGGCAAATGTCTGGCGCGTACTCGCAGGCGCCGTCCCAAGCCTTGGAGGGAGCGTGGCCGTGTCTCCCTTCCAGTTGGCTCACGCCATGAAGTTACGCCAAGGGGACTGTTGCTGGCTCAGATGATAGTAGGGCTCGTTTCTCTTCTCTTCCCCTTCCTTCTCGCTCCTTGCTTTTCTCCCTCTCATCTCTGCATCCCTCTGTGCTGCTCCTCTTCCCAGGCAGGCTTTCCACCATACAGAGGCATGACTGCCTTCAATGAGACATTGGCTCCGCAGCCCCATCCGAACGTGGACTTGTCTCTCCTAAAAGCTCCAGCACAAAAGTCCCAGGCCTGGCTCTGGAACCTGCCCCGGTCTCGAGCTATCCCCGATCCCATCGCTGTGTGTATCCCCGATGGGCCAGATCCCGGCAGCAGCACACCCCCCACCCAACCACATGGACCGCTGGTGCCAGCAGGGTGACTCTGAGGAAGGAGGCAGGGGGCTTTTCAAGGAAGACCCTGTGAAGGAGGAGCCACACAGTAGGTGGGGTCAGGGAGGAAGAGGACCCAGGAGGCAGAAAGAGGCGGCTTCAGACGGTGCTCGCTCCTGTCCCCAAGCTGGGACCCAGCAGGCCTGGCCTCTGCTGCTCCTTCTGTCCACTCCAAGTGTGTCCTCCAGGCTGGCCGTGCCCGCGGAGAGAGACAGGAGGGCAGATCTGAAGCCAGGCTCTCTGTTGGCCTTCTGGGGTGGCCATAGCTTCTGTCTCACAGCTCTGGAAGCTGGAAGTCCGGGGCTGGTTTCTTCCTAGGCCCCGCCCCTTAGCTTCCTGTGTCCACATGCGGTCTGCTTTCCACGGCTCTCTGTGTCCTCAGCGCCACTTCTCCTGAGGACACCAGTCAGATTGGATTGGGTCCCACATACCCTCATTTTAACGTCATCGCGTCTCTAAAGACCCTGTGTCCAAATACAATCACACTCAGGTGGCTGAGGGCTAGGGGAGGGGAGACCAGTGCAGCCCTAGCAGCCAGCCCCAGAAATTCCCCACGCCATGGTGTTCATCTCCAGAGAAGACAACTCCTTCTTATTTTTGTTTTGGGATGCCAGCGCCGCAGGCAGCAGCTTTAGCTGCTACACCACAGCACCGGCCCCTAGTCATTGATTTTTAAAGATCTGTTTATTTATTTGAAAGGCAGAGTGACAGAGAGAGAGAGGGAGGGACAGAGAGAGCAAGAGATCTTCCATCTGCTGGGTCACTCCCCAGATGACTATAACAGTGGAGCCTGGGCCAGATCAACGCCAGGAGCCAGGGGCTCCACCTGGGTCTCCCACGTGGCTGGCAGGGACCAGAGTGCTCGACCTCTTCACTGCTTTCCCGGGCACATTAGCAGGGAGCTGGATTGGAAGCAAAGCAGCCAGGACTCCTGCTGGCACTTGGATATGGGGCGCTGGAGCTGCCAGCAGCAGCCTAAGCCACTGCGCCACAACGCCCACCCGCATCTTTATTCCAGGGTGGGTTCCAGCACCGAGGCGTTGACATGCTAGTTAGCTGATCCTGTAGCCATACAGATGAGGATGGAAAACTGCATCCAAAATCTGCCTGCCTCGCATCCAGAGTCATCCCCTGGCCCATCAGTGGCTCCGGTCTTCTCCACCGGAAATGCTGAGCTGGGGGAGGGCCAGCCTCTGTGGCCTGCTTGCCAACCCTGCCCTATGACCGTCTAGCCTCCCCATAGGCTCCTCCCTGTGTCTGGGTGCACCTGCCATGGTGCTGCTGGTAATGCCCACCCACCCCCAGAGTCTCTCTCCACTGCGGACGGCCTCCCCACGCACCTGCCAGTCACACCCTCCTGGCCACGTGCTGGTCCTTGACCCTGACACCTGCCCTTTCTTCTGTCGGCGCCGTGGTCTCTCATGCCTTCAGCCGTGCTGTTTCTCAGCCATGCTGTGAGCTCCTGCAGGGCAGCAGTGCCCTTGAACTGAGTCTTTGAACTCCACTACGTCCTTGCGTGCACCATCACTGCAGGTGCCACGCCAGCCATGAACCCCGTGGACTGTATGGTTGGCCCTGCTCAGAAGTGTGAAAATCTGAAAAGCTGGCTGCGCCCCAGGCTGTTCCTTTCCTCCCCACACCGCGGTGCTGGGCTCTCAGCACACTTGTTTTGTCGCCTGCATTATTCACCTCGCTAATCCTGAACGAGCAAGGTAGCCGTTCAGTAAATATTTGGTGAACAAGTACGTGAATGAGCAATGAACAGAGGCCCGTGCAGAAGGTCCTCACTCTGCCTGTGCTCACGTCTGCCGCGTGTCTGAAGCAGTTGCCTTCCTGCAGGTCACAAAAGGGAAAGGAATTTATCTGCCAAGCGGAAGGACAACGCTGAGGTCTTCGTTCCCAGCAAGCCTGAGCCCAGCCTGAACCCCCAGTCCCCCGCCACAGGCACAGACCAGGACAGGATGTGCTCCAGTAAGAGATTGGGGACCCTGGGCAGGGGGCAGGGCTGGTCTGGTCTGCTTGGTGAGGTGCTGAGGGCAGGGTGGGGGGCGTGGCTTCATTACTGTCCTTGCTGAGGCCGAGCCGTGTTAGCCAGGGTTCTCCAGAGCAGCCGAACCTAAAGGATACACATATATACAGAGAGAGAGAGAGAGAAAGCCCAGGATTCTGATCGGGAATGGGCTCCCCCAGCTGTGCAGGCTGGCGTAGCCAGGCTCAGCAGGACTCCCAGGAGGAGCCCACGTTCCAGGCCAGAGCATCAGGCAGGAGGAACCTGCGACCGGAGCACATCTGACTGCTGCCTGTTGGAGAATTCTCTCCGGCCCCGGGGCAGAATGGGCCTTCTGGTTCTATTGGCTGATTCAAATGTCAGTCTCACCTCAGGGTCTCATCACACCCACAGCTAAGCTTGACCAAGTATCCAGGCTCCCCCTGGTCCAGTGCTGTGTCACCGTGGTGCGTGCTAGCCTGCTGCTCCAAGTGACAGGCTCCTGTCTGCGCTGCTGCCACTGTGTGGCTCTTTGGAAGCTCCCCCAAAGCCTGTTGTTAAAAACGTGAAACCCAGGGTCACGTGGCGCTGTGCGTGAGCCCTCCCGGAGCCCCTGGAAAGGTAGGAGCAGCACAGAGGGAACTGCCTTCCTTCCCAGCATGCTGCTGTGCCAGCTGGGACAGCCGTCTCTGCAGGCCTGGGCCACCATCACAGTCTCTTCCATATCCAAATAATAAAAGTGCGAGCCAGCAGCACTGGTTACCTCCAGGCTGTGTGTTTGGCACCGCCTCTGCCATCCTGCGCTTGACTGTCTGAGTTTGAGCAGCCCGATGGATACTGCTGTGATCAACATCATTGTACAGTGGAGACTGAGGCGCCTGAGATGCTGTGGGATGTGCCCGTGGTCCCGCAGCCAGGAAGTGGGGAGAGTCCTCCGCTCTTTGACACTCCACTCTGTTAGACCACGTGGCAACTGCAGTCACCTTGCAAGCTGGATTAATTTCTCAGGTCCGTTGTCACAAGGGACAGTGCCACACTCCGAGGGGCTTAAAGACCAGAAGTTTACTGGACTGGAAGTCCAAGACGGAGGGTTGGCAGGGCCTCCCTGTGAAGGTGCGAGGGAAGGATCTGTTCCACGTGTCTTTCCTCACTTACTGTAGTTCTTGTTGCATAGCACATAACTCCTACTATACCTGGCATCCAGCCCGCGTGCATGTCCACCTCCTTGTCCAAACATACCTTTTCATAAAGACTCCCATCGTGCTGGGTCAAGACTGACCCTAATGACCTCATCGTGACTTGGTCATCTGCGAAATCCTGTTTCTAATAAGATCACATTCACGGATACTAGGGTCAGGACCTCAACATCTTCTTAGGGGAACAATTCAACCCACGCCACACACCTTCATGTGTAGCACTTAGAGAAACCAAGCTTGGTTGTAAATTGTTAATGTACAATCTGCCTTTCTCCACAAAGTTCTGACATGGTCTAACAAATTACAGATAGCGTGCAGTGCAAGACTTTAGACATTATGTGAGGAGGGCAGCCACTGTGGCTCAGCAAACTAAGCTGTTACCTGCCATGTTGGCATCCCATCTCAGAGCACCGGTTCAAGTCCTAGCTGCTCTACTTCCAATCCGACTCCCTACTGATGCTCCTAGGAAGCAGTGGAAGGTGGCCCGAGTGCTTGGGCCCCTGCCATCCACACAGGAGAGAAGGATGGAGTTTTTGGCTCCTGGCTTTGACCTGGCCCAACCTTGGCCAAATGGGGAGTGAGCCAGTGGAGGGAAGGTCTCTCACTCTTTGTTTCTCCCTCTCTCTCTGTAACTCTGCCTTTCCAATAAATAAATAACTCTTGAAAATATTTAAGAAATTTATATATATATATATGTACATACATATATTTTATATATATTTTATATATATATTTTTATATTATTATTTTATATATATATATGTACATACATACATATATATATATATATAAAATAAAAATACGTGAGGAACTAAAGAGCAACAAGATTACGATTCAAAGCCAGGATGACGAAACATGAGTGCTACCTTAAAGTAGCCACAGCTGGACTGAGTTTCCTGGTCTCCATGTCAGACAAACATGCATCCCATTAAAGGGGGGTGGAGGGGCGGGAGTCCCTCTAACCATCAGATGAAAATCAAATTATCAGCTGTTTCTGGCATTTGGTTCTTAGAGTGAGTTTTCCCATCAGTATTTTTAGCAAGGATACTGTTTAAGGCCATGAAATCTTCATTTTGAACAGGTTTGGTGCTTACCCTCTCTATTAAGCATAGGTGACCCTCATATATGCTAAATTACAAGAACTAGTCCTTTTTTTTTTTTTTAAAAAAAAAGATTATTTATTTATTTGAAAGGCTATTTTACAGAGAGAGAGAGGGAGAGAGAGAGAGAAAGAGAGAGGTCCTCTCTCTGCTGGGGCTGGGTCAGACTGAAGCCAGAAACAAGGAACACCATCGGAGCTGCCATGTGAGTGCAGGGACCCAAGCACTTGAGCCGTCCTCTGCTGCTTTCCCAGACACATTAGCAGGGAGCTGGATCAGAAGTGGAGCAGCTGGGACTTGAACCTGTGCCCATATGGGATGATGGGATAAAAGGTGGTAGCTTAATCCCCTGTGTCACAATGCTGGCCCCTAGAAGGGTTGTGTCACTACAAGGCAAGTTGACAACCCTGGTGTCGTCACTGCCCTCCCACTGACATGGCACTACGATGGCGCCACAGCTCACCCAGATACCATGAGAAAGGCAGCAGAATGTGCAGGGGCAAAGCCTGCCTTGGAGATCCCCCACCTTGCTGCTACAAGGTCAGCTCTCAGGAAGCCCAGGAGAGGCCACGGGGGCAGAAACCACAGCCTCTTGGTGAGCCCCTGTGAAGCAGTCGGCTTTGGTTAGGGTCTAGGTGGTAGAGATGAAACACCGGCAGTGTTTTGAGGGCTCTGTGCTGTTTATACCCCCAGAGACACCAGGAACCTAAGACTACGTGAGAGGGCAGTGGAATCTGAACCCGGCTCACCCTCCTCCTGGCAGCGTCTGCAGGCTGGACTGTTCCCCTAGTTTACTTCATATAGAGGGACATGGGCCTAAAATGAGTCTACTAAATTAGACTCCTGGGGACCAGTGTTGTGGGCAGCAGGTTAAGCTGCTGCCTGCGATGCCAGCATCCCACACAAGTGCCAGTTCGAGTCTCGGCTGCTCCACTTACAGTTCAGCTCCCTATATTAATAGGAACCAGTGGAAGTTCCTGGCTTCCGGCTTTACCCTGGCCCAGTCCCAGCCATTGTGGCCATTTAGGTAGCGAACCAGTGTATGGAAGATTTCTTTCTGTTTCTTTCTCTCTCTCTAACTCTGCCTTTCACATAGATAGATATTTTTTTAAAAAATTAGACTTCTGACATCATGCTGTGAATGGAACTTTTTATCATTGTGGGCTGCCTCTCTTTCTCCTTAGTGACGCTGTCCGCCTCAGAGCCTGTCTGACCCGAAGCTATCCAACTTCATTTTGGTTAGTGTTCGTGTGCTGTATCTTTTATTTTATGCTTTGCATTCAAACCTTCTGCATCTTTATATTCAGGTTTGTCTCTAGTAAGCAGCATGTAATTGGTTTTTATTTTTCTCCTTTAACAATCTGTGCGTTTTAATGGGAACATTTAGTCCATTTACGTTTAATGTAACTGCTGATATATTTGTGTTTAAATCTACTTTCTCGTTATTTGCTTTTTATTTGTTCTACCTGTTTTATGTTCCCCTTTTCTCCTTTCTTGCCTTCTTTTGAACTGATTGCTCTGCATCATTCTTTCTTCCTCTGTGTTAGCTTGTTAGTTATGCGTTCTTTTATTATTCTTTTAGCCATTACCAGAGATTACAGCATGCATTTCTGACTTTTTCGAGTCTGCTTTAAATGAGCCAGTTTACCGTTTCCCTTTCAGTGGAAGGACCCGAAGGCTGTTTACTGTCCTCCCGACTGAAATGCTATTGCCACACTCTCATTCTCCTCTGGTTTTAACCCCACTAGACGTGCTTCTTCTAATTATTCCATACGGTCAGTAGTAATTTGGGTTCATCCACAGTGTTATCCCTTCTACACTCTTCGCCCCTGGTTGTTCCACCCTGCCCCTCGGGCCATGGCCCCTGCATCTGTCGCGAGCCCTGCTCAGCTTCCCAGCCTCGTGCAGCTGCTGTAGGGATTAGCAGCACCTTAGAGGGGAAGGCCTTACGGATGTCAGTTCACCTCCCTGGCTTGCGTTCTCCTGCCTGCCTTGGGCCCTGTCATTCTTCACTGCCCTGTCCACTCTCCAGGGCTTCACACAGATTTCTTTTTCAAAAGAGAGAGAGAGAGAGAGAGAGAGAGAGAAGTACCAATTGATTGATTCAGTGGGCAGAGAGAGAGAGACAGTGTGCACAAGAGAGAGAGAAATCTTCCATCCACTGGTTCACTCCCCAAATGCCTTCGACAGCTGGGCCCGGAACTCCATCTGGGTCTCCCACTTGGGTGGCAGGTGCTGAAGCACTGTTGCCTTCCCAGGCACCTTAGCAGGGAGCTGGTTCGGAAGTTGAGCAGGCAGGACTGGAACTGGCACTCCGATATAGGATGCCAGCATCACAGGTAGTGGTTTACCGTGCTGTGCCACAACGCAGGTCCTGGGATTTCTTCCTTCAAAGTGACTGTTAGAATATTTGGTCCAGATGTCCCAGCTGTGCTCCAGGGAGGGGTTGGGCCGAACAAGCTCGTCTACCATTCCAGAAGGGTAACTCTCTAAGGAGTCATTTCTTGCCTTGCCCCTTTGCCTTCTGCCAAGCTCATACGCCTGAAATTGTGGCAGGAACATGCGCACATGATGTAACTCCTCTGTCATTGCCCTACTTCCAATGAAAGGGCCCCGTGGCTGGGGCACCCCGCAGCCTACCCGTAAGCCTCCCAAGAAGCCAGGATAATCTCCTTCTGCAGGCCTGCTGTCTCCTCGAGGGTGAGACCACATCTGTCTTTAATGCAGAAAGTTTACTGTCCAGGTTGTCAGCGCGCCCTGGCGAGGTGATGTATCTGAACCACTTCTCCCAGACAAGCTGCCAACCCTGGAAATAAAGTAACACCCCTCAGCGGGAGTGCATTAGCGAACCTGACAGCTCTGCAGTTAGCGTTCCTGCCAGGAAAACCTGCTCATTCTGCCTAAGCCCAGAGACTCGTAACACCTGAGCGTTCGCTAGTAGCAACTGATGGAAATTCAAGGCTGGGTTAAGCAACAGAGGAAAATGTACTATTGCTCACAGGCCGGCCGCTGTGGCCCCAGGCCTGGGGGGATCCAGGCGCCCGGATGCTGTCACCGGGGGACACTTTGCTCTGTTTTCCTCTGGCCAGGTGGTCCTCAAACTCGAGCGTGCATCAGAATTACTTACCAAGCCAATGAAATCACAGATGGGTGGGCTCAGCGCCAGAGCATGGCAGGGTGGAGCCTAATTCCTAACAGGTTCCCTGGTGATGCTGGTGTTGCTGGTGGTCCAGGGAACTTCATTCCTGGTCACTGCCAGGCAGGTGTTCCACCTGTGCCCCCGACATGCCCTGCCACCCCCACAAGGTTCAAGACTCCATGTTCACCTGCTTTGCCACCATGTGGGAAAGAGACCACTGACTTCCTAATGTCCAAGAACCAGCTTTCCCCTGAGCCAGTCTCCAGGCTCTGTAATCAGGAACAAGTAGTCCTGGGCCAGGAGTGGGGTCAGATCACCCAAACCCACTCCACGCCGGGCCACTCAGCAGCGGGGTCAAATTTCCCCAAACGGCTGAGCGCGCCAGGGAAAGGGTGGTTTCCTGATGGAAAACCGAGGGTGCCGTGAAGTTCACGGTGCCGGGAAAGCAAGCGCTGCTAGCTTCATATAAAAGTCACCTCCGCCCCCGCCGGGACCGCCCCCTGCAGATTCTCCAGAGCAGGGTGTGGAGCAGAGGACTGGAATGTCGGAGAAGAAGGGGCCTCGCTCGCTGGCCGGCCACGAGCATCGCATGCGTGAAGAGCACATGGCAGCAGCAGATGGGCCCTGTGACTGCAGACAGCACCTGCCGTGGGGAAGCCCCAGAACGGGCTTTAGCGAGGAGAAGACGACAAGGCCTTGAGAAGCCAGGTGTGTCAGCCAGCCAGTGCCGCCTAACGGTCCATGGAAGGCTGCAACTGCGCAGTGAGCCGGCCAGTGGCTGGCTAGCTGGTCATAGCAGTCTCTGGCATGTGTCCGGCAGACTGCTCTGGCCTGGCGACCTCAGCTAGGATGACCCATGTGGTCCTGTCCTCCAGATCTGGTGGTCTCCAGGCGGCAGGAGAGGCCCAAGTCCCACCGTGTGCACGCTTTTTCTAGACTGCCTGGTCACCATCGCTGACACCTGTCAGCAAAGGACGTTGCCGGGTCAAGCCCAGCCGGAAGAACAGACTCCATCTCGTCACCTTCTGGAGTTGCTGCCTGGTCACACTGCCGCGTGGCCGTGGACATGGCTGGGGGCACCTGTGGTCGCCTGGCCCAGTCTCCCACAGCAGGGAAGCAGGTGGTCTGGTGACAGCCGCGTGGAGGTGGGGGGCACTCAGGCACAGGTCATCATCTCAGGGGTGCGCTTGGATTCCAAGGGTTGGTGTGGACATCTCAAGGCCAAACGATGTCAAGTCAGCCATCTGCGTGGACCCGTTGCCATCCAGTGCGGTGGACGGCATCATATGCATCAGGCACAACAGCAGGTGGGGGGTGCGAGGTGGGAGCTGGAACGTTCCTGCCCCACCTACGGGGGGAGGGGCGCCACCACCCAGCTCACCCTATGTGGTCGTGGGTCCCAGGGTTGCTAGGTTGTATGACTGCTCAAGAAATGCCAGGAATCCCCTCCCTGATTTTAAACCTTGGCATCTGTTTCCAATTTAAAAAGGAAGAAGTTACACAAGCTTCAGCTTTGTGACCACAATGATGGACACTTAATGTCCTCGGATTTAATATTTGTCATCTAGGTGGGTCCCCAGGGGACCTCCAAAGCCCCTCTGCCCAGACTCTGAGTCTGAGCTTCCTGGCTGGTGGTGAGCCGGCGGGGGCAGGCTAGCGGCTTCGCAGCACATGACACATGCTGCCTTCGAGGTAAAGCTCCGGAACCCATCTGCGTCTGGTTTCTCCGCACAAGAGAAGGGCGGGCAGGCGCTGGCGAAGCGCAAAGTAAAGTTGCGGGAAGAGGGATGGCTCTCGAGCAAACAAGGGCAGTTTGGGATAAATTAAAATGGGCAATTTGGCTTTTGCTGGTGGCACGAGTCTACCGTGTGAAGAAATCCAAATTCCCTAGATCTACGATGAAAATGAATCCGCCGTCCCGTGGCGTTCGGGTCAAAGTTCGCCCAAGTGAGGGACGAGAGCGTCACTGAGAGATTAAGGGCAGGTGTGTGGCATGGCGAGAGGGACGGCAAGGGAGCCGTGGGACCCGGGAGAGCAGGAGAGCCGGGTGGGAGCGCAGACGGGCGGGGACAGGGCAGGGCCGACCTTGGCTGGGAGGCAGGGCAGTCTGATTTTTTCAAGGCATCCGGTCAGCATAACGTGACTCAAAGGGCACAGGCCTCCCCGATGATCATGCAGCCGAAAGAGCGCCCCCCGCCCCTCTGTGAAAGGTGCTTGGGGGCAGGACTGGTCCCCACTGGGGACTGTCTTCTCTGAGAAGACAGGAAGGGAGGACTGCAGCGCTGGGGACGGAGCGCCTCCCCCATCGACAGGTGGCTTCAACATTACCCAGCGGCGCCCAGCCCAGCCCAGGCCCCGCCCAGGCCGCCCAGGCACCAGAGGGACAGCTCTTGCCCATGAACTGGCGGTGAAAGGGTCTGGCAGCCATGCTGCTCTTGGGGAGATGGAGACGGAGCTCCTGGGCTGCAGGTCCTTGGCCCCGCGCTGCTGGAGCCTCCCGCGTGGTGTGCTTGCTTAGCCATAGTCCATTATTTCTAGAAGCGTCCGTAGGGCCTGTGCCTTCCTGCAGAGGATGAAGGGGGTGCTGTGCTTTGATTGACAAGGCTGGGGGCTGATGTCATCTGCCAGCCATTCATCCGACAGGTGGCAGGGAAGTGCCAGAGCACAAGACGCGCCTTCAGTAATCACTGAGGCCTGTAGGGCTTTACTGGCTCCATGGTCCCCAGAGGACCGAGCCCACCGCCTCACCGCCTCCCTTGTTCACTTCCTGCCCCTTGCTCCCCCATCCCAGCCCCCTTGCTGTGCCTCAGTGTGCAGAGCTCTGCTCACCCCAGGACCTCGGCACCTGCTGTTCCCTAGCCTCCTTATGTGGATCTTCACAAGCTCACTGCCTTTGGGTCACCACTCAGATGTCCACTTCCCTGAGCACTGCATAGCAACCGATGGGTGGGGCCCTTCCTGTCATCTCTGGCCCTTCCCAGCTATGTACCTGCCTGCCTCATGTCTGTCTCTGGCCCGTGACCAGGGGCTTCGAGGTCAGGGGTGTGTCTGTTCCACCTGATCCCCACACCCCAAGCAGCGTCTCACTGAGCCAAAGAAGCAGAGCGCAGGCCCGGAGCCTCGTCCTGACACGCCTTGGCCTCGAAGGTGAACCACGTCTGCTTCTGCTGCCCTTGGGGCCGGGTGTGTTTGCACGGCCGCAGCTGCAGCTGCTGAGCCATGACCTTGAGCTTCCCTCATTCTGTTTGCCCTGTCCCGCCGGCTAGTCCGGGGACCTGATCCCTCTTGCACAGAGTGAGGAGGATCTGGTGTGGTCCTCACCACTCTTACAACTGCCCGCATTTCTGTAACAATCCAGGTATCCCCCTAAACCTCAGATGCTAGCTTTCCTTGTGAAAAGAGACAAAGAAAAAGCATTTGGCAACCGCAAGAGCACAGTCCCTTGTGGATTGTGGCGGAGTGGGGGTGGCTCCTTATCCCGTGGCGTTTGGCCCTGGCATTTGCTGTCACTGGGAGTGCCTGCCTCTGCTCTTCCAGGCGTGTGCATTCACAGCCCCTCTTCCGGGTGCCTGCTAGAAACTGGCATTCCCGCCTCCTCGCTGAGCTTTGCATCGAAACCTGTAGTCCCCATCGTCCCAGGACCTGGCTGTGCTGGGAGCCAGCCCACTGGAGCTTCTGCATGCTTCCTGCCCTCTCCTGCAATGCCACTTTGTTAAAAAGTGACTTACTGGAGAGACAGAGAAAGAAAGATAGCTGGTCTGCTTCCCAAATGGCACAGCAAAATGGCACAGGCCAAAGCCGGGAGCCAGGAACTCCATCCGGGTCTCCCACATGGGTGGCAGGGGCTGCTTTCCTGAGCGCATTAGCAGGAAGGTGGATCTGAAGCGGAGTAGCTGAACTCCACCCAGGCCTCCCCTAGGCGGCAGCATTGCCACACATCCTTAGCCCCATGCCCAGCTCCTGCCCTTGATCTTGTTACTTGAACTGCCATCCCGACGCGACGCCCTAACATGTGTGGCAGGAGTGTCAAGCGCATGAACTGGAAACCCTAACAGTCAGCCACATGTGGTTTGACCAGGGTCTCAGCAAGCCTCGTACCAGATCAGGGGTCTGCAGCCGTCTCTCTTATCCGAGAGGGATCGGTCCTAAGACCCTGCCTGCCCCTCCCCCGCCCCCACCCCTCGCTACTGAAGTGACCAGAACAGTGACTTACAAACCACCAGCAAATGATGTGAAGCATACAAGAGAATGGGCATGGGTTATATGCAAATACTGCACCATTTTACATAAGGGATTTGCGCAGTGTGGGCCCTGGAGCCCCTCTCCCGGGGGTACGCAGGCCACTGTTACTTTGCTGCAATTTGGTTTTCCCACCCAGAACCCGGTCCCAGGGCTTGCCTAGCACCACCTTGCCGTGCCCACCCGGTCTCCTTTAAGCCAGAACAGTTCTCCCGGCTTTCTCTGCCTTTCACGACCTTGACATTTGGGGGAGAGGACAGGCTGGTGGTTTTGTAGAAGGTGTCTCCTTTCGAGTCTGATGGATGCCGAGTTGCACCCCAAGGACACAATCTCAAAGAGCACCCTCCTGTTTTCTGCCCACCCAGGACCTGCAAGCCGGCGGGAGAGACCCCTCTCTGCAACCCGCAAGCCCGTGTGTGAGGCTGAGGACAGGCAGGAAGACGCCTCGGCTGTGCTGCGAGCCATCCAGGTGGAGAACGCGGCCCTGGGGAGGGCGCTCCTCGGCAGGAAGATGGAGCCGCCCACCAGCCCACTGCAGGTGCCAGCAGGCGCAGGGAGGGGACGGAGGGCACTGGATCCACAGGGGACAGGCGGGGTCTGGGCAGGGGTGGCAAGAGCCGGTGGGGAGAAGGGAGAGGCAGGGTGGGTGTCGCTGACCCCAGACTCACTTGCACTTCCTCGTTCAGGGACCTGCCAGGGTTCCCATTCCTTCCCCCTCCTTTCAGTTCTTGTTGACCTCTGAAAGCCCCCTCCTGACTGCTCACATGTCCCCAACTCTGGTCGGTTGTCTTGCAAACCCTGAATCCCTTGAGAACAGGGCCTGAGTGGAGTAGACAGCCAAGTCTGGCTGCCCCGGAAGGACCTCAGGCCGCTGCAGTCCTCGCTGCTCCCGGTTGCCCTGCCCCTGGCTCTCCGCGCTTGTTCCAGGAGCTTCCCTGGCCCTGCAGCTGTTTGGCTTTGCACCTGCTGCCAGGAGGTGGGCAGGGCCAGTGCACTGGGGAGCTGGGGGCAGGGAGGGGGTGGTCCTTGGATATGCCTTGGTGTAGGCATCCTTTCTCAGAAGCATGGCCCAGGACTCTCCTGTTGGGAGTAACCCAGCTCACTCGATGCCCATGGTAACCCTGAAATGGGCAGGCCTGGTGGCATCAGCCTGTTTTGGAAATGTGGCCACCGGCACCTGAAAAAGCCAGGTGACCTGCTCAGGCTGCGTCTTTGAAGTCAGCCTGCCTGCAAGCCTAGGCCTAGTCCCCATCCGTGCCACCCGCGGTCCCCCAGGCCTTCTCGGGGCTGTTGGGGGCATTCAGGAAACACCTGTTATCTTTTCCCCTGGAGCTCTTGGGATGGTCCCTGTCCCTCCCTCCCTCCACTGAATACGCAATGGATGGCTATCCTTCCACCTCACATCGTGTGACTGCACCTTTCCAGGCTGCCGAGGGACCGCCAGCAAAACCCTGGGCCCATCTGCTGACGGAGGAGGAGGAGGTGGAGGAGGAGAGCCTTGAGGTCAGTGGAAGGCCAAGAATGACACCACGTCCCCCGTGGGCTCCTGAGCTCTTCCCTCGCACGGTCCCCACCCAGTGCACTAAGCCCTGGTGTCATTCTGCCCATTTCACAGCTAGGAAGCCGGGGACTGGAGTGGCTTGCTCAAGGTTGTTGCAAGTTCAAGCCAGAAGTCGCACAGGCCTGCTGACTCCAATCCCTCCTTATGTTGCTAATTGCTGGCAAAAGCAACACAGAAGCAGACCTTAGTATCATGAAAAAGGGGATCACCCCTGTCTTTCGAGTTCAGGTAGACACGGCTCAGCCAAGGAGGCCAGCTGACAGATACGGACGAGAATGAACACAGCGCCGAGCAGTGCACGTCTTACCCTGCGCACAAGTCTGTGTCTCTGGCCACGATACGGAGGTGGCTGCTGCAGATAAGAACCCCTGGCCTGCTGGAACCTCCAGCAGTGGGAAAGGAAGCCGGAAAGAAGCAGGGCGTGTCAGACCCCGGTCACAGTCCCGGCTGCTACTGACGGGTGGGATGAGCTGGTCCCAGGTGTGTCCCAGAGCAGCCACTGTGGTGCAGCAGCTTAAGCCGATGCTTGGGACACCAGCGTCCCGTACCGGGGATGCGGGTTGTGTCCCAGTTACTCCACTTCCGGTCCAGCCCCCACTAATGTGCCTGGAAGGCAGCAGGTGCTGGCCCGAGTGCTTGCGTCCTGCCACCCAGGTGGGAGACCCAGGGGGAGCTCCTGGGGCTTAGAAGGGCGCAGCTCTGGTTGTTGTGGCTATTTGGGGAGTGAATCAGCAGATGGAAGATGTCTGTCTGTCTGTCTCTCCCTCTCTCTCTGTCGCTCTGCCCTTCAAATAAATAAATCTTTAAATAATAATAATAATAATAATAATAATAATAATAATAAAAGAAGGTGAGTCCCATTTGAGCGGAGCCCTGCCTTAAGAAGGCAGCAGCAGTGGGCAGCAGCATTCCAGGGGGAAGGGAGATGGAGGAAGCTTTGAGGTGGAAATGCGCCTGGCTTAATCGAGCAACAGGAAGAAGACCTGTGCACGGGAGAGAAGGAGGCAGGCACGCGCACCAGAGGGGGACGGGGTGGTGGGCGGGACAGCACCCCAGCACCGTCCTGGTGCTTTGCTTTCTGCCTGGGTCCTGCTCGGCCTGTCAGTTCCTGGTCTTCTGAAACTGTCACCAACCCTGCAACACTGGCCATCAGGACTGACCCCCAGGGTTGCTGGGCGACCCGAGCCCTGCCCCCACATGGCTTCCTATAACACTGGCCACCAGGACTGACCCCCAGGGTTGCTGGGCGACCCGAGCCCTGCCCCCACATGGCTTCCTATAACACTGGCCACCAGGACTGACCCCCAGGGTTGCTGGGTGACCGGATCCCTGCCCCCACATGGCTTCCTATAACACTGGCCACCAGGACTGACCCCCAGGGTTGCTGGGCGACCCGAGCCCTGCCCCCGCAGGGCTTCCAATGAGTGAAATCCTCTGCAGACAGGCAGCGGGCACATTTCCAGTGTCGGTGACAGGGGCCACGGGAGGCAGGAGGCTTGGAGGACAGAACGTGGAAGGGGCCAGGGTTGCTCCTGGGACCCTCCATGGAGTCTGGCTGACCGTGAGCTCATGGAACAGGGATGCCGTCACAGCGGCGAGAGGTTTTGCAGAGAGAGAGAGAGAGAGAGAGAGAGATGGTCTGAGAGTACACGGAGTCTGACCGTCTCCCAGGCCCTCTCGGATCATGGGAAGCTGGAATTGCTTGAGAAGGTTCCGGATCTAATCAGCCTCGCATTCCTGGCCCTGGGCCCGACAAGGGGACTGAGGGCCGGGGACGTGCGTGCCATCACTCTGGCCCGGGAGTGATGCCTCCGACCCCTGTTTAATAAGCGTTTTCCATCCCCAGCCGCTTCCCGGCGCACCCATGACTGCCGTACCCATGACCGCCGCTCCGGAGCCGCCCAGGGCAGCAGAGGGAGCCAAAGGCATCGGGCAAGCTGCTGACAGAGTCTGCCTTCTGGGAAGCAGGTACTTCGCCACTCTGGCCCAAAACCCAAACACAGAGCCCAGCACGGCAGCCAGGAGGTTCTTATCAGCTCACAGTTCTTATTGCTGCTCCATGTTATCCCAGACCATTCTAAACTGCTGCTTCAGGCCATGCGCTCTCTTACCCCTTCCAGCCCTCAAGCACAAAATTCACTTGACTTCTTTCAGGCCAGCTGGCTCCTGGATTGTTCCGTTTGGTCCCAGCCTGGTAAAGTGCCAGGCTTCTGGAAGTTTCCACTGGCAGCACTGCACACCGCCCAGGGTGGTGAACTTGCTCCCCAGCTGGCCTGGGAGTGGGGGGGGGGGGGGGGGGGCGGGGCACAGCAGCACCTTTTACAGTTTCCCTGTTGAAGGCTCAGCACCTGTTCCCTTCCTGTCCAGCGTCCGTCATTGCAATGGTCCATTGCAATTCACCTTCAGAAAGATGCACCGTGGCTGGGAATCCCTCCCTCGCCCGGCAGGCAAGCTCTATCCCCCTCCTGGGATATATCCCCCTCCTGAAGCGGCCCCTGCTCGGGCCTCTGCTGTGATCAGCAAGCAGGCTGGCTCTGGGACATGTTCGCCTCTCAGCCAGGCACGTGCACAGTCTCGCAAAGCACCCGCCCTGCACATAGCGGCCCTGGGTGTGTGTGTGGGCGCCAAGCCACGCGTGAGCCTGCACCTGTGTGCTCAGAAATGAGATCGGCAGAGCAGACCTCGAGGCCAGGAGGCAGCAAACTGTCTCAGACAGGGGCAGACAGCAAACACTTCCTGCGTGGCACTTGTTTCTGTTTTCCACATGTTTGTTCTAGCAGTCTTTAAAAACGTAAAGGCTGTTCTTGGCTCAAAGGTCATGCAGAGGACGGCGTCTGGCTCAGCAGCTCTGCTTGGGACCCCCATGTGCCTCGTTGGAGCACCTGGGTTCAAGGCCCGGCTCTGCTTCCTATTCTTGCTTCCTATTAACACAGCTGCTGGAGGCAGCAGCTGATGGCTCAAGTGCTTGGGTCCCTGCCACCCACGAGGGAGACCTGGATGGAGTTCTGAGCTCCTGACTTCTGCCTGGTCCAGCCCAAGCTCTTGTGGGCATTTGAGGAGGGAACCAACAGATAGAAACACTCCTCTTATTCTCTTTCTCTCTCTTTCTCTGCCTTCCAAAGAAATAAAAATAAGCACCATTTTTTAAATGTTTCATGCAAAAGGTGGGCTGGATTTGTCCTGCAGGCCTTCTTTCAGCCGGGCCCAGCTCTTGGATCGAGTTCTCCGTGGGCTGAGGGAGGTGAGGGCTGGCTGGCCCCAAGCAGCTTTGCTCCAGCTGGGCTCTGATCTCCTCCGTAATTGTCCAGCTGTTGACAGAGGGAGAAGCAGGCGCCTGCCTGTGTGAGCCTTGGAACCACGGGCAGGTTGCAGCCTTACTTCCCACGTGGTGACTACTCCCCGAGGTAGGAAAGTCAGCAGGGGGGCCCTGGATGGGAAGGCCGCCTTTTGTTTGTCGTCTGTTACTGCCTGGCTGCTAACACGAAATCCCATTTCAGACAGCAGCAGAAGCTTCTGGAAGTCCTGCAGGCCATGGAAAGCGACCCTGCCCATCTCGGCGAGGCTGTTTCACCACCCCAGGAGCGCACACCGGACCCTGAGGTGAGGGCCTTGACTTACGGGGTTTCTAGATGGGCTGCAGGTCCTGCCTGGAAGCCGGAGTGGAAGCAGCCTCTGAACGCTCACTTCTGCCCTGGTCCCCATCTCTGCTCCTCCCCAGCACACAGACAGACACATACCTGATGCAGCGATAGAAAACAGGGAAAGAAAGATGGGGGCCAGAAATTTCTGGAGAGAAATAGAACCCGAAGCCCATAAGGAAAGGCCCCCGCCCCGCTCGCCATCAAGAAATGCAAAGTAAAACAACCCCAGCGTCCCATTTGGTGTGAGAGTTGACAGAGGACTTCTGATGGTGACCCCGAGCCCTGGCAAGGTTACAGCCAAGCGAACACAGGAAGGGCTCTTGAAAGGCCAGGCGCAGGCAGACAGAGCCCCAGAAACACCTACGGCTCCTGTACGGCCACCCTCTTTCTTACCCCGAGGACATCACTCAGCTGTGGGGAAGTAGGCGGAAATGGGGGCAGGATGGAAAGAGAGATAACCTAAATGTCTCGTGATAAGGGACCTAGGTGGGGAAGTGTGCGATGTCAGCACGACGCAGGAGTGCGAATGGCTGGAGATGGTCCTCGAGGAAATGCCGCACATAGAACTCCCAAGGGTATAAGGTCCACTGCACAAGGCGACGTTGGTCTTCCTCGAGGCCAACATGATTGGGTCGGCCTTGCAAAAACTCAGCTGTTGAATGATTTTGTTTTGTTTTTCCAAGATTTTAGTTATTTATTTGAAAGGTACTTATAGAAAGAGAGAGAGAGAGAGGTCTTCCATCTGCTGGTTCACTCCCCAAATGGCCCCTCGGCTGGAGCTGCGTCAATCTGAAGTCAGGAGCCTGGAGCTTATTCCAAGTGCAGGGGCTTTCCCAGGCCATAGCAGAGAGCTGGATTGGAAGTGGAGCAGCCGGGACATGAACCAGTGCCCATATGGGATGCCGGTGCCACAGGCAGAGGCTTAGCCCACTGTGTCAGAGCGCCGGCCTCAGGTGTTGAGTATTGATGGGGCTGGGCACAAACTACAAAAGGCAGCAGCGCTGCATGACCAGGAGCTTTCTTATTTTTGAACACTGATTTATTTGGAAGGCAGAGTGACAGAGAGATCCTCCATCAGCTGGCTCACTCCTCAAGTGGCAGCAACAGCCAGGGATAGACCAAGGCCAAAGCCAAAAGCCAGGAACTCCATCCTGGGCTCCCCCATAGAAGGCAGAGGCCCAAGGACTTGAGCAGTCTTCTGCTGATTGCTTTGCAGGGAGCTGGATCAGAAGCAGAGCAGCCAGGACTCTAGCCGGCATTGCAAGCAGTGGCTTAACCTGCTGTGCTACAGTGCCGACACATATGTTTTAATTTTTTACATTTTTATTCTTTCATTGTATTTGAAAGGCAGAGACAGAGGGAGAGAGCGATCTGTTGGTTATGCTCACAAATGCTCACACCAGCCAGTGCTGAACCAGACCAAAGCCAGGAGCTAGGACTTCAATCTGGGTCCCTCATGTGGGTGGCACGGACCCAGATACTTGAGCCATCACCTGCTACCTCCCCAGGTGAGCACTAGCAGGAAGCTGGGATCAGAAGCCGAGCCAGGACTTGAACCCAGGTGCTCCTGTATGAGCTGCAGGTGTCCCAACCGCTGCACACGCTGCCTGCCCCTCGTCCTGGCTTTAATCTGGTGCCATCACATGGAGATCGTGTGACCTTGGGTGGCTGTCACACAGGAGAAATAATCCACCCACCCTCCCCCCAGGACCTCGTGAGGATGACCCAGGAAAGGCGTGGCTCAGGGCGCGGAGGACTGGTACCAGCATCTGAAAGTTTGCCATCTGCAGCAGTCGGCACCTTGCTCGCCCTGCCTAGAACGGTTGCTTGCTTAGCTGTAGGGATTCTAAGCATAGTGCAACTTCAGCCACATGAGAAAGAGCTTGGATCGTTCATATCCCTTTGCATTGTGGGAGATGTCAGAAAACACAGGGCAAACTGACTTAGGCAACAGAGAGGAGAAAGATTACCAACACACATCACCACCAGTTCTACGGAGGGGACCAGGTGAAGCTGGATCCAGCAGCTCACTCTCCGTCTCTCTGCTGGGTCCCCGCAGCGTCAGCTGCATCCCGAGGCTCCATTCCCCAGTGCTCTCTGCCCAGGTGCCTGATAGTGGGCGGAGCTCCCAGCTCATGGGCGGAGCTCCCAGCTCATGCCTGGAGACTCTCAGACCCCACTGTCGGGAGAGAAGACCGCCCTCCCCCCCACACCCACACCCACACAAAGCAGAGATTAGGACAAGCCAGGATGTCACCGAGCCACACCCTCCTGGTGGCCCAGGGAAGCACACAGGGTGCCCTCCTTGGGGTGGGAAGAGCTCGGTCCTCCTGTATCTCATGGCTGTGAAGAGAGGAGTGACTTTGCCGCAGGGCCACCATGCGGTCTCAGGGAGAGAGGGGACAGTGGACGCCGGGAGCTTCCCAGCCTGCTTTGCCTCCAGACCCCCAGGAGAGGCCTCCGACGGGCAGTACAGAAAGCAGGTGGCGGGCCTGTGACAAGTCATGACGCCCCTGGGTGAACGGGCCCGCGGCCCTCAAGAGCTCAGCTCAGGAGTTGGCACGCGTGACGTGGAGCTGGGCAGCAGCCCCGGCAGCCCCTCCTGCCGTGCGGCCCCTCTGCAGCCCCACTGAGCAAGGTGAACAGCCCTGCCGCTTCTTCACGCCTCCCAGGCTGCCCACCCGGCCCTGGAGCGTCCCCCGCAAGCAGGAGCTGTTAACCTGCCCCCTTCCCCCGCCCCGAGTCAGCCAGGCTGGTGTTAAGTCTGTCAGCAGGCCCAGGGCGGCGGAGCACCTGGCGAGGGCCCCGTGAAGCCGCAGAAAGGTGACGAGGAGAAGATAACTGTGGATTCTGCCGGCAGCCAAGTTAATCCAAACAGGCCCCCAGTTCCTCCGGGGAGCAGTGGGCTGACCTCTCTGCCACCTCCCCATCCCCGTGGCCTGGCACTCAAGGCTCGTGCAAACACACTGAACTATAGCACGTCTCACTGGCAGGTAATTAAAAAAAAAGTGGGGAACAGTTGCTGTGCATTTGCTCGGCTCCCTGCTCACAGAGCCATTGCAGATTCCCAGGGCTAATTAGCAGGGCAGGTGCTCGCAGGGCGCGCGCCATTGTATGAGCGACTGATCCGTGGCGACCAGTGCTGTGCTCGGGCCCCGGAGGCCTCCAGAAAGCCATTCTGCATGGTTGCCATTTGCGTCTTCTTGGGCCACACAGCCTGCCTGGGAAGGCGCTGGGCATTAAAATCAGCGAAGGAGAGAAATGGGGAAAAAAATTAAAAGGGCATTTAAGTGTGTGCAGGCAGGGCCAGGGCTCATACCTGCTGAATGTGCTTAATGGGAGTCTCGCGGAGGTGACGTCATCCCATCCTCCCTGGCCAGGCTGAAGCGGTACAGTGGCCCGTCCGAGCAGAGCGGCAGGGCCCTTGTTCCCTCCTGTGTTCCTTTGCTGGGGCTGCTGTCACCCCACACATCTGTTTCCTCCAGGATTGGTTTCTCCTGAGGCCGCTCTCCTTGGTTTGTAGATGGCCGTGTCCTCGCTCTGTCCTCAAATGGTCTTTCTGATCATTTGTTTCATTGTTATTTAGCTGAGAGACAGAGAGACCGAAAAACCCGCCATCCACTGGTTTCCCCCTCCAGATGCCCACAATGGCTCAGGTTGGACCAGGCCAGACCTGGAAGCCAGGAACTCAGTCTGGGTGTCTCACGTGGGCAGCAGGAACCCAGCTACTTGAGCCATCTCCTGCTGCCTCTGAGGCTGTACATTAACAGGAAGCTCGGGGGCTGGCGCTATGGCGCAGTGGGTTAAAGCCCTGGCCTGCAGCTCTGGCATCCCATATGGATGCCGGTTTGAGTCCCGGCTGCTCCTCTTCCAATCCAGCTCTCTGCTCTGGTCTGGGAAAGCAATAGCAAATGGCCCAAGTCCTTAGACCCCTGCACCTGCATGGGAGACCCAGAAAAAGCTCCTGGCTCCAGGTCAGCTCCGCCCTGGCCGTTGTGGTCATTTGGGGAGTGAACCAGCGGAATAGAAGAACTCTCTCTCTCAGGCTTTACCTCTCTCTGTAATTCTGTCTTTCAAATAAATAAAACAGGAAGCTGGACTAGGAGGCAGAACCAGCACTTGGACTCAGGAATGCTAAAATGCAGGCATCCCAGGTGGCATCTTAACTGCTAGACCAGACACACTCCCCTAACATGTTCTTTCTGTGTGAGTCTGTGGTGTGTCCATGATGTGTCCCCGTGGGCCCAAATGTCTTATCTTAAAAGGACACCAGTCAGATTGGATCAGCACCCACCCTTAGGGCCTCATTTTATTTAATCTCTTTAAAGGCATCATCTCCGGATAAAGTCAGCTGCTGAGATTTGGGGGGTTGATACTTCTATGGATGAATTTGAGGGCACACAATTCGCCCATAACTCCACCTAATTTGGCAGCAGTCCCGGCTTGGCTGGGGACATGACCCCTGGGCAGGGAGGGGAAGAGAAGTGCACTTTGTTGCATTGACCAGGCAGAACCTGATGCTTTGCAAATATCTTTATTTGCAAACTCGTAAACAGAAGACCTGCTAAGCACCAGGGTGCACAGTAACTGTGTGTTAAATGCTGTACAGATGCAGGTTCATTGGCTCTTCCTAATAGCCACAGGGAGTCGGCGCTGCCCTTCCCCTTCCAGTACACCTGGGGAAACTGAGGCCCCATGCAGTTAGCTGAGCTGGCCAGAGGCTGTCCAGCCTGCCGTGGGCAGCACAAGCCAAGCTGGCTGTGATTTTCATCCTCCTTGTCCGTTTTCCTTCCCTTTAAGGACGTGCGCAGTGGGAGAGCGGCGGAAGTCAGAGACGCCGTGTACGTGACCATGGAGATCCTGTCTAACTGGGGCAGCCCGCGGTGGGTGGGCCTCACGGAGGTCGAGTTCTTTGACTTGAACAACAGCAAGCTGTATGTGTCGCCTCATGACGTGGACATCCGGCACGCCGACTCGCCGGGCGAGCTGGGCCGCCTGGTCAACAGGAACCTAGCTGTAAGTGGGGTGCACGCGGGGGGGCCTTCCTTGCTAAGCGCATCAGTGTGAAGTCTGGGTTAAGGGGCGCAGTTGTGGGGCAGGGACCTGTCCCGTGGGTTAGGGCAGTGGGCAGGGCCTCCCAGCCTCCCCTCCCTGAGCCCTGGTTTGTGGGGTTCTTCTGGAAGAGCCAGTTCACCCACTCTGGCCACCAGCAAACACAGGGCCTTGGGGTCACTAAGACCCACACCCTCATTTTGTAGCAGAAGAAACTCGGGCTTGGCGAAGGGTGTGGACTTGACGGGGGCACACAGTGGAAGTTAGTGGAGCGCCCTTCACGGCCATCCTGCAGCCTGGCCCGGGACCCAGGGCCACACCCTGTCGGGGTCCTGCTTCCCCCTACCAGCACCGAATGTTTCCCTTCCTTGAAATTATCTAGCAGGTTTTTACAACCTTGGCATTTTCCCTTCCTGCCACTTGCACATCAGACCAAGACAAAACGACCAGCCACAGCATCTTCACCGTGCACCCCTTCGGTTCGTTCACAGTTACCTTCAGGGGGGCCTGAGGGACTGAGACAGGGCTGCCTGCAGGCCGGGGCCCAGGGCAAGATGAAGAGCGTTCCTCGGGTGTTCTCTTGTGCCTTTTGAATTCCCTGCCTGTCCATGAGGTATCTCTTCCAAAGAAGGGTGCAAAGAGTGTCTTCAGAGCCATAATCCAACTCTGACCTAACTGCATAGTCTCAAGAAGACCAAAGACCCACACCCAAAGCAGATGACCTGCAACTTCGGGGCCCCCAAGCCACTCTCCTAACTTCTACTGTAGTTCCCTCATCTGTAAAATGATTCTACGTCAACACAACACACAGGCTCCTGTGTGAGCAGCAGGAGTTTTGCGTGGTGCTTGGGTCTCCTCTGGGCTCCAGATACCAGATCTTGCTGTTCACCAAGAGTGATAGCACCAAGGAGTAGATGTCACTAACCCCATTTCAAAGAGAAAACAAGGCTTTAAAACCCCCAGCTGTAGCTAGCCGCATTCTGGTCTTGACCCTGTGGACAGGTGAGAGATGAGGGTAGATAACCTGTCGCAGCTCTTAGACCATCACCAGCAAAACTCGAACCTGGCTCACTTTAGTGCATTTTTAAAAATAAAGAATAGAGAGGGGCCGGCGCCGTGGGGTAATAGGTGAAGCCTCCGCCTGCAGTGCCCGCATCCCATAGGGGCATCGGTTCCAGTCCCAGCTGCTCCACTTCTGATCCAGCTCCCTGCTAATGCAACTGAGAAAACAGCAAAAGATGGCCCAAGTGTTTGGGCCCCTACACCCACATGGGAGACCCGGAAGAAGCTCCTGGCTTCTGGCTTTGGATCAACCCAGCTCTGGCCATTGCGACCAGTTGGGGTGTGAACCAGCGAGTGGAAGACTTTCTGTCTCTCTCTCTCCCTCTCTCTGTCTTTGTCTATAACTCTGCCTCTCAAATAAGTATATATATCTTAAAAAGAGAGAAAAAGAGAGGGAAAGAGAGGAGAGAAAGAGAAAGAAGAGAAGGTGTTTCAAGTCTTTGCTGGGCTCACCACTGCAGCCAGCCCAGAAGGCCCCACGGTCATGGAGTTGTAGTAGTATCCAGGGGTCTGGTCTTCTTTGCTGGGGGAGGGAACAGAGCGTGCCTTTTGGATGGCTGGTCAGTCTTTCCGTCAATCCATCAGTCTGTTGGTTGGTTGGGTGGGTGGTTTGTCGGATGCTGGGGCCACTGGTACCCCGGGAGGGCGGGAGGCATCCTTCTTGTAGAAATTCCAGATTGTTAGGACAGGAAAGGCAGCAGAGACGCAAGACAGTTGAGAACCAGCTGTGCCCAGGCTTGGACCAGGCGGGTCTGAGCCCCCTTCCAGGTGAGCAGCCCTGGGAGCCCCACCTCCAAGAGAAACAGGCCCTGTGGGGTCACGGCTGTGTGGAAGCCGTGGCCTGCACGGCTCTGCTGTGCCTGTGGATTGGAGTCTGTGGGCTTTGATTTGTACTCTATCCCCAGTACATAAGAGAGGGCAATAGTCAGGCACTGAAGCTTGCTGTGGGGTGGCAGTGAGGACTGTGGCCTGTGGTTTGGGTGTTTGGGGATTTGTGGCTTCTGTTTTTAGTTTTCTGTCCTGAGGTTGGGACATAAGCAGCTGTGTCTCCCGGGGCCTGCCGGGGGCTGGGCTGGGTTGGGTGCCCCCTGCCTCCTGGAAGGCCATCCTGCATGCCAGTCCTGGACTCCTAGGACACAGAACCCATCAGAGCCATCAGATCCACTGTGTGTGCCGGCCAGGGCCTGGCGCACCTCCTCATTCACCCCTCCCCCTGCGATGAGGCTCCCCGTTTTATCCCCGAGAAACCCAAGTGCCATGGCTTCCCCTAGCCGCAGAGCAGTGGCTGGGGCCCAGCTGACAGCTGAGCTGAGGTCCCCGGGAGTGGAGGCTGGGTTCAGAAGAGCAGGGGCTTCAGTGGAGGCACCGGGGGCTCCACCGGACTTTCCTCCATCTATGCCCACCCCCTTTTCTTTCCCTGGCCACGCCCTGGCCTATGGCCTCAAGGTGACCCCTGATTTTAAGCCCAGCCCTGCCTACTCCTCAGAGCCCCCACCATGAATGTCAGCTTGGCCTTCAGAGATCTGAAACCCGAGCTGGAGTCCCACTGCCCCCCACCCACACGTGTCTTCCTCCTCCTGGCATATCTGCTCACCAAGCGCTCTGCTGCCCGAGCCTACCCCTTGGAGTCTGTACCATCAGCGGTTCCCTGCGAGCCTGTGATTAGCTCCAAATCAAAAGTTAGTCTGTGCCACACACTTTTCTGTCCCGGGATGCAGTGTGGACAGGACACTGTCACCACCACCTTCCTGCAGACCACCACATCCTATTGTTCCTGCCCCTCCCCCCATGGAGCCGGAATCCGGTCCCTTCTCCCTGTCTCTGCTGCCCACTCGGCTTCAGTTGCACGTGGATTATGAAACAGCCTCCGTTTCTTACTTTCTTCTTCTGTTCTCGTGCCACCTACTACGTTTTCCACTCTGTGTCCAAGGCGATTGTGCCCCTCCCCTACCTAGAAGCCCCGCTGTCACTTCTCATTGCACTGAGGAATAAAACCCAGGTCCCTCTCCTGTGAGCAGGCCCCTCCTTCCTCTCTGCCCTCCTCTGACCTCCACCCCCTACTTGGCAAACACACCCCTCGCACGCTGGGTGCCCTCAGCCACAGGCCCACCTTCTGTTCCTCTGAGCTGCCAAGTTCATTACCACCTCTCCAGAATTTCTTCCCTCCGGATTTCCAAGTGGCTTCTCGACACTCGGATCTCAGCCCCAAATATCACTTTCTCAGCAAGACCTTCCCTGACCTAGCAACTTTGGAAGAGTCCTGCCCTCCCCCCCCATAGCCGATGTCACATTGTCATTTGTCACTTTCTTCAGAGCACCCTCATTGTGAGACCTGTGTTGTTCACATGTTTACTGTCTGACTCCTCCATTGAGGGCATAGGCTTTGATTTGTCCTAATTGTACTCTATCCCCAGCACAGAAAAGAGTGCAATACTCATGCAATCTCTCTTTTTTTAACCTTTTTATTTGGAAAAAAATTATAAATCCCCAGGAAATTGTAAAAAAAAAAAGTTCAGAAACAAAAACAATAGAGAAAAATCAATGAAATTAAAGTTAGTTGTTTGAAAGGATCAACAAAACTGACAAATCTTTAGCTAGGCTTGGGAAGGGGGAAAAAGGAATGAAAAGATTCATATTAACAAAATCAGGATGTTACTACTGATCTTACAGAAACGAATTATAAGAGTCTTATGAATAATTGGATGCCAACAAACTAGATCTAGATAAAATGGAAAAAGTCTTAGGAAGACACAAATTACCAAAGCTGACTCAAGAAGAAATAGAAAACCTGAATAGACCTATAGGAAATAAAGAGACTGGGTTAATAATCAAAAACGCTTCCTACAAATAAAAGCCCAGAACCAGATGGCTTCACTGAATTCTACCAAAGAGTTAACCCCTAGTCGGGCCGGCATGGTGTTGTAGTGGGTTCAGCTGTTGCTTGCAGCACTGGCATCCCTATCAGAGTGCTGGTTCAAGTCCCTGCTGTTGTATTTACAATCCAGCTTCCTGCTGCTGTGCCTGGGAGGGCAGTGAATGATGGCACAAGTACCTGGGCCCCTGCCACTCATGTGGGAGACCAGGATGGAGTTCCTGGCTCCTGGCCTAGACCTAGCCCAACCCTGTGTATTATACAACTATGTGAAGATGTGAACCAGTGAATGACAGATCTCTCTCTCTCTCTCTCTCGCTCTCTCTCTCTCTCTCTCTCGTCTCTTGCTGTCACTCTTTCACACAAATAAATAAAATCTTTTTTTAAAAGAATGAACACCAATCCTTCATAAGCCCTTGTAAAATGAGGGCATGCTTTTCTTTGAGGTCAGGATTACCCTGATTGCAAAACCAAAGACATGGCAAGAAAGGCAGCTAGAAACCAATATCCCTTGTGAAATTAGATGTAAACACTCTGAACAAAGCACTAGCAAATTGGATCTGGCAGTTGATAAAGAGAACTACACATCAAGACCAGGTGAAATTTATCCCAGTAATGCAAAGCTTGTGCAACATAAAAAAACAAAAACAAAAACGGTGTATTACAATATATTAATATGACAAAGGAGGAAGTAGCTGGATGGCATCTCATAGGTGTAGACAAGGCATTTGATGAAATCCAGCAGTCCTTGATGGCTTCGAAAGTAAAGCCACCAGGAAGACAGCATCCTCAGCCTCCCCCTCAGCCTTTGGCAGAAGGACATCTCTGAAGCCGCCACCGCTGACTTCAGACTTGAAGACTGAAAGATCGGGAACGAAGCAGGAAGGCCCGCTTCCACCACTCCTCTTCCGTGGGCGGTTAAGCGAGAAAATAAGTTAGAAAGGAAGATATGAAACTGTGTTTGCGGTTAATATGATCTCACATACAGAAAATATACCAGGAAGGCTGAAATTGAGCTCCTCAAGTTTACAAGATAAGAAATCAATATACAAAAATCAGTTGCATCTCTATGCACTAGCAATAACCAATCTAAAAAGAAAATTCAGAGAACAATTCTGTTTGTAATACTTACCAAAATAAAAAGAGTTAGGAATAAATTTCACCCAAGAAGTACCACACATGGACACACTGGAAAGTACAAAATATTGTCGACAGAAATCAAAGACTACCTAAATAAATGGGAAAACGTTCATGTTTATGGACTCCCCAAATTGATCTACAGATTCGATACAATCCAATCAACAGTCCAGTTGCCTTTTTTGAGGAATTTATAAACCGATCCTAAATAGGCACATAGAAATTCAAGGGACCCGAGATAGCCAAAACAGTGTTGAAAAAAAAAGGACAAGGACTCACACTACTTAGTTTTTAAAACTTACTGCTGAACTACAGTAATCAAAATCGCATGCTCCTGGCATAGATCCTCCAGTGGATCCGTGGAATAGAACTGAAAGTTCAGAAATAAACGCCTGCTTCTACGGCCAGTCGATTTTATTTTTTTTTTATTTTTATTTTTGACAGGCAGAGTGGACAGTGAGAGAGAGAGACAGAGAGAAAGGTCTTCCTTTTTGCCCTTGGTTCACCCTCCAATGGCCGCCACGGTCGGTGTGCTGCGGCCAGTGCACCGCGCTCGTCCGATGGCAGGAGCCAGGTGCCAGGTGCTTTTCCTGGTCTCCCATGGGGTGCAGGGCCCAAGCACTTGGGCCATCCTCCACTGCACTCCCTGGCCAAAGCAGAGAGCTGGCCTGGAAGAGGGGCAACTGGGACAGAATCCGGCGCCCCAACCGGGACTAGAACCTGGTGTGCCGGCGCCACAAGGCGGAGGATTAGCCTGTTGAGCCACGGCGCCGGGCCAGTCGATTTTGACTACAGTGGCAAGACCATGCAGTGAGGAAGCCATGATCTTTTCAACAAGTGCATTTCCACATCCAAAAGAATCAGTTGGACTCCTGCTTCAAACCACATCCAAAAACCAACCTAATGGATTAGAGACCTAAAGATAAGAACTGAGGTTCTAAAACCCTTACAAGAAAATAGAGATGTAAATCTTTGAGCCTTGAATTTGTCAGTAGAATCTTAGATCTGACACCCAAAGTACAAGCAACTAAAGAAAAAATTGACAGATCAAGTATTTAAAACATGTTTGCCTCAGATGCACTATTAAGAAGGTAAAAGGATAACCATAAACTGAGAGAAGTAAGTATTTCCAAACTCATGTGTCTGACAAGGACCTAGTATCCAGAATATATAAAGAGAAGAACTCAAATTCAGCAGCCACAAAAACCCAATTCAAATGTGGCTAGAGGAATGTTAATAGCCATTCTTCCAAGAAGATACACTAATGGCTAACAAGCACATGCGAAGATCCTCAGCAGTGTTAATCATTAGGCAAATGCAAATCAGTATCACACCTCACACCCACAATGATGGCTGTCATTCTTAAAAATGAAAGAAAAGAGAAAGTGACAAGTGTTAGGACAAGCACCTGGAGAGCTTGGAGCCCCTGTACTTTGCTGTCAGAGATGTGAAAGTTCAGAGATGCAGCTACTGCGGGAAACAGCTTGGTCGTTCCTCAAAGTGCACCGTGTCCTGACACCACCACGCCTGGATCCGTACCCACGAGAAATGAGAACACTGATGTATATATTTGACAAGCTTGGGGTGCATGTTCATGGTGGCAGGCTTCATAATAGCCCCAGTGTTCCTCAGCTGCTGAGTGGTTAAGCTGTGCGGTGTAGGGTGCGGTGAGACGTCACCCAGCCTTAGAAAGGAAAGAAGCCCTGATGCATGCGGCCACATGCATGACGCCGTGTGAAAGCCGCCACCCAGGAGGCCACCTATTGTACGTTCCCATTTGTAAGAGGCTCCCAGGACAGGCGAATCTAGGGACAGAAGGCAGATCAATGGTTGCCAGGGCTTGGAGTGGAGAGTGACTACTAATGGGTTCATGGGTTTTTGTGGGCAGTGAACAGCGTTGGGAAAACATAGTGGTGATAGTGATGCAATCATGTTATTAAACTGAAAAAAAAAAAACAAACCCTGAATTGTACACGTGAAAATGTTGGGTTTTATGGTATGTGAATCCTATCTCCATTAAGACAAAAAGGATGGAGAGATGCCACAGGCCCCTGCTCAGCTTCCCCCACAGGTAACATCCTGTGTACATGGTCAAAACCAGGACCTCAGCAAAGGTGCAAAGTCCAGACCTTCACACCCTCACTTGCACGCGGTATGTGTGTGTGTACAGTTCCACGTAGTTTGATGCATGTGTGCACACACCTGGCTCCCACCGTATCGATCCAGCCCAGACCCATCGCCGCAGAGGGCTCCCCGTCCCTCCCTCTCCACCGCTGACACTGCTCTCTGTCCCATGCTTCCTGATGTTTTACGGATGCTGTAAATACGGCCTCCTACGGCACGCAGCCTTACTGAGGTTGTCTTTTCCTCTACCTGCCTAACGCCCTTGACCTCCTCCCAAGTCGTTAGGTATCTCGGTTGTTCATTCCTTTGTGATGTGATGATTCAGTTAAGTTGGAGCTGGTTCTGAGGACAGCCTGGTGTCCCCTGTGGGTGACAGATCCTGTTAGGAAAAGCTGGACTGGAAAAGCCCCTTAGCTTAGGAGCTGGAGAGAGACTTCCCGGATCATCCATGCCACAGACCCAGAACATTTCTTATTTGCATCGTAGAGTTTAGGCCCCAAAAGAAACCCATGTCCCACTTTTTAAAAAGATTTATTTATTTGCTTATTTATTTGAAAGAGTTACACACAGAGAGAAGGAGAGGCAGAGAGAGAGAGGTCTTCCATCTGCTGGTTCACTCCTCAATTGACCACGACAGCCAGAGCTGCACTGATCTGAAGCCAGGAACTTCCTCTGGGTCTTCCCACACGGGTGCAGGGGCCCAAGGACTTGGGCCATCCTCTACGGCTTTCCCAGGCCCTAGCAGAGAGCTGGACCACAAGTGCACCAGCAAGGACTTGAACCAGTGCCCATATGGGATGCCGGCACTGCAGGCAGTGGCTTTACCCACTACAACACAGTGCCAGTTCCCCGTGTCCCCATTAATAACCATTCTCCACTCCACCCCGTTGGCAGCCATCAGCCTACTTTCTGTGTCTAGGTTTGCTTGCCCTGGACATCTTTTATAAATGAGATCGTACTGTGTCTGGCTGCTTCCACTCCGTGTCGTGTGCTCCAGGTCCATCCATGCCGCAGTGTGCATCAGCGCTTCCCTCCCCTTTATGGCTGAGTGACACCCGTGGCACAGCCAGAGCACATTGGATCTGCCAGTCTTCGGTTGCGTCCTGACCCCTGTCGGCTGTTAGGAACAATGCCGCTAGGCACATTCATAGACAAGCCTTTTTTTCGTCCCCCTTCTTGGCGGCTGTACTAGTTTGCCCTCCCTGGTGGCACTGAGTTGCTCGAACGTCTGATTCTGCCTTCCAGTCCAACTTGGCATTTGTAGGGCAAATGTGTAGCAGATGCTATTGGTGCTACCCATACTGCTTTGCTCCGCCACTTCAGCGCACACTTGATGCACTCGTTATCAGTCCGCTTTCGTTACTATAACAAAGCACCAGAGGCAGCCCAGTCACATCAAGAAAAGAAATCTATTTTGGCCTACAGTCTGGAGGCTCAAAATCCCACCATGATGATGCAGGCTCTGGCGAGAGTCCCCACAGGCTACATCTCATCATGGCAGGAGCAGTGTCTGGCTCTCTCCTTTTTATTTTCTGTTTCCCAAGATGTATTTACTTATTTGAGAGGCAGAGTTATAGACAGAGAGAGGGAGAGACAAAAAGAGAGAAGAGAGGTCTTCCATCCGCTGGTTCACTCCCCAAATGACCGCAACAGCCGGAGCTGAGCGAATCTGAGGTCAAAAGCCAGGAGCTTCTTCCAGGTCTCCCATGTGGGTGCAGGGGCCCAAGCACTTGGACCATCTCTCACTGTTTTCCCAGGCCACAGCAGAGAGCTGGATTGGAAGTAGAGCAGCTGGGATTCGAACCAGTGCCCATATGGGATGCAGGCACTACTATGCCACAGCGCTGGCTCCTGTCTCCTTATAAAGCCACCAGGACTGACTCACGGGGGCTCTGCCCCTACCACCTGATCCAGTCTAAACACCCCTCAAAGGCCTCACCTCCCGATATTGCAATGTGATGGAGTGGCCGACCTCTGAGTAACCGTTAACACAGGACTCTGCAGCCGGGACTCCTGTGTGAGCTGAGAGGCCGAATATTCACACCCTTCTTCCGACCACCAGCACTGCTCTTTGCCCCCTGGATTTGCTTTTGCTGGTCTGTGGAGTCGCTGCGCTGGTTCGTGATTCCCTGCAGGCCTGAGCTCCGGTGCCCACCAGAGCAGCTGGCCTGCTCGCACACCTGTCGCGAGCTGCCTTCCCGGCTCTCCGGCTGGTGCTTCCCGCACTGCCTAAATAAACTGCTTAGTGCTGGCTCCTTGCCACAGGCTCTGCCTCGGGGGCAAGTCCAAACTGAGGCCGAATGAATGAATGATCTTGTGAAAACTCAGTCCGCCATCTTGAGCAGCCTTGGGTAGATCCCAGCCCTGCGGGAGCTCTGGTCTCTGGAACTGCAGCAGGGCCTGCTCCCAGCTTCAGAGAGAACCAGGGTCTTACTCAACCGCCTGCGATGGGGAGGGAGGGCACCACTGGCGGCCGCTCTGCCTGCTGGCCCGGCACCTGGGGCTCGGCCCAGCGTGCACCGGCCCCGCCCTCGGCCGCCTCCTGCCAGTCCTGCTCTCGGGATTCTGTCTGTGGCCAGGAAACATCAGAAGCTCGGCTGCTAATGAGGCCCTGAGCCCCACACAGGTTAATGTTCTCTGACTTTGAACACCACGGCTCCCACTTAGGCTTCCTGCTGTTCCCCCCCCCCGCTGACAGCGACGTGAAGGGAAATCCATTACAGCCCACCTCGGAGGGTCAGCGTCCCGTCAAGCAGCCACAGGGACCCATTTTTGGCTCCTGCTCAGCCAGGGAAGGACACTCCTGCCCTGGATTCCATGCTGCCATCCCCTCTCGACCCCTAGCAGCTGCCCAGAGCACTCTGAGTCCTTGCAGGGCTGGAGGCTTGGCGGACTTGCTGGAAGAAGTCAGAACCCCTGCGAACTCATCTCTCCCCCTTAACAGAAGCCTCCTCCCTCCTGACGGGCGCTGTTGGCACCACAACAGACCTCCTTTGTCCTGGCCCGCAGCTGGGGCTTGAGCCTCTCCCTCCCATGCCCTGGGGGCCAGCACAACCCCAGCGGCGCCTTCCCTGGCTCCAGCTAGGAGCAGGCGCGGGAGTCGGTGGAGGTGTTCTCAGATGCAGGGCGAGGCTCCTGGTGCAGCAGAGTCACCACTGGGCCGGTGGCAGGGCTCAGCAGGTGCTCATGCTGCAGCCCCTGAGCAAGGACCCCGGACTCAACCGCCTGCAGGGACTGGGCGGGCACATATGGAAGGAAGTGAGGCAGTAGGGAGTAGTGGGGACTGTGGCCCACTAGAGAGCCACCGCCCTGGCTCCAGGCTGTGGCACAGCAAGGGAGCTGCTGCTTGAGAGGCCAGCGTCCTGAATCCCAGTGCCTGTGATCCAGGCCCAGCCCCACTCCATTCCAGCGTCTGCTCACGGCCTCCCAGAGGCACCTGGATCCCTGCCATCCCAGCAGGGATCTGGATTGGATTCCTGGCTCCTGGCTTAGGCCAGGCATCTGGGGAATGAATCAGCAGTGGGAGATCTCTCTCCCCACCTCCGATCTCTGCCTTTCAAGTAAATAAGTAAAATAAATAAGAAGACGGCTGTTAGCAGGTGCATTTCGTCGATCCACTCCTTCAGTCATGTCTTCATCTTGCAAAGCTTCTGCTGTCCTTTGTGCATGGCCAGGGGACTGTGCTGAACCCTGAGGGTTCTGGGCTGAGTTCCGCACAGGCAGGCACTTCCCTTAGGGCCCTCACAGCTGAGTGGGGAGTGAGGGGTCAGCATGCAAGCAGGTCACAGGGCCAGAAAGGCACGTGGACATCACAAGATGCTGGGGGCAGCCGGGGGCCAGAATAACCGGGTCAGAGGGAGAGGTGATCGTGCCAGCTGCATCCTGGATTTCCCAGGGCTGGAGAACTACTGCAAGGATGCAGAGGCCCAGCCCGTGCAAAGGCACGGTGGTCGAGCCGGCGTGGACACACCTGGGGACAGCTGTCGGCTTTCCCGGCGGAGCACAGGGAGCTATCTGAAAAGAGAAGCGAGGAGCTGGCTTCCTCCTGATGTGGCTTGCTCCAAAGTGCATATGACACAGACTGTGGTTGGTGGGAATGAGAAATGACACGGAGGCCCCCTGCCCGCTCTGCGCCTCTAGTCTTGAAGAGTGGCCTTGGCTGCCACTCACGGTGGCGGAAGGTGGGGCGGAAGCTGCAAACCGAGACCTGCAGACTTGGAAGCCCTGAAAGGAAACAGAATAAATCCCAAGGCTCAGTGCCATGGCCCCGTTCCCACCCAACGCCTAAGCCAGTTTTCTTTCTTTGCTATTTTTAAATTTGAGAAAACTCGGCAGGGTTTCACAAAAGAAAAGCATATGCTGTGTCTGCCAGGTTAATCAGACAAACAGCCCAAGCAAGCAGTGGCTCTTGCCCACCCTCGTCCTGTCGTCTCCCCCCCAACCCGCACCCCCCCCAGCACATCCTGGCTGGCGGGCAGATCAGAGGGGCCCACGTGTAGCTTTGCAGGGGGGCGGGGTCCAGGTGGGGGTGAGCTGAGACCCCACTTGCGCCTGGTGGCGAAGATGGCCTGGTGTCCTGCCCTGGCCCCCTCCTGCTTCCCGTCAGCTAAGGGTCCCCACCATTTTCCTCTGGGGAGCGGCTGGAATGTGCCTAACCAACGCCCTCTCTCGCTGGCCTTTCAGAGCGCAAAGGACGCCTCCCCGTGGGTGTGTCCCTTCCACCCACCGCTGCAGCTCTTTTTCGTCATCCGAAACACCAGACAGCTGAGCGACTTTGGGCTGGCCGAGATCAAGGTGTGGAATTACTGGACGGCGGATGACGTGAGTATCCGGCTCCAAGTCCTGTCTGCGCACCGGGCGGGTGGAGGCGCTCAGTGGTCAGCCAACAGCCCAATTCCTCCAGTGGCACAGGGGGTCCGAAGAGGCCTTGCTACCCCTTCCCACACATGCAGCCAGAGCACTGCTGGGCAGTTTCACCCTGGGTTTGTCAGAGCCCCTCAGGAACACAGCTGAGGCTCGATTGTCCAGACAAGACACAGAGAGGCTATGGAACTGGCCCCAGATCACACAGCCAGTAAATGTCAGAGAACCTGAACCCGTCAGTTGGACCCCAGGCCCAGTCTCTTAGTCATCACCTGTCACACGCGTAGCCGCAATGACACTGCCGCCCCGGGTCTTGCTAAAATGCAGGTTCTCATTCAGCAGCATCGGTCGGGGCACAGGATTCCGCATCTCTTCCTAGCTCTCAGGCACGCAATCCTCTGGTATGGGATCCCCCACTCTGCGCAGTGGGCCCTGGCCTCCGGCTGCCATGAGCCCCCAAGGTCCATACCCCACCCCGAGCCCTTCGAGCCTCCCCCTACCCTCCTCCGCCCACCCCCACGCTGTGTGCATTGTGTTGGCGCCTTCATTTCGCGTGTATGAGTGAGCACGGACTGGGCGCCGTCGGACTGCGTGAGAGATTCTGACGATGGTGTGCTCCGTCCCCTGGAGGAACGCCTTGTCTCACAAGCCGAGCAGACAAGGAAATACAGAAACGGGATGTGCAGATGGCTCCCCCGGCTCCGCATGGCTCCACGCAGGATTTTTGGACCTGACTCTGGTTACAAAAGTGACAGACGTTCGGTACAATCCATACTTTGAAGTTTGAGTCTGGATCTTCTCCCCGGGCTAGTGACACGCAGTGCGTTCCTCTCTAGCGATGCTGGGTGGCAGTCAGCCCCATGGTTGCGACAGGAAACAGCCGGCGCTCTCCAGCGCACTGTGCCGTGGAACACGATGTGCTAGGTGAGGCGGACTCTGTGCGTCTGACTTGACAAGTTCAAGTTACGATGGGTGTACCAGGAGTGTGACAAAGGACTCAATGAAAGGCCAAGTCAGACAGCCTGTGACCCGGCAGGTAGCCAGCCCAGTGAGGGAGGCGGACGGGGACGCGCTCAGCCTACCTGGTGTCCTCTCTCAACAATGGCCACAAGGTCGAGAATTGCCATACTGTCCGGTCACCAGTATTGTTACAGACAAGAGGGCGTGGTGGGGACTGTGGCACACTGGCAAGCCCATCCCCCGGTTAAAGAGAAAGCCACTTTGCATCTTCAAGGAATGGTTACTGGGTAGGAACATGGAGCCAGTGCTGCTACATCTGTTTGTGTTATTGTTCATTTTATCTAAAAGCAGAGCCAGAGACCAGCAATGATCTCCCACCACTGACTCACGCCTCAGCTGCCCTCAGCAGCCAGGGCTGGGCCAGGCTGAAGCTGGGAGCTTGGAACTGGTTCCAGATCTCCCACACATGTGTGGCAGGGACCCAGCTACTTGAGCCATTACCTGCTGCCTCCTGGGTGTGGATCAGCAGGAAGCTGGATCAGGAGCAAAGGAGGGGCTGGTGCCGTGACTCACTTGGTTAATCCTCCACCTGCGGCACCGGCATCCCATATGGGCACCGGGTTCTGTCCTGGTTGCTCCTCTTCCAGTCCAGCTCTCTGCCGTGGCCCGGGAGTGCAGTGGAGGATGGCCCAAGTGCTTGGGCCCCTGTACCTGCATAGGAGACCAGGAAGAAGCTCCTGGCTCCTGGCTTCAGATCGCTCAGTGCCAGCTGTAGCGGCCATTTGGGGAGTGAACCAGCTGAGGGAAGACCTTTCTCTCTTTCCTCTCTGTCTCTCTCTCTCTGTCTATAACTCTGCCTATCAAATAAATAATAAATAAAAATAAAAAAAAAAAGAAGCAGAGGAGCTGGGACTCCCACCCAGGCACTCCAGGATGGGATACAGGCATCCCAACCGCACCCTAACCACTCCTCAGCCAGATGCACACACACCCCCACCCCTGTCTTGTTAGCTTTGAAATATTCCCAGCAAGTGGGAATATTTAATATTTTGATGTGAGCCTTCCTGTTTGTAAATATCAGTAGCTAATTTCAGTCCTCTTTTTAAACCTCCTAAAGTTCAAAGAAAACTCATCTTCCAGTTTGCACTGGCCCCTCCCCAGATTGCATGGAGCCAACTGCCTCTGACTGGAGGCAATCAGGGAAGGTTCTAGAAGGAGCACATGCCTGAGCAGGAGCGTACCAAGACAGCAGCAGCCAGCTGAAGCAGAGAGGAGGAAGGCAGTGTAGCCCAGGTGGCGGGAACCGTTTCGTGCAAAAGCAAGGAAGTACGGAAGGAGAAGGCCGGCCCCGGGCCCAGCCTCCCCTCTCTCCAGCAGCTGCTGGGATGGCCTGACCCACTCCTCTGCTGCTTCCAATCCTCAGGGGCCCCCCTTGACCCAGGAGATCCAAGTCAAAGCCCTGAGGTTGCCATCAGAACCCCACCCCAATCCCCTGGCACCTCTCTCCTGCCCATCCCCGCCTGCCCTACTGCCCCACTGCCCCACTGCTGCCAGGTGGCCACGCCTTTCATCCCGGGCCCCTGGGGCTCAGAATGCGCTTCTCTGCCTCCTAGTCCTGGGAAACCCAGGCGTCACATCCCCCCAGGAAGCTGGTCCTGGTGGCTAAGGGGCGTCCTCCCCTGCATCAGCACTTATACCTGTCTCCCTCACGGGTCTGTGCACACCTCGAGAGAGCAGGGTCAGAGTCATAGATAAAACCCGAAATAAGTGGTCGAGGAGTGAACGATGGAGCTGGTGCTCCCAGGAGCCCATGAGCAGTTGGGTCATCCTCTGACAGCCGGGCGAAGGCCGGAGAGGATGCAAGAGGTCAGCGGCTTGCACGGGTCACCCAGCAGGCTAGAGGTGGAAATGGGGAGCCAGGCTGGGAGCCAGGCCTGCTGCCCTCCCTCCCTGCACTTCTCCCACATCCCCGCCCTTCTGGCCATCTCCCTACTAACCGCATCCTGAGCCCCTGGCAACTGCTGGCCCCCGCAGCTCCGGAGCTGGCCGGCTCTGTTCACACATGAGGCTGCCCAGACGGGTAATGGGAAGCTTTCTCTGGTCTCTGTCTTGGGTTTTTGTTTTGTTTTGTTTTGGTAGGATTTATTTTATTTATTTGAAAGGCAGAGTTAACAGAGAGAGGGAGAGACCAAAAGATCTGCCATTTACTAGTTCACTCTCCAAATGGCCGCAACGGCCATAGCTGGCCCAGGCTGAAGGCAGGAGCCAAGAAATCCATCCCATAGGTGGCAGGAGCTAGATCGGAAGTGGAGCAGCCAGGACCCGTATGGGATACAGGTATCACATGCAGTGGCTTAACCTGTGTGCCACAGTGCTAGCCCCTTGAGTGTTTGTTTGTTTGTTTGTTTTGTTTTTAACAAGCATCTAAAGCTTGAATTTGGGGGAAAGAAGCCCAGGCTGCTGGCAGTTGCGAGGACGCCTTGGTGGGCACGGCAGCCCCCTCCCCCTCCCCTTCCCCCTCCAGGCCCTGGATGCAGCCCCCGCCAGGCCTCTGGGGCCATACGCTCCCTTCTCCTGCTCAGCACTTCCTGGCAGGGGCCCCAGCACCTTCTGGAAGGGGAGATGAAACGGTGCTGGCTGCCAAGCCCATGCCCCGTGGCCTGGCCCCTGCCGTTGAACGCGTAGCTCAGATTCTGTGTGCCGGATTACAAAGCAGATAAGCCTCACCTCTTTTGACCAAGGCCTGCCTTTCTTCTTTAACCTCCGCTCAGCCTGCTCTTGTGTGTAGAATACAGAACAGGAGCAAGGCCCAGAGTTCTACAGGCACCCAGGGCAGAGCCATGGTGCACAGGGCGGGGAGGAACTGGCGGCTCCAGGACCGGAGCCCTAAGGTCCTGGGGCCCCCTCCGGACCGGCTGCGGAGGACTGAAACCTGCCGGCCGCCCCGCCGCCTGTGTCACGCACAGCCATCTGTTGCCACAACCTAGCAGGGAGTGAAAAGCACAAACAAATGCAGCCGCAGGTTGGCTGGCTTCAGTATTCTCCAGAGAACGCTATCACTGTGTGTTTTGGAGGAGATAAAATGAGAGTTTATGGGAGACTGGGCTTGGCCTCACAGACACGGCTTGTTAATACGGCTTTTTTGTGCGTGGGAATCCGGGGAAGCAAAGTTCCGTGTGAGAGCTCACCCTGCGCAGGCTTATTTGGCCCAGAAGAGAGGGTGATAGGAAAAGGGGGGTCTTGCCTGGGAAATGTGCCGCCGGCGAAGTCCTGAGGCTCCTCGCTGCCTCGCTAGGCCACATGGGGCGTGTGAGCCGGCCCCACGCAGAGGGGCTTGGGAGGGGAAGTGCAGGCCACACTCTGTCCACGGCCGTGCGCCGAAGATGGCATGCAGCCACCTCCGCTTGTGGCAGCTGCCATTTGTTGAGCACTGCAGGAGTCAGGCACGCGGCGGGGAGGGGGGAAGGGGGCTGGTCACTCAGCGGGCTCTCAGCAAGTCCTCCGCCGGAGAAGCGACCACTAAACAAGAGGCGCCGGGGCTTGGAAGCCAGCAACCCTGCGTGGTGGCTGGACTGTGTCTCCTGCCGCCTCTGATTGGCAGTGCTGTCTCAAGCGGGATCTGGAACCTTCCTTCTGGTTCGTCAAGGGTGCCGTGATGGATCGTGGCTCAGGAGGAGTATGTGATGATGGGTTTGCCCCTCTTCTGATGTTCCCAGGTGAAGACACCCCCTCCCAGCCTCCCCGCGCCAGAGGGTGTAAGGCACAGGGCTGGGCGGGGACCCTGAGGCCTGTTGGTTTTTTCTCAGCACCTGCAGGGAAGAGGGTTGCTACCATCCCAGCAGTTTTCCTGTGTGACAGTCCTGGTGCAGCCATGTGCCGCAGTGATGACAGGCACACGGCTGGCACGGGCACTGGCCATGCCACCTCTTCCTGGGTTGTAACTGTGAGTGGGGCAGCCAAGAGGGGCCGGGCAGGACCGGCACCCGGGGTACAGCCACGGTGCTCGTTCCGTTCAGAGTGAATGGGTGAACAGTGCGACCCCCAGTGTATACGTTGTGATATGTCATGTGGTCTCAGCCAGCACCACCCACTAGAACATTCTGCTGGATCAGAATGTGCTCTACGTGCCCTATCCCATGGAGGAGACACGTGACACAGGTGGCGGCTGGGAACTTGAAATGTGGCCAGGACCCCCGACCTGCGGAGCTGCATTTCAAGTGGTGCTCAGCTCTAATTCATGTTGAGTTAGGAGCCCTGCCTGACTGTGTTGGGCCGCACAGCTCTTGGTGCTCAGGACATGGTGGTGAACCTGGTCTGCCCAGCCCTGTCCCCTCTGGTGGGGATGGCGGGGAGAGAAACCAGGATGCAAGGGGATGACGAAATACCCGGTAGTGCTAAGCGTTCCTAAGATGATACAATAGCGCAGTGAGCGAGAGGCACGGGGAGAAGCAGGAGCGGTGGGCAGGTGTCTCCGCTGGCCTAGAGGATGAGCTGGAGCCGCCATGGGAAGAGCGTTCTTCATGGGGCTCAGCTCCTGAGACAGGAACTTTGATGGGCCGGCTGTTGAGTCAGTGGCTGGAGGATGGAGAGCAAAGGAGTGTAAGGGCAGGTCCCAGGGGGAGGCGGGGACCCGGTTATGTGGATCTTAATTTGGAGAGAGGGAGAGAAGGCTGGGTGATCAGAGCACAGGTGTGCGGCAGGGCACCTGCCCTAGGCAGGTCCATGGGTAGGTTAGTCCATGTCCCGGTGCCCCGGCTGCATCTGTTGAATGAGGGAATCGCTGCTCCCTGAAGGGGAGTGGAATGCTCAGAACAACACCTGCCCTTTGTGCCTTCCGTGTGAGTGCCAGCCCTGGGGAGCTGTGAGCAGGGTGAGGAATTTCAAAGACCACTCGGACTGCTCTTTGGAGAGGGGAGGACAGGGTGTGGGTGGCCCAGAGAAGGAGGCTCAAGGTCAGGGCATGGATGAGGAGGTGCCCATGGGTTGTTCGAGGGAGATTGTCCCCCCATTTGCATATCCAGCCACGCCTTTGCCCAGGAGGAAGTTTCCAATCAATTGGAAAAGTGAGGAGACTGGTTCTGTAATGGCCCGTGTTTCCATCCCTAGCTCTAGCCATGACCAGCATCCCTGCTGTTCTTGTCCCCATTTGTCCCCATAACGTGGGAAGGTAAATGGTAGCTGTCATCCCATTTCACCCCTCAGTACCTCGTGTGTCTTTCTGTAAGCCTAGTGCCGCCAGGATTCTGACAATCATTACATTTTGTTCATCTAATATCCACTCTGTGTTTAAATAGCCCGAATTATCTCAAAAATCATGTTTTTTTTTTTGTTTTTTACAGGTGGTTTATTTGTATCAGGTTATAAACCAAGGGCAAACATGGCAATGTCCTTGAAGTTGGAGGTATAACCTTCATATGGTTGGCTGAGTCAGCGCAGCCTGCTGAGGTGACTTAGCTTAGTAGGGTGGCCAGTAGAAATGGAACTGGCACCTCATTCCTGGGATGTTGGCCTCAGGCTCGGGCTGGGCCACTATGTGTAGCCAGAGGTTGCTCTCTGGTGTGTGGGCTGCAGCAGTTAAAGTCCCTGCTGAGTCCACACTCAGAAATAGGTGTTGTAGCCATGAGGGCCCCCACAGAGGGCTCAAGTTGGAATGGAGAGTTTTGGGTTTTACAGGGAGGGGTCCAATGAGGTGCGCAGGCTCCACCTAGCAGGTTAGAACTCAGAGCTGAGCTGTGTCCCAGCCAGAGGGCATGCGCAGATGCATAACCAGCTGGGGAACTGACAGCCCTGTGCTGCCCAGACCCAGGACAGACTGCTGCCGGGGTCAGGCAGTTGCCTGAGCAGAGGAGGAATGCTCAAGTGCACACAGACACAGGCCTGGGGCAGCGAGATAAGCAGACCTGCTGGTAGACCGTGGTCCCCCACAACAGCCAGTGCATCGCTGGGGATGGACCAGGGGGCTCGGAGGGGCCAGGAAGGCAGGGCCCTGAAGCCTCAGGCTACCTCAGGGAAGCAGCCCCAAGCCACTGCCCTCACCCGTGTCCTAGGAAGACAGCCAGGCCCCCGGGGCTGTGCTCCGGCTGGGTACACATTGCGGACTTTAGCCGACTCCCACAGTGTTTTCCCAAAATCATTTGAATTAACTGCTAACATTTAAAAACTGGGTCCTTTTGCATGAAAGCAGGCGTTTTTGACTTTTCTTGGGAGCCCAGAAGAGCTGGCATCGCTGGCCACGTTCGCCATTCGCCCCTGGGAGCTCTGCTGAAGCTGAGTCACGGCGCCGCAGTCACCACCGATCCTGCTCGCTCCCCGGCACAGGGCACAGTGCTGCCCTGTCCTGTGCAGTACTGGCCTGCACCTGGATGCACTGGCGCTGGTGACCTCCTCCACTCCAGGATCCCCAGATCTGGCCATGCCCTGGCTCTCCCATCCCCTTGCAGCCTCCCTCTCTCTCTGGGCCCTCCCTCTCTCTCTTCTTCCGGTGTGCCTTCACCCCCGCCGACCCCCGCCAACCCCTGCCTGGAGTGTTTGACTCAGCTCATTCCAGACCCTGCCCTCAGAAGCCCCAAGGCTCTGCTTAAACGTCTCTGCACGTTTGAGCCTCCCCCACCGCCAGGCTGCCCCGCACCTCCCTAGGGTGTCCTCAGTGTCCTGAGCCTCAGGTGTCACTGCCAGTGTCCCCTGGAAGATATATTCTGTGTGGTCCTCACGGTGTTTTATGGCTCGGGCATCCTTTGACAGCATTGGGAAATTGGCTTTTGAAGAGCTGGTGGCATTCCCTCCACGTGTCCCCTGGCTGGAGCCGAGTAGCCGCTGCTCCCCAGACCTGGGGGTGGGGGCGTGCGTCCTGCAGCTCACAGACGCCCACCCCTGGGGCCCCCCGGCATTGAATTCACAGCCCCTTCATCTACAGCTGAACTCACGGAGGGTAGGGGCTGTGCTTGCTTCTTTTGCCTCCCCCCGGGCCAGGACCCTGACGGCCCCCTCTACAGTGTCCATTGGGTCAATTAAAATGGCAAGCGAAGCACACGCCCAGGCCTTGCAGAGGCTGGCCCTAAGGTAGCAAGAAAAGGTCTACACCCTCAGAGTGGATGGGGATTGTTCTGTGCCTGCCTGCTGCCAGATTGTGCCAGGAGCAAGACCACGGCACCTGGCCTTAGTGGAATAGGATGTCCCTGGACCCCCTAGCCCTAAGTGGCCGGCTTAACAGGTGCATACGTCCAGGAAGTAGACCAGGCCCAAGGCATGATGACAGCTCGTGGTTCCTGAGCACATAGTACAGGCCAGGGGCAGGTAGTACCCCAAGCACGTGCGTCCTATACCAGCTCATTGATTCTGCGCAGCAATCCTAGGAGGTGGGGACAGCTCGACTTTACACATGGGGAAACTGAGGCACATAACACAGAGCAGCTTGTTGGTGATCACAGGACTGCCACACGGCCCTGCCTCCCAACAGAGAGAAAACTGCCTCGCAGCCTGAGGGCAGCCTTGACTCAGCACCTGTGTTGCCCATTGGCCTAGGTTTTCCAGGATGGCCAGAAATGCGCATCGTGTTTAAATCTTAGCAGCTAAGTCTGAGATTGCTAAGTGTTCTGTGGGCCTTGCCAGCAGGGATTAAGATCTTAAGTGCCAGGTCCCAGCCTCGCCCTGTTCTCAGAAACCATGATGTTGGCTGCGGTGCGGAGTGGTCAGCTCAGAGCCTGCTCAGTGCCACAAGGTCCCTCCGACACCTCCTGCACTCTCACAGCGCATCCAGTCACGAGAGTTGTGCCCCCAGATGGCTAGAAATGGGCCCCCGCCCTGACCTTGGCAGTCTCCCGTCCTCGCAAGGACAGGCACGTGTGTGGGGACCCCAGGCGAGGTCGTACATGCAGGGATCCTGGTTGCCAGCCAAACTCTGGGAGACCAGAGGAAGCCCCTCAGCCCCACTGGAGTTGGGGGTGCCAGGGAGGGCCAAGGGGTTCCTGGAGGAGCTGGCGCTTGAGCCAAGTGCTAAAGACGGGCCGCTGGCTCCCTGGGCAGCAACAGCTCACTCCATGAAGCCCTCCATGCCCCGCCCCCAGCCTACAGTGAGGGAGAGAGCAGTGAGTCGAGGAGACAAGCCTGAGTCCCCCTGCAGTGTGCGAGTGTGGGACGCCCTCAGCGTGGGCCCCCAGGGCTGTGCATGGCCTTAGCGCAGCCAGTGCGCACCTGGCCCAACTCCAGGCACAGAGCCGACATTTTGTTTGCTTTAAAGGACTCGCCCAGGCATTCGGTATACTGGAGGCACAGCCAGTGCTTTGCTGCACGGGTTTCTCTTCTGGTCACGCGGGCTGCACGGAAGGCGGGCGCCCATCCCGGGAGAGTGATGGAGAGCGCCGAGGCCCCCAGCTCCGCTGTGGCTGTCATGACCGGTGCCGTTATTAATCTCGGCTGAGCAGCCGGTGCGCTCACTGGGAGACACGTGTCGCTCCATGCCAGGGCCAGGGAGCAAGGCAGCCTGGCCAAGTTAATTAAATTGCTTAGATTGAAACAATATTAATATTGTTATATTAAAAATGTGTTATGGTCTCAACACAGCTAGTTCTCATCAGATGCGGGGTGAAACGGGGGCTAGGAAAGGTGTTTTGTGGTTACCCGCGCACCAGCCGGAGTTTCCAAATGTCCTTGTGAAAATCCGTTGGGAAAGGGATTTGAGGAGGCAGGTGTAATGGAAAATGTGGAAAATATTTGATGGAAGGTAAAACCATAACCCTAGTTAAACCAGGAAGAAAAGATTCATTCCAAGGAAACTGGCACACACACACACACACACACACACACACACACACACACATGAAGTGGCTGCAAAGATGGAGGTAGGCGGCAGGAGAAAGGCTCACCCTAGCCTTCCTAGAAGCAGGTGCAAAGGAGAGAGTGTGGGGTGAAAGCCCTGACTAGTGGATCACAGAAAGCAGGATCATTCCGGGGAACAGACAGATTTTTTTTAAGTGTGTTTATTTCATTTACTTGAAAGAGCAGCAGAGAGAAATCTCCATCCGCTGGTTCACTCTCCACAAATGTCTATAAGAGCCAGGGCTGAGCCAGATTGAAGGCAGGAGGCTGGAACTCCATCCGGGTCTCCCATGTGGGTGGCAGAGGCTCAAACACTTGAACCATCCTCTGCTGCCCTCAGGATGCATTAGCAGGGAGTTGGATCGGAAAAATCAAAGTAGCCAGGACTCCAGCTGGCACTGCAGTGGGGAGATGTAGGCATCCTACCGGGCAGCTTACCCGCCACACCACAACACCTGCCCCACTGGGATCCCGTCCTAATGACAGCCCTTGTCCACAGGTGTCTGAAGGGACCTGTCGTTCCTCCACCCCGTCTTCTCCAAGATGCCAATGTGGCCCTCAGACAGCTCCCAGGAGCGAGTCCCCACCATTGTGGACACCACTAGAGTCAGCCCCGATATCGGCAGCTTCCATGGCCATGGGCTCTGCACCTGCACATGGATTCACCCAATCACAGACCGGAAATATTTTTCTTTTCTTTTTTTTTTTTTTTGACAGGCAGAGTGGACAGTGAGAGAGAGAGAGAAAGGTCTTCCTTTGCCGTTGGTTCACCCTCCAATGGCCGCTACGGCCGGTGCACCGCGATAATCCGGAGGCAGGAGCCAGGTGCTTCTCCTGGTCTCCCACGGGGTGCAGGGCCCAAGCACTTGGGCCATCCTCCACTGTACTCCCGGGCCACAGCAGAGAGCTGGCCTGGAAGAGGGGCAACCGGGACAGAATCCAGCACCCCGACCGGGACTAGAACCCGGTGTGCCGGTGCCACAAGGAGGAGGATTAGTCTAATAAGCTGTGGTGCCGGCCGGAAATATTGTTCTTAAAACTGCATCCAGGAGCAGGCTTTGTAGCACAGGGGGCTAGGCCACTGCTTGGGACATTGGCACCACACACTGGAGTGCTGGTCTGAGTTCCCAGCTACTCTGCTTCAGAGCCGGCTTCCTGCAAATGCAGCCCGGGAGACAGCAGGTGACGGTTCGAGTGCTTGGTTCCCTGCCACCCACCTGGGAGGCCCAGAATGGAGTTCTGGGCTCCTGGCTTTGGCCTGGCCCAGCCCTGACTCTTGCAGGCATTTGGGAAGTGAACCAGCAGATGGAAGATCTCTCTCTCTCTGTCTGTCACTCTCAGTGTGAGTCAGTCTCTCCCTCCCTCCCTCCCTCCCTCCCTCCCTCCCTCTCCCTCTCCCTCTCCTTCTTCCTATCCCTCTCCCTCTCCCTTCTAAATGAATAAAAATAAATACTTTTTAAAAACCTGCATCCATACCGAACAGGCACAGAGGCATTTTCTGGTTGCTCCCTAATAACACACTGTCTACACAGCACCGGCCGTGTACTCTGTGTTCTAAGTCATCCAGAGATGATTTACAGCAGGCAGTAGGGTGTGTGAAGCTCCTATGCAAATACCACTGCATTTTACCAAAGGGACTTGAGCATCTGCTGACTTGGTATCCACAGGGGTCCTGGAAACGTCTAGAAGGACCAGAGTGTGCTCTCTCTCTCTCTCTCTCTCTCTCACACACACACAGCACACAACACCCTAGAAAGACAAGAGTGTGCACAAACAGGCAGCACAGAATACCCACAGTGATTACCTCTGGGGAGGAGGAGGGAGCCGAGACGGGTAGGAGAGAGCTGGCCTGTAGGAACTTAGTTTTAAAACATGAGGGCTCCAGTGCCACCACACAGGCAATTCTGCCAGTGCCAGGCTAGCAGGAGCCAAGGCCGAGGCCCGGCTCTCAGCATCTGGCTCGGCCTGCAGGGAGGGGGGTGGCAGTTAAGGCCTCCACTGTGCCAGCCAGCGTGGCTTGCTGTGCCCCAGCCACTGTGTGAACCCCAGAGAAGGCACGTGGCTCAGTTTCTTCGTCTGTAAACTGAGGCACGAGTGAACCCTTTGCTGAGGACTGTGTGGGACGTTGCAGCCCTTGGTTTTGTCTAGCAAGGTGACTGACACCTGTTCCTTCTGAGGGACCTCCCACTCTGGTGACCCTTGGCTCAGACTCACCTGGAGAGGGGGCTGAATGGGACCTACAGGGTGCCGTGCATCTCTGCACCTCCCACTCCCCAGGCGCCCCCCTCACCTGCCCGACCCCCGCCTTGATCTGCCTGCCTCCTCCTGTGTCCTCTGGGCCACCTTGGTGATCTGAGCAGATCAGATGGTGCTCCCGACTGTTGCCTGAAGGGAGCCGACAAGTGTGGCTAGGCAGACACCCCATCAGGAGAGCCCGGATGCTCACCCCAGGCTACGCTGTGCATACAGGCCCGCACTTTCCACCCCTTGCAGGGAGAGCGTTTCTGACTTCCCTGGTGGTAATTTGGCGGAACCAGTCACTGAAAGCCGCCCGCGCCGTCCTTGGCGAAGAGCTATTTCCTGATTAATTCCCAGCACGCGCTTGCTCTGTGTCTGCACTAAACAGAGAACACATCCATATAAACATGTAAAAGAGTGCTTTGAGAATCGGCGTTTCTGACAGCCGGCAAATACTTGCCTGCCGTCCCGCAGCTGGGTGATTGAAGCCGGCTTCCCGGGGAGCTCCCCAGCCTCAAGTCTCTCGTGCTGAATTGAAACCTCTCTGATTCAGAGCATTCCAGAGGACCAGAGGGGTGCTGGGTATACAGTGGACATCTCTGGGGTCACAGAGCGGGGAGCTGGATCAGAAGTGGAGCAGCCGGGACTTGAACCAGTGCCCATATGGGATGCCGGTGTCACAGGCAGCAGCTTAACCCACTGCACCAAAACACAGCGCTGTAGTGGAACCCTTTTTAAAGGTTTGGAAAGACAGAGTTTGGCCAAAATGAAGTAAGAATGCTGTCTGGGGCACGTGGAGGCTGCGAACCGTGACAGAGCGAAAAGCAGCCACGTGGGGCTTGGTGAAGAGGTCGGGGTCGGAGATCTGAGTAATTGGGGGGTCGTGTACGAGACATGTAGTGAGGGGGTGCAGGAAGACTGGGAGCCCCGGGTGGAACCTGGCGACGGCAGCCCACTGGGTCAAGGCCCAGCCAGGGAGCTTGGGGAGGGGCAGCCAGTGAGGCAGGAGCCAAACCTGGGGAGCTCAGAGCCACAGCAGCCCAGGGCAGGCAGTCGCTTGAGGGGGAGGAGTGGCTAGCGGCACACATAGCGCTGAGCTGCTGTGCCTCCCAAGTGCTGAGAATCTTCCACCAGCTTTGGCAGTCCGCTAGACCCAGTAATGTATTGTCCCAGGCAGGACACTTGTGAGAGTGGAGTGATTCCCCCAGGACGGCAGGCGCCCATCAGACCTGTCCTGTCTGGGATAAACACGAGGGCAGCATGTCGCCCTCCTTATCCGTGCCCTGGGCAGGCGGTGGCCAGGGAGCCGCAGGGACAGCAGCTGTGGGAGAGACCCTGGAGGGGGATGGGAAAACCTCAAGAGTGACTATGCTAAGTGGGAAAAGCTGGCCACACCCAGTACCTGGGGGTGTGAGTCCTTTCCTAGGAAATGCTGGAAAATGCGGATGGTCCACCCATCCACCATGATACAAGGTGGCTGGGTGGTGCCCAGGGCTGGGGGCGCGGAGGTGGAGAGGGAGGGACGATGGGGGGCATGCCAGGAAGCTTTGGGGGTGAAGATGTATGCTTAGTCTCTTGGATACACACATGGGTATGTGGGTGTGCATGCTTGTTAACGCTCACCAAGTTGCACACTTGAGACGAATGCGGTTTCCTGTGTGAGCTACATGTTCTCTTCCTTCATAAAGCTGTAAAACGAAGAGTTTTTCTGTGAAGAGGAAGAGACTAGCCGGGCCGTGACGGGAGGAGGTGGGGCTTCATTTTAGGCACAGAGACACGTAGAATTCCTGCGTGACACAGGGGCGCTGTGGTTGGAGGAGGAGATAGGAAAGCGATGGGGGGACCCTTTCGTGAGCCATATGCCGGGCTGGTGGGTTGGGATTCAGCCCATCTGCCTGAGCTCTCCGCGTCCCTAAGTGAAAGGACTGCCATCGTGGCCATGGCCTTGGTCCCCACGCCCGGTCCCCATAGCTCGCCCCTGGCTGCAGCCACAGCTGAGCTGGGACAGAGCCAGGTGTGGTGGCTGCTGCAGCTGCTTACCAGGCCATCTGCTTAGCCCGTGTCCCCGGGGGCAGCCTCCAGCAGCAGTGGGTGCGTGCCCCAGCCTCCCAGACTGGGGAGGGACGATCGTGGGTGCCAACTAGGGGTTCCTCAGGGAGCCATGGTTGCCCACAGCCGTGTCCAGCTCAAAAACAGGTTTTGGGGGCAGGCATGGCAGCACAGCAGATTAAGCCGCTGCTTGGGATGCCTGCATCCCATATCAGAGGGCCAGGGTTCTGGTCGCACCTCCACTTCTGAGCCAGCTTCCTGCTGATGTACTCCCAGGGAGGCAGCAAGTGCTCGGGTCCCTGCCACCTGCATGGGGGACCTGGATGGAATTCCCGCTTCCCGGCTTCGATCCAGCTCTGGCTGTTGTGGGCTTCTGGGGAGTGAACCAGAGGGTGGTGGAAGGTCTCTCTCTCTTTGTATGTGTGTGTGTGTGGCATCTGTTCTCAAATTTAGAATCAAGGGAAACATGTTTGGGGCTCTCTTTGGCCCCTGAGCTGCCAGGTAAGCTGCCTGTGTGTGGGGTGCCCAGACAGGGACACACTTGGAGCCCAGCAGGTGCACGCCAGGCCTCCCTCATGCAGACGGCCCAGGAACACTGCTGGGGACAGCGGGATAGCAAAAAGGGCTTCACTACGGGGCGGCGCTGAGGCCGATCTGCGCTCGGAGAAAACGACCTTCCAGGCGGAAGCAGCGAGAGCCCTTAGCAGGCTGTCAGAGTCGCGCGGCGGCCAAGCCCAGCACTCAGAGAGCATGTAGCAGCCCGTGCAGAAATGAGACCGAGCCTTATTTAACATCCCTGGGGCTGAAGCCTTCCCAAAACCCGTGTCTCTAGCGTGCCCTGCTAGAGACGTGGTGTGCCACGTCCAGGGAGGCCTCACGTCTTCATTTTCTTGCAATTTTGTGTCCCCAGGATCTGGACATCTGTGCCAAGGACGTGAGGCTTTATGTCAACGAGAGCCTCATCTTCGCCGGCAAATTGGACAGAGGCGGCGGCGAGGCCCCAGCCGATCCTCACAGCGTCCTGGTTGAGCTAAAGAGCGAGAGAGTGGAGGACACAGCGGCCCCCAGGGTGGCCGGCGCAGCAGGGGCTGGGGACCTTGGTGGCACCTGCTCACAGCCAGCCGCAGCAGCCATGGTGGGCGCCACCGCCTCTTCACAGGGACATTTATTTAGCCAAAGGACGGATTCTGCTGACGGCTGGAAAGACATTTTGCCCACCGCAGGAGAGGACTCAGAGTCATTGGCAGCCCCCATGGGCACGAGCGACGCCCCCGGGGCCCCCTCACCCTCCCCGCCGGAGAAATGCCCTCCTCTGGATGCGGAACCCTCCGGGATCCAGCAACTGGAGAACCTCATGGGCCGGAATACGCCTGCGCCACCCGGGATAACGCCGCCCTGGCTGCAGCCTTCTCCCAGCAGGCAGGGCAGGAGGCAGGGAGGCAGGAAGCTGAAACCCCCGTGGCTCAGCCCGGACAAGCCGCTCCCGGCACACAGCGAGGGCCCTGGAGAGACGGAGGCTGAGGAGAAAGGCCTCCAGCCGGAGCCAGGGCGGGTGACCAGCTGGAGCGTCCTCGCCGGGGAGAGGCCCCCACGGGGGCCCCCCAAAGGCTGCAGGGATGATCTCGACATCTTCGCCCAGCCCCCCACCAGGGAGCGCCCTGCCAGTGGGAGGAGGAGCGCGAGGAAGGAGGCCCTGGGCAGTGGTCACGGGGATGAGCAGCTGGCCAGCAGAGGTAAGCTCGGACCCGGCACCGTCACATGCCAGTGCGCCAAGCCACGTGGCTCCCTGGACCTGGATCCCGGCATGGGTTCACGAGGCCAGAGGCAGCGTTCAAATGGAAGAAGTGGGCAGAAGGCAGTATGCATGTTAAACTCCTAGGTGGCCTCATCATTACCAAGATACGTCCTTGTGCCCATTTTCTTATAAGACGTGCCCCACGCCCCGTCTAGAGGCTGCTGTTCTACCCTCGATAGATTCAGTGATCTCCAGTGCCCTGACTTTACACTGTGCTGTTAGAAAACTCACCTAAGCCCCATGAGAAATAGCAGCGGATTTCCCTGGGTGTCGGAAGCACTATAGGAAGTGGTGGGGACTGGGGCATACTGGCGAGCTTAGGCCCAGCTGAAGGGGCAGCCGCTGCGCCACCCAGGCCTCCTGTGGGCTCCAGGAATGGCAGGCGAGTGTGCCAGGCCCCCCTGCCTTTGTTCAGGAGAAGCCAAAGATGTGGAAAACACGGGCTTTTTCAACACTGGTAACTCAGAGAGGTTATCTTTAAGCGAGCGTGTGTCCACACGGAAAGGCACAGAGCTCCCTGGGGGCGTGCTGGGCATCCCCAGCTCTGGAGGGAGGGGACTTCAAGGGCTGGGGGTCGGAGCAGCCGCCCTGAGGTTTCACTCCGGGGAGGAGTGTGGCCTCGTGGCTGGGAGGCAAACGCATCAGCTGTGTCCACGCGGGTCTGGAGCCTCTGATTCTGCACCTGCAGTGACCCCCTGCGGCTTCCCGGGCCTTGGAGGAATGGGTGAGGCGCTGGCGTCAAGGGTGTAGCCTGCGGCGTGGGGCCCAGGGCTCGCAGCGCTGCCAGTGGTTCCTGCGTGCGGCCTTTCTCAGAGTGCTTGGGTTCACGTCCCACTCCGCTCCCCGTTCCAGCTTCCTGCTTTGCCCCAATGAGGCAGCCGGTGATGGCCCAGGGCCTGGGTCAGGCCAAAGTCAGGAGCCAGGAGCTCCATCCGGGTCTCCCGCATGGGTGGTGCGGACACTAGTACTCGGGCCCTTCTCTGCTGCCTCCCAGGCCCATTAGCAGGGAGCCGGCTGGGAAGTGGAGCAGCCACTGGCGCTCTGATCCGGGAAGAGGGCATGGTAAGCAGTGGCTCACCACGCTGCACCACTGTGCCCAGCTGCGATACTTCTGTTTTTAATGATCCCACCGGCATCTGCTGCTGGTAGGAAATGTCTGGTAGGCGCCTAGATCCTGCCAGGGTCTGCCATTTAGGACATCAGAGCAAGGCCCTCAGATGCTCTGTGCCCTCCCGCAGAGCCAACCCCTGTGGCTACCCAGCCTCACCAAGTTCCAGGGCCTACCCCTGCTGAGATTTAGCCCCGAGACTGGGTGTCGGGGAGGAGAGCAGACTGGGAGAGAAAGACCAAGAGGCACTTGGAGGGCAGGCCCCCAGCCCACGGCAGGTCCTCTGTGTTCTGGGGGAGGACGATGGGCAGAAGGAAATGCAGTGATTGGATGCATGGCTGTGGCGCAGGCGTGTTCCCCACATGAGCGCTACGCCTCACACGACAGCCCCATTCTACAGAGCAAGCCTGAAGTTCAAATTGCTTCCCTAGGTGCACACAGCCAGTTAGGGCTAGAGCGGGATCTGAACCCAGGCAGGCCAGCCCCAGCTTCCATGCTTCATGCCTTCACCCTAAGGGGTCCTGGGAGAGCCAGACCGGTCCAAGCCCCCCTGGGAGCCTGTGGGGGTTGCAGGGTGACAGGCATTCCCGTAACATGCCTGCGTTCTGAAGACTTGGTCTCGCCTGGTTTCTTTCCTGATTTCACTGCTCGGCTCAATGGCATGTTAAGAACCAAGCCCCTGAGATTCCATGCTCGTTAAGCAGGTCATGCTTAAAAAGGGAAGTTGTGTAGACATTTGGAGTTAACTCATTACCCAGAGCCAGATCCCTTGCCCGTGGGGAAAGGCACAGGGCAAGTCCTCCAACGACCCTCTGAGTTCCTCCCCAGGATCCTGGGTCCAACAGAAGAGTCACGGGGATGACACCTGCATCTCACAGGGGCCTCCGCCCCGGGGCCCGTTGATGACGAGCGAATGAAATCTCATCGGCCCAGTTGGGAAGCAGTGAGGGGCCTGTAACCCAAAGGATGCTCAAAGGACACTCACCCCAAAGGCAGGAAAGACGCTGCCTGTCACACAGGACTGGAGGGAGGAACCAGAAAGCTAGCATCTGCCCTGTCTCTCCAAGGCTGCTCTGCCTCTCTGTGGGCCCACTTCCTCCCCACATGGGCTGTCTCTGCTCTAGCCCCACAGCAGGAAATGACCTCAGAGCCCTTGTATGACGATGCCTGGGCTCCAGCTCCAAAGTCTCAGGGCAGAAGCTGATTGGTCCACTTGGGATCAGGTGTCCACTCCATGTCCAATCAGCAAAGGCAGTACCCTCAAAGTGCTTTTCCATTTCCTGTTTTTTGGTTTTTTTGTTTTTGTTTTTTTTTTGTTTTGTTTTTTGGACAGGCAGAGTGGACAGTGAGAGAGAGAGAGACAGAGAGAAAGGTCTTCCTTTTGCCGTTGGTTCACCCTCCAATGGCCGCCGCGGCCAGCACGCTGCGGCTGGCACACTGCACTGATCCGAAGCCAGGAGCCAGGTGCTTCTCCTGGCCTCCCATGCGGGTGCAGGACCCAAGCACTTGGGCCAACCTCCACTGCACTCCTGGGCCATAGCAGAGAGCTGGCCTGGAAGAGGGTCAACCGGGACAGAATCCAGTACCCCGACTGGGACTAGAACCCGGTGTGCCGGCGCCCCAAGGCGGAGGATTAGCCTATTGAGCCACGGCGATGGTTTCCTGTTTTAATAGCAATTGAGGCACACCTTGCAGTGGTGTGGTCGGCTTTTAGATGTTCAAGTTCAGAGCTTGGTAGTTCATATTCATCTCGCCCTGGGAGCGTTTTGGAGTCTTGGATCCCATCACCTCATAATCAGCGGCCCCTCCCAGACTGCGCTGGCTGCAGAATGATTTCCGCTGCCTGTCCAGATGTAGGAGGGAAGCCTTGAAACCAACAGGACAAGCAGTGACCCTGGCGGCTTCTCCACTCCCAGGGAGTAGCCCGTGGTGCAGGCACAGAGACACGTGGGGCCCCAGGCCACTGTCACGGCTCTGTGAGGTCCTGGAGAAACCCAGAGAGCACGAGGCAGGGAGAGTAGGTGAGGAGGCCGCTGCAGAATGGAAGCCAGGGCCCTGCCTTTTCGCTGGTGCCCCAGGCAGAGAAACACGGGCCGAGTCGCTGCCTCGTGAGTTTTGCTGCTGTCTCCTACAGCGCCTGCGAACCAAACCAGGCTGTTCACGCAGTGTGGGGAAGTCAGGTCACGTCAGCGGAAGTCCTGGTGCTCCAGATGGGGAGTTCCTTCTGCCAGCTGTTAGGGCGCGTGCCTGGGAGGAGAGGATGGAGGAACTGCTGGGATCTTTCCGCTGCACACGAGAAGGGGTGGGGCGGGGGAGAAGACAGGTGCAGGAGGGCTGCCAGGTGGCGGGGAGTCCCCTGGCCTGCAGGCTGAACCCAGGCATGCAGAGAAGTGCTGCTAACCAGCCCTCTCTTTACCGACACACACTTGTGAGGCGCTTCTGTGCACCGGCGGTGTGCCAGGGTCAGGTGGCAGAGAGGGCCTTTCTGAGGACATGGGTGACTAGAAGAGCCAGCCAAATGGGCACCTGGAGGCAGAGGGCATGGCGGGCACCAAGGTGCGGAGGCAAGACAGGACCGGCTGTGTCCCCAAACGGAAGGGAGCGTGGCGGGAGCAGAGGGATCACGGGAGAGGCGCCAGTGGGGTGAGGTCGCAGGAGTCAGCAGGCACCTCATTGAGGCCCCGCGGGCGTGGCGAGGCCGAGATGGTTCTACTCTCAGTGCCGGAGAGAGCGTGTCGGTTAGGTATGTGGGGCTGCGAGTGGCGGAGTGGACGCATCTGGACCTCCGAGTGGTCCCTGGAAATGGCAGAGGATCCAGGACTTGACACAGGAAGTTGAGCGGCACCTATGTGGGAGCCAAGAGCTGGAGGAGGGCGAGAGACAGAGTGGAGGGCTTGGGACACGCAGACCTCGAGACACTCCCAGACCTAGGTGTGGGACAGCGGCACAGTTGTCACAGACCGTGGGTAGGTGTGGGGGAGCAGCAAGGGATGGAGCCTCCCAAGCCAGTGGGGGTGGAGGAGGGGAGGGAAGAAATAGCAAGTGGCAGAGCCCTGCCTGGGGTCCAGCATGGAGTGAGGACTGAGAGAAGACCGCAGAGAGCCTTCAGGAATCGTGGGATGCCTGTGTACGCGGTGGACAGGAAGCCCCCCAGGGTTTGATTTCAGACACAGCAGGATCTGGGAGCTCACATGATGTCATCAGAACTCTTTCCCAGCACTGTCCTCAGGCGCCCGGCCTGCTACAGTGTGGCAGAGCAGCCCCCTGGCGACCCTGTGGGACTTCTGGCCAGCCCAGTTGAAAAAGAGTCCTTCCTTGAGCCCAGCTTGGGAGGGGGCTGCCAGCTTGCACCTGGTCTGCAGGGCTTGCGCATGGAGGAAGGGTAGTGGAGTTGGGGTAGACAGGACCCTGGCACCACAGGGAGGAAGCAGAGAGCCGGGCGGGGTGGAGGGAGGAAACAGGACAGCGCCGGCTGAGCCCTGGGACCAGGTCTGCTTCCCGTTCCTGTCTTCTCGCTTTGGGAGGAAAGATTTATGTGTGTCTGTGGGCAGGGAGGCAGCGGGTGTCGTGGGGAAGGAATGATGGAGGATCCTGGAGAGAAGTAATTGATGGACTCGAGCGCCTTAGGAGACAGGCAGGAAACGGAGAGCAGGGCCCAGGGCAACGTGAAAGGAGAGAAAACAGAACGTCAAGGCCATCAGCCGCTGCTTCACTCTCTCCAGAGTGACACCGTGGACAGCGGGCGAGGCAGGGCTGCGGGGACAGGCCGGGCGTCGGGTGCCCCGGGCAGCGCCCTCTAGGGGCCGTACCCACCTGCTCCGCGTGCCATCCGCCTGGCTGCTTGGCTTTCTTATAATAGCGTGGGTTCTTGATCATGAGACGTCCCTGGGAAAATGCCATTAGAAGCTGTGCACATTGTCCAAGGATGCTGTTTGAAGCTTCCTCGTCCGTGCAGGGAGCTTAGGAGATGAAGAGTCGGAGGTCCCCGCTCCCCTGGGTTCCGCGGCCAGGCCTTCACCCCTCCCGCGACCTGTCTTCCAGGAGACACCTGGTCCACCAGGACCCCGCCGCGCTCCAGGTGGTGCAGTGAGCAGGAGCTCACGCTGCACGAATCCTGGGACTCCCTGAGCGCCTTCGACCACTCCCACCGGGGTCGCATCTCCCACCTGGAGTTCCAGGGCGACATCCTGGACGAGTTCATGCAGCAGCAACAGAAGGGCAGCCGGCAGGGCGCGGGCCAGGCCGGAGCGTCCCCAGGGCTGGAAACGCAGGGCACAGAGAGCGACGCCTGCGCCGACGATGGCGACGGCGACTTCCAGATCCCTGTCCTGCCTTACGGGCAGCACCTGGTCATCAACATCCAGTCCACCTGGGGGGACAGACACTACGTGGGCCTGAACGGGATAGAGATCTTCAGCGCCCAGGGGCAGCCCGTGCAGATCGCCAGCATCAGGGCGGATCCGCCCGACATCAACGTGTTGCCAGCCTACGGGAAAGACCCCCGCGTGGTGGGCAACCTCATCGACGGGGTGAATAGGACCCAGGATGACATGCATGTCTGGCTGGCCCCGTTCACGCCGGGCAAGCCCCACTACATCTGCATCGACTTCACGCACCCCTGCCAGGTCGCCCTCATCAGGATCTGGAACTACAACAAGTCCCGGATCCACTCGTTCCGCGGCGTGAAGGACGTCACCATGCTGCTGGATGCACAGTGCGTCTTCCAAGGCGAGATCGCCAAGGCCTCAGGAACCCTCATGGGAGGTACGATGTGCCCGCGAGAATCTGCTCGAAGCCCCCTGCCCCCCGCCCCAGGAAGAAAGATAAGCTCACAGGGCTGGCCTACAATAGATAGGTCTCCTCCCCTCCCATGGTATCTATGCGCAGGCTGGGACCCACCGCGCTTAAAAGCCTCCTCCGAGTCGCTGTTAGCAGGGTTCTTTGGCAAGAGGAACGGCTGTGGTCAGGGCTGCAAGGGCTATGGGTGCGGGGAAAAGCCGGCCTCCGCTGATCCCGATTATGCTCTAGAAAGTGAGCAGATGACCCCCGCCCTGTCTCCTCACCCCAGGCTTGTGGATCATTGACAGGAGCCTCGTGTGCCCAAACTCACCCAGTTAACCTGGTGCTCAGGGGGCCTGAATCCCATTTGCAAACGTGTGTGCAAGGAGGATGAGAATCACAGAGCATAAAGGCTGATGGGTTTAGGTCAGGGGTAGAGCACGTCTGGCTCTCGGGCCATGTTAAAGTCCCCCCCACAAACCCCTCGGTCTGGCCCTGCCCCAAGTCAACCACAGGCGGAACTGACGCTTAGTACGTCCCCTGCAGGCTCATTTTTCAGCTGGTAATTTTGCATGGCTCAAGAATGATGTTAGAAATAGCTACACAGCCCTGAGTGCAAGAGAAGGCCCCCCAACCCCGGGCTCGGGGGAGAGCGGGGCAGGGGGCGGGCAGTGGGGGGGGGGGCTGGTTAGTTTCCCGATCTCTGGGCCTCGGTGTCTGGGGGTGGGATTGACCCTTGGCCTTCCCGGTCCGTGGATTGACCCTTGGCCTTCCCGGTCTGTGGTGCAGCCCCGGAGCACTTCGGAGACACGATCTTATTCACCACGGATGACGACATCCTCGAGGCCATATTCTGCTCAGATGCGACATTCGACCTGGACGTGGAGAGCCTGTGCCACCTGCAGCCGGACGAAGCCCTGCAGAGGCCCAGCACAGCCGACAGCGAGGGGGACGAGCGGCCCTTCACCCAGGCCGGCTTGTGGGCGGATGGCTGGGTAGGCCTGGGGCTGGGGGCCGCGGGGTGGGCACCCCACATGGGTTTCCTTCTCCCTACCCGGAGGGCGGCGGGGAGAATTAAGATGGATATCCTTGAGGTTGCTGCTGCTCCTGCTTTGACATCACCCATTTTTCTGCTTCATTTTCTGCCCCGGGTATCATATTTCACTCGCCTCGTTTTTTTAAACCGAAGTGAAGAAAGTATTCAAATTTTAATCAAAGCCGAAAGAAATCATCTCTGTGTCATCTGTGTAATTTAGAGGTTGGCAGTCTCAGGGGAGGTTTTTCCCCCCCCTGGGTTGCTTTTTGATCAGTTGCTGTTGTTTTTGATGGAAAGACCAGAAATGCTTTTAATAGGCAAATTTAGCATTAAAATAAAGGTAATCACAGGGAGAGTTTCCGGAGTGTGCTGGTGAGCCAAGCCCAGGGCCAGGTGCTGCCACGTTCGGCGCCCAGGAGGCTGTTCCTGTTAGAAGGGACGGTTACTGTGCCCACAGAGGAAACACCCAAGGCTCAGACAGGTCACACGTGACTTCCCCCAGGGCGCAGTGAGTCCCGAGGTTTGAACTTGAACACTAGATTCTAATCTGTATGCTTTTAAAACTGATAAATGCAGCCAGCACTGTGGCGTAGCAGGTAAAGCCGCCACCTGCAATGCCCGCATCCCATATGGGCGCCAGTTCGAGTCCCGGCTGCTCCACTTCCAATCCAGGTCTCTGCTATGGCATGGGAAAGCAGCAGATGATGGCCCAAGTCCTTGGGCCCCTGCACCCGCATGGGAGACCCGGAAGAAGCTCCTGGCTCCTAGCTTCAGATCTGCCCAGCTCCAGCCATTGCAGCCATCTGGGGAGTAAACCAGAAGATGGAAGGGTGGAAGACTCTCTCTTTCTCTCTCTCCCCCTCTGCCTCTGCCTCTATGTAACTCTGCCTTCCAAATAAATAAATACATCTTTTTAAAAAAGTGATAAAAATTTGTAAAGATGTATTTATTTATTTGAAAGGCAGAGTTACAGAGAGGGAAAGACAGATAAAGAGATCTTGCATCCGTTGGCTCACTCCTCAGTGGCTGCAACAGCCAGGGCTGGGCCAGGCCAAAGCCAGGGGCCTGGAAGCTCCATCCAGGTCTCCCAAAGCTGCCGCTGCTTTTCCAGGCTCGTTAGCAGAGAGCTGGATGTGGAACAAAGCAGCGGGGACTCAGACTGGTGCTCCTCTGGGATGCCGACGTCAGCAGGCGTGGCTCAGCCAGCTGCATGGCCGGACCAGCTCCCCGTAAATAAGAATTTGTAAAGTGAAGTAGGAGAGACCCGTGTGTCTGGGGACATTGTGGCAGGTGTGAGGAGAAGGGGGAGGGGGTGGGAGCAATCCAAACCACTCTCTGGGGCTTGGATTCCCCCTCCCTCCCTCCCTTGCTCACACCCCACCCGCCCGCACCTCTGTCTACTCACTAGGGTTCTTTCTTGTTTGAGAAAACCTAGCGCCTTGCCAGGCAGCATCAAGCCCTTCCCCTGCCCCATAAGAGCCGCTGCTAACAAGGACTCAGATGCACAAGTGTTTCTGGGCCATCCCAGGTCACTGGGCACAAAGCCTGCACGCAGGCCAGAAATGCAAGAGAAGACGGGAGTTGACCTGGGCAAGGGTGGGCCACGCTCCGGGAGGACAGCAGGCAGCAGTGTGGGTGTCACTAAGTCACGGGCCTTTCCCTTGCCTCTCCCCCCGACTGGTGTGCAGGGCCCAGGACCAGAGCTGCCCCCCAGCCCCCCTGTCCCTGAAGTCACCACGCCAGAGCCGGGCATCTACCATGGGACCTGTGAGTACCTCGCCTGGGGTGGTCTCAGGTGGAAGGAGGGCCTGCAGGGGCCGGGGGTGGGGGTGGGGAGCTGGGTGCCTTGGACAGTTGGGCAGGTTGTACACTGTGCAGAGAGACAGCAAGCCGTGCGGCGAGCAAGCGCAGAAGGCAGCCAGCGCTCCGCTCCGAGGCCTAGCAGGGCCGCACACCCTCAGACAAAGCGGCCTCTTCCAGTTTGCCCTCCCAGATGGCAGTGTTTTTGCATTTTACATGCAGATGCACCATGTGTTAGGCTGCATTCGGATCCCAGGGGTGCAGGACGCGAAGGGGTTCAAGCTGTGTCTTCAGACCCCTCACCGAGCAGTGAGACCCTGCATCCTCTGCGGGCACCCAGGCTGCGAGGCCTCCGGACCTCTCACAAGTCAGGAGTCCCGAGTTCATAAGGAAGCTCCAAATTGTTCCTGTCAGTGCTACTTTTTCGTTGTTGTTGTTAAGATTTTATTTATTTAAGAGGTAGAGCCACAGACAGTGAGAAGGAGAGACAGAGAGAGGGGTCTCTGTCCACTGGTTCACTCCCCAGATGGCTGCTACGGCTGGAGCTGCGCCGATCCGAAGCCAGGAGCCAGGAGCTTCTTCTGGGTCTCCCACGCAGGTGCAGGGGCCCAAGGACTTGGGCCATCGTCTGCTGCTTTCCCAGGCCACAGCAGAGAGCTGGATCGGAAGTGGAGCAGCCAGAACTCGAAGCACAGTGGCTCCCATATGGGATGCCAGTGTCACAGGCAGTGGCTTTACCCGCTACACCACATCACCGGCCCTTGTTTATTTATTTGCAAGGCAGGGGGGCAGGGAGGGGGAGTCAGAGAGAGAGCTTCCATCTGCTGGCTCACCCCCAAATGACCACAACAGCCGAGCCAAAGCCAGGAACCAGGAACTCCACCCATGTCTCTCACAAGGGTGGCAGGGGCCCAAGTGCCCTGGGCCATCCTCTGCTGCTTTCCCAGGCGCATTAGCAGGGAGCTGGACCAGAAGTGGAGCAGCTGGGACTCGAACCGGCGATCCTTTGGGACGCGGACGCTGGTGTCTCAAGTGGTGGCTTTGTCTGCTGTACCACAACGCCGGTCCCAATGCCGGCCTCAACAGTCCCCCTCTTAATCCACACACACCTCATCAGCACCTCCACGTCCTCAGGAACCCTCAGGCCAAGGTCACTGCTGACTGTGGGCCCATCTCCACACCCTGTTAATGGGTGCCAGGGACACGATCCTGGCAGTCTGCCTTCCTGCTCCAGTTTTTCCTGAAAACAAGAGCTGTGACGTTGTCACGCTCCCTCTCCTGCCTCCCCACCGCCCTCTCCCTCTAGACTGAAGCCGGAACATCTCTGAGCTCTGGCCCGAGCCCTTGCTCCCCTGACCCCTCGCCATCACTGGACCTCAGCCTGGGAGGCCTTCCCTCTCCACCCGCCACCAACACTGCCCGTTCCCTGCTGGGCTGTGAGGTGGAGTTTTGGGGGAACGGGAAGCAGCCACACAGGGTCTCGGGCAGCTGCACAGGGAGTTGGGAAGTGGGGATGGCCTGGCAGCTACCCAGGGTAGTGACAGGCAGGGTCCTTATGCACCTGTGTGCACACGTCACTGGGTGGGGCTGCCCGGGAAAGGGGTTGGGGGCTCTTCAGGCAGTGCAGCCAGCGAGGGACCCAGGGGTGAGCTGTCAGGGGTCTACCTTCCCAGCCACTGGAGGGCTGAGCCCTTGGATGCTGGGGTCAGTGTCCCCTACACCCCCTGCTCTTCCTCATCGTCCCCACTGAAAAGTCACCTCTCCTTCCCCCTCTCCACAAAGACAAATCATCTCTTAGGAAAGAGGACGCCGGTGCCTTGGCTCACTTGACTAATCCTCCGCCTGTGGTGCCAGCACACTGGGTTCTAGTCCTGGTCGGGGCGCCGGATTCTGTCCCGGTTGCCCCTCTTCCAGGCCAGCTCTCTGCTGTGGCCCGGGAGTACAGTGGAGGATGGCCCAAGTGCTTGGGCCCTGCACCCCATGGGAAACCAGGAGAAGCACCTGGCTCCTGGCTTTGGATCAGTGCAGTGTGCCAGCTGCAGCGCGCCGGCCGCAGCGGCCATTGGAGGGTGAACCAACGGCAAAGGAAGACCTTTCTCTCTGTCTCTCTCTCTCACTGTCCACTCTGCCTGTCAAAAAAAAAAAAAAAAAAAGAGGAAGCCGTCTGATTTCGAATCCTCACAGCATCCCAGGGCCGTGAAGGGACAGAGTAACTTAAAAGGCCCAGCTAATGTTGGGCGAGAACCTGGATGAGGCGCCCTCATCTCCCAGGCAGGCACCAGGCCGGGGCTTCCCTGCCTTCTCCCAGTGAGCGCTCCCAGCCCCTATGGTGCCCATTTCCCAGACTGGATAGAGCAGCCGAGGCCCATCACACAGTTGGTACTGAAGCCGGAACAGGAGGAAGCATGTTTGAGAACATGGTATCCCTGCATTCCTGTGTTCATCGGATTCCTTTCCTTTCCTCTTCTCTTCCCTCCCTCCCTCCCTCCCTCCCCCCCCCTTTCTTTCTTTTAACAATGGAATCCATATTCAAGCTGAGTTAACCGAAAAACAGGATTTGGTTTGGTTCTGTTTTGTGCAGCTAAGACTTATCTCAGGGGCCGCTGGTTTCTCATGTTGCTGGCTCCAGACATAAAAATGGTGTTCTCAGACCGTGGTGCCTCGTGCCACCCCTCTGCTCTGCTTTCCTCCCCATCTCCCCCTTGCCCTTCAGTCCTGTCCATCTGGGGACTCCTGGAAGTCTGGTTTATTCGCTTATTGATTTTTTATTTATTTAAAAGGCAGAGTGATGCGTCAGAGACAGAGACAGGGATCTTCCATTAGCTGGTTCACTCCCCCAAATGGCTGCAACAGCTGGGGTTGGACCAGCCTGAAGCCAGAAGTCTGGAGCTCCATCCAGGTCTCTGAGTGGTGGGAGCCGTCCTCTACTGCTTTCCCCAGGCGCATTAGCAAGGAACCTGGAGCAGAAGTGGTACAGCCGGGACTCGAACCGGCACTCATGCAGGAAGCTGGTGTTGCAAGCAGTAGCCTAACCCTGCTGCACTGCAGTGCGGGTCCCTGGAGGGCCTGGGTGTAGAAACAAACATTTCTGCTCTTCCTGACAGATCCCACAGCGGGTCCAGGGCCTTCAACCAATCCCCATGGATCGTGTGGGTGAGGAAGGAGGGAGGCGAGAGGTGGGAAATACAGCTCCGGCCAGGCCCGGCCATCAGCCCAGCGCCGGAGCCCAGGGAGAGGTGCCAGCCCTGCCAACACTGTGGATGGGCCTGGGGCACTTCATCAGGGTCCCTCAACCAGGGCGTGCAGGCCGAGTGAGCACCGGCCGGAAGCAGCGCTGGCCCTGTCACCTGCACGGTCCCCAGACGCACTGCCGAGGGCGCTGAGACGGGGGAGAAATCCCACAATGAATTTCCGTTTGCGTAAACACTAATCGATACCCCAGAGGCACATGGATACAGAACGTGGATGTCTGCTGTAAAAGGAGAGAAATGGCTCTCGGAGCGGCCCCGGTTTAGACGGACTCCCGGTGCATCTTGCCAGGCAAACAGAGGCGCCAGGCGGGGGAGAGGCTGGGCTGCGTCCCTTTTGTTTTCACAAGGGAAAGTGGCATTTCTCCTGCCCCCTCTCATCCACGTCCACTCCTTGCCCCGCGTCCAGACCTGTCCCTGTCCCACGAATGGCACCCGGAGCCCCTCTGTAACGGGGGGCAGTGGCCTGCTCCTGAGAGTCCCAGGGGGAAAAGGTGGCATCCAGGTGCTAGGCACTTCTGTTCCTATCTGGGTTCTAGCAGGTGGGGGGCAGAGGCCGAAGCTCATTCATCCTCCGTCTCCATCCCCTGGAGCCTGGGCGCTGACGGGGGCCACCCCTCCCTCCTGTCGCAGGCCTGCAGCTGAACTTTACGGCCTCGTGGGGGGACCTGCACTACCTGGGCCTCACCGGCCTGGAAGTGGTGAGCCGGGATGGCCAGGCCCTGCCCATCAGCCTGTCCCAGATCTCCGCCTCCCCCAGAGACTTGAATGACCTCCCCGAGTATACGGACGACTCCCGCACCCTGGACAAGTGAGTAGCATTGTTCACAGGAGAGCAGGGGGCCAGGCGGGCAGCGGTGGGGTGGGGGGACCCCGTTCTGTCTCTTCAACCTCAGGCACAAGCATCAGGTGACATCCCATGGATCGCCTGCTCTCGGCTGTCCTGCAGTCAAGGCCCTGTGGCCGAGGGAAACTGAGGCTAGGGAGAGGAAGATTCCCCGCCCCCACAGGGCCGCCAGGGTCTTGTGCCCGCAGACACAGCTGTGATCAGTGTGTTCCCCACCACGCTGAGTGCCACGCCTCACACACAGGCACCGGCTCTGCATTCACGCGTGAGCAACCCCTGCCCCCTGGCAGGGGTTTGGAGGTCATTGCCAGGGAGGCCTCTTTGCGCTGCATTTGTCAGGGTTCCTAAGCCAAGGGTGGATGCAGTCAGCAATGGGACGAGCTGCAGCTGAAGCATTGCTCCCCGGGGACTCTGTCACCCCCTGCTTCGGGGCCTTGCCCTGCCTGGCACTATGAACGAGGGGAGGCATCCAGGGAATCAGGGGGACAGGAGTTCAAATCCCACCTCTGCCCCATGCCACCCCCTGCTGGCGCTGACCGCCCTTGGGCCACTGCCACCTCGCATCCTGGCAGGCCACCCTCCCGGGGACATAGACACGGAGCCTGTGTCCCCAGCTCCCGGCCCAGCCTGCTCCTCCAGCCCTCTGCCCAGAAGGGCTCACAGCAAATCCCCAGCCTGCATGCATTTCCCCCTCAATATCCTGGTCTCTAAACCGCAGGACTCAAAACATCATCTCCGTCAGCGTGGCTGACCAGCTCTGAAAACCTCACGAGGATCCCTTGCGTTCCCAGACCCACAGCGGGGTCATATTCTCCCTGCCCCTCCACCCCGGTCTTTTTAGCCTGGTTTGCTTGCCTGGGACACCCTGTGAGGTCTAGCATCAGGACGGATTGAGATGTCTGTAGCCTCATAGGTCCAGTTTTTTCCCTTGTAAATCGCCGTGGAAGGAAGCAGGAGTTTTTTGCCCCGTGCAGTCTGGGTTTTACTGGCTGCATGTCGATGGTGTTATTTAGCCTGTCCCTCGCTCCCTGTGTCTCTGGTGTAGAGACCTCGTCAGACCGAGGCATCGCTCTGGGGACAAGACGATGGCCTGGAAGTTGCAGTGTGTGGCCGCTGGGACATGGACAGTTGTCCTCCTTATCCACGGGGCATCCATCCCAAGAGCCCCGGCAGGTGCCCGATACTGCAGTGGTCCTGAGCCCTGTGCATGCCAGGCGTACCCCTGATAAAGTTCACTTTATAAATTAGGCCCAGGGGGCCGGCACTGTGGCACAGCGGGTTAATGCCCTGGCCTGAAGTGCTGGCATCCCATAGGGGCGCTGGTTCCAGACCCAGCTGCTCCACTTCTGATCCAGCTCTCTGCTGTGGCCTGGGAAAGCAGTGGAAGATGGCTCAAGTCCTTGGGCCCCTGCACCTGTGTAGGAGACCTGGGAGAAGCTCCTGGCTCCTGGCTTCTGGCTTCAGATCAGCTCAGCTCTGGCCATTGCAGCCATCTGGGGAGTGAACCAGTGGAATGGAGGACCTCTCTCTGGCTCTCCCCTCTCTGTAACTTTCTTTCAAATAAATATTTAAAAAATAAATAAATAAATTAGGCCCACTAAGAGATTAACAGCCATAAATCATAATAAGATAGAATAATTGTGATAACATGTCCTAATAAGAGCTATTGAAAACTTTAGAAATTATTTCTTCCTGGAATTTTCCATGTAGTATTTTTTGGACCCGGGCATCTGAAACTGGAGAGTAAAACTGGGTGAGGGGCGGCAGCTCCTGGGCACGGTGTGGCTGCCAGGGTCACGGTGATGGTGGCTGCCAGTCACACCCGCTGCCTGCAGCTGCCTCTCTCTCAGGAACCTTCCAGGCCGGCCGGCCGGCCCTTCTCCCACTCCTCTGCTGACGTTACGGCAGGAAGGAGAGCCCTTCCCTTCACCGTTTGTGCACTTGTCTGATTCCCACAGGAAAGGCCGCCTCAACACTTCAGTCTGCGCGCCCTTGTTTTTTTTCCAGTTTTTGGAGTAACAAGGTGTATCTCTAGCACCCTCGGAAACATTTGTCTGTTTCTTTTGGAGCTCATTAGAAACGCATGAGTGTAGACGAATAATTTTAATCCATTGCCATTTTTATCCTTACTGATGCCCAGATTCTCCCCTGTTGGCACTGGGGCTCCTTCCATTTATTTTTTTAATCAATTAATTTATTTGAAAGGCGGAGCAGCAGAGAGAGAGGGAGAGAGAGATCTTCCATCACTGGTTCACTCCCCAAATGGTCGCAACACTGACACTAGGCCAGGCCATGCCACCAGCCAGAACTTCCCTCCCGGTCTCCCACATGGGTGGCAGGGGCCCACGCACTCGAGCCATCTTTTGTTTTCTTCCCAGGTGCATTAGCAGGGCCCTGGATCAGAAGTGGAGCAGCTGGGCCTTGGAACCGGCATTGCTAACGGGATGCCGACCTCACAAGCAGCTGCTAAACCTGCTGCGCCGGCCGCAGTGGCAGCCTCTCCCCGCCTCCAAGTCCCCTGAGAGGCCTCATCTCTGCCAGCTTCCTCGACTCCTGAGGGGTCGGGAGGCTCCAAGCTCCTCGTGTCTGTTTCTTGTCTGGGACCAGCAATCCAGCCGTTTCCCTGAGAAGCCCTGGTCCCTGTGTGTGGGAAATGGTAGTTAGAGGCCATAATCCAGCCAGTGGGGGCGCTCGCTGCTACTGGGATGGCACCTGTTTCTAAGCAACGCAGGGAATCCGTGTGGATTCCTGAGGGCGTCCCTGCCCTGCCAGCTGTCCGTGCCGGGGGCCATTGTCTGCGCGGCCATGCACCTGCTTTGCCGCCAAGGTGACCCCACTTCTAGGACCGACAGGGAATAAAGGTTCTCCAGCGACAGCGCTCTGCTCAGCTCCACACACGCCCAGCGGTGAGCAGTGGAACTGCCTCAGTTCCAAGGTGCCAGCAGCTGTAAGACGCTCCATCCATCAATTTAGTAACAGCCTTTTAGAGCAAGAGAGAAACACGACCTCGTTGGATGAACGCTTCGACTGCTAAGATTTATGCCAAACCCCTAACTCAGAAATGTAAAAGAAACAGAAGTTTATTTTAAAATCCAAAAAACATGGCAGCAGCCTGCATTGTCTGGGATTCCAGGGATGTGGAGCTGGGGGGCTGGGCTGATGGCCGGACCCAAGTCCCAGGGACCAGAGCCTGGAGTCTGGGCTGAGCCGCACTGGGAAGTCCAACGTAGCCTGAGGCAGGAGGGTCCTTGGAACAATGGGCAGAGTCGGGAAGGGGAAGGGAGGATGTCCCATGCAGGGGGGACTACCCGCTGGTGAGGACGGGCTTGTCTGGGGCCAAGGAGACAAGTTCAGAACAGTGGCTGGGAAGAGCTTAGGTGCTGGGGGCTCCTGCCTAAGGCCTGGGGCTTCCGTGGGATGCCCAGGCCTGTGGCTATGGAGCACGGTGAGGCCAGACCAGCTAGAGTCACCTGCCCCTTCCTGTCCTTGTCCCCAGTCAGGAGCTGTCAAGTCCATCCAGTGCTTGCCCCTCTCTTGTCCTGTAGCGTGAGGAAGAAGGGACACGCTGCCTTCAGTTTTAGGCAGTCTGGGACGTACAGAGAAGAGTCTCCTTCATCCCCCTAACCCGCAAACGCCTGTGCTTCCGCCTCGTCTCCCCTGGGCCTGGTCCTCGACTCCCAGGCTCACGGTCGGCAGCCCGCAGGCCACTGTGCACACCTGTCTCACCCCCCACTCCAGCTCCAGATCTTTTATTGTCTTTTTTTTTTTTAATTTTTATTTTCTTGCCAGGATAAATAACACTGTTGTGAACATCTTTAGGCAGAGAGCCTTTCCGATGTGTGGAGTAGATTTTCCAAATGGGCAAGGAAAATCCCAGCAATGGAATGAGGAGGCTAAAGGCTTCAGAAAACGGCCCCTGCTCCCTCTCTCAGCTCCGGGACCGCCTGGGCTGCCCCTCTCCTCCCTGCAGACGCCCTCTGATCTCAGATGAGAGACGCCCCTCACTCTTGGCCTCCTTGGTCTCTACGCCGCTCCTTCCTGAGCCCGATCCAGCTGGGCTAGCGCTGGGCAGAGGGCTGCGATGGGGTGGCAGGGGAGGGCTGAGCGGGCACCAGCCCCCTGGTGATCCCTACCCTGCCCCCCACTCTGGCTCCACCTCCTGCAGATTGATCGACGGTACCAACATCACCACGGAGGATGAGCACATGTGGCTGACCCCCTTCTCGCCGGGGCAGGACCACCTGGTCACGATCCAGTTCGACAGAGCCCAAAGCATCGCCGGCCTGCGCTTCTGGAACTACAATAAATCTCCCGAGGACACGTACCGCGGGGTAAGCCGGCCACGGCGGCCGCTGTCAGGGAAGCGGCTCCTTGATGAATGGCCGGCGTGGCAGCGGAGAGGAGCATAAATCCACCCGAACTTCCCAGATGGAGCCGGGGCTGACACCCAGCAAGCAAGGGCGGAGAGAGCCGGCTTCTGGTTCCTCCCGCAAACAGCAGGCGCAGACCCAAGAGCCGGGGGCGGCCTCGGGCGGACGGGCAGCGTCAGAGCCCTGTGGCTTCTGGTCTTGGGGGCAAGGGGAGGCGGGAGGGGGATCCACCGCAGCCCCCCACCCCCCATGCAGGAAGCAGTGCAGCGCCAGGCCCGTGCTGAGAGCCGTTTTGTTGGCTGTGCCGCGCAGGCTCTGGGAAGCAGGTGCAACACCCCCAGCCTGCAGGGCAGAAAGGTCCCGAGACCCACCCAGGCCGGCCAGACTCTGCGCATGCGCCTGTGACTCCCCCACACCCCCGTGCTCTTCCCTGGCTGGGGGCTTCTAAGAAGGAGTCAGCATTTGTCTCTCCCCTGCTGAGGCCACAAGCCCAGCCACACCGCGAGGCCTGGGGACGGGCATCGGCGCCTCAGCTCTGCCCGCTGCCCGTGACCTGATTCCCCTGGGCTGGTGTCGCTTTTGCCACACCACAGCTGACAAAGCAAGGATGCAGTCTCAGTGGACCCCGAGCCCCCGGCTCTCCCGGGCGTGGCAGGGGCAGAGCCAGCTGTGTGTCCCTGTGCCGCAGGGGTCCTGCCTCTCCCCACCTACAAGCCTGAACCCAGAGCGCCTGCCTCCCAGATCTGGCCCAGCAGCCTTGGTGCCGGGGCCAGCGGCCACACGGGGCTGAGGGAGACGAGGGAGGCACACGTGGCCTGCGAGGACAGATCGCCTGGCGCAGCAGGAAAGACAGGGCGACTCCTGTTCCCACAGCCCCTGGCGGTGTTCAGAAGCCAGGGCCTTGGACTCCTGGAACGGGGCTTCAGAGCCCTTTGGGGGGCCCTGGGCAAATGGCTTTGCCTCTCTGACCGAATCTCCCCAGCTCTAAGGGGGAGGCAATAACGGGAACCTCCTGCCGGGTTGTGAACTGAGCACAGGGGCCCAGCTCTGCCTGGGGAAGTCAGGGGTGCTGCCTGGAGGAGGAGGTGTGGCCCTGGAGGGAAGACAGGAGCTTCCTGGGCCTCTGTGTTGCTGGATTCACCTTCCACGACTCCGACCAGTGGGCTCCAGCTCTGGCAGCCGCAGACTCACCTCCTGCCAGCGCCACGTCCAGCAGAGCAGAGAGCCAGCAGAAGCCCGGGAGTCAGCACTGATGGAGCTGGCCTGGCCCAGGCTGGGAATCCCCTCATCCCTGCCCCGGAAGAGGGCAGAAGGGAGAGACACAGGGTGGGACCAAAGCCTGGGGACAATGGAGCCGGGAGCCAGGCTCACTGTTCTGTGCAGGCATCGAGGCTGGCCGGCCCCTCCCTACCCCCACCCTTAGCATGGACTCGGGCAGATCTGGACACCTAGAATTAGGGATGGGGCCAGAGGAGGGCTGGCCCAAATCCCTGTCAAAACAGCAAGCCCTTAGACAGATACGGGAATGGTCTGGCTGGCGTCTGTGCCACAAGAGACCCAGTGACCACTGAGGACACCGCTGGCCAGCACCTGCCCAGAAGGAGGCACTGAGTGCCGGGAGAGGAGAGACAGGCGGCTCCTCTGGCCCAGGGGTAGTGCAGGGAGAGGTGTGGACCCGTGGGCCGGTCTGGAGCAGCGGCAGCACAGGCCAGCACGGAGAGAGATTTCATGCCGGCCACTGTTCAGGGCACTTCGCCCAGACAACCCATCGTGTGCCCATTTAACAGATGAGGAAGGTGAGGCCTGGGGAAGCTCCGTAACTTGCCCAGCTACCACTAGTGGCAGGTGTCAGAGCCCCTGCGTGCACGCGTTGGCCGCTGCCGCTGCCACCGGCGAGGCTGGTGAGGCCTGAAACTTGGGGGCTGGGAATGAATGCCGGAGCCCGCAGACTCCAGGGGCCTCCGCTCTCTGCCCAGAGCAGCCTCGGACGTGGAGGAGGGGTGACGCTGGGGGTCGGACCCTGGTCTGGGATATAGGCTACCCCCCCCCCCCCCCCGCCGCCCCAGCTCTCGCCCCCACGCGACTTCCTGTCCTTGAGCAGGGCTGGCTTTCTTGTCGGCCAGGCCAAGGTCGTCCACGTGTCCCTGGACGGCTCGCGCATCTCCCCTCCGGACGGCTTCCTCATCCGCAAGGGCCCAGGCCACTGCCACTTCGACTTTGCCCAGGAAATGCTGTTCGTGGACTACCTGCAGGCCGGGCCACGGCCGCCCCAGCCCGCCAGGAGGTGAGCGTGGGACTGGGGCCTCCGGGGGGCGGGGGCAGGCGTGCACAACCGTTCGTAAACGCTGAGTTTACCCCGTAAACCACACCCCCCCAACCACGTCCAAATGCCACAGGCCACGCGCACGAAACACAGTGGCTTTTCCCTCCACTGTAGCTGGTCGTGGGGAGCAGTCGCCTCGAGATGGAGGATGAGCCAGGGGAGGCTGAAGGGTACCACCCACAGACCCGGCAGAAAATCCCAGGGGAGGAGGAGGAGGGGGTGGGGTGGAGGGGGGTGAGGGGGAAGAGGAGGGGCCTCTCCCACCCCAGGGCCAGCTCTGTGCCTGCTGCTCCCAACCACGTGTTGAAGTAGGGGTTGTTTCACCCATTTTACAGATTTGTAAACTGAGGCCAAACCCTTCAGCTCCCCCCCTCATCTCCCTTCCCTCTGCCTACCATGCCCCTGGCACTCGAGTCCCTCTGGCTCTTGTCTGGGGCAGACACCCCCTGCCCAGCTCCTAACCCTCACAGGGCCTTTGCTCTGCCCCTCCCCTGCCTGGAAGGCTCCCTGTGGCCCCGCCCACAGCTGCCCCCTCCTGGGAGAGATGTAAGGTAGCCTGGCGCCCCCTGCCCGTCCTGTCCCATACAGCCTGGGCTCTCTGGGGCAGGCAGCAGGTGGGGCAGCCTCAGGTCACAGCCCCTCCCACCAGCCACGTGGCCCTGAACAGTCCCTGGGCCCCGGACGGGTGTGTGGCCCCTCTGCTCGGCCTGCCCTGGGCCATCCGGATCTTCACGGAGCTGTGTCTGTCTTCTCAGGCCCGACACGCAGAGCCTGGAGCGGCCGAGCATGGACTACGAGGCCCCGCTGATGCCGTGCGGCTGTATCCTTGTCCAGTCACCAGCACCACCCCCGCCCACAGCAGGACCAGCAGGAGCACAGCGCAGGGAAACTGAGGCAGGGGATGGCAGGGCTCTCCGGGCTCTCAGAGGAGGCGGCACCAGGGCCCCCAGCTGGGAGGGGCTGCAAAGCTGAGCTGACCGCCTGGCCTGGGCTCCTGCCAGCCTGCTTCTGGGAGCACAGGGCTAGGAGAGGGCTCTGTGCCAGCCACGGCCACGGCCACCCCTCCTGGTGCCCACATCTCCCCGTTTAGCCCTCCGTGGGCGGGAATGGGCACTCTGTCAGGGAAACTGAGGCACGAGCTCTGTTGAGCCCCCCATCCTGCCTGCTCCCTAACCCCGCCCCCGCCCCCTACTCCTGTCCCCAGCGGGAGGGGACCTGGAGGCAGGGGAGGGGGTCTCGCGGCACACGCAGAGTTTAAAGGCAAGGAACCCGGTGCCACGTTTATTGTGATAGACTCAGTCTCAGCAAGAGAGGAAACGTGTCTCATCGGGATCATCCCCCTGTCGCCACCCCGCCCCCCAAATCCTGCCTGTCACCTCGGCCTTTGTTCCGCCCCCTCCTCCTTAATCCGCGCTGCCAGTCATTTTCCAGTTCCAGTTGCTCACCAGCTGGGGCGACCCCTATTACATCGGCCTCACTGGCCTGGAGCTGTACGATGAGCGGGGAGAGAAAATCCCCCTGTCCGAGAACAGTATCCTTTACCGCGGGCCGGGGCGGGGTGGGGCTGGGTGCAGCCAGGCCGGGCCCCCAGGAACCAGCGCCCCGGGCTTCCAAATGCCACTGGGCTCTGCCGCCCCAGCCACGCCCGGCAGGACGCCCCTGAGCCGGAGGCCGCCCCCAGAGAAGCGCAGGCTCTTGGGCGGTCCAAAGGCTCTGACAAGGTCTGCAGCAGTGAGGAGGGGGGTTACCGCACTGCGTTCCAGGCGGTGTGAGCTTAACCCCGGAGCCCTGGGCTCATGGAGTGCCTGCCCCCAGTGTCTGTCCACTGTGAGCCCACGAGCCCTTCCAGATATTTGACATGAGCTGCCGATGTTTCTAGAAACCAGGGCTTGGCACATGGTGCCCCACTGGCTCTCATGACAGTGCTGTGGAGTGAGCGCTGTTGCGACCCTGTTTTACCCACCCCACCCTGTGCCCCTGCCCCTGGCCACTGCGGGAGCACCGTGTGCCCAGCCAGCTCTCTCTGCTCCCTTCCCCGTGAACTTGAACCTGGCCGCCCCTGCACAGCCACGCACCCCGGGGCTCTCATCCTCCCCAGAGTGGGTCTAACGCAGCTATGCCCTCTCCCACCGCTGCCCAGAGCAGCAGGCCCGCCAGCCCCGGGGCCCCGCGTGCCGACCGTACACACAGCTCCTGGGTTACAGCCTCCTGGACACAGCCTCAGACATCGCCGCCTTCCCGGACAGCGTGAACTCGCTGGAGGGCGTGTGCGGGGACGCCCGCACCCCCGACAAGCTCATCGACCAAGTCAACGACACCAGCGACGGCAGGCACATGTGGCTGGCTCCCATCCTGCCTGGCCTGGTGCGTGCCTGGGGGCGGGGACAAGCCGGCCCTCAGAGGGGTCAGGTGGTCGCTGGCGGCCAGCTGGGGTCACTCCCAGCCCCAGCAGTCCTGAGACCTGGCTGCAAACGGCCGCAGGTGTCACCTGCAGGTGTGTGCCACCCTCTGGCGCCCCGAGGCCACAGGGCTGGATGCTCCTGTTGGAGCCCCGAGGGCAGCTGAATTTGATAACCCTGACCCTCACAGTTCCTGGGGCACACCCAGATGCCCCCCCAAGACTGCGTCCGACCCCTCCCACTCCAGACAGCCCTAGCATGGCCACAGGCCGAGACCAAGGGTCTGGGGCCCACATGGAGTTTTTGCTTCTTCCTTCGGTCTTGCACGGGGGCCCTAATATTTGAGAGCCCTGAGCGGGGGGTGGGGGGCGGAGGGGCAGCCGGTGGAGGCCGTGGGGGTCTTCTTTCCTAGCTGGCTTCAGCCACGCCGGCTCTTCACCCCTGCAGCCGAGGGTCAGAGACAGAAGCATGGCTTTGCATTTCTGAGCGGGAGAGAGGACAGACAGGGGTCAGAGCCCCGTGGATTCCTGGGCGGGGATGAGGGGGCCCAGGCAGTGTCCGGGCCCGATCCAGGGGGAAGGCCAGGGGCAGTCCCAGCTGGCCACGTGCACTCCCCCATGGGCCACGCCAGACTCAAGCACACAGGCCCTCCCCGCGCCAGCTCAGCGGTTTGCTGCAAACGCAGCCACACGTGCTCCGATTCCAGATGGGCTCGGAGGAGCGAGAGGCGGTGGTGGGGATTCCGGGCCCGGCCACCTGGGCAGCGCCGTGGGGCGCAGCCCCTGCCCACGCCCGACACCCCTGCTCCCAGACACGCCTGTCTGCTCCCCCGGCAGGTGAATCGCGTGTACGTGATTTTCGATCTGCCTACCACCGTGTCCATGATCAAGCTGTGGAATTACGCGAAAACGCCGCACCGCGGGGTGAGGGAGTTCGGCGTAAGTGCTCACCAGCTGGGTTTGGGGCTCTGGGGTTTTTTGGAGGTAATTATGCTTATTGGTAAGCAGGCTGCCGGCAGGCACCATGTGTGGCGGTCTCGCTGCGGGGAGATCGCCACCCGGCCATGAGTTCCAGACCCCAGAGCTGCCGCCCAAATCCACCTGCCTTTTCTCTTCTGTTCTGATTTTTCGCTTTTGGGGGGAGCTGACTTTGGGGCGAGGAAGAAGCAGGGTCCAGGCCCTCCCGGCTCGGCCACCTGGGCTAACCACAGCTAAGGGTTTTCATGGGATTTGTAGGCCCTTCGCACCTCGGTTTGCACAGCTGCAGTATGGGGCTAATAGCACTTGCCCTTCCCGCTGGCTGTGAAGACCCGGAATCACGCAGGCCCCGGGACCCGGTGGGCTCAGGGAGGCGACGCCTGTCTCCCAGAGGCCCGCCGGTGGGTGTGGCAGGGAGGACAGGGAGCCCACCGGCCCCGGGGCTGTCTCTGCAGCTCCTGGTCGACGACCTGCTCGTGTACAATGGGATCCTGGCCATGGTGAGCCACCTGGTGGGCGGCATCCTGCCCACGTGTGAGCCCACGGTGCCCTACCACACCATCCTCTTCACGGACGACGCCGGCACCTGGCACCAGGAGAGACGCACCAGCATCAGGTGCGTCCCGGGCCACAGCCCCAGCCAGGGTGGGTGGCGGGGGCCACGGGGCCGGGGCCGGACGCGATCTCCTGTCTCCGCCCCCTTCCCCCCAGCACCCAGGTAGAGGACCAGGACGTGCAGCTGACAAACGAGAACCAAATCGTGACGAAAGCCAATAGGAAGCCGGGCGCCGTCGACCCAGGTCAGCCTCCTCCCTCTGCCAGCTCCTCCCAGCTCCCTTCCGCCTGGTCCTGACCCACAAGGAGCCTACAGCCTCGCCCCCACCCCTGCCCCTGGCTGCCCAGGGCCCCTCCCCACCACCCAGAAGCCTGCCGAGGGGGCGGGGGCAGGTTGGGCGGGTGGGGGGAGGCAGAACCTCCCAGAGCAACAAATGACCTGCTCACAGGCACCGTGTGGCCTGTGTAAGCCCAGGGCTGCAGGTGCAAAGGGAGAAAGGTGCTCAGAGGAAACCAGTAGGGGATGCTAAGGCGAGGGCTTCCTGGAGGAGGTGACATTTGCACTGGGTCCCACAGGATGGGAGGCACAGGCATGCCCAGGGCCTACTCCTGGCAGAGAGGACGGGCCAGGGGCCGGGTGTCTGAGGGCCTGCAGGCTGCCTAAGCTGTGGGTTTTCCCAGAGACTGTGCAGCGCTCTCGCCCCCCAGCATCTGGTAACTGGCCACCCCCGTGCTCTGCCCTGACAGCCTTACGCCCCAAAACCTGCCTAAGCACGAAGGAGCCAGCGAGACGGTGGCGGTGCTGACCCACGGTGCCAGAGGGAGAGCCGGCTGCCAGCTCGCAGGCGCTGCGGCCGGGACTCGGGGGCCTGCGGTTCCGGGCTGCCCGGGGCGATCCCCGCCCGCCTCCCACAGCCTCGCAGGGCTGACAGGTGGGGGCGCAGTGGCAGACCAGGGACACTGTGTCTTCCCTAGGGTAGCCAGCGCACACCCCTGCCTCCTCCGGGGGCTCAGGGGCCAGTGTCTCTCCTGGATGCCCAGTGTCCGTCACGGTGGCCACGCCCCACTCCCTGGGGGAGCTCATGCTGCGTGGGCCCCTTAGGGTGGGTGTCCTGCTGGGGTCCCCACGGTGCTGTAGCCAGGCCCAGAAGGGAGGAGCTGGCCGCCAGGGGAACGGCAGAGCCCACCCAGACACTGTGTGGACGCAGAGGCGCTGAGCGGGGCGGGACACTGCACCCCACCTGGGGCCCACACACCGCAGCCCGCCTTGTACTTGAACTCGGCCTGGAGGAGCCGGCCCCCACTGCACTCCCCGGCCGCCCCTTCGGGATCTGTTCCATGGCTCTCCCTGGTCGCTCCTCCCTGCCTGTCGGTGCCCAGCGCCCCTGAGGCCCTGCCGTGGGGTCCCCGGCTCTCCGAGCCCTCCCCACCCCCCGCCTGCTGGGCCAGCAAATCCCAGCGCCCTGGAAGCCAGCCCGGCGCCGCCGCCGAGCGACGCCCCGTGCGCATCTGTTTCCATCTCTGTAACAAGCTCGGATCGGGGGCCTAATTGGTTTCCCAGGGGTGGGTAATTTCTCGTTCCAAATATTAATCCGTTGTGTGGCTGGCACGCAGCCCGGCCCGGGTGCCAGTGCGATCCTATGCGGCCGAGCGCCCCGCGAATACGGGTGGGTGTGGCTCTGCGGATGGGCTGCTGTGCGGGTACGATCCATCACTCCTCGGGCTTACGTGGCTCCCAGGAGAGATCCAACAGCTCCCAGGCCCCCAGTCGGGGCCGTGGCTCTTAGAGGCAGCCTCAGGCGCGGGGACGCGGGGGGGACCCTGGACCGGCTGCACATGTGGGGGAGACAGCCGGGGTGCCGTGCGCAGCCCCTGGCTCCCACGCTCCCGCGATGTTGCTAATGACTGGATGGATGCACAGCTTTAGGAAGCGGGGAAGAGAAGCTGTACAGGCGTTAACGCTAACATAAATTTCTATTTTTTTTCTTCTTGCAAAATCAATAAAAGATGTTATTAAGGCTGCAGCCTGATGCGCTGGAATGGGGTCAGATGGCGGGAGCCCTCCCTGCGTCAGCGCTTGCAGGAAGCAGTCCTCGCGAAGCCAAGGGCCTGGGCCGAGCCCCTTCCCCACCTGCAGAGTTGGGGGGGGGTACCCTGGCTCAGGCTGCTTGTGGGTCACTGTGCCCAGCACACGGCAAGCAGCCCCTGCACGTGGCGTGGTTACCATGAGCCCGGCGCTGCATGGTGAATCCATGCACAGCCCCGTGGGAAAGGATGCTCCCATACCCCCTTTCACAGAGAGCACAGAGAGGCTGTGCGATGTGCCCAGGACACACAGCCTCAGAAGCTGTTAGTGCCGAGAGCTGGAAGTGACCACGTGACCATCCGTGGGTCTGTCAAGGGCCTGGGGTCTCCCTTCTGCAGGAGGGGGTCCTGGAACAGGAGCTCCCAGGTGCCGGGCGCCTGGGCCCCCTCCCCACTCCCCCCCAGCCCCCCGCTCCCTTCAGGGCTGAGTGTCAGGGGCTCTTAGCTTCTGGGTAAAGCAGCCCTTGAAAGGGGGCTGCATTGAGGGGGTACTGACACAGGTAGGAGGGACCTTTTGGGGCTCCCCAAGTCCCCGGTACTGGGGAGAAGAGAGAAGCCTTCAGCCCCACAGGCGAGGCCCTGGCCCCACGTGTGCGGGGACCGTGCAGGGACCTTCCTGGCTCCTAGGAGGGGCCCCATGGGCGTGGCCACCCTGTCGTGGAGAGCGCTCCCCCCTCCCCGCCTCCCTGCAGCCGCTGGCCTGGGGCCTCACAGCACCTCAGCCAGAGCCGTGCGCTGGGTCCCAGGGGCCAGGCGAGCGACCTGCGGGACCCGGGCCCCAGGGCCGCCCAGGTCCTCTCTGCGGGTGGCGCGGCTCCCGATCCTGACCGTTCTCCAGAGACACCGCGTCGCGGCGTTTTACTTATTTTCCATGTGAACTCTAACTTTCAAATATTGACTCAACCTAAACAAGCAAACGGAGTAAGCCCAGTACCGCGTGTCTGCGGCAGGCTCCGGTCCGTCCCCCACAGTGTGTCACCCACCTGCCTCTTCGCGGACATCAGCCCCTCCCTTGCTGCCCGCCCAGCCCCCACCCGAGCTGCAGCCTCCTGGGAGGAAGAGCAGGGAGGGGACGCCCCCCCCCGCCACTCAGCCCCTGTCTGTGCAGACAGCCCCCCGGGTCACTGGCGTGGGCCTTTGGGTCCTGGGGGCGGGGGGCTTCCCCTTTGGGATCTCCACAGCCCCTATGGGTTACCGACCCAGACCTGGTCTGGTGACTGCCAGTCTAGGCACTGTTGGGTTTTGTTAATCAGTTAACCCTGGTCTACCGTGAGAGTTCACGTGCAAGGTCAGATACCCTGCTTCCCTGGGAAGATGAGAAGACCCGGCGACCCGGGTCCCGCGTCTCCAGCTGGGCCCGGCACGGGGCAGGCAGGGCCCCCAGGCACCCCAGTCCCGCCTTCAGCCCCTGTCCTCACTGGCATAACCTGCGCAGCCCGGGGGTTCTCTGGGGTCTGGGACTTAACCGTCTGGTGTCCACACTGGCACCAGCCAGGCCAGGGGGACTGGGGAAGAGAGGCGGGGGCTGGCCTCTTCCCAGGGCGAGGTTTGTGTCCCCAAGGAACCTGGGGGTGTATGCCACTTGGAGCAGGTGCATGGGGGTGTGCCGGGTCTCCGGGTGCCGTGTGGTGCTCGGACACCGCTTCCGGTCTCCCAGCCTCTGCCTCTGGCTGCCATATTTTGTGATCATCACAGCCAGTACAGACCAGCGCCGGGCCTCTTGGCAGGTGCGTCACCAAAGCCAGCCGTCAGCGACATCGCAGGCTTCAGTGGCAGGCGTGGTTCTCAGGGCCTTTGCACGTGCCGCCCCTGCGGTCCCCTGGTCTAAATCAGAGCCTCCCTGGCTCGCCTGCGGACTTGAGGGTTGGCCGTGTTACGAGGGTTATGTGCATCTCCCCCACACTGTGCGCCCCGTGAGGGGGGTGGTGGCGTCTGTGGAGTCCCCTTGCACAGCCCGGTGCCTGGCACGCGGAGCTCCCTCGGTGACTAGCTCCTGCGTGAGTGGGGCGCACGGCAGGTCAGGGGTGGACTCAGGACTCCTGACAGCCTGTCGCCTTGGGCGCATTCTTCAGCCTCGGACAAGCACCCATGAATCCAGCAGACGTTTCCACTACCAGGGGAGCCGGGCACGTGGCGGGGAGTGTGGCTGGGGTGGGGTGGAGGCAGGCGGCAGGGACACAGCCCAGCCACTCCCAGAGGCCGCCTCTCACCTGCCTGTGGCCAGGGGGATGGAGCTGGGAGCACACGGCCCGCGCGTGTTAGACGTGCGTGTGAGAGGTCCACCTCGGAGACCTCCCATGTTCCTGTGTGTGTGTGTGTGTGTGTGTGTGTGTGTGTGTGACCGGGAGCACGTGTGCCCAGGCCGTGTGGCTACAGAGACGCTGGACACACAGCTTGTCTGGGCAGCCCTGGCTGCGTGGGAACTGCTCTGGGCTGTGCTGAGGCCAGTGTATGGGCGGCCATATGGGACACGCCTGGAGCCAGCAGCCAGCCCGGCGGGGTGACACTACATCGCCTAGCCCAGGGCAGGGCCGGCAGGCACAGGTGCTCCATCCAGGCCCCCAGATGTCACCCAAGCCACCTTCCAACCAGGTGGCCTGGGACAACCCTCTCTCCGCCTGGAAGTGCTTCCTTTGATCCAACCAGCAGCCTTCCTGCTGCATGGGGACAGTCCAGGAAGACCACCGCTGCTTGCCCGGCATGTGCCCCCTCCCTCCCTCCTCCCTCCCCCTCCCTCCCCACAGCACTGCCCCAGGAGCCGCCCCCAAAGCGCAAGCAGTACTCACACGATGACTTATTTCATAGTTTTCTCAAAGCCTTTGTTCTTTTTTACTGAAATGCTTATTTTGGTTTTCTCCTAAGCAATAGTGTCTGCGAAATCAGAGCGCTGATGTGCCCGTTACACATTTTTTTCTAATACACATTTACATAAACACAACTATTAAAATAGATGGAAATGTTGCCAAGGCGCCAACTCAGCTCCGGGAGGCCCCAGGGCGGGGTGGAGAGGGGGCGGGGAGAATCTGGAAGCCCCGCCCAGCCCCGCCCGAAGCCAGGCTGGAGCTCCCTGTGCCCCTGTGCCCAGGGCCGCGCTCCAGCCCGGGACTTCCCAGATGAGTGACACGTGAGTTAGCGCATCACTCGGTCCCTCAATGCACGCGTGTGTGAGCAAGCCCTCCACCCATGTGTCCCCTGGGCACCTCTGAAGCAGAGCCTGTCTCCCCCATGGCGCCCACCCCACACCACGGAGTTCACGGCCCACGGCCCACTGCGCCCTCATCAGTCCCTCCAACCCGAGTCCTCCCGGCTGCTCCCTCCCCCGGGCCACCCCCTGCTGTCACTCTGAGTATTGCAAGAGTGTGCAGAAGGCATCTTTCTGGACCGTGCACCTGCTCTGAGCCTCCTATGCCCCCACACCCCCGACGCCCTCCCCGGCCGACTCCCCGCGGCCCTCTGGCCCCTGCTCGCCCCAGCACCTGCCACCTGGGCTCCTGGCCTCCAGTGCCACTGTCCCCGGCCGCCACTCTGCCCCACGGGTGGGGTGGACGGGCGAGCAAGACTGCCCCGAGGAAAGCTCTGGAGACCCTCCGGGCAGCGGTGTGCCTCCTGGGAGGTCTCAGGAGCCCCGGTCCAGGGCCCAGCGCTGCCATTCGTGGGCTCTGTAACCGCCGGCACCGCCCGCCCCTCATGGTTCCACGTAGACACCGGGCGCAGGTCCCTGAGGGTCTCCGGAGAACAGCGGCTCCTTCGCCCTCCCTTTCAGCCCCCTGCCTTGCCGGCCCTCTGGAAGCCAAGGCCGTGCCGTGCCCGAGCCGCCCTCTGTCCCCTCCATCTCCGGCCCTGGCCTCGGCACTCAGGGCTCCATGGCGGGTGATGGGGCAGCCACGGCCCGGCGAGCGACTGGCCTGCACACACTGTCAGACCACAGGTTCAAGACGCATTTATTGAGCCCCTGCTGTGTGCCTGCAGCGTGACCGCCCCTCCCCCGCTGAGCCAGTGTGCTGCCCCTCCTTCGGGGACCCGGCTCCCTGCACCCCCCCCCAGGGATCCGCCTCTCTGGGCGCCTCCTCAGCTTCCTGGCCGCCTGTAGGTGCCCCGCACGCAGTGGTCAGTGGCCGCGTCCGGCCGGTGCTCCGGCCGCGCCGGGTGGGCTCTGTGCGAGGTGGCGGTCGGCGATTGTTCAGGGCCGCTGTCCCGAGGTGTCTCTGTGCGGCCGCGGGGGGCCCTGGGGCTCATCCTGGCCCCCAATGTTCAGGACCCCAAGGTCCAGGCAGGCGGGAGGCACGAGCCTGGCGTCTCCCCCTACACACGGGCTGAGTCCACAGCACCCAGGCCGGGCTTCCGGGATGCCAGGGGGCGGTGCCAGCGATGGCCCGAGGTCCAGGGGCCGGGCTGGGGTCTCTGTCACACCCAGTGACCCAGGACCCAGCACTGGCGACTCAGCTCGGGCGCCTCCTGTGCCGAGCTCCGAGGCCAGGAATCCCCCAGGTGGGGCTGGTATCCTGCAAGACAAGAAGGCAGTGCTGACAGCTCTTTCCTCCAGCCCCACCCCCGCACGCCCGTCGCCACGCCCACTCACGGGGTGGGGGGCGGGCCTCCGCCCTATCAACACACCTGCATCCAGCACCTACCCCCTCACTGACCAGGTATCCTCCCACGAGTGTCAACCCGCCCATCAACCTGTCTACACACCTCTCCACCCCATCCCACCCCCAGCCGCCCCCACCCGCCAGCTCACCAACATGTCTGTACCGGGTCATACAGCTGCTGTCCCCTTACCAACCATCCATTCCCCATCCTTGCACTCTTGTCCCCTGCACACACAACCACCCACAGCCCTGAAAGCCATTCGTGTCCCCTCCCCAGTCAGCACTCCTGCCACGCACCTGCCCACCCTCCCACCACCCCCAGAATACGCCCTTTCTGCACCCACATGCACCTGTAGTCCCAAACACGCCACCCCTGATCCAGTGTTCTGTCCCCTACCGACAGCTCAGCCATCCAACAGCTCCCCGTGTGGCCCCCCGCCATGCACCTGCTCCTGCCATCCACCCGTCAGCTGCTGCTCTCAAGGCCTGGACCAGAGGATGCAGCCAGGAAACCCCCTTCCCCAATGTTCTCCCTCCTTTGTCCTGATTCTAGGAGGATCACGCCCGCCCTGCCCCCACCCTCCCTCAGTGCCAAAGCCTTTCCCATCTCACCATGGGACCTGCTGACAGGTCCCTGTACCTACTGTCAAAGCCTAAACACCCCGCTCAAGTGCTGCCTCCTACAGGAAGCCTTCCCTGACTTCCTCTCCCTGGTGGCCTGCAGGGATGCACCACTGGGAGCAGCACCCTCCACCAGCTTTGTCCCCAGGAAAGCAGGGGCTGAGCCCGCCTCCTCGGGGTGCTGCAAGCTGGGTCTGTGGGGGTGGAGACTGAAAGAGGAAAACCCACAGAGGAGGAGAGGAGAGAGAAACCAGCAGTGGCCCACTGGGCTCTGTGCCTGCCCCACACCTGTGAAGCAGGTTCTGCCCATTTCACAGATGAGGGGGCTGAGGCTCCACAAGGAGGAGTCACTGCCTCGGGACTCCCAGAAATGGAGGGGCTGCAGGGGGTTCACTTCTTTCCGAGGGCTCCCCGGGGTTTGGTCTTCCCGCCATGCTGTTCGTGGATGCCCCGACATGCTTGTCACACTCTAAGGTCAGATGGGCTCTCGGGAGAAGGCACACGGGGGCAGGGCTTCCTAGTGCACCCAGGCCCCTGCTTGCACAACTCAGAGCGTCCTGTCAAGGCAGGAGATCCTCTCTGGTGACAAGGCTGGGTGGGAAGAGGCAGAGAGGGAGACGAGAGGGGATGTGTGGGTGTGTGGGTGGTGTGGGCTGCCTCTCCCTTCCGTTTTTAATATTCCTTAATGCTAGTGTATTGCACATTTTACTGTATTTTTTAAGGGGAGGGAAACATTTTGCAAACATTCTGGAATCATTTGGCCTTAGGAAAAAAACACACACACAACATTTGCTTTGGCCCAGCTACTGAAACAGTTGCAATCTTCCAAGATGCTTGCTGCCAAGATAAAGGTATTTGGGCTTTTAAGAATTTTTTAATCTGGAAGCAAATATTTGGTGCACACGAGGTTTGACTGTCTTTCTAATGGGTATCCAGAAGAGACTGGGGCCGCTTTACCGCCGCCAGAAGGCACACAGTGGAGGGCTTACCAGGACCCAGGGAAAGTGATAATGGATTTAAAAAAAGAAAAAAGAAAAATAAACCTCTCTCTGTTATTAGAATTGGGCTCTCTGCCCCCTGGACCTGGAGGCCACACCCCCAAGGACTGGGCCTTCCCCACTTCCCTGGCCTCCCAGAAGGGGCTCAGGGCCCGGAGCCATTTACGGAGCATGCGGGGAGGAGCCCCCAGCAGCCACTGCTTCGCCTCTCTCCCCGTCCTGCACTTGCAAGCCAGCCAACGGCCAGGGGGAAAAAAAAACTCCCTGGGCTGTGGACTGGGGCATCGCAACTCAGGACGTCTCCCGGGCCCACGTGAGACCTGGAGACAGTGAAGTGGGCAGAGGCAGCTGCGTGTTGCCATGGAGATCATTGGTTCAGAGGAGTCAAAAACGGGGATTGCCAAATACAGCCTCCTGACCTACGAACAGTGACTACTACGGATTTTTAAAAATAGGAGGGGGCCTCAGACAGTTCATGGGAAAAGCAGAGAAAGGAAAACTGTGTATGGGCTTCGTACTCTTCTGCACCAAAATAAACTTATCTTTTAAAAACATTTTTATTTCTTTAAATTTTTCCACAAATCTGTTTATAATCATTTTTTAAAATTTGAGTCGGAGAGACAGACAGAGCCCTCCCATCTACCGGTTCACTCCCTAAATGTGCAGGAGCCCAGAGCTCGACCCCAGTCCCTCACAGGAGCGCCAGGGACCCAGGCACCTGCCCCCAGGGTGTGCATCCGCAGGAAGCTGGAGTCGGGGGCGGAGCTGGGACTCAGGTGTCTGATCACATGTGTGCGTCCCGAGTGGCATCCTGACCTCCATGTCAAGTGCCAGCCCCTTTCCAAAAAATCACTTTTTGAGGTGCTTTTGTACTGTACACAATCCGTGGGTCAGGGAACACCTCCCAGGTCAGACAGCCCCAGGAGGCACGTGCTGGTCCCTTGCCAGGATTGTTCTTTCCACCTCTGCTGGCCTCGCCTCTGGCCTCTCCCGTCTCCTCTCAGATACTTCCTCCTCCGGGAAGCCTTCCCCAGGGCTGTGGGCAGGGGCCGTGCTCCCTGCCCCTCCCTGCGCCTTTCAGGCTAACAAAAGTCGGGGTCCAGGCTCCACCACCTAGAAGCTGTGTGACTTCTGAAAACAACCTCACCTCTCTGAGCCTGCAGATGGGTGTGAGACGCCCTCCACTACCCAACCTCCGATGCCGGGTGGACGTGACAAGGATACTACGTGAGCTCCGGAGGGGGCTTGGGTTCGACGACCTCTTCACAGCTAGGGGAACGGAAACCCCTGGGTGGGAGGAGACTTGCCCAAGGTCCTGCTCGGTCGGCTGAGCTCCTGTGGAGCCTCCTGGGCTGGGCAGAGCATCGGCCTTGCAGATGAGATTCCTCTGCTCTCGTCAAACTAGACAGGAAACCATGAGTACACTCACTGTCTGGTCTCTTCTGGCCCTGCCTGCTCGAGCCTTCCCCGGGAAAGGACTGGGTCCTGAATCCTCTCCAAGACGCTGAGATCCCAGGGACCAGCGCCCAGCTCTGCTGGATTCAATCAAGTCACATCGATGGTTCGAAGAACAGATTCACTGGGCTGAAAGGGCCCCTCGAAGACCAAGAGTGTTGATGCCGATGGGAGAACGGAGGCTGTCAGAGGGGGACTGACTTGCCCAGGGTCACTCCGCAGCAGTGGCTGCTCCTGCTGCTCCAGACCCCACGGCAGCCCAGCCTGGTGGGAGGAGCTGGGGTCCCTTACAAGGAAGGGCCATCTGAGATGCTTCCTGATGCACGGCCCCAAGGTCGACCAGAAGACCCAATTGTTCTAGTTCCCCCGTGGACAGTGCACTGACCTGCTGTCCATGGTGCTGAAAGCCTCTCCCACTCTCAGGCCCACCCAGAGCCCACCACGGCCCGCTTGGCCTTGAACTCTGCCCTCTGGGCCACGGAGAATGAACAAAGGAGAAAAGACTCAGGGCTGGCACTAAGGAGTTTGGTTTGGAAACTGGCTATCCAGCGCACAACAGTGCTCTAGAATGGCACCTCCTCAGTGAGGGCGCCCTGACTGCGTCGTGCAGACAGCTTTGTCCTATAAACCTTCAGAGCCGCCAGCATACTTGGAGACGTGTTTGCTCACTTCCTCCTCGTCTCCCCTATGGGGCTGTGCTGTGTGTCACAGGGGGCCAAGGCCAGCCCTGCTGTTGCTTGTGGCTGCGTCGGCAGCACGCAGCCCGGCTCCCAGTGCAGTATGGAGAGCGCCTATCTGTTGATTGGATGAAGAAGAGAGGGCCAGAAGGCAGTGCTGGTTTTCATGGGATCCATGGGGACCGGGAGGTCTGGTCTTCTGGTCTACCTTGGGGCAGTGCCTCTTAGGTTTATATCTATTGGAGTCTGCCTGTTTGTGACTGTAACATTTGCCTCTTTCTCACACTCAGGGGCAGGTCGAGCCCACCTAACCTGCTGCCGCTCCCCAGAGCCAGTGACTCCTGGTTCCTTTACTGAGCATGTGGTGGTGGGCATGTACTGTATGTACGTCAGCTTTTGTATGGGGAGCTGGATCTACCAACGAGAGCAAGTCACAGGCCTGTCCTCTGGGTGTCCACAGTCCAGGGAGGGACACGGATGGACACACACACACACACACACACGTCTCCCGCTTATGTGCAAGGTGCACTTACATGGACTCATTCACACTTCAAAACCATGAGTGAAGTCCTATGACTGTAGCCATTTCACAGATGAGAAAACTGAGGCTCAGGTAGGTTAAGTCATTTGTCCAAGGTCTCTCTGAGGGGACTTGACCCAGGCAGGCTCATTCCAGAGGTTGTGCTCATACCATTCTGTCTCCCAGACACAGAACACGCCCACCTCTGCCAGGGGCAGAGGCCGCCGCTGGCAGCCATGTGAGCTAGGCTCGGAGAGCACCTGGCATGCCTTGCAGTCGCAATGGCAGGGCTTCACCCCACCAGGGAGGACGGGGGAGGTCACTTCAGGCAGAAGGAAAGGGTGTGAAACAGGTTCTTGGCAGGCGAGCGAAATGTTTCAGGAGGTGTGAAAAACAGCCGTGCTGTAGCTGGGGAAGGCGAGCACAAGGCTGGTGAGGAGACGGGGTTCTCCCCGCCACAGTAGCCGGGTGTCAGATGCAGAGGGCCCAGCAGGCTCCCTAGGGTGTGCAGGGTTCTCCCTGCGCTGCAGGGGTTCCCATGTGATCGCAGGGCCTGCCCTGCCCCCGGCCAGAGGAGGCTCGCCAGGCTAATCTGCCTCCCATGTGTCTCTTAGCATCAGGTGGGATTGGGAGGCACTTGCCTTGGCTAAAACAAACGGCGCGCACGGCACTGCTTTAGGCTTGGACCCAGGACAAGTGAGCCCGAGTCTCTTCCCATGGTGCAAAGCTGCTGTCTCCTGAGGACTGAGTGACCGGGCGTGCTGGGCAGTGGGGCTGCCACGGGAACGGTGACAACGAGGTCCCTGTCCTGGTGTCACTTCCACTCTAGCGGGGAGAGACTGGGAATAAAGTAGACAGCGAAGAAGGGTTCCGAAAGCAGCACAGTGCAGGGAGAGGAGGGAGCCTGGGCCGAAGGGGCAGGCACGGTGAACCGCACCCCCCAAGATGGTCCCTGGAGCAGGGCGAGGGGGGGGGAGGAGGCAGGAGCAAGCTCGCGCCACTAGAAGATGGATGGGAGGGAGCCCGGCCCTCGAAGCAGCAGTTCCCACGCACGAGTTGCTGAACAGCCCACGCAACTGACAAACGCAGCTCCCGGCAGCAGCTTCAGAGCACAGGCACCGGCCTAGGGCCCAGGCCCACTCAGGGTGGGCTGTTGGGCCAGCAAACTGGCGCCCCTGTGAACCTGCTAGAGGTGAAGAATCCCAGGCCACTCCAGCCGCCCTGAGCCGGGAACGCAGAGGGCCAGGCCCGCCCCCCCTGTGACTCCGATGTGGACGTCGGCTTCAGGCTCTCAATCCCCAGTCTCAGGGTCTCAGACGTCTCCAGGCTGCGTGCCCGGCTGTGCTCCCAGCAAACTGGCATTGAGATTTATTTCAGAAATACCGTCTCTTTCCATTTCAATAAAGGAAGCAACTGGAGCAGTACTAGACGGGATTGGATTCGGATCTAATAAAAATGCCAGCGTGCTCTGGGGCCAGGGAAAGTCTCCCCCGAACCCCCCTGGGCTATCCTGGGGGGCAGCATCGGCAGAGACCCCTGTCTAGACGCAGACAGAGCTCCCAGCAGTCACCTCTGTGCCTGACGAGTGACAGCCCTGGCGGAGCCCAGCCTCCCAGACACACCTGGCCTAATCAAAGGCTTGTCTCGGGCATTGAACTTGACAGTTGCAATCAGCTGCACACCCCAGCGGCCCGGGAAGGGGAGCTGCTACACCTGTGCCAGATGGCAGCATCGCCTCTGTCAGATGTCACATCTGATGTGCTCCCGAGGTCGCCGGTGGCTCTGCACAGCCCCAGAGGCGGGTTTCCAAAGCAAACTCTTTCTCAGGAAAAAAAAAATTGTGGCAGATTTCATATGACAGTAGCCCAAGGGGAAAAAAAATAGCAAGTTTGGGGGCAGTTAAGAGAAGCAAAGGTTTATGTAACCGTTTATATAAAAGTGGCTGCTCGCACAGGAGGCAGGAGAGACTTGGAGGTGTAGAGCAATGATTGAGCACCTACTGTGTAACACACACTACTCCAGGCTCTCAAGACACAGACACGAATGAGGCTGAAAAGGAGTCCGTTCTCTCCGAACTGAGGGCAAAACCACATCAACCAAGTGCGCCGGAGAGGTCTACAAGGAGATCTACAAGACGTGGGACGTCTGCCTCCATCCTGCAGCCCCAGCTCCCACTCCTGACCCCAGCTCCTCCTGGAGCGCACCCTGGGAGGCAGCGGGTGATGGCTCAGGTGCTTAGTCCCTGCTGCCCACATGGGAGATCCAAAGGGAGTTCCTGGCTCCTGGCTTCTGCCTGGCTCAGTACTGGCTGTTGCGGGCATTTGGGGAGTGAACCAGCCAACAAGAGCCCTCTCTCTCTCCTCTCTGTTTCTCTGTGTTCTGTCTTTCAAATACAAGGGAAACAAAAAGCTAATTTCAGAGAGGGGCTAAGGCTGCAAAGGAAAGAGTGGTGAGATAGGAGGGTGACCGGGGAGTTGGTGCAGGGCCAGGAAGGGCCAGGAAGGCTTCCTGGAGCAGGGGGCCTTTCAGCTGGAACTTGAAGAAGAGACAGGGTCAGCCAAGCAAAGATTTAGAGGGAGAGCATCCACACAGTGAGGACAGCAGGTGCAAAGGCCCTGTGGAGGGAGGGAGGTCTGCATGTCCCAGAACAAGGCAGGCCAGGGTGACTGGAGCAGCGTGGGCGGGGACGGTGGAGGAGGGAAGGGCTGGGGCCTGGGGGAGCTCTAAATGCCAAGCCGAGTTCTGTCACCAAGGGCAGCAGAGACCTTCCATGCCCCGGTTTCTCATCTGCCCACGATGAAGGCTCAGGCCTCTCCTTCCTCCTCTTCCTCATGGGCTTAGCCGGCGGCCGAGAGCTTGGCACAGATGTGCATACAGTAAGTGTTTAATAATGCAGCTCTCTGCGATCCCTCTGCCGCCTGCAGGCAACTCAGTCCGCCGCAGGCTCCGCGCAGAAATCCTGCGAAACGTGTCCAGGCATCTCCACAACATTTCCCTGGCCACAAGCCCAGCCGCAGCCAAGCAGTCCGATGCTGGAGACGGCACTGTCTCCCTGGGCAGCCGGAGCAGCGGCTTCTCTCGGCCACAAGCTCTGTGAGGGCCGGGGCCATGCCTGGCTGGGGCCCGTGGCCTCCGCATCCTGCCCGGCGCCTGGCAGCTGGAGCCACCGGCTGACAGGAGGCAGCTCAGGCAGCAGCCGGGCTGGGGGCTCTGCAGCCGGAACGCTGAGTCCAAATCCCCACTCGGCCGCTTCCTGACTGCACAGTGCTGGGCCTCAGTTGTCCCCCTCTGGGAAATGGGGCTGGATTCAGAATTAAATGAGTGAATAAGAGTAAAGTCCTCAGAACATCAACAACTCCAAGGGAAAATGAAGTTAAGAGACTACTATGGTGCAAAAAGTTTTGAAATCTATGCATACTTTTTCCATAATACACATTTCTCTTTTTTTAAAGATATATTTATTTATTTGAAAGGCAGAGTTACAGAGAGAGAGAGAGAGAGAGAGAGAGAAGGAGGGAGGTGGGAAACAGCCGGCTGCATAAGTAGATGAGAAGAGAGAGCCCAGCTCTGCCTCCCCCCTGCCCAGGGTCCTGTGCAGGACCAGGGCGCCTCCTCCCCCCTTCCTGCCTCCCTGTTTCGGGGCACACGCCGGCCCTGGGCCTGGGCACCTCTTTATTGGACTGCTCTGCCTGAGCCGGAGCCCCACCCCGGCAGCTCCACCCCAGTTTCCTCAGCCCCCCTGGAGCTGAGCTCTGCCCCAGGTGGCCCCGCAGCTCCCTTCCCCCCCGGACTGGGCTGCCTCCTTCCCCCCTCCCCCTCCAGCTCAGGCACAGACAGTACTGGGGTGGGGAGTGCAGGCACCATACGGGGGGCCAGGGCAGGGGTGAGGGCTGCCTCAGGGCAGCCTTCTCCATCCCCCCACCCTGCAGCCTTCATTCCTGATGCCAGCCAGGGCGGGCTGTCGGGGCCAGACTGGTACCCCTGGTCCCTGCGCTCCGTCCTCAGGGTCTGAGCCCCCCCCCACCCAGACAAGCCCAGCCCCCAGACAAAACCCTGCCCCCCAAGAAGCACTGCCCCCAGACAAGCCCTGCCCCCAGATAAAACCCCGCCCCAGACAAGCCTCCTTTGTATCCTGCCCTCTCTGGAGACAGTCCCACACCGGGGAGGAGCTAGCCTGGACCCCCACCACTGTGTGCTTTCCCAAGCCCCTCCCTGGGGGGGCGTTCTCCCCTCTGCAGCCCCCAGGCAGGCGTGTCCAGCCATCTCCATCCCCTGCTTCCTGGTCCCTTCCTCCAGGAAGCCCCCAGGCTAGCGCAGCCACCCGGCCAGGAAGGACATGCGGGTGCAGCGTCCACTTCAGTGCCACTGTGTTTCTCAGGCAGGCACCCGGCCTTTGGGGGACGCCTGCAGCAGAGGGAAGGCAGCAGGGGGCAAGGACCGGGGTGGGGGGTGCAGGGAGGGGACTGCTGCGCCTGACACCTGAGGGCCAGTGGCTCTGCAGCCTGCGGGGAGCTGCCAGACACACGGCTTGGGGATGCCGGCCAGGGCAGGCGAGGGAGCTGCCCTGTCTGCGCCCCCACGTCCCTGGCACTTGCAACCTTCTGGGGGTGGGGGCAGCCCCCCGGCACAGGGAGACAGATTCAGATGGAATTCACTGCAGTGTCCCACGGGACCTGAGAGCACAGGCACCTGCCGTGGACTGGGCAGGCTGTGCGACCCTGGGCACGCGGCTCTACCTCTCTGGGCCTTCATCTGTGAAGTGGGCACAGCGATCTTGGCTGCAGGGGTTGAGGGTCAGCATGGAGGTGGGGGGTGAGGGCCAGCTGTCTGGACGCCCGCATCCTGTACTGGAGGGCCTGGGTTCGAGTCGACTCCCTGCCTGATTCCTGCTTCCTGCCAACGCACTCTGACTGGTGGCAGGTGGTGGCTCCTGCACTTGGGTCCCTGCCACCCTTGTGGGAGACCCGGATGGAGTTCTCAGCTCCTGGCTGTGGCCTGGCCCAGCCCTGGCTGCTGCAAGCATTTAGAGAATGAACCAGAGAACGGAAGAGCTCTGTCTCTCCACCTTTCAAATAAATTAATATTAAAAAAAATCAGGAAGAATCAAGGGACACGTGGCGGGCACTGAGCGGGCACAGTGGACACTGGCGTGTTTGAACTCCCAGCTCCCGCGGCTCCTACCTTTGCGTCCTGTGCAAGGCCCTCTCCCTCCTCCCTTCTCTCTCTCTGCCTTCTGCTCCCAATAGGGATTTTCCTAACAGCGGCCCCCTCAGTGAGGCCCTTCACGGCCAAGGGCATCCCCGCTGCACACACATCCCCGCTGCACAGGACAAGTCCTGTCCACTGGCACTTCCGATCCCAGGGTCTCCCCTCCCCGTCACTGCACACAAGGGAACCGCTGGCTGAGACGCCTGCCTGGGTGTGGGGGGGCATGCAGGGGGCCCGGTGGGGAGGCTGGCCCGCCCCCTGCCGCAGCAGGTGCCTGGCGAGGCGGCCACTTACGGCTAGGATAGTGCTCATGACGGCAGTCCAGGTGCAGGTCCTCCTCCTCGCTGCCATCGCCCTTCTCCAGCCTGGGAAGAAAGAAGCAAACCAGAATCAACCACAGGCCGGTCCGCGGGAGGCAGACCCCCAGGAAACGCGCAGCGCCCTCCCTAGCCTGCAGCCCCGCCCCCATGCTGGAGGTTTGCGAAGTATTTCTCTGCCGCTGCTCCGGGGACCCTGGCCACTAGGCTGGCCCCTCATTTTGCTTTTTAAAATTTAAAAAACATTTATATCTTCATCTACTTGAAAGCAGAGGAGAGAGAGAGAGAGAGAGAGAGAGAGAGAGAGAGAGAGAAGAGAGAGAGAGAGAGAGAATCTTCCAATCCATTCCCCAAATGGCTGCCACCTGCACAGCCATGGGTAGGCACAGTGGAAGCCAGGAACCAGGGGTTCCTTCCAGGTCTCCCACGTGGGTGGCGGGGGCCCCAAGCACCTGGCCCTCATCGCTGCCTCCCAGCATGCATTAGCAGGGAGCTGGATGGGAAGTGGAGCAGCCGGGACTCAGAAACGCATGGTGATCCGAGATGCAGGTGCCCATGCGGAAGCTTAACCGGCTGCACCACAAAGCCCCGCCCACATTTTGCTTTTAAGATTTTTTTCCCTTTCCTGGAGTTCTTTAAATATTTCCACAGCTTTCTGTGGCTCATGTATTTCACCCCCGCCCCCCCCCCGCCCCCGGCAAGGCTGTGCTACTCCCAATACGACAATGAATAATAAACATCATTATTCTCCAGGGACGCCCTCTCTGCTTGTTATTTAAGTTGACAGGTGCCATTATTTTCATTTGGTTGATGAAGCCGCAGAGCCGTTGGGAGGTGACTGGGCTGACCCAGGGGGCAGAGGGGTGCAAAGCCATCGTTCTCATGGGAAGACAAACACCGAGTATGTGCAAATCTCTCAGATTGTGTGCAGTGTGGCTTGTAGCACAGGCTGTGCACCGGAATGCACCGTAAACCATCAGGCAGATTTACCACAAGCTCAGTGGTGACTGTCTCTATGTAACAGCAGCTTAGGGACCAACTGGTGTTTTCTTTTTGCTTTCCTCTATTTTTCTGATTTGGGGGGCTGCAGACTTTTATTAGCAGTGTAACATTTCTTAATTAACTTAAAACATACCCTAAAGAAGATTCTTCTAAAAAAAATAGTGTGGTTTTAGATGTATTTGACTGGCAGACAGAGACAGATAGACAGAGCTCTCCCATCCACTGGTTCACTTTCCAAATGGTCCCAACAGCCAGGGCTGTGCCAGGCCAAAGCCAGGAGCTGGGAATTCTGAGTCTCCCATGTGGGTGGCAAGGACCCAAATACTTGGGCCATTACCTGCTGCCTCCCTGGATTGGGAACGGCCCAGTGCCTCCATGGGGCACTGGTGACAAGCATGGAGCAGAGGGGACAAGGGCCTGGAGAGCGGCAGCAGCCACGGGACCCTCCCCCTGCCCCATCTCGGATGGCTGGGCCAGAGGATGAGAGCGGCGGTAGCCCTCACTGCACGTAGTCATTTGCAACCCAGCTAAATCCCAGCGCGGCACGCGGTCCAGTCCAAACAGGCATGACAGTGGCAGCAACGCCATCCAGTCCCCTGAGGCGAAACCAATCTCCTCATCATTGGATCTCCTAGAGAACTCTGCAGCTGTCCCAGTCTGGTATCTGCAGCCACACCTCTGGGCAGCTCCCCTGCCCCCTGTCTCTCAGCCTCCCTTCTCTCCAAAGCCAGTGCCCACCTCTGTCCCCTGACCCTTCCCGCCGCCTCTTCCTCCTAGCTACGAAGCCACGTGCAAAAGCTCGGGGCTAGAGGAGCAGACGGGGCCCAGGTGGTGCGCAGGGAGCAGGCAATGCCAAGATGACCCTGGAAGAAGAAGGAAGACAAACGCTCACCCACTCCCCGTTACGATCACTCATTCACTCCGTCACCAGAAGTCCTGGGGACCTGGTCTACATGGTTTGCATTTCTGTCCTCGCAGAGTTTCCAGCTCAGTGGAAGACTGGCGCACACCCAGGCTAGGAAGTGACAGGCAGTGAGTGACACCACACAGGGACTGTCACGGTGGCTGGAGCAAGGACCAAACCTGAGCTTCGCAGGGAGGAAACTCTGGGCACAGTTTCCGGTTTTTTTTTTTTTTTGACTGGCAAAGATGACATGGGGAGGCTGTGGGCACCAGAGACCCTGGCCTTGGCATGCGGAGGGGTCGTGGTTAAGCTCAGCTCTGCACTGAGCAGGCAGAGCGACTCCGTGCAAACCGCTGGCCACTCTGAGTCTTGGTTTTCCCGTGTGTGCCATGGGTGGAGGTGGCAGGAGCGACCGCCACCCCTGCCTCCCTGGTCACAGTTGGTGGACTTCCGTGGGGTGAGAAGTCCCACCGTGGCCAATCGGAAGTCACCGCTGGGACATCGAAGGATGTGGAGCTGGAAGAGATTTGCCCCCTGGGTGCGTGTGAACAGGTCAGTGTCGGCCCCACCCCTGCAGCTGGTGGGACTGGGACTGAAGCTCAGACTCCTGGGCCTCTGCAGCATAAGCGTGTTTCCATGGCAACCTGTGGACCACCACCACCACCCCCCAGCAGGCAGGGGGCTCTCAGTCAGGACCTGCCCGGGACTCAGCTACGTTGTGAGATCCCGATGGCTGTTAGAGACACGTGACCATGCACAACCGGCTTCCTGGACAGCGGAGATGCCCCCAGCTGTCGGGGTCCCAGTCACCGCCCCCAGAAACCCAAGACAGTCTGGGGTTTGCTCTTTCAAGAGAAGTCGAGTGACTGGAGCTGGGTGGCCCTGGGGATCCAGAGAGGGGGATCTGCTGGCTTCTTGGGCAGCCTGGAAGAACCCGCTGGCCCAGCTCCAGGGCTTAAGGTGTCAGGACATTGGCAGGGGTCCCAACAGGCCTTCTCTCTAAGGTCCCCAGGTCAGGTGCACGGCACCCAGGCTGCTGTTGCCCACCTCTTATGTTCTGACCCCCTCAAGGCTAGCCCCCCTCTCCACTGTCCCAGGGTCAGGTGCATGGCCCCCAGGCTGCTGCTGCCCACCTCTTATGTTCTGACCCCCTCAAGGCTAGCCCCCCTCTCTACTGTCCCAGGGTCAGGTGCATGGCCCCCAGGCCGCTGCTGTCCACCTGTTGCATCTGACCCTTTCAAGGCTAGCCCCCCTCTCTACTGTCCCAGGGTCAGGTGCATGGCCCCCAGGCCGCTGCTGTCCACCTGTTGCATCTGACCCTTTCAAGGCTAGCTCCCATCTCCCCAGCCCCAAGCTCCTCTCCTTCCCCAGCCCTCCAGCCATGGCCTGAACCCACCGTCTACAGCACACTGTGTTCCTCCAAATCCGCTACCAAGGACCAGCCCCCCCTCCACACCCCTCCAGCTTCAATCTCTCTTGGACCAACCCTTTCTAATAAATAAAAATGAGCTGACCAGCACCTGTCCTCCAGCTGGGGCCGCTCCACACCTGAAGGTGCCCAGCAGTCTTGAGAGCAGAGTCTTCCTGGGCCTGGAGTCTGCATGTCTAAGGGCGAGGCCAACACAGTTGGTCCCAGATCACGTCTGAGGCCTTGGACATGTGTGTGTGTGTGTGGGGGGGCTCGGCTCAACCCTGGTCTCCAGGATCCTCCCCGCAGCCCTGGTTACCAAGGCACATGGACCAGCAGCCCAGCGGAGGTGGATGCTGGGCCGGGGCGGGGGATGGGCAACTGCTTCCCTCCCGCCTCCCATTCATCCCCTCTCCAGCTGCGGCACAGCAAGGAGACAGCACAGGCATTGGGGCAGCGGCTGCTCCTTCCAGATGTTCCTTCTACGAATCCTCTTTGATCTTTTTCCACTTCAAGGAGTGGCGCGTCTCGTGCCTTTTCTGGCTGCCTCACGCACCGGGCAATGATTGCCATCTCAGATCTGATCCCGCTCGCCTGGCAGGGGCCCTGTGATCTCGGCTGGGGGGGGGATGCCGTGTCTGAATTTCTGGGATCCACAGCAATGTCAAAGGACCCTCCCCAACTCAGCCTCCAACACAGGGCAAGGCAGGGTGGGGCGGTACAAGGCAGGACGAGAAGTCACAGGTGACCCAGGACGGCAGACACGTAAGAGAGCGCGGAGACCGAGCAGGTCGCCGAGGTTAAACACCCAGGAAACAGTCATGGCGGACAAAGAACACGTTGATTCTTCAACGATCGATTCACGATGGAATGAAGAATGGAATTAAAAGGAATTTTGGCAAGCGAATGAGCGCAGGTAGTAAATTAAGATTCCATAACCATCACATCAAAAGGGCCACGGCGAGAGGGAGGGAAATAAATGGGTTTTTAAAAAGGTTCGTTCTTTTTTTTCTTTTTCCCATTTTTGGAGTAACAGCATCATGCTACAAAACATTCGCAACCCAAGAGAAGACAGAGCCGTCCACAGTGTGAATGCCCCCATGTATCCAATGCTGGAATTCTTTTTTTTTTTTCCCTCCCACATATCCAGTGCTGGATTTTAAAGAGAGGCTCTGGAAAGGAACACCTTGAGACTGCTTTTAGAAATGCAAGGACGGAAATGATTACTTGGAAATAGGAAGAATCCCTAGCATTAGAGGCACCCACCCCCACCCTGGACAACCTCTAGAGGAGCCAACCACAGTGAGATCTCTCTTGACTGATCCCAGGCATCCATGCTGGATGCCAAGAGAGGGCACAGGGGAGCATGGTCACTGAGGGGGGGTCCTGGGGAAGCATCGGGGGTGCTCCCAGAGAAAGGAGCCCCACAGAGCTCCAGGCAGGAGAACACAGTCCAGCCCCAGCCAGGGATCTGGGAGCTGCAGAGGTCCTTGGGAGGTGCTGGGTGCAGGGGGAGCAAGCCAGCATGATGCCGTAAGTTATGGCAAGAGTTGGATGCTGGAGGCCGCCACAGTGTTTAAAGCCACAGGTGGGGTTCCAGTGCTCCTCTGTCCCCACGACAACCTGGGAGCATGAGGACCCCAGGTCCAGATCTGCCTTTCTTTAGTTCTCCAAGAGCAAGCAGGACAGGCTGGGCTGTGGCCAGGGTGCCAGTCAGAGCGCCCTGTCCCTTGTCTGCCACCACCGATTCAGACCGGCCGGGAGGCAGATGTACCTCAGAGAGAGCTGCCCGGGCTGTGACTGCATGGGGCTGGGTGCACACACAGGCAGGGCTGCTCTCTCCAGCAGTTCATAGGGAATAGGTGGGCCTTGGGAACAGTTTTGGATGGAGCCAGGAGACAGCAGTGCAGAGCAAGGTGGACAGACTAGAACCATTGAACTCTAGAGAGACTCTAGAGAGAGGGCTCTCTAGAGAGAGGGCTCAGCAGTCCAGGTTTCAGGCTGCTATTGCCCTGAGTGGCTTCACCTGAAGATGCTGGGGAGTTCTGTCTAAGGATCTCCCCAGTCTCTGAAATCCTAACAGCTGGACAGCCACATCTTAGTACATCTGTTCTTCCACTCATCCCTCCGCCTTCCCTCCCTCCATTTGTCAATCCATCTACTTATCCATTCCCTTGCCTACCAGCTTATCTAGTCAACCATCTACCCACACACCCACCCATCCATCTGTCCATCCATACATCCATCTGCCCACCCATCTACCCATCCATCCACTTTCATCCATCCACTTATCTACCCTACCATACATACATCCATGCATCCATCCACCCCGGCATGCCTCTATCAAACCCTAAACAATTAACCCACCCAGCTAGCTATCTGTCCATCTATGCATGCACACACCCACCATTTATTGTCACCTCCATCTGTTCCTAGTAGGACGCCAAAGACTCAGGTGTCCCTGGCCAGGTGTCCCTGGCCAGGAGTCCCTGGCCTTTAGGAGCCACCATCCTCTAGCAGGAATCACCAGTCCCATTGCTGGGCTCTGCATGGTCAGTGCCATGGCAGAGCCCCAGAAGGAAACCTTGGTTCAGCCTCTTTATCACGGCTCTAAGAAACATGAGGCCAGATGTAAGGCCTTACACTTGGATCACATAAGCCCAGCACAACCTCACGCCCCATAAAGCATTAAAGTGTACCAGCAATTCTGCCACAATGAATTCCAAACGCTGCCTCCCCAGCCTTCCCATTCGATCCCACACGCCCCCTAGAACACCTCTGTTGGATCATACCAGTTAGGGGGAGGGACCTTAGGGCCACTGAGACTAGGCCCTGAGTTTCAGATTGCCAGTGGTGGCCGGAGGTGACCCACGTGCACTGACCTCTCCCGGAAGTACTTGATGGCCTCCGGGTCTACGAAGGTTGGCTCCTCCCTGTAGCCCTGCTCAAAGACCTTGCGTTTGTGCCGGAACTCAATGACCGTCTTGGTGTAGGAGTTGAGCGTGGTGACAGAAGCTGCCATGCAGCAGGTAAAGGAGCCCCACGCCAGGCTGCCGAGAGATTAGGAGAGAGATACCACAGTGAGTAGGGCAGGGGATGGGAACCCTCCCCCCCATCCACCAAACACACATTCATCCCTGCACAGGTGCCTCATCTAGGCCAGATCCTGAGCAGGTGCAGCCACGGAAAAAAGAGTAAGAGTGGGTCTCTGCTTTGCCCATAGTCTGGCCTGGGAGACAGAGAATTGCAGCATGAGTGTCAGCCAGGGAGAAGATCATTCTAGAAGAAAGAAACAGTATGTGCAAAGGCGTGGAGGCATGAGGAAGTGGAGAGCCTTCCACACAGTCTCAGGAGTTTGGGACGTCAGAATGAGAAGGCAGGAGGAGGTGTGTTGGAGCTGATGAAGGAGGAGCTCATTTTGCATGAGTTAAATTATCTTTGCTCATGGGCGGTCCTGGAAAAGATGCTTAAACTCTCATACTCCTTACGTCCACTTTAATGGACATGCAATAGCACTACGTCACAGAGTTGTTGCAAGGGTTAAAGGAGATGATCCATGAAGCACATCTTAGAACAGCATCTGGCAGCTAGCTGGCTTTCCAGAAAGGCCGGCTCTCCTTGCCCACATCACTATTGTTGACATCCTCACTGCCACACGACTTCGTCTGCAAGTGCTCCCTTGGGAAGATGAGCTTATGCTGACCAGCATGACTCTACACTCTGCATCTTTCTCTCTCCACACCTGGGACTCTTGGCTGCCCTCACCTGATATGAATGCTAAGCCAGTCCCTCTGGGGACAATGGAAGGAGGGGATGTGGAGCTAGGAGACTCAGGTGGCCAAGTTCCAGTTCTATAAATGGCCACCTGCCTGGTTCCTCTGTCCAAGACTGTGCTTTCCCATTTAGTACCAGGAGTGGGGTGCCTGCCCAACTCCAGCTACGCTTGGCCTGGTTCAGGGGCTCCTGCTTCCCAGTCTATGCCTTGATGACTGGTTTCTTCCAAACCAAGGAGTCCTTTTTGCTGTTCCTACCCTGTCCTTCCTGGGAGTGCCACTCATCTAGTCTCTAAACACCAGCCCAGCATTCCCCCACGGCAATGCAGCCCACCTCCTGTACCCACTGCTCTTCCCCTGTCAGTCTCAGGACCCCCAGCAGGAAGGTGAGGGGACCCTTCCTCAGAAGGATCTTAAGCAATCATCGCTTTCCCTGAACACCGAACCCATGATTCTTTCACGTTAAGGAGCTAAGTTACATCTTGCAGAAGCCTTGAGTTTTGTAATTGACAGTTTTGGGGTGTCAGCCTGGCCCCTCTAACAATGTCCCTGTCCACTAGAGTCCAAATCACGACCCAGAGCTCCCAGTTTCAAGATGACTGGACAAGGGCTGAGCATCTGGCCACAGCTGGTCCAAGCAGATACTCTCTCCCGAGCAGAATTCTAGCTCAGTCTGGGAGGCCTCTCTTTGTACCAGTATGGCCACAACTCAGAACCTGAGGATTGAGAATGAAGAGTTTTTTTTTCCCTAGGATCCACGAGGATGTCTATTTTTGCCTGATCCACATCTGTTCTTCCTTCTGGAAACAACACCTGGATTCCGCTAAGGGCACTCCTCCTCCTCTGCTCAGGTCATGCAGTTTTTGTGGGTCTGGCACCACTTCCAACCTCTAGGAGTGATCACATGACTCAGGCCTAGCCAATGAGAGTGCTGCTTCCCTCCGGCCATGGTGATTGGTTCAGGGATGAGCACGTGACCCAGGTCAGGCTCCCAAGACTCAATCTCAGGACTTTGACTGAAGCTATGGGGAATTGGGGCCCATCTTTCTTGCGTGGTGCTAAGCTGGTGGGGTTCCAGCCAGGAGTTACTGGGAACCAACTCGCCGCCACCCAGACTGAGGAAATGAAGCAGAGTCATGAAAAGGAGCTCTTATGGATTGAACATGAAGAAGTTTAAACCTCAAAGTCGGGGCCAGCGCTATGGTGCAGCAGGTTAAAGCCTTGGCCTGCAGTGCCGGCATCCCACATGGACACCAGTTCGAGTCTTGGCTGCTCCACTTCTGATCCAGCTCTCTGCTATGGCCTGGGAAAGCAGTAGAGGATGGCCCAAGTCCTTGGACCCCTGCACCTGCTTGGGAGGCGCAGCTCCAGCCGTTGTGGCCATCTGGGGAGTGAACCAGTGGGTGGAAGACCCTCTTTCTCTACTTCTCTCTGTAACACTGTCTTTCAAATAAACAAAATAAATCTTTAAAAAAAAAAGCAAACCTCAAAGTCTTAAGTTAGCAGTTACTGAATTAATGCTAATAGCTGCTGGATTAGCAACTATGGATTGCTGGATCTTGACCTAACTATGGAGGCTAGGAGGGAGAGTCAGTGGGTGATCTTCAGCTCACTAGGGGGCTTGATTTGGAAGGTAACTCCGTTTTGTTTTTTCCTTAAGATTTACTTATAGTCTTGAAAGGTAGAGTTACAGAGAGAGAAAGAGAGACAGAGAATGATCTTCCATCTGCTTGTTCACTCCCCAAATGACTGCAACAGCCGGGGCTGGGCCAGGCTGAAGCCAGGAGCCAGGGGCTTCTTCTAGGTCTCCCATGCTGGTGCAGGGGCCTGAGTCATCTTCCACTGCTTTCCCAGGCACATTAGCAGAGAGCTGGATCACAAGTGGAGCAGCTGGGACTAGAACTGCGTCCATTTGGGATGCTGGTGCTGCAGACGGGGGCTTAACTGCACCACAGCGCAGGCCCCAGCAGGTAACTGCCGTGGAGGGTGGGTTATATGGGCTGCAGGGCTTCGCTCTCTGCTTCCTGGCCTCCCAGTGACCATTCCTCTACACGCAGCCTCCACCAGATGCCAGGCTAATGGGATCACCCCAATCCTGAACCATGAACCTCTAAACTGGGTGCCAAAATAAATCTTGTCCTGCCCAAGAAGCTCCTCTCGGGTATTTTCGTTAAAGCCACAAAAAGCTGACTAACGCAGGAGCTAAAGCCATTATCCCTGGACGTATCAATCACAGGAACCCAAATACCTTGTTTGGGATTGTTTTTTTTTTCTTCTTCCCCTTAAGGCAACTTGAATTAGGTTGCTGTCACTGGCAACAGAAGTTCTTATACAATTATTTTCTAAAACTTCCCTTTCTCTGCCTAAGTGCTGTGGGAAGTGAATTTCTGGCCTCCACTGCCAGAATCTCGATTCTGAACAGGTCCCACTCTCAGCACCGATGGCCCCCCAAGGGGATGGAGCGAAGCGTCTCGGGCATTCAGACTGAGCAAGGTGAGGACAAGCACCAGGCAGCACACACACCCTGAGGGAGCAGTGGGGTCCGGTGCCCCCAGCCCTGGCTCTCCATCCGCTGTGCGTGCACCACCTGTTGTTCAGATCGAGTGTGGCCAGGGTTCGCCCCCCACCCCAGCCGGCATCCCACTTTCCAGCCTCATGGTCCCCCTCTACCCCTGAGGAACCCCACACTCCTCCTCAACCCCCATCCCTAGGATGCTTGGATCCGCTACCTTCCGAGTCCTTCCCAGGATCTTGGCCCGGCTCCTTGTCACCTTTGCATGTCACCTTCTGCTTGGTGGGGGTCCCCAAGTAGCCCCCTCCCCACCTCACTCTACACACACCCGTTTAACTTCATCATATTCCCCAGCAGATCCTTGAATTCTTTTGTCTCTTTTTTACTTTCATTGATTTATCTTTTGCTTTTAAAATTAAATTTAAAAAAAATTTAAGATACTTGTAGATTGACACGCAGAGAGAGATCGATCCCAGGTACTTGTTAGCCAGTTTCCTACAAAGGAACCATCTTGCAAAACTAGTGTAGCTATACTGCAATCTCCCAGTCACCTTGTGTCAAAATACAGAGCCAGGAGCCCCGGCCACACCCACCTCCATCCTAACCTCTCCCAGTCCCTCCTAACCCCTAACCTGCTCTTCATGTCTAGAATTTCACCACTTCACAGATTTTTACCTAAATGGAGCCATGCAGTATTGATGTCTCCTGGGTTCATTCATTGTAATTCTCTGAGAATCACCAAGGAGCCTGACTCAACAGTTTGCTCCTTTGCATTGCTGAATAGTACTCCTGCCAGGGACAGGAAGCTTCTCCACCTCCTCGCCAGCATTCGGGGGAGTCATTCTTAGTATCTGAGCCGCTCCTGAGAGGTGTGCAGTAGAGTCGGATGGCAAATATACTGTGCTGTAGTTCTGCATTTTCCTAAGAGCTGCAGGCGCTCATCCGCTTATTCGCTTTGGGCACCTTGTGCTTGGCAAAATGTCTGCTCATGTTTTTGTTCATTTTCTAGCTGGACTGTTTTTGGCGGGATGGTGTTTAGGGTTTTTTTTAAGATTTATTTATTTATTTGATATTCTGCGCCGATCAGAAGTCAGGAGCCAGGAGCTTCCTCCAGGTCTCCTACATGGGTGCAGGGGCCCAAGGACTTGGGCCATCTTCTACTGCTTTCCCAGGCCATAGCAGAGAACTGGATTGAAGTGGAGCAGCCAGGACTCGAACCGGTACCCATATGGGATGCCAGCACTGCAGGCAGCAGCTTTACCCACTACGCCTTTATATATCCCAGGTACCAGTCCTTTGTCAAATATGTAGTTTACAAAAATTTTCTCCCAGTTTGTAGCTTGTCTTTTCAACTTGTTAATAGGGCAAAGGCGTTAAATTTTTATAACACCCAATGGATCAAATTTTTCTTTTATGCTTTTTTAATCAAGCCTCAGAACTCTGCCTAACCCTGCAGTCCAAAGATTTCCCCCTGTTCCTTTCTAAACGTTTTACATTTAACTCTGTGATGCACTTTGAATTATTTCTTACAAAAGGCGTGAAGCTAGAATAAGGCCGATCTTTTCAGCTATGAGTGTCCAGCACCACTCATTAGGAAGGTTCTCCCTCCCCCTTCTACTGAATTGCTTTGTACCATTGTCAAAAATTAGCTGGGCGTTATTTGAATTGATCTCTTTCTGGATTTCCTATTGTGTCCCACTGATCAATCCTTCCAATATTATCATGCAGTTGCAATGCCTGTAGCTGCAGAATAAGTCTTGAAATTGGGTAGACTGGTTCATCCCGCTGTATTCTTCTTTTTCAAAATGGTTTCAGTCCTTCTGTATACATTTTAGAATCATCTTGTTTAGGTCTAGCAGAGAGGTTGCTGGGATTTTTGACAGAAATTGCTTTAAACCTGTATACCAACTTGAGAACCAGCAGCTTTCAGTAGGCTGAATGTTCTGACTCCCAGACAGGGCACAGCGCTCATCTATTTAGCTCTTGAATTGCTTTCATTGGTGGTTTACAATCTTCCATGTACAAGCGCTGTTCCACCTTTTGTTACCAATCCATTAGTCCTGGAGACTTTGCTCAGTTTTTAAGAATTTTTCTCTCTGTTTCAGATTTCCATTGTAATTCCCATCATGCTATTTGCAAATGCACTGGTTCTACCATGCCCCCGCCCCTCCAATTCTCCTGTTGAGTCCAACTGTTGAATTTTCTATTTTGGTTACTGCATTTTTCAGTTCTAAAATTTCCATTTGGTTCTCCTATCTATGCTCTACTTCTTCCCTGAGATCACTGTGAAAGGTGTTTATAATCCCTCAGCGAAGCTCAGATTCCTTGTCAGCTAATTCCAACATCTCTGTCAGCCTTGGGATCTGGCAACTCCCTTTTCTCACTCAAGTTGAGATCTTGCTGGTTCTTGGCACAGCAACTCATTTCAACCGCAACCTGGACATTCTGGGTCCTTTCAGTAATGACATTCTGGGTCTTTCTAAGCCGTCTGCTTTCACTGGCTTCCTCTGACAGCACTCTGGCGAGGCAGGAGGGAGCAGTGCCGGCTGACTTCAGAGCAGAGGCAGAAGTCCAGTACATCACGGACGTTCAAGACGGGCAGGGCTCCTGGCCACTACCGGGCACGGATGGGAGTTCTGAGTCTCCACGAGGCCTCTGTGGACACCATCTGGCTGACAGGGGCACGGGAGCCTCATTGCTGCTCCCTACGTTGTTCCTACTGACATGGTGGCTGGGTGAGGGTGTGGTCTCATTACCACTGTGCAGTAGCAAAAATCCCGACTCTGGCTAGTTCTCCTGTGACACCCTCCCAGCAGGGAGCAGAAGGGTATCTTGCTACAGCCTAGCGCAGGTGGAAGTCTACGGTCCCCATGTGGGGCCAGGTGGGGCTTATGACTGTCCAGTGGGTATGAAAGCCCAGCTCCCTACTCTGGTGCCAGCCCAGCAAGCAGTGGGTGGAGATTGTGGCTCCCCACTCCCTTGCTAGCCCAGGACAAGGTGGCACCAGGGTTTTTTTTTCTTGGCTGTGGTAGAGCAGTTACTGTTGAGAACTATCTGTCTCAGCAGGAAGGCCCTGAGACTATCGGCTTTTACCTGGGGCTTGTTTCAGTCCATCTGCACCTCTCAGCATTTCTGATAGCTGACTTCTCAGCTCCACGTCCAGGATATGAGACACCCAAAGACTGCACGGGGTTCCTGACCCACCTGCAGCCTCCCCTGCCCCGTGCAGGCTCTCTATGGGTCTACTGTAGGTAGAACGCCCGCATCCGTCAATTTTCAGCTACTATAAAGAGCTACTGGAAGCAGGCTAACTTTTTGAAGAAAAGAGGTTTCCAGAACAGAGCTCAGGGTCCCGGTACCAGCTCGCCCCCGGGAGGACCTCATGGGGGCTTGGCAGAAGGGGTGATCCTATCACAAGACAGGAAGCCAAGAGCAGAGCAGGGCTGGGCTCACTCCGTAGCAAGGTGCCCCCGGGAGCGCTTGGAGCTCCAATGAGAGCCCCTCCTGAAGGCAGCTTTGCCAGCAACCACAGGCCTGCTACCAGGCCTCACTTCTTAAACGTTCTACCATGTCAACACTGCCACGCCGGGGGCCAGTACACGAACCCCAGGGGGACAGAGAAACCAGGACATTGTTCAAGGAGTCAAGCCATCCCGGCAGGAAGGATAAGAAGTCTCCCTTCTCCCTCCCCCCAGAAGTGGAAGTCTTGGTGCATGTTCTGATCGACTCCTCCTACCCCTCAGCACGGCAGCTGCAAGCAAACAGGAGCCTCGTTTGTTTAGCTTACGGCTCCGAGCACGGTGCCTGGTACACAGTAAGTGCTCAGGGAAGAGCCGCAAGATGAACGGTCAAGCATGAACTGATTGAGGGGCCAGCGCTGTGCCGTAGTAAAGCCGCCGCCTGCCATGCCGGCATCCCATAGGGGTGCTGGTTCAGTCCTGGCTGCTCCACTTCTGATCCAGCTCTCTGCTGTGGCCTGGGAAAGTAGTAGAAGATGGCCCAAGTCCTTGGGCCCCTGCACTCATGTGGGAGACCTGGAAGAAGCTCCTGACTCCTGGCTTCGGATTGACCCAGCTCCAGCTACTGTGGCCATCTGGGGCGTGAATTAGCAGAAGGAAAACCTCTCTCTCTCTCTCTCTCTCTCTCTCTCTCTCTCTCTCTCTGCCTCTATAACTCTGCTTCTCAAATAAATAAATAAGTCTTAAAAAAAAAAAGAACCAATTGAAAACAAAACAGAAACACACTGTTCCTGGTTTCATTGTGGTGGGGGGCTCAGGTGTACCTACAAGCCCCCACTGTCCTATTCCTTTCACCCCCAGGCCCAAGGAGCCCACAGAGGGCACTGTTTAGAAACGTACAGGCTGAGGCACCTGCTGACACCTTTCTTTTGTTTTTGTTTGCTGCTTGCATTTCTGAGCTGGTGCAGTGAGCTACGTGGGCAGCTGGCCTGGTTTTCAGAGCCCAGAGCAGAGCGGACATGACGGCGAGGACAGGGGAGGGGATGGATGCCAGGCCACTCTCCATCCTCTGGGAGCTGCAGGGCGGGGGCAGAGGGACACCGGGGAGCAGTCTCAGAGACACAGGGACGCCGCCTTGCAGTTGAGTCCAGGCCCTGCGTGACTGGAAGGTGGCAGCTGGGCCCTAAGGGAGGCCAGAGGTGTGCAGACTCCTGTGCAGGGCGGCGCCAGGTGCAAACGCCCCATGCAGGCCACTCTCGGGGCCCAGGAGCTGATGGGCTGGAAACACGATGACCATGGACTCTGCGGGCCCTGCAGGTCCCTCGATGGCCAGCAGGGCTCCCTTGGGAAGCCGCCTCCTTTTCTCTGCCCTGGTTTTCTGGGAAAGGAGGCCACAGCCAGCTGCCTCTGGGGGGATGAGCCAGAGCTGGCTTCCTGCTGACCACACAGCAAAACCGCCCCAGCCGCCGCTCCTCTGGAGTGAGAGGGGCGCACCTGCCCCCTCTAAGGCGTCTGCCTGCTGCACCGCCAGCTACGGGGTCTGCCGAGAGGGAAGGGGCTGGCCTGCACCTTTCACAGGGTCATGGAGGCTGCAGAGGGAGGTCGCTGTGCTCCAGCATGTGACCAAGTAGGGACCGGGTGGGTGAGTGCAAGGCTACAGGGAGTGGTGGGGCCTGGGGCCAGTGTGGAGCCGGTGGCTCCATATTCACCTTTGGAGATGTCAGAAATGTTAGAAACACCCGCAGGCCTGTGCAGCCCTGCACGGCTATAGCTCGCCGAGCCTGAGACTGCGTAGCTCTGGGCCCTGAGGGCTCCCTGAGCCTGTCTGCTGGGCTTCCAACCCCTCCTGCAGAGGGACGGTGGCAGGGAAGCCAGCTCAGTCAAGGCCCCCCCACTGTGCCCACACAAACCAGGCGTCCACCGGGCTTCAAGTCAGCCCACACCCTCCCCTTAAGCCTGGGTGCCACTGGGATCTGGCCTGGACCTGGCACCAGGTGGACCTGGGGTGGGGGCAGGACTGAGATCAGCAGGAGTAAGAAGCAGGTGGGTGGGCTCAGGGCGGCGGGGCGTGGGGTTTTAAGGGCGGAGTGTCAGAGCAGGGGGCGTGGCCAGGGCTGGAGACCCAGGAAGCCTCCAAAATCCTGGGAGGAAACCCGAGCATCAAGGCAGGCAGGTTGGAGTCTGAAGAGGGCAGAGCCTAGGGACGCCTCACCCAGCCACCAGAGGCCACGCTGTCTGTCATGTGGCGCACGTGGGCCCAAGTGAGTGAGCACAACATCTCGACCCATGCTCTCATCCCCGTCTGCAGAGAACCAGGCTGGGGCTGAGATGCGGGCTGAGGCTGCGGAGAGCTGGCAGCCACTCTGTGCTAAGGATGCTCAGGCGTCACCTCACCTCCTCCTGGCCGCATTTCATCTCCAACAGGGGACCCCCGGGAGGGCCCCTCCTGGGTTCACGCTTCCCCTTCACAGCGACCCACGCCCCCGGGACCCTGTCCCCCACACTGTGAGCAGCCACCACAGCCGCCATCAGCACCCGCTGCCAGCCTTGTGAGGGGCCCAGACCTCCCAGGCCACCAGTGTGTAACCCCAGCCCCAGCTGACATCCACCCGAAGCTTTGCGGGACCCAAGCAAGGGCCACCCCACTGAGCCCACTCAACCCCCACCAAGCCACCAAACTCATACATGTGCATTTTCGGCTGCCACAATGGGAGGCTTATGTGGAGAACTGGGAGAGTCCCACCCAGGACAGCCCTGGGAGGTGGGAACGTGGACTGTGCCCATTTTACAGCTGAGAATGCTGAGGCACAGAGGTGGCCAAGATCCACTGCTGGTGGTGGGGGCAGAGGCCACGCCCTCTGCTGCGTACCCGGGGCTGCTGGATGCCTAACCTTGGGAACCCCAACTTCCTGCCAAGATGTCCCTTTAGAATCTGGTGCCCCCCCAGCCACTGAGCTCCTCTGCACCCCTGGACCACCCCCTCCCCAACCCAGCTGCAGGGATGGGGCGGGGGAGACAGACCCGGCCGCTGTAGTCCGTCTGAGCGGGGCTGGGAGCAGGTGGCAGCTCCAGCCAGGGACCCAAACGTTGACAAATGACCTTGCACGTGTTAAACAAGAAAGATGGCCCGGCCAGCCCTGGAAGGCCCCGAACGCGAGGATGAGAAACGGGGCCGATTCGTCATCTCGCGGGTCTCAGTGACAGGAGAAAGGGATCAGCTCCCGCGGGGACCGCACAGCAGCCCGGCCTTTAATGAGCCCATTGGGGACCCGATGCCCCTCAGGAGCCACGGGTGGGAGTCCCCGGGTCCCAGGGAGAGGAGAAAGGCTCCCACGGAGGACATCAACAAGCTGAGACAGCCCCCAGGGCGGGGAGCTGGGGACTTGTGGAGAGAGAGAGACAGGCAGGAGGCGGATGCGAATCTTGCTGCTTAGTGGGCCCCAGAGCAGGAGACTCTGCATTCTGAGCCTCAGCATCCACACAGGCGACTCAAGGTGACAATGATCCCTGGGACTCGAGGTGACAATGGTCCTTGGGCACGCCCGTGGCGGCGAGGGGGGGGGGCACTGCTCGGCACGTACCTAAGCGATCCAGACATTCCCTGGGCATCTCAAAGAGGCTGGGGATGTTGGCTCCAAGGCCTGCCTGCCTGGGTTGGAAGCCTGCTCGGACAGGAACCCGAGTTCTCAGGGCCCCTGTGCGTCTGCACCTCGGCTCCCCGCTGCGTCAGTGTGCAGGATGTGGGAGGGCCATTGCACGGAAGCACGCTGCTCCCTGCCCTCCCACCCATCTCCAGCACAGGAGCTGCTCCACAGGGAAGGGCTGGGTCATGGGAGGCGGGGCCTCTGCTGGCTTCCCTGGGATCGTCCTATTGGAAGGGGCTGGGGCCAGGGGTAAAGGGTCGGGGTCCCTGGAAGGCCTGGTCTTCCTCCATGTCCCCTCCTTGCTGCAACCTGCCCAGCTACCCTGGAGTCAGCGCCCAGTAAACATGTGTGAAGTGGCTGCATGGCTGCGTGGCTGCGTGGTCCCCAGCCATCAGGACAGACATGCACGCTCTACGCCCAGTGGGACACTACAGCCTCCCTCCCTCCACCACCGCCACTGCCATCCACCTGGGGGCTTCTCACAAGGACCTCTCTGCCCCAACCGCGCTCTCCGGACCACATGACTCAGGGCTGCAGCATCCCACTCTCCCCTGCCCATGGTCCCGTGACGTGAGCTAAGCCAGGGCAGTGATGACCAGGATTCTGGCCCGAGTATTGGAAGGAGACTCCATCTGTCTGCTGGTATGGCCACAGTTGCGGGATTCTGGCCTAGAACTGTATCTAGGGAGCCTCTTTGCTGCCACGCACGGAGAGGCTGCTTGAGAATAAACACAAAACACAGGGGACAGAGACAGGGAAGGGGGAGAGGGTGACCGAGCTCCAGATGAAATCGCCTTATCCCCTGGATCCAGCCATGCCTGAAGCAGACATTACAGCAGCTCAAGAGGCATCTATGCCATCCGCTCACCATCTGAGAGGTCTGAGTCCTTCTGGCCCTGGCCTGAGGGAGCTGAGCCAAGCGGCTCCTGACACCCCTCTCCCTCCCCCACCCCACCCAGGGGTGGTGATGACTCAGCGAGAGAAAATGACCGAGGCTGAGCAAAGGGAAGCTTGGGACTTTAGTCAGTGTGGCACCCAGAACCCTCCGCGAGCAGACACCGCGCACGGCTGTGCTCCGAGACAGCTTTAGGTACAGCCGCTGAAGTGCGACTTTCATGCCATTCCACTCATGTCGCGTATGTTCTTCTTTGGACGGATTTGCAAACCCGTGACTGCCATCCTCCTGCCCATGTACCCTCCCCACTCGGATGGGCGGAGCTGTTGACGTCCCAGCATGCCTTGGGGCCCCGGACCAAAGGCCGCTTACCAGAAGGACCACCCGTAGTCCCAGGAGTGGGGTCTCCAGTCCTCGGGGCCGAGGCTTACAGTGACCTGGAACACCTGTGTGTACATCATGTGGGCGACCATTCCCAGGAGGCCTGTGGGGCAGACAGAGCAGGGTGTCAGCGAACTGGGGGAGGACAGGACAGAGTGCGGGAGCCACAGGACCACGGGGAGCCGGAGGCCAATCATGCACGGCAGGTGCATGGTGAGCTCGCTCTGCGGATCAGCCAAATGTCCCTGCGAGAGACCAGCAAAGTGAACACTCAGGCTGTCGCTGTCGCCACTCCCTGGCTCTGCTAAGTGTAGCACGGAGGCAGCCGTGCTCACCGGGCAAAGCGATGAATGTGACCGTGTTCCAATAAAACTTTATTGACACACACAAGCACGGGGCTGGATGTGGCGGGGCCCGTGGCTTTGCTGCTCTCTGTATCAGAGGTTTCCCGGGAGCAGCTCCGCCTCATCAGACTAACGGGTTGAGAAATTGTGGGTGTTTAATGCCATCAGGATTTTTAAAAGGGAGTCGGATGGGCTAGAAATGTCTGAGACCTTCAAGCCGGGGTCAATGCTATCCGGAGAAACGTGCCCGTTCTGTGCAGGAGAGGTGTGGGTTAGCGATCGCAAGAGGAAGTGTGATTTTTCAGTCATCCAGGAGCCCCTGGCATGGAGAACATTGACCTTACGGGATCTGAGTGCGAATCTCTCCCACCACAGTTTTCCTGTGTGAGCCTGGGCAAGGCACTCCACCCCTCTGAGCCGGGAGGTGAGGCTACAGCAGCGATAGGAGGCTGGGTGGGGTACGCCAGGGTGACTGTAAGCCAGGGGCACTGCCGGGACTGTCATATACACGGGGGCTGGGCTGTCTGTTCTTTAAAGACAGTGAATCCTTTAACACATCGATCATACAGGCGAAAAGATACAGTATTGATGAGGAAGACGGGGGTAGACAGAGGAAGAGAGAAACCCATTGATGCTTGTACACCTACTGTAGGCCAAGCATTCTGTCACTCAGTCACCTCCATCACGATCTCTTTAAACCTCCACAACAGCCTTCAGAAGTAAGTACTACAATGAGGGTCATGTACCGTTGCTCAAGTTGCCTACAGCACATCTCCAAAGGGCACCAGTCACATCCCAGTCTCAGCACACGCAGCCCCCTGGTGTGAAGTCAGAGCCGCACCTGCTAGGCTGGACGTGGTCACCCTGACTCTGACAGGTGAGCAAACGGCAGGTGGAGCCGCAAAGTCTGTCCCGGGTCACGCAGAGCGTGGAGGGACGGCTGGGCCGTGCAGGGCGGGCGCCTGGCACAGTAGCTAAGACACCCACGAGAGTGGGCTGGAGTCAGCTAGCTCCCGATTCCAGCCTCCCGGTAATGCACCTGGGAGGCAGCAGAGGACGACCCCACGTCCTTGGGCCCCTGCACCCACGCGGGAGACCCGGATGGAGGTCTGGGCTCCTGGCTGGGCCTGACCCAGCCCTGGCGGTTGCAGGTATTTAGGGAGTGAACCAGCAGGTGGAAGTCAAAGATTCATGGATGGGCATGGGGATAAGAAAAACAAAAAGGAACAAACATTGAATTTGAGTCCCGGAAGCCAGCCTCTGCTTGCTTGTCTGTTTTTATTTTGGAGGGGTCAGGGTGGCGTACACTCTGTCTTCTGCAAGTGAAAGCAAATACTTAACTGTTTCTCTGATAAAGAGGGAGGGGCAGGAGGAAAAAAAACAAAGCCAATGGCCATGGTGTAAATACTCCAGCGGCCGGTTCCAAGATGGCGGCGCCACAGCCCTGAAGGCGGAGCAGACGCTTGTGCAGTCAGTCCCCGAGTTCGTGTTGCGGGCCCAGGGCAGAGACATGCGCAGTCAGTCCCCGTGGGCGGGGCCAGAGCAGAGACATGTGCAGTCAGTCCCCGTGGGCGGGGCCAGAGCAGAGACATGCGCAGCCAGCCCCCCGTGGGCGGGGCCAGGGCAGAGACATGCGCAGTCAGCCCCCGTGGGCGGGGCCAGGGCAGAGACCTGCGCAGTCAGCCCCAGTGGGCGGGGCCAGAGCAGAGACACCTGCAGTCAGCCCCCCGTGGGAGGGGCCAGCAGACTCCAGGAGCTGCGCGCTGGGGTCGGCCGCGAACGCACGCCTCTTACTGCTCGATGACAGTAGGGCGGGTGAGACGTTCTAGGGTCCGGAAACCCAGAGTGGGGAGGGTGACAGTGACAGGGGCTGAAGCCCCCGCCCAAGCCCTCCGCGGTCAGGACTGGGCCCGTAGACCACTTGTCGTTCATCCCTCGCCATTTTGATGTCTTTGTCTTTGAATCTGCCTGTCTGTACTGTACTGTCTGTACCCCTTGTCAATCTTACCCTAAAAAAAATAAAATAAAATAAAAACAAGACTCCTCCGCGTCAGTTGGTAGAAATTGTGTGTCTCTGGCTACTATTCCTCCATTGATTGCAAATGGTTTTCTGCTGCACTTTTTGTTTTCCAACTAATAATTTAAGAGTAGCTTTTGTTGATGGGGAAATTGGGAGGACAGAGTTCCGGCATTCTGCCCCGCCCCCACCCCACAATCTCCCCTGGTAGGAATGGGGTGGCTGGGGTACAACTTGGGAACCCGGGGCGGGCGTGGGGGCGCGGAGGCTTACCGCACCCCATCTCCCAGTGCCTGGGGTTGAGCCCAGGCTCTGCTTCAGAGCCAGCTTCCTGCTGCTGGACCTGGGAGGTGGCATGTGACGCTGCAAGTACTTGGGTCCCTGCCAGCACGCAGGACACATGGCTGGATTGCAAGTCTCCCCTTTCTACAGAGCAGACACCTTAAATAAAAAAAAAAGTGTCTAAAACACCCCCCCAAATCTGAACACCTAATGTGCCGGAGTGCGCATTCCATGCCTGACTGTGCTGAGTCACAGTCAAAACGCAGGTAGCACTACAGATGTCATAGTGACCTGCAAGCTGTCTGTATTAGGTGTATGTGAAACACCAAGACTTGGACTTCGGTCCCATTCACAATATATCTCATTATGCCTATTCCACAAATCTGAAGAAGACAACCCAGAACATCGCCGGTGCCACTGGTGCTGGGCATTTCAGATACACAGTGTGCAACCTGTGCCCCGTCTCTGCCCCACATGCACAAGAGGCTGCTTCCGAACTCCATCCCCCTGCACCTGTGGTTTCCTGATCTTCCACCTCTGACACCACGATGGAATTCCCAGGCCAAGTGGTGGGGATGGAGGGGTGGCTCCCACCTGCTCCCCAGGTGGGGGATGCTAGCCTGGGGCCAAGTGCAAATGCCTGCTCTCTGCTGTCACACCCATGGGGCTGGCGTGCAGTCACAGTGAAGAGGCGATGCCAGGGCCAGCACTGCGGTGTAGTGGGTAAAGCTACCACCTGCAGTGCCAGCATCCCATATAGACGTGGGCTCAAGGTCTGGTCAAGTCCCTGCTGCTCCAATTCCAATCCAGCTTTCTGCTATGGCCTGGGAAAGCAGTAGAGGATGGCCCAAGTCCTTGGGCTCCTGTACCCAAGTGGGAGACCCGGAGGAAGCTCCTGGCTTCGGCCTGGCCCAGCTTCAGTTATTGCACCCATTTGGGGAGTGAACCCAGTAGATGGAAGGTGTCTCTCTCTCTCCCCATCTCTGTTACTCTGCCTTTCAAAAAGATTAACTAGTACATGCTTTGAAAATAAAACAAAGGAGGGGATGAGCACGAGGCCAAGGACGCAGACAGAGGAGCAATTGCTGGCTTTGCCCACACGGGGGTCACAGGCGACCTTGCCAGCCCCTGTCCCAAGGGCAGAGGCTCAGTTGGAAGGGGCTGGGAAGAGGAACAGTGGGCAGGAGACAGGAGGCCTCTGCACATGCGCATACATGGGCATGGCGACCTTGCCACGCCCATCCAGGACTGGCCAGCATCGAGGGGGGGAGGGCCGCTGCGGGAGGAGGTCCTAGGACGCAGAGGGCAGGCTTTGGTGAGAGTTGGGCTGCCTCCCCAGAGCCAAGCCGTCGAGGGAAGAATTGCGCCTGCATGAGGGTCAAGTTCCTGGGCAGAGCGGTTTCTCTTCTCTCCACCAAGCAAGGGGAGTGGGTGCCAGGGAGGCAGACAGCCGAGGCAGGGGAGAGGGTGGGGAGCAGGGAGCAGTGGAGAAGCCAACAGACCCGAGATGTGCACGTGGCAGGATGCGAGGCACTGCGTGTGCACCCTGGGAGATCTGTGTCCTTGGATTTAAAGCATTCACGGCAGCCTAGAGACGCAGGGTCATCCGAGGGTGTCCCAAGTCACCCTGTGTCCCATCCCTGGGAGGAGTGCTGGCTGGATCCTGGGGCAGCCGGGGGCGCAGGTGACCCCACCTGAGGCTATCGGCCTGGGTGAGGGCCTGCAGGGACTGTGGTGACCTGCTTTCCAGGGCGCCTCTTGCAACTCGCCCAGCTCTGCTTTGCAGGCTTTGGAAATGTTATGTGTGTGCCACGCTCCATTTGATTGCAACATCCGGGAGCTGGTTGATGAATTGACTTATAATAGGGCTTATTAGGAAAGAGGCTGTCTGAGTTGCCATGGAGGACACTCGGGGAGCACTCAACATCTCCCAAAATGCCCTGGGCATGGACCTAGCATGGCCAGCATTCCACACACATCCTGACAGGGACTTGAGACACAGAGGTGCTGGCGGGGACTGGAGGAAGTGGGAGCCGGGTGAGGGGCAAGGGAAACCCCTGCTAGCGGCAGTCTGGCATCCTAGCAGTCACTGAGCATCTGTTGAGCACCTACTGTATACACCAGGCTTTTTCTTGTAGGCACGGCCTGGGAAATGGAGAGGTCAGAGAGGATCCTGGAGGAGGTGCCACCCACGCGGGGAGAGAAGGGACCGTGGAAGAGGGATGGGGAGCAGGCATAGCGGCTTAGCATGGCCGGGACAGGTGGGTAGGTAGGGCGGGCAGGAGGCAGCCAGCGAGTAAGCAAGGACGCATTGTGACAAGTCCTGTGCCCTCTTGGGAGGGCAGCCTGTGCCCTGAGGGCAGTGGGCAGTGGCAGGCATTGTGGTGGGCATTGGAGGCGCTGCGTGGAAGGCAGGAGGAAGGGCAGCCAGAGAGGGGCAGCAGTGGCTCTCACGGCAGGAAAGGAGGTGGCCAGGCCAGGCTGCCGGGGTGCAGGAGGTGGGCTGGGGCCAGCCACAGCATGCTCGGCACCACTGCGATGATGGAGGAGTTCCCAGAAAACCCTCCCTCGGGTCCTGCAGAGCCCGGTCTCAGCAATGCAGAGGGACTGGGGAAACGCGGAGTGGCTCCTGGGACCCGCCCAGTTAACATCCAAACCCCCACAGAAAGAGAACTTTGCAGTCCTCAGGTGGCTGGCTGTCCATGACCCCAGTCAGCAGGGGGCCGAGGGCCAAGCCAATGCCCTGTCTGCATGTGTCTGAAACAGCCAGATGCTCCTACCACAGAGAGCAAAGGCTGCCTCTTCCCCATGCCCTTCAGCCCGGGTGGGGGAGGGGCCCTCACTGCCAAATGCCTTGCTTCGTGCCCTGCCCGGGGAGCCGGCTGCGGCTATGTGTAAAGCCGCCCCAGACCTATTTTTAAAGCACGAGCTATTTTTAGACTCTCTCGAGAACCCTCTGCAGCAGACTTCAGAGTTTTAAAAGTTCCTCCTTACATGTAACCTCAATCTTTCCAGCTCCACAATTGAAGACGATTGCTCGCTCTGGCCTCGGAGGACAAGTGGGCTGCGGCCGCGGGCACCTGCTGGGGAGGAGTATCCTGGAGCGTCCCCCGGCCTCTCCCCTCGGCAGAGACCACCGCCACTGCCCTGTCCTTTCTCCACTGGAGACCACTGGGACTTTCAGTGTCATTCTTGTTGAATTCTGCCCAATGACTCAATTCAGAGGTGATGCTGAATGCAAACATTGCAACCCTCAAAAGAGGGAAAACTCCCACAAGCAGTCTGGTCACCCCAGCCCCATTCCTAGCCCAGAAGCAATGAATGGGCTTGGACGCCCCCACTGCCACTAAGTGGGAGTCCCACGTGGGCCCAGGGGCACAGTGGGTGAAACCACAGCCTACAATGCGGAATCCCATATCAGAACGAGGGTTCGAGTCCCAGTTGTTCCATTTCCTATCCAGCTTCCTGCTAAAGTGCCTGGGAAAGCAGCAGAAGATGGCCTAAGGGTGTGGGCCATTGCCACCCACATGGAAGACCCTGATGGAGCTCCTGGTTCCTGGCTTCGGCTTGATCCAGCCCTGGCTGCTGCAGAATTCGAGCAGTGAACCAGTAGATGGAAGATTTTTTTTTCTGTCTCTCCCTCTCTGCGTCACTCTGCCATTCTAATAAACAAACAATAAATCTTACAAAAAAAAAAAAAAAAAAAAAAAGCAGGCGCAGGAGGGTGGGAGCAATGGCAGAGGCCAGCGCCAGGGCAGACAGCTCTGTTGAGCCTCAATTATCGTCTTAGCTCCCTGCACGCCCCAGTTGAGAGCAGCTGAGAGGGAAGTCACAGCTGCAGATTGGACCGACTGGGAATAGAAAATACTCAGGGAAAAACACTGCCTGTGTACTGAGCACGGAGGGACTTTTCTTCTTGTCATTATTCACTAAACAATACAGTGTAACAACTATTTGCAAAGCATTTACATTGTGTCAGGTATTATGAGTCAGCTCGAGGTAATTTGAAGTGTAGGGTAGAATGTGCATAGGTTGTTTGCAAATACTGCACCATTGTATCTTTTTTTAAGACTTATTTATTTGGAAGACAGAGTGACAGCAAGAGAGGAGAGACGGGGAGAGAGAGATTTTCCATCTGCTGATTCATTTCTCAAATGGTCCCAGCAGCCAGATTTGGGTCAGGCTGAAGCCAAGAGCTGGAAGCTCCCATCTGGGTCTCCCACTTGGGTGGCAGGAACCCAAGCACTTGGGCCATCTTCCACTGCTTTCCCAGGCCCATCAGCAGGAAGCTGGATTGGAAGTGGAGCAGCCAGGACTTGAACCAGCACTCTGATGTGGGACGCCAGCGATGCAGGCAGGAGCTTAACCCACTGTTCTATAGCCCTGGCCACAGAAGGGACCTGAGCCTCTGCAGACTTTGGTATCCACAGGGGTCCTGGAAGCCGTCCCCAGTGGTCACTGAGGCAGAACTGTCATTTAGTGCTGAAACCAGGACACTTCTGAGCCTGCCGAGGAGGGGACAACAGGTGCCTGGGCACAACAGGAGCACAGGGAACCCCCTAACAATGGAGGAATGAATGAATGAGGGGATGAGCGCCCAGCCTGCACTCGGGGCGCCCTTGCTGTTGCCTACAGCCTTCCCTCCACGAGGGGCTTCCATACCCCTGTCTCTGATGGCTCAACAGGCCTCTGTGCTGTCTGTTGCACAGGTGACAATGACAGTGGCGGCGGGCACCAGGAGGGGAGTCCACGTCTGTCCTGGCCCATGCTCGCCCACTCATTCCAGCACTGATCCAGGCCCTGTGCTGAGGGCTGAAGAAAGAGGGGCAGGGGAAGGCGTAGGTTCTGGCTGCTCAGGGCTTCTGCTCCAGGGAGGGAGACAGATGCCAACAGGAAGCCGCCATCGAGGTCTGAGAATCAGGACCCGGGAGGTTTGGGGACACTCAGAGCTGACCTCAGGGGGCGCCTATTGTAGGGGGCAGGGGACAGGGTTCCCAGCTGAGCCTGGAGGAGTGAACCAGGCTACAGCTGCCCCAAGTGTGGGTACAGTCCCTGGGTACTCAAGCTGATTTTAGACCAGGATTTGTAAACGTCGGCGCTACTGACAGTGGGAGACAGGGGGTCCTTTACCAGGGGGAGCTGCCCTGGGCATGGCAGAAGGCTCAGCAGCACCTTTCCACTGTGTACAAGGAACAGCCACACACATGCACACACACACCCATGGGGACACACACACGGGCACACACATGCATGCAAGCACACAATGCACTTGCAGACGCACATGTGTACAAATGTGCAAGCACACACGCAACACACACATGCACACATACACCCATGGGGACACACATGCACACACACACCCATGGACACATACATGCATGCAAGCACACAACGCACTTGCAGACACACATGTGTACAAATGTGCAAGCACACACACATGGACACACATATGCACACACTCACACTCATGATGCACATATGCATATTCACACTTATGTACACACCCATGCACACACACACCTATGGGCATACACATGCATATACACACCCATGCGCACACACCTATGGGCACACACGCACACACACACCTATGGGCACACACGCACACACACACACCCATGTACACACACCTATGGGCACACACGTGCACACACACACACCCATGCACACACACCTATGGGCACACACATGCATACACACCCATGCACACACACCTATGGGCACACCCATGCACACACACCCATGCCTACACACATCCATGGACACACATGCACACATAGCAGTCTTAACAATCAGAAAGGTCTCCAGTCATTACCAATTGTCCCTGGTGAGGGTGGCGAGGGGCTCTCTGCCCCCCACTGTCAGGAGTGCCAGGGCTCACTGCTGCTGGTTGCTGGTTTAGACGCTGCATGTACGTTTTTTAACAATGGGAAGGTTTTTTTTTTTTTAACACACTTCTCTTTATGGCAAGTGACACTGCCTTCTCATTTCCGGCAGGGATTCGAAGTTTCCTTTTGGACTGAATGCAAGCTGCAAAACCAGTGAGTTTTGCAGTGAGGTGCTGAGTCAGCGATGGCACCTGTGCCCTGCGGAGGTGCAGGGAGGGCCATGCAGCCCCATTCTGAGGCGCGCTGTCTGCTGAAGGGGGCAGCAGGGTCCCATCCGCACGTGGAGGGGTTATAACAGTGTCTCACACATGTGTGATGTGCCTGGGAAGCCTCAGCGAGAAGTCGTATGGGCGTGTATGGCTGCTCTCTTGGATGGTCAAGGTCGGCTTTCCCTCCACCTAGCAACGCATGTTCTGAGGCTGGGCACCCCGAGGAACAGGTGCACCTAACTTTGGGGACCTTCTAGTGGGGGAGACAGGCATCTTTACACACACTCCTGGCAGGTAGGGGCTCTGAGAGGTGGCTGCACCTGGGCAAGCCCATCTGAGTGCCTCCTGGGACAGGAGCTCATGGCAGGAACACAGGCAGAATCGCGCCCCTCAGCTTTCAGCTCTCCTCCTGCCTGTCTGTCTCTGTCTGTCTGTCTGTCCTGCTATCTTGTTTGGTTTCCCACTCTGTCTCTCCCAGAATATCAGCTCGATTTGCCCAAGCTAGAGGTAGGACCATGGGCTGCACTTGGGTCTCAAGGCTGGAGTCCTCCCTTTCCCACTTGGCCCAGAGCCTGCAAGGGGAAACCAGTGAGACAGGGTGGGGAAGGGCTGCAGCTCCAGTCCCTACTCCCCCCCCCCCCCCCCCCCCCGGCTGCTGGCTGGCTCCTGCCTCCCCTCCTAAGCAGCCTGGAGGGCACCTCTCCCAGCACTGCCCTTCCTCCCCTCTGGACGGCCTGATAGACAGCTGGATAGACAGCCAGTGGCAGGAGCCCACATGCAGACCCTGCTTCCTGCAAGTGCTCGGAGCCTCGGCGTGACCCTGCAGCCACGTCGCGAGCTCATCCCATGAACTTCTCTGCCCAGGGAGGTGCCTGCACACTAAGGAAGTTGGGGGCTCAAACCCCTGGAGAGCCAGAAATGGTGGCCTCTCCCTTCCTTGGGGGCACTGGCAAGTTTGTAAAGCTGTCCTGGACTTACCCCAGGGAGGCTAGGCTGGGTCACATCCTATTTGATATGCAAAAGGGTGGGGCTCAGAGAGGTAAAGCAGCCCACCCAGGGTCACACAGCATGGAAAGAGCCATGTATGTGAAGCTACCCAACTCCGCATCCATCCATCACAGCCACTTCCCTTCATTCATTCATTCAACATATGCCAGGCTCTCTTCCCAGCTCAGGAAATAAAGGGGAAAATAAGTAAGACAAACCAGTTCCCTGCTTTCAGACGGCTGACGTCCTTATGAAAGGAGAAAGTAAATGCACAACTCTTAAAAATCAGAGTTGGGGGGATTGGCACTGTGGCGCAGCGGATTAACGCCCTGTCCTGAAGTGCCGGCATCTCATATGGCTGCCAGTTCAAGTCCCAGCTGCTCCACTTCCAATCCAGCTCCCTGCTATGGCCTGGGAAAACAGTAGATGATGGCCCATCTTCTACCCATCTCCCATCATCTACATGGGAGATCCAGAAGAGGCTCCTGGCTCCTGGCTTTGGCTGTTGCGGCCAATTGGGGGGTGAATCATCAGATGGAAGACCTCTCTCTCTCTCTCTCTGCTTCTCTACTCTTTGTGTAACTCTGACTTTCAAATAAATAAATAAATCTTTAAAAAAAATCAGAGTTGGGGGCCGGCACTGTGGCATAGTAGGCTAAACCTCTACCTGCAGCACCGGCATCCCATATGGACAACAGTTCGAGTCCCAGCCGCTCCACTTCTGATCCAGCTCTCTGCTGTGGCCTGGGAAAGCAGTAGAAGATGGCCCAAGTCCTGGGACCCCTACATCAATATGAGAGCCTTGAAAGAAGCTCCTGGCTCCTGGCTTCGGATCAGCGCAGCTCCGGACATTGCAGCCATCTAGGGAGTGAAGCAATGGATGGAAGACCTCTCTCTGTCTTTCCCTTTCACAGTCTGTAACTATACCCGTCAAATAAATAAATAAAATCTTGAAAGAAAGAAAGTAGGGCAGTGTGGCTGCAGCCTGGGCATAAGACCAGCTCGGGGTGGGGTGGGGGAGCTGGGGCTGTATTTGGAGCACAGCAGAAGTGCCCAGTTGCAGGCAGTCAGCCCTGTTGACTTCCCATCATCCATAAAAGCACAGAGCATGCAGTTGAAGGCTGATGATGGCGGTCGACTCCTGAGCGGCCTCCATCCTGGCAGGCCTCAGAGCCCCAGGCCACGTGGACAGTGTACAGCTGTTCTCTGCACACTGCCCACTGGATCAACCTGCCTTCCAGCCCCCTGCCTGGAGATAAACGGTGGGCCAGCTTGAACACTGCCTCCCCCCACCTCAAACTAACCCCTGGGGAATTTCCAGCCCCTGGGAACAGCACTGAAAATACAGTGTGTGAGCGGGAGGGTCTTCAGTGGAGGAGGGTCCACCAAGGGCAAGGGGCTCCAAGGCTCAGCTCGGCCACCTGCAATAGCAGAGCTGTGGCCGGTGGGAGATGGCAGCCGCTGTGGACACCAGGCCCAGGCAGCGACCAGGAGGTCAGGGCAGGGAGGAGGAGCCTCAGAAGAGCCTGGGAGATGGGGTGGGGGTCGGCTTCTGGTGGGGTAGGGGAGCTGGCGATGGCTGTCAGAACAGCGCCACCCCTCCTGCCCAGCGACTCCACCTGCAGGAACTGGCACTGGGAGCTGCCGTGTGCGGGCAAGGGCACTGGTGACCGCCCAGCAGGGAACCAGGAAGTGAAGCTATGGTGAAGGAAATCTACATCTCGGTGGCACACCTTTTTCTGCTGCTGTAATGAAAAGCCCTGAGGCTGGGGGATACAGAAACTGTTTACGCAGCACACAGTGTGGAGGTTCAAGGGCAAGGCACGGACCCCTGGTAAGGGTCCCTCCTGCTGTACCACATGGTGGGTGGTCTGCTCGGAGTACGTGCAAGAAAGAGCGATCCCCTGGCCACTTGAGAAGCCAGGGAGTGATGGGGAGGGGTCAGGAACACCTCCCCGCCCCCCAAGGTTCCCTCTGAAAGGGCCTAACATTCTCCAACACTGCCACATAGAGAACCAGGCTTTCAACCTGCAAACCCTTGGGGGACCATCGCTGTCTCCACACCCGGCCTCACCCTCTCCCACTCGTCTGCAGTCACTCTGGCTCCCCTGCTTGTCCATGAATATCCCAGGCATATGCCTGCCCCAGGGCCTTTGCACTTGCTGTCCCCACTACCTGCACTGCTCCTCACCCAGACATCCCTATGTCTTGCCATTTGTTACTGACTTGGGGCTCAGAGTCCAGTCCTTTCCACAGTGCACGTGGCTGGGGCTATTTGGAGGCCATACTCCTGGGGCTTTGGCAATGCCAGTGTGGACTCACCCACCCTGGGAGGCCAGAGTCCCTCAGCCCAGAGGAGCCAGTGGCCTCGGGGTCTTGTTATCTCTGAGGTGAGCCGGCTAGTCACAGGGCGTGTGTAAGCTGCCTCGCCTGCCACACTGCCATTTATTCCGGTGTGGCTGCCGCCTTAGGTGGCCCCATGCCCTTGGCATGTGATCTTTCCCCCGAACCAATAGGGCCACCTGTGGTGACAGATCGCACAGGATCGTGTTACATCAGATCCTGAAGTCCCCATGGTGGGTAGATCACGCCCTCCCTCATGGCTTGAGGGAGTGATCTTGCTGGGGGCCACACACCTAGGAACCGGAAGTGGCCTCTAGAAACAGTGGCCTTCCACCACTGTCTGACACCAACCACAAAGACTGGAAGTGGACCCTTCCTGGCGGAGTTCCTGGCGGGCCCGGCTCTGGTGGACACCCAGGCTGCGGCTTTGTGGAGCCAGCCTGGGGCTCCCGACCCTCAGCGCTGACCTGGTGTGTGTTGTCTCAAGTCACTAGGTCAGTTGCAATATTATTGCACACCAATAAATAACCCAACAGGGCTACAAATATTTGGCTGTGGGCCTTGAGCCAGGCCTGACCAGGGCTATGGAATGAGTCCCAGGCAGCCTCTCCTCCTGGGGCTGCTGGGGCAGCCAAGGCTGTAGCCCAGCCCAGGCCACACACACAGTCTTGGTGCCTCAGCAGCCCTGACTAGACCCCTCCAGCCCTCATCCCCAGCCTGGCTGCAGCCAAGTTCTCTAGGGCAGCCTCCACCCCACTCACCCCTGCAAACACACACGGTGCAGAACAACGCAGACCCTTAAAGACAGTACAGTTTAAGTCCCGCCCCCAACATGTATGTTTCTGATCTCTTTGTGTGTGCATGTTTCAAATACATGTGTGCTCTGTAGGGATGCTTTTTTGGGGGAGTGGGTGTAGAGTTCCATATGACTTAATAATGAAAATGTTGTAATTGTATTATTTAAGAGTTCAGTTGTTCAGATGACTTTTTGTTTTAACAGACAGTTTTAGAAAGAGGAGAGAAAGGTCTTCCTTCCGTTGGTTCACCCCCCAAATGGCTGCTACTGCTGGTGCGCTGCGCCGATCCGAAGCCAGGTGCTTCCTCCTGGTCTCCCATGGGGTGCAGGGCCCAAGCACTTGGGCCATCCTCCGCTGCCTTCCCAGGCCACAGCAGAGAGCTGGACTGGAAGAGGAGCAACCAGGACAGAACCAGCGCCCCAACTGGGACTAGAACCCGAGGTGCTGGCGCCACAGGTGGAGGATTAGCCTAGTGAGCCGCAGCACCGGCCAAGATGACTTTAAAAATATTTTTTTTTATTTGAAAGACAGAAAACATAGAGAAAGAGATCTACCATCTGCTGATTCATAACACCCCCCCACCCCAACCTCAACCCCTGCCACCAAGACCTACAACCCCCACCCTGACCTCGACCCCCACCACCAGTGCCTGCAACTGTCAGGGCTAGTCCAGGCCGAAGTCAGGAGCCAGGAACGCCATCCAGGCATCCCATGTGGGTGGCAGAAGCCCAAGCACATTAGCAGGGAGCTGGATTGGAAGCACAGAGTACCCAGGACTGGAACCAGCTCTCTGATATGGGTTACGAGCGTCCCAAATGGCAGCTTAACCCACTGTGCCCCTAGCTAATATTCTGTTTCTCTGTTAGTTTCTGAGGTGTGTGTGTGTGCGTGTGTGTGTGTGTGTGTCCAAGTTAAAAATCTCTACCTGCCACTGCTGATTTATCTACTCCCTCCTGAAGTTCCATCAGTGATTATTCAATATGTTTTGAAGCTTGCGCAATAGGTAAGGCTGTGCTTATGGAGGATACATTTTTCCTTGTTTTATTGTCTTTGTTACTCACCTATAATTTCCTTATTTGTCCCATATGATCACTTGGTCTTAAGCTTTACATTACATTTAGGCAAAGGTGCTAACCCAGCTCACTTTGATACTTATCTTCCAGGCATGTCTCACCCCAGCCTTTTCTCTTTTAAAGTGTGCCTCTTCTATTGTTGAATCTAGTTGTTTTCATTCCTACAGCCAAGGAGCCTTGTTTTTTAATTGGCAGATTTAAACCAGTCACATTTATTTTTATTTGGATTCATTTCCACCCACTTTAGTGCTCACTCATTTTGTCACTGATGTCCCAGAGGTACACAGCCAAATAAGACAACAGATGTCTGATCGGCCCGGGGGAATAGCATCACTTTAAGGGGACAGCCAAAGGAGAGACCACAGCTCAGAGACCACAGAGACACCAGCTCAGGGCATTCCTCTGACATTGGCCTGGCTCCCCCCACCCACCTTGCACTGAAGACCCCACAGGCTTGGAGCTGAGCTTATCTGGGCTGTGTGAAGACTCTTGTGGTCATGAGAGGTGACAATGTCACCCCAGATGGCCGCAACAGCCAGGGCTGGGCTGATCTGAAGCCAGGATCCGGGAGCTTCTTCCAGGTCTCCCAAGTGGGTGTCAGGGCCCAAGGACTCGGGCCATCTTCCACTGCTTTCCCAGGTGTGTTAACAGGGAGATGGATCAGAAATGGAATGTCTGGGGCTCAAATCTCTGAGATGCTGGCATTGCAGGCAGCAGCTCAAACCACTGCACCACACCACCGGCCCCTCCATCCTCTCATCTTAAGAAAATAACATTTGTGGTGTCGGGCAGTTACTACAAACATCCTAGAGCTGAACCTTACTGCCCTGGTTTCTATCACACGCTCATCCCTGAGCCAGCCATGGTAGCCAAGGGGCTGGGATGTTGCCATGGAACCCTGGGGCCACTTCTGTGGTGGGTGTGGAGGGTGTCAATGTGGCCTGCCCGAGAGCAGAGAAAACGGATTCAAAAGAAAAGTCACAATGCTCTAAGCTGGAGAAGAGGAAAAGCACACGAGAAAGGCAGAGCCATGGGGATCCACAGCAAGCGGCATGGTGGCTGTCCGAGGCTGGGTGCTGGATGGGCCCCAGCGCCCTCTTCCTAACTGCCATTCCCGCAGCTCCCGGCACGGGCCCTGAACGCTGAGGTCACCCAGCCGCTGGGCTTAACTTCCTCAGGGACGGCAGCCCCTCCCCTCTGCTCACCGGCAGCCACCACCAGGTAAAGTGAGAGGAAATGACGGAATGACCTTTGGAAAAATACAACTCTGCCTTGGATCAAAGAAGACTCAGCGTCTTGGACGAGAAGACAACCGACCACAAGCCAGGGAGGAGACCAAACAGCCTCTGACACAGCAAAATGCAGGTCACCACGTGCTTGCGTGAAGACTCCCAAGGGAAGCTCTGCACCCCGGCCCCGGGCGCCAGGACAGAGCCCAGCTCTCTGGGGGGGGGGGGGGGACTCCTCTAGTATTGCAGCCACACCAGACCTGTCATCCGCTCACATGGTGCCCCAGGCTGCAGACACATGGAGATGAAGGGAACAGGGCCCTGGCCGTGGCTCGGGGTCTGGATGGGGATGCCTGGTGGGGCATCCTTGGGCTGATGTGTCCGGTGCCTGAGTCCAAGATGGCAGCAGCCCACCCACTCTCCTGTGCTCCAGCCCCAGCACCCATAGTCCAGCACTCTCCCTGGACCACCCCCTACCCCACCACCACCTGGCTTCCACCCCTCATGGCCCCCAGGCCTCTGACCCTTCGTCATCCCGCTCCTGACTGGGACCCTGCAGCCTGTGTTTCTGAACAGGATTCATCAAAACAGAAGCACAGTAGGCTCCTAGGACTTTGCTCTCCTGGTCACTGTGGGGGACATGTCTCCTGCCCCAGGATGACCTGGGCTCTAACTGGCCATCTGTCTGCGTGGCTAGGAGCTCTACTGGCCTTGTCAGCACCTGGGGGGCACACAGTGGGCAGAGGAGGTGGATGGGCCTGCCCTGGACAGACATCAACAGCAGGCTTGGCACCTCCCTCCCTCTCTCCCTCTACTCTCTCTCTCTCTGTGTTCCTAAGTACTGTGGTCTGCATGTCCCCTCCCAGATCCCTCTTTCCCTGTGTCTGACCTGCCCTGTGCCCCTCCCCTGTCACATGCACTGCAAGCCTTGTCACCATAATACCAAAAAGCCACTGCACACTATGAGTGTCCACAGCTGTCATGATATTACCTGTTCTATTACAGTCATCATCCCCAGAGTCAGCTGGCGCCCAAGCATGAGGCTAAGTACATTAAACCAAGGGTGGGGAATCTTTCTTCTGCAAGGGCCATTAGGATATTTAGAACATCACTCATAGGCCACACAAAATTACCAGCTTACCCTGCACCCACGTGGGAGACTCAGAGGATGCTCCAGGCTCCTGGCTTCTGGTTGGTTCAGTTCTGACCATTGTGGCCATCTAGGGAGTGAACAAGCAGATGGAAGACCTCTCTCTCTCTCTCTCTCTCTCTCTCTCTCTCTGCCTCTCTGTAACTCTGGTTTTCAAATAAATAAATCTTTTAAAAAATTACCAGCTTAAAAATTAGCCTGCCATAGATGTATTGGATGTCAAGTCCTGCCTGAGTGCACCTTGGCAGGGCCAGGCCAAATGATTTTGGGGGGGCCTCACTTGGCCTGTGGCCCAGACGTTCCCCACCCCTGCCTTAAACCCTCACAACTCCCTCTGTGATAGGCGTCAGCATTATCCCACTTTGAAGTCACGAGAACTGAGACTCGGGGAAGATGGAGAACTTGCGCGAAGGCACACAGCCGTCGGCGCGGCCATAATCCATGCCTGGGCCCCACACAGCGTCTCATTTGCTGCAGGGGATGCAGCTGACCCCACCCCTGCCAGATTCTAGGGATGTAAGAATGACCAGGAAGGAGCAAGTCCCATCCTAAGGCTCCCCCTCCAGGGAGGATGGGCGGGTACAGACACGCTCATTGCAGGATGTGGGAAACACTGCACTGCGTGGCCCTGGGCCCAGCTCCTCTTGCAGCTGGGTGACAAATCTCTGGGCCCCCTTTATCTCATCCCTCAAATAGGAATGAGGGGCCCCAAGATGTTGCCTGAAGCACCCGCAATGGTGGAGGAGAAAGTGGGGCCTGGATCTGTCACAGGCAGTGCAGCCTAGTGGGCACCACCACATGAGCTGTCCCTGGATAGCCTCAGAGCCTGGCTCCCACCACTTGGAGGAGACACAGGAGCTGGACTGTCCGCTAAGCCCTTGCCCCTATGTATTAGAGACCCCAGGAGTCTTGCTTCTCCCCCTGTCACAGGGCTTCTGTTTCTCTGCTTGGTTCCCTAAACAACTCACTCCTCTGGGGCTGGATCCTGTGCCTGTGCTGCCCTCTGCTGGCCGCACCAGGAAGAGGGCACTTACATCGCCCTCAACCTGAGCAGCTCCAGCCGCCCCGCCCTCCTGAGGCCACGCCTCTCAGCACCTACCACTTCCTGGCCACGCCCCTCAGAGTCCAGCCTTCCAGGTGGATCAGTGCCTGGGCCACCAACATTCCTCCCACCGTGGTGGGATTTACTACCTATTTTTATTACACTTATTAAAATTCTGGCTTCTTCCCCGGGTTCTCAGAGCCCCATTTCTGCCTGGCCCTGTGCCTGGGGCCAGGCTCAGGGTAAGGGAGGCCTGATGGCCTACATCCTCCCCTTGGTCCCTGCTCCCAGGAGGAGCAACAAAGGACGCTGTGGAATTTAAATCACAGGTGGTCTCAGGGGGCCAGCGACAGGACACAGTGCCCTGCTTCCTGCGGATGCACTGGCTGCCCTTCAGCCAACAGGTCATGGCTCCTGGAATCTTCTAGAACCTTCCAACCCCTCTGCAGGCAGCACCCTCACTTGCAACATGCAGCCCATTCATTCACCTAAGGCTTATGACGCTTCTGCGGTCTGGGAGGTGTTGGCACAGTCAAGGGGGACAGGGTCACGGGTCTGGGGGACAGGGTCACGGGTCTGGGGGACAGGGTCACGGATCTGACCCAGCCATTACCCTCCAAGGGCTAAGGAGGAGAATGACACTCATGGTGAAGCAAAATCAATTACGACAAACACTAAAATAGAAACATGTGCAGCCATGATCGAAAACCGGCAGCCCACGGGCTGAATCCAACGTGCAGATGTTGGCGACAGCTGTAAAACAAAAATAAAAGGGGGCTGGCGCTGTGGTGGAGCCGGTAAAGGCGCCACCTGCAGTGCTGGCATCCTGTATGGGTGCTGGTTTGAGTCCTGGCTGCTCCTGTTCTGATCCAGCTCTCTGCTTTGGCCTGGGAAAGCAGTGGAAGATGGCCCAAGTCCTTGGACCCCTGTACCCATGTGGGAGACCCTGAAGAAGCTCCTGGCTCCTGGCTTCGGATTGGCCCAACTCTGGCCATTGTGGCCAACTGGGGAGTGAACTAGAAGATGGAAGACCTCTCTCTCAATCTCTCTCTCTCTCTCTCTCTCTCTCTCTCTCTGCCTCTCTGTAACCCTGCCTTTCAAATAAATAAATACTATTTTTTAAAAAAAAGATGTTTAAAATAAACGATACTTTTTTTTGGTCAACATTAAAAATCTGGAGGATGTGCCTGACAACGCGGGAGTTGGGGCTTCTCTCGTGAAAAGCAGACACCTGAGCAGCCCTGGGTCCTCACTGGCTGCCGTCCCCAAGCTCCTCTGCTGAAACTTCATCCCTGGTGAGCTGTTCTCAGGAGGCGGGGCCTTGGGGGCAGGCCTTGGGGTGGGCCTTAGGGGCTGCTCGCTGCCTCTACACATGGCCAGCAAGCCCTAACCAGATGCCGAATCTGCTGGCCACTCCCGCACCAGCACCCGCACCTCCCTGTTTGCTGGCAACTCCTGCGACCCCCGTGTCGCTCACTCATCTGTGTTTCCTCCCAGGCCCCTGCAGGCTTCTGCACTCCAAGCCCTGGAGAGAGCCTGCTGGAGAGAAGAGGAAAATTTGCTCTGGCCTTGCAGGTGAGCTTGGAGCTGGGCATGGAGAGATCAGTCTGCATCCCCAGGGGCGGGGGTGGAGTGGGAGAGGATGGAGAGCAAGGCGAGGAGGGTGGGGAGGGGGCGAGGCTCAGGGCGCCCCAGCCCTGCCAGAGCTCAGGGGACCACACTTGGACGGGCTCCTGACCTAGGGCGACCCCAGCTCCCACCCCGGTCTTCTGGGACCTGCCCCAGGTAGGTGAGAGCGAGTCTGCGGGTGAGTGCAGGCGGCAGAAGGAGGGATCTCGGGGTCTAGGAGTCAGGGAGGGGGGTGCAGGAGAGTCAGGGACCCTGTGTCCTGGGCTTTGATAGGTTTCTGGTGCATGATAGGAGCTAAGGAAAGGTTGGGCCCTCTGCTGCTGTCTTCTGTGTCTCCCCGCCCCTCCTTCCTCCCTCCCTGGGCCTCTGTCTCTGTCCCTCCCCCTGGCTTTGTCTCTTTCTCCCGACATGTGTGAGCATGTATGCGTGTGTACGCGTGTGTGTGTCTCTTTCTCCCGATCTGTGTGTGCGTGTGCCTGTGCGTCTGCCTCCAAGCCTTCCCCATCTCCTGCTGCCTCTCTTTCCCTTCCCCCTCTCTCTTTCCTCCCTGCCCCCTCCCCCAGGAAGTACTTCCCATCCCCCACTGGAGGCCCCTCCCACCTTCCCACTGTGCTCCTGACCCCAGCACAGTCCCCACCTCTGCATCTTCTAGGACCTCTCCCTGTCCCTTGGGCCTGTCCCCAGGCCCAGCTAGTTCTGGGCACATGGTGCTCTGTGGCTCTGGCCCCACCTCCTTGTGGCCCGATCCGCGTATGGTAACTTCCAGCCAGGCTCACCCACACTGGCCTTCCCTGCACCCTAGACACAGTCTCACCGAACCTCACCCTGACCTTGTTGCTCCTTCGCGTAAAGCCCTAGGGGGTTTCTCAGTGCACCCCACCCCCACCACCCAGGACGAAGCCCCCATTTCCTGGCCTGTTATCCCAGGCCCCCTTTCCTGCCCTGACCCTGTGCTATTCTAGGAGAAGCACCTTCCCTGACCATGAAGACCCTGAGCCACCCTGGCTTGGGCGGGGCACAGCTGGCAGCTGGCGGGCAGAGGCTGAGGAGGCTGCTGAACATCACACAGGGCATAGGACAGCCCCCTCAAAAGGGGGAAGACCCAGACATCAGCAGGGCCATGGCGGAGAGCACCCAGCTTGGGGCCTCCAGTGCCCCTTGTGGCACTCAGGGAGGACGCAGTCACGCACCATGTAGGGACGTTCTGCTCCACGCCAGGCCTCGACCCCACGCTGGTCCCGGCAGGCTCTGTGGAGCTGAGAGTGACTGTGGCTAGGGACACGGTCGGTGTGACAAAGTCCTCACTTGAGGCATGACTGGTGGTGAGGCTGGCGTAGACAAACCCGTGGCTCGTTCCGTTAGGCAGCATACATAGCACTCAACAGTGGCACCAAGCCCGCACAGCACTGTCTAGTGTACTTGCTGTGCTAGGTACTCCTTCCAGTTCTCAAAGAAAGGCCGGGCAGTCAGGGTGAGCGGGCGAAGTCTGCCTGAGATACTCGCATCCCATATCGGAGCATCTGAGTTCAAGCTCCACCTCTGCTTCCGATCCAGCTCCCTGCTGATGCACCTGGGAAAGCAGCAGAGGATGGCCCAAGTGTCTGGGCCCCTGCATCCACGTGGGAGACCCGGATGGAGCTCCCGGCTCCTGGCTTCAGCTTGGCCCAGCCCTGCCTGTTGCTGACATTTGGAGAGTGAATCAGGAAATGGACGGTCTCTCTCTGTGTCACTCTGTTTTTCAAATAAATAAATGTCACTTTTTCAAGAATTTCTAGAAATGAATGTACTCAGCAGCGGCCGTGAAAGGCTGGGCACAGCTGGTCTTGACTGTACCGGGAGGCCACGAGCGAGCTTGACCTCCACCTTCTGGATGTGTGTGAGTAACTCCGCAATGTTCGCCCGGCAACGCATTCTCTCTGTCCCTGTTTTGAAGGGACCCCTGGCGGTACAAGTTTCTTCACCAGCTCATCGAAGGTGCATGGCGTGCCTCGCGTGATGAGTCCACAGTCTAGGAGCCATGCAGAAGCAGTCAGGCCAAGGAGGAGGACAGGGCAGAAGGGGCCGGAAGACGGTGGGGAGGACGCTGTCCCCAGGAGGCGTCACCTGCACCGAGGCCCCAGCACTGAGGAAGGGAGCCAGGAAGCCTGGCGGTCCGAGCGCCAGCCAAGGTGGGGAGGGTGACCTTGGAGACAGGCGGAGGCCCCACCGTGCAGTCACGGTCATGGCCAGCAGCTTGTTTTCCATTGCACAAACAGAGTCAAATTGGACGGAGTGAGAAAAGACTTCCCTCTATTCTCCAGGGGCCGGGGACTTTGTATCATGCCGAGGGCTGAATACACGATGACAAGCAACGTGGGGCCCACGGGCAAGGTGCAAATTGATCACAGTCGTCAGCCCTCTGGGCCTGCCCACTCCACATCCCCGCAGCCAACCAACCAGGGCTGGAAACCACTCCAAGGGAAAGAAGAATAATCGCTTCTGTACGGAACACGGACAGAGACGGCTCCTCGTCGTGATTCCGCAAACGACTCGCGAGCACCGTGGTTTGCATGGCATTCACGTCGCGTTTGTCCCGCACACGGGAGGGGCGGGGTCTGGGCGAAGACCACAACCCTCATGTCAAGGCCCTGAGCACCCTCCGAGTCTGGTACCCAACAGGGGCCCTGGAGCCAATCCCTCTAGGATACCTGGGCACGGGGTGACGGCATGCTAGCAGGGGCAGCCAGATAATATTCTGAGGTTAAGTTATGTTCACGGGTTTGTTTTTTCCCCCTGCTATATTTCCACCCATTCCCTTTAAGGTTGTGGACCTCCTCGCCCCAGAAGTTTTGCAGGAAAGCAGGGAGCAAATCCCATCTGCAAAAGGCTTCCCTCGTTGGCTTTCGTTTTCAAAATGCCTTCGTTTATTGAGGAGAAGCCAGGAGTCTCTGGGAGCGGAGGGGAGAGAGTCATCTTCCAACACTCAGGGTGAAAACAGATTGGATTTTCTCTTGGCTGGGGCACGAGAGGGAGCCGAGGTTCCAGAGTGGTGTTGGACATACTTGGAATTAAAGAGTTAGTGACAGCTGCCATGCAATCCGGCCATTCTTCCTCCAGGTTTAAACCCAAGAGAAAGCAAAGTGCAGGCCCACACAAGCACAGGTACCCGAAGGTTCACAGCAGCACTACTCACAATGGCCACAAGGTGGCAACAAGCCAAGGGCCCATCAACCAATGACCAGGCAACAAAAAGGAGAGCTACCCACACGGTGGACTATTACTCAGGCATGAAAAAGGAGAGAGGCGTGGGCACCTGCTCCCGTGGACATGAACCTTGAAAGCCCCACAAGACAGCATATGTTACTTGAGTCCACTGACACCATCTGCGCGGAGCAGGCATGTCCTGGAGACGACAGTGGGTCAGCAGTTGCTTTGGTGGGGGGACGATGGCGTGGTGCCTGCTGGTGGGCGGGGCTTCTTTGGGGAGGGGATGAAAATGTCTTAGATTACGATGTTGGTTTCCAAACCCATCAAATTGTAGGCTTTAAATGGGTGCCGTTTACTACGTGTAAATTAGACCTCCCTAAAGCTATTTTAATTTTTTTAAAATTAAAAATAGTTTTCCATTAATTAAATAAAAACAGACTTGGGTTTTCCTCAAACATGTGCATGTTTCTCTGTGGTAACTATACAGCTGGGATGCGGGGGTGGGGCGGGTTCTGTTGGTCCCCAGAGAGCCTGTTGGATTGCATTGGGGTGTTTATGCTGCCTATACATCTCTGTGGGCACTGGACATCAGAACCCCAATCCAGGGTGATGAGGCCACAGCCACTGACGTTACCGGTCCCACTCTCCTGTCTTGTGGCTGTCTCTGGCCACACAGAGCCCCCAAGGACCCAAGGGGACCATGCAGACAGCTCTCTGTGTGCTCAGCGTAACCCACACGAGACCAGGCCCCTAGGAAAGCACAGGGGCTTGGAAACCATCACTGCCACGTACTAGTTCTGTGCCTCAGTTTCCTCAGCTGTAAAATGGGGAGACAGGCATTTAGTGCAGCTACAAGATGCTACAAGAGCCACACACATTCAATGGAAGCTGCATCTCACAGGCTTGAATTTCCACCTTTCCCCAGCCTGGCAACACAGGGGTAGGCTGCTCTCGCATGAGACTGGGCAGGGACTGGAAGCAGGTGCGGCTCCCAGCGAGCCCTGTGGTCATGAAGGTATACTCAACAGTGCGCCATGTGACAGAGCTGGGACGCTCAGAGGGGCAGTGTCTCCCCCGTGCACTCTCCATGTGCAGTATTGTTTAGCTTATGAGGGGTTCATCAGAGCTTGACTCCATTGCAAGGCAGGGAGAACTGGCCATTGGGATCGGGAATTCTGGTTAAAATGCATGACCAAGGGTGATAACGTATGGAGTGTGAGCCAACGACACGGCTCAAGCCCAAGGTCGAGAATCAGTCAGAAAGGGGACTCAGAGGAGCATGATTGAAATTGGGTCCCAGGAGTAAGTCTGTCACGTGTCAATCAAGTAGGATTAATAGTAACTAGTTAATTATAATAATTAATTGTGAATGCTTATCACTGCGTAAGTACCAGGGACCCCAGGTCCCTGAGCCATCAGCTGCTGCCTCCCAGGGTGGGCACCGGCAGGAAGCTGGAGTCGGGAGCCAGAGCTGGGACTCAAACCCAGGTGCTCCAATAGTGGCAGTGGGCATCTCAACCACCAGGCCCAATGCCCACTCCCTGATCTGCAAACTTTGCTTTCTCCTCAACTCTCGAAGGCACAGACCTCGGCTCATCGAGCAGGTGGCAGACCCCAGCCTCTGCCCAGGAGGGCTCACGCGCTGGCCTCTGTGTGTCGGCACCTGCCCGTACCAGGGGCCACTCCACCTCCTGCTCTTAGGGGCTCCCCCTTCCAGCCTCTCCTTTCCCCCAATCTCGGCTCTTGCGGCAGCAGCTGCAATGTTCACCTTTTCCTATCATACTGCTCCAGTCTACCTTCTCCTGGTCACAAACGCAAAAGTCCTTCCTCATTGCCACTTGTCGCCCAGGTCTTATGGCATCATCCGGGCACTACGCACTTCTCAAGAACCATTGGCTGGCTGGGGCCCGGGCACACGCTCTCACAACCTGATTCTGTGAAAATAGCTCAGGCCTTTGAAGCTGGCTGGAGGCACCTTTTATCCCAGTCCCACAATCCCCTGGCTGTGTGACCCTGGCCATGGCCATTAACCTCTTGGGTCCTGGATTCTTTGTCTGCCTGCACTTAAGGAGACAATCTTGTTTTCTTGAGCAGTGGGTCTTCCCAGGAGGGCGAGGGAGGAGCTGCTGACCTCCTAGCCCATCTGCCACACCTGCTTTCAAAACTGGAGAGGGCTGCCCTGGACTGACAAGCAGCCTCCGCTTTGTGACCAGGGTCGACAGGTGCAGGGCTGGGTGCCTGGGTTAATGCAGGGGACTCTTTGTTGTTGGGTGGAGAGAAGGAGAACAGAGGAGCCCTGGTTGTGGGACAGGAGCCAAGATGCTGCATAGAGCATTGAACCCCAGCCCATCATCCCTCTGCCTCTTCCAATTTCCCCATCTGATGAGGCCTCTGTTCAACCTGTCCCAGGGCCCACCTGTGTGAGAAGTGAACCAGTGGTGTCTTTTCATAAGCACTTGGCTTAGCCCAAGTGTAGCCATGATGCCAGGGCCTAGTTCCCAGCTCCAATGGGGTGCTAAGTTAAAAAAAAGCAAAAACAACAAAGTGGATCAAGTGATGAGCTCGCTCAGTGGAGATGGGCAGAATAGGTTGTTGCCTTCATGCAAGACAGAATCCAGACGTGAGGCTGGGAGGAGTGGTCAGCCCGGCGGCCTGGCGGAGTGGGGTGGGGCAGCTGTCAGAAAAGACGGGCACCTCTCCGGAAAGGGCCCTGAGGTACGGTGCCTCACTTTCTTCTAGACTGCAGGTGCTAAGGGACCGGGTTCTCCTTCCTGCCGCTGCTCCTTCCCCTCCTCCCTCTTCTCCAGGACAAAGCGTTGGCTGCAATTCGTCCCACGGTTTTACTGTGTTATCAGCCTGGGCAGCCCCCCCTGGCGTGGGGCAGAAGCGATTCCCTGGGGTGATTTCCTTGGGGGGAAGGCTGGGGCCACCTGCATGGCTACGGGGGCATGAGCAGGGCGTGAGGAACTGGAGGAAGGGGTCCCAGCGTAACAGGCACGAGAGCAGCTGACTCTCGGGGGGCGGTGCCTGCTTCCACCAGCCACTGGCCACTCTCGAGACCGCGTGCAGTAAACAGTTTGCTTTCTGCTCCCTTGGTGTTTCTGAGTCCATCCTGTGGTGGGTAGGTGGTCTCAACTGGGCTTTCTTCCCACCCCCACATCAGGGCCCTCTGGCCTGTTGGACTTACAGGCATCTTCTCAGAACAGGGTGAGAGCATCCCTCATGCAAAATGCTTGGGATTTCAGGTTTGGGGTGTGGCTTTTTGGAATATTTGCATATCTGTAATGAGGTACCTTGGGGGTGCAACCCAAGCGTAAACATGGAATTCATTGAAGTTACACACATACCTTCTACACAGAGCCTGAAGGTGATTTTATGCAATGTTTTTAGTGCACCTGTGTTTTGACTGTGGTGCGCCCTCCCCCACCCCCCCGCCCCAAAGGGTCAGGTGTGGAATTCTCCACCTGTGGCCTTATGTCAGCATGCAAAAACTCTGGATTTGGGGGAATTTCAGATTTTTGTAACAGAGATGCTCAACTACTACTATGTAAGATGATAGAAAGCAGTTACTGAAACACAACAAAATACTCAAACACATCGGCTGTACAGGGACGAAACTGCTGCTCCATTAAGCTGAGGCAGTGAGACTCTGGAAGCGCTGGTGGGTGTTACGCTCTGGAAGGAGTGCCCTTCCAGACTCTTGCAACAACCACAATGCGACTGTCACGGGTCCTGCCCCCAGAACACCGTGACTGACAGTTACAAGTTAGCAAAACAAAGATGTGCACTTCCTCCCATCCAGGGTCGCAGACTCCCTGAATCCCAAGCACTTTAAACTGGATCTCCCGGACCTCCGCCCTCTGCTTTCCCTAACCACTCCCCCCCCCCTTCCTAACCCAGGGCAAGTCTTGTTGACTTCACCTCCTGTGTTCTCCCATCCCCACTGCTACTCCTGGGGGGTGGGGGTGGGCTCACTGTTTCCGCATCTGATCGCCATGGCGACCTCCTGGCCTGCCTTCCCCTCCTCCACTCTTGCTCCATCCCATCTACACTCCACTCTGAACCTCAGAGAGACCACAGACAAATGCACAACCCTTGACCCGGTCACCCCTTGCCTTGAGTCATCCAGGGCTCCCTGTTGTCCATCTAACGACCTTAGCAAGGCACCAGGACGCAGCGCCCAGCTTTGTGGTCCCACCTGTAGACATGCCCAGCCCCTCCCCCTCCATTCTGACCTGGGTGAAGTCCCCAGAGCACACTTCCTCACTACGACTTCGCCTGTGTGGCTCCCACCTCGAATCGCCCTCCAAGCCAACCCTGCTGATCCTCTGCTCACAGCTTGCCACCCCTGTGCCCTGCCCACTGTCCCCACTCCCTGGGCCCTGCCCCCACCTGGAGCACAGGGGTCAGCACACAGTGTTCCAGCACTCCCACAAAGCCTCTCTCTCTCCAAGGCTGCAGACTTCATTAGGGCAAGGACTGGGGTCTCCTCCTTCGACCCCCTCCAGCCCAGCCCAGTGGCCAGGGCCCAGCAGGCCTTCCACGAGTGCAGGTTGAGGCAACGAATCCAAGATGTTGCAAACAAGGCTAAATCGGCTCTCAGGCCCCGAGTAGCTGGGGATGGGTTAGCAGGCACCAAAATCAATACTGCGCTCTGCCATCAGTTGCACGTTTCTCCTCTTCTCCAGCGTGATAGGGGCGGTTTCTCACCTCCTGGGAGTGACAGACCTCCCGTGTTGGGGTCCATGGCATGTGCTCTGCCAGCTTCTTGGGGAACCCCTCTGTTAGATACCCACACCTCAATTAGGCCGTGACGGTTTCGCTTACCCAAGGCCTCTGCGTGCCCATTGGGTTACAACAGAGTTCTTGCAAGGCGTGATGAACAGGATCAGATTTATAGAAATTCAACATACACGTGGCTGTGAGGAACAGTGTCTCCCCCAGCCAAGTCACACTCTGTCCCTCTGCAGAGCTTGGAGGCCTCTTTGACTGCCTTCTGGAACATTCCCTGGGCCACCCCATGCGGCGGCACCATCTTGGAGGCCCTCTGGGTCCCCACGCCTCTCGGTTGTGTGATGTTGGTGGCCCACAGCCCCCCAGCCCCACCGCAGACTGGCCCTCGAGCACCCAGGGGAGCCCGATTGTTCGACTTCCTACTCGGATCTGCTCAGGCAGAATGGGATGTGGCCTCCTCCCCAGCTCGGCTCCCAGGAAGGACACACGGGGTGTCCACTCTGCACACCCAGCTCTCTGACATCTCAAAGGAATCCACCTCTCTCTAGGCTTCACCAGGGCCAAAACTGTCCACCTGTCTTTATCACCATACCCCCTTCACTCGGTACGGTGCCTGGCACACGGCAGATCTCACCAGATATGTGCTCAATGTGCCTGAATTGGTAGAAGTGGGATTCAAAGAGAAGCGATTTGCCAAAAGCTGTGTCCCCCGCCTGAGGCTCCTGAGCCCAGCCCCCACTGGCCCTCCAACAAGCACCTGCTCCTTCTCCTGCTCCGTGGGCCGGGCTCTGCCTTACCTGACAGCACCGTGAAGACGGCCGCGAAGGCGTTCAGCTTGAGCCCGTCGATGACGTTGCTGGAGTGGAAGAGCTCGAGACACATGAGGCTGAAGCCGACCACCAGCAGGAGGATGTACAGTACCTCGGAGACCACCGACAGCCACAGGACCCCTGGATAGGAAGGATGAGGGGTGAGGCCCGCCCCCGGCCAGACTGCCCCACCCCCGCCACCATCACCCCGCCCCCCACCGGGTCCTGTCCTCCCAAGCCCCGGGGTGGGGGGCGGTGGGAGGCTGCAGGTGGCTCAAGAGCAGACGCCAGTTCTCCCAGCTCAGACCATTGCCATCACGCGGCCTCCCCGGGGAAGGTCTCGGGAACCCCCGCTGAAGTCATCACTGGGTGCCCAGTGCTGGTCCAGGCAGCAGGAGAGAGAGTGCACACTGTGCTGTCCAGATGGGCTCTTTCTTGCAATCTCAAAGCCACCTTACCCCGCCCTAGCGGCCTGGGATGGAACTACAGATGCCCACGGAGAGCTCTGGGGGCGGCTCTCCCCTGCACCTGGTACCTGAGACAGCTGGCCCTCCTGGTAGCCAGTCACAGCGAAGCTGTCTGTATCAGGCATCCCATCTCTTCCTTGCTTGTCCTCAGTGGTACTGGAAGTGGAGCAGCCAGGACTCGAACCGGCACCCATATAGGATACCGGCACTGCAGGCGGCGGCTTTACCTGCTACGCCTCAGCACCAGCCCCCCATACCCATGGTGTTATCTGCTCAGGACCCTGCTCTTCCAGGAGCCGAGACCCTGCCCCACTGTGCACAGCTGATGGGTCTAACAGATCACCTGACATAAAACTGACCAATCAACATCTTTCCGTTGAAATCTGGGGCGTGGAACGACTGAAGTAGACCAGGAAAAGAGAGGCTCCACTGTGAGTCAGAACCTTTGGACCACATGAACACCTGGTTCCAGCCATGCCTGAAGGCCGGCGGCCCCCTCCCCCACAACTGGGCTGCATTCACCTGCCGCCTAGCTTATGGGAGATCTCCTGCTATTCCCGCCCTTGTTACATCTTCTTCCCACCCCTCTCTCTCATCAAGACCACGATGAGACAGCACCACACCCCCGTCACAACAGCTGTTTTCTGAAAGACAGCAGCAGATACTGGCAAAACTTTTTTTTTATATTTGACAGATACAGTTAGACAGTGAGAGAGAGAGACCGAGACAAAGGTCTTCCTTCCGTTGGTTCACTCCCCAAATGGCCGCTATAGCCGGCACTGCACCGGTCTGAAGCCAGGAGCCAGGAGCTTCTTCCTGGTCTCCCATGCAGGTGCAGGGCCCAAGCACTTGGGCCATCCTCCACTGCCTTCTCGGGCCACAGCAGAGAGCTGGACTGGAAGAGGAGCAGCCGGGACTTGAACTGGTGCCCATATGGGATGCCAATGCTGCAGGCAGTGACTTTACCCAATATGCCACAGTACCGACCCCATAAAGTATTTTTTAAACAATGATTCCAGGTCAGGTAGAATACCTTAGATTTATTATTAATATTTACTTCCTAAGTAGCAAATGGGAGGTTTGATGTCAGGAAATGCATGAATAAAATCGGCCCGGTCACTCTGCAGTTAGATTTCATTTTTATTTTGTGACAATAAAAGTTTTTTGTTTCATGGCTGAAAAAAAAAGATTTTGAAAAAAAGAACTTATGACAGTATACGGTGAGAGCTTACACTGGTGCAGGATCTGCACTGCGGTGCAGCGGGTGAAGCCATTGCCTGAGACACAGGCATCCCATAGGAGGCCACTTCGAGTCCCGGCTGCTCCACTTCTGATCCAGCTCTCTGCTATGGCCTGGGAAAGCAGTAGAAGATGGCCCAAGTGCTTGGGCCCCTGTATCCACATGGGAGACCTGGAAGAAGCTCCTGGCTCCTGGCTTTGGCTTGATCCAGAACTGGCTGTTGCAGCCATTTAGGGAGTGAACCAGCAGATGGAAGACCTCTCTCTCTCTCTCTCTCTCTCTCCATCTTTCAAATGAATTTAAAAAAATTGGGTGCATTGCTACATTTGTCACATGGGAGAACCAGTGGTAACAGGAAGTGCAGCCCATGGGCTCATGACTGGGGTCAAGGCTACAGACAAGGTCACAAGGGAGCAAGATGCTGTGTCACATGGGATTTCTGAGACAGATGGCAAGTGACTGATGGAACCAGGACCATGTGTGCATGACTCGCCTCCCAAAGCCCTTACTTTTCTTCCCAGCTGGTCTGAGGCTGGAAGGATGGAAAGAGGGACCTGACTCAGTCAACAGGGGGCCAGAGCCTTCCCGAGGGGCAGTCAGTACCACAGAAGTCAAAGCCAAGAAATGGAGGAAAATTGTGTTCTGATGACTTTGCTAGTGCGCCTGGATCTAGCTGTGCCTGAAGCTGCCCATCCTTTGTTCTTTAATCACATGAGCCAATTAATCCCTTATCTGTCTGAAGGGGCCTCCTTATCTTCAGCTTCCCTGTTCTCTGAGGCTGTCAGTCATGTCCTTTTCTTCCCTCTGCCGGTGCCCGAGCTGTGCCAGGGACATGCGACACACTATTTCTTGGAGGCAGCAGATGCTGAGTCCCTGTCTGCTCCCTGCTGAGGAACCCAGGCCGTCAACCGCCCGCTGGCACGCCTGACACTGGAAGGCTTTTAGGGCTTTGGAGAACCTTCTCTCTCTTTTTCCTTTTGGCTACAGAAATATCGCATGTCCTGGGCAATCCCTTGGATTTTCTGTAAGAGAATAATGCGCTCTTGGCAGCCTGGAAGCTGTTAAAACACCACCTGGCACCGCATACTCACAGCCCGCGCTGGCCAAGACCCAGGAGGTGGCAGGGAGAGACCCAGGGAGCTCTGAGGCTGCCAGGACAGTGGCCACGCCCACGAGGGCCCGCCCCACCCAGCAGCCTCTCCTAGGCCTTTCCAGACTCCCCGGGGCGCTGGAGGAGTGGAATCTACCATAATGCACTTGCTGGCTCAGCTGCCTCCCTCCCTTGCCCATGGCCCCCTTCCCCCCAGGGATCTGCTCAGCGCAGCCCACTGGGCTCAGGGCCAGGCCTTCCCGCTCCCCGCGCCTCCCAGCAGCGCCCTGCCTGCTCTGTTGTTGCAGACCAGAGACAGGCTGGGGTGTGGGGGCCGAGTGCTCCGGAAGTGAGCCCTGGGGAAACAGGGTTGGGATCCCCAATGCTGGGGGAGGGGGGTGTTACGGCCTCAGTGGGGAGGTTCATCCCCCCTGGTCTTCAGCTGTCTGGAAGTCTCTGCTCCCCCAAGATCCTATGTGCTCTCACTTTAGAGTTTCTGTCTTTGGGGTTCGCCCTCGGGCAAGCGTGAGAGCAAGAGCAGGTGTTGAGCGGAGCCCAGGTGAAGACATCTGCTTCCCGCACCGCAGTGCCTGGGCCAGATGCTGACTCTGCGTCCTGAGTCTCCTGCTCCTTGCTAACGCAAACCCCAGAGGCTGTGGTGATGGCTCCAGAACTTGGGCCCCTGTCACCCGCCTAGGAGACCTGGATCGAGTTCCCAGCTTGGGCCCCAGCCCAGCCCCAGCTGGCCACTGGGGCGTGAGCCTGCAGATGGGAGTGCGCCCCCCCACCTCTCAAAAATTTTTTAAAAATTTATTTATTTGAAAGGCAGATGGGGCCAGCGCTATGGCATAGCGGGTTAAAGCCCTGGCCTGAAGCGCCGGCATCCCATATGGGCGCCGGTTCTAGTCCCAGCTGCTCCTCTTCCATTCCAGCTCTCTGCTATGGCCTGGAAAAGTAGAAGACGGCCCAAGTCCTTGGGCCCCTGCACCCACATGGGAGACCCAGAAGAGGCTCCTGTCTCCTGGCTTTGGATTGGCGCAGCTCCTGCCGTTGCGGCCATTTGGGGAGTGAACCAGCGGGTGAAAGATTTCTCTCTCTACCACTCTCTGTGACTCCATCTTTCAAATAAATAAATCATTAAAAAACAAAAACAAACAAACAAACAAAAAAAGAAAGGCAGAGACACAGGGAGAAGGAGAGCAAAGAGAGATCTTCCATCTCCTGGTTCACTCCCCCCGAGAAGGTTGCAATAGCCAGAGCTAAGCTGCTCCTGACCCAGGAACCAGGAGCTTCTTCCAGATGGCCCACGTGGGTGCAGGGGCCCAAGGACTTTGGCCATCTTCTACCGCTTTACTTCTAGCCACCTTCTGCCACTTTCCCAGGCACATTAGCAGGGAGCTGGATTGGAAGTGGAGCCACCTGAACTCAAACCTGTGCCCATATGGGATGCCAGTGCTGCAGGCAGGGGCTTAACCTGCTACACCACAGCCCCGCCCCCCCACCCCAAAATGTTTTAAAGAACAGAAAAGACAGTAACTGGGCACCGACATGGCCCACTCTGTGCTGTCGGCAGCCAGTGGCTGCCCACTGGAGCCCGGTCCTGGGTCTCTGGCTGGCGCGACTGAGCTGAGTCTCACGCAGCGCCGAGGGTCAGACTGGCCTGACACCGTCCCTTAGCTGCGCCCCCTCCCTCTCCTGGGCTGTGTCCGCAGTTCTCTCCCTGGCTCTCTGGGGGAGCGCTGACTTTATAAACGGCTCGCGCGTGAATCCCTGTTTCAGCGTCTCCTTCCGGGTGTGTGTGTGGGGAACTTGACCTTCGACAGCAGTCTTCATGCAAATTTCTTCCCAAAGTTCTCTAACCACCTCACAAGGTAGCAACGGATTGCCCATCTCACAGGTGAAAAAGCTTACGTTCGAGAGACGGCACAGCTAGACTGTGGTACAAGCCGGATACAAACCCAGACCCCTTTGACTCTGGGAACCATCCCGGGTAGGGAGGGTTGACACTGCAGGGGAGCAGCCACTTGGCACTCACACCTATTACTAGAGCTGGTGCCACCAGGCGTAAGCATCTCCAGTCAAGGCCGTCACGCCAGACGTCCAGCATCCCAGGGAGAGGATGGCCCCAGGTGGCATGGAGCGGCCCCCTTGGTTCTCAGTGATCCCAAGCCCAACTGGCCACCAAGGGCAATGGAGGAGGAGCCCAGAGGTCCTTGAGCAACTTGGAAAAAACCAGGCTGGGCAAGCAGGGCCTGATCCACGTGCAGGGTCCTGTATCACAGTACCTGGGCTTGAGTCCCGACTCTGCGCCCAAGCCACACTTCCTGCCAGTGGGCACCCTGGGAGGAGGGAGCAGGTGGCGGTGGCTCAGGCACTGAAGTCCCTACCACCCACGTTAGAGACCCGCATGGAGTTCCTGGCCCAGCCCTGGCTGCTATGGGCATTTGAGGAGTGAACCAGTGGATGAAAGACCTCTCTCTCTCTCTCTCTCTCTCTCTCTCTCTGTCTCTGTCTCTCTCGCTCTCTTGTTTCCAAAGAAATACAATGAATCGATTTTTAAAAATTATTGGCAATTAGAGTAACTACAGAGGTCACCAAGAAGAGACACAGAAGGAAAGACCGCGGGTCTTGGGCCGCTTGTTCATGCAGACTGCCTACCCCAAGCTCTGGCAGTGCCTAGGCGGGGAGACCGGGAAGTGATGGGTCCCCATTAGCCCCAGCTGTCTCATCCATCATTTGGGAATAAATACAGACCCCACTTCATGTACTACTGTGAGGACGAGGTGGCTCAAGGGCTCCAGACAGTGCCTGAGCCAGGGACAGTGCCATGCAAGCATCAGCCGTGGCTGTCATTTCTGTTATGGGTGTGGGGCCAGGGAGAACTGAGAAGCCTGGACAAGTGCGCATCAGCCATCAGACAAATAAAACCTTCACAGGGATCAGAGTGGAACTGTCACAAAGCCATGAGCTCCCGAGACGCTGTGGCATTTCAAAAGGGAACACTCCCCCCAAAATAAATCCATCTGTTCGATCCATCCAATCAATAAGTCACCGCTCAGTATGAGATGGGAGACGGGTGACACGCCCCCTGGCATGGAGCACGTGCAGCCATGGCAATGACACGAGCCCAGACCTCAGGGACGGCTGCTGTTGGCAAAGTCAATGCCGGGAACTGGGAGGCAGGGACGGAGATGCGTGGCGAGGGACTCTGGGGGCCCCCGGGTGCTCCGTGTTGGTTCTGCGGAAGCGGAAGCTCGTGCCCAGGCGGGGCTGGGACCTGGCCACATCACAGAGTAAGCAGGGGGCACAGATGGCCTGGGGCAGAAGGGGTTTCCTCCCAGCACCGGGGCCGCCCTCTGTTGCGTGGCTGGGGAATGGGCTGGCTCTGTGGGAGCCCCAGGGTTGAGGAGTGAGGGTGGAGGCAAGGAAGTTTCTGGAAGCCAGAGCTGCAGCGGGACCAACAGGAGGTATCCGCACCATGCGCCAGCAGCCCTGACACCGCAGACTTGCACGCCTCAGTTTCCCTCTCAGTAAATAGTTTTCCAGCCAAGGAGCCGCCAGGCCGAATTCAGCCTTGGTGTGGCCCACAGGATATTTTTAAAATATCTGGATTCATGACCAATATTTAAAAATAGCAGACTCGGGCCGGCGCCGTGGCTCAACAGGCTAATCCTCCGCCTTGCGGCGCCGGCACACCGGGTTCTAGTCCCGGTCGGGGCACCGGATTCTGTCCCGGTTGCCCCTCTTCCAGGCCAGCCCTCTGCTGTGGCCCGGGAGTGCAGTGGAGGATGGCCCAGGTGCTTGGGCCCTGCACCCCATAGGGGAGACCAGGAAAAGCACCTGGCTCCTGGCTCCTGTCATCGGAGGAGCGCGGTGCGCCGGTCGCAGCGCGCCATCCGCGGCGGCCATTGGAGGGTGAACCAACGGCAAAAGGAAGACCTTTCTCTCTGTCTCTCTCTCTCTCACTGTCCACTCTGCCTGTCAAAAAAAAAAAAAAAAAAAAAAAAGGAAAAAAAAAAAAAATAGCAGACTACATAAAACGCCAGTTTCCTGGGTTGCGTTGGCAAAAACAGGTGCGCCCTGTTTAGGGGCCCTGCGTCCCCACGTGGGAACGGCTGCAGGGCTGAGCGAGGCCCACACTCCAGGATCAGTACACGCCCCACGGGCCCTGCCTGGCTCCTGTGAGCATGCATGCCCCACCCCCACCCCCAGACAGTGTCGCAAGCCCCTTTGACCCAGACACCAGGCAGCAGTGCACAATCTCAGGGCCACGTGAAAGTCCTCCTGACATCTGCATGGGGGGTGAACTTCCTAGAAAACTCCAGTTACATGGCTTCCACAAGGTCCAGCCCACACACGAGAGGCTGCCAGTCAGAGCCAAAGAAAGGCCCCCAGCTCAGAGGCCCAGGCTGGCTCACCTGGGCCACGAAACACGCATCTGACAGCTACTGCAAGAGGCGTCCTGTCCACCCAACCCCAAGTCCGCCTTTCCATGAAGGCACAGAGAGGGCGAGCGACTTGTGCAGGGTCACCACGCTTCCACTCCTCCTTCAGTGATGTGGGAAACCTTGGGGGCTCAGACCCCAGTCACAATGGCGACCCTTCCCTCCTCACCCAAAGGCACGAGCAGAACTGGAGGAGGTAAAGGCAGGGACAGCAACTGCAGCCACCTCGAGGGGCCACACACGCCCAGGCAGGGGCACTGCCCAGCTCCAGCGGCGGCGTGTGCCCAGCGCTGCCGGACCGACTGCCTTTCCAAAAGAAGCCAGAAATTCCGATTTTTCATGTGACTTCTCCCCACCTCGAGACATCAGCTGTGAACTAAATGCCGCGTGGGTCGGTGAAGTGCTCCTGCCAGTTTCCAGCCCTGGCAGAACTCGGAATCCCAACCATAACTGAGCCCCTTGCACATCCTTTTTGCAGATAGTAAAAATGCACCCAGAGAGAGCAGGAAGCTGGACCAGGTCACGCAGCCCACAGCAGAGCAGGGCTCCAACCCGGGTCTCTGCCGGCTGCATCAAGGCACTTCCTGTCGGTATCTTTTTTTTTTTTTTTTAAGATTTAGTTATTTATTTGAAAGGCAGAGTTCCAGAGAGGTGGAGAGAGAGAGAGAGAGAGAGAGAGAGAGAGAGAGAGAGAGAGGTATTCCATCCAATGGTTCACTCTCCAAATGGCTGCAATGGCTGGAGCTGGGCTAATCTGAAGCCAGGAGCCAGGAGCTTCTTCCGGGTCTCCCATGTGGGTGCAGGGGCCCAAGGACTTGGGTCATCTGCTGCTGCTTTCCCAGGCCATAGCAGAGAGCGGGATCAGAAGTGAAGCAGCTGGGACTCAAACCGGCGCCCACTATGGGATGCGGGCACTGCAGGTGGCAGCTTTACCCTCTACACGACAGCGCCCTCTGTCAGCGTCTTTCAGGTATGGGCAGAATGATGAAAAGGAAGCCAGTGAACACCACGCCACTGGGCTCCTTTGCAAGGGTCTGTGCAGGATGGAATGTTCTGAACACAGGAGGGCCTCCTCCATCAGAAATGGACGTCCTTCCCAGCAGGGCAGGGACAGCCACGCCCAACTCCGCACTTGGAATCTCCATCTTTTGTTCCCCTGCACCTGGGCGGCGGCCCAGCTTCTACCCCTGCCCCCGCCCACACCTTGCACAAATGGAGCGGGCACTTTATATGACCCAGAGGAGGAAGCTAAAAATATCCAGCCTCCCAACTTCGGGGGTTTACTCTCTCATCTGGGAGGCACCCACAAAGCTTCTGCCAATATAAATGGCATTTCCTTTGGTATTTTTAAAGATCAGACAATCCAAGGGAGGAAGCCGGCTGCATGGGGGCCTTTGAGATCAGTGCTTCCAAATGCCTCGAGTTTCAGGTTAAAGAAGAAAAAAAACCAAGAGTTTTGTAAGGCGGTCTGAAAGGTGGGGTTTCCAGACAGCCCACAAAAGAAGAAACCAACTGAGTTGAAGTCACATGGTGAAATCGATTCGACCTCACTAGTAACAAAACTGAAATGGAAACACTCCAGAGAGCCCTTGGAGCTGGCAGGTAAGCCAAGGCTTTTCAGATCCCGGCTGCTGGCGGAAGTCGCTGATGGCACAGGGGGTGTCCCGGGCAGGAACGTGTCACGCAGAAGCCACGCAGTGTCCTCGTGCCCCCAGCCCCACAGCAGACAAGGGTAGGGGGACACACGCTGTGCTTCGGGGACAAGGCACAGAGCAGCTGCAGTTGGAACTCTGTGGAAGCCACAGGTTCAAAAGGTCAGGACATGCCCCGCCCCCACTGAGCCTGTGGCCCTGGGCATGCCGCCGCCCCTTCTAGAATGTTCTAGCCTCTCTGCCTCATGTGACTGAGGGTCTTTTTATCCATTTGGGTCTCAGCTCGAACGTGAGCTCCTTGGAGAGAACCCAGAAAGGTCCCAGCCTCCCCTCTCCTGGCCACAGCCCCTTGTGACGTCCTCTTGGTCTTCCTGGCGGCCTTCCCATTTTGAAATGGGTGAATCCTGGCCTCAGTTTCATCATCTGTGAAATGGGCACTGGGTATCAACCATCCTCATGTGGCCCTCCCCTCTCCAACATGACTCCCGAGACCCTGCCTCCAGCTTATTCCTTCCAGGGTCTACAGCCCCCCCCCTCTCAGGGGCGTCCTGGGGCCAACCCAAACTCTCCCAGCTCCCGGGCTGCACTGTGGGATGTGACTCAGCCTGGGCCCACCGGAGCCAGTCCTGGGACTTGAACACTGAAACATCTAGCAGGAGGCACCCCCTACCCACAAAGGGTGGGGGGCTGCCACACTGGGGAGGACGGGAGCACGGGCAGTCAGAGGCCAGCGCCTCGCCTCTTGGGAATGGCACAGACACGGAAAGCTGAGCTGAGTGACCACAGAGCAGCCTCCTGTGCACCTGCTACGTGGCAGCCCCTGGGTACAGCCGTACCTGCACAAGAACCACCCCTGCATCGCTGACCCCCGCCTGGAACCTCCTCCTTGGGCTCATGCCCATTGGCCACCCGTTTCCTCCCTCCCGCAGCCACAGCAGCCCTTCACTGGCCCTGTCCCACACCAGTCACGGCTCCGGAATGCATAATGCTTGGTCTCCCTCCAGGGCTGTGCGCTCCTTGAGGCTAAGGGCAGGGCCTCCCCCACCCCCACCCCCAGGCCCCTTGGCCCCTCCATGGCCCTGCACAGCCATGATCAAGTGACCAGGAGAAGCAGAAAGTCCCCCGGCTCTGGGCCGTTCACTGGGGAGCTGCTGTCACTCGCAGCAGCCCAGGACTGTGTGATTGGAGCAATTAACCTTTCTGCAGAGGCCAAGGCCAATTACATCCCAGGGACCACTTGGGACATCTGCGTAGCAGATGAAGCACTGTGGCCTGCCCATCTTGGTTTTTCTAGGACAAACGTAGCAGAATCAATCACCCCTCGGCCCACTGCCACTGCCCTGCTCCTCTTGTGGGGATTCAGAACCTCCTAACCCCACCTGCTTCCTGCGGGCTCAGCCTGGCCACAGGCTCCACCCCCAGTGACCCCTGCAACTGCATATCCTGAGCTTCTCCACCCCAACCCTACAATGGCTGACTGTCCCATGGCAGGACCCCTGCTTCGCCATGCCCCCTTGGGTCTATGTGCCATCGGCCGGGCCCCTCCCTGCCATGGTTTGGGATGTGGCTCTGAACTCTCCAACAGTTACATCCCAAAGTCTTACGTTGATGGGCGGAAACTTGACCCAACCGTGGTGCCTGGGAGGTGGGCCCAGTGGGAGGTTGTGAGGTCCTTGGAGGTGTTTTCAAAGCGGGCGCCTGCCCCTGCCGAGGGTCCCTGGAGCAGGGCTCCATCCTGGTCATCCCAGTGGAGACTGGCCTACATCAGCCAATGGGCAGCCTATGCCCAGACGCGGGAGCACAGCGGCCGCCATCCGCAGAGCCATCTCCGGATCTCTGAGCAATAAACACTTGCTCCCACATTTCTCCGCGGCCACAGTGGGCCGGCAGGGGGCATCATCGTGGCAATGGATAGCTATGGACTCTGGCTACAGTTCCCCGACTCCCTCAGGGCATTGCTTGTGGTCTTCTCCCTCCTGGGAAGCCCTCCCTGCCCCTCCTTTGACCTGTGTCCTGGGCCGTTTGCGCTGTGATTGATCACAAGCCCGCGGTTCAGTAGCATTTACTGGAGAGGTGGAAAGACACAGAGAGGCAGAGACGGAGAATCATCCAGTGATCCAGTGCCCAGGCGCCTGCGATGGCTGGAGCTGGGCGGGTGCTGAAGCCAGGAACAGGAACACCACCCAGATCTCCTACGCAGGTGGTGGCAGGAAGCCGGGGCCAGGCTCTCCAATGTGGAACTCAACAAGTGCCTTAAGGAGCTATGCCAAATGCACACCCTAAGCCCTGCTTCGAGCAGCGCCGATCTGGTCAGGCAGCCAGATCCCAACACCTGCCAAAATGCCGCTCCTTCCAGCACTACTGCGTTGAGGCTTGCATTTCCAACACATGAACTTTTGGAAGGGACAGAAATATTCAAACCACAGCAGTCTGCCTGGCCAACTCCTACGCGCCCCTCGCTGCTCAGCTCAGCTCAGTAACTGCCTCGTTCCACCCCACACCAGGGGCTGCTAGGCCACTTCTTCGTGCTGGGCCAGCCCAAAGCCAGCAGAGGATGGCCCATGTGCCTGGGCCCCTGCCATCCATGTGGGAGACCTGGATGGAGCTCCAGGCTCCTGACCTCAGCTCTGGCCATTTCAGCCCTATGGCGCTGTCGAGGCCCTGGGGCTGGAGGGCCATTGTGGCACACAGGGCCCAAGGAATTGAGAAGGGCATCACAGAGCAAGCTTAGCCTGGGGAGATTTGTCTGAGGCTCAGCCCGGCGGCCCCGGCGCCTCCTCCAGGCTCTCACCCCTGTCCTGCCTGAGCTCCCCCAGCTCTGAGTTTGCCACTTGTCCTGGGGTCACACCATGAACCACAGGCTACACAAGCCTTTGTCTTTCCATCCCCAAAGCCCACACACACACACACCACACACACACAGCTAGCCTGCCTTACCCAAGCATGCCAGTTCCTTGCTCTGAGCCCCAAGTGAGGGTCGGGGACACTGACACTGTCTGCAGACCCTGCCCACTTCCTCCCTAGCAGGTTCCAGGACCTGCTGCCTCTAACAGAGTCTCTCGGCCCCAGAACCAAGCCCACCCTTTGTGCAGCCCAGCGTGGTGTGGCCCTCTGAACTCAACTCCTCTCCCTCTCCCCCTTCCTCTCTTGGTGGCAAGTATGCTGGTCTGCTTGCAGCTTGATGGGTCTTTGACCAAATCAGGCTTTCTCCCTGCCTCAGGGCCTTTGCATCTGCTGCTCCTGCTGCTTGGAACAGTGTTCCACCAGACATCCTCATGGCCAGCTCTGCCATCTGCCTCAGGTCTTTGCTCAAAAGTCACCCTCTCAGGGAGACCCATGTTGGTCCCCATGTGGAATGCAAAGACCCTTTCACTCTCTGACATTCTTTTTAAAAAAAATGAATGACTTTGAAAGACAGAGAGAGTTTTCTTTCATCTGCTGATTCATTCATTCTCCAAATGGCCACAACAGACAGGGCTGGGCCAGGCCAAAGCCAAGAGCCAGGGACTCCATCCAGGTCTCCCACATGGGTGGCAGGGGTCCAAGTACTTGAGCCATCACCTGCTTCCTTCCAAGCTCATTAGCAGGGAGCTGGATCAGAAGCAGAGTAGCCGGGACTTGAACTGGTGCTTGGATAGGGAATGCTGGCATCGCAGGTGCAGCTTAAGCCACTGGGCCACAGAGTTGGCCCCTCTGTGGTTCTCCACCCTTCACCCACTCTGCTCGTCCCCACACTTACCACCAGCTAAGAAAGCCACGTGATCAATGACATATCTCTCCGTGGATGTGTAAGCGGCACCAGGCAGACTGCTGTCCCTGTTCTCGACCACAGTCCCCTGGTACCTGGCACATAGTGGACTTCAATACGTGATGAAGAAATGAGTTAGCATTGAGTCCATGCTATAAGGACACAGACCTCCTGCTGTGGGGTCCACGTTGAGCTCTCATCACCCCCACAAACCCTACCAGGACCTAACTCCCACCATTGTCCCACCCACCACATACCCAGCTCCCAGCGTGCCTCAGGGCCAGGGCTACCTTGCAGGTGAGCTGGCCGCCACTCAGCAAAAGCCAATTTTCTGTAGTGTGAGCCTTCAGTGGCCACTCACAGCAGCCAGGGCAGCCGTGCCCTGCCTGTCAGGGAGAGCAGAGCAGGGCAGTAGCAACGCTGACCACTAAGAGATTAACCAACCTGCCCGAGGCCCCACCTGGTGGCACGACGTGCCAGGACTGGAACCCAGTCCATCTGGCTCAGAGCAGGATTGCACACACTGTGCTGGGGCTGTGATTCCTGACGCAGTCCCACTGACTGTGGCAAGCTCATTTTCAAACTCGTGGCTCTTTCTCCAGCCCCCTGCCCTGCCCTCCACGCTCCACAAAGCCTTTTGCTGGTCACAACTTCTTCGCTTCCAGATATTTCTTTTATAATGGAAACGGAAGACTGGCAAAGCCTCCCTCCCTCACCTGCCTTTCCTTCCCTACTTCCTGGTGAGTTCTGAAAACCAACACGGCCTCTGTGTTATGTGTGTGCATGCACACACGTGCTCAGGTGCACATCCTCTGGGAGAAGATATACCTCTGCCACTCCTCATTCTCCCCTCCGGGAGCTGCCCCTCCACTCTGCAGGGCTCTGCCTCAGCTCTGATCGAGGCTGCTCGGTAGTCGCTTTGTTATGTCTGCAGGGTGCACAACCATGTGCCCCTGTCTCGACTGCAGGGAGATTCTCATCCAAGCCCATTTGGGATCAGAGCCCTTCAGTGATCACACAAATGGGATGGGAGCAGCCATCACAGGCCTCAGGCAGAGGCAGAGGAGGGTGACCTGCCTCTTCGCTGGGGGCCCCTTCCTGGCACTTTTTTTAAACTCACCTGCATGTGGGTGTAGCCAGGGGAAATCTTTAAAATATTTAGCAGCTGGTGGGCTGCAGCGCTGACCTACCCCCTCCCGCTGATTTATATTATCAATAACAATAGCTCGGGCATGGGGAATGCAACCTACATGGCTGACTCATGATGTCAGAGGCTTTCAAAGTCCTTCTGTGACTCCACCAGGAGACTGAAGATGAGGAAGCTGAAGATTAGAGGGAGAACCATCTTTCCTTCCCTCACGGTCATCACCCTACAGAGTTCTGGAATATTCCATCGCGTGATACACCGAACCCACATAATAATTCCACACTGCCCTCTCCCCCAACCCCGCGCCAGGCCATTTATAATGTTTCTGGTCTTTTTGCTGGTATCAATAATGCAGCCATGACAGTCTTTACAGCATTTAAAATCCCTTGAAGAATTCATTTTGGATAACTATATAATATTTCATACTGTCGACGAAGACATGTGTACAAGGATACTAATTGCATCGTTACTTATAAATAATAGCAAAAATGGAATGTAATTAAGCCATGCAGAAAAACTGCTCCTGAGATGAAATTGCAGAGTCAGCGTGCTCCTGGTACAGAGGGAGAACACGTACGCGTACATAAAAAAGCCAACAGAAAAACTGGGCTGAGGTCTGGCCTAATGGTTAAGACACAGATGAAAATGCCCACATCCCACATCAGAGCCCTGGGGTTCGAGTCCTGGCTCTGCTCCTGAGTCTAGCTTCTCGTTCATGCAGACCCTAGGAAGCAGCCCATGATGGCTCACCTGGATTGAGTTCCCAGCTCTTGTCTTTGGCATGGCCCAGCCCTCTCTCATTTTTTTCTCTCAAATCAAAAATGTTACCCAGGGGCTGGTGAATCCCATATGAGCGCTGTTTGTGTCTCAGCTGCTCCTCTTCCAATCCAGCTCTCTGCTATGTCCTGGGAAAGCAGTGGAAGATGACCCAAAAGCTTGGGCCCCTGCACCCACATGGGAGACCTTGAAGACACTCCTGGCTCCTGGTTTTGGCCTGGCCCAGGCCCAGCCATTTCGGCCATCTGGGGAGTGACCCAGTGGATGGAAGACTTCTCTCTCTCTCTCTCTCTCTCTCTCTCTCTGTCTTTCCTCTCTCTCTCTCTCTCTAACTGTGCCTTTCAAATAAATAAATATTTTAAAAAAGAATCAAATATTTGAATAGATGCAAAAGATAAAAATAAATTCAAAATACTAATAATGTTTATAAAAAATAAATTCAAAATACAAATAATGAAATTACAGTGCATCACCAACTTAAGTAACCCTTCATTGCCACCAGCTTTGAAGTCTTGGGACTCCCCCTCTGCTCCGAGTCCCTCCCTTTGCTGGGAGGACTTTCGGATTTGACATTCCCTTGCATCTTTTCATCTAAATGTATAGTTAGAAGCTTGTACATCTAAATGTATAGTTTTTATTATATGTTTGACCTTTAGATAAATGGGATCATATTTATATTAACTTGTTGTAGTGTGCTCTTGATATATATATATAATATTTATTTATTTAGCTTGAAAGGCAGAGAGACAGAGCTTCCACCTGCTGCTTCACTCCCCAAATGGGCACAATGGCCAGGGCTGGGCCAGGTTTCAGCCAGGCACCCAGAATTCCATCTGGGTCTTCCCCATGGGTGGCAAGGCCCCAAGTACTTGGGCCATCATCCTCTGCTGCCCTCCCAGGTGCACTAGCAGGGAGCTAGATTGGAAGAGGAGCAGCCAGGACTCGAACTGGTGCTCTGATATGGGATGTCTGTGTTGCATGCAGTGGCCTGACCCACTGCACCTCAAGGCTGCCTGGCCCATATAATGCACTATTAAGATTCCTTTGTATTAGGGTGGGTGTTGTTACAACAGTTAAGACACTGCTTGGGATGGTGGCATCCTATACTGCAGTGCTTGGATTTGCATCCTGGCTCTGAGTCTGATTCCAGCTTAATACACACCTGGGAGGCAGCAGGTGAGGCTCACAGGTCCTTGGGCCCCTGCCATGCTCGTGGAAGACCTACATGGAGTGCCTGGCTCCTGGCTTTGGCCTGGCCAGACCTGGCTGTTACAATCACTTGGGGAGTGAACCAGTGTCCCAAGTGGCAGTTTAACTCACTGAACCGCAACACCCGCCCCTAATCCCAGAATTTTAAAGAGATGGGTATAAAACCATCTTTTCTTTTGTCTTCTGGATATAAAATTTATACCAGGCCTCTCAGCTGCAAGGGACATAAAACACAACCAGACAGGCTTAAACAGAAGAATAATTTATCATCTGGAAGGTGTAAAGGCAGATCTCGCCTCAGGCACAGCTGGACTCAGGCCTCGGTCCATTTCTTTGTGTTGGCTCCACCTGCCCTTTGCCAGCTGGGGTCTTGGGCTCTGTGCCATTGGTAGAAGCCAAGTTGGTACCAAGGGGCAAAAAAATCACTTGGATGTGTAGCAAATATTTCTACTTGGCCAATGTCACTGAACACTAAAGTTGACAGCTCTCGAGGCCATAAAAAATAGCCTTTGGGACCGGTGCTGTAGCACAGCAGGTTAAGGCCACCACCTGCCGCACTGGCATCTCATACAGGCACTGGTTTGAGTCCCGACTGCTCCACTTCCAATCCAGCTCCCTGATAATGTGCCTGGGAAAGCAGCTGAAGATGACCTAGGTGCTTGATCCTTGCACACTGTGGGAGACTGAGAAGAAGCTCCTGGCTCCTCCTGGCTTTGATCTGGTGGTTAGAAGATCTCTCTTTCTCTTTCTTGCTTGCTCTGTAATTCTGACTTTCAAATAAAATAAATAAATCTTTTAAAAAAAGATTTCTGTCTCTTAAACAAACAAACAAACCAGCCCCGGCACAGCTAGATGCCTGTCTTACCACCTTCCACCCACTGAGCACAATTCTCATCCCCAGAGGTTGCAACAGACATCTCATTGCATCTCCTAGCCTGTGGGCTTGTTGGGGGTCCCTCTCGGCCAATGCCATGGCCATGGGTCCCAGAGGCTTTGATTGACATAGGCTGGATTCTCCTGCTTCACTCTCTCAGTCTCAAAGCACATGAAGGAAATTACACCCAGGGATAAAACTGGAGTATGGTTACCAAGAGAAGGGATACTGGGTGGGAGGCAAACATGACAGATTGTTTTCCTACTAAAATGGCATGAGGATGGGGTGAGGGTCCAACGGGAAAAAAGACAAGCCAAGTCTGTGGAGGGGGAACCTGTGGAGATTCTCCAACTCCCTGGGCATTTTCATTCCTGGTCTGGGGCTCCAAACTGCAGATATCTCAGATTTAAAGCACTGTCAAGTGCAGCAGGAGACACCTCTGCGAGAGATTGGTCTTGAGACAAAAGATTCACCATTTCCTGTTCTTTACCCAGAGCAGACATCGCTAATCGATCATGGCACCCTCCCACAGAGCCAGGGAGATGCCTTGCAACCTTTCTCCGCACTGCTGTCCTGGCAGACATTACCAATGGACGAGAGCAAGGATGGAAGATTCAATCTTTTTGTTCTCCTTGAACTCATCCAGTTCATCATGAGCTGGAGTAGGAACAGAGCTCCTTATTGGGGGGGGGATGCAAATTCCACAATGCCATGTGGGAAAGCAATTCCACAATGCTGGAATGAGCTTATTCCACACTGCTGAATGAGCTCCAAAGTCCCCGTGGTGGCCTTCGAGGCTGCTCAGGACCTTGTCCCTGCCTTCCTCTCCTGCACTCTCCCATCACCCTCCCTCCCTGCCCCAACCACTCTGTCTTTTCATTCCTCAAATCATGACAAGCCCAATCCCATCTCAGAACCTTTGCAGGCTCTCCCCACACGGTGGCAAAGATGTCTGCTGGAAGCGCTAGGCTAACATCCCTCCAGCTTTGTCCCCAAGCCCAGGGAAAGGAGATTTGCTCGCCTTCTGAGCCCATGCAGTGAAACTGCCCACCCAAGAATCCAGGACTCATTGTGGCATCCCAGAAGATGGGGCACTCCGGGAAGCCAGGCCTGAGTCCTGTGTGTTGCCCTTGGGGAGATGGTCAGCTTCACCCTCAGACTCACCAACTAAGAGTAGAGCACTGGATGCCCAAGGGGAAGCCACACAGCTTTGGCAGAGAGGGGAAGGGCTCAACGCTTTGCCCCAGCTGATAACACAAAGCCCACATCACTCGATTTTCACCTGGAAAGAGGAATTTGGGAGACAGGACATCTGGAAAACCCAGACCTGCCAAGGTTTGCTTTTTATTCCAGGTACCGAGATGAGTGAATTCTTCCAATCTCCCCCAGTGGTAGTCCGTCCTACCCTGTGACAAACGCTATGTCCAGAGGGGGTTGACTTGGCAAGAGATTAGGAATCCAGAGATTAGAGAATCAAAGCTTGGTTAGAATGTCAACCTTGGAAGCACACCCGAGGCCTTACAATGCCTATGCTAGAAAGAAAAGAAATCTCTCATTGTCTGGTGTTAAGCCATCCCCATGCCCTGGATAGCGAGAATTCACATCCAAGCTCCTAAAACATTCAGGCTTAGTCGTGCGTGATCAATTAGCAATGTCTGCTGTGGGCGGAGGAGTGAGGGGGAGGGTGGTGTGCCTTCTGTGTATTTGCTGACCCTAGTTACAGAGGTTTTGGACTCTACTGTGGCTGCCTGAGGCCAAAACGATCCCCTCCCTGGACCTGAGCTGTCAGCACACCAGGCTGACTTAATTAAAGTGAACAGCATTACTAAGTCATTATTTAACGAGGTAAAGAGTTTCCAGGAGTCACTGGGAGGCAGGCACCACCTCCAGGGGAACCGCTGTGCTTTCTGTCCGCTGCCCTGTGTGCACCGCGCTCTCCCTTTCATCATCTTCCCTGCTGCAAGTGTTTTCCCTGCTCGCTCTCTGATCTTGCAAAATGGGAGTGAGACATGTTTTGCTCAAGAAAATGCAGAGCATCCCAAGGAGCGTGGGCCGGCCACTGGGTATAGCCGCCATGCCAGGAAGTCGCTGTTCATCACCGCACCCGCCTGTCACCCTCCCAGCCAGCAGCCGGCAGGAGCCCTGTGATGGGCTGGAAGGCCCTCAGGGAAGCTGTAATTAAATCCCAGAAGATTGCCAACTCTCCTGCTGGTGAGGGGAGCAGAGAGTGAGGCCCAGCAGGCGTGTCCAGACAGGGCTGAGCAGAGACAATCATGCAGGACAGAGAAGCTCTGGCTGCAGTGGCCATGGGCACAGGCCCAGGGAGAGCTGGGGAAATGGTTAGTCCCAGGGACTGCGTAGCCAGATGAAAGCAGGTCATTTCTGGCCAGGGCCAGGAAATGTTTACATTCTGTTGCATGGAAAGAAAGAGCCTGGGGTCTTGCTCATGCTAAAATTCTGTGACCTGCCAGTCCACCTGGCAAACAAATATTTGCTGAGGCCAGAACCGGTCTTCAGATCATAAATCCAATGCTGTCACTCCCTGGTTCCCAGCTCAGGCCTGACTGTCAGCTGACGGGCACCTGTGTGGCAATGTTGAAATGCTCACTCCCGGGCTGGTACTGTGGTGCAACGGGTTAAAGCCATGATCTGAAGTGCCAGCATCCCATATGGGAGCTGGTTCTAGTCTCGGCTGCTCCTCTTCCCATCCAACTCTCTGCTGTGGCCTGAGAAAGCAGTGGAAGATGGCCCAAGTCCTTAGGCCCCTGCACCTGCATGGGAGACCCGGAAGAAGCTTCTGGCTCCTGGCTTCAGATCGGTGCAGCTCCAGCCATTGCAGCCATCTGGGGAGTGAACCAATGGATGGAAGACCTCTCTCTCTGCCTCTCTTCTTTCTGTGTAACTCTGTCTTTCAAATAAATAAATCTTAAAAAAAACTCACTCCTACACTCGTTCTTACTGGCAAGTAGCTGCTACCTTGAACACCCCAGCCCCAGCTCCCCAGCTTTCCAACACCTTTGGATTTCCCACCCAGGGCTTGGTTCAGCACCATGGCCAGCACCCATGGGCTGGATGCCGCCTATGTGTTGTTACAGACTGTGAAGAACACCCTTACCATTTTTTAAAGTTCACATGCATATCTTTTTAAAACATCTCCCCTACTAACTTTCCCAGCCTCATTTCTCACAAGACAAACACCACGAACCCTAGATACATGAATTTTCCTCTGTTTCCCAAAGGAGATTTCCCTCTGCCTCGTGTTTCCTGCAAAACTCCTACTCAGCCTTCAACAGCCTTCCCAGTGGTACGCTGGTTCACATAACTGGGCTTCCTGATTTACCAGGTAAACTCTTGACGGCTTGGATACTGCTCTGTGTAGAATAAGATCCCTGTCTGGGTTTCTGTTCCAAGTCTAAGCTGAATGATATGTCTTAGGCTGTAGCTTCCTCCCAAGATGAGGACTCTGCCTTGACTGTACCCGTCACCTACTACTTTGGACAACAGCAAGAGACAGGGAGATAGACTAAGGCAATACCTCTCATGATTTCTAAAAACTCAAGCCTACGCCCCCCCCCCCCAAAGAGACCACCGGGGGAGGTTTTCTAACCTTCCCAGCCTTCACCAATCTAATCAGTCCTCCAATCAGCTGTGTAGATGAACAGAACATGATGAACAAATTCATTGACATTTCACTGACTTACTCTTGCGACCAGGCCCATGTGCCTCTCCTTATCCATCACCCCATCCCTCCTGCCTCAAAGATGACTTGTTTCTCTCTCCTCCATTCTATGCTAATTCTTCCCTCTCTCTCGTGGCCACAAGAATGTCAAGACTACAGATCCCCCCTTCATCATACTTGCATTTCCAAGTATCTTGCTGCCCAAGGCATTCGTCTCATTCCATTGATCCAAAAACTCTATTTATCCCAACAAAACATCACTACAAAATATTTCCAAACATGTATGGCCACATAATTCTATCTTGCCTTCAGCTACCCATAATCAAATACATTTTAGAGACTCACTACTTAACCTAATAAGTTTCCCTACTCAATTATAATAGATCACCCCCCAGAATCGATTGTACTGATCACCTCTGTGAAAGATGGGGCCTTTCTGGTAGAGATGCTGACCTGGATTCCCAGTTCCTGTGGCTCCTTCACCTCTCTCTTTTTCTTTTTGTTCACTCTGTATCCTTCTTTCTCCTAAGAGCCAAGATTTCAGTACCGTTCTCTGGACTGCTCCCCCATAGCGAGCGCCCCAGGGTTGGCATCCAAGGATGCTCCTCACCAGCTTCTGCCCCAACAAATACAGGCAGAGGCAACCACCTGATGTGGGTGCTCAGGACCCCCTCCTTCCTCCCTCCACCTCTCCACAACTGCTTCAACCTAACGTCATTTAGACATCTAATGGCAGAAATGGAATTGACAAAATGAAACAGCATCGAGTGGCACCAGTGGATGGAAGACCTCTCTGTCTCTCTCTCTTTCTGTATTTCTGCCTTTCAAATAAAATGAAAATAAATAAATACTTGTAAAATAAAGTTTATTTTCTTCTGATTTTTATTTGCATGCTTTTAAGAAAAGATGTATTTATTTGGAAGACAGAATTACAGAGAGGTGAGAGTGAGAGATGGAGAAGAGAAAGAGAGAGAGAGAGAGAGAGAGAGAGAGAGAGAGAGAGAGGTCTTGCATCCAATGGTTCACTCTCCAAATGGCTGCAATGGCTGGAGCTGTGCCGATCTGAAGCCAAGAGCCAGGAACTCCTTGGAAGGAAAACATCTCTGGGGTTGATGAATTTAGCAGTTCAGCAATATCATCACAGATAAGGACCTTTCTATATTTGTGCTCTGTGTCCCGAGGGTGATGGATGGTGGTTGTTCTTGGCATTGACCCTGACCGTGGTAATAAGACTGCAGCCATGCAGGCTGCAGTAGGAGAGGCTGATGTGCAAGTCTTGAGAGTAAAGAGCTTTCCATGGTCTCCCAGCTGAACTTGGCCCCACATCTTCCTTCTAAACCAACCACAGTCAAGGGCACAGAGTAACAATGCGGACTTGGAACAATCAGGATTCATCCCTGGGCTGGGGATGTGGGGTCACCTTCCCTGAGAGAGGAGAGCTGGACAAAACCAAATTTCTTCTGCAGGAGAGGGAAGATATGGGGGCAGAGGGATGGCAAACAGCGCCACTCTTTCCTATTGTGAACGTTTTGCTTGTCTCCAACCTGAAGGAGCAATTGATGCTGAGCAAAGGAATGAAAATGCTTCGGGGAGATGGTGTGTGATCTGGGCTTTCGAAGACGTATCAATGCCAGCAGTGGGAGGGGCCTCACTTGAGGCTGAAGTTCTAGGGTGAGTAGAGTCACGAAGATGGGAACTGTGGGGCACATCCCAGGGAGAACGAGGTGACAGGCTGTGGAAGGGACAGGCGGGTGGAAGGTGAGGGTAGATTTCGGGGTCAGTCTGGGGGAAGGGTCTAACTGCCTACTGGAGGAGGCTGGACCCAGAACAGTGGGGGCCACAAGCAGCCAGAGAGGGATCTCAGACACGAGCTTGGCAGGTACGAGGGTTCTCAGCTGGGAAGAGGTGGCTGAAGGGAGACAGCTTGGGACAAGCATGGATGCCTCAATGGTGGGGGGCCGTGGGCTCACCCCACAGTGATGTTCATGGCAAGGAGCTGACAGCTTCCACTCATGAAGAAAGGTGGGCCCCACGGGTCAGGTAGGGGAGTTCATTTCAAGACAGCAGCAGGAAGGCAGGAGGTGACAAAGGGGACGATGGCCTCACCACCAAGCCAGCAAGCAAGAGAAGCAAGAAGACGTATCAGGAACAGGGCTCTGCCTTGGGCGAGCACAGGGCCCTGGCTTTCCAGGCAAGCTGCCAGCCCCTTGCACAGTGACAGCAGAGAGCAGCTTAGGAGACTCAGAGAAAATCGCATTTATGTGACAACAGAGGGGACAGGCAGATGTGAGCCGAGGGAAGCCGTGTGCGTGCTGAGGCTGGGGAGGTGCACTCCGAGGAAGTTTGTCCACGTTCACCAACGTGGAGCTGACAACGCCACCCTGCAGAAGTAACTGTCCCCGTGAATACACGAGAGCAGAGAGCAGTGGCAAAGTGTCACGGGCAGCTGCAAGAGCCATTAAGAAGCTCATGGAAAAAGTGCATAATGAAAATATATATATATGCGTGGACTTCAATTTTTTGTACCAAAGTAAACTTATCTTTTCATCCCACGTTTTTTCCTGTGAACTTTTGGAGCACCCTACTTTCTCCAAGGAAAGGCACTGAACACAGGATGCGGCCCGGGGCAGCCACGTCTGCAGTGTCCCACAGCCACATGGCCACAGGCTGGCCAGGGCCCTGGCTCTAGAGAGTGAAGGATTGGTTCTCTTCCCCGATAGAGTGTGTTAAGCACCTGCTGTGTGCCAGGCACTGGGCTGGGCACGGGGACGACCCTCCTTTACAGCGGAAGAAATTTGGGCTCAGATGGGTTCAGGGTGTGAGTCCAACACCCAGGTTCTGCTCCTGTCCACAGAGCCCCCTCCCCGGCCCACACTTGCTTCACCTTTGCTCATGCACATGACTGCAGGTGCCTCCTACCGGGGGTCCCAGGCCCACAGTCTGCTTTCCATGCTGCAGCCACAAGGATCTTTTTAAAAAGCAGTCTGACTTTGTCACCTGGCATTTGAACCCTTCAAGGCTTCCCTTTGCTATTTAGGGGAGGGGGAGCAAGCACTCGCTCCCTCCCCCCGACTCCACCAGCTTTTGCCAAGCCACACACGCACAAAGTCGCCTCTCCCACGTGCTGACCTGGCCTTTCCTAGCCTCTCAGCCCCTCCCAAGGGCCCACAGCCCAGTTAAAAGAAAAACAAAATCCTTGTAAGTGGAGTGAAAGTAAAACCAAGCCCTGGCTCAGCCTCTCCCGGGTCCGCCTCGCATTGGGCAGAGGCCTCTCACTGGACACTGCTCTGCCAAGTGCCAGCTTCCTGCTGACACTGGGACCCCCATGGTGGCCACACAGTGGGCGGGAAGGTCACAGGGTCATCACGCAGGCCCCCATCTGCGGCTGCCAAGGAGCAGGGAAGTTAACCCGAGGGCTTGGAGGCCCAGTATGAAGCCACATTACGCCGTGAGCCGTCCTGGTCCCCAGCCCAGCGGGATGGACGCCAGCTCAGAGGCTAAGAGCCTGTGTTTCTTAGTTCTCCCCCTTAGAAATAGGGAGGCTGAGAAAGGACACAGGTGTGGGGGCCCAGGAGGGCAGCGGGGCTCAGCCCTGGCCACAGCAGCGGCTCCCAGGCAGCTTTTACACACCCATGCCGCTCGGGTCCTGCTTCACATGCACGGCATCCCATTTGGGCGCCAGTTCGAGAACGGGCTGCTCCACTTCCAATCCAGCTCCCTGCTGTGGCCTGGGAAAGCAGTGGAGGATGGCCCAGGTCTTTGGGCCCCTGCACCCACATGGGAGACCTGGAAGAGGTTCCTCCACCCAGGTGGTTCCAACCACCTGCCTCTGTTACCACCTGCATTCTGACCAGCACTGGCCTTGTTCAGCATCCACCCAGTGGGTTCTAACCGGCAGTCAGGACTCAGGACCCTTGCACTAACGGACACACAGGCTCCTCAGAGGTGACAGCGCAGAGGGAACTCAGCCTGCGGGGTGGGCTCACTCCACCCGCTACCCCTTCTTCTGCCTGGTTTTCCTTGGGGGAATCACCCCTTCCACACCCTCAGTCCCTGTGGGTCCGGCCTGGGTCACATGACTCAGACTTGGCCAATTGGAGTTTTCCATCTCCCAAATGACTGTAACTAATTCGGGAAGGGCATGCTGCCTCCTTATGGCCCTGGGTTTCTGGGTTTCTCTGAGAAAAGCTCTTTCCTCGAGGAATGGACCCCAAGCCCCCCATCCCCACCCGCACACACAATCCTTCTACCCCTAGGGAAAGTGTCTCTGAGAAGGAAGTCATAACAGGAACCTCAAAGCCAAGTGCTGAAAGGAGACAGATTCCAGGGATGTCATTTGAGTTCCTGGATCCAGCCATGCCTGAAGGCTGCATTCAGTGACCTGAGCCCTCAAATTCCCTTTTCCCCTTCAGTTGTGTTTCTGCTTGGTGTGGTTTTTAAAGGCCTCGGCAGAGCCAGGTGTTACCATGACGCTTGCTCCATGGTGAGCCTGGTGAGAGGAACACATGTGAGGTGGGTGGGCCAGATTCTAGCTCAGGCAGCCCAGCATAACTGGTGCAGAGGAATGGGCGGGAGGGACCCCCACCTCTGGGCCCTCCTCCACAGCACCCCTTCCTCACCTGCTCACGGGGGTCTCCTAAAGCTCATATCATATCCAGAAAAGACCCCTGTGGCAGCCAAGCCATGCATAGCTGTGCTGCCCCCTGCATGCACTACGTAGGGGTACCCCACTCTGTGTGTACGCCAGAGTCCAGGACCTCTGAGAGCGAGCAGTGTCCTCACACTTGGAACCCTCGGGTCTTCAACCTGGTCCCCGTCTGCTCCCAGCAGCTCAGTGACTTGGGGCAGGTCCCATAACCCTTCTGAGCCGCCCCTCCCTCACCTACACACAGTGATCATGTCACAGAGTGCCTACTGAGTGTCAGGCACTGCCCTCCTGGGATTGGTCCCCCATGGGTCTAATTCCTTGGGGTCTTTACTCAAACAACACCTTCTCAGGGAGGCCTTCCTGGACTGCCCAGTTTACAACTTCAACCCCTCTGCTTCCTTCCATCCACCAGCACACCTTTGTAGACCTACTCTGCATGTTTCATGTCTATTTGCTATCTGCATTGCATTGCAATATGAGCTCCAAGAAGACAGTCTATTTTTCTTTTATTCACTGTCAGATCTGTGCTTTCCAGTACAGTGCCCAGCACACAGTAGTTGCTCAAGAAAAGCGTGTTGACACAGTGAATGGACACAACCCTCCCAAGCAGCTAGTCTGCCAATCGTCCCCAAGGTAACGCCATCATCTCTGAGAATTTGATGAGTGGCAGGTCCTGAGCACATAGTAGGCCCTCAGCTAATGGGGTTCAGAAATGTTCTTTCCTTGATTTGCAGAAGAACCAGCAAAAGAAAAAGAGTCTGGGGTGCCTGTTGTCTATCTCTCCAGGACATCCACAATAAAGCAGAAAGCACTGCCCCTCTGCATCCAAGGGTTGTGTGCATCTGTGGAGCCAACCAACCTCACGTTGAAAATAGAAAGGACACGTGGCGGCCATTAGGGGAGTGAACCAGCGGAAGGAAGACCTTTCTCTCTGTCTCTCTCTCTGTCTATAACTCTACCTGTCAAAAAATCAATAAAAGAAAGAAAATAGAAAGGACAACCTGTGATGCTGGCATCCCATATGGGCGCCGATTCAAGTCCCAGCTGCTCCACTTCCAATCCAGCTCCCTACTAAGGCACCTGGGAAGGCAGCAGAAGATGGCCCAAGTGGTTGGGCACCTGCTTCCTGCGTGGGAGGCCCCGGTGAGTTCTTGGCTCCTGGCTTTAGCCTAGCTCAGAACCAGCCATTGCAGCGATATGGGGAGTGAACCATCAAATAGAAGATTTTTCTCTTGGGGCTGACAATGTGGCGTAGTAGGTTAATCCTCCACCTGTGGTGCTGGTATCCCACATAGCACCGGTTCTAGTCCCAGCTGCTCCACTTCTGATCCAGCTCTCTTCTATGGCCTGGGAAAACAGTAGAAGATGGCCCAAGTTTTTGGGTCCTTGCACCTATGTCGGAAATCTGGAGGAAGCTCCTGGCTCCTGGCTTTGGATCACTGCAGCTCCAGCCGTTGTGGTCATTTGCGGAGTGAACCAGCAGATGGAAGACTTTTCTCTCTGTCTGTAACTCTACCTCTCAAATAAATGAATAAAAAATCTTAAAAAAAGATCTCTCTAACTCTGCCTTTCAAATAAATGAAAAAAAACCTCAAACAGAATATTCAGAAATAAACTTTGTGACTGTATTGACCATATCTATACATTTCATCGTGTCGTTACTAAACAATACCGTAGAACAATGGTTTACATTGTCTAGGTGTTCTGAGTAATCCAGAGATGATTTAAAGGATACAGAAAATTCTACACAAACATTTTGCCATTTTGTGTCAGGCACGCGAGCACTGTGGACTGGGGTGGGACTGAGGATCCGACCCCCGTGGAGGCCCAGGCACGACTCTGATTTGACAACTGCTTCTCCACTCAGGTTCTCCCTGGAGCCAATCAAGGCAACAACTTGTTTCCCATCTCAGCGCTGCTAATTAAAGTTAAAAAAATGAACGCCTGGGACAGGGCAGGTGCCCCTGGCTTCTTCCCGGCTGAAATCTCCCTCCTGGGTCCACAGATGCCCTGCTCCGCCCTCCTGCCCACTGCCTCCAATGCGGCCTCCACGCTGCCGGCTCCTGTTCCGGCCCCCACCCCCTCACCCTACAAACCCCCAGCCCCTGGCAAGAGACAGTTTCCAGAAGCGGAAACTTGGTGAAGAGACACTCAGATGCGCTACTCATCAGAAAATGCAAATGAAGGCGGTGCGGGACTGCGCAGGGCTCCACAATGATTACACAGGCCGGCCTGGGTAAAGCAGGCTGACTCCCACCGCTGGTCCACACCTGGGGAGGCACGGGCGTGACCTGGGCACGTGGAGCATCTCCTGCCGCCCTGTTCTCACAAGGGTCGTCTAGGAGGACAGCCCAGAGGAGGCGCTTTTCAGCAGCATTTGTACAGACAGGGAGTTGGTCACAGCCTCAGTGTCCACGGCTTAGAGGACAAGCTCAGGCCGAGGCGCCCAGCAGGCATTGGGTTAGGTGCAGACACAGCTGTACGGTGGATCTCAAGCGCTCGATGGAACACTACCAAAGCAGGAGACCCAGGGCTGGATGACCCTGCAGCAGAATTTATTTATTTGAAAGGCAGTTACCGGAGAGAGAGAAACAGAGGCAGAGAGAGAGAGACAGAGAGAGAGAGAGAGAGAGAGAGAGAGATCTTCCACCTGCTGGTCCACTCCCCAAATGACCACAATGGCCAGGGCTGGGCCAGGTGGAAGCCAGGAGCCTGGAACTCCACCCAGAACTCCCACGTGGGTGGCAGGGACCCAACGACTGGGGCCATCCTCTGATGCTTTCCCAGGTGCTCGAGCAGGGAGCTGGATTGGAAGTGGAGCAGCTGAGGCTCAGGACTAGAACAAGCGCCCCAGTGGGATGCTGGTGTCACAGGTGGCAGCACCTTTACTTGCTGAGCCACAATGCTGGCCCCCGACAGCAATTTTTTTTTAGAATTAGGAGCACATGGTAGCCAGCATTTGGCTCAGCAGGTGAAGTCTGCCTTGCAACACCAGCATCCCATACAGACACCTGTTCCATTCCTGGCTGCTCCACTTCCAAACCAACTCCCAGCTAATGCACTTGGGAAAGCAGTAGAAGATGAGCCAAGTGCCTGGACCCATGTGGGAGACCCAGAAGAAGCTCCTGGCTCCTGGCTTCAGCTCGGCTCAGTCCTGGTTGTTGCAGCCACTTGGGGATTGACCCAGCAGATAGAAGATGCGTGTGTGTGTGCCTCTCTCTCTCTCTCTCTCTCTCTCTCTCTCTCTCTCTCTCTCTCTCTCTCTCCTTTAAATAAATAAACAAATCTTTAAAAAACACACTAGGAGCAAACACTGAAATAATGATTGAAAATAATGATTGAAAGTATGGTATGGCAAATACACACATAACCTAGCAACACAAGTATTTTTTTTGTCGTCACGTGCTCTGCATCATGGCACATGCTGTGTTTGAAACCTGATGGTGTGTTGACACCAGCGTCATCACACACATGAGTCCCCCAAGGATGACCTCGATTTCTTCCCAGGGCAGTGTTTGCTAGGACCTCCCTCCCTACTTCCCACCAGGCCCTTACTCTGAAAGGTCCCCACACCTGCCAACATCGCCACACTGCGGACCCTGCCTCCACCACCTCCCAGTGTAGCAACGCCTCTACTGCCTGTTTGAGACAGGCTCAGGAATGGGTTAAGGCCCTGCAGCAGCTAAGCACAGGCTCTGCAGGGCCCCCTGGGTCTGCTAGGGGTTCCACCCAGGTTCTGCCCAGTGGGAGGATGAAGGACACAGTGGCGTGGCGCTGAACTGAATCGCCGTCACCATCCCAGCCCATTTCTGTGTCCGCTTCAGCCCCCTAAGAGCGGGACAGCAGGAGACAATGAGGCAGCAGAAGGCACCACCATCCTGGCATAGCCACTCTCCCTCCCACGTGCCAGGGCCACGCCCCCTCCTGTCACCTCATTCCAAGTACTGACTCCCAGGGTAGGAGGGTCTCAAGGGGTAGGAAGGGAGGGTAGCCTCTAGAAGAAAGTGATGGCCATCACTGTCAAGGACCCGAGAAGGTTCTGGAAGTGGACTGGCAGTCAAGGAAAGCCAGAGCAGAGTGCATCATGCTGGGGCTTGGGTTCTGGCTCTGGCGTGCACCAGCCCTGGCAGTGACTCCCGACTTGGGTCCCCTCACAGCGGCACGAGTGTGGACAATGCACTTGGTTAGCCACTGCCAGCCTCAGCGTTCCCTATCTGCAAAATGGGAACACGCTAGCACCTCCATCCTGGGGCTGCTGGGAGGATTCAGGGAGACAATGAAATGGCCCACACAGGGCATGTGGCTCAGGGTCGAGGTTCCACGATGCGTGGTTCAGCACCTACTGGGTGCCAGGTATGGTGCTGGGGTTTGGCCTGCAACCAGGCAGGGAAGGCAGTGCCCCCTGGAGCTCAAGTTCATGCGAAGAGAACAAGACAGAAACCAGGTGCGTGAGGGCCAGGCCCTAGGAAGAGTACCAGGAAGTACACAGTTGGTGCTCAATAAATACTTGCTGTGCCCACAGCTAAGAGAAAGAACTGGAAGCTGAAATAGGTAAACACCCCAAAATAAGACTAGTTTGGGAATGTGCAGGAGGTGGTTTTAGACAGGATGGCTGGGGAGAGTTGTCCAAGGAGATGACATTGACATGACCTTGAGGGCGGGAAGGGGCCCCTTGCGGGAGGCCTGGGTACAAACAAGAGCTGGAGGAGCCCATCCCATCAGTGAATGGCTCCACCAGTGTTGGAATGGCCGCTGAGAACACTTTGGAAACAGCTTGCCCAGCCCACCTGCCCCAGCAGGTCACACGAAGTCAGGAGTCAGGAACTCCATCCAGGTCTCCCTGGTGGGGGGCAGGGACCCAACCACTGGAGCCATCACCCACTGCCTGCCAGGGTCTGCAGAGCAGGAAGCTGGAGCTGGGACTTGAACCCATGCCCTCCAACATGGGATGTGGGCGTCCTAACCAGCATCTTAACCACTAAGCCAAGCACCCCTACCCAGTCGTCCTCTGTCTACTAAACCAGTGCAGGCTCCACCCATCACTGCCCCCCTGGCCACACCCCCATCTTAACGAAACTGTCCAGGTCTGGCAAGCAGCTCTCTGCACCATGTGATCCTACCTCCTGCCTCAGCTCATTGGACCTAAGCTGTTTCCAGCCTCAAGCTCAACCAATCAGGCTCTCCTGCCTTGGGTTTTTAGAAATGAGACCTAAGACTAAGTTAGTAGGGAGTACTGCAGAGCTAAGTTTGGGGTGGATGACCACAGGGCTATGGTGATCATCTGAGGTTGTCACAGATAAAGGATGAAGCCACTGTGCAGAGTGGAGGTGACGGTAAGGCAGGCCCCTACTCGACTTGAAGTCCAGCCTTCAAGCATGCCTCATCTGGGCCCTGGGCCAATCCCCTGTGCCCTCTCACAGCCCCCTTTGCACCTGAGCTAGTCCCAGCAGGCTCCTGGCCCTGGCAGCCAATCTTCCTCTCTAAAATCCCCACCAACTCCCCAATCCGATGACGACACCAAGGATGTAGGAAGTGCTCCGCGGGTCACTGTCCCAGTCTGGCTCCCTCGGGAATGACCCGGAAGTGAATGGTTGCCTCCTTTCCCCAGTACCAAGGGAGAGGTCTCCTGGGAGGGGACAGGGTCAGGGAAGACTGTTGACTTCCCAGGAATCCAGAGTCCCAGGCTCCCCAAAGGTTTGCATTGAGGCCAGCATCCATCAGCACACCAGCTGGGGTCCTGGGAGAGACGGAAGTGGATACCCCCATGGAGAAGGAGGTTTCAGGGGCTGCACAGGCAGGATGACGGGGTGAACACCAGAGAGTGGCAAAGCCATCAGGAGCCTACCAGGAGGGGTGGGCATGTGCTGCAGGGGCTGAGCCCGCAAACACTGCCGGGGGAGCAAGAAAGAGCTCTTCCCTTCTATTCAGGACATGGATGACAAAGCAAGGACGAACAGGCTGCCGCGAGCCCGGGGTGCGACGTCAAGAGCATGACAGGGAGGGGGCAGACATTCCCCCTCCGCTGCTTTGTTTCTGACTTCCGACTCCTCTGGCAAGAAAGAGAATAATTTAAAAGGAAAAGGGCACAGGGAGCCCTGTTAAGGTGCAGCCAAAGTTCAAACAGAAGTCAGGGCTCTGAACAGGTTTGCATCCAGTCCCTCCCCAAGCAGGAACACTCAGACCGGGGCCCTGGGACCCTGCACAGGGGATGGATGGGGCCTCTGTTGATGTGGTCAGGACTTCTGGAGACCAACAAGGAGCCGGTAGATTTCCAGCTCCAATTTGCAAGGGAGCATTTCAATTTCCAAAAGAGAGAGAAGCCGGAAGCTGCCACCCTGGCAGTGGCAGAGTCCACAGCTGAGATGCTGGGGTTGACCACGCTGGGACCGAGGCTGAGACCTGCACTGAGGTTTTACCCCATCTGTATTCATGGCTGCCTGGGAAGACGGTGCAGGGGGAAGAGGAAGGGCAGCTCAGGCCATGAGGAACAGGATGCCTGAGTTGCAGGAGTCTGGTCTTTCAAGTTCAAAGCTGGCCTAGAGAACACTGAGAAAAAGAAATGAAGGTGTGGGTGACTTCCCCCCAACACACCCCCTACTACACAAAGTTCCCCCGGCCCCGGGGAAAGAGGACAGGAAACCGGGGAGTATGACAGACTCTGTGCACCACCAAATCCACCTCTTTTTCCTTGTGCACACACAATGGAACTACATTTCCCAGCAGCCCCTGTGGTTGAGCGTAGTCATGTGACCGAGTTCTGGCCAATGGAATGGGTCATATAAAGCCTGGCCCGTAGGGACCTTCTTGCCATCCTCTACTAGTTCTGCTTCCCCAACCACTGGCTGAATGGCGAAGACTCCATGACCCAGGAGAGGTGAAGCCAGCAAAGGGAAGGAGCCAAGGCTCTGAGTGAACAGGACTCCACGCGAGCTGCAAGTCCACTTTACCATACAGAAACCCGGAGATTTGGGGGCGTGCTTGTTATAGCAGCTAATGCTCCTAATATGAGGGTAAACAAAGAAACTAGAGACGCTGGAGTGGACAAGGGCCACCACACCCTCCTCCCAAACACACCTGTGTCCACACTGTGTGCACACGTCCTAGCCTTCCTGTAAGAGAACAGACTAGGGCATGGTCAAGCAGAGAGGATTACCCCGCCTCCCAGGGAGAGCAACATGACTCCCGGTTCAGCCTGCACCCAGTGCAGGGCAGGGGCAAACGAGTGTTTTTAGTAGGTGTCCAGACAAATGGACCTGGAACAGCCTCAGTGTGTTTGTTACAAGGCCAAGTGTGGGGTTGATGCAGCTGGAGAATTAACGGAACTAATGAGGCTTGGAGGTCTTGTTTAGAGGGCTTAGTAGGACCTTCTCAGATCAATTCATTTATCCTCAGTACCTGATGTGTGAAAGGAACTCAACAGGTGCTTACTGGATGGATGGATGGATGGATGGATGGATGGATGATGGATGGATGGTTGGATGGATGGATGTATGGATGAATGGATGATGGATGGATGGGTAGATGGTTGGATGGATGGATGGATGAGGGATGGATGGTTGGATGGATGGATGGGTGGATGAATGGAAGGATGGATGAATGGATAGATGGATGGATGTATGGGTGGATGGGTGGATGGTTGGATGGATGGATGAGTGGATGAATGGAAGGATGGATGAATGGATGGCTGGTGGATGGATGATGGATGGATGGATGAACAGATAGGTGGATAGGTGGATTAATGGATGGTTGGATGTTTGTATGGATAGATGGATGCTGGGTGGGTGGATGGATGGATAGGTGGGTGGAGGAGCAGATACAGGAGTGGACAGACAGATGAATGGATAAATGGATAGAGAGGTACATGGATGAGTGAATTAAAAAGCTTTGGGTGTTCCCATGCTTTGTTTTTCCAGGTGTAAGACATATTTTCTGTACTGAAAATATAATAATGAACAAAGTAATTATAGTCACTTGTTTGCATTACCACCATGAAGCCCCTATACAACCCTAGCAGGTAGATGCTGTTTTTATATTACAGATAAGTAAACTGAGGTTCAACAAGATTTAAATCATTTTTTCCAAATCACACAGCTGAAGGGTGGAGAAGGTGGGATTTGAACCCAAGCAGTCTGGTGTCAGAGTCCTATTGCCTCAGCCCTAGGGACACGTCTTAACTGGATGCATTCACACACAACCATGCACACACAGGTGCACACACACAGGTTCAGATATCCAGTTCTCTTGGCACGAGGCATATCTGGGCCCGTGTGTCTGCAGTGCAACAGCTGGCTGCAGCTATGCAGCAAGTGATCCTCCAGATGGGGGCAGGAACACTCCCGGTGAGCTCCAGCGTTTACTGAGCACCCACGCATACAGCCCTGATTAAATCCCAGACCCACACACCCACTTTCCCCATCCAGGCTTTCAACCTGTGTCTTGGAGATGCCTCACTGGTGTGCCTTGGAAGCAGCCCCTTGGATCTTCAACTGTGGGTCCAATTAATGAGGAGCAGGAACCCAGAATTTAGGGAGATGTTCATGAAAACCAGTGGATATGTGTAGAGCCAGGGCCAGTCCTGCCTTGGGTCTTGGCAGGGCCTGCAGTTGGGGGTCCCCGGCACTCTCCTGGAAAGCGGGCAGCAAATAGTAACCAGAGCAGGGATGGACCAGGCAGGACTGACCTCAGTATGTCTACCAGGCTCTTGCTGTAACCGATGCTCAGAACATAAACAAAACTACCGATGTTCATGAACTTGGGATGGGGAAAGTTTGCTTAAATGGGACAGACAAAGCACCAATCCTAAAGAAAAGCGTGGATATATTTAGCAGTTTTAAAATTAAGAATTTCTTTGGGCCCTTACCTTAGACCATATGCAGAAAAATTAACCCAAAATGGATCAAAGACCAAAATGTAAAAGCTAAAACACAGAAGAAAACAGAGGAAGAAGGCTTCATGAAGTTGGATTTGGCATTGATTTCTTGGATACGAAACTAAAAGCACAGGCAACAAAAGAAAAAGAGATAAATGGGATTAAAAAATTAAAATTAAAACAAGCATCAAAGAACACTTAAGAGAACGAAAAGGAAACCCACAGAATGGGAGAAAATATTTGAAAATCAGATCTCTGATGAGAGGTTAATATCTAGAATACATAAAGAACTTCTCTTATAACTCAACAACAACAAAAAACAAAAACAACAAACAAGAACAACAACAAAAAAACAACAGCGGGGCCAGTGCTGTATTATAGAGGGTAAAGCTGCCGCCTGCAGTGCCAGCATCCCAAATGGGTGCTGGCTCAAGTCCCAGCTGTTCCATTTCTGATCCAGCTCTCTGCTGTGGCCTGGGGAAGCAGTGGAAGATGGCCCAAATGCTTGGGCCCCTGCACCCATGTGGCAGACCCGGAAGAAGCTCCTGACTCCTGGCTTCGGATCAGTGCAGCTCTGGCCATTGCGGCCATCTTGTGAAGCAGCAGATGGAAGACCTTTCTTTCTCTGTCTCTCTCCCCCTCTGTCTGTTACTCTCAAATAATCTGGAAGGAAGGAAGGAAGGAAGGAAGGAAGGAAGGAAGGAAGGAAGGAAGGAAGGAAGGAAAGGAGAAAGAAAAAGTTCTACAGATGACGGTAATGGTGGCCATGCAGAATGTGAGTGGATTTCATGCCATAGAACTGGACACATGAGAATGGCTAAAATGGTAAATGTCCTACTATGTCTATTTCACTACAATGAAATAACACAGAACTTCCACTCATCAAAAGACATCAGAGCGAAGTCTTGAGATATCTCTGTAATTCATAAAAGCAACAGAGGAGTACAGTAGTAGAGACTCCCAGAGATCAATCAGAGAAAGGTGGTCTCATGGAAACGTGGGCCCTTCCAGCCAGAGAAGCTCCCAAAAGTCACAAACATCTAAAGAGCCCCCAGTCTCATCTATGTCAGAGAAATGCAGGCTGAAACCCAGGAGACGTCACTTTTCAATGTCCAGATGGGAAAAATGTATAAATCTGATAATGCCAAGGATAGAAGGATACAAGTTTTCTTTAAAAAATTATTTTTATTTATTTTGAAGAGAGAGACAGACCTTACATATGCTGGTTCACTCTCCAAATGGCTGCAAAGGCTGAGGCTGGACCAGACCTAATCCAGGAGCCTTGAACTCCATCCGGGTTTCCCACATGGGTGCAGGAGCCCAAGCATTTGGGCCATCCTCCGCTGCCTTTCCAGGCACATTAGCAGGGAGCTGGATCAGAAGTGGAGCAGCCGGGACTCGAACCTGCACTCCAATATGGGATGCGGGTGTCAGAAGCAGCAGCTTAAATGGCTGCACCTCAACGCCAGCCCTGAGAGATGGAGATTTCCACAGCCCACTTGTGGGGGAGTACACCTATAGCCCACTTTAGTAAATGGCATGGCTTCACTTGGAGAGGTTCAAGACAGCAAAAGGAAAGTGGGTACTCCCCGCCCCTGGGTAAACACCAGACCAAGCTGGGGCACACAGCAGCATCACCCAGAAGGCCTGCTCCACACAAATCCCCAGGCTGCAGTGTCCAGCTCAGGAGGTCCCTGGTGGGGCCCGGGGACTTGCATTTCTAACACCCTCCCAAGTGATGCTTACGGGGACGACACTTGCACCAGGAGGTTTATTCCTAATGAAAACGGAAAACGACTCAATTACCCACTGAGTGCAGTGACCCATCAGAAGGTGGTGCTCTCACACCACGGAATATTGCACAGCAATGAAAGTGAGCGAGCCAGGGGCAACAGGCTGTGGGGTCAGATGCATGAAAGTGCACGCATCACCCTGAGGCACAGCGTTCAGAAACGGGCCGATCTGGAGGGCTTAGGCTGGGGGGCTTGGTGATAAAACTATGAAGCAGGGTCAGCTAATTTTTTCTGCAAAGAGCCAGCGGAGTAAACATTTTGTGTTGTGCAGACCAGACGGTTTCCATGGTAATGGCAGGACTCTCCCATTGCAGCACAGACGTGGCCAGCCCGGTGCCTAAAGGAACCGGCGTGTCTGTGTTCCAATAAAACTTTATTGACAAAAGAGGCAATGGGTCATAGTTGGCTGACCCCTGGCAATGATGATTCCTCTTCCAGGGGAGAGTTGAATAATAGCCAGCGAGGAGCTCCCGGAGAATTCTGGGAGATCAGCAACGACCTATTTCCTGACCTCACCCACAACAGTTTTATTTACAGAAATTCTGTAAGTTGTATATGTATATTTTATGTATTTTTTTCTGAATTGCGCTGTACATCTCAGTTTGAAAGGCTTTTTTAAAATAAATAACGAGTAGATCAGCAAAATGTGCTCAACCCATACCATAGGATATCTGGTGATAAAAAATAACACAGGACTGAGTGCACGAAAATTAACGCAGGAGCCGGCACAGTGGGGCAGCGGGTTACACAGCCTCCTGCAACACCCGCAGCCCACATGGGCACCAGTTCCTGAGTCCTGGCTGCTCTACTTCCGATCCATCTCCCTGCACCTGGGAAAGCAGCGGAAGACGGCCCGCAGTGCTTGGGCCCCTGCACCCATGCTGGACACCTGGATGGACTTTCAGGCTCTTGGCTCTGGCCGCTGCAGCCATCTGAGGAGTGAACCAGTGAATGGAAGACACCCCCCTCTTTCTGTGTGTGTGTGTCCCTCTCTCTAACTCTGCCTTTAAAAAATAAATAAATGAATATAAAAAAACCCCTCCTGGAAAGAAGCCGGATGCCAAAGTCAGCTTTTCATCCCTTGCAATTCTTTAACGCGCTCAGAACAAGTGCATCAACGGAGGCAGAAAGCAGTAGCTCAGGGGCTGCCCAGGTTTGTGGGGGCAGTGGTTGGATGGCTTTGCTTTCCTGGACGATGCAAATATTCCAAAATGCAGAGTGGCAATGGTTGCGTGACTCTCCGGATCCACGAAGAACCACTGGGCTGTGCCCCTGACTGAGGGAAGCTGTCTGGGAAGAGGATCACGGAGCCACACCACGCAGTAATGCTGCACTCGACAACGGGCTGTCCCATGGCAGCGGGCCTGAGGCCACCACGGAGCTGACCACCTCCCCTCGCCAGTGGACAGTGCAAATGTCCCTGTGATGTCGCCCGCGTGTTTGTGGTGACACCGCTGTAAACAGACCTCCTGCCCTACCAGTCGTGTAGATCCATGGCATTGTGCAGTCTTTATTCATCACATTATTAATGTTTTTCCCTTTTCATTTGAAAGGCAGAGAGAGACAGAGATCTTCCATCTGCTGGTTCACTCCCCAAAAATCTCAAAATAGCTGGTGGGGTGGTTGGAGGCTGGGAAGCCGGGGACCCCAATCTGGGTGTCCCACGCCAGTGGCCAGGACACCTGCTTCCTCCCAGGGTGCACATCAGCTGGCAGCTGGGGTGGAGCGTGGAGCCAGGGCTCCGATACAGGATGCGGGCCTCCCAGGCAGGGTCTTCACCGCTGCACCTGCCCTAGGCTCGACCTTTCACCTTTATTTTAGGGTGTATTCCTTCTACTGATGGAAAAAAAGAAGGTTGGCACGGAGTGACTGTGTCACTTTCTCCAGTGCTGCATTTAATCTTGGGTTCTGTCCAGCATGGTCCCGGAAGCCACAGGCCCCAGCCTGAAGTGAGTGACACAGTAGCCTATAAGGTCCAGGTGTGGACAGGTGCATTCGAAGATGCTGTCACAAGGGCTCATTTATAAAACACGACCCCATCGGGGCTGGTGCTGTGGCATGGCGGGCTAAAGCCCTGGCCGAAAGTTATGGCATCCTGTATGGGCTCTGGTTCGAGGCCCGGTTGCTCCAATTCTGATCCAGCTCTCTGCTATGGCCTGGGAAAGCAGTAGAAGATGGCCCAAGTCCTTGGGCCTCTGCACCCACGTGGGAAACCCGGAAGAAGCTCCAGGCTCCCAGCTCTGGATCAGCGAAGCTCCTGCCTTTGTGACCATCTAGGGAATGAACCAGCAGATAGAAGACCTCTCTCTCTGTCTCTACCTCTCTCTATAACTCTGTCTTTCAAATAAATAAAATCAATCTTTTAAAAAAATAAATAAAACACAATCCCATCGCTAAGAGACCCATGAGTGGATATCTCAATAACGCTCTTACCAAAAAAAAAAAAAAAAAAAAAAAAAAAAAGGCTTTATTTGAAATGAATGAATAAATGGGTGACCTCTGCCCTCCTCCCTCAACCCCCGGCAGAGATGGGCCAGCGACGGGCGAGTGCGGAGACACCAACCAGATGGAAAGCGGCCTTGGAGACGCCAGTGTGCTTCCTGCTGCCCTGGGAGCCGCAGCCTCCACACGGGGCCCCTTCTCTGCCTGGGCTGACTTCACCCACGTTTGTCTCAGCTCCGTCTCTAAGGAATCCCACAAGGTCCATGTCCTTAGCCCCACTGACATCAAGAGAATGAGCAGGGGCCTGTGTGGTGGCCAGTTAAGCTTCTGCTTGGGATCCCAGCATCCCAGCGCAGAGCACCAGTTCCAGTCCCGGCTGCTCCACTTCCCATCCAGCTCCCTGCTAATGTGCCTGAGGAAGCAGTAGAAGATGGCCCAACTGCTTGGGCCCCTGCACCCATGTGGGAGACCCGGAGGAAGCTCCTGGCTCCTGGCTTCAGCCTGGCCCAGCTCCGGGTGTTGCAACCATTTGATGAGTGACCCAGTGGATGGAAGACCTCTCTCTCTCTCCATCTCTCTCTCCTGCTCTCTCTGTAACTCTGCCTTTCAAATAAATAAAATAAATCTTTACAAAAAACAAACTAGAAAGTACTCAGGCAAAATGGCATGTGTCCTGGGCTCTTCCTTGTCGATGCTCCCTGTCAATTCTGCAGGAAACCACTTGCAAGTATTTTCATCATATTAGGGGCTGTAAGTCATCTGGAGACATTAAAGTATACAGACAGGTGTTACCCGCAAATCCTATGCCAGTATAAGGAAGGGACTGAGCGTCCCTGGACCTGGTATCCAAGGGGGCTCCTGGAACCCCTCCCCCTCAGATACTCAGGGACACCTGATGTCACTTTGTTCCAAAGGAACACGACCAAATAGGAGCACACACTCCCTGCACCCCAAGGCAGTGTGGTTTAGCAAGTGCAGCCTTGAAGGACGAACACTGTCTTCGTTCCACACTGTCTGCCTCCCCTGGCACCCATGTACTGTTGCACAGGATGAGCACTGTGCACAGCCACACCATTCACAAGACAGCACAGGGGGAATCGTGACCCATCCCTCTCCCAACCCTGCATGGTCATTTCTCCCACCAAAGCTTGATAAGACGGTAGAGTCACGCAGAAATTTAAGCGCCCACTGTTTACACTTAGCAGAGCCTTCTCAGCGCAGAGAAACTGTTTCCAATTATGAAACATGAAAGGCGGCCACCGTTCGGGGTTAATACGATGGCGCTCCGTGAGAGAGCGAGCAGGCGAGACTGCCCAGCCGCCTAATTACTTGGAAAGATAATCCTGAATAATTGGAATTAGAGCAACTAAAGCAATTATTAGATGTTGTGATCTCTGCCAGCAATCGTCCACCGGGCTCGGGGATTTAATCACCTTTAATAAGAGCGCATAATTAGAGGAATCCAGGGTTTCAGAGATGAGAGTGGCAGATGAGCACTTCAGAACCCGGGAGGTGGGGAGGGAGGAAGGGGCCGGGAGCCGGCCGGCGGGGCGCTGATTAAAAGACCCCAGGAGGCTGGAGGGTGAGCCCACTCTGATGTGAACCTGCTGTGTGATCTGCAGCAGGCACCTAACCTCTCTGGGCTGTCCATCCAGCGGCGTCGAGGGACACTTGGGCTTGCCTCCTCTGTGGGGCCGTTCCTTCTCCCAGGAGTGACTCCTCCCTCAAGGCCCACCCCACACCACCTCCACACAGCCTTCCCAGACTGCTGTCTTCCCCTGCAAAGCCTGCTGTCCCCCTCGCTCAGCGACGAGTCCAGGAGCAGGGCTGGGGGGATGGGGGGTGGTTCTCGGCCTCTGGCACACAGCCTGGCACCAAGAGAGGTTGACGAACTGGCCAGAGACGAGGCGAAGGCAGGTGGCAGTAGCCCACACCTGACAGTAGAGCTGCCAGCCATCCTATTTCCAAGAATCAGTGACCCCTGCAGTGAGTCTATGGAGATGGTCCCACAGTGAGCTCCCGTCGGAAGATTCCAGAACAATACAGATGGCCCAGGACCATTGAGAGGGCTGCTGACTCCCCTTCTTCCCTGAGGACAGAGGGCTGGAGGCATCATCTCAGCGTTACCTGGAGTGGCAGGTGCAGCGAGCGCATGGGCCAGCCTCTGCCTCTCACCGACAGCAAGTGTCTGTTCCCTAGGTATGGGAAGAACCAATTTTGCCGGACTTGGCTGGCCACAGCCATTTTCCTGGTGGCCTGGTAGCAGGGAGCAGGAAAAACAGTGGGGGCGAGGGGAGCTTAGCAGAGATGAGACTTTTGGCTTGGCTGGGGAAGGCAGATGGAGCGATCCCCAGGGAGCCCAGGGTTCACACACAGGGTCAAGGACATGCTGGCCTCCGCCCCCAGGGGATGCTCCCAGCCACAGCCAGCAGCCGATGGGTCTCCAGCAGGGCAGTGCCTGAGGCAGCAGGAGCAGGGGGCTCCCCAAGCCCTTCCCTGCTCTGCGGGATCTCATCTATGCACACTTTAGTTCTATGACATAAATCAATACGATGCACTAAATGAATTAAGTGAGCAGCAGAATTGTAAATCGATTTTGGGTGGAGGAGGCCCAGAGAGGCTGAGGGAAGCAGCAGAGGTGAGGACAGAAAGCGAAGTGAGGAACCGACTCCCGCGGCGCTCGGGGTGCCAACAGCAGAGCCTACACCAGCTCCTCAGCAACGAGACGCTGAGACGCTCAGCAAATGAAGCCTCCGAGCTTTGGAGATCATGGTCACACCAAGTCCCGGCCAGCTGGGAAGCGGGGGGAGAGGGCAAGGGCATCAAAAAGTAAAAACAAAAAAACAAAAAAACCAAAAAACAAAAAAACCAGCTCAGGGCCCCCCGGGTCACCTACACACCACACCGGAGGGCCTGGGCTTGAGTCCTGGCTCTGCCCCCGATTCCAGCTTCCTGCTGATGCCCACCTTGGGAGGTGGTAGGTGATGGTTCAGGCACTTGGGTGCCTGCCAGCCACAATGGGAGACCAGGATTGAGTTCCTGGCTCTGGCTTCAGCCTGCGCAACTTGGGGGAGTGAATCAGTGGATGGAACTCTCTCTCCCTCTCTCTCTTTCCTCCAAATAAATAAAATTACATAAAAGAAAAATCTAAAAACACAGCTCAGTCTAGATGGCTTAGAGGAGACCAATACTTTAGGAGTTGGAGCCAGGCTTCTATTATTTTTTTTTTTTGAAGATTGATTTATTTATTTGAAAGTCAGAGTTACACAGAGAGTGAAGGAGAAACAGAGGAAAGGGGTCATCCATCCACCGATTCATTCCCCAACTGACCACAATGGCTGGAGCTGCACCAATCCAAAACCAGGAGCCAGGAGCTTCTTCCAGGTCTCCCACATGGGTGCATCCTGTATGGGCTCTGGTTCTTGGGCTATCTTCTGCTTTCCCAGGCCATAGCAGAGAGCTGGATCAGAAGTGGAGCAGCCAGGACTGGAACCGGTGCCCATATGGGATGCCAGCATTGCAGGCGGTGACTTTACCCGCTACGCCACAGCACCGGCCCTGGAGCCAGGTTTCTAAGCCCAAATGGGACACCCAGTATCTCTAACAGAAGCTCCTGTGCATTCTGCTCGTTCTTTATTTAATCAACAAACCATTACTAAATCCTGGCTCTGTGCAACCCCACTTGGGGCCCAGGGGAATGCAGGGAAGGGCAAGACACAGGGTCTGTCCTCAGGAGGATCCACCCTGGTGGGGGAGATGCCCTCAATGCAGCATCACAGGTGCACCTGGCACTGCAGGTGGGCACCACTGGGGCTCCAGGGATGGCTGTTCAGAAGGGGGGCAAGTCTAAGGTGGGTTTTGAAGGATGAATAGAAGTTCGCAAGGCAAACAAGAGGTGGTGGATGCCAGTCAGACTGAGAACCAGCACAGGGCAAGGTCCTGAGGCGTGAGAAGCGATGGGGCTTCTGGGGGGAACGGAGCCAGGCCTCGACCATGGCAGTCCCGTCAGGAGGTGTAGGAGGGTCTGGGGATGGCAGACCAGAGCCCTAAGGAAGGAACGTTAAGCAGTACAGACTAGAGTCTGGGAGGCCGGCTGAGGAAGCGCCCCCATAACCAGGGACAGGAGGAATGGAATTGAAGCTGTGGTGGTGAGGATGGAGAGCAGGTGCAGAAGACACAGAGGGGAGGTAGCCATCAACAACTGGATCCGGCCAGGGAGGAGTTGAGGGTGACTTTCTGGTCCCTGGCTTGGGAGACAGCGGGTGCTGGCGAGGGCAGGACGCTGGAAGGAAGAGGTTGGGGCAGGCTTTGCGGCGCGGCGGGGTAAGCCACCACCCGCTACACCAGCATCCTGTATCAGAGCAGAGGTTCGATTCCTGGCTGCTCTGCTTCTGATCCAGCTCCCTGCTAATGTGCCTGGGAAAGCAGCGGAAGATGGTCCATATGGGCGTCTCGGATGAAGCTCCTGGCTCCTGGCTATGGCCTGGCCCAGCCCGCGCTGTTGAGGCTGTCTGGGGAGTGAACCAGCCGATGGAAGATCTTTCTCTCTCCCTCTGTCTTTCAAATAAATGAATGATTCCTGCCATGGGCAAGCTGGGAGTGCAGCAGCTGGGGGGCATCCAGGAGGAAGCATCCAGCAGGCAGCAGGGGGTGGAGTCCAGAGGCCAGGGGAGAGACCTGGGCCTCAGAAGTCCAGAAGCTGACAGTAGGTTGAAGCAAGGGCTTCTGCTCTCTTCTGACACCATCAACCATCACAGTAGCGAATCACAAAGGCCCAAGTTCCAGGGCACAGGGGACTGAGAGGAGGTGACAGCAGACGGAAGTTGGCTGCGATATTTTAACTGCGGGGAAGTTCCTGGAGAGGTGGGGAATGGCTCAGTGGGCGGGAGAAAGCCTGGAGGAGGCAGCGACAAGGACACCTCTGAAAGTGCCTGGAGCAGCTGGTGTGGTGGCACAGTGGCTGAGTTACCACTTGGGACATCCGCGTCCCACATCAGAGCGCTGGTTCCAGTCTCATAGCCCCATTGGTGCAAGGGGAAAATCCCATAAAGGCAGGCGGGGCTGGTTTGACCAGATGGACTCCTTGGGTGAGCAGGAAGCCCAGAGCAGGTATCTCCCACCTCTCAATTAGAACTTCCAAATCAGTCAGCACTGGCCCTCTTCAATACGGACATCAGGTAACTGATGAAGATGTAGAATAGAAAAGATCAAGTTCAAAATGAAAACAGGACAAGGAACTTGGAGGAAACACAGACATGAAAGCATCCAGAGGGAAACAAACAAAATCATTCACATCCTCAGAGAAACAGGAGAAGATATTGTGTCCATAAAACCAAGGCTATAAAAAGGAACATTCCGATAATGAGACAAAGTTCTTAAAATTAAAAAATGTAACTGCAGAAATCTTAAAAATAGATTAGCTGAAAGTTGAGTAAATATCACAGGACTAAATAAAAAGGCAAATAATGATGAAAACAGAAAAGCTTAAAAAATAAGAACAGAACATAGGATGTCTTTTTCAGATTTATTTATTTATTTGACAGAGTTAGAGAGGAAGGGAGAGACAGATACAGAGACAGACAGAGAGATCTTCCATCCTCAGATGGTCGCAATGGCCAGCACTGGGCCAGGCTGATGCCAGGAGCCAGGAACCTCCTCCAGGTCTCCCACTCAGGTGCAGGAGCCCAAACACGTGGGCCACCTTCCGCTGCTTTTCCCAGGCTGTCAGCAGGGAGCTGGACAGAAAATAGAGCCATCAGGACTCAGGACACAAACTGGCACCCATATGGGATGTCGGCACTACTGCAGGACATCGGCCCCAGAAGATAAGATGTTGAAAGTTGGGACCGGTGCTGTGGCATAGCAGGTAAAGCCACCACCTGCAGTGCCAGCATCCCATATGGGCGCTAGTTCAAGTCCCGGCTGCTCCACTTCTGATCCAGCTCTCAGCTATGGCCTGGGAAAGCAGCAGAAGGGCCTTGGGCCCCTGCACACACATGGGAGACCCAGAGGAAGCTCCTGGCTCCTGGCTTCAGATCAGCACAGCTCCGGCCATTGCGGCCAACTGGGAAGTGAACCAGCAGATGGAAGACCTCTCTCTCTCTCTCTCTCTCTCTGCCTCCCCTTCTCTCTCTGTGTAACTCTGACTTTCAAATAAATAAATCTCAGTGTGCATCGGCAAGTAGCCGGTCTGGGGACTGAAACCCGGAGGTGAACCCAGACTCACCAACACGGGTCCAGGGGTCCCGACAGCAGCTGACTGACCAGGTCAAATGCTGCCCCCTTTTAAGACTTTCAAAACCACGTGCTTATACCACTTTGAGGTTTTTTTTTTTTTTTTTTTTTTTTTTTTTTTTTTTTTTTTTTAATGAAAGCACCTTGTTTAAAGGTCCCAGAGGCAGGGTGGTGGTCGTCAGCGCAGTGAGGCTCGGGCACCCACAAAGTCAGGTGCGCCCATGGAGAGAGGTTGGAACAGGAGTGGGAAGGATGCCTGGGCACCCCCACGCGGAGAGGGTGGAAGCATGTGCAGCTAAGAGGGAAGAAGCTTCAGGAAGGTGCACCTGCACCAGGTAAACACTGAACACATTCTCCTGGTCAGGGCTGTCCCTGGTAGCTCATGGATGCCTCCAGACAAGGACAGAAAAGCAGCAGCCAGACAGGGCAGCCAGATGAGAGCCATGGGACGCCGCACGCATTCACTGTGGGAGCCCATCCTCCTGCTAGGATCAGCCCCACACTGATGCCTGGGAATGAGACCTTTCTCTGCGTCCAGCAGCCTGGGACTCATCTTGACTTGGGGATGGTGGGGTGGGGGTGGGGGTGCAGACCCCTTCTCAGGCCTGCATGGACCTGAGGTGGGGGGTTGCATAACTGGCGTAGCCAACGCTGTGGATGAGAGACAGTCTCGCCTTTCCAGCATGGTGGGTTTTCCTGGCTCACTGGCAGCCCGCCCACCACAGCCAGGAGCTGGTGTGTGCAGGCGCTTGGGGAACATGTGCCCCGTGGAAAGGCGCCTGAGAACGTGGCCAGCACAGAGAGGGTGTGCCCTGGCCACTCCGTGAACAACTGGAGGACGATGACCTCATCCAGGAGCTGATGAGCAGGGGAGACCTCCACAAGCCAAGTGATGAGTCACACACACGTGCATGGGTGAGCGCGCACACACACACACACACACACACCCCGATGCAGCTGGGCCAGTTCCAGCCCGGCCCAGACTGCCCAGCAGGTATGGAAGATGAAACACATGGCTCAGTCGACTTTCTTTCTTTTTTTTTTTGACAGGCAGAGTAGACAGTGAGAGAGAGAGACAGACAGAGAAAGGTCTTCCTTTACCCTTGGTTCATCCTCCAATGGCCGCTGTGGCAGGTGCACCACGCTGATCCGAAGCCAGGAGCCACGTGCTTATCCTGGTCTCCCATGGGGTGCAGGGCCCAAGCACTTGGGCCATCCTCCACTGCACTCCCAGGCCACAGCAGAGAGCTGGCCTGGAAGAGTGGTAACCGGGACAGAATCTGGCAGCCCAACTGGGACTAGAACCTGGGGTGCCAGTGCCGCTAGGCGGAGGATTAGCCTACTGAGCCGTGGCACCGGCCCTCAGCCAACTTTCATGCCTGCTCCAGCCCAGACTCATGCCCATGCCAGCAGAGTGGCTGGTGGTGGACTTGGCTGTGTGGTTTGCTTTGGCCAAGGGGACATGAGTGGCTAGGATGCTAGCAAAGGATGGAAACGAGCGAAGTCACCTTCCCCATGGCTATTACCCTTGACCTGGCCCCAGATATGGGCTTGGGAGCCTGGAAGAACACGTGCAAAAGCCCTGGGGCACGCACCAGGAGTGGCAGGGAGCAACGGCAGGAGGCGAGATCCCGGGTATGGGGCCTGGCCAGGCAGGGTTTTAGGCCATGGTACACACGTGTTTACCCTGAGGGAGATGGGAGTGCTTCAGAGTCCCCAGGAAGGCCAAGGGGGCACTGCCCAGTCTCGGGAGGCCTCGCTCCTGACCACATCCATCCAATACTCCACAGGAAGTGCAGGGTCCAAGTGTGAGGAAGGGACAAATCCATGCACGTGTCCCCAAGAGGTACCGCCATGCTCCTGTGTGCACACAAGTGTCCACGCCCACCTTCACACCAGCATGCACACATGCATACACAATTCCAGGGGCCGCTGCTCAGGGGGACACACACACAGGCCCAGCTTCTTGGGAGCCAGATGGAGATCAGATTCCGCAGGCCTGGTGGATTATGGGATGTGAGTACCTGAGGGCCGCAGCACAACACACGGGCATGCAGCATGGACTCGGGGGCCAGGGGCCTGGGGCCTGCCCTAAAGCCCAGCTCAGCTCTGTGCGTGAGGCTTACGTGACAATCTCGCTCAGCCTGCTTCCCCCTCTGTCCAGTAGCACTGAGAATAGTGGCCCCATCCTCAGACAGGGTGGGCCAGCTGCACACTTCCTGAAGCTTAGGTGCCTGACGCCGCCATGGGTGATAATACGGGAGTGTCTCCCAGTGCCCCAGTGGCTGAACCACGCGGGGGCAGGACTGTCCCTCAGTCTCCCAAAGGCTGCTGGGCTGGAGCTCTCCAAGGAGGAGGCGGCACCTGCGAGACAGACCCGTCACCAGCCCTGGCCGCCCCCAGCCTTTGCCATCCGCCTGGGGGCTCAGTCTCGCCAGCAGGGGGCGCCATGCGCCTAGGACTTACAGTCCCCTGAGCCAAGCAGGTCCACACTCTCTGTTGAGATGACTGATAGGCTGGCTTTCTGCCTCAGTTTCCCCGCCTCCGACTCCCAGGACCAGAGCCCTCTCGGAGTCTCCAGCACACACGTTCTCTGCTCACCTGTTCGCCCTCAGGAACCTTTCCCCTGGGTGGCCTGGCGCAGGCAGGTGGGGAGCTGGCCGCACACCCCATGTCCCTGGGCCGGGTCACCCTTCACACCCACCCTCCTGCTCTTCCCTAAGAACAAAACCTGACTTATAGCTGGGCCCGGCGTTGCCCGGGATTAAGCGCCTACATCCCGCCTCCCTGTAGCTAAGTCCTGCCCAAGGACATGCCTTCAGAGACCTTCAGGGTTGACGGGTGTGCAGCCTTTGCCCATCTTCTGTGCCCTGCTTCCGTTCCACTGCCTGGAATGCCGCTGTGATAGCTGGCGCTCCAGCCACCACCTCAGACCACGAAGATAAAAGCCATGGGTGATGGGGAGCGGCAGAGGACCTCGCGGGGCAGAGCCAGCCTGAACTGCCTACCTCCAAACTTTCATAAGAGAGATTAGTTCTTCCGGGTCACTTAGTTGCACGTAAGCCTGATCCTGGCCGCTGTCCCTGCTCCTGACCCTCCTCTGTCTCAGTCGCCGGGCCCCGCACCCCAGTGAAATCCCTTGGGGGTGGCAACCTTCAGCCAGATGGGCCCTCCGCACGGCTGACTTCCGGCCGCCCCGAGCCAGACTTCCGCTTTCCCATCAGCCCTGGCGCGTCCTCGCAGTCCCAGCATGCACCTGGCGGGCGGACTCGCCTCCGGCCGCCTCTCCCGCTCCGCCGGAGCTTCAGCACAGCGGGCCCGCCGGCACCCGGCGCCCCGGGGAGGCGCGGGGCCGAGAAGTTTCTGGAAGGGGCCACACTCACCTTTCTCCGACGCTGGAGCCAGGTCAATGAAGCTGCGACATTTCTCACCTTTGGAAAGAGAAGAGGGGTTTTTCAGGCCAGAGGACGCATGCGCGCTGCCAGCTCTGTCTGCCTCCCGCCCCCGTGCCCTGGGACCTGGGCCCGCAGGCATCCCTGCCCCAGCCCCAGGGGCTTCTCGCTCCCCTCCCCCAACCCAGCGTCCCAGCAGTGCCCTCCGCCCACCTCCCGCCCCTTCCCCAGCTGCCCAGCCCCGCGCCCTCACCCCACCCCTGCCGCCCAGCCCTGCACCCACCCCTGCCTCCTCCACAGCCCAGTCCCCCGTGCAGCGCCCTCATCCCCAGCCAGGCTCCGCCCACTGCTCTCCCCAGGCCTCTGCTGTGTTCTCTCCATCCCTCTCCTTGCTGCTGCCAGAGGGGTGTTTTCATTTCTTCTTCTTCTTCTTCTTCTTTTTTTTTTTTTTTAAGATTTTGTTTATTTTGAGAGATAGAGTTATAGACAGCGGGAGAGACACAGAGAGAGAGAGAGGTCTTCCATCTGCTGGTTTACTCCCGAAATGGAGATTGGGCTGATCCGAAGCCAGGAGCCAGGAGCTCCTTCCAGGTCTCCTACATGGGGGCAGGGGCCCAAGGACGTGGGCCATCTTCTGCTTTCCCAGGCTACAGCAGTCAGCTGGATGGGAAGTGGAGCAGCCGGGACTCGAACAAACAACCATATGGGATGCCGGCGCCACAGGCAGGGGATTAACCTGCTGCGCCACATTGCTGGCCCCGGATATTCTTTTTTCAAAATTTTAAAAATATTTTATTTATTTGAACGAGATAGAGAGAGGTCTTCCATCCGCTGGTTCACTCCCCAAATGCCTGCAATGGCCAGGCTGAAGCCAGGAGCCAAGAGTTTCCTCCCCGTCTCCCACATGGGTGCAGGGGTCCAAGGGCTTGAGCCATCGCCACTGCCTCCCACTGAACCCTCACCATGGACGTCTCTGAGCACAGAGCTGGGGTCAGGAGCAGGACTCGAATCCAGACCCTCTCTGCAGGACGGGAGTGTTTTAACCAGCATCTGACCACTAGGCCAAAAGCCCACCCCTTTCAATGTTAATATTAAGCAGTGTTTTTCCTAATCTCACAGTCCACTCAACACAGTACTTCTTGGGAGCAGAGCGAGGACTCGCACCCAGGCCCTCAATATGCGATGTGGGTGTCCATGTGGCATCTTAACTGCTAGACCAACAGACACTTTCAGAACACACAGCTCTGATTGCATGAAAGACACTCAGGCATGTCCACCCCGCACAAGCATGCGCCAGCTTCAGACCCCAAAGGAGAGAAGTCCAGAGCCCCACGTGAGAACCCAGCACTGGCCACACCCCTTATCACGTCCCCTCCCCACGCAGCTGCCTGCACTGCCAGCTCACCACAGGGCCTTTGCACATGCTGCCCCTCCCTCCTGGAACACACGTCCACTCTCACAGCTCGCACGGCACCTTGGCCGTCTCCCATGGGGCACTCAGACACTGTCACACACCTGTCTGGGGTGCACGTTAGTGTAGCAAGGTTACAGCCTGCTGCGATGGCTGTCCATGGACAGCTGAGACAGGCAGGGGCACTGGGAGAAAGAGGAGAGGCGGGGGGAGGAGGTGGCGCTAGATGGGGTGGGCTCTGGGGGCCTTATGTTAGATGTTCTTTCAGGTTGCACTGTCAGAAGTCGGAGGGGGTGGAATTTAATAGCCAAGTGGGGTCTGCAGCCGCGGCCTCAGTAGCACCACAGTGGGCCTCGGACTCTGCTGCATTCATGAAACGAAGCTGAGACAGATTCTGCAGCCACGTTGGTGTGAGATGAGTAGCCGGAGCAGTAAATGTTTCCTTTCCCTGGAAGTGCTGTTCATCCCCCAGCCTTCTCCTGCTTCCAGATCCTTCCTCACAGAGAGACGGGGAGCCCTGAACCCCAACCGTGTGCCACGGCCCTGCACCCTTCTCACTGCCCTGCGGCTCCCAGCCACCACCTGCACTGCTCCTCCTCCCTCTGCCCCCAGCCTCACAGCAGCCAGAGGATCCTGTCGCAGCCTAAGAGCACTCAGGCCCACTGACTGCTCACAACCCTCCTGGATGCCCAACCCACCCAGAGTCGGAGCCTGAGTCCTCTCTGTGGCCTGTCCCCTGTCCCCTCCATGGCCTGTCCTCCTGTCCTCTCCATGTCCCCTGTCCCCTCTGTGGCCTGTCCCCTCCGTGGCCTGTCCTCCTGTCCTCTCCTTGGCCTGTCTCCTGTCACCTCCATGTCCCCTGTCCCCTCCATGTCCCCTGTCCCCTCCATGTCCCCTGTCCGCTCCGTGGCCTGTCTTCCTATCCCCTCCATGTCCCCTGTCCCCTCCATGGCCTGTCCCCTGTCTGTTCAGTGGCCTGTCCTCCTGTTCCCTCCATGGCCTGTCCCCTCCATGGCCTGTCCTCCTGTCCTTTCCTTGGCCTGACCCCTGTCCCCTCCATAGCCTGTCCCCACTCCCCTCTGTGGCTTGTCCTCCTGTCCCCTCTGTGACCTGTCCCCTGTCCCCTCTGTGGCCTGTCCCCTGTCCCCTCCATGTCCCCTGTCCCCTCTGTGACCTGTCCCCTATCCCCTCCATGTCCCCTGTCTCCTCCATGGCCTGTTCCCTGTCCGCTCCATGTCCCCTATCTCCTCTGTGGCCTGTCCTCCTGTCCCTTCCGTGGCCTGTCCCCTCTCCCCTCTGTGGCCTGTCCTCCTGTTCCCTCCATGGCCTGTCCCCTCCATGGCTTGTCCTCCTGTCCCCTCTGTGACCTGTCCCCTGTCCCCTCTGTGGCCTGTCCCCTGTCCCCTCCATGTCCCCTGTCCCCTCTGTGACCTGTCCCCTATCCCCTCCATGTCCCCTGTCCCCTCCATGTCCCGTCCCCTCCATGGCCTGCCCTCCTGTCCCCTCTGTGACCTGTCCCCTGCCCCCTCTGTGACCTGTCCCCTCTGTGACCTGTCCCCTATCCCCTCCATGTCCCCTGTCCCCTCCATGGCCTGTTCCCTGTCCGCTCCATGTCCCCTGTCCCCTCCATGTCCCTTGTCCCCTCTGTGACCTGTCCCCTATCCCCTCCATGTCCCCTGTCCCCTATCCCCTCCATGTCCCCTGTCCCCTCTGTGGCCTATCCTCCTGTCCTCTCCATGGCCTGTCCCCTGTCCCCTCCATGGCCTGTCCTCCCATCCCCCCATGTCGCCTGTCCCCTGCTGTTTGTCCTCCCCCCTCCAACTCCTCCAAGCTGGCCTCCTGGCTGCACTTTGGGCAAGCTGAGCATGCCCCTGCCCCAGGCCCTTTGCATGTACAACTTCTGCTTGGAGTGTTCAGACAGCTGGATGGTTTACCTCTCCTCTCTCCCCATCACATTCCTCAAACATTAGCTTTGCCTAGCCCAGGATCACAAAGTTTTTTTAAGGTTTATGTGTTTATTTCAAAGGTAGAGTGACAATACTGAGAGAGACAGATTTCCAACCAGTGGTTCACTCTCCAAATGGAGCAAACAGCCAGGGCTGGGTCAGGCCAAAGCCAAGAGCCAGGAACTCCATCCTGGTTTTCCAAGCATGTGGGCCGTCTTCCATTGATTTCCCAGGCACATCAGCAGAGGGCTGGGTATGAAAGCAGAACAACCAAGACTCAACATGGCATGCATGTGGGATGCCAGCACCACAGGCAATAACTGACCCACTGCACCACAGTGCTGGCCCCGGCTCTGTGGCATTAGTGCTTCCATTTAGGTCCGCTGTGCATTCTGAGTTGAGCTTCATGTAGGGTGCACAAAAGGACTCCTAGACAACTCTGCATGTGGGTCTCCTGCTATCCCGGCACCATGTATTAGAAGACTACTCTTTCTCCACTGGATCATCTTGCTACCCTTGTCGAAGGTGAATTGCCAGTGTGAGGGTTGATTCTGTCCTCTCAGCTCTGTCCCACTGACCTACAGGTCTGCCCGATGCCATGACTACATCGTCTTAACTGCTATGACCGTGTAGCGAGTTTGAAATTGGGAGGTGCGAGTGCTTCAGCTTTGACTCTCATTTTTAATGTCGTTTTGGCTGTGCTGGGGCTCTAGCATCACCATATGAGTTTTAAGATCGACTTGTGCATTTCTGCAGAGGTGTGCAGGCTGGGACCTTGAGATCAGCTTGGAGACCACTGCCATCTTCAGAACATTCCATCTGCCACTCCATGAACATGGTATGCCTTTCCATTCACTTAGATCTATTTTAATTTCTTTCAGTGACATATTACAGCTTGAAGGTTTTAAGTTTCGTGTTTCTTTTGTGAAATTTAATCCTAAGTACTTTACTCTTTTTTGATGTCATTAGGAATAGAATTGTTTCCTCAATTTTTCAAAAGCTAGTGTAGGGGCTGGCACTGTGATGTAGCAGGTAAAGCCCCAGTCTGATGCGCCAGCATCCCATATGGGTGCTGTTTGAGTCCTGGCTGTTCCACTTCCAATCCAGCTCTCTGCAATGGCCTGGGAAAGCAGGAGAAGATGGCCCTAGTGCTTGGGCCCCTGCACCCACATGGGAGACCAGGAAGAAGCTCCTAACTCCTGGCTTTGGATCAGCACAGCTCCACCCATTGTGGTGAATTGGGCAGTGAACCAGCAGATGGAAGACCTGTGTGTGTGTGTGTGTGTGTGTGTAACTCTGACTCTCAAATAAGTAAATAAATCTTTTTTTTTTTTAAAAAAAAAGCTAGTGTAGAGAAGTATGATTAATTTTTTGTTATTGATCTTGTACCATGCAATCGTGTTGAACACACTGATTCACTTAATATTTTAATACATTCTTTAGACTTGCAATCTTCAAGATCCTGTCAAACAAAGATCGTTTTACTTTTTCCTTTCCAATCTCAATTTCCTTTATTTCTTCTTCTTGCCTGATTGCTCTGGCTCAAAGCTCCAGGACAGTGCCAAACACCCTTGTCTTGTTCCTGATCTTAGGGGAAAAGTATTCACTGTTGCTCTGGTACGTTTGCTGTTAGCTACTTCTTTTCATATATGCCCCTTGCCAAGCTGAAAAGCTCACATCTGTTCCTGCTTGGTGGTGTGGTTTTACTGTGAAACGGTATTTCCCTTCTCATTAATCCCACAGCAACCTGCAGGGTACCTCTGAGAATCCCCATTTTAGAGACAAGCAAACTGAGGCTCTGAATTTTCCTCAACTTGCCCATGACCCTGCTGCCAGTATGGGGGGGCAGGGCTCCTCCAGGGCCCATGGACAGCAGAGTCCGTGCCTCCAGACCCTCCCAGCTCTCTGCACTTTGCTCTGTTGCAGCCTCCTCCTGCAGCCAGCTCTGCCCACTGAGTGCAGCGCCCCATAGGAAACCCCCTGGGAACCCAGCTCTCCCTAAACACTTGGGAGATGCATGGAAAGCCACCTAAAAGGCTCTCACATGTCCATCTCCACTGGACACAGATGGTGAAACTCATCCCACACCACCCGTGCAGGGCAAAGCTGAGGCTTGAGGACAAATCATTGAGATGACTAGAGGAAAATGGGCGACTTCAATGTTTAAAAGCCCGGCGAGAAATCCAAGCACAGGAGAGAGCTTTTCCCTCCACCTCCTCACTCTGCATGATTGAGCTTAGCTAAGCGACCCTTACAGCAGTCGCACCGTGTGTGGATTATCATCATGCTGCTGTGTTTAATTAAAGGACTGATCTGGGGTATAAAACTGAAGACAAATGCATTCATCTCCATCCACACAGTTCAGACAGAGGAGGCTGACGCTGCCCTCAGAGCTGTGGCATGTCACCGCCACCTGATGGCAGCGTATGTCCCAGGAACCTCAGGGAGATCCTGAAGTCCCCCAGTGAGGAGTGCTCAGCCCTGGGGAGGCCAGCACCCCCCTCCCACCCAACAACAACTCCAGTTGAATTTGTCTGAATGGGATCTAAACATCAATAGAATTTAAATTTTTTAAAATTTATTTTCATGTTTTACTTGAAAGGCAGAGAGAAACAGATATTCTAACCACTGGCTTACTCCCTAAAGGCCCCCAGAAGCTAGGACTGGGCCAGGCCAAAGCCAGGAGCCTGGAACACACTCTGAGTCTGCCACATGGCTGACAGGGACCCAACTACTAAAGCCGTCACCAGCTGTCTCTCCAGGTACACCCAGCAGGAAGCTGGAGAACAGAGGTGAGACCCGAACCTGGGCACTCAGCCATGGCATGTGGGTGTCCCATGTGGAGTCAACCTCCGTGCCAAATGCCAGCCCCTTGGAAGGGTTTTCAAAGCTTCCCAGGTTATGCTAACGTGCACACTCCACTCTGACTTACAGACAAATGGATTTTCAACATTAGCCAAACGGAAGTGAGCCCCTCCAGCATGGCTCCTGCTGTTGCACCAGACACCTTCAGGCAACAGCGTACCTGGGCAGGATGGCACGCTGGTCAGATTCTGATGCTGGCTCTGCACCTCCTGCCACCTGCACACACCCCCAGCGGCCCTGCGCCCTGACTTCCGTGTTGGTGAAATGGGCAAAGAGCTCAGACACGGTGCCTGGCACAGAGCGGGCCATCAGGAGACGCTGGCTCCATCATCATCATCATCACCATGCCCTGCCCGTGCAGGTCCACCACCCTCCCAGGACACTGCAGAAGCCCCAGGTAGGACACATGGGCTCCATCACACACTAGCACGGGTGGTGGTGTCGTGCACTGGTGCAGAGCCAGGAGTCCAGAGGCTCTTGTTTGCACTTGTGTTTGTTTGTTCAGTGTCTGGGTCCTCTGCAGAATGTGCCACGGGCTTTTCCTGGGCTTTGAGCTCCACTTCCAGGGAACTGTGGGCTGTGGGCTGTGGGCTGGACCACACTCTGGGCCAGGCTGAGATCAGGCAGAGTTCTCTCTCTCTCTATCTATCTCTCTCTCTATCTATCTATCTCTATTATCATTTAATCATCACCTATAATCTGTAATCTATCATCTATAATCTGTCCTCTATCTTATCCACCATCTATCATCTACCTATCTTATCTGTCATCTATCTGTAATCTGTCAGTCATCTCTCAATCTGTCATCTCGCTGTCATCTATCTGCAGTCTCTCTAGCATCCCTATATCAACTGTCATCTTTCTATGTCTGTCGGTCACCCTCTGTGTCTAAGAGATAGGGAGTGCTGACACCACCCAGGTCAGAGGTGGTGGCTCTGAGGGCAGCCTCTGGGCAGCCATGTTGAGCCTCCCCCTGCCCTGTGGCAGAGGACTGGAGACACAGAGATGACCTTGAACATGACCATCTCTGGACCCTGCCCTCCACCCCCAGCTCCCTCTCTGCTTCTTGTCCCTTCAGGGTCAGGTTAATTCCCTGCCTTTCCCACCCCCATGCCTCGGACCCGGCTACTCCCTTAGCCTCAAAACCTCCTCTCCCTCCATTTCTCCCCACCTGAACCCTCCCTAGCCTTCAAGATCTAGCCCAAATGCCCACCACTGACCTGCCTGTTCACCGGGGAGATGGTGTCCCCACCCCCACCCCATGTTGTTAGGAAGCTGGAGCAGTTTTATCTATGACACGATCTATACCCTGATTTACATTCTAGGCCCTAGCCCCACCTCCATTGATGGAAGCCTGGGCGGTTTTGAAAAGACCTGTTCCTGAACACAAGGCTCTTGGCTCTTCTCTCCTGCTCTCTTGGCTCCTCTCTCTTGGCTCTCCTCCTCTCGTCTCTTGTCTCTCTTCTTTCTTTTCTCTCCTCTCATACTCTCTTTCTCCTCTTATCCTTCTTCGTCCCTCCCCTCCAGGCTGCTGGGTTTTTCCCAATAAACCCTTTCCCTTACTCCAGTGTTTGGTGTGCTTTGTGACGCTAACACGTGTGAATTCCCTGGGGGTTTTATCACAGCATCTCTCGTCACATTGACACCCCCACACCAGGCGCACGGTGACGCCCATAGGGCTGTGAGTGGCACATCTCACACCAGCAGGTGCAGGCTCAATGTTGTTCCGTTGCCTTCCGATCCACAATCAGAGACCCCAAGGACAGTGCAGGCCAAGTACGCACCAAGCACCTGGCATGGTGACCGTAACCGTGTGAGGTCAGCATCCCCACCCCCTACCGTCCAGAGCAGGCACCTGAGGCACCCGAGGCACAGCCACCTTGCCCAAGGTTATGGCAGTCGGGATCCCGCCCCGAGGCGGTGTCCTTCCAAATCCTTCCCTTTTGCTGGGGGCTCACGTGACCAGACGTGCAGCAGAGGCCTGGGCCACTCCCCAGCCAGAGCATGTGGGCTCAAAAGACCTCTCTGACATATGTCTGTGATGGGAAACTTCTGTCTCTGTCTGACCTCAGCAGAGAGACGGCTCCGACAGCCTTGGGTCCCCAGCCCCAGCCCCCGTAACTGTCAACTCACAGCCGATGGCGTCTGCATGGGGTTATTTTGAAACAAATCCCAGAAGTTGGATGTGAAATGTCCTTTTGAAGGGCAGGCAAACAAGATGAGAGGCGGGACATTTTTTTCCTCGATCTGGTGGCGTCGTCACCTTAGTGGGCTGTCACAGCGGCGAGGGGACGAAATACACGCCCCAACCTTGACCACTACCTTGTCCGCCCCTCCCCCTTACTGACCCCTCTGACTCCCCTCCTCCCCGACTTCTGTTTTGGGTTGGGGGAGCTTGGAAGCCACCCTGGAGGCAGCGGCTCCAGCTTGTCGCAGGCACATGGAGAGCCAGGGGCCCCTTGGCAGGCACATGGAGGCTGGCACGGACCCTTGGCAGAAATGAGACTTCCAGGAACCCACCGGCAGACGCCACCGTGGAGCCGCCTCTCTGGCTCCACACCCAGGCCTGATTCCAGGAATTTCACCCCAGGTCTCCCTCCACCAGGCTGGGTCGAACTGAGAAAGACGCTCGGTATGCACAGCAGCCAGGGGAGGCATCAGGCGCCTGGGGGGACGGCAGGCCAGGCAGGGTGTGCCCGCTCTGATTCGAGGCCTGAACTCTGCTCTCCCGTGGGCCCGAGTTCAGATCCCAGCTCTGCCGCCCGCTAGCTGGGGACTGTGGGTAACGGATGGTTTGCCGCTCTCGAGGCTGGCTTCTCTGCTAGGAAAGGCTGCTCACTCCAGCCTCCTGGGGCTGCCTCGGGAGCTAAATGAGGAAATGGATATAAAGCGATGTCACCAGTTAGCATTTAAATCAGACAACATGGGCAGGCGCTTGGCGTAGTGGTTAGCGCTCCTCTTGGGACACCCTCATTCCGTATCAGCACGTGCTGGAGCCCTGGCTCTGCTTCCGGTCCCAGCTTCCTGCTAACACGCGCCTGGGAGGTGACAGCGATGGCTCAAGTGCTGGAGCCCCTGCCACCCCCGTGGGGGAACAGGAGGGGGGTCCTGGCTCCTGGCTTTGGCATGGCCGAACCCTGGCTGTGGGGGGCATCTGGGGAGTGAAGCAGCAGACACAAGATCTCTCTCTCTCTCTCTCTCTCTCTCTGCCTTTCCAATAACTGAAAATCAATAAGCAAAAATTTTGAAATCAATCAAGCAATCACATTTTAAAAAATTCCGACATCCACTTGACAGATGGACCCTCAGCCCCCAGGGCAGCCGACATGTTCCCCGGGCTCCCTCCTTGAGTGGGGGTGCATGCAGCCTAACAGAGGGTGGGGCTCAGAAGCCACAGGGTGTGAGTTCAAGTCCACCCTGCACCTCGTCCCAGCTACGTGCCCCCTGCGAGTGGCTGTACCTCACTGAACCTTTGCTCCACCCACCAAGCAGAAATCACGGAAGTCACTGCAGGACAGACACCCACCCTCGTCCATGGGAGACAGCAGGTGCACCACCTACGCACAGAACCATGGAGAAGACCCAACCCTCCATAGACTGTGCTTGCACACCCCGCCACGGACCTATGGCAAAGTACCGTGTGTGAACTTGGCACAGAGATGGACAGTAATAACCAAGAACACAACAGGACAGTCCTAGCACTGATGTGAACATGGTCTCTGTCTCGTGCCTGATACCGCGACAGGTAGCGCCATCACCGAGATGGCTGCGGAGTGATGAACAGGCAGGCAGCATACCCAGCATGGACACACAGCACTGAGGGAGGGCTCATGTCCTGGGAAGGAAGGAAGGAAGGAAGGAAGGAAGGAAGGAAGGAAGGAAGGGAGGGAGGGAGGGAGGGAGGGAGAGAAAGAGAGGGAGAGAAGACAGTGCGAAATGTCATCACACTCCTCAGAGCTGCTTACAATTTAAAATGCACACATTGTGGAATTTTCTGGAATTTTCCATTGAGCATTTCCCTACTGCCTTTTGCCACAGGTACCTGAAACCACCAGAAGCAATCACTTGGGTAAAGGGGGACCCCGGTGCATGCTGTCCAGCCTGGCACAAAGAACGAAGACGGGAGGGAGTGTGTGGGAATGTCTGCCCCACCCCAGGGGCTGTCTTTTCCCCCTCCCTGCATCCTGAGTTAGAGACGTGGCTCCCTCCTCCCCAGGAGAGCCCTGGGGTCTTCCCAGAGCAGGAGCTGCAACTTCACTCTGTAACTTCAGCCGGAGCAGGTGGGTGGGGACCTGGCAGGACCGTGGGCAGAACCAAGGGAGGTGGCCACAGGCAGATGCCGGATGCTGGCAGAAGGTGTACAGAGTGTCCCGGGCCGGCCAAGCTGCCCTTGGCAAAGACGTGCAGGAGCCCAGGTCTTGGCTGGCAGTGGAGACGCCGGCAGCAGGAGAGAGGAGCACCGGGGAGCCCAGCTTCCTTGGCTGGGTCCCCGCATCCTGGGTCTGAGGACTGTGACTTCAACTGCACACTCACCAGATGGTGTAGCTGAGGTGTCTGCTCAGGGGAGGGCTGGGGGAGGCTGGGAAGGCAGGGACAACAGGGGAAGATGACAGCGCTGGTCTCGCAGAGTCAGCCAGCAAACAGCCTCTGCTATGTAGATTGTTCACCTCTCTGTGCCAAGCCCTGCATGTTACGTAATTTGCTGATTGCCACAGCGGCAGGTGCATCGCCACCCCCATTTTACAGATGAACAAACTAAGGTCCAGGAAGGTTGAGTCACCCAGCCAGGGGTGGATCCAGGATTCAAAGCAAGATGGGTTGGAACACAGCTCTTGTTCTGGCCACCACTCTGTACAGCCTGTCTGCAGAGCAGACAGATTCTAGAAGAATCCGTGTTTCTTTAAAGGAAGTCCCGGATGCCCTCCAAAGAGGGCTCCCTGTGTGTCAGGAGGCACAAGCAGTCTTCTTTATGGGGCTGCTTTTCGAGACGTGCCACCAACAGGACCCGAATCTGTCTGGTTCCAGATTCCACAAGGAGCCCCGCCCCCCAGCAGGTGCACAGTGAGCCTTCTCTATAACAGATGCTTCTGACTTGCAGGGAGGTGGTGGAGGCACCGGTCCTCAGGCCCCACAAATGGCGCTGATGAGAGATGATCTTCACTGCTTGCCAAGGGCAAAAGTCCCCACACCTTGGCTGGCTGGATCCAAGGAATTCAGCAGTGGAAGCCGGCAGGAAGGAGGAATGCCAAGGACTGGCGTGAAACTTCTCTCCCCATCCAGGCTGGCAGCAAAGCCTTGGCAAGGGCTCCCTTGGAGTCCTCCGAGGCCTCTGCCAGTTCAACTGACAGGGCAGCAGATGGCACGCACTTATCTGCTGATGATATTTTGATTTATTTATCTCCTACAGATGGTACCAGGCCTTGATTTCTGGCAGGAGTCCAACGTGTGGGTCAACATTCTGAGATGAGTCGTGTCTACAAGTGGATGAGATCCTGTAGCCCAAAACCCCTCCTGGCACCACGACTGCCTTGCTGTGGCCTCCAGACACCCCTTCCTTGGCCATTTGGGGCACTGCGGGCAAACAAGGGAGGTATTTGTTCTGAAGGAATTTCAAAGCTGAAGAGGCTCAATGCAGATGGAAAACTGACATCCTTGGGGTTCAAAAAGGTAAGAGCTCTGAACCCATCGAGTCCTGAATTCAGGTTCAAGCTCCGCCACTTACAAGCTCCGTGACCCAAGCCCAGACCCTCTGGGTCTCAATTTCCACATCTGTGAAATGGGTAACATCACCATCTGCACCACATCTGCCATGGCAGAAATGGCTCTCTGTCCCCCCAGATGTGTGCAGCTGTTTCTAGAGCGTGTGGTTATGGCTAAGAAGTGGCTGCCTGGCCAGGCTTCATATCTCCCAGCATTCCCTGCCCTAGTCATGGTCACATGACTGTTGCTTGCCTAAATGATGTCAGTGGCGCCAGGTGAGATCCCTCTGGGGAGGGATCCCAGGAAGAGGATGTGCCTGGGTCCCCAGATCTCTAGATGGAAGGGAACGGCCGCCCACCGGGGTTCACCGTGACCCTGAGCAAGGAATAAACCTGTGTCCAGCCGTCCACATCTGGGAGTTCACAGGTACCAGCAGCACATGGGGTCACCCAAAACACAGGCCAGCTGGGCTCAAACAAGACCGTACGAGAACACTGCAAAAAGTTCCTGGACAATGGAGTTGGAGGAGAAGTCTAATTTGGTGCAAAAAAAAAAGCATTGAAATCTACACAATTTTTTCATAATATGCATTTTCCATGAACTTTCTCACAATCCCTCATATGCATGGATTTCAAAATGATCTGCCCCTTTAATGCCACTTTCCATGAAGATTTTCGGGTTCCCCTCACACTTGATAAATGATTAGGACTCAGTAAGCATTGACTATTATTATCATCGTCTTTTAAGGAGGCATAATAAATAAAGGATATTGTGATTTTTTTTATGCCACCCATATGTTGGGTTTGGTTACAGCAAGGCGAATCTCTTTCTCCAATATCTCAGTCTTATTTCTGCTCTTTTAAAAAAACATGTATTTATTTATTTATTTATTTGAAAGGCTGAGAGAGAGAAAGAGGGAGACAGAGAGAGGTCTTGCATCTGCTGATTTGCTCCCCAGATGGCCACAACAGCCAGGGCTGGGCCAGGCTAAAGCCAGGGACCTGCAGCTCCATCTGAGTCTCCCTCGTGGGTGGCAGGGACCCAAGTGCTTGGGCCATCACCTGCTGCCTCCCAGGGTGCACACGGGCAGGGAGCTGGACTCGGAAGCTGGATGCCAACATGGGAGGCTCCGAGGCAGCGTCTGGCCAGCGCCCACCTCTCCGCCCCTTTGGGTCACTCTCAGGGATCCCTCCTGAGCTGTCCGGCTTCACCCTGCAAAAGCACTTTCTGCAATTACAAGGAGTGAAGACAGAGGGGGCACTTGTCTAGTCCTTCTCAGATCTACTCAAAGACACCGTGAGATGACAGCCAGCAATGCCTCCCTGCTCTTGCCCCGGGGGACCCCCGCCCCCGCTCTGCTACAGGTGGCCGAGGGAGTGGTGATCATCAGGCCACCACCCTCGTTTCTGGTGGAGAAACCAAACAGCAAGGAAGCCTGCGTGTTCAGAGCTTACCCCGAGTCAGGCGTCAAGCTGAAGCTGGCAGCCAAGTCCTGAGTCTCGTGATCTAGGGTAAGGGCCCCACAATTCCTGGCTACAAAAACGCTAATAGTGGCCGTGACCAAGAGTGTACCATGGACCCAGTGCTGTTCCCGAGTTCCATGTGCATTCGCTGGTCTAATTCTCACAGCAGGTGCAGGACCTACTATTATTATTCCCATTGCACGGATGGAGAAACTGAGGTGTGAGGAGGTTAAAGATTTTACTCGAAAGCACAGACATAGTACGTGATGGAGGCAGGCCCTCTAACTCCAGGGCCCTCATGATCTATCACAGAGTTTATAGGAAGGAAGTCATTGATTCTGCTTGGGCTCCAGGAGGCAGCACCAAACCCCACAGACCTGTCCAAGCAATCGAAGAACAGCCCAGTCTCAGAAAAGCGCCTCTCGGTGGCATTCAACTTCCCAAGGCAGCAAGGCCAGGAAAGGCGTGGACCACCACGCGGAGGATGGGGATGGGCCAGGGTCTCCTCGGGTGCCTTGTTGGGAGAGGGGGGAATCGTCCTGGGGGATTGTTGGCGTTCAGTTACGCTCACTGCCTTCCTGGGGTGCCAGTCACTGTCCTGTCCCTCCCAACCCTGCAGGTCACTTCCAGGAGAACCTGTAGCTCTGTACCAGCCTGCCCCTGCCGTCGCACCCATTGTAACAGGGGCGAGAAAAGGCCGACACAGCCAGCTAGACTTCGGTAGGATCGTCTCTGCTTTACGTACACACGTGTACATGCACACACACAAGATGCGTGTGTCTATGTTTCTTTACTCGATGGCAACTTGTTCTGGTTTTCCACTTCAAATCACGATACAAAGCTTCCCTCTCAAACGCCCTTAAGGCATAAGGCAAACGTGAGCCAATGGGGAGCAACAACAACCAAATAATCCTAGCAGAACAGGAATTAATTTCTGAAGGTGACATTAAAATGGCTGAAGTCTGGGCAAGGCTAGGGCTGGGTGAATTCTCCGCCTCTGGGCTCCATTCCAAGCCAAGAGCTTGCAGGGTCCCCACACTGCACGGGAGCACAACTCACATCAAGGTTTCTATCAGTGACGTTCCCTGGAGTCGTGCAGTGCACAGCCTGCCCGAGTGTACACAGCAGCCACAGATATTTTTAGAGTTACAAGTATCCCAAACAGACACAGGAAGAGAGAGAGAGAATCTTCTGGCCAGCTGCCCTGGAATTGGCAGCCAAAGTTCCTCACTTCAAATTGTATTATTTTCTGTTCAGGATCCTCCTGTAGCCTCTCCATGCACAGGCAGCACCAGGCAGCCCAAGCAGCACTGGTCCCCAGCCCGTCCTCAGGGAGAGGAAGGGATGAGACAGGCACAGGGATCTTCTCAGGGGAGACTCACCCCGGGGCAGCCTTCCAGGAAAATGCACAGCCAGTGAGCCCCCACTCAGGTCCCAGGGCACAGGTGGCTGTTGACTGGAGAATACGGAAGGCAGGAGCCATTCCTTAAAAAGCCAGCTGACACTGACACCCTGGTGGCTCCAGGGGGTGTGAGTCAACTTTCCATTATTTGAACTAAAATGCCTGCGAGGTGCTCCTTAGGAGGGAAGAAGGTTTATTTCAGCTACGGTTTTGGAGGTTCACAGTACAAGATTGGACAGACCCATTCAGCAGGTGTCCGTCCAGACGGGGACCCGACAGCAGGCCAGGAGGCAGAATGACACAGGGCTTCGATAGCCAAGCCTCTTGGGAGAACTGCCTTCTCCCAGGGTAAGCCCCATTCACCTAAACATTTCCCAGGCACCACAATTAGATCAGCTGTCCACCCTCAAGCTACCCACTAACCATTAATGTTAACCCATGACCTGTTACCGTAAGACTAGGGTGTTTATGTGCCTGGGGAGCCAAATTCTGATTGAACGCAGTGAAGAATAGAAACAATTCATGGTGTAAAAACGCCACGGCAAGCAAGAAGCCTATGTCAACACACTATCAAAATTAAGCCATTGGAGGCATCGTGGTTGTAGTAACATCTTGAGGTCAAAACCACACAAGCATTACAACTCAGATGGGCAGACGCCAGTCACAGCATGTTCCTTAGAAGAGGTCTGATACTGGACACGCCCACTTAGAGACAGTGACAGCAGTCTCTTCCTCCTTCCAGAAAGCTGCAAAATCCCTTAGCTAACCCAGGGCCGAAAGGACCAGATTGAACAGAATGCAGAGTAGAACTCAGGCCTGGCAGGTGAACCTAGACATGGGACCCAGCCCCAGGGGTGCTCTAACCCAGCGCCACTGAAGAAGCAGCTCTCGTGCTGATTAGAATAAAGGAATCAGCTTACACTCACCCATGCCGGCCAGTCCTGCACACCTTCCTTGCCCCTTTCCCTCTCTCACTCCTCTCACACGCACACACACACATGCACACATGCACACACATGCACACAGGCATGCTCACACACACACACACACACACGCATGCACACACACTCACCTCTCTCTCCAGCTCCACGGCCCCAGCCACTCCCCAGCCTCTCTGCCTCCAGCAGCGGTGGGGACATCTGCAGAGCTGAGATGTGCCACCTTCCATCCGGGAGCCCCGAGCCCCCTGCCTTCCCACTGGGATGCTCCTGCCTTAACACACAGACTCCTACAGGTGCCTGTTCTCTGTGACACCGCAGTTTCGTTTCTTGGAATTCATCTGCCACGTGCGCAACATGACACAAGGTCAAGATCATTCGTCACAGCCTGATTTTAATAGCAAAGGGTTGGAAATAACCTAAATTTCCATTAATTAAATCAGAAATGTACATTCAATTTTTGGAAGATTCACCCTCATTAAAATGAACAAGACAGCTCTCTCTCTCAGAATATTAACCCAGAATATGAATACTTATACCAAATGCTAACTCTACACAAAAGACGGGGCCCCCTACTGAAAGCCAAGGCCCTCGGCTGTGGTGGACTGAATGCCCCCAGGGCCCCTCCTGTCCAGGGTGGGCTCCTGACATTCCCCCACCAGACATTGTATCCGCTGTCCACTGCCACTGTAACAACTTGTCACCAACGTGATGGCTTTGCCAATACAAAGTCTGCATCTTCAAACTCTATCGCCTCACTGGCCAGCACCAAGGAGTCGGCACCGCCCTGTCCCCGCGTGGCCGCTCCAGGGCACGTGCCGCCTCCTTGCCCTTTCTGGCCGCCCCAGGCCACCCCCATTCTCCGACTTCCTGCCTCCCCTCTGGAAGCCACCCCGCCCATCTCTCTTCTTCACAGATGCGCCTCTTGCTCTGATGACAGCCGGGAAAGTTCTCCATGAGACAAGGACGGAGCCCATTTGGATCAGCTGGGACGGCCGCCCCATCTCAACCCCTGCATGTGGTCACCTCTGGAAAGCATCCCTCTCGACCCCTGGCAAGCAACACGGTGCAAGTCCTGGGGTTTATGATATGGGCACGGTGGACAAGAGGGACGTCATTCCACCCATTACAGCTGCCCACGGCTCCAGCTACAGAAGCACCTCTCGCTTCTCATCAGACGGATCCATCCCTGTGCCCAATTCCTACCCAAACCTTCGAGGCTGACCTCCACAGTCCCCTTCCTCCACGAAGCCCTCCCTGATTCTCCCAGGCAGATTCAGTGACGCTGAAGACCCCGCTTCATGACCCTTGTCACTCGGCATTTGAATTATGTGCCTACTTACACGTGGGGTCTTCAAAAAGTTCATGGAAAATGTGTGTTATGGAAAAAACTATGCACAGTTTTCAAAACCTTTTTTGCACCAAAATAAACATTTTTCATTCCAGTTTTTGTTCCATGAACTGTTTGGAATTCCCTCATATAGCTCTCAGTAGTTTGCAAGCAATTTAAGAGTTAAAAACTGACTTTCTAAACAGTTCTTTCCTATCTTCTGTTGTCTTGTAAGATGTGTTTACTTATCTGGAAGGTAGAGTGTCACAGACAGAGAAACAGACAGAGATCTTTCATCTGCTCATTCACTCCCCACATGGCTGCCAATGCCAGGGTTGAGCCAGGCCAAAGCCAGGAGCCCTGAGCTCCATCCAGGTCTCCTGAGCGGGTTGCGAGAACTCAGGTACTTGGGCCTCCATGTGCTGCTTCCCAGGCACATAGCAGGCAGCTGGATTGAAAGCAGAGTAGCTCGGGCCCCAGTACAGCATGCCTGCATCACAAGCAGCAGCTTACCCCACCGTGCCACAACCCCGGGCCCCATTTACTTTCATTTTTATTTGAAAGGTGGAGATAGAGATGAGAGACGGACAGACGGGCAAAGAAAGATCTTCTATCTGCCAATTCCCTCTCCAAACACCCACAACAGTCAGGACCGGGCCAGACCAAAGCCAGGAGCCCAGAATTCCATCGTGGTCTCCTACATGGGTGACAGAGCCCCAAGCACTTGGGCCATCTTCTGCTGCTTTCCCAGGAGCATCAGTGGGGAGCTGGGCTGGGTACCTAAACCTGCGGTACCCTAACACCGGGCACATCCCCCCACGCACCACAATGCCTCTGCACACCAGGGTTGAACAAACACTGGTGGAGTGAATGATTGAGTCCTCTCTATCTCACTACAGTATGAACTGGGTGCAGAGTGCAGCCCCAAGCAGACTTCCACAAGCACTGCTCACCATCACGGCTGGCCCACGATGTGGACTGCACAAGTCAACACATTCATCCACCCAGCTGACACTAGCAAGCATTTTCTGTAGAAGCCCCGCCTCCCTCGTTTCATTTTCCACAGTAACTCTGCAGGCAGTACTGCCGTATGTGTTTGGGGAGCTCGCACTGGCTGCTGGGAGAAACAGCTCCACATCCCAGAGGCTTCTTTGTCAGCTGCCTCGTCAGCCTGCCTCTCCTCCATTCAGTGTCTCAGGGACCCAGGGCCTTTCCGTAGCATTGGCTGTGCCACACACGAGTTCCTCAAAAAAAGTTGATGGGAAGGGCTGACGCTGTGGTGCAGTGGCTTAACGCCCTTGCCTGAGGCACCTGCATCCCATATGGATGCCGGTTCTAGTCCCGGCTGCTCCACTTCTGATCCAGCTCTCTGCTACGACCTGGGAAAGCAGAAGATGGCCCAAGTCCTTGGGCCCTTGAACCCGTGTGGGAGACCCAGAAGAAGCTCCTAGCTCCTGGCTTTGGATTGGTGCAGCTCCAGCTGTTGCAGCCATCTGGGGAGTGAACCAGCGGATGGAAGACTCTCTCTCTCTCTCTCTCTCTCTCTGTCTGTCTCTACCTCTCTCTGTAACTGTCTTTCAAATAAATAAATATTTTTAAAAAATTGGTGAGAAATGGAATTTCAAGAGACATTTATTTTGGTGCAAAAATGTTGAAACCCACACAGAGCTTTTTCATAATACTCATTTCCCACGGACTCTTTGGAGACCCCTCTATGCATGAATTTCAATTTTTTTTTCTGCACCATAATAAACTTATCTTTACATTCAATTTCCCAAGAATTGCTTAAAGTCCCTCAGATAGGAAAGCGATGCTGCAGACTCATTCGTCCCAGCCCAGAAGTGACACCTATCTCTTCCTCATGTACCCTGCTGGTCAGTCAGGTCCAGTGGCCAATCCAAGTGCAAAGCAGCCTGGGAAAGCAGAGCAATGCGTGGCTACTGTCAAGCAAAGCAGTCACGGCTGCAACGAGAATTTCCCCATCTTACAGCTGCAGAGACAGAGGTCGGAGGAACGGAGACCCCGCCCAAGGGCTTCCAGCTCGCACGTGCCAGGGGCAGAGTCAGCTCTCTCTCTCTCTCTTCCCTCTCTTTCTCTATTTATTGATTTCACGTATTTGAAAGGCAGAGGAGAGAGACAGAGAGGGATCTCTCATCCACTCCCCCAAATGCTCACAACAGCAGGGGCCTGGGCCAGGCTGAAGCCAGGAGCCTGGAACTGCATCAGGATCTCCCACGTGGGTGGCAGGGACCCAAGCACTGGAGCCATCACTTGCTGCCTTAGTAGGAGGCTGGAGCTGGGAGCAGAGCTGGGACTCAAACCGAGGCACCTAGCTAGGGGATATGGGCTTCCCGAACAGCTTCCTCACGGCGCTGCCCACCCTCACCCCGGCAAGGCAACTTGGCCTTGACCGCTACTCTTGCACATCTGCACATACGATACACTCACAAACTAGACCACCACGGAAGGCACAGCCTGGGGTCCCTGCTGCCTGGGGATGAGACAGCGCCCCCCAGCGGACAGCCCCCACCCCGAGGAGGCAGCGTGGAGTCGGCTGGGTCTCGCCACCCCACCATCTGTTTACTGAGCCCAGCTGCTGTCAGTTTGTTCACTGGCGGCTAAATGATGGCACGAGACAACTGCTGGGTGCTGATTCTTCCCTCCAGACTGCGGAGAGAGGGGAAACAAAACCTAATTTTTTAAGCAAGCATCAGATGAAGCCTGAACAAAACCAATAACTCTTTAAAGACAAGCAGCTCCGGAGCCTCCCACAGACGCTCTCCGGGTGTCATTTCTGGGGTTTATTCAGCACTTGTTTACTGCTGGGAGAGATATATTGCTCCCCTCTGGCTGCCTCGCCTCTCCTGGCCGCCACCTTCCCTAGCCAGGGGAGCCCTTGGCCCTTGTGGTTGAAAATGTAATAAAAACATCCCCAGGCCTCCCAGGCCCTCAGCCCAGCCTCGGTTCTGCAGATCCAGGGCCCTCTCTCCAAACCCTGCCAAACCCTTCTGTCTGGGCCCCACCTTCCAGCAGCGGCTTCTCCACGCTGAGACACTCGCAGTGACAAGTCAGTTCCTCAATTGTTCAGGCTTGATTGCTCACGGAGTGAACTATTCAGGCATTTTGCGTTTGCTTTCCCCGCACACCTCCTTTCTCTGTGGGCTTCCGGCTGCTCCCTGCCCCCTCCACCGGCAGGCCAGCATGGAAAAGAAAAGTTTGCATAACTCCAGGGCTTCAAGGCCAAGTTGCTGGTGCCCCAGGTGCTGGGCCAGGCCGGTGTCTGGGACTCTGGACTGCCCGTGTCCGCGTGGCCTCTTCCCCTGGCGAGGAAGCAGAATTTCCCATCCGTCTTCCACAAAAAGACGGACTTTCGCCCCCAGGGCTGCCCCTGTGCGCTTGACAGCAGCCTGTGTGCACGCATGAGCGTGTGTGCGCCAGGCAAGGATGTTGTCAGCCACCGAGTGAGGCTTGGTGGCAGGCGCTGTCTCTTCACAGCACGAAGCACGTCAAGGGACAGCTTGTGATGGCAGATCTAATAAATACAACGGCTTTTTTAAAAAACAAACCAGAGAGAGAGGAAGACAGAAGGCAAGTCACCACCCTCCCATGAAACAGTCTCCTCGATTGGCTTATCCAACGTGAGACTTGGCTTCAGACAAGGGGCCTCCTCCAGCCACGGCCCCCACTCCCTGCAGGACTGTGAGAGCCACACGCAGGCTCCTGGGCCCTTGGGACCAAGAACAGGCACTGGGCCGCTGAAAGGTGACCCGAGTGCAGCTCAGGCAGAAGCAGAGGGGCCCTGCTCTGGCCACCACCTGCTGCAGCCTGGAAGCCCGGTCCCCACCCCACTCGGCCTCCTTTAGCCTGAGACAACAGTAAGGGTCCTGGGGCCCGTGTTAACGGTGCGGTGGGTTAGGTTAAGTCGCTGCCTGCGACGCCCGTTTGACCCCCGGCTGCTGCACTTCCCACCCAGCTCCCTGCTAATGCACCTGGGAGGGCAGCAGAACAGGGTACAAGTGCTTTGGGCCCTGCCACCCACGTGGGAGACCTAGATGCTCTCCTGGCTTTCTGCTGGCTTAGCCCTGGCTGTTGCAGCCAACTGGGGAGTGACCCAGCAGAAGGGAGATCTCACCCCCACTTCCTGTAACTACGCCTTTCAAGTAAGTAAAATCACTCTTTACAAAAACGAAACAGTCGGAATCTTGGGTGAGATAATGACATCAGCTGAACTCCACGTTACCTAACCCCTTGACCTCCTTCTTACATTCAATCAACAAACATTCATTCAGCACCACTTATGGGCTGGAGGCTCTGGGGAATCTGTAGTAAATAAGACATGAAGTTTTCATTCCAACGTGGGAGCTAGACAGTAAATAAGCAAACAGATAAACAGCAGATGGTAATTGTGCGCCCCAAATGAAAAAACACAGCCTGCACGATGGAGTGCCCCAGCGGACGAGGTGTCCTCTGTGAGGACAAGGCGGCCATGTAAAGATCCAAGGGCAGAACGTCCCAGGCAGGAGGCAGGTCAGGTGCAAAGGCCCTGCGGCAGCCACGAGCAGCCCCTGCCGGAGGAGCCACAGGCTGTGTGGGCACTGGGGCAACTGGAGGGTGGGTGGCACTTGAGGTCTGAGCAGGCCTGGAAGCGCTCATAGGCAGTGCCCAGGAGCAGAGACATCTGGGGCCGGGGCAGCGCCCTCACAGCCCAACTTCATGCCTTAGTACCCAGCCAGGCCCTGCGCTGACTCCGCCCTCCAGTGCCTGACCTTCCCTCAGAGTCCCAGGAGGGAGAAGCCGATTGGCTCAGCTCGGGTCACATGTCTGGTTTGAGGGGCCAGTCAGAATGGCCAGAAGGGGCACGGCCAGAAAGAGCTGGGAAAAGAAATCATGGCTGCCCGCAGTGGTGACGGCTTGAGTTGGGGAATCTGAGACGCTAGATGGGGCTGGTCAGGGCCCTCCCAAGTGCCCACTCCTCAGCTATGCCTCGGGGTGGTGGGCAGAGCCCAGCTTCGCTCCTCCTGCAGCTCGGGCCTCCTCTCAGCCTGGGAAGCCATCGAGGGCAGTTTGGGCATCCTAGAACCCCCGTACAGCTGGGCCTCGGTCAGTGGGGGGTGCCCTGGGAGGAGCAGGGGCTGGAGGGGAAGGGGGCGCATAGGTGGAGGAGCAGGGGGAGGGGTCCTCAGGCTCAGAGGGGATAAGGGGGCTGAGAGAGCTGGAGGGAGGGGCAGAGACAAAGAAACCACAAAGGAGAGAGCTGGAGACCAGGCAGAGAGGGAAACCCGCCATGAGCCAAGGAGGATTGGAATCCAGCTTCGGCAGCTCTAGCCTGCGGGTTGGATTGGCTAACCTGGGCTCTCCCATGACGGGCAGGGGCCCAAGCACTTGGGCCATGAGCTGCTGCATTCCCAGGTCCTTTAGCAGGGAGCTGGATCGGAAGTGGAGCAGCAGGGACAAACTGGCTCTCGGATATGGGATGCAGGTGTTGTAGGCAGTGGCTTAACCCTCTGCAGCACAACGATGGCTCCTGGAATGACTTGGTTTTAACTCAATCACTTGTGCAAAGACCCTATGTCCAAATAAGCCACATCCGGAGGCACTGAGGGCTAAGATTTCAGCATATAAATGGGGGGGGGGGATAAACGCAATTCAACCCATCACATCACCTGCCTTCTCTGTGCCTCAGTTTCGACACATATAAAATGGGCACAATAATAGCACCTTCCTTGGCGGATCCTTCTGGGGCATAGTAAGCCTTAGGGCACGATAGTTATTATGGCACTCTAACACCCTCCAAAAATGTCCACGCTGTACTCCTAGGAACCTATGGATATGGATGTGTTACTCTACACGGCAGAAGGGACCTTGCAGACATGACCGGCATTGCAGATGGAAAGATCATTCCAGAATATCCAAGTGGGCCCCACAAAATCAGGAACCACAGAGAACATCCCCCGGGGTTAACCCAACAGCGGGAGACACGGCCACAGCAGGACGAGGGCTTCGCCCTCTGGGGCCGGCTTGGAGGATGGAGGACGGTGAGGGCACCAGGGAGCCCGGAGAGCACCCCTCCCTCACCCTGTGCACAGCCAGCAGGGAAACAAGGACGGCAGGCCAAGCACCTCAGGGAGCTGGGTGCTTCCCAGGGCCAGGAGGCAAAGACCCCGCCTCCAGCGCTGCCTGCCAGCACTTTGGCTTGGAGACTGCACCAGACCCGTGGCCTGCAGGACTGTAGGGTGATCGACAGACAACACGAGCTCGAGGTCGCTGGGGACAGCAGCCGCAGGAAACAGGCACATTCTGAAAACACCATTGAGATGGGAGGGGTGATCTTGTCGACCAGATGGAGGCCAGGCTGCCATGGGGTCCCAGGGAGGGGTCTGCAGCACCTGGAGGGCCCCCAGGGCCAGGGCTGGAGGCAGCATGCTGGCCTTCACCTTCGGAGTCGGCACAGTGTCTGAGCGTGGAGAGGAGGGCCAGGGTGTCTCTGTGCCCACATAGGGAGATGGCTGAGGGCCCCTAGGGATTGAGGGAGCTCCCCCACATCTCCACATAACAGTCATGACCCTGACCATGGCAAGCTGTGTTCCCCCCAGATGCGATCCTTGGCCTTCCATGGTGAAAAGCACTCAGCAGGGGGCTGGTGCCATGGCACAGTAGGTTAATCTGCATCCCATATGGGCACCGGTTCTAGTCCCGGCTGCTCCTCTTCCAATCCAGCTCTCTGCAATGGCCTGGGAAAGCAGTAGAAGATGGCCCAAGTGCTTGGGTCCTTGCACCCACGTGGGAAATCTGGAGGAAGCTCCTAGCTCCTGGCTTTGGATCAGTTCAGCTCTGGCCGTTGCGGCCATCTGCGGAGTGAATCAGCAGACAGAAGACCTTTCTCTCTGTCTCTTCCTCTCACTGTCTGTAACTCTGCCTCTCAAATAAATTAAAAAATCTTGAGAGAGAGAGAGAGAGAGAGAGAGAGAGAGAGAGAGAGAGAGAGAGAGAGAAAGAAAAGAACTCAGCAGATCTGATTAAGTTAAGGATAGGGAGCGGAGGAAGATCAGCCTGGATTTTCCCACGCAGGAGGGCCAGGGTTGGAGGGAAGCAGAAAATGGGGTAACAGAGCCAGGGAGTGCAGGGAGGGGCTTTGCAGAGAGAGGAGGGGACCCAAGGCAGGGAACACAGTCAGCCCCTAGCAGTTGGGAAAGGTAAGCTCACAGATCCCCACCCCCACCCCGGAAGCTTCCTTAGGGAGTGCAGCCCCTGGTGACACTTTGCTTTCCAACTGCTGACCATCGGAGCTATAAAAGGATGCATTCATGTAGTTTGACACCCCTGAGTCTGGGGTCCTTTGGGGACCCTGGCCAAGCCCGATTCCCTTGCCAGCTGCCACTGCCCAGTTGGTGGGGGCGGGGCCTCCTGGGGCCTCCCTGACTCCACTCTCACGCCCCTTCCTTCTGCAGCAGCTCAGCTGGCAGAGGACCCACTAGAAAGGTAAACTGGATCACACCACTCCCCTTCCTGCCCCAAGGACTTCTCACTGCACTTAGACAAAAACTTTAGTCCTCTCCGCAGCTTGCAGGGGTCTTAGGCAGGAGGGGCCCAGCCTTGCTGTGTCACCTGGGGAGCTCTGGCCAACCCAGTGCCCCAGGGGTGGGGTCTGGGGACATAAGTGCAGCCAGGCCTGAGCACAGGGGCCCTCCCTAAGCCCTTGGCCCCACCCCACCCCTCTGCCTCGTGTACTCCAGACCCTATGGCCGCCTCACAGGTCCCTGCACCTGTCGCTCGCAGTCTGGGCTCAGGCACTGCACCTGCTTGCCCGGTTTCCCAGAGGTTTTCCCAACCCTCCATTATCAGCGCCCAGCCCTGTGTCCCCGTGCCCTTGATGGTGCCATGTGTGTCCCTGCAGCCCTCACCCCGCCTGTGGGAATAGATGTGTCTGTGTGTGTATGTTCGTCACCTGTGTCCCCATAGTCCACCAGAAGGGAAGGTTTGTGGCACAGCAGGTTAAATGGCCACTTGGGATGTCCACATGCCAACTGCCAGTTTGTGTCCTGGCTGCTCCGCTTCTGGTCCAGCTCCCAGATAAGGGAGAGGCAGCAGGTGATGGCTCAAGTACTTGAGCCTCTGCTCCGACATGGGAGACCTGGATGGAGCACCTGGCTCCTGGCCTCGGCTTGGCCCAGCCCTGGGGAGTGAACCAGCAGATGAAGGATCTCTCTCTTCACCCCCCCCCCCCCCCCAGTCACCTTCCTTCCAAATAAATAAAATAAGAAACAGCTTGGAACTCACGCACACAGAGGTCTTCACAATTTCACAGAAAATGTGTTTTCTGGAAAACGACACATGGATTTCCAAAATTTTTTTGCACTCAAGCTCCTATTTGAATTCTGTTTCCACCGCCTGTGTGAAGTCCCTCCTATCTGACTGCTGTTGTAAAGCAGGGCTTTGCTCTTGTCCCAGCCTCTGCCATCCCAGGCCAGGCTCACCACAAAAGCAGGCTCAAGGCCGAGCCCCAGCAAAGGATCTCTGAGGAGGCAGAGCTGCAGCAGGAAGGGACCTGGCTGTGAGGTCAGCAGGGCTGCCCCCAAGGCTCAGGGCACACCTCCCCAGCGGGGGACCCTGGGGGAGTCACTGCACCGCTCTCAGCCTCAGTTTCTTCATCTGTAAAATGGGCACAGTGGCTGACTTCTCAGCCCACTACGCAAGGTGACCGAGTGAAGCAACTGTCTTGTCCTGGCTGCTGGCCCCAGGATTCCTCCCAGGGACAGAAATGACTCTGTTGAGAAAGTGTTCCAACAACGTGCCTGCACCAGAGTGTGCACACACACGCACACCTGTGCACATGTTCACACCTGCGCTCAGATACACACTGTGCATGCCCACACTGCACATAGACACACCTGTGCACATGTACACACACCTGTACACATACACACACTGCACACACCTATGCACACACATACCTGTGCACATGTTCACACCTGTGCTGAGATACACACTGTGCATGCCCACACTGCACATAGACACACCTGTGCACATGTACACACACCTGTACACATACACACACTGCACACACCTATGCACACACACATACCTGTGCACATGTGCACACTTGTGCTCAGATACTCACTGTGCATGCCCACACTGCACATACACACACCTGTGCACATACACACATCTGTGCTCAGATACACACTGCACACACCTGTGCACACACACCTTTGCACATGTGCACACCTGTACACACACATGTACCCACGCCTGCACTGCACATACACACACCTGTGCACATGTACACACATCTATGTGTACGCACATACCTGTGCACGTATACACACTGCACACACACACACACCTGTGCCTATGAGGCTGCATGTCCACTGCCACAGGGAAGGCTTGGGGAGCGAGAGGGGCCTTTGCGTGAGTGAGGAAGGAACTCCTTGGGAAGCCCAGGCGGGAGGAGGAGGGGCCAGCCAGGTGACAGATGCGCCGTGGAGCCGGCGCTGTGCGGTGGGACCTCCCACGGACCTCCAGTGCAGTCAGCAGAGTCCTCAGATGCTCTCAGAGAGGCCCTGTCACTATGGAAACCCAAAAGGGGACAGCATCGTATCCTGATGCTCACTCCCCCGGCAGGAGGGGAGTCACCCACAAGCAAGCCAGACCCCACACGCAAAGGAGGCCTCTGGGAAACCTGGGAATGGCAAGGAGGGCTGGGACCCCAGAGAGCCGGTGGTCCACAGGGAATGAGGCCACAGGTATGTGCTCTCAGGGGCACAGAGCCCATGATGGTAGCTGGGGCTCAGGTGGAGCAAACAAGACCAGAGTGCTTTGGGGGAGTTTTGTACCACCGCAGCCTTGAGGGTCTACCATCCCAATGCCATTTCCTGCCCGTGCGGCTTCTGCGCCCGTGAGGAAGCAAGCTTACCCATGCTCCAGGGGACTCACGGACACCTTGCAGAACAGACACCAGGCACCCCCGTCCCGCCTCACCCTGGGGTCAGAATAATGGAAATGACCACGGCAGCCAGTACCCCTGTGCAGGAAACCATTCTACAACAACTGGTCCCAGCAGGGACAGGAGAACCCACGCCACAGCTCCCACGGGGCTGAGACACAAAACACACCTGCAGCTGGACAGGAGCGTGGCCCCCTCGTGCCTGCATCAGCCCCTTCTGGGTGGCATTGGGGGTCTGAGAGCCCCACAGAGAATAGGGACCAGGAGCGGGCCCAGGCTGGGCACATTCCCTCCCTGCTGGGGACACCCCAGGAAAGCAGGTGCACAAAAATCCCACCCCCAATTTCCAACAAGGTTTCCTTGCAGTCCCAGGATTCTGCAGGTGACTGCACACGCAAGGGTGGAGGAAGGAAGGGACACTTCCATCCCAAGCCTGAGCTGAGACCTCCTGAGCCAGTACTGCCTCGTGCCAGCCACTCTGCCTGAATGGGTCCCAGCCCCGTGGCCTCCAGGACATCCTTTGTTCAGGGCACAGCCGTGAACTCATGAGGGGCTGGTGTAAGACGACTGATGCCAACCGCCACACAGGGTCGGGGACACAAAAGGTAGTGGTGGAGACTGCACGATATTGGAGAACAGCGGCCCACCCAGCGGGGCTGGAGTCCACTGTGGCCACGTGCGACCAGTACTGCTGGGTTCTTCCTCCTGTCCCAGAGAAGCCAGAAGCTCCTGAATTTGCAAATTCAGCTGGGAGAGAGACTGTTCTCTGGGCACATTCAGCCTTCTCTTTGGGGAACCACCCATGACCTCGGCCACTCAGGATCGTGTAGGCAAGGGCGGTGCCTTCAGGCCGAGGTGCCTGGTTCCTTTAGATCATGCAAGAGAGAAAATCCATACTCCGGTATCGTGTAAGCCTCTGTGATGTTGGGTGTTTGGCTCAGCGACTGGCCTTAAATCCATGCTAATACACTTGGCCACAAATTCCATTTTAAGATCCTGAGTGAGCCCGGCCAAGCCTGCCTGCCTGCCAGCCAGCAAGTGCCAGTTTGCAGCCCGGACCTCAGGCAAGGATCTCGACAGAACCTTCTGCATAGCACCACTCCTCAGCTCGCAAGCGCCTGGGAGTCCTCTCCCACCAGCCCAGCTAAGTCCAAACCCCCTGGCACCCCAGAGCGGGGGTGTCCCAGCCAGCGCTGCCTCTGGTCTCATTTCTCACGCTCCCACGCATTCCCTGTAGCTGTTCCAACTTGCCCACGGTTTCTGAGCCTTCAAGGTCGCCGCCTCCTCCAGGCAGCCATCGCTCCCCCAGCCTGAGTCAGTCACACCCTCCTCTGCCCTCCCACCACCCTTTAAACATACCCTATTAATACCTCGTGAGAGCACGCACCGTGTGCTGTTCTAATTGTGCAAAGCTGTGAAGGCAAAGGCGCTCACCAGAGGCAGGCAGGCTGAGGCCCCAGTGCCCAGGCTCAGGCCCTGTGTGGGCCGAGGCCAGGGACCCAGCGTCTCTGAGCCTCAGCCTTCTCAGCTGTGAGCTGGGGACAGCACTGCTTGGAACTTTAATAAGCACAAGACACCGTGTCTCTTGCCTCTTGCACCCAGGCATTCCGCTAGGGCTCTGAGCAACTAGAGATGCACCTGTCATCATGGAGCTTAGAAACTCAAGAGCGGCAACCGACCTGAAATTAGATCGGATGCAGGGAAAACATTACTTCATGCAGCTGTGCTAACATTTACAAAGAAGTATTTGCATGGGTGAAGGGAACCCTTTCCGTGTCTCTTCCTAGGAAGAGACACAAAGTGGGTTCTGGCCAGGCAAGCAAAGAGGAGAGCTGTGGGGAGGGGATTCCAGGAAGCAGGATTGGCATGTGCAAAGGGCCTGAGGCATTAAGGTAATTTCCTTCTCCATGAACCCAAAGAAGTAAAAGAATGTGTCAGGGCAGAGCAGCTGAGGATGTCTTTGGGTCTCCATGGCCCAGAACAAAGCTTGGCATGTAGTAAATGTGACCGGCTATTTGCCAGCTGAGTGAGGGACCCTACTCGTGCCTCCACCCCTGTGCGCTGGCCCTGTGTCTGGGGCTGTGCTGGACCAGGAGGAAGACGTGAGGCTGTACTTGTCCTGGATCACGCTCTCTCAGCCTTTCCACTCCCAAAGCTGGACACACACGCGCGTGGACCCCAAACAGCAGGTTAAGGCATCAACGTTTGTGGCAAAGACCAGCTGTAGTCACCCATAACCTGGATCCTTTCTTCAATGAGGCTGAAGACATCCAGGCCTCCTGGGCAGTAACATGGCCCTGCATGGCTCTTGCAAATGGACAGTCCGAGTCAGGGCTGGAGACCCAGGGCAGGCTTCCTCCGCCCTCCTTCCCAGCTTCCCCCAGGAACTGGGGCCCTGGAAAGACTGGTGGGGGTGCAGCTGTGCCACGAAGTAGAGAAATAGCCTTCCGCTCTGCCTCCCTACTGCAGGGTCGCTTTGTACTGCAGCACAGCCCTACGTGGGCTCACATGGTGTCTAGGAAAGGGACAGGGACCTTAGAGTTTGGAGCAGGAAGTGGCTGCGTCGTGAGGCAGAATGGGGTGCGGCCTTGGCTTCTGGTGGCACCAGGGATGGGTGGTGACTCAGAAAGGGGAGCTTGGGGCTGGGTGAAGCCACCACCTGCAATGCTGGCATCCCATGTGGGCACCGGTTTGAGTCCAGGCTGCTCCACTTCCGGTCCAGTTCCCTCCTATGGGCTAGAAAAGCAGTAGAAAATGGCCTAAGTGCTTGGGCCCCTGCACCCACATGGCAGGAGTTCTTGGCTCCTGGCTTTGGGCCTAGCCCAGACTTGGCTAGTGTAGCCATCTGGGGGAGTGAACCAGGGGATGGAAGCGCTCTCTCTCTCTCTCTCTCTCTGTGTGACTTCGTCTTTCAAATAAATTAATCTTTTTTTTTTTTAACTTATTTGACAGGTAGAGTTAGACAGTGAGAGAGAGAGACAGAGAGAAAGGTCTTCCTTCCATTGGTTCACTCCCAAAATGGCCACTATGGCCAGCACTGTGCAAATCCGAAGCCAGGAGCCAGGTGCTTCATCCTGGTCTCTCATGTGGGTGCAGGCACCCAATCATCTGGGCCATCCTCCACTGCCCTCCTGGGCCACAGCAGAGAGCCAAACTGGAAGAGGAGCAACCAGGACTAGAACTCGGCACCCATATGGGATGACAGCACCACAGGAGGAAGATTAGCCAAGTGAGCCATGGCGCCAACCCCCAATCAATCTTTTTTCAAAATGGGGTGCTTGCCCCAAGAAAGGCAGTCAGCCGAATCACAACCGCTCCGATCGGTGACAATTCTGGTCTGGTCTGTCCCCGTCACAAAGGAGAGACTGAGGCAGCTGGGTGGCAGCCACAGAGCTTCCTCAGCCGGGGGCCTCAGAGCAGGATGTGATCATTCTAGAACACGTCTTCTGGGAAGAGCTGGGTCATGAATGGATCTGGCTTGGGGCACCACAGAACCCCTGTCTCAACCGCCGAACTCAGTCGCTATGGCCAGGAAGCCTCCCAGGAAGGAAGCAGTGGGCGTGGCTGTGTTCCAATAAAATTTTATTTACAGATGCAGGCCGGGGGCCCCACGATGTGAGCAGTCAGAACAGTCCGAGCTGCATACTTGCCAAAGGCTATGTTGGGGGCACAGCAGCTTAAGCCAATGCTTGGGACATGGGCATCTGGTGCTGGAGGGAATCCCAGCCACTCCACTTCTGATCCAGCTCCCTGTGGATGTGTCCTGGGAGGCAGCCAATGACAGCTCAAGTGCCTGGGTCCCTGTCACCCACTTGGGAGCCTCAGATGGCACTCTGGGCTTCTGGCTTTGGCCTGACCCAGCCCTGGCTGTTGTGGGCATTTGGAGACAGAATCAGAAAATGGAAGATCTCTCTCTCTCTCTCTGTCTCGATCTCTCTCTCTCTCTGTCTCGATCTCTCTCTCGGTCTCTCTGGCTCTCTCTCTCTCACGCCCCCCCCACCCCTGTTTCTCTGCCTTTAATGGTCGAGATGCTAAGTTTCAGGTTATGTGTTTTTCATTGCAATTAAAAAATAAAAAAGGAACAAAACAAAGCAGGATTTGCCTCCTGGGCTCCAGTTTGCCAGGCTTTGTTCCAGAACATCCAAGCCAAGAGCCCCCGGGAGGCACTGGCCATCCAGCCACGAGGCAGGCTCTGCCGACACAGCCCATGCCACCCGTGAGCGGTGACTGGGAGAGGGGGGCTGAAACCGTGGGGAGACTGCGCAGCCACGGCCCGCCCACATGTGAGTATTTCTAAACAGTCTGGAACAAGCACAGCTGAAGCGATCTTTAGCTGGGGCCGGCGCTGTGGTGCAGCGGGTTAAGCCACCCTTGGATCACCGGCATCCCATATCGGAGGGCTGGTTCCAGTCCCAGATGCTCCACTTCTAATCTAGCTCCCTGCCAACATGCCTGGGAGGCAGAAGAGGATGGCTCCAGTGTTTGGGCCCCTGCACCCACATGGGAGACCTGGAGGGAGCTCCTGGTTCCTGGTTTCAGCCTGACCCAGCCACACATGCTGCAGCCATTTGGGGAGTGAACCAGTGGATGGAAGATCGAACTGTCTCTCTCTCCCTCTCTCTCTCTTTCTCTCTCTCTCTGTTTTTCTGTCTCTACTATCATCTATATCTATGCATTAATCATCTATCCATCTATCTGTACCTCTCATTTATATCTCTCTGTCACTCTTGTCTTTCAAATAGATATTTTTTATAAAGAAACCCTTAGCAAGATTTAAGGAACTGAAGACCAAAGTTGAGGCCTATGGCAGCCTCAGTAGGTGCCAGTGGTGTTGGATTTGTGGCTTCAAGGACCTCTGAGCTGTCACTGGGCCCTCGGGGGCACGGCAAGTGCAGATGGAGAAACCATGATGCCATTCCCGCCTCTACCAAAGCCACCAACTCATGGCCAGGCCGCCCCGGCAATCGCATCTGGGATGTGGTTGAAAATGGGCCTGATCAGAGGCAAATGCCCTCCAAGGAGAAAGCAGGCGCCCCAGGGCTCAAGGCTGAGATGTCTTATTGACAGCACAGTGGGGAGCAAACGCCCCCCACATGGGGTCGGCCGTGCTCACATTTTGATGAGGATCGCTGTTGATTCTGAGAGTGCTCAGGTGCACCCTCAGACCTCAGGTGCACCCAGGTCTCGAACCATCCACCCCCCCACACTCTATTTTGCTCACAGCCTGGTTCTGGTTGGGGACGAGCTTGCGGATTGCGATGACTCACAGGAGAAAGACACCTCAGCCCCGCGGCAGCCCTGCCCGGGCGGGAACCAGTGACATTTATTCTGCCCCTACTGCATGCTGGCGTGGGCTACATGATGCATACAAGCCCCATCCTCAGAAGCGCGTGATGGGACCGTCCCCGCGTTCAGAGAAGGGGCAATGGAAGCTCGGGGCAAAGCCGTCTCCCGAGGGCAGAGGCTGAGTCCTCCCAGGTCCTCTCCCTGCCCGCCGGGCCCAGGCTGCCTCTCCTGGGTTTGCCTCTGCCTTTGGAGATGACCACTCAAGGCGCCCAGACACAGAGAGCCCGGGACAGAAACGGGACGCTGGCCCTCCGGCAAGGCTCCTGCTGACTTCTGGGCAAACCGAGTCAGGACAGCTTTGACGACGGAGAACATCCAACTGGCCCCTCCCCTCCCATTAGAAACTCCAAGGGCAGCAGAACCCAACGATGAAGGCCAGCAGTGAGGCCTCATTCCAGGGCCCCGTGTCACTCGGAGCTGATCTTCTTCTTTTAGATTTATTTATTGATTTGAAAGGCAGAGTTACAGAAAGTGGGGGGGGGGGGTCTTCCAACTGCTGGTTCATTCCCCAGATGACCGCCACAGCTGGAGCTGCGCTGATCCGAAGCCAGGAGCCAGGAGCTTCCTCCAGGTCTCCCATGTAGGTGCAGGGGCCCAAGGACTTGGGCCATCTTCCATTGCTTTCCCAGGCCATAGCAGAGTGCTGGATGGGAAGTGGAGCAGCCAGGACTAGAACTGGTGCCCATATGGGATGACGGCACTGCAGCTGGTGGCTTTACCCACTACGCCACAGTGCCAGCAGCTAGGCTGATCATTTTTAAAAGCATGAATCTTGTGGCCCCTGCAATACCAGCATTCCACATGGGGGCACCGGTTCAAGTCTCGGCTGCTCCACTTCTGATGGAGCTTGTCAGAAGTGCTTATATCAAAATGTGAGCACAGCCAACCCCAGATGGCATCGCTGGCTCCTGGCTTCAGCCTGGCCCAGTCCTGGTTGTTGCAGACATTTGGGGAATGAACCAGCAGATAGGAGATATTTCTCTCTCTCTCCCCTTCCTTCCCTCCCTCCTTCCCTCCCCTCTATGTCACTCTCCCTTTTCAAATAAATAAATCTATAAAAACATAATTCAGACAGACATAGGTGGGAAAACTGTAAGGAAAGGCAGGAAAAGACTGACCCAGAATGAAGGGGCGACGCCAGCCCTGGGGAGAGAACGGAGGGGCACACAGAGCATCTAAGACTCACTCACATTCTAACCCTTAGCTCAAGTAATGAGTACACGGGTCTTTCTTTATTATTCTTTAGACTATAGAGATGCATTCTGAACATTCTCTTGTATCAGTGATTTTCCTATTGAGTCTAAAAGCAGGTGTTTAAGGATTGATCCTTAAATGCCCACCGTCTGGGTCTTTAATTCTCTGAAATTTCTCCTGGAGGTATAAGATGGCTGCTGCAGCTCCAGACATCACATTGTCACCCAACTACTTCCAAATACAGGAGTAGGGAACACTCAGGATTGTAAGGAAGACTTCACTCATCCGTCCTTGTCCTGCCTTCAGAGGAAACATTCCTCCCCCCTAAAAAAAAATTCCTGCTTACATCCACCTGGCCAAAACCGGGCCACTTAACTGCAAGGGAAGCTGGGAAAGTGTCTTTTCCATCCATTTATGGGACAGGAAAGAGGACTGAGAGGGAGAGGGCATGGCATTGGGCAGGAAGCCTGTCACAATCCACCTCGTCTTCTGGGCGGGTCAAGGGCACTGCCCCACTGCCGATGTCCTCCAGTCCACCAATAACCCTGGCTCCGTGACCCTGGAATACGCCCCAAATGTGCCATTGACCCTGAGCGATGCCCTGAGTTGCCTTTGACCTCCAGCCCCCAGCTCATGACCGAGCACACAAACGACAAACCTCACCGCTCCAACCGGTGGACAAAGTCGGAAATCCTCCAGCCCCTGGCACAACGAGGCCTGGCTCAACTCTGCGGTGTGCTGGGACTACCGTGCTAGAAGCATATACACTGGATGCAAATTGACCGGACAACTCCAAAGTCAAGTTCATTGCAGTGGTGAGCCAGGCTGTCACACACAGCGTGACGGGGGTGGAAATTACGACGACACTTCCCAGTGGCCCTTGACCCAGGACGGGGGCTCACCTGTTTGCCACAGTCCCTACCACTCCCTACTGCCCCCCCCACAACACACCCAGGGGCCAACTGCTGTGCCCACGTAGCTCCTCGCACCCGGGGCCACTTCCCAAATGTGGGTCAGTGTCTGGCATTGTGAGCTGACTTGCGTTGTGGTGCCTTGAACTCAAGCACCGAAGGCGGCCGAGTTTCCTGTGCTGAGGTGACAGTACCGAGTCTACTCTCACATCAAGGCCTCCGTCGGCCGTGCTCAGGCATTGATGTCCCGAGTGATTGAAGTCAAAGACTCCCCAGGCCCGTTCCCAAAGACACGACTGCGGGGCCCCCACTGTCCCGCTGCCACCCCACGGTGCAGCAGACAGGAGAAGCGGCTCAGTGGGGGGCTCAAACACAGCCCCGGCGGCTCCTCCTAAACACTGGTACCCACAGCCACAGTGGGGTATCTTTCGGGGAAGCCTGAGGACAGAGCTACAAGGACGAAATGCAGGACAAGAACACGGGGAAGCGTGCGCCGGGGTCGGGGAGGCACCTGGCCGTGTTTCTGACGTGGCTGAGATCACGGGTGTCCGTGACCCACACCAGGAGGCGTTCACCTGCACCTCCCCAGGGACTCTAGGACACAGGTCTCAGCGTCTCTGTCTCAGAGATGCCGCAGCCAGCGCCTGCTGATCACAGCCTTGTGCCGTCCCTGTGTGGTCAACAGGGCAGGTGCATGGCGACAGCATGCGGTTTCCATGGCTTGATCACAGAACACAACGCAGCGCCTGGCCTGGGCCTCCGGGTTGCTTGCTGTCCGGGAAGCCGGCTGTCATATTGTCAGGGGCCTCAGGAGGCCCCACGGCCAGGTTCATGTAGGGGAAAAACCTGCTAGGCAGCCCCGGCTTGGCAGCCACCTTGGACGGACCCTCCAGCCCCTGGACAAGGCCTCAGAGGACTGCACACTCGGCAGCCTCACGAAAGACCCCTCCCCAAAGCCATCCGAAAATGTCCTCACTGATTATTGGAGTTTTACACCACTACGTTTGGGGGGGCTGGATGAGTGACAGAGGTGGTAAGGCCTGGGAAGCGAGGAAGCAGACATATGACCTGTGGTTCAAATGCCTGCACCCTATATCAGAGGACCTGAGTTCGACTCACGACTCCAGCTCTTGGCTCCAGCACACCCTGGGAGGCAGCAGTGATGGCTCTAGCAACTGGGTTCCTGCCACCCACAAGGGAGACCTGGGCTTGTCCCTGGCTCCCAGCTTCAGCCCAGCCCCAGCTATTGTGGGCATTTCAGGAGTGAATCAGTGGGTGAGTCTCTCTCTCTCTCTCTCTCTCTCTCTCTCTCTCTCTCTCTCTCTCTCTCTCATATACCTCAAATACATTTTCCAAAAATAAAAAAAAAATCAAAACCCAGGAAGAGAGACAGGAATTAAGCAATGTGTCGGATGGTAGAGAGCAGGATTGGAACCCAAGCCCGGCGCTCCAGAGCAGCTAGCCACTTAGCCACACTGCCGGTCCCGCTGCTCCCAGAAGACTCCCTGCTGCTTGTCCACATCCCTCTCCTCTCAGCGAGTGCCTGTTCTGTGCTGCTTAGGCCCCCGTCACACACTTCACCCTCCCAACAACTCTGGCCAACAAGGTCTTATTTTCCCCAATTTATTCTTTCTATTAAAATGTAATCATCCAAATCACGCATCAATGCATTTCTCCCTGAGAAAAATTCAAACAGTGGCTAAGTCCCCCTAAATCTCCTTAGGATACTTCCAGCCCCGCTTGCAGGGCTGTCTCCCCAACGGCCATTGTCATCGCCTTCGTGGGCACCCTCCCAGACTTTCCGTCCTAATAACCCTTGACGCTCCTGTTTTTGTCCCCAAACATGCCACCTCACGGGTGGCGTCTGCAGGGTGAAGTCCCACAAAGTGACACGGGCAAGGCACTGTCCCAACAGCACCACTGATGACATCGGGTGAGGCGCTTGGTCCCAACAGAACCACCGATGACACTGGGCGGGGTGCTCAGTCCCAGCAGAACCATCCTGTATGCATAGACACAACCTGCAGGGGACGTGATGACACGTGTGCAGGCTCTGGTGGCAGCACCATAATGTAGATCAAAGAACTGACTGCCAGAGCGCCAGGATGGAAAGCATCCCCCCCAGTTAAGGTAGCAGGGGCAGGGGTCACGGCCACGTGTCCAGGGTGGTGGCAATCTCCTGGCTTTGCCTTCGGAGGTGGTTTTGTGAGGTTCAATCTGTCATTAGTCATTGAGCAAAGCCACGTGCACATTTTAGGGCTCCCAAGTCTAAAAGATTTGTATTGGGGGGCAGGCATTCGGAGCAGTGACTGATGTCACTTGGACACCCGCATCCAGGATCTGAGTGCCTACGTTCAAGGTCTGGCTCCGCTTCCGACCCAGCTTCCTGCTAACGCACCAGGTAGTGGCTTAAGTACTTGCGAGCCCGTCACTCACGTGGGAAACCCAGATGGAGTTTAGGGCTCCTGGCTTAGGCCTGGAGCAGCACTGGCCCTTGCAGACATCTGAGGAACAAACCGGTGGATGGAAGATCTACGTCGCTCTGCCTTTAAAATCAAATGAAAGAGGCTGGTGCTGCGGCGTAGCGGGTAAAGCTGCCACATGGGATGCTGGCATTCCATATGGGCGCTGGTTTGAGTCCCGGCTGCTCCACTTCCAATCCAGCTCTCTGCTATGGCCTGGGAGAGCAGTAGAAGATGGCCTGAGTGCTTGGGCCCCTGCATCTACATGGCAGACCTAGAAGAAGCTCCTGGCTCCTGCCTTCAGTTTGGCTCAGCCCTGGCCATTTGGGGAGTGAACCAGCAGCTGGAAGACCTCTCTCTCTCTCTCTCTCTCTCTCTCTCTCTCATTCTCTCTCCTGTAATTCTGCCTCTCAAACAAATAAAATATTTTAACAAAATAAAATAAATGAGTAAAAATTGCTATGGTTTTTGTTTAAGAAGACACACAATCCTGTTCCCTGGGTTTATTTCACATCAAATGTATTGCTCTACGCTTTCCCCCTGTAGCTTTCTTTTCTTTTATTTTCTTTTTTTGACAGGCAGAGTTAGACAGTGAGAGAGAGAGACAGAGAGAAAGGTCTTCCTTCTGTTGGTTCACCCCTCAAATGGCCACTATGGCCAGTGCACTGCACTAATCCGAAGCCAGGAGCCAGGTGCTTCCTCCTGGTCTCTCATGTGGGTGCAGGGCCCAAGGACCTGGGCCATCCTCCACTGCCTTCCCGGGCCACAGCAGAGAGCTGGACTGGAAGAGGAGCAACCGGGACAGAATCCGGCACCCCAACTGGGACTAGAACCTGGGGTGCCAGCACCGCAGGCAGAGGATTAACCTAGTGAGCCGCGGTGCCAGCAACCCGTCTCTTTCTTAATACTGCTGTTTCTCAGGTGACAATAAGTGCACTTCGGCTGCCTACAGGGTCGCTCCCTTCCTGTTAGTAGCTGTAGCCTGCTCTTTGGAGAGAGGATTCCACCACTGACCATGACGAGCACTGGGTCTGTCCACATTTCCCTCTATTTGGGGCTAGGCTGCTGTGAACACCCTGGTGCACCTGCACGGGCCTACAGGTCGGCATCAGGCAGCAGCAGTCACGGAGGCATAGGGATGGCCAGGTGTGGTTCTAATCCACATGACCAAAATTTCCCACTGCGGCTACTCCAGGTGCTCTCCCAGCAGCCCCGGGTGGAAAGCCCCACATCCCCACATCCTTATCCACCTGCGGTATCCTCAAAGCACTCCTTCTGTTTTGCCATCTCAAGAACAAAAAGTGCCTCATTTGTGCCCATTTCACAGGTGAAGAAAAGGAGGTTCAGAGAGCTTCAAGAATTTGCCCAAGATCACAAAGCAAGAAAGACGCAGGAAAGGATATTGGATTCAAATCTTTGCCTCTAAATCCAAGCGCTTGCCAAGGTAGGAGGGTGTTGTTCCTCAAAGAACAAGCGTTCCTGAGCTCAACCTTCATGGCTCACTGCTGTGGGGGCAGATGGCGACTTCACAGACCCGGGGGGCACAAGCAGGGGAGGAGTGTGGCACCCAGCTCCCGGGCCGGCAGAGATCCCGGGCGCCGAGCAGACCACCACGTCCTGGGAAAGCCTCAGGGAGGAAATGAGCTGAAATGGAATGGACAAGGTGTTGCCGCCGACTCAGAAGGTAAATTAGATCAGCGTGCCTCTGGCACGAGGCACTCAGAACCACGCGCGGCCGGGCTCTCAGCTGCTCCCAGGCAACAGCCGCTGGGAGGGGAAAATAAAACAATCTATGAGGCTGCAAAACGCAATAATGAATGATAACAGGCTCTGGAACGGCAGGGGAGGATTATTGGGAAATCAGCTAAGAGCTTATGCTGATGGCAGGAGCCGGGAGAGTGGCTGAGTGTGGCCTTAAACTTGCAGGCGGAGATGTCTTGGGAGGGGGTGGGGGTGGCTCCCACGCTTGCTGGCTAGGGACCTCCAGTTCCTGAAGCTCATAGAGACCCAGCTTCCTCGGCCATACAATAGGAATGAAAACAGGACAAACGGGATTCAATGAGACATGGGAAGATGACACGCGAGCGAGGGCCACCAAGCACAGCTGTTCCGGTTGTGCATAAAACAAGGACACTTAGAGCTGAGACTGAGAAGAGCTGCAAACTCACCCATTTTCCATGCCCAGAGCTGGGAGCTGGGGTGGGCACTAGGTGCCACAGCTGGGTTGCCACTTGGGATGCTCACGTCCCACGCCCAGAGGGCCTGGTTCAAACCCTGGCTCCTCCACTTCCCATCCAGATTCCTGCTGATGCACACTCTGGGAGGCAGCAGGTGACGGCCCAAGTACCGGGATGGAGCTCCTGGCTCCTGGCTTCAGCCTGGCCCAGCCCTGGGAGTTGAAGGCAATTAGGGACTGAGCCAGCAGATGGGAGACATCTCTCTCTTCCAAATTAGAAATAAACAAAGTGGGGAGTTTCCCAAATTTACCAAAGCCCCTCATACAGCACAGCAGCCCCCAAAAGTGCCCGGCGCATGGCAGGTGCTCCCTAAGCAGGAGTGTTGTGATCCCACATTGGGGTTGGGGCTCTTCTGACCCCTGGGGCGACCGGAGCTCTCCAGTGTCCTGACAGCAACCCTCACCGGGAATGAACTCCACAGGAACCACAGATGAAAGGCTGGGGTGGAGGGGAGGGGTCCCAAGAAGAGCAAATGAACCAGGATCGCGCCCCGTGGGCCACATCAACAGGCCCGGGGGCACCAGAAGGAAAGCGAGGGAGCCCACTCTCGCTGGGGTCATGACCTCGCCTGGGAGAAGGAGCAGACGCAGGACGGGAGCCCCACCTCCAACACCTTCACTTGGGCTGGTCTCTGTCTAAGGTGCCCACCCACCTCCCGAGCCCTCCTCCAGGAAGCCCTCCCTGGTTCCCAGAACCCTCACCATGACTACAAGGGCTGGCAGGGTCTTAGACACCTCTGCACCCTCCCCAGCAACGGGATGCAGTTTACTTTCAATACAAAGTGGGTAAATGAGAGAATGAATGAGAGAGAAAGAGGGGGGGGAGGGGTGTGTGCCTCTTGGGCCCTGTGAAAGAGCAGGGAACCCCTCCCCCAACTGACCCTGCATATACTAGGATGGGGAGGGTCTGAGACAGGGGAGGGTGACAGCTGGGTGTGACGATCCTGTTCCCTGTGGCCCCAGGGACTGCGACAGGGGGAAAGGGTGACCCGCAGCCCAGGCAGAGAAGTACCAGGCAGGTGCTGGCTGAGCTCAGGCAGCTGCATCTTTGGATGACATGAAGAACCTGCAGGGTCCCTTGGCCTCGCTGGACCGTTGGCATGGTCAGGGTCATTTGCAAAGAGATGAATTGGGAGAGCAAAGGCTCTGGGTCCAAGGCTGGCCATGTTCAGCCACGCCGAGCTCCTGGGTGGGCCTGGGCTTGGGGCCGCTGCAGCCCAGGGCCTCCTGCGCCTTCATCACCTGCCCGGGGCTCTCTCTTCCCATGGGCTGGGAACCCTGGAAGGGTAGGGACAAGGGTGCGGGTATAGCCACAGGGGCTCAGGGAACAGTGGTGACTGGATGAAGGCAGGGAGAGGAATCGGGAGAGGACCTCCCCAGACGCCACAAGCCCTCTGACTCCAGCCTGAGATAGGGCTGCAGGGAGCAGCAGAGCCCGAGCCGGCGGCAGCAGCAAAGATTCCCAGAGCTTTCCCACCCAGTGGCCGCTGGTCACGAGTGGAATGTGCCCGGTGCCAGTGAGGATCTCTTAATTTCACATTTTATTTGGGACTTAATTTAAGCTTGATTTGATTTTCATTAACTTACATTTCCAACTAATAGACAGATGCAAGTGGCTAGAGGCTGCCATTGGATGGAACAGATAGAGACAATCTATCTAATAGAATCTTCTGTGCAGCTGGCATCGTGGCAAAATGGGTTAAACCTCCAACACTAGCATCACGTATGGGCACTGGTTCGAGTCCTAGCTACTCCACTCAGATCCAGCTCCCTGCTAATGCACCTGTGAAAGCAATGGGGGATGGCCCAGATGCTCAGGCCCCTGCAGCCAGGTGGGAGACCTGGAAGAAGCTTCTGGATCCTGGCTTCTGCCTGGCCCAGCTCTGGCCGTTGGGGCTATTTGGGGAGTGAACCAGCAGATGGAAGATCTCTCTCTCTTTGACTCTGCTTTCAAAGAAAAAAAAATTTAGCATGTTGGGACCCTGTATCCAGTTGAACCTGACTCCCAGCTCAATTTTGTACTTTCGTTCTTGTTGCTTAAAATACTCAGGAGTCTCCCTTGGGAGCCGAAGGAGTCTGCTAATGCCAGCAGCAACGTCACCTCTACTGATTCAGCCCTACTGTGTGCCGCCAATCGCCGATCACTGTTCACATGTCATGTGTCAGTCTTTGCACATAAACCCACAGGGAGCTGGGCAGCCAGAGGCCCGGGTTTGGACCCCACCTTCACCCGTTACTGTCTGTGAGCCTTGAGGCAACGTACAGTGCACTCACTGCCTCAGTTTCCTTATCTGGCCCTCAGGGGTGACATGATGGGGCTGGGCCAGTTCTCCCATGTGAGGTGTTCAGGACCAGGGCAGGCAGAGAGGAAAAGTCCCCTCCTGTCACCTGTCTTTGTGATTGTCACCTGACCCTCCAGGTATGCAAATGAGGCTGGCAGGGGTGGGGGGAGGGTTAAGTTACCAGCCGGGAGGCAAGAGCCAGAAGGGACAGGGCTAGGGCTGGACCTCGGGCCTCTGGGGCTGGGAGGAAAGGTCTCACCACCACGTGATCCTGTGTATGGCTTTTAAACACCATCCCCGGGAGCCAGGGGCATCTTCAGGAGGGCTGGCGCTCATTGTATACTCAGGAATTGACAGCCAGGGCAGTATGGCTACAGAGTGCAAGGTGTTAACTCTCGGAGAAAGAAAATTACACCCCTGTTAACACTGCTGCTGCTCCTGTCTTCATCCGAGGGAGCGAGCCTCCACCTGCCCAGCGCTGCAGCATCTGGAACGCCTCTCGCACCTGCTAAGTGCTCCTCTGAACCGAGGGACAGCCAGCGTGGAGCTCAGAGCACACTGTACTCTCTGGAGGGGATTCCCCGGGCCCATGCTTAGCCTCGTTGCTCCCTGTCCCAGGCAGATGCGGGCACCGCCTCCCTCCAGAGGTGCTGGGGCTCCCAGTGGCCTCACAGCAGGAGGCCTTGGCTTCCAGGAGCTCCCGGGGGCCACAGTGGCGCCCAGCAGCCAGCCAGCCTCTCGGGTGTGATTTGGAGGCACCAGGGGACATCACGAAGGGCATCGCACCACCTGCACCTGCTCACAGATCCTCAGCCAAGGGCCAAGGGCCAAGAGCCTGGAGCCGAGTGCACACCCCTCTGCAGCCAACCTGAGTGCCCTGGAGCTACGCCTGCTCTCTCAGGACCACGTCTCCCTCCTGAGAAACAGCAATACCAAGCCTGACCCCCAAAACTGACCCTGAACTTAGACGAGGCCGGGCCTGAGAAAGCATGGCGTGGTTCCAAGAACAGCTGCCAACCGCTGCCCATTTCATTGTCTGAGCCTGAAGGAAGTGGCTGGTACTAGGGCACCAAGGGCTCCAGTGGAACCATTCACTCAGCTTCTGTGTCCCCTCCCTCCCTCACTCCTCGGGGACAGGCCCTGTCCTGTCCACCCTGGTCGCTCACTGCCTAGCGTAGTGGCTGGCATCACACAGTCATCAACAAACATCTGTCCAAGGGGAGGATGCGGGCTTAAATGGATGGCTGGAGGAGCAGGAGTAGGGATGCTTGGAGGGAGGGAGGGTGATGGGCTGATGGATGGGGGTGTGCTGGGTGCATGATCGGATGGGGGCTGGGCAGGCAGAAGAACCATGGATTCCTAGGTGATGGGTGCTTGATGGAGGGAGAGCTGGATGGGGGACAGAGGGGGACCACATCCAAGTGCTCTCTAGGATACAAGCCTTGGCCGAGACCAGACCTTACTCTGGTACCAAATACTGACCCGCAAAGCTCTCACACCACAAGGATAGTGTGCATGTGTGGGTGCACGTGTATGTGTATGAATGTATGTGTGTGCACGCGTGTGATTGTGCGTGCCTGTGTGGCCTTGCTGGTTGTGCTGTCCTGAGGGTGCATGTGTCAGGGAACACAAGCCAAGGGGTGGGGGTGAGGTGGGGTGATCAAATAGGAATGTATTTAAAAAATGACTTTGGGGGTCTGGTGTGGTGGTGTAGCAGATTAAGCCACCTCCTGCAGCGCCGGCATCCCATAGGAGCACCAGTTCAAGTCCCGGTCGCTCTGCTTCGAATACAGCTCCCTACTAATGCACCCCCAGAAGGCAGTGGAAAATGGTCTGAGTGCTTGGGCCCCTACCACCTATAGGGAGACCCCGATGGAGCTCCAGACCCCCCAGCTTCAGCCTGACCCAACCCCAGCTGGGGATGAACCAGTAGGTGGAAGATTCTCTCTCTCTCTCTCTCTCTCTCTCTCTCTCTCTCTCTCTCTCTCCGTGTGTGTGTGTGTGTGTGTGTGTGTGTTCCCCTCTCTTCTGTGTCAATCTGTCTTTCAAATAAATAAATAAATAAATAAATAAATCTATCTTTTAAAAAGTAACAGATCTTGGGCCGGCGTCGTGGCTCACTTGGTTAATCCTCCACCTGTGGCGCCAGCATCCTATATGGGTGCCGGGTTCTAGAGCCGGTTGCTCCTCTTCCAGTCCAGCTCTCTGCTGTGGCCCGGGAAGGCAGTGGAGGATGGCCTGTTTGGGAGACCAGGAGGAGGACCTGGCTCCTGGATTCGGATCAGCACAATGCGGGCCGTAGCGGCCATTTTGGGGGTGAACCAATGGAAGGAAGACCTTTCTCTCTGTCTCTGTCTCTGTCTCTCTCTCACTGTCTAACTCTATCTGTCAAATAAAAAAAAGTAACAGATCTTAAAAAACAAACAACTTTGGACATATGAAGAGTCCTTTACAGGGCTGGCACTGTGACATAGGAGTAAAGCCGCCACCTGCAGTGCTGGTATCCCATATGGGCACCAGTTCAAGTCCTGGCTGTTCCACTTCCGATCCAGCTCTCTGCTATGGCCTGAGAAAGCAGGGGAAGATGGCCCAAGTCCCTGGACCCTTGCAGCTGCATGGGAGACCTGGAAGAAGCTCCTGGCTTCGGATTGGTTGCAGCTCTGGCAGTTACAGACATTTGGGCAGTGAACCAGTGGATGGAAGACTCTCTCTCTCTCTCTCTCCCCATCTGCCTTTCAAAACAAATAAACAAATCTTAAGAAAAAGAGTCCTTTAAAAAGTTCAGGGAGGGGCAGGCGTTGTGGTGCAGCGGTTGACACCACTGGGGACGGCTGCATACACATCCAAGCGCCTGGGGACAGGGCAGCATCACAGAGCCTCCATCCACCTGGAAGGCACAGGAAGAAGCGATTTTGCAGGAGGATCAGACGGGGCCACTTCAGAAAGGCACGGCTTGAAAAAGCAGAGCGGCAGGGAGACACCTTGGAGGGGGGCTCTGCTGGTCTCATCCCTGCTCCCCTCATCCAGGTGTGCCTTTGGGGTCCACCACACTCAGTCCATGACGCTCTGAATGCTGACCTCACCGCAGGGTCTGGCCCATCACAGTTCCACACTGCTGGGGTCTCAGTGGCAGGTGCAGGGCCTGGCACTGGACCCAAACCTGGTGAAAGAGAGCCTCTCCCGACTTGGGGAGACACAAACATGGAGCCATTTGGCCGGCATCGCGACTCACTTGGCCAATCCTCTGCTTGCAGCACCGGCACCCCGGGTTCTAGTCCCAGTCGGGGGGCCGGTTTTGTCCCGGTTGCTCCTCTTCCAGTCCAGCTCTCTCCGTGGCCCAGAAAGGCAGTGGAGGATGGCCCAAGTGCTTGGGCCCTGCACCCGCATGGGAGACCAGGAGGAAGCACCTGGCTCCTGGCTTTGGATCAGCGCAGCACGACGGCTGCAGTGCCATGGCCACAGTGGCCATTGAGGGGTGAATCAACGGTAAAGGAAGACCTTTCTCTCTTCTCTCTCTCTCACTGTCTACTCTGCCTGTCAAAAAAAAAAAAAATGGAGCTGTTCACATCACTGCACAAACAGGGCTGCAAGCGAGTGAAATCAACTGAGAGATGGAGACAGAAAAACAGAAAAAGGGACCAAGGGAGGTTGAGACACAGAGAGAGATGGAAACCCAGTGGCATTCTCTGAGCACCTAGATCCAGCCAATCCTGAAGCCACACAGCCATTGTCCTCAAGGGAACTCATAAAAAATGGACCATTTTGCTTACCCTGGCTTGAGCCAGATTCTGTCACTGGGGACTGACCAAGTTTCTTCATTCATTTTTGCATTCCAGGGGCCATCCTAGGAACTCAGGACCATGGGAATGGGATGGGAAGCTACCAGACTGGACAGGATTCAGCCCCGCCGATGATGCTAACCACACCCACGCTGTGCTTTGACTGGGAACACTGCTCCTTGTGCTCACCCTATGAACTTTCCCAGGGCAAAACATCCCAGAGCTTGGGGCCTGTGCAGGCTATAAACAGACGGGTGCACTTGACTGTGGAGGTGGCCTGTGGCCCTGTGACCCCAGCCTGGGCAGGCTGCTGTGCACATAAGAGGAATATGCAAATGTCACCACATGCAAATCTCAAAATAAAGTCAAGACACTTTCTGGGACGGGAGCAGCGCTGTTCCTGACAGAAGGTGCACTCCCTACCATGTGCCAAAAAGCAGCCACGGAGTAGGGGGGCATGGCGGGGAGGGGGGGAGCACTTCCCAGTGCCACGCCTGCCACCTGAGCAGGGAGAAGCACACCCAAGGGCGCTGTGGACTCGGGTAAGCAGAGCTGGAAAACACCCAGCCTGGAGAGAGTGGACTTCTCAGGGAGAGGGAGCAGGACGCGTCCCAGCTAGGTGGCATCTCCTGGGGACGCGGGAGATGGACGAGCAGGCAGCGCCGGCTCCTTGCTGGGAGGCTCCTGCTGGCTCAGCACCCCTGGCTTCCAGGCCAGAAGTAGCTGCAGGTGTGTGAAAGCGACAGGAAAACCAGACGGGCGCCTTTTTTTTTTCCCTTAACGTCAGCATCCGTCAGGCTTTCGTTCCCAGCCTGGATTAGGTGAAGTCACCAAAACACTCAGCAAACGGGGAGGCGTCTGGCTCGGTGGCCAGCTGGCCCCCTGGGACACCTGCATCCCACATCAGAGCACCTGGGTTCCAGGCCTGGCTCCAGCCTCCTGTGCATGCCCCTGGGACGCAGCAGATGAAGGCCAAGTGCTTGGGCCCCTGCACCCACGTGGGAGACCCAGAAGAAGCTCCTGGCTCCTGGCTTTGGATCGGCGCAGCTCTGGCATTGTGGCCATTTGGGGAGGGAACCAGCAGATGGAAGATCTCTCTTTCTCTCTGTAACTCTGCCTTTCAAATAAATAAAAATAGATCTTTTTAAAAAAGTACCAAATAAGTTACAAAAATGAGTGAGAATGGCAGAGCCTGTGTGGCTAGGCTGAAACCAACAAAAACACACGCTGCAGTGCGTGTCTGCTAGACTGTGGTCCCTGGCCTGGGTCCCCCTCTGGCCCCTGGGACATTTTTTGCTGTCCCCCTGCAGACTTGACATTCCCTCGAGCTGTCCAAGGACATAACAAACTTCTCACACCCAGCTCAGCACTCAAGACCCCTCCACTCCACTACATAACCAAACCAGAACAAAACCCACTCCCCCCTCAGTCTTCCCCATCTCAGTAATGGGCACAACCTGTTGTCCAGGCCAAAACCTGAGGAGCTGTCCTCACAGCCTTTTTCCCTCGCTCCACTTCCAATCTTTCAGCAGGTCCTGCTGGCTCTCCCTTCAAACCGTATCCCGCAGCCTTCGGGTTCCTTCCATCTGTGCCCCAGGCCAAGCCACCAGCATGCCTCGCCCGCACCACTGCCTGCCCACCCTGCTCTGTCTGCCTTACCCGGTATCCCCACTCATGCAGAAGGATCTCTGGCCAAGCGCAAGTCATTTCTGATCAAAGCCCTCAGAGTCACCCCAGTGCCTTTACAATAAAGTCCAAATTTGACACTGCAGCCCATGAGGCTCTGCACGGCCAGGTCCTTCCCACGTGATGTGGTCTCTCCCGGTCTGCAGCAGCTCACTGGCCTGCTTAGAGTCCTCCAGATCTGCCCACTGGTTCCTGCCCCAGGACCTTTACACTTGCTGCCCCATTCTATCCCCCTCTTGCACCATCCTCTAGGTAACTCCAGTGTCCCCGCTCCAGAGAGGCCTTCTCTGTCTGCCCCCGCAGAACAGCGGCAGAACAGCAGAGAGCAACACCACTTATTAACCATAGAAGCTGATGAAGGCCTGGACACCGCTACTGATGGCTGCCCCTAGGAGAGGAAGGAGGTGTCTGGGCACAAGGAGTTTTGTGCCATGCATGGTTCTGTTCCTCTGAATTTTAAACCGTGTCCACTTATTATTATTCCAAAAATGCTTAATAAAACAGTAGGGGGAAGGCTACATCCCAGTAATAGTCCCGACGACCACGCCCAGGGTCTCTGCCGCTCCATAGGAGCTCAGATAATAAATGTATCTCGAGTCTTAGCCAACGTTTGCCCGGGACTGTAAATGCCAGCTCTGGAATTAGAGGAAGGATCACAGTGCAGATGGGGAGGGAATGACCTGGCTGGAGTCTCCAGGCTTGGAAGAGAGAAGGCTGGGAGGAGAGCCACTCCTCCCCGGCTTCCTAGGAGACCTCAGGCCCCGGAGAAAGCACTGCTAATCAGCACAGCGTCTACTTGGGTCAGCAAACCGGGCGTGTGGCCAGCAGCTGGGCGACGGAGTGGACTCTCTGGAGTGAGGCTGCAGCGGGTGGCTTAGGGAAACAGAACAGCTTGGGAAAGTTCTTCTTCCCCACGCCCACCCACCTGCACACGTCCCAGCGCATCTGTGGGAGGAGAAGGGCTGGGATGACGTCATCTCTCAAGTGGCCAACGCCCCTTGGAGGCTTCCGGGCTCACAGAGGAGACTCAGTCTGCCGCCCCGCCAAATGGGCAGCCGGGCAGGCACCAATCACGTCACCCCGTGGCCAGTTCCCAAAGTGACCCAGGCCCTCCAATGCTGCAGGTTTCTTGCTGCACACGATGGCGCTTCCCTCTGCTCCCGTCTCACTGGATGTTGGTCCACAAAGACCCCAGCTTCATCCTGCTCTGAGTGTCTTAGGCCCTCCATGGGGACCCCCGTTTCCCAGAGGGACCTGCCCAAGGATGCACACTGCATTGTCTTGCCACCATCTCCCACCTCACTGTCCCCTCCTTCACCGAGGGTTCCTGAAGCCCCACCCCTCAAAAATCTGCTCATCAAATCCCCAAATCCTAGTTTCAGGGTCAGCTTCTGGGGGCTTCCCTGGACAGAGGAGTTGAATAGCCCTGTCCGAATGGAGCTCAGTTTCCTTTCTCCCTCTCTCTTGCGGTGATTCTGGGGTGGCAGAGGCCAAGCCAGGACCCTTTGCCGCACAGAAGCCCTTGACACCCCTGAAGGAAGCCCCAGATGCTCCCAGACCGCCCCCAGGGCTATGCTTCTCTTCCCCTGGTTTAAAACACTTCTCCCCACAGTCCTGCCCCCTACCCCCTTCTGACTTCACTCCCCACAACCGTGTGCATCATGTGCCTGGTTTACACTCCCTGGAAGGCATGCACTCAACGAGCGCAGGACCTGTCTCTGCATCTTCTTGAATATGAGAACCACAGGCTACTAGTGGAGGAGTAAGACACAGCCTCAGTTTCCCCATAGCTAAGTCACCCCCACCCCGGTCCCCTCCAGAAGTCCTAGTCCCATTCAGTAGCATTGCTCAGTGGAGGGCACCCGGGACTGAATCTAAACGCCAAGAGCAGAGAGGAGAGTGTCCCCTCCCTCGTGCTACAGGTAATGTTCCTATTGATAGACCCCCAAGGACACACTCTTGGTTTGTGGAAACCATTTTTCACTATTGGTGCAAAAGAACAGGAGCAGGCACAGTTACAACCACAATAATATAAAAACCCACAGACTCCTCTCTCTCGATCAGGTACCAAACCCTGTTATTACTGTTGTTGCTGTTGTTGATGATGACCCAAGGCCTGCCGAGTCTCACATGTTGCTGGACCCATCCGCCACGCCCTGTTTGTTGTCACTTTAGACCCGAGTACCAGGCAGGACAGTGTTTCCTCTGTGTCCCACAGTGGGGTGCAGCCCCTCTGCCCTCTCCCCATCTCTCGGCACCCCAGCCCTCCCGTGACTGACTCATGCCCACATATCTGATCTGTGCCCTCCTTTCCCGGCACGGGTCCTGCAGCCAACGCACCTGCATCAACACGAAGGACAGATCCCAGCCGGGCCTCATTCTCCCATTTACAGATGTGGAACTGAGACCTGAGCCCAGGCAGGCCGCCCCCAGTCCTGGCCCGCACTCAGCCCAGCCCCCAGCTGCCAGGGTGGGTGAGCTCTCTAGCGCTCTCTGTTAAAACGTGGTGAAGCCATGCACGGACCTATAGCGAAAGGACATCGTGACCTAGGGTTTTGGCTGTTGGTGTTGGATTGGCTCTGCTGTAAGCAAGGTGAGGGCAACTGTAATTCTGGGCTCCTGGAGTCTGCTTTGATCAAACAAGGCAGGCCTCCTCCCAGAGCTGGCCCTTACTCCTGACGGAATTGGATCCCACACTGCTGGGGGGGAAGTACTTTATCTTCAGTGTACAGGTTAGGAGAATGAGGCTCCCAGAGGCCACGCGGCTTAGCTGAGGTCACACTCAGGAAGGGGCAGAGGCAGGACTTGAACCCACAACCCTGGGGTCCAGAGGCTGCCCCTGCATGAGTCTCCTCCCCTCTGCACAAGCCGGAAGGAGCCAGGGTGCAGGGGCATGGGGTGCGCGTGTGAGATGGACGCACACGGGAGGTGGAATCCACTCCACAGGGAGGAGGGGAGTCTGTCTCCATGGTTACGCTGCACCTGAGCAAAACACCACACACAGACTGCCGTAGCCTTGAGCGTCGGGCTCCGTCCTCCCAGCAGCAGCCTGCGAAAGCCGACTGCCAGGGCTTCCACCCTGCCCGCCCGCTCCCAGTGCCTTTCTTTTTCATTAGTTCCGTTATTAAACCTGGCACTTGATAACAGCCCAATGTCTTCTAATTATTTACGGGTTCACCTTCAGAGCACCCCGCGAGAGAAGGATCCTGCTGTGCATTCTGTAATATTCTGAGTTACCAAGATTGTCTCATTGATCCTCCCACTTAGGCCCTGTCGGAGCTCCGGGAAGCAGTCTGGATGGTCCCCTCGCACACTCGCAGGGACACCGAGGCCCAGAGGGGCAGGGACCATGGCTGAGGGCTTGACTGCAAGTCAATTCTTCTCCTACTCCTAGAAAAAGGGAGAGTAAAGGGGCTTCCTCTAACTGCCAGTCCTGGTCATTGACAATGGTCCCTGGGCAGCTGTGTTAAGAAGGATCCTGAGGCAGCATCCGAGATCTGTAGGAATCAGTCAGGGATGCGGGCTGAGGCGAGGAAGGGGCGGGGCTGGCACCTGTGCCCGTATTTCCCATTCCTTCCTAGGACAGCAGCCAACGTCCCTGTAGAGGTTTCACAGGAGTTCCCATGCAGCAGACACCATGGAGGCTCCCGGACACCCCACAATGCACAGGATGCCCTCACATCCAAGAATGGTCTGATCCCAAATGTGAGCAGTGTAGGAGCTGAGATGCGGAGCCACACACTCACATGCACACACACACATACACACATGCACACACATATACACACACATCATGCACACACACTCACATGCACACACACACACTCATGCACACACATATACATTCATGCACACACTCATGCACACACATGCACACACGGACATATTGTCAATGACCTGTGCCAGGCCAAGAAGGAGTTCCCTGCCAATCAATCTGTCTTTGGACACAACCGCAAAGGATGATGGAAGGGACCTCACCACCAGGAACCAGGGACTCCGTACACACCAGGGACGGCTGCGGGCCTGGCAGAGGCTGTGCTCACGTGTGCCACGTCCTGGGGAGACCAGGACTGTTCAGCGTCCACGCCTCCACTAACCCACGCATCCCCACGGAGCCACGCGGCTGACAGCCTAAGTGGGTGGCCATGGGACCTCATGTCTTGGGTTACAAAGTGAAACCAGGCAAAGACAAGAAGAAACACAGGAAGGGGGCATGTCGGAAATGAGAGTTCACCATGTCCACCCCTGTTAAGAAAGGGACTACAGGCCAGCGCCAAGGCTCAATAGGCTAATCCTCTGCCTGTGGCACCGGCACACTGGGTTCTAGTCCCGGTCGGGGTGCCGGATTCTGTCCCGGTTGCCCCTCTTCCAGGCCAGCTCTCTGCTGTGGCCTGGGAGTGCAGTGGAGGATGGCCCAAGTCCTTGGGCCCTGCACCCACATGGGAGACCAGGAGAAGCACCTGCTCCTAGCTTCAGATCAGTGCGGTGCACACCAGCCACAGCGGCCATTGGGGGGTGAACCAATGGAAAAGGAAGACCTTTCTCTCTGTCACTCTCTCACTGTCCACTCTGCCTGTCAAAAAAATAACAACAACAAAAAAAAGATGAAGAAGGAAAGAAAGAAAGAAAGGGACTACAGAGAACTAGGGACAATGGGAAGGTCCAGGCTTCCCACAGCATCCTGGCATCGATTCCAGGACTCCCCAAAGACACCAAAATCTGGGGACGCTCAAGTCCCAGATATCCAAGTGGTGTGGGATTTGCATGTAGTCTACACTTTCATCGTCTCTAGATCACTTATAATACCTAATGCAATGGCCGTGCTAGCTCAACAACTGTTACACTCATTTAAATAATGACAAGAAGAGACACGTGTACGTGCTCAGTACACGGATGCACTTTTTAATGGTTTATTTTATGTGTTTGAAGGGCAGAGTAATGGAGATAAAGAGAGAGACACAGACAGAAATCTTCCATCTGCTGGTTCACTTCCCACATGGCTGCAAATGGCCAGTCCAAAGCCAGGAGCCTGAAATTCCACCCAGGTCACCCACACGGGTGCAGGGACCCAAGCACTTGGGCCGTCTTCCGCTGCTTTCCCAGGTGCATCACCAGGGAGCTGGATGGGAAGTGGAGCAGCTGGGGACTCAATCCAGGGCTCAGCTGGGATGCCAGCCTAGTAGGTGGCAGCTTAACCCACTGATCCACAGCACAGGCCCCGGATACAATTGTTTAAAAAAATATTTTTGATCCTCATTTGGTTGAATCCACCCACTGACACCTAGAGCCCACAGCAGTTCCTTTTCCCCTGAAATCAGCATGAGGTGGGAGAAGGAGATCCCATTTCTAGCTAGCAATGTTGCAAAAATGTAAATAAATCCTGGGTGAAAAAAAATCTGCTTAGCAATGAAAAGCTGACCAGCTGTCTCACTTCAGGTGCATGGGGGATTCTCTAACAGTGGAAAGTGGGGAGGCGCCAGGGGCATCGACCCCAGGCCAAGAGAGACCTTTCCAGCCCCCAATAGGAACATACCAGGGAGAGCCAACCACCAACACAGCACTGGAGACTGTTCCTACAAAAGGAGAAATGAGGGGCCGGCACTGTGGCGTAGCAGGTAAAGCCACTGCCTGCAGTGCCGGCATCCCATGTGGGTGCCAGTTCAAGTCCCAGCTGCTCCACTTCTGATCCAGCTCCCTGCTAATGTGCCTGGGAAAGCAGTGGAGGACGGCCCAAGTGCTTGGGCCGCCACACCCATGTAGGAGAGGAGGGTGAAGCCCCTGACTCCTGGGTTCAGCTTGGCCCAGCTCCAGCCGTTGTGGCCATTTGGGAAGTGGAACAGCAGATAGAGGATCTCTCTCTCTCTCTCAAACTCTGCCTTTTGAATAATAAATAAATCTTTAAAAAAAAAAAAAGAGGAGGAAGGAGGAATGATGGAATGATAGAAGTCACGGCCGACAGCACCCGCGCGCCTTGGAAATGGACTCGGTGCAGGAAACCCACAATCATTCATGGAAACATGTGCTTGTGTCCCGAAGAAAATACCAACTCTGCCGCTAAGACTTGGCAGATCGGAAGAAAAGGCTGCAGATTTAGCTAGAGCGAAGCTGCCAGAAAGGCAGGCTAGGTGACATGGGAGCCAAATGAGGAAAGGAAGAACGGTCGAGGAGCTAAAAATGCAGAAGCAGAGCTAAAATACACACCAGGAGCCGCAAGGAGCCGACTCCATCCTGCAGAAAACCCCATCCACAGAGCGGAGCGCCAGGGACGCGGAGCGCGGGAAACACGCGGCCACGCAGGGGGCCTTTGGATGAGGCTGGGACCTCGCGGGCACCCTGCGAGGGCAGAGGGGAGTCTTCTCCTTCTCCTGTCTTCTCCTCTGTGCTGGAACTGGAGGGCGGGGCCAGGAGCCTTGTCTGGCTCGGGCACCACCATTGCTGCCCGCAGAATCAGGCCGGGGCATGGAGAGAAAGCGTGGACGAGCCCTTCCTCCCAGGCAGAGGCAGCACAGTCCTCCTGGGAGTCCTCTCTCTCTCACTTTCTCAAGCACTCAGAAGTAACCAAGTGCTGGAGAAAAACAAACTTGCTAGACTAGTCCAGAATGCAAAAGAACGGGACCGAAAGAGCATTGAACCGATGGGAGCAGGGCAGGCGTTTCGCCCGGGTGACGTCTGCTTGGTTCTCAGCTCTGGCTCCAGCTTCCGGCTAACGCACACCCTGGGAGGCAGCGGCTAACGGCTCAAGAACTTGGGGTCCTGCCAACCAAGGGGGAGGCCCGGATTGAGTTCCCGGCTTCTGGTGTCAGCGTGGCCCAGTCCTGGCCATTGTGAGCACTGGGTGAGTGATCCGGTGGGTGGCTACTCTCTCTGGTTGTCAGTCTGTGTGTTTGTCTGTCTGTCTGAATCTCAAATAAATAATGAGTTAGTTAATTAATTTAATAGAATTATGAGAGAGTGAGTCATATGTCTAGGAGTCACCAGCCAGGCTGGGCAGCCACCAGCAAATGCACTTGGTGCTGGTGGGAATTGAAAAGGGAACTTGAGGAAATTTTTATTGTAAGAATGAACAGGAGAAATTATTTTTTACAAGAATTCAAGAAAATTCAAAAAACCAAGTTGCCAACCAAGGAACGAGTCAGGCTGACTTCAACCACCTCTTGGTAGCCACCAGACAAGGGGACCTGGTGTGTCAGAAAGGTTTGAACCCCTGGGTTCTCCGGCCACCCAGCCACGGCACCGTCCACAGCCAACGGGCACGGGGAGAGGAGCTCTCCCAGGAAGAAGCACGAATCATGCTCCGCGTGCATCGAGGGCAGAGCCGGCCCGCCAAGGCTCTCCCCGGCTCCCTCTCCCAGCCCTGCTCACCGCCCCCGGCCACAGCAGCCTTCTCTCCGGTGCACCAACCTGCCGAGGCAAAGCTGCGGCAGGGCCATGCCCTCTGCCGGGACGCCCGTTCCTCACAGGGCTTGTGGCCAGCTTCCTCTCCCAGCCTCATGTCAGTGTCTCCTCGGAGAACGGGTTTGCTTCCCTGTGTGCTAAACACACGCACGCACACGCATGGCCACAACTGGAAGCCCCCTGAGGGCAGGAGCCTGGTCACTCTCTTCGCCATGGTGTCCAGTGCCCAGCCTGGGGTCTGGCACAGAGACTGCCCTGTCCAAGGCAGCCATGATTGATAGAATGGAAGCAGAGAAGTACACTCAGGGGCCTGCCATGAGCCATGGACCCAGCTCAGCACAGAATTCAGCTGCAAGTATTGTTACAGATAGGAGTGAAAACAACAGAATCCAAAAGCAACTCAGTTCCTCGTCATAGCAGGGAAGATGCTGCATACACGTTTTTGCTCTCCTTAATGATTAGAGAAACAAAAGTTCAAGTAGTAAACACAGGGGCCAGAGACATGGCGCGCTTGGTTAACCCTCCACCTGCAGTTCCAGCATCCCTTATGGGCATCGGTTTTAGTCCCGGTTGCCCCTCTTCCAGTCCAGCTCTCTGCTGTGGCCCGGGAGTGCAGTGGAGGATGACCCAAGTGCTTGGGCCCTGCACCCCATGGGAGACCAGGAGGAGGCACCTGGCTCCTGTCTTCAGATCAGCACAACTCTTGCCTTTGTGGCCATTTGGGGAGTGAACCAACGGAAAGAAGACCTTTCTCTCTGTCTCTCTCTCTCACTGTCTGTAACTCTACCTGTCAAATAAATAAATAATCTTTAAAAAAAGTAGTAAACACAGAACTAACAGGTACACACATTATGCTTTCAAAATCAGTGGTACGGAAAAATAATCAAGACCGAATCCATATATTAGACGATAAAAGACAAGAAAAAATGGAAATGATTTAAGAATTGAGAGCACTCAAGAAGTGAGACCAAATGTACTGATTATACTAATTACCAGGACTTGTAAAGACTCTCAGATTGTACCAAAAGTCAAAAAAAAAACTAACTCCACTATTCCTGCCAGATATGCACTTAACCAAAACAAACAAACAAACAAACAAACAAAAAACAAAAACAAAGACACAGAAAAGTTAAAATAAAAGGGCTAGTGAGAGACATATCAAGGGAACACAAACAAACGGATGTAGACACAGGAATATTAAAATACTGGGGAAAAAACAGAATTCAAAGCATTCACGGGGGGAAATAGTCATTTTATCTTGACAAAAGATAAAACCCACAGTTCCACAATGAAAATATAACTGTCATGAATCTTCCTGTGATGAATAACATAGCCCCGAACTTTACAAAAACAAAAACTCCGAGAAATACCAGGAAAGAAAGGAATGGATCCTGTTGAAGACAAAGACTTTGGCCTGCCTCATTCAGTTTTTGGAAGATCAAGAGAGTAAAGATAAAGCAATAACAACAGAGAACTCTTAAAGAAGGCTATGTTTAAAGCTGCTTTCAAGTACACGCAGAGAATCTGCCTATTGGAAAAATAAAATATCCATCAAAAAACACCCATGAAGCAGAAATTGCATGGGCCTTCCTCTCCATCATTGAGCAAAATCAGAAATCAATGAGAGGATTTAAAATATAAGACAAAGCACTGGGAAAAAATTTTTAAGCTCTACTAAATTATTCTTGCATCCATGAAGCTACAAAATGGAAATTTCAGAACTTTTAGAAACAGAACGCAGACTTTTTAGGAAATCCAAGAAAGCATTGCATTTTAGTACTCACAGGATACGGCCAAAGGGGTTCTCAGAGGCACACTCATAGCATTAAGTGTACCCATTTATATATTTGTTTTACAATAACAAAGGCTTCCACTTAAAAACTTACAGCATTAACCAAAAAAAGCTCAGAAAAGTTGCTTAAAAGAAAATAAGAGCTTATGAGGAAATGCAAACATAACTGACAAACACTAGAATAGTGATTCTTTAAGAAGGAAGTTGGGGAACAGGAAGGGAAGAGAGCGACAAGAAACACAGCCACATTGTCCAAATCTGGACAGATAGTAAGCAAAGGAAGACAGAGCAAATTCCGAGGCTGGAGCCCGAGGATGCGGAACCTCAGGACGGACTCCATGGAGGGATCCCAAGCCAGGCTGCAGGTCGTTCCGGTCTCAGCTAAAAGGCCACCCAGTCAGCGCTTCCCCAGCACCCGATTACAGGCCCCGCCCTCAACAGCTGCCTCGTGAGCCTGTCTCCCCGCCCTGATCTCTACATGAAACCACTGAGCGGTTACATATTGCCTGGAGAAGCAGAAAGACAGACAGAGGCTTCCACTGATTTCACTCCCCAAAAGCCCACAGCAGCCAGGGCTGGGCCGGGCCAAAGCCAGGAACCTGGGATGCAATCGGGGTGGCAGGGGCTCAAGGACTTTCCCCATCACCACTGCCCCCCAGGGCTGGCATTGGCGGGAAGCTGGAATCAGGGGCTGGAGCCGGGTTCTCCCAGTTGGAACCCAGCTGTCCTAACTCATGCCTTAGCCACTAAGCCGAATGCTCAGCCCGACTGGTTATGTTTCAACACATCTATTTTCTCTCTTTGCACTGGGACATCAGCCCCTTGTGAGCAGGAGCCTGATTTATGAGGTCCACCAAGTGCTCCTGGGTGCCTAGCACACAGTAGAACTCAGTGAGTGTGAATGAATGAATGAATGAATGACAACCAGAAGAGATGGGACAGCTTCCAAGAAATCCTAACAAATAACCTCCTATCACAAAGGAGGGAAAAATCGTTAGAGATGAAAAAGCCAACATCCTGGAAAATAAAGTTTGGGTGAGGGTCCCCATGCAGGAAACAGACGGCACGTCTCACAGTGCTGCTCGACACCTGGAAGGGGACGTCTGCAGCCAGCTGCAGGAGTCCAAGGGGTATGCTGGTTGTGCAATGAATTGGCCCTCCCGCCTCACAAGTGTCCACCGGCTTCCCGAGCCCCTGGGTCCCACGCATCAGTCTTGGCTGAAGTCCAATGCCTTCCAAGATGGGATCGATTACTGATAAATCCATTCTCACTGTTGTCCCTCCCCCAGCCCCATGGGGACACCGGGGTCATGTCCTTTAGCCAAGCCAACCGCCAAATCCATGGTGGCCTCAGTAGGAGCCCAACAAACACGGGTGAGAGGCACAAGCGGATCAACCACCTTGTGTCTCTCTTCCTACTCCGTAACGTAAGCACCACGGGATCACACACTTCCCCGTACTGAGCTACCGTAATCCCTTCTACCTGCTCAGCGCCCTGCACGCAGCAGACACCCGTGGAAATGAATGAGGAACAGAACGAGAAACTTCATGAAGACTTCCCTCCTGTGCGACTCCAGCTGCGCATTTCCTACAGTCCCAGAAAACACGGGTCGTGCTGGGGAGACGGGATGCGTGGTAAAACGCAAGGTCAAGGCCTTGTGAGTCTTGAGGGACATCAGGATCAGCAGCTAGGAAGCAGGGCCGAGGGGAGGCGCCCCAGGAGCTGGCGGCTGAAGTGGGGGCGGCTTTGAGGACGGGCTTCCCTGCAGACGACAAGGAGTTGTGTGTGCGGGGATTCTCAGAGTGTGGGCTGCCCGTCGCTGACCGGCTGCCTGTCTGGCGGGGAGGGGTGCCACAAAAGGACAAAGCTGAGGAATGGAATAGACGTGGAGCTGCGGTTGTCAGGGGAGAACCTCCCTCGGGAGGGAACATTTCAGCAGAGTGAGGGAACTGGGGGAGGAGTTTCCGGCTAAGGGAACACCAGTGCAAAGGCCCTGAGGCAGAAGCACGCCCAGCGGTATCTGAGCCAAGGCAAGAGGATGGTGGGGGCAGGGGGAGCAGCATGGGCCCCGGAGCGAGCCTGGGTGACCATAGGGCAGAGGATGGCAGCTTTGCAGCCACCTTTGCCCCCACCCAATCACATGGGGGACAAGTAGAGGCAGGGGGACCAGAGAGGGGCTGCTGGGGTCCTCCAGACAAGCGATGGTGCCGGCTCCCAGCAGGGCAGCAGAAGCGATGGTGAGAAACGGCTGGACTCTGGATGAGTCCTGAGCACGAGGCACCAGGTTTGGTGGGACACAGTTATCTGTGCGGTCACCAGTCTGCCTGGCTCGCCGCTTTCCAGGCATGGAGGGAGGGTCTCCGTGCCCAGGAGGCAACCCGAGGCCGCAGGACTTGTTTGGGCCCATGGAATATGAGCAGGAGGGTCTGGACCACGTCTGGCCAAGAACTCAGCCCCGTTTCCTGCCTCAAGAGCCCAGGGAAACCCAGAGCCGGGGCCTCGCAAGAAGAGAGCACGAAACAGAGACCCCAGCTGACTGGCGATGGGCATGGCACAGGAGCAACAAACAAACCCAGCATCCGGGACTTCTGGGATCTGCAGGGTGTGACACAGCACAACCAGCCGTGCTGGCTGGGGAGGGCAGAGGGGAGAGCACAGTTCGGATGCCCCCCAAGGGCCGGTGGGGTCGGTCCCTACTGCGAGGCAGTAAGAGGGTGGAGGGGTGGGCATTGAGCAGAGGTTAAGAAGCCACCAGCGACACCCACATCCCATCTCCGGGTCTGAGCCCCACCTCTGTCCCTGACTCCAGCTTCCTGGTATTGTGCACCCCGGGGGGCAGCAAGTACTTGGGTCCCTGCCACTCACAGGAGAGACCTGGATGGGGTTTGCCACTCCTGGCTTTGGCCCTGGCTGTCCCAGAGACACAGTGCAACCCGGGTCTCGCATGCTGTGGTTCCTAGGCATGTGAATGACTAATAAAAATCACACCCTTTTCCCAAATGTTGCTATGATTCTGTGCATTGTTGAATTAAGACTTTGCTGCTGTTGTGACTGGGGCCGTACACAGGGAACCAGGGAGCTGAGACAGCCTGAGCCCGCCCCCTCCAAACCTGGTCCCCTGCCCCCTGCCCTGTGCACAAGGAATAGGAACTGGAGGGGGATGGCTGAGGAGACAGAGGGAGGGGGTGGGCCCAGCTGCCCTGCCTTCCCCACTTGCCCAGGTGGGGCTCAGCACCTACCGTGCAGGGGCCTCTGCCAGCCCAAGAGGTGGGGGAAGGCACTGTGTGTGCTCCCTCCCTGTCCCCGGACTACTCCAGGCTGCCCTCACTCCCCCTCCCCCAGCCCTCAAGTGTGTTATGTGTGTTCATGCACATGTATGAGCGTGTGCGTGTGTGTATGCTCACACGAGGGTCTGTCTCTGCACCTCCCTCCTCTTCTGTCTGCTTCTGTCTCTGTCTCCGCCTCTCCCTCTGCATGTGTCTCCCTTTGCCTCTCGCTCTGCCTCACTCACCCCTTTCCTTACTTCCCTTACTCGCTCTCCCCCTACCCCACCCCAGTCCCCATCTCAGCCTCTCTCTGCACTCCTCTCTGATTCTGTTGTCTCCCTCCCCTCTGTGTCTCTGTCTCCTTCTCACCCGGATGCCCTTGGGCCATCTCTGAGACACTGCCTGGAGGGCTGGGACGAAGGGCCCAGGCTGCCACAGCCATTGCTGCTCCCAGGCCCCACCCTTGCCCAGACCATAGCCTAAGCAGCCTCCTCCCCCCTCACCTGCTTCCAGAGAATGAGCTTGGCCTCCCCAGCCTCCCCCTACCCCACCCCTCTCCCTGGGAGGGGGCAGTGACTCCCCCAGCTGAGCCACCCAAAAGCCAGACGCCTGGGCCCTGGGGCCGGGCCCACCCTCACACCAGGCCCAGAGCAGCACCCGGCTGGGCTCCAAGGGCAGTTGAGAGTCACAGGATGAATTTCCGGAGTGCACGGACCTCTGGGGACAGAGACTGTCATCGTTACAGTGCGTGTGCACTGGGTGTTGCACCTGCCTTCCAGGTAGAACAGATGGGAAGCCCCTGGAGGCATGGGAGGAGACACAGTCACCTGGCTCCCCACGAGGGACTGAGCGCCACAGGGCCTCTGACCACCAGGAGAGCTTTAGAAAACTCTCGCTCGCTCAGTTCCCAATCACCACTTCCACCAGCATCCGTGCCCGACCACCCGGTCCACAGGACCCCCAAGAATCTGCTGGGGCCTCCGTGCAGGGGTCAGGGAGGGCCCCGCCCCCTTGCCTCTGGCCAGAGCCCAGGCTCGCCCCCACCGCGGCCCCAGAGGGTGTCTGCTCCAGTCTCACTGGCTCACGTCTTAGTTTGTTCCCAATGTCACAGTGAGCACTTCCAAGCCACGACGCTCACACCACAGAGGGACCAGAGACGGCCTGGAGCAGCGAGACCCTGGGACCAGCTCTCCACTGAGGGTTGTGCCACCTCCCGGGGGCCACTGTGTGGGGTCCCTGGGACACGGCGGCGGAGGAGCTCACCACATCTCCACTGTGCCTTGGGCTGCTCACTTGAGGGTGAGAGACACGAACGGCAAACACACACCCGAACAAGCCAACCAGGTCACTGCGGCCAATGGCCAGTGCCGTGAGGAGACTGAGGGAGGAGGCCGCAACCCCAGCAGCTGTGCCGAGACCTGGGACCGAGAATTCCAAGGGAGTGGTTAGCGAGAGCACCAGCCCATGGGTGGGAAATGAGCCTGGCATGGCCCAAGAACTGCACAGAGGCCAGCATGGAGGAGGAGGGGGCAGCAGGTGGGAGCAGAAGAGAGCAGAGCTGTCAGCAGCTAGATCAAGACAGACCACCAGTGGGCCAGCGGGGGGCCCTGGACAGAAGCCCATGCCAGCCAGCCCTGCCCACTCCGTACCAGAACACAGGTGCCCAGGGCCTGGCTGTGTGTCAGGAACCCCTGGACAGCCAGCTGGAGATACAGATTCCCGGCCTCGCCCCAGACCCACCAGGCAGAAGGTCCAAGGTCAAGGGCCCTAAACAAGTCCCCAGGACGATTCTGCAGCCAAGGCCAAAAGCTGAGCTTCTCACTGGAGCAGGTGCCAGTCATGGGCCTTCCAGAAACCGAGCCCAAAGAGCACTCGGGGACTACGTGTCATCCTTCACCACCGAGCCCACGGGACCCAGCAATCCAGAATCTCTGAGCTCGAGCACGCCACCAGGGCTGCCAGGAATTAGGCTGGCATCACAAACTCCTGCAGGTGCCTGATTTCTTCTTGGAGTGCCACAGGGAGGGGGCATCAGGTGCTCTTGTCTGCCCCTCTCCTGGGACCAGCCGCCTCCCCGCCCTCCACCCTGATCCCAAGTCATCGAAAATGTTTGAATGGCCCTGGTTCTTCACTCTCCCCAGGGGATCCACACCCTCGCTGGTTAGACCTTGGCAGGACCTCCCACAGGGAGGCCGGGCTCAGTCAAGTGACTCGCTTTGGCCAATGGGGTGTAAGCAAGCGGGACATAAGCAGAAGCTTGAACAGGTGCAGTGTGGCTGGCTCGGGCCTGTACATCACTGCGTCGGCCTGGTGGAGGGGAAGACAGTGTGCAGTGGCCTGCACAGCTCCAGCCAGCAGCCAGCAACCTCCACACAGCCCAGCCGAGCCCAGGCCAGCAGAAGTCACTGGGGCTGGGGCCATAGCTAACTGCCATACACCTCTCTTCCATTCTCAGGCACTAGGGCCTGGATGAAGCCGGCCTCATCTGTCCCTGGGCTGGAGTGTGATGAGGCCAGGCCGATCAGCCCATCGCAATCAGGGGAGGGGACTAGTTGGTCCAATGAGCACCAACCCCAGGACTTTTGTGTAAACCTCAGGGGGACTGTCCTTGTCCATGGAAGGTGCTAGAAGGGCAGAAGCTAATTTCTATGCTTTCAGGACGATAGAGGACACTAACCCTGCAGAAAGCAGAGCCAAATCCCAGCCATGTCGCTTGGTCCTGCCCTGCAACAGTCAAGGTATTGTCATTCTGAAGCTAGGAAGACAAGACATCAATGCAAGCCACCCCCTTGCTCCTGCCCATCTCGGTGACCCAGCCAGCCATGGTCCAAATACACTAAATGGAAAATTCCAGAAATAAACGACCCATATGTTTTCATCCATGCACCACTGCGACTTGTGTGCTGAAGTCTCGGCCGCGTGCTGCTCCATGCACACAGGATGTGAGCCAGCCCTGGGTGGAGCGCATCCTCGCTGTATATGCTGTCTGCCCGTTAATCACTTAGGAGCCGCCTTGGAGTACAGGGCAGCTGTCACAGCATCACGGGGCCTGCACACAGGATTCAGGCGCCCACAGCGGATCTCGGGATGTGCATCCAGTAGATAAGCAGGGGACCAGTGCACCCCTTTTTGCTGAGTTCTACTTCAATCAAGTTTCTGTCATGTGCATGAGTCCTGACGTCTTGATAGACAGGGCTGACTCCTTTTGGGGACAGCTGCCCCAGTCCACTGGCATCTCAAAATTCTGCTTCATCCATGGCAGGACTGGGCTCTGCAGCCCTGCACCCTGACCCCAGCCATGGCACTGAGCCACACTGACCTACCAGGGTCTCTGTCCAGGACGTGGCCCCACAGACGTGGGAGCTGAACCGTGTCTATACCTCTGTCCCAGAAGTGGCAAGCTGGCAGGAGCATGGCCTGCTCACCCCTCACAAGTGTTTGACTTGGGGCTGCAGACTGGGTTTCCTCTTTTATTTTTTAATTCAATTAGTTGCCAGAGGATAGAAATCAAGAGATTGCACATTAAAAAAAAAAGAAATTGTACATAAACAATCTGAAATTTGGATCCAAATGGATAGTTTGGGAGTGAGCATTTATTTAAAAGATTGATTGATTTATTTGAAAGTCAGAGTTACACAGAGAGAAGGAGGGAGGGAGGGAGGGAGGGAAAAGAGAGAGAAAGAGAGAGAGAGAGAGAGAGAGAGAGAGAGAGAGAGAGAGAGGTCTTCCATCCACTGGTTCACTCCCCAGTTGGCCCCAACGGCCGGAGCTGCACAGATCTGAAGCTGGAGCCAGGAGCTTCTTCCGGGTCTCCTGTGCAGGTGCAGGGGCCCAAGCCCTTAGCCATCTTCCACTGTTTTCCCAGGCCATAGCAGGGAGCTGGATCAGAAGTGGAGCCACCAGGTCTTGAACCAGTGCCCATATGGGATGTCGGCCCTGTAGGCAGTACTTTACCCACTACACCACAGCACCAGCCCTGGGGATGAGCATTTGACACAAGTGTTAACATGCTGCTAGCGATGCCCACATCCCATATTGCAGTGCCAGGTTTGAATGCTGACTCTGTTTCCGGTCCAGCTTCCTGATAATGCACACCCTGGGAGGCAGCAGGTGATGATGGCCCAGGTACCTGGGTCCCTGCCACCCCACCTACATGGGGGACTTGGATGGAGTTCTGGGCTCCTAGCTTCAGCCTGTCTACTGCATGTGTGTAAAGTAACATATCTCAGTCTCTCTCTCTCGCTCTCTCTCTCCCTCTCTCTCTCTCCCTCTCCTCCCTTCTTAAAGAACATGTTTAAATAGATAGCCTGGCACCCCCAGGATCCCATCCTACAATGATGACAGTCACCTGGGGTGGAATAGCAGCGGCCCAAGCTCCCCGCCCCTGCCCCGTCTCCATGTTCCCCTCTTAGGTCCCAGGCTGGCCCCTGGAGGAGAGCAGTTGGTGGCTCTGCACTGGGGGGGGGGGGGCTCCCCACCGACTCAGGCCTCCAGGAGCCCACAGAGCCCCAGGTCTGACCTCTGAGGGCTTGAGCAGCAGCACGGCCCTAATAAGCTCCCCTTGTGTTCTGATTTGGCGCCACAGCTACTTCTGCTGCTTGGAAAGAAAAGAGCCCTCACCACCCCTGTCCTGCTGTTAGCACAGAGCCCAGAGCTCACAGCACCCCCTCCCCGGGTGGCTCTGCATCTGGCACCCCAGAATTTACAGGGTGGGGTGAGTGTGAGGCCCTGCACCTGCTCACTGTATCCCCCTAAAACACCTGTGCTCGGGGGGAAAAGAAGAGGGTGAGGAGGGGAGGAGGGTGGAGGAGACATGGGGATGTCAGGCACAGAGCACAGAAGGCGTGCCTCCACTGCACGCAGAAGTCCCCAGAAGCTCCCCCCGCCCCAAAGGCACCCCACCAGGATTCCCCAAAGCCCTGCAGGCTCCCCCCGCCCCAAAGGCACCCCACCAGGATTCCCCAAAGCCCTGCAGGCTCCTCCTGGCATTGCCTGGAAGGGACCAAGGCCGCCCTCTCAGAGCTAACACCCTAATGAGGGACAAACAGTGAGGACAAATGAGTGCTGAGTAGTAGTAGTGCTGAGACTGGAGTCCCAGGGAAGAGAAGGCAGGAGGAGGTGACGTTAAGATGTTACGGGGCTGGAGGAGGTCGCTGATCTGGACAGGGTGGTCCAGGAAGGCCTCAGTGAGGAGAGGACAACTAGGGGGCCGGCGCTGTGGGGCCGGTGCTGTGGTGTAGCAGGTTAAGCCTCCACCTGCAGCACCAGCATCCCATATGAGCACCGGTTCGAGTCCCGGCTGCTCCTCTTCTGATCCAGCTCCCTGCTAAGGCTCCTGGGAAAGCAGTGGATGGCCCAAGTCCTTGGGCCCCTGCCCCCGCGTGGGAGACCCAGCTCCTGGCTCCTGGCTTTGGATTGGCAGCGCAGCTACAGGCATTGCAACCAACTGGGAAGTGAACCAGCGGATGGAAGACCTCTCTCCCTGTCTCTGAGCAGAGTGCAGAGCAGATCTGGGTTGGAGGGAACAGGACCTGCTGGCTACTGGCTGGAGGAGTTGCTGTCCTGGAGCAGGAGTGAGGGGCCAGGGCTCGGAGGACATGCTCAGGCGGGGCTGGCTTCTGTAAGGGAAGCTAATGGGCTGCCCAGCGGGTCTGCTGCAGGGTGCATGCAGAAATGGGTGATGGGCAATGAGTGTGACCAGAGAAGCCAGGGTGCCTGGGGCGGGCTGTGGACTTCCTACAGGAGGCACCTGGGCCCAGTACAGACAGATTTTGAGATGGTCCCAAGAAAAGCCATAAATCACGAAATATCTCAAGTTTCAAATGCTGGCCACTTTCCCCCAAACACTGCGAACACTGCAGGCCAAATCAGAGAGGCAGGCAGTCCAGACCCGCACCAACAGCTGCTGGCTGGCTGCTTTCGACACGGGGTCAGAGGGTAGGAAGCACAATGAACTGAGGGTGCATGAGCAGAGCGCACGCCAGGCCCAGGCCATCTGGCTTAACCTAGGGATACAATCAGGAGGCCTTGAGCCCCAGCCAGAGAGGGCGGACCCCCACCCAAGGCCACACAGCAGGTGAGTGGCAAGTGGTAGTGTGGGGACTGGACACAGGACGGCCTGGCTCAAAAACCTGGGGACACCAGGACAGAGCTAGGTCACCTCTGCTACCCAGACAAGAGCAGAGTAAGACCCTCATTTCAGACATGAGGAAAGAAAAGACCGACACAGAGAGAGGAGAGGACAGTATCCTAGCATGGGGCTGGACTTGAACCTGGAGCTCATGACTCACTGTGCAGTGCTCTTCCCAACAAACTCATCAGAGGACCCAGGGGCCTGCAAACAGAGGGCTGTGGTGATGAGCGGCACGGGGGCAGCACTGCAGGCGGAGCCAGGCCCTGGAGCCTGCTGTCCGAACGCACAGCCCAGCTTGGCCACTCACTAGTGTGTTAGCTGGGGCGAGTCGCTCAGCACCCTGCGCTTGTTTCCTCATCTGGAAAATGGGTGTCACCATGGCATCTCCCTCACAGAGCTGAGAGGAAGAAATGCTGGGGAGGACTTAAAGAAATACCTCTCTGGGGCCAGCACTGTGGCATAAGGGGTAAAGCCACCACCTGCAGTGCCGGCATCCCATATGGATGCCAGTTCAAGTCCCTGTTGCTCCTCTTCCAATCTAGCTCTCTGCTATTGCCTGGGAAAGCAGTAGAAGATGGTCCAAGTCCTTGGGCCCCTGCACCCGCATGGGAGACCCGGAAGAAGCTCCTGGCTCCTGGCTTCGGATTGGCCCATCTCCAGCCATTGCAGCCATAAGAGGAGTAAACCAATGGATGGAAGACACCTCTCTTTCTCTCTCCCTCTTTCTATCTGCTTCTGCCTTTCAAATAAATAAATAAAATATTTTTTAAAAAATACCTTTTTTTAGATTTATTTTTTTTTGAAAGGCGGGGTGGAGGGCAGAACTTGCATCCGCTGATTCACTCCCCCACATGGTTGCAACAGCCAGGTTTGAGCCAGGCAGGCCAAAGTTAGGAGCCAGGAACTCCATCTGCATCTCCCTGGGCAGGGGCCCAGGCACTTGGGCCATCTTCCACTGCTTTCCCAGGCACGTTAGGAGGGAGCTGGATCGGAAACAGAGCAGCCAGGACTTGGACCAGCACCCATGTGGGATGCCGGCATCTCAGGCAGCAGCTTAACCCGCTGCACCACAGCACCAGCCCCAGAAAAATACCTTTGGAAGTCCTAATGTGGGCCCAGCAGGTGCTCCTAACACAGAGTCCGCCTGGTATGTTATCAACATCTTCCCAAGCACCAGGAATCTCCTGGGTGGGGCACGCATGGGTCCTCAGATTCCTGAAATGTAACAGGGTACCTTAGGGACTACAGGATAGCTCAGACTTTCTGCAGAAAAGCAGAGAAAGAAAGAAAAACGTGGGGCGATGAGCTGGCGGCCTCTGCCTCCCAGGGTGTGCACAAGAAGGGAGGGAGTCACCCCATCACCCCATGCCTCCCTGAGCCTCGTAAGAAGAAACCTCCCCCTTAGAGGGAAGAACTGCACCCTGAGAGCAACGGTAGGAACCACAGCCAGCATTTGTCCCACAAATGTTCACTGAGCACCTACTATGTGCCTGGAGTCTAAGCACTGGAGCCAGCGGCAAATAACACAGACAAAAATCACCACCCCCTGCCTCCCTGGGCAACACAACAAAACACGTGATGTGGAGGGAAGGCCATGGGGCTAAGTGCTGGACCAAAAAAAAAAAAAAATAGCAGGAAACATGGGTGGGGGTGGGGAGGGGTTTGACTCAGGTGGTCCGAGAGAGCTGAACACAGATGAAAAGAAATGGCAGGAGATGGGTTTGGGTGCATGTGGGGGAAACAGCCAGTGCAAAGGCCCTGGGGTCAGCGTGTGCCTGGTGTGCTCCTGGAGCCCAGTGTGGCAGGAGTGTGGGGACCAAGGGAGCAGCAGGAGAGGAGTTCGGGGGGTGACGCGGCCAGGGAAGGCTGAAGAATTCCCTACTGGGCTCTTGGCTATCATGCCGAGAGCCAGGAGGGTCACGGGGGAAGGGCAGTTAGCCTGGTGACTGCGATGCCCCGGGTACCACCACAGCGTGCCTGGGCTCAGTTCCCAGCACCAGCTCCTGACTCCAGCTTCCCGCTAGTGCAGAGCCCGGGAGGCAGCAGCGATGGCTCAAGTAGTAGGGCCTCTGGACACACGCAGAAGACCTGGCTGAAGCTCCCAACTCCCAGCTCCGACCCAGCCCAGCCCCAGCTGCCGTGGGCATCTCAGGAGTGACTCAGCCTCCTTCCTAATAAATGAAAAATGATTTGAAAAAGGAGGCTAGGACCTGACCATGACTGGGCTGCGGCGGGGCAGGGAGAGCAGAGGCAGAGGAGCCACAGCAGGTGCCCCAGGAAAATGTGGGTGGCCACGGGTGGCTCCCAACAGTGGCACGTGAGGTGCACGGACACAGCCAGGGGCCTCGGCACTCCCGGCGCTGTCTCCCTGCATCCTCACACCCTGAGCAGGTGCTGGCTGCCTCATCCCCAGCTACAGAGCAGCAAACTGAGGTTGTGTTGGGAGCCACACGGCCATCAGGAGGCAGATCCCCCACCAGGGACATCCATCTGCCCATCCTCCACGACAGAGAGGGGTTCCAACCAGCAGCCAAACGCACCCCTTTCCCGCTGCTCTGCCGGGCACGCTGGCTCCCAGTCTCGGGTCCACAGAAGCTAGCTGGGCTGGCTACCCACACCCACCCGCCACCATCTCTGCAACCCCACCTCCCTCAATCCGCAGGGCCTCAGCTCCGCTAACCCCCAGCACACCAGCCTATGCCCACAGCCAGATCCTCCGGAGCACCTAAAGCAGAAGAGAAAGCCAGCGTGTGCCCATGGCCAGGGTAAGTCTGCATGGGCCGAGGCCACGCCCCCCGCTGTTCCTGCAAGGACCCAGGGTTCCCACTCGGGGTGGAAAGAGAAAAGATCTCTTTGTGCGCAGGCTGGTGAAAGTGTGTCTGTTTAGAGCAGGCTGCAAAGGGGGGGGGGGTGATCAGACTTGGCTGCGGCTGCCCCCAGGGGAGGAGAGAGGTTTTGGGGGAGCACAGAGAGGAAGCACCCAGAGCGGCTGCTGCTCCCCGGGAGGTGAGGCTATCTGGGTGACGTTTGCAGGGACAGGGGAGGAGGGGGCCGCTTTGCTCGGATTTGACGGCATTGGGGGGGGTAGGGAGGGAGGGGAGCAAGTCTGCCCTTGACGTTGGGGATCAGGGGAGGGAGCAGAGGGCAGGATTGTGCTCAGGGGTTTTGGGGGGAGTATTTTCTTCCTCTTGGAGGAAAAAAATAAAACAAAATGATTACAGAACCCAGAAGAAAGGTTGTCATGGCAACAAAAGTTTGTGGCCAGGTACTTGCCGATGTCGTTTTCAGGACCACAGCCGTGGGGGAGGAGAAGGTGAGAGGGGCAATGGGGTGTCAGCAGCACAGCCCCGCCCACCCACGTTGGTTCACACCTGCCCAGCCCTGCCCCCTAGCACCTGCTCACACACCCCTGGCCCCACCCCCTGCGCTGGTTCACACCTGCCCAGCCCCGCCCCCTAGCACCTGCTCACACACCCCCAGCCCTACCCCCTGCGCTGGTTCACACCTGCCCAGCCCTGCCCCCTAGCACCTGCTCACACACCCCTGGCCCCACCCCCTGCGCTGGTTCACACCTGCCCAGCCCCACCCCTCAGCACCTGCTCACACACCCCCAACCCCACCCCCTGCGCTGGTTCACACCTGCCCAGCCCTGCCCCCTAGCACCTGCTCACACACCCCTGGCCCCACCCCCTGCGCTGGTTCACACCTGCCCAGCCCCACCCCCCAGCACCTGCTCACACACCCCCAACCCCACCCCCTGCGCTGGTTCACACCTGCCCAGCCCCACACCCCAGCACCTGCTCACACACACCCGGCCCCGCCCCCTGCGCTGGTTCACACCTGCCCAGCCCCGCCCACACCTGCCCCTTTCTCACCGACAAGCAGCTGACAACTATCACCCGAGTTCCCAGGAAGGAGAGCAGTGATTTTCTCCAAGAGCTGATCTTCCACCAACACTGGCCAAGAGAAAACTCTGGATTTGTTCTACTTACTTAACAAACCCACCATTCATGTTCCTACTTAACACAGGGCAGGGGGTGAGGGTCTTTTCCTTTCTCCAACCTTCCCCTCCCCCACCGCACCCTTGTCGCCCCCCATCCCTTCCCTCCCATGTGTTTCCATACCCTCACGCACACACAGCCCAACACTCCTTACAAAACCATTCTGGCCAGAACCTCTCTGAGCCTGATGTGCACCCCCCCAGGAAAGCCCCCCCCCCCCCGAAGTGGCTGTCTCAAACGCGGTGGCCAGGATGCAACAAGACTTGACAGGCAGGCAGGCAGGCAATTGTTACAGGGCCTGGGAAGCCCTGTTCCATGAAAGTCAGCACTGGGTTTAAGTGTGCTTCAATTAGTAAGTTCCTCGTCTTAAAAATAAATAAATAAATATCCTGGGTCAAGCCCTAGTGCACTGCAAGGAAACACTCATAAACACTGGGGTCATGACCCTCAGGGAGCGGTCACGGGACACCCGGAGGGAATGGGAGGCTCAGCCGAGCAGTGGGAGCCGAAGCACCTCCACAGGGCTGCGAGCAGGTGCGCATAGGGGCTCTGTGCAAAGGCCGTGCCTGCGCATCGCAGACGGGGTTGTCCTGGGAGCAGGGTCTCCTGAACCCTGGAAACATCACCATGAACTTGCAGGACGGGCTGTGGAGACCACCAACCCGAAGGATGTCCAAATCTGTCCCAGCCAGGTGTTAACCAGGCTTCCGTGTGGGAGGTGAGGGTCGGGCGGATTTGGGCCAAGACGCCTTCTGGGGGCTCTTTAAGTATGTGTGCTTATTATTGCACTCCAGTTTCAAACTGCCGGCCCCGGGTACACACCAGCAGCGAGTCCGATGTGGAGAAGCCAGTCAGGGGCAGGGCGCCACTCAAATGCCCGTGCCTCTGACTCACGGCAGGCCTGGATCAGACAGACACTCAGAAAACTTTGGCCCAGGGATCCCCCACCCCCAGGTGAGAGAGAGAGAGAGAGAGAGAGAGAGAGAGAGAGAGAGAGAGAGAGCAGGCAGCGCCCCAGGATACCCCCGCCACATTATCTAAGGCCCCACCCCAGCACGGATCCTGCAAACACTCAATGAAGACCTATTGTGTGGGAGACACTCTCCAGAGATGGGAAATGAAGCCATCAACCAGAACCACCCAGGCCAGCTCTCACCAAGTGACATTGGGGAGGGCGGAGGAGGGCGAAGTCGGGGTGGGGGGAAGGCAGGTGGTGCCGAGTGTGATGAGGGAGAGACAGGCAGTGCAGAGACCCAAAGACCAAAAGGCCCTGCCTGCCAAGGCGTGTTTGCAGGGGGGCGCCAGGCCTCAGTCTTGTCCAGAGCCCCCTGCAGAGGTCCGAAGGTGGGTGGGAGGGTCCCGCTGGAGCTGAGGAGGAGCCAGCCAGGCTAAGAGGTGAGCCAGGGCGTCAGTGGCTTCATTTTACACCTCCGCCCCTTCCCTGCCCCCCCCCCACGTCCTTTAAACGAGTTAGGCTACTGGTTCACGCAGGGCAAAGCAGGGACCAGCGTCCACTCCCCCCTCTCCCCTGGAGTGCCCACGGCGCAGCCAGCACACGCCAAGAGCCATGCACGCACGCTCTCCCGTTAACCTTGGGCAAAGGGGCTAATGCACTCACAAGGGGGTCCCACAGCCCGCCCCCCAAGCAACAACATCCCCACCGTCCTGGTCCTGCGGGCCAGCACCACATGCTATCTCTCTGGCCCCAGCAGCTGTCAGAGGCAGCTGTCCCCTGGGCCTTGCCACCAACCTGGGGGACGGCGACTCCAGCCCTGGCTATCGGCAGAGGGCAGAGGAAGGGGCAGCAGTCCCCCTTCTGATTCCCCGAGCTGCCCCACAGCCCCGCGCGCGCGAAGCCAAGCCTCCCGGACTCGGAGTTCCCCCGCACGCCCCTTCCCCGCCAAGGGGCCAGGACGCGAAGGCAGGAGGGACCCCCGCGGGACTCCCCCACTCCACCCCCGGCTTCCGGGTCCCGAGCTTCCCCAGCTCCGTCCGGGAGGTTTCTGCGGGCTGGGCATTGGGGGGCTGAGGAGCCCCCGGGGCTCGGGGCTCCCCGCCCCCCACCTCCAGCAAGGCGAGACAGGGCAGGTGCGCCGGGGCACCGAGCGCCCCACGGAAAGGACGAGGAGCTGGCGGGCGCCGGGCTGAGTGCGGGCGCGGCCAGGAGCGCGCGCGCTCCGATCTGCTGCTGAGGTGGGCACCGGGAGCCGCGCCCCCTGAGGCTCGCCCGCGTCCCCACAGCCGCCCGGGGTTCGCCCGGGGGTGGGGGGGCGGGACGTCCCGCACGCCCCGCGTCGCGGTCTCGGACCTTCCCCTCGCGCGCCCCCGCCCGCCGCCGGCGTCCCCAGCCCCGCGAGCGCCGACCCCGAGTCGCGGCATCAGCGGCGGCGGCGCGGGGGGCCCCTGCCCTGCCGGGAGCTGAGGGAGCCGCCGGGGCCGCGCAGCCCGGGAGCCGGAGCCCGAGAGCCCAGCCCGCCGCGGCGGCGCCGCCGCTCACTCACCGCGTCCGCCGAGCTGCTCCTCGCACGAGTACCAGATGCCGGTGTGGAAATTCCTCAGGAGAAAGCGGTCGTCGCCCGTCTCCCAGCTGTAGAGCGCGCCGCCCGGGGGGCCGGGGCCGGGGCCGGCGGCGGGGGCGGCCGTGGCGTTGGCCGTGGCGTTGGCGCCCGAGTTGGGGCAGTTGGCGCTCCCGCCCTGGCCGCAGCCGGGCTTGGGCACCCGCTGCGTGCCCTGGCACCAGTGCGTCGTGAGGAAGGCGGTGGTGGCGAAGAGCAGCGCCAGCAGGTTCAGGGCCACGGCCAGGAGCGCTCGGCCGCGGCGGCTCGTCTTCATGCCGCCCGCGCCGCCGGGACCGCGCCGCCGGGCAGCTCCGCGCGCGAAGTTGGCAGCCGGCGCCCCGCGTCAGCGGCCGCTGCCCGCCGCGGCGCGGGGCTCGGGCGCCTGCGATCGGCGGCGGCGGCGGCGGACGCGGCGCGGGCCCATGCCCTCCCCCGCCAGCCCACCCCGGGCGGGGGCGCGGCGGACGCGGGGGGCGCGGCGGGCTCTGGGGGCGCCGGGGCGGGAGGCGGGTGGCGGGGAGGAGGGAGGCGGGCGCGGCGCACGCGGAGCGGCTCCGGCGCGCCCGGAGCCCGGAGTGCGAGTGCACCTCGGCGAGGAGCCTCTGGCGCCTGGCAGCGGCCGCGGCGCAGGGACGCGCGCCCCTCCGTGGGGAGACACCTGCAGGCGGCCCGCGACACTGTTCCGGCGCCCGCCCGCCCGCACGGAGAAGAGAGGGCGCTCCTCGCCGGGCGCGGGCGAGGGACTGGCAGAGGAGGGGACGCCCCCGACAGGGACCCCCGCACCGGAGCGCGGAGTCGGAGGAGCTCAGAGTATCCCAGGCTAGCTGGGAGGGGCGCGCCGCGGGCGGGGAGGAGGCGTCGCACACCAGAAACACGGGCAGAGCCTGCTGAGGCTCCCCAGCCGACGAGGGGAGTGGACCAGCAGCGCCCTGCCCGTACAAGGGGCGCAGTCAGGGTCCCCAGAAAGTTCCCAGGGGGTGTGAACCACAGGGCTTCCCCCACGGGCAGGAGCTGGGAGGCCGGCCGGAAAGGACTGGGGCTACGGAAGGGGCTCTAGGAGGAAGGCATAGTTGTGGTTTGGAAGAGGTACCCGCCCCCAGCTTCTAGGAAGAGCTCCCCCCAAGGTCGAACAGCCGCCAGCCAGCCAGCTCCTGTCAGAGCTTGGAACAGCAGCAAGGTGCCCCATACCCGGTGCTAGGCGTTGGGAGTAACAGACAGAACTCCCTGCAGGCTGTGCCCCACCCCCTCGACCCCCACAGCACGACCCAGGGGGGTCCCGTTCCTCACCAGTACAAGGGCTGGCCACCTGGACTCATCAAGGCAGCCACAGGAGCAGAGTTCTCTAGCACGCTGACCTAGGCTTGAGCAGCTGTGTGGCTTTGAACAAGTCACTTGCTCTCTCTGAGCCTGAGTTTCTATGTCCAATAGCTGGGCAGGAATTTACTTCACAGGGACATCACCTTGGTCTGTTGTGGTGAGATCATGTCTGTCAACAGCGTTTTGTACACAGTAGGCACTCAATAAATGCCTGCCCCCATCAGTAAGGTCTGAACCAACTCAGACGTGAGGAACCTTGGGTTGGCCCCCCGTGGGCACCCTTGCCCCTGCTTCTGCTCTCAGGCAAACGAACCGGGTTCCCTGAATGCGCCTCCCACCACACAGCCCACGGGGCTCAGATGCCCCGGGCGTGCAACCATTAATTGCATGCTGATTGCAAGAGCTCATTTGAATTCTGCCCAGGCTGAGAATTGCTCCAGCAATCCCCGGCTTGCCGAGTGGCGGGCCTAGCAGGCTTCAAGGTTATGGATTAGGAGCTGCCTTACTGCCGTGGTGGGTTCGTGTGTGCAGTCATCTGCGGCTGCTGTGTAGCCAGAAGGCAGGTGAGGGTAGGGCGCTGGGGGCCCTGTGCTCGTGGGAGGAGCCAGCATGAAGGATGGCGTGGGTCCCCCCACCCCTGCTTCTCAGAGTCCTTTTGGGGGGCCCCGGGGATAAAGAATCCCCAGGTGTTCTGAGTGAGGGCCTCCATGCAGTCACAGTGATGGTGAGAGACTGGCTGTCAGGTAAGATGCATTTTGACCAAGCTGCTACAAGGAAGGCAGGCAGCACTTTGAAAGACCAGCCCCACGGGTTAAGCCGCTGCCTGCAGTGCCGGCATCCCAAATGGGCGCAGGTTCGAGTCCTGGCTGCTCCACTTCTGATCCAGCTCCCTGATAATGCACTTAGGAAAGCAGCAGAAGATGGCCCAAGGGCTTGGGCCCCTGCACCCATGTGGGAGAGACCTGGAAGAAGCTCCTGACTCCTGGCTTTTCTGGCTTTGGCCTGGCCCAGCCCCAGCCATTGCAGCCATTTGGTGAGTGAATCATCTGTGGATGGAGCATCTCTCTCTCTCTCCCTCTCTCTCTGCAATTCTGCCTTTCAAATAAATAAATAAATCTTAAAACACACACACACACACAGAGTGTGTTTGTGGGCTGGAGTCCATGTGGGCAGGGCACTGTGAGCCACAGGCTGGGCATCTGAAGCCATGTGGTCCCAGGGGCCATGTGTCTCAGGGACCAGTCTCTTAAGGAATATCCCAGGGGAGCTCCGAGGGGGCCAACATTTCCACCTACAATACACCCACCCGCTCACTGAGCTCTCATCTGCAGGCAGTAGGAGCCAGTGAGGGGTGTTAGGCAAGGAGGGACAGAGCAGGAGAGCTCCCTGAGAGGGTGACCTTGACAGAGACTTGAAGCAAGGGAAGGAGCTGGCCCTGGGGACTGCCACCAGGGAAAGCGAGTTCCCGGCACAGGTTCAACCTATGCAAAGGCCCTGGGGTAGGAGCCTGGGATAACAGACAAGTCTGGAGGAAGAGTGACGGGCAAGAGGCATCGGGCACTGTCTGAGCAAGGCAGAAGCCTGAGGGCGGTGGGCAGACAAACCAGGGTAGAAGCAGAGCTGGTGAGTGACGCAGGGTCTCAGACCAGACTCCAATGGCTGTGGAGCATCTGCACTGGTTTGCAAAGCAGATCCAGTAGAATTTGTTAAAGGACACAGCATGGGGTGTGAGAGAAAGGGGAGCCCCCACCAGGATGGGGTTGCTGTTGGCTGATCTGGGGGTGCGGGGAGATCAGAACTCTGCAGGACTGTGTGCTGGGCCTGCTGCGGGAGCTGCAGTAGGAGGAGCTGCTCTGGGTGCAGACGACTGAAGAGCGCACGCTGTGCGTCTACACACCCTGAAGTGAATCTACCCGCACGTCTACACATCCTGAAGTGAATCAGAACTCACGTGCACATCCATGCATCCTGAAGTGAATCGGGACTCACGCGCACGTCTATGCATCCTGAAGTGAATCCGGACTCACCTGCAAGCTGCTTGGAGAAGCTGCACAGTTGGAATGACCTTGGCTGCAGACAGAGGTTGGTGCAGGCTGGCATTTGTTTAGGAGGCCAGAAATTGGAGCCCAAAGCCTCGGCTCTTTCCTCTTTAGCCCAAGCCTTGGGCCAGGGCCTCCCAGCGGCCTCCTGTCTGCCTGCTGCAGCCCCCATCAGCTGCACCTGCTGCAGGGAAACCTGCCGCAGCACGCTGCCGCTTCGCCTGCCACTCTCCCGGTGCCCACATGCCTGTGGGCGCCCTCTAGGTCAGAGACACAGGCTTCGGCTCCCATCTCCAGCCCCACTGTGCACCAGTCATCTCAGCCATGATGCGTGGCTTTGGCCCACCCTCCCCCTCGCTCAACTGGGTATCCTTTCTGGGTGTTTGGAAACAGGCCCTGGGGTCAGTTCCACTGGCAGCCTGCAGGCCAGATTCAGCCCCAGGAGCCTGTTTGGTTTGGCCTGGGTTAGAGGTGACATCCATTTTCGCACGCAGCCAGCATCCAAGAATCATGAGATGTCACATCAAAACCTAGACTTCCTGCCAACATGGGGCTTGTGTCCTTCCTGGGAGTCCTGGGCAAATGTCCCTGTACTGGTGCAAAGGGGCCGCAGGCCCACCAAGCACTGAGCACACCTGCCAGGCCCCTGGGGGTATTTGAACTTGAGAACCTGGAAGGAAGGCCCCTAAACAATTTTCAGTAAAACCTATCTAGGATGCAAATGCGATGTGCATGATGACCCTGGGGGAGGCCAACTTGGCAGGGCCACGAGGGGGGCTTCGGGGGGGGGTGCTCACACATGCATGTGCTGGTCAAACACGTGTGTTCAGTTCACGAGAACTCCTGAAGTCATACAGTTGGAAATTGTGCATATATACATATATATTCAACCAAAACTCCCAGGAAATCAATTGCTGCTCTGAGTCATGCAGTTAATACTTTTTGGGGAACGTGAACACACTTTGAAGGGTCACATTGCAAATGCATTTCCCTGGCGGCTTTTCTTCCCAGTCAGAGCCACGAAGACAATGGCCAGTTTCCGGGTTGCCTATGTCACTTCCTGTTTCCGGAACCATCAAAATAGGGCTTGGGAAAGCGGAGTGTAGCAAGAGATTGGCAGAGGAATGGACATTGGAGCAATGGCTAAGACTCCTGCATTGGAGTTCCTGGATTTCAGCCCCACTTCTGAGTCCAGCTTCCTGCCAGGGCGCACCCCGGGAGGCAGCAGGTGACAGTTGGAGCTGGGTTGAGGGCCAAGCTTGTGGCCTCCGCCTGACCCAGCTCCGGCTGTTGCCGGCATTATGGAGTGAGCCAGCAGATGGCTGATGTCTCTCTAACAGGCTGCCTCTCTGCTTCTCTGTCTTGAAGACTTGGAAGCCCTTTAAAAAGAGAGCGATAAACCACGTTCCAGTGATCAGGGAGCCTGGCTAAACACTCACTCCCAGGAAATCTCAGGCTGGGAGGGCTGCTGGGGGGCCAGGGCTCCCCAGGGAGGGAGGAGCCTGGGGCTCTGTGCAATCAAAGACATCCCAGGGGGCAGATTCTCCCGGGGAGAAGCAGGCGGTCTCATTAGAACGTGCTCAGCCGGAACTCCCCAGCCTGTTCTTTGAAACTGTCTGAGCTGCAGGGGCGCCTTAGGAAGCGGTTCTGGGCCCCTACCCCCCATGGCTCCACTCTGCGCCATGCGATGGGTGAACGAGACAGGCCAGGTCCGCGTGTCCTGGCGCTGTCTACAGGGGAAGCAGCTCATCAATTCTGTGATTGCAGAAGGTGATATATGCAGTGGGGGGGTGGGGTGGGGGTGGGGCTATCCAGACCCGGAGGAGCCAGAATGTTGGGGACAGGGATGAAGACGCGCCCAGGGATGTGCACACCCCGTCACTGGAGTTCGTGGGTTTGAATCCCAGCTCTGCTCTGGATTTCAGCTGTTGGGAGGTAGCAGGTGACGGTACCTCAGTCTGTACCCACCTGCAGGAGACCTGGATGGAGTCCCAAGTCCGGGCTTCAGCCTGGCCCCGCCCCAGCTGCCAGGGACATTTGGGGAGTGAAAGAGCTCCCTGTGCCTCTGTGTGGGTGTGGGTGTGGGTGTGCGCGCGCCTTTCTAATAAATAAATGTAAATCTTAAAAAAAAAAAAAAAAAACCCACGCTTCCCGCAACACAGTGGGAAGTTCCAAATTTCAATCTTGGCTCCGCGTCTTGGAGGTCCCTGAACCTCTCAGTCAGAGCCTCAGTCTTCCCATCTGTAAAACAGGAGTGGGCGGGGGCAATCACATGTGGGGACTGCCTTCACCAGGGGTGGGCTGCCACACATCCTCTCGCTTCTCCTGCCCCTCTGTCGGGATGCGTGGGTCCATCTTACAGAGCAGGAAACTGAGGCTGCCCGGAGGGCTTCCAGCAAAGGGAAGTGCCTGGGGTGCCGGGGACTGAGGGGGGCTCTTATTCCAGGGCCCAGGAGCTTTGATTCTGCCGTCAGAGATGGGGATCCAGCCAGGGCTGTGGAGCAGGAGCGTGGGCGTCCAGGGCTGCGTTTCTGGAAGGCAGCAGGTGTGTGGGTTGGGGGGAGGCGAGGGTGATGGCTGGGAGAGGGCTAGGAGGCTCACGACGACCCCGCGGACCACGCCAAGGACCGAGGCCAGCTCTGCGCGAGGAGAAACCTCAGCCTCGCCAGCCAGCCGCGTTCACAGGGAACCGGGCCGAGCCCCGCCGGGCAGGCGCTCCAGGTCTCCGCGCGCGGCAAAGCGGCGCTCGCGCGTGCACCCTGACCCCAAGTGCGCGCAGGAGGGAAACGGCGGCGGGTCCGGCTGGGGTGGAGCGGCTGCCTGCCGAGGAGAGCCAGAGCCGCAGCTGCGCCACGCCGCGCCTGGTCAGAGGGCGGCACGTGAGCCCTTCTGCGAGTCTTGGCGGATCTCCAGTGGAGAAGCTGAGGAGCCGGAAGTAGCAGGGCAGGGGCCGGAGCCTCCGCACTCTCCGAGCCTCCTGGACCTCGCATCGCCAGGGCTCAGCTCGGAGCCCCGCAGGCTGCCGTCCTTGGGCCGCTCTTGGCCCTCGTGGTCCTGGGCCAGGAAGGCTGGACAGAAAACAGACATCTGCAGGTCTTGGCCCGGGCCACCCTCTTTGAGCTTCTGCTTCTGGTCCTTGGCAAAGCTGTGGTTTGCTTCCCTCTGCTGCCCCCTAGGGGCCAAGAGCGGGGCCGCCTGCATTGTCAACCGGACAGCGAGAGAACCGGCTCTCTCGCCGCTGGCCCACCCAGCACCAAGAAGCAGAAACTGCCGGGGACCCTGGAGTTAATAAAGTGATGAAAAGGTTGCCAAATTGCATAGCGATGATAAAGATACAATCAACAGTATATAAAGCATGTATAAAACCTAGGAATGGGGGGCAGGCCTATGATACAGTGGTTAAGATGCTCCTGGGGACACCCACATCCCACATCACAGCGCCTGGGTTCAGGGCCCAGCACCACTTCCAGTGCCAACTCCCTAGCAGTGAGCATCCTGGGAGGTCCCTGCCACCCAGGTGAGAGACGCCCCTGCTGTGGTTAGCACTTGGTGGGTGAACCAGCACACCGAAGATCTCTATTTCTCTACCGTCCAAATAAAAAAAAAGTAATTTTTCAAAAAGTTGTGTAAGAGAACATAAAGATTAAATAAGCACTTCTTTGAAGTGCTTTTTTCTCTCATTGACTCAGTACAACACGGAGTTCCTGGATTTCATTTAAACAGTCTTATTTGTTTCTGGACAGCACTGCAATCGGGTGGGCTTGTTCACATCCTGAGAAGTGTGGGCTACCGCTTCGCATTGTGGCGACGCTGTGGTCTCCTCTGTCATTTCCAGGCTTGGTCTGCACAGGTGACAGGACTGAAAACCGTGCTGCACTTTCTAAATACTCTGTTTATTTTAAAAAATAACCCCCGCTCCTAGTACTCACATTTTAATCCCGTTCACCAAATAAGAGCCATGCTGGTAACATTTGTTTCATGTACAATCAACCTTCCCCTGCTGTCCATGGTGTGTGGTCTAGCAAGTAAACCAAGAGATCAGCGTTGTGTATTTTTAACAACAGGACTGAAAACCGTGCTGCACTTTCTAAATACTCTGTTTATTTTAAAAAATATATTTATTTGCATATCCACTTGGAAGGCAGAGAGAGAGAGAGAGATGGTCTGTCCACAGGTTCACTCCCCCAGATGGCCACACCCACCAGTGCTGGGACAGACCAAATCCAGGAGCCAGGTGCTCCATCCGGGCTGCAGAGCCTGGGCCATCTCTCACTGCCCTCCCAGGCATATCAGCAGGAAGCTGAGTTGAAGCAGGCAGCTGGGCTGCAGTCCCACTATGAGATGCAGGCATCCCGGAAGGCAGCGTAGCCCAATGCACCCCAACCCCCGCTCCTAGTACTCACATTTTAATCCCGTTCACCAAATAAGAGCCATGCTGGTAACATTTGTTTCACGTACAATCATCCTTCCCCTGCTGTCCATGGTGTGTGGTCTAGCAAGTAAACCAAGAGATCAGCACTGTGTGTTTTTAACAAATGGACTTAAAACTCCCTGGAAGTTTTTTTGGGGGGAAGATTTTTTAAATTGCTAAAAATTTTCTATTTCCTGGTTCTTAAAGTGCACAGATTTGGAGAGTTTTCTAAAGGAAACATGTTTTCATTGCTTTTTGGCAAAAGAAAGCTCGGAACAATGGAAACATTTCCAAACATCTGCTTTCAAAACGCTCTCTCCAAAACGTGAGCTCCTCGAGAAGCAGTTGCATTCTGGTTCCTCATGTGAAAATCACCTTCCTCTCGCAGGGGTGGGTGCAGAGTGCATTGGGCCAAGACAGAACGCTGGCAGGCGTGTGCCATGCCACAAGAGGATGGCAAGGCTGGGCACTGTCTTCTTCACAGGGAAAAACCAGAGATCCATCTCGAGGCTCAGGGGCACGTGAGCCACCCCCTGGGTCTCCCCACCGCCTAACGAGGCAGCGTCGAAGCGCTCCACCACTGAAACAGCTGTGGTAGCTGAATTCATACAGAGAACAGCTTTATTTAGCACTCAGTTGGGGAGCTTAGAACCCAAGACTGGCGGACGTGGACGAGAACAGTGGACACGATGGTGGAGCATGGGAGACAGCAGGAACGTGTGGTGAGCCAGGCAGGAGGGTGTGGCTGTGCCTAAACTCAGGCTTTCATGACCTCCCCAGGACCACCCCAGGACCACCTTCTTTTTTTTTTTTTTGACAGGCAGAGTGGACAGTGAGAGAGAGAGACAGAGAGAAAGGTCTTCCTTTGCCCTTGGTTCACCCTCCAATGGCTGCCGCAGATGGCGCGCTGCGGCCGGCGCACCGCGCTCATCCGATGGCAGGAGCCAGGTGCTAGGTGCTTTTTCCTGGTCTCCCATGGGGTGCAGGGCCCAAGCACCTGGGCCATCCTCCACTGCACTCCGGGGCCACAGCAGAGGGCTGGCCTGGAAGAGGGGCAACCGGGACAGAATCCGGCGCCCTGACCGGGACTAGAACCCGGTGTGCCGGCGCCGCAAGGTGGAGGATTAGCCTGTTGAGCCACGGCGCCGGCCAGGACCACCTTCTGAGGGTACACCCCAGTGACCCAAGGACCCCCCAACTAGGCACTCTCCTAAAGCTCCCCCCCATAATATGGGCCTTTGGGAGACATTCAACATTCAATCTCATATCCAAACTGTGGCAAGAATCTTGTATGAAAAGGTCTTATTATTTTCAGATTAATTTTATTTATTTGAAAGGCAGAGTTACATAGAGGAGGGAGAGACATAGAGAGAGTCAGAGAGTTATCTTCCCTCCACTGGTTCACTCCCCAAATGCCCACAATGACCCAGGTCAAAGCCAGGGTCCAGGAGCTTCTTCCTGGTCTCCCACGTGGGTGCAGGAGCCCAAGCACTTGGGCCATCTTTTACTGCTTTCCCAGGCCACAGCAGAGCACTGGATCAGAAGTGGAGCCACCGGGACTTGAACTGGCGCCCATATGGGATGCTGGCACTGCAGGTGGCGGCTTCACCCACCATGCCACAGCACCAGCATAACAGTCTAAGTCCTGAACACAATAAAATGATTGGCTGTGTCAGGCGCCCCTGAAAGCAGATTCACAGGTGACAACTCATTACATCCACAAAGAGCCCCGGGGACAGCAGGAGGCAGTGCTCTGAGTCAGTCTGGTTCTCCTTACAGCAATAAAGGACGTGAAGGGGCTGCTGGGCCGAGAAGAGAGGCTTATGCTGCTACACTTCTGGAAGTTCACCTGCCTGGCCCTGGTGGGTGTGCTTGCAACAGAGAAAGATCCCATCTCCAGATAGGGAGCTTATGAGTGATTTGGGGGTCAGGCTGACTCTTAGCAAAACTCACCCTTGCAAGAGCTCAGGGATCCCACAATCCCTTGCAAGGGAAGCTCCCCCATGACCTAAGGACTCCCCACTAAACCCCACCTCTTAAAGGCTCCACCACCACCGAGTGGATGCCAGGCTTTGACAGACGAGGAAACTGAGGCACAGGCGTGGCAGAAGGGGGTGGGGGGCACCTGGAAAGCGTTTTCAGGACATCGCTGCTGTGACAGTGACGGATGACCCTGCCAAAGAGGAGACTGTGGGCAGGGCAGAGGGCGGGCCCCAGCCTGGGAACCAGAGCCTCTGCCCACCCGGGAGACTCCAGAAGTGTCTAGAAGTTTCTGTGGTTGTGGGACAGGCCACCGGGGAGGAGTGAGGCCCGGAGCTCAGCAGGAACAGGGGAATTCTTGCATTCCCCGAGTACAGCCTCATCTTGCCCAGGCTTAGGGTCCAGATGTCCCATACGTAACTCGCAGTCTTGCCCACACAGGCCATCTGACCCAGAGCAGACGTCCACGCACGCGCGTCTGCCTGGCACGTGTCGGTTTAAGAGGAGGTGGATGCGTGGAACATCTGCACGGTGCCGTGTGGTACGTGTCACACACTCGCCCTCAGTTCCTCCTATCAGGCACGTGCCCTGATCTCCCCATTCCACAGATGGAAAACTGAGGCTGAAGGGGAAGAGACTTGTCCAAGACCAGTGGCGCACTAGGGTTCACCCCAGGAGCGTGACTCCAGCTTCAGCAGCCCAGGGTGCCTGGACCTGACAGCCGTCACCTCTGGACGGCGCCTGCCCAGCACTGTGTATTCAGAGATCTTGACCGGAAGATAACTTCATTAAGTTAGAAGCAGGAGTCGTGGTGTAAGGTGAAGCAGGGACGCAGGAACAGGAGTGGGCTGTCACCATTCCGCCTGCCTACAGAGCAGAGCGAGCCAGGCGCCCGGCTGAGTGCAACCGGGGGCAGGGATGGCGCCCCCTGGTGGACGGAGGGTGTGGTGGCGCTATCCGACGCCCTGACTGGTACCCCGGGGAGGCGATCTAGGTAGGAGCTTGGCCGGGGTGTGCGCAGGCGCGGCAGATCTGGCAGTGCATCCTTGGGTACATACTAAATCTTGGAGCTCAGCATGTCTTGGGGGCTGCTTGCCTTCGTCACCTCCCTCCACGAGGCCATGATCAGCACAGGGTCTCATTCTTTTCTCCTTCCAGCTCCCTGGAATGCGCATGGGGTGTCCCCCAAGAAGCCAGGTGGGGACAACCGGTGGCCCCCAGCAGGCAGGGGCTGTAGCCGGAGCCTCTCACGAGCTACAGGCTGCAGGGCTCACTGCTGGCTGTTGACATCCGATCCCTGCCACAGAGCCCACGGGGACCACAGGGCCCTCTCCTAGGCTGCATGGGCAGCCTCACCAGGTGGCTCCCCCAGGCTGAGGGACCATACAGAAAGCAAGGCAGGTGTGGCAGAGTCTTTGTGATCCAGCCTTGGTGTCACACACTGCCATTCCCGATATTCCAGGGCTCGAGGAAGGACACTGGTGCAGTGGTAAGGTCCTGCCTGCTTGGGGCACCCAGTCCGTATCTCAGAGCCTGGGTGTGATCCTGGCTCTGCCGCCCATTCCAGCTTCCTGCCAATGCACACCCTGCGAGGCAGCAGCAGGTGGATCAAGCAGCTGGGTCCCTGCCACCCATGTGGAAGGCCTGCACTGGGTTCTGGGTTCTGGGTGCCTGGCTTCAGTCTGTTGTGGGAAGATTTCTCACGTCTCTCTGTTCCTCTCAGTCACTCTGCTTTTCAAATCCAACAAAATGCGTGATTCTTAAAAATAAATAACGAACCGGTCTAGTTCTTTGAACAACAGCCTCTGTGGTTCACAGAGTTCAGTTTTCTCTGCGTGGGAGGGACCGATGCCAAGGGGTGGCAGCAGGAGGCGGCACTGCTGGGCGCCCGGTGGCAGGCTGCTCGTCGCACCTGGCTTGCGACTGGCTCCGGGCTTCTCTGCACGGCACCTCCGGCAGGCTGTCTTTATTGCGCAAGAGCCCCCTCCCCCCTCCCTGCAGCTCTGCCTCTCAAATAATTTTTAAAAAGATTTATTTTATTGATTTGAAAGGCAGAGAGAGAGAGAGAGAGAGAGAGAGAATGAATCTTCCGTCTGCTGGTTCACTCTCCAATTGGCTGCAACGGCCGGAACTGTGTCGGTCCGAAGCAGGAGCCAGGAGCTTCCTCCAGGTCTCCCACATGGGTGCAGGGGCCCAAGCACTCAGGACATCATCCGCTGCTTTCCCAAGCGCATTAGCAGGGAGCCGGATCAGAAGTGGAGCAGCCGGGTCTGGAACTGGAGCCCATATGTGTTGCCAGCACTGCAGGTGGTAGCCTAACTTCCTACAGCACAAGGCCAACCCCTAGGCTTCCCTTCTGAGCATAAAGGGACTGTGTAGCAGAACTCTGCACGAATGCAAGATGGTATAAAGGATTCTTCCGTTGTCTGCAGTTCCACAATGATTTTAAATTCATTTCCGTGGGTAATCTGATGTCTCAATGCAAAATTGTATGCACATTTTATACAATTTTGATTGCACTATACACCCAGTTCTGTGTCTGGTTTTTACACTTGGACTCATAGCACAACCACCATTCGGCATCATCAGATGTCAGTAACAACAGGAACCATTAATTAACCATCTGGGAATGGTCCAGGCCCTTTATCAAGCTCCCTACATACTTCATTTAAGTCTCACGGAAGTCCTGCAAGTGTGTGCTGCTAGGGTACCAATTTCACAGGGGAAGAAACTGAGGCCTGGGGTCTCAGGGAAGAAGAGACACAGTCAAGACCCAACCTGGGGCCAGTGCTGTGGCGTAGCAGGTAACGCCGCTGCCTGAAGTGCCGGCATCCCATATGGGTGCCTGTTCAAGTCCCGGCTGCTCCACTTCCAATGCAGCTCTCTGCTGTGGCCTGGGAAAGCAGTACAAGATGGCCCAAGTCCTTGGGCCCCTGCAACTGTGTGGGAGACCCGGAAGAAGCTCCTGGCTCCTGGCTCCTGGCTTCAGATCAGCTCAGCTCCGGCCATTGCAGCCATTTGGGAAGTGAACCAGCAGATGGAAGACCTCTCTCTCTCTCTCTCTCTCTCTCTCTCTCTCTCTCTCTCTCTCTTCTCCTCCCCTCTCCTCTCTCTGTAACTCTTTCAAGTAAATACATAAAATCTTTAAAAAAAAAAAAAAGACGCAGTGTGGTGGCTTCTGTTGAGTTGGAATGGCTGCAGCGTGGATCTCTTGAAACTGACACTGTAGGTCTCTTGAGCAATCTGGTTTCGTCCAGTTTCTCAGCGGACACAGTCTGGAAAGCCCAACGTCCACACAGGCTCCAGCGTCTATAAGAATGTCACAGACGGCCGTTGCCGTGGCTCAACAGGCTAATCCTCCGCTTTGTGGCGCCGGCGCACCGGGTTCTAGTCCTGGTTGGGGGGCGGATTCTGTCCTGGTTGCCCCTCTTCCAGGCCAGCCCTCTGCTGTGGCCCGGGAGTGCAGTGGAGGATGGCCCAGGTGCTTGGGCCCTGCACCCCATGGGAGATCAGGAAAAGCACCTGGCACCTGGCTCCTGCCATCGGATGAGCGCGGTGCACTGGCCGCAGTGCGCCGGCCGCGGCGGCCATTGGAGGGTGAACCAAGGGCAAAGGAAGACCTTTCTCTCTGTCTCTCTCTCTCACTGTCCACTCTGCCTGTCAAAAAAAAAAAAATGTCACAGATGCATTCCTGCAATATGCTTGTCCCTCAGGGAGGGCAGTCGTTGGTGGGGGTGGGAGGCGAGCTGGCTTTAAGGATGGCTTGCTCCAGCAGCCCACAGACATCAAGGTCTTGCTTCCCCACCAACCTGCTGGCTGATTTCTCAGTGCTAGCTTCATTTCTTCATCTCTTGCTCCCCTCCCCCACCCATGGAAGTCCCATGTGCAACAAAATGAGTGCCTTGGTTCCAGCCCTCACACCCTTATCCCCCAGCATCTTTATCAGGCAGCACAGAAGTTTCTCTTTCTAGGAAGCCCCAGCAAATGATTCTTGACCTCTCACTCCAGGCAGGAGGAGGACATGAGGTTCTGATTGGCTTAGACCAGTCAAGACCCACCTCTCCGAGCTGTCACGGCGTCAGTCCCCTTCAACTGTCCCGGCTGAGACTGTGATGGAGGTGGCCATGACAGCTGTGTGTCGCTGCAGCACAAGCTGCCAAGACTCGGCGGCTGAGTCTCCAGGCTGCAGGAGCTGCACTCCACGCGCTGCCTGTTACCAAAACGAAACCCCTGAGGCTGGGGGACTTGCACACAAGAGGTTCTGGAGCTCATGGCCTGGGAGGCTGAAAAGCCCCAACAGCGTGGCCTGGCTCTTCCCAGGGTGCCCCTGGCTGAGCCGCCTCGTGGCAGCTGGCATCACAGACACGGGAGGTTGGGACGCCAGGTGCCGTGGGGAGCTGGGAACCGGGGCAAGGGGGCAGGCTCACGCTTCCATCCCAAGGGCCCACTCCCTTCCAAGTGCAGCCCCTTAAGGACCCAATGACTTCCCTCTGAGCCACACCTCTTAAAGGGCCACCACCTCCCAACACTGCCATGCCAAGGGCCCAAGGAAACCGTATCCCAGCCAGAGCAGCTGACCCATCCCTGGGATGCATCCTGGGCTGCTGTCCCCCCAGACGGAGCAGCCAGGGTTACGGAGCGATGGCAATCTTGGCCTTGGGCTGCGAGGCCTCAGCGCTCCTCCAGCTGAGCCTCTGTTTGGCACGGTCCCTCCACCTCTCCTGGGAGCTCAGACGGGGCCACTGCACTTTGTTTTATTGGGCAAAGCCACTCAGCTTGATGTGAGGGGAGCTGGGAGGGGCACCTGAGGGTGACCCCATGGCAACCTCCCAGAGGTGCTCAGGGAGATCTGGGTGGCCCAGGTGACCAGTGACCACCACGAGGGGGTGGAGGGAGGCAGTGGCACCCTGGCCTTCCTGGGGTGGGGGTGGGGGCTCCTTCTGCCAAGCCCAGTGGGCAGTGATCTGAGGACAGAGTGTGAATGTTCTGGGCCCAATCCCAGAAATGACTTTTGAGAGCAGGGAGCTGGGATTACCTGTCCCTGCCGCGCTAAATTGAGCCATGAAACTTTGATTACAGGGATATGGTCCGTCAGTGCCGAGAGACAAGGCCAGCCTGGACAGGCTCATTAAGAGCACACGCTGCAGATGGGATGAAGGAGGGAGGCGGGAGGCGGAGGGCACTGGCGGGAGGGGCTGCCAATCCCAAGGGCATGCAAAGCACCTTCCGGGGCCTCCCATCCCCTGGGGGCCCAGGTTCCTCTGCAAACGTGAGTGACAGCCACTCTGATGTGGTGGGGGGCAGGAGGGATGGCGCACGCCACTTCTCCACCCACCAAGCAGAGTGCAGCATAGCCTTGTCCCCTCTGTCGCCTTCCTTTCCCTGTGAGCAAAGGCGAGTTGACAGAGACCCCCAGCTCTCCTGGCTGGAGGTCCAGGGTTGTCTGCCGGCTGGCTGGGCCGGGTCAGAGGGGGTGAGCAGAGGTGCAAGCTGGTGGAGTGTACTGCTCGGGGCCAGGTGGGAGCTGGTGTGGATGGGAGAGAGCTCTGGGGTTGGTGGGAGCAGTCGGGTGATAACCACAACCAGAACACTGCCACTGCACTCCCAGAGGGGGCAGCAGCGGCATCAATGTCTTCCTGAGGCAGAGTTCCAGAGAGAGGAGGTGAGAGAGAGAGAGAGAGAGAGAGAGAATCCGTGAGGACGGCCCTCACAGACCTGTAGCCCGGCACATGTTGTTCCAGCACAAACCCCTCCCCCCGCCCCGTGTCTCCCCAGTGGCCGAGAACACGGCTCAGAACCCAGGTCTACTGTGGCTCCTCGGGAGTCTAGTTTGCAAGGGGCTGGTCCCCGGCTCGGGGCTGCTTGACCCAGGGCCTCTGGCTGCCGCCTCACGGACCTCGGATCCCACCCCCACCAGTCCCGTCCCCCACCCTCCCCACGGAGAACACCGTCTGTGTTTGTAAGTGTTGAGAAAAGTCAGAATCAGACTCAGAGGTGGTGGCGTAGGCATTGTGCCCAGCAGTGAAGTCACCTACATCCGCTACAATCCCCGGCTCCTGCTCCTGACTCCAGCTCTCTGCTAGTGCAGACCCTGGGAGGCAGTGGTGATGGCCACCCCTGGGCCCCTGCACCCGCATGGGACACCCGGATGAAGCTCCTGGCTCCTGGCTTCGGCCTGGCCCAGCTCCAACCATTGCAGCCACTTGGGGATTGAAGCAGCAGATGGAAGACCTCTCTGTCTCTCAGATAAATGAATACATCTTTAAGAAGCAGGGGCCCACATTGTGGTGCACTGGATAAAGTCACTACTTACAGCGCCAGTTCAAGTCCTAGCTGCTCCGCTTTCCACTCAACTCCCTGCTAATGTGCCTGGGAAGCTTGGACAAACCCAAATCCTCGTCTCCTGCCACCCACGTGGTGGGAGACCCGGAGGGAGCCCCTGGCTCCTGGCTGCAGCCTGGCCCAGCCCTGGCTGTTGCAGCCATCTGGGGAGTGGACCAGCAGATGGAAGAGCTGTGCATGCGTGCGTGCGTGCGTGTCTCCTCTATCACTCTGCTTTTCAAATAAATAAATCTTTGAAAGAAAGAAACGCAGCACTCGGCCTCTGCCCCGGGGCAGCACCGGAGAGCATTTTGTTCCCCGTTTGCCCTGTGACCCCGGTTCCTACACAGAGCCCCTAAACCCCTTGGAAGTCCCCAAGTGACAAAAGCATCCCTTGTTCCACAGGGGCACTCCCATTCAGGCTCAGGAGGGGTCTGGTTGCCAGGGGAGCCAGCACCCGCTCCTGGGGAGGAGCAGGCCTGAGGGTCAAGTTCATCACCAGTGGTAACATCGGCACCAGCCATGCTCACCTGAGGATGCTTCTAGAAACACCCAGAAGACGAGGCCAGCAGAGCGGCGCCCGGGGCCCTTCACCCCTGTGCTCTGGTAGCCCAAGCCCCACCCGGCCCTGGCCCAGGCCCTCAAATTCATCAAATCCCAGGGGGAGTTTGCAGGAGGGCCGTGAGCGCGTGGGCAGCAAGACGGTGCCAACCCTCACAGAGCCCGAGGCACCACAGCGCCGGGCCCCAAAGAGATATTTTTGGCCTTATTATTTGATAAGGAAATGTAGGTAACCTGGGGAGTGGGCACAGAGAGGGCATCTCCCCACAGGCGCCCCTTTTCCCCCACCGGCTCCATCCAGGGCTTTCTGGAAACAGAGAGGAAGCCAGAGGGAGATGAGTAGCCTGGGCTGAACAAACAAGCCCACAGCCACAGCAGGCTCCACGTTCAAGGTCCAATATCCCAGAAAACGGACCCGTGCTGGGGCAATGCTGTTAGTTTTTCGTTATTGACTGTAAAATAGCACATGTACAAATGTAAATAGCATCCAGGCCCCCGCACTCTCCCGATCCCAGCCATATAGGCCTCACGTTCTCCGGCCCGCGCCACGGGCTCCTGCCCCTGGGCCTTTGCACGGCTGCGGGAGGGGCGGTCGCGCGGAGGTGGCGCCCGTCCCTGTCCCCGTGTGTATCCCATTCCGGAGACACAACCGGAAACGGCCATCGATGGCTGGTTCGGCCTGCCTCTCTGGGGACCAGGCCCGGCGTGCGCACCGCCGAGGCCTGCGGGACAGAGTCCAGACTCACCATGCGACCACGGCAGGATGAGGAAGGACGGCAGGACAGGCAGCGAGCCCACGAGGGCCATGCGCCGCCCCCTGCACCAGCCCGGCTGAGGGACTCAGCACTCCGCCCTGAGGCCGCGGGGACAGAGCACACAGGGTGACGTCACACACACCGCCAGAGCGCGCGGGTGACTTCACAGAGAGCGATAGAGTGCATGGGCTGACGTCACAGAGAGCGAAGGAGCACACGGGTGGGCAGCACACACAGCGTCGTGCACGATGCCGGAGCGCTCACGGCCTCGGGCAGGTCGCCTGCCGCGCGTCAAGTTCCAGTTCCCCGTCTATAAGGCGGCGGTGACCTTGCAGAGGCGCGGAGGCCGAAGCTGGACATCCGGGCTAACCGGTCCCCACTGGAGCGTCCCCGATGGGGCGTGCAGGGGATGGGGTGACTGACCGAGGACAGAGGCCGGGGGCAGGAGTCGCTTAGGGGGCTTGCGACCCTCACCAGGGTCCCTGGGACCCACGCCCGCCTGTGCTTCCGTCCCAACATCCGGCTAACGTGCAGCCTGGGAGGCGACACTTGACCTGGTGACCAAGTGCTTGGGTCCCCTCAGCCACAGGGGAGCCTGGGGGGAGCTCCTGGCTCCTGGCTTTGGCTGCGGTGGGCATCTGGGGAGTGGACGAGCGGATGGAACCTGGCTAATTTTTCGTGTGCCCCTGAGTCCAATCAGAGTCCATTTTGCCAGCCACCCTGTCGTCACACCCCTGGGCTCGTGGACACACACGTAGGCTGTCGTGCACCACCCCGACACCAGCTCAGGCCTCCTGTTGCTCGCTGCCTCGCTCTTGACCCAGGACTTGGCCTCCCCCCAGCCCAGCCCCACCTGCGCCACCCTTAAGCAAACGTCCAAGCCTAGGGGCGCGCAGACCCTGCCGGGGACGGAGCCCTGCTGCGCACCAGGAAGCCAGCCGGCCCCAGGGGAGGCACCCAGGCACCGGGCTCGTGGGTTCTGTTCCTGCAGCAGCTGGGAAGGTGCCGCTCAGCCCCAGCTAGGCGGGAAGAGGGGCAGAGTGGCCGCCCCGCCCCTGGCTGGGACCAGGGTCATGCGTGACCGGGGTCCTGTCCCACGGGCAGTGACAGATGTCCTGCGTCCCTGACTCAGAGCGTGAGGTTTATGAGTGATGCAGGCACACGGCGGCCGAGGCAGACCAGTGCTGGGTCTCAGTTGTGGCTGTGTGGCCTTGGGCCAGTCACGCCCCCTCTCTGAGACCCCATGTCCTCCTGGCATTTGTGCTGGGCGGCGCAGATAATCCCGGGAAGAACAGGCCCAGAGCTTTTGTCGGGCTCCAGCCACTGCCCGGGCAGCTCAGGCTCTCTGGGACGATTAACATGCAGCGCACACGCAATCCAGAGTGGGAAGAGCCTCTCCCTGCGCCCTTCCAGGGTGGTGACTCCCCAGGCTCCGCGTGGCCGCCCGCGGACTTCGCCTCTGCAGTGGGGACAGCGCCCTCCTGGGGCGGGGTGGGGGCTGAGGAGGACATGCGTCTGTCTCCAGTTCCCCCCACCATTGTCTGCAGGGCTCTCAGCCCAGGGTTGGCCCCTGCCATGCCCACACCACCACGAAGGCCAGGTGTTTGGAGATAAATGCACTGGCAGGCAGGCTATCCGGGAGATGGTAGGGACTGGGGCAGGAGGGGAGGGAGTGCCAGGTCACATCAGGCCTGTGGCGGCCCAGGTGGGTGAGCGGCCAGCGAGGACACGGTGTCCCTGCCTGGACGCCGCACAAGCCACCACGGGGGGGGGGTGGAGGGGGTGGGCCTGAAGGGTCCCCGGCGCGCTCAGCCTTTCTGCGGGCCCCTGCTCCAGGTCAAGCCTTCTGCGGGGTGCTGGAGACACAGACTGGGCCCTGCCGGCTCTCAACGTCGGGACGGGGCAGTCGCTTTCTTTGAGAGGAGTCCAAGGGCCCACCTTCCAAAGAGGAAGGGTTGCTGCCCCTCTCACCGCACAGTGAGCCTGGCTGCCTCGGGTGGGACTACAGGACCCGGTCTGTTTGCACCTGCTGTGCCAGCACTGTCCCTGACAAGCTCCCTCATTGCTGAACACGTCCTGGTTGGGGGTTCAGCTGTGGTAATCCCCCTCCCCATGATCTCATCCAGGCTTCCCGGGGCCCAACTGCTTGGGCTCCTGCCACCCACGTGGGAGACCAGGATGGAGCTCCTGCCTACTGCCTGCCCCAACCCGGGCCATTATGGCCATTTGGGGAGGGAACCAGCAGATGGAAGACACCTCTCTCTCTCTCTCTCTTCCAAATAAATAAAGCTTAAAAAAAAAAAAGTCATGTTCTCGTAGGCAGTTGTCACCACATAGTGGATAAAAAAAGGAGGCTACAAAAAAGCAGGAGCTGAATTTTAAAACAAAATTTGGGGAGCAAAATGATCTCACCAATCTGCACGCATGCAGGGAAATGTGGGAGACGACACATCAGCACTGGTTTTCTGTGGGCACACAGGGTTGACGACTACTTTAGAGAGTTTTCTGGGGCTGCTCCTGTGGCATAGCGGGTAAAGCTGCCACCTGCAGTGCCAGCATCCCATATGGGCACCGGTTCAAATCCCGGCTGCTCCACTTCTAGCTCTCTGCTATGGCCTGGGAAAGCAGTAGAAGATGGCCTAGATGCTTGGGCCTCTGCACCCGCATGGGAGACCCAGAAGCTCCTGGTTACAGATCAGTGCAGCTCCGGCCATTGCAGCCAATTGGGGAGTGAACCAGCAGAAGACCTTTCTCTGTCTCTCTCTCTCTGTCTGTAGCTCTGCCTCTCAAATAAATAAAAAATTTAAAAAGGAACCTCTAGTCCTCCACCACTATGAGGCTAGTGGTCAAGAAAGACCCCAGAAATGATGGAATTATACAGAGGCGTCATCAGTTCCCACAGTCAGCAGCTGTGCCAGTGGTGGATGTGGGCCACAAAACCTCCGTGGAGAGAGAGCCCCTCACCCTCCAAGGCGGCAGGGGGAGCAGTGCCCCTTGTTTAGTAGCCCCCACCTGAGACTGCTCAAAAGGCCCACTGTTGTCCCCTCTATCACCACCCGATTCCCGTGCTTGCCCAGGACCTGAGAACAAATCCAAGTCTAGGCGCACGTCCTAAGGCCTGCTCTGGGCCAGGCCCCAGAGCACTGAGGGCAAGAAACAGCTCAGAGGCCTTTGTGGCCTCCCCACTGCCCGGCCCTGGGTCACCCAGCCTCTGCTTGCACACAGCCAAGCAATGGGAGTCCCTCCACCCCACACAGAAGCAAAGTCCTCCCCAAGTCCTGCCAGAGTGCCCTGCCCATGGGTGGGGTTCACAGGCAGCCACTGGGCCAGAGCGTGCCCTCAGCCCTCACCCCTAGCAGGTGTAGGAATGCACGAGAGCCCCTGCATCTCCCTCCCTCCTGAACCGTGGAACGAGCTCTGACCCGGAGCAAGGGGCTGTGGCACACTCACACACACACACCCCTCAGCTGTGCACACCTGCCCAGCACCCCCACAGTGATAGAAGCCATCAACCCACAGCTCTCTCCCTGCCTACAATGACCCCTCCTCTTGGGAACTGCACCCCCAACTCCTCCGGGGAGCCCTGCCCATCACACCTACCACAGGAAGTGCTGCAAACTCTAGGACGAGTACCTACCGTGCACGTGCACAGCTGGGCAAGGCTCCAGCACTGAGACCTGTCAGGGAGCCCTCCGCCCCTGCCCTCACTTGCCCTCCCGCCATCCCCACTCCACCCTCTACCCCTGGGTGCTCCATCAAGAGGCCTCCCCTCCTGCCTCCGCAGAGCCCTCAGCTCTGGCCGGGCATCCTGGGAAGGGAAGGAGTGGGCCTGGATGCCAGCGCTACCTTCTCCATGGGCTGGCTGTCCAGGCCACCACTCCTGCCCTTGCTAGAACTGGGGTCCTGGTCCTGCCTGTGGCTCTGAGTGTCCTGCGTGGAGGCCTCAAGCCTCGCCACCCTGCTCCCCCGGCAGGATGCCAGCCAGGCAGAGGCCCAAGTGGAAAGAAGCCCCACACCAGTGTTCATAAGAACAACATAAGCCTTTTATTTCTCATTAAGCCTCTTAGTCTCTTAGTATCACAATGGAATGCAAGAACAAACAAGAACAAAAACAGGAGTCTCTGTGAATCTCTGACAAAGAGCGGAGATTTCAAGGCAATCGGGGGAGGGGCTGGCAGAGGAGTCCCACGTGGGGCCGGCGGCGTCTCTCCCGGGCCGGGGGCTGGAATGGTGGGAAGGCGGCACTGTCCTCGGCTGTCCTTGGCAGCTCCACTCCTGACTACTAAATGCACCCTCTGCACGGATCCCCAGGGGATCCTGGTGCCTCCCGGGCACCCGCCACGTGACCCTCCACCTCTTCCAAGCACCCTGGGAACCCAGCCAGCACTCCAAGGGCCCCAGCAGAGGGGAGTGGAGGGATGGGCACAGGCCATACTGCTTCGGCGTGAGAACAGCGGGGCGCTGAGGCTCGTCTGGGCGCTCTCCGCAGTGAGGGTGGAGGTGGCGGCGGTGCAGGTGCGTGCGGGGCTGGGCCTAGAGCTTCACAGTGCTGGGGGGGGGGCAGGCTGTGGTTGCAGAGTCGGTAGTAACACAGGTCATTGACCAGCCTGTGCACGTTCTGGGTGAACGAGGGCAGGTCCTGGAAGGCAGGGGCACCGCTGTGGCTCAGCCACACCCCAGCTCACCCCCCACCACACCGTGCCAGCTGCTTCCACCCCCGGACCCCCGCCGGAGAGGTGCAGGGCCTTGTGGGACAGGGAAGGAAGGGGCCGCACCAGGGATGGCCTGCTCCTGAGCCCCCCCACAGGTCTGCAGGCAGCCCCAATCCACCCGAGTGAGCCAGCACATGGGGATGGGGACACATCCATGTGGAAACCCCCCGCAGTGTGAACCTGGAACTCCAGGGCGCACTGCCCAGGCCGCCCCCCTGCATGCGGGATCACCTGACGCCTCCTGCACGTCTGCAGGCCAGCAGCAAAGCACGTGCTCAGCACGCACAGGAGGCCCATGTCCAGGTGCCGTCTGCCTATGACCCCGGGACGCGCCCAGGCTCAGAAGCAGCTGAAGGCACGCCAGGCCCTCCTGACCCCACCACAAGCTGCCTGCGGGACGGCTGCTCATGCCTCTTCCCAAGCCCCAGCAGGCTCACGCTGCAGGCTCTGCAGCCACCACACTCAGTCTGAATCCTACTTCCTGGATCTGTAACTGCCAACCATGCAGCCTGCATAGTCTGGGAACGCAGCTTGCCCAAGCCAGAGCACGTAGTGAGCTGGGCACAGTGTGGCCTACAGAGGGCGCTGCGAGCCCATCTTACAGCAAGATTGGGTGAAGGCAGGAGCTTGTGGACCCAGATTCCAGGCAGTGGCTTCAAACTCACAGTGAATTCAGAACAGAAGGGGCAATGCCTCTTTATCTGAGAGGCAGAGTTAGAGCGAGCTTCCATTCGCTAGTTCACTCCCTAAATGGCCACAATGGCTGGAGTTGGGCTAACCTGAAACCAGGAACTGGGAGCTTCTTTCAGGTCTCCCACACGGGTACAAGGACCCAAGACTTGGGCCATCTTCTACTGCTTTCCCAGACCATAGCAGAGAGCTGGATCAGAAGTGGATCAGCTGGGACTAGAACCAGCGCCATGGGGGTTGCCTTTTAAACAGCAAATCGGAAGTTCCAGAGTGGAACCTGAGTGTGCTTCCCTATTTCTTCATACACACCCAAGTGCATCTGATGTATAAGTAGAAGCAGAAACCGTGTTTTAAAATCAACAAGTTGACTGAAATTCATGTTGTTAGAAACTGATCAGTAATACAGAATCCGGCCTCTGATGAAAGGGAGGCGGGGCAGGATTGTGGCACAGAGGGTTAAGCCACAGCTTGCGATGCTGGCCTCCCATATGGGAACGTACTCCATAGGGACGCTCCCAAACAGCCCGCTGGGCCCCAAGATGGCACCTGTGGCAGGAGGAGGAGGCAGTGCCCAGGAAGGAGGCCACAGCAGACGCCAAGCACCAGGCAGCAGCATGGCACACATCACCAGCGATGCTTGCTGTCAGGTGGAGACGGCCCAGGCCTGTGCTGTGAGGGCCGCTCCCAGGACTGGCGGCCGCAGGTCAGCCCCAGCTCCAACCCCAGTCCCGCAGGCACAGCTGCCGGGCACCAATCTTCTCCGCCTGTCTGCAAGTTTGGGCAAGAGTACCCGGCACGGCTTCTACCACACCAGTGCTGGCTCGGAGGAGCGCCTCCCCATGAGGAGACGAGGGCAGGGCGATGGCACAGGTCAGGACAAAGGAGCTGAGTGCTAGGCCCAGGAGGTGGAGACACGTGGCTAAGATGACGATGCAGAAGCTAAGACCTGGGAAGAGCGCGTGCCCCTCCACCGACAGGCAGCCCAGCCCCGGGGCATCCACTGGACAAGCTGCAGCCAACCTCCAGGGTGGGCACAACCAGGCCCAGGCCCTGACGAGGCCCACGCCCGCCCCCGGCCCACACTGGTCCTGTTCTCAGCCCTCTCGTCTCACCCGATCCATCTTGAAACTCTGCCCCAACACGTTTTTCTGGTTGGCATCCACATCGTCACAGCTGGTCAGGAACTCCGGCAGAAGGCCGCAAAGGGCCGGCGCCGTGGCTCAACAGGCTAATCCTCCGCCTTGCGGCGCCGGCACACCGGGTTCTAGTCCCGGTCGGGGCGCCGGATTCTGTCCCGGTTGCCCCTCTTCCAGGCCAGCCCTCTGCTGTGGCCCAGGAGTGCAGTGGAGGATGGCCCAAGTGCTTGGGCCCTGCACCCCATGGGGAGACCAGGAAAAGCACCTGGCTCCTGGCTCCTGCCATCGGATGAGCGCGGTGCGCCGGCCGCAGCGCGCCATCTGCGGCAGCCATTGGAGGGTGAACCAACGGCAAAGGAAGACCTTTCTCTCTGTCTGTCTCTCTCACTGTCCACTCTGCCTGTAAAAAAAAAAAAAAAAAAAAAAAAAAAAAAAGAAGGCCCCGCAAAGAAGCCGTCGAAGTCTACAGAGGCCATGTTGTACATGACGACACCGAGCTCCTCCTGCAGGAGGTCATGGGACTTGTGAATGAGGACCTGGAGCAGCACGTCCACGAACTGGAACAGCATGGTGGTCCGGAAGATCTTCTGCGGGCAGAGGGAGACCAGTGAGTGGGGGCCACGGCAGGTCCCAGTGCCCGACCCGAGGGGCTGGGATCTGGTCCATGCTCAAGAAGGAGACACAGCATATACCTTGTGGTACAGCTTCTGCTTGGCGTTGAGGGTCTCCAAGTAGAAGAGATTTTGCTTGAAAAGGTGGATGTCAGGCTGGAGAAAGGACTGTCCAAAAGCCTAGGAAATAAGCCCACCATTTTATAAGCAGCATTTAAACCCCCCAGACTGGGGCTGGCGCTGTGGCGTAGCGGGTAAAGCCACTGCCTGCAGTGCCAGCATCCCATATGGGCGCTGGTTCAAATCCCGGCTGCTGCACTTCCGATCCAGCTCTCTGCTATGGCCTGGGAAAGCAGCAGAAGATGGCCCAAGTCCCTGGGCCCCTGCATGCACATGGGAGACCTGAAATAGCTCCTGGCTCCTGCCTTCAGATCAGTGCAGCTCCAGCCATGCTCCAGCCATTGTGGCCAACTGGGGAGGGAACCCGTGGATGGAAGACCTCTCTCTCTCTCTTTCTCTCTCTCTGCCTTTGCCTCTAAGTCTGCCTTTCAAATAAATACTTAAATCTTGAACCCCTCAGACTAAGTCTTTCCAGGCCCTCGACCCTAAGCACGAGCCTGCCCTTGTGTGGAGGGCCACGGCGCGCGCACCTGCTGTCCCAGGCCTCCCAACCTTCGCTCAGATCTGAGGAGTGCTCCTCACAGGGCTCAGCCTGAGTCTTCCCTGCTGGGTCCTCCTTCTTATTTCTGCCTCATCTCACAGACACACCCCCTTACAAAGCTCTGAGTCCCTGTCTTTGGGAACCTGCCGCTTTCACATGGGGTGGAAGATTGAAATCCATCTTTGGTGGTGTCCATACCAGCCGTGTGTTCCTTTCCATGCCAGAGTTAGTCCATAGCACGGATGTGCCTGTTTGTACATCCATTCATTAGCAGATGGGCACCTGCACTGTTCCCAGTTTGGGGCAATCAGGAAACAAGCCTTTATAAACACCTGTGTTCAGGTTGTATTAATGTGTGTCTGCGTTCATCTAGGGTAAAATACTCAGAAGTAGAACTGCCCACCAAACCATAGCTACACATAAGCAACTGCCAAACTGTGATGCTGTGAGCAGCCCTTGAGCCAGGGCAGCGCTGGAGAGGGAGGGGGTGGGGAACAAGTACCTGCCTACTCCAACCCAAGCCCTCCAGGCAGGAATTCCCACATATGTGTTGTATGTTTGTGTGTGTGTGCACACTGTACATGCAGGCACACACGCATGGTGTGCGTTGGCTGAAGGGAGGAGGGGTAGAAATTCCTCTGGCTTCCCCATGAGGAAAAGCACACAGTGAAAAAAGGAGGACAGCCCCTCCCCATGCCCCCATTAGTCTGGGTCTCAGAATACAGAAGCCTGGGACCCAGCAGGCTAAACTGCTCCCCGCGACACCAACATCCCATATGAGCACCTGTTTGAGTCCCGGCTGCTCCACTTCCAACCCAGCTCCTTGCTAATGCGCCTGGGAGGGCAGGGGACAATGGCCCAAGCACTTGGGCCCCTGCACCCATGTGGAAGACCTGGATGGAGTTCCTGGCTGCTGGTTTTGGCCTGGCCCAGCCCCAACCATTACAGCCATTTGGGGTGCAGACCAGTGGATGGCAGACCGCACCCTCTCTGTATCCTAACTCTACCTTTCAGATAAACAAATAAATCTTCTTTAAAATCAGTCTTAAAAAAAAAATACAAAAGCCTGACAGCTGAGTGCAAAAGGTAGGGAGCATCCAACAGCAGCTCCCAGCAGCCCAGTGCTGCCCACAGGGGCCACCACTGCCAGGAGCACGGGACCCACACAGCTCACTTTTCTACCGGACAGAACCATCACCATGCTCGCTCCCAGGGCAGCGCCTCTGCTGATGGCCACCCCCCACCTCCCCAGTGTGAGTGCTGGGGTGGGGGGCAGGAGGCAGGCAGTAAGGAAGTGACACTCATCAAACACCTGTAAGTGCCACACACTTTGTAAATGTGATCTTATTTAGCACACCCCCCCCCCCCCAAGCAGGCAGGATCAGCCCTGTTTACAGAAGAAGAGACAGAGGCTGCCTACACAGTGAGAAGCTAGGCTGGGCTTCAAAGACAGGACATGCTGCAATGGCCATGTGGGAGGAGGTGGGACCATGCGTCAGGAAGTCAGGCAAGGAACAGGCGGGCCAATGGACCCAGAGTGGGTCGGCCAAGGGACTGAGGACACAGAGCTTACCCGTGACACGGAAGCTTCCTCACACCCTTCAGGCCATGAACACTCTTATGAGGGAAGCATACTTGGTGATGTGTGTTGACCGATCTCACCAGCCTAACCTGGGATGGTCAGCCTGGCGCATGCACACCACACTGCTCTAATGGATTTAATCAATACAGAGAGACTGTACAAAGCTAAATGCCATCTTTCCTGCACAAACTACTTCACAAGAATATTAAAATGACTTGAAAACACAACGCCTTTTCCTATTTCAATACTCCCCAATCCCGAGACGGGGGTGGCACACAGCGCCGCCGGCCCTCCTACCTCCGCGATGATGGGGTACACCTGCTCCATGCACAGGGCGATGATGCTGGGGAGGAAGGGCTTGAACACCTGGCCAGGCTCCTGCACCACCACCTGCAGGATCTTCAGGAACTTCTCCACCACGCGGCAGCCGGTGCTGCCCTCGTGCAGGATGCTCTCCGCCAGCTGCTCTCTGCAGACAAGAGGACGGCACACAGTCACCAAAGCCATGCTTCCCTGCCGACCAGTGGGTGACGGGAAGCAACCGACGGCCCCAGGCCCCACCGCTTCTCCCTGCAACCCAAAAACCTCGGGCAGCGGCCAGCGGTTACCTGGTAAACATGTTGAGGAAAGTCTGTATGATCTGCTCAGTGAAAGGCACGCCCATCTGGACTCGAAGGCCTCGAAACAGGGTGAGGAAGAAGCTCAGCATCTCATCAGTCACATCTAAGGGGAAGAGCAAGGCAGGAGGTCACGGCGAGGCTCCAAGGGGTACACAGCCCACGCTTGGTGGACTCTTCCGCAATCTACACTCTCTCTCTCCGAGGCTTCCTGCACCACCAGAGCCAGTGACAGAAAGCAGGAATGATAGAGGACACGCAGAGAACACGGCTCAGGTGCAGGGGACCTCTGCTCCCCGGGTCCCCCACAGGAAACAAAGATCAAGCCAAAGCCCTCACAGCCCGGCCTCCAGCACGATGGATCACTCTGTGCGCACGCTGATCACTGTCCATTGGGATCAACGCCTGGGGCTTCAGCCACTTCTCTCCATGACCACAGCTCCTGTGCCTGGACCAGGAGGCAAGTGGCTCAAAGTGGATAATGAGGGTATACACTGCACAGCTCTGCTCCATTAAATGGATTAATTGCAGAAAATACTGGAATTCCAATCCCACATCTCAAACTGCACAGAATGAGCTTGTAAGCGGCCATCGGTGAGTGTGGCTGACGGTGAAGCTCCTGGTCCCCTCCTGGGAGACCAACAAGACCACGGTAAGCGCTCTCGTGATGTAGGCCAACAGCCCCAGGGCAAGAGTGAGCCTCCGTTGGTGACCGTGACCAGGTGGGCCGGGCCACAGGATCTCAGCCAAAGTGTCCCGCCGAGGAGCTGAGCAGCTCTAAGCTGAAGACTTTCTCTCGCTGCTGTCATGGAAGGTCCCGTGAGTCCCATGTCCTCTCATGTTCTAGAGTGGCCAAGGCAGATCAAAAAGGCCAACCACGCCAGGGGCCTCAGCGACTCTGAGCCACATGACAGCACTGCCAAGGCCATACTATCGGCTCTGCTCACTTCCCCAAGGGGTCTCAGCCCCAGCTCCCCCACACACACCACGGTGCCCCACCCTGAGCACAGCTCCCCCTCCCCCACTCACTGAGCAGCCGCAGTGAGTGCTACCCCTCTGACCAACTGCTCTGGCTCTTGGGAGTGCTATCCACCAGTGAGGCCTCTGGGCCAGCTCCTACCTGACTGATGGATAAAAGCTGGAAAGAGGGCCAGGGAGACCTGAACGGATTCCTGCAGCGACTGGTAGCAGATCTGGCGGGACTTGGTGGACTCCCCAGAGATATTCTCCACGATGTCTTCTAAGACACTAAGTGTCTGGTGGATGATCACTTTGGCTGCAAATTGAGATCAGAGTACCAATTACAATGCGGCTGAGGAAAGCAGGATGTGAGGGAGCATGGGGGAGGGGAGGGAACTTGCAGAGGCATCCAGAAGACGACCAGGAAGCCCGGCCAAGGGAGCAGGGCCTCTGCAGGCCGGGGTGCCAGGGTTTCTCTCTGCAGCCTGCTCTCTAGGTACTTGTTTATCTTACTTCTCTCTCTGCTGCCAGGACTCCAGCTGCCTACCTGCTTGCTCAGGTTTTTGCCCCTACCCACCGGCAATAAGTCCACAGGAAAACAAAATGATCCCTGGGTCAGGTACCTGGGATTCATTCGGAACTCCACTGCTGAATGGACTGGTGAGCGAATCACCACAGGCAAGAATGGATACGTGCAGTCAGCCTGCTCCCCCAGTGTGGTCATACACAAAGACGGCTTGTCCAGTCCTCAGCCTAGCAGCCTGCGGCCTGATGACACATATCATTCTTGGTGACACAATCTGAACAATGCCCCGGTGCGTGAGTTCACTTTCTGAAACCATGCAGCATGCAGGGAACACTGAAGCAGTGGCAGCGAGAAACGCCTGGCTGTGAGCCACATGCAATCCCCAGACGGCTCCATACACTGGGCTGGATGCCTGGCAGCCCCACCTTTGCCGGGGTGCAACTCAGACACGAAGTTGGGACAAGGTGAACAATGTGCCTGGTGAGGAGAAGACCCAAGACAGGAAGCCGTCACTGCTCCCAGCACACGTGGAGTGGAGCTTCCCACCAGGCTCCCCAGGGTCCCTGTGGCTCAGCCTGAGCCTGGTGCGCTAAACCTGGTGACCTTCAGAGGCTGACCCAAAGCTGGCTGAGAGCCAGCTTCCGCCTGGCAGCACGCTCTGAACGTCCCCACACCCCAGAGCCCAGCCACCTCTGGGGGGGGGGGTTGACGCAGCTGCAGGGAGGGGGGAGCAGACAGTCATGCTCAGGAGGTAAGAGATTTAGGTCTGGCCCCCAGCTCTGCTCGATCCTGAGTGCCGGTTTCCTCCTCTGAAAACGTGGACAGCACCACCTCACCTGGAAGGCCGAGGACGGACAAAGACAGCGGCCCACAGTAGGCCTGGGCCAGCACACCGACCAGCGGCACTGGGCAGTGAACACTGCCGACTGAGGAGCCGCCCACAACAACTCCAAGCACGTGACCTCTTCCCACGCCAGGCAACCACAGGCCCAGGGGGAGAGACCTCTGCCCCGAAGACAACTCAAACAAAAACAAACACTTATTTAGAAGTCTCGGAAAGCACTGCGGGTCTGTGTAAGAGGAGTGTGGGAAGTGAACTGGGCGCCACCTCCACAGGACAGGCGCGGGAGCCCCTCAGACCCAGCGGTGAGTCCTGGGCCCGCCACTTTCTCTAGGAGCCTAGGCAACTTCCACTTGGCAGGCCACAGCGAGACAGCGCCTCTCCGATGGTCAGATTTACAGACACTGCCCGAAGCAGGTACACTGAGCACTGTCAATCATGCGGCAGGCACACGTCACTGCACCAGAAACTGCTCCAGACAATCAGAACGGACCATGGAACGTGCAGAAAGAACGCCTAGACTCTCCCAGCATGCCATGGTCATGAAAGCGAAGAGATGGGGGTGCTTTCCTACATGGAAGGAGACTAGAGATGCGACCCTGGAATACAGCCTCGGTTTTTTAAAAGCAAAAAAAGAGTATTTTGGTAATAACTACTGGAGAAAATTTTAATGTGGTGTATACGTTAAATGCCATTACTTCAACACTGTCCCACGTCTTGACCGTGTTAATGGTGTTTGCTTACAGTGCAGACAGCACCTTGTTCTGTAGAAAGGCAAGGCTTTCACCACGGAAGTGGTGACATCTGTCCGTCTCTAAAAAGGTGTGTGTTGGTGGGAAGAAAACACCACTGAGGCAAACAACACCTGGTAACAGCTGGGTGAAGGATACACAGAACACCCAGACTGAACAGACGAAGCCGTTCACCTGACTTTTCCAACCATTACACAGGTGTGAAGTTACTTCTAATTATAAAGCTAGGACAGGAAAAAGGATAAGATATGTCTCACAGGATCACAGGGAAGGCCAAATGAAATAATGTACACAAAGTTTTCAACCCATTCAACAAATGTTAACCATGCTCTTAGCTACATTCATCCAGCAAACCATCACTGTCACTCAGCGGACTTGACACTTTCCAACCCTCTGAAATGGTCCTAAGACTTGCTCCGGACAATGAGCTGTAAGAACCACTGCTCACGTCCCTCCCCAGTGTAAGCACACTGAAATGGGCCCTTCACCAAGCTGGATCCTTAAGCTCCAAGTTCGGTGTGTAGAAATGTTTTCTTGGGGCTGGCGCTGTGGTGTAACAGGTAAAGCTATTGCCTGTGGTGCTGCATCCCATATGGGCATCACTTCGACTCCTGGCTGCTCCACTTCCAATCCAGCTCTCTGCTGTGGCCTGGGAAAGCAGTAGAAGATGGCCCAAATCCTTGGGCCCCTGCACATGTGAGGGAGACCCTGAAGAAGCTCCTGGCTCCTGGCTTCGGTTCAGCGCAGCTCCAGCATTGCAGCCAACTGGGGAGTGAACCAGTGGATAGAAGACCTCTATCCACCTCCCCCTTCTCCTCTCTCTGTGTAACTCTGACTTTCAAGTAAATAAATGAATCTTTAATAAAAAAAGAAATTTTTTTTGCACTAAAGCCACTAAGCTGTTGGGTTGCTTGTGACCACAGAGCTCACCATAGCCTATGCTGACTGAGATAATTACCAAGCACGGTGAAGTGAGAAAAGGAGAGCCTTCAACTTTGTAGAACATGACCCCACAACAGCTGCACAGGTAACACTCACACTGTTTTAGTCTTCCTATACCTTAGTTTCCTCAGGAACAAACCAAGACAATTAACAATCCCTAACTCATAAACTGATGGGAGAATTCAAAGAATTACTCCGTTTTTGAAAAAAACCTCGAATGCAGGATTACAGAGCAGAGTCTGAAGTCGGGTGCTGGCACAGCCAGATTGGATGTGGATGCCAATCTGCCATGGGGGACCGGCCCCAGGACCCCCCAGAGCCATGTGCGGATGCTCGGGTCCCTTACATAGAATGGAGCAGTGGCTGCAGAGCACCCGGGCCCATTCCCCACCCACAGACCCGGGGAAGCACCTCCAGATTACTCAACACCGAACGATGCTAAGTCGTCTTAGGGAAGCGTGACCAGAAACAACCCTGCACACACTCAGTCCAGATGCAGCATTCTTCCCAGATAGTTTCAGCCTGCAGCTGATGAACCCAGGCATGTGGCAGCCATGGACAGAGACCTGAGTGCCCAGAGTGGTTCACCTCAGGAGGTAAGCTAGGGGCAGGCGCTGCACAGTAGTGGGTGCTGGCAGCTTGGGAAGCCCACACTCCACGTCACGGTGCCTGCATTCAAATCCTGCCTCTGTGCCCAATTCCAGCTTCCTGCAAACATACAACCTGGGAGGTGGCAGAGCTGGCTCAAGTACTTGGGTCCCTACTAACGTGTGGGAGACTCAGACTGACCTGGCTCCCAGCTCTGGGATGGCACAGCCCTGGCTATTACAGGCACCAGGGGAGTGAACCAGCAGATGAGAGGTGTCTCACCTTTGTTTCTCTCTCTCTCTTTCCCTCTCTCCCTCTCTCTGCCTTTCAAATAAGAAAAATATAATTTTTTAAAATATAGGTAAGCTACTATTATCCAACTATTAGCATATAACATAAGATGCATTTAAAAATAAAAAAAGAAAGAATAACAAGGCATAGTTATAATGGTTATTTTCTAAAATATTAAAATTGACAAATTCAGGAATGTTCCTTTTCTTTCTTTATACTATTCTAATATTCTTGTACCATGAGCACACATTAATCTTCCTGAGTATTTTCCTGAGTATTCTTTATTATATCTAATAATTCATGAAGCATTCTACAAATGACATCATCTAAAAATATTTCAACCTTTTCTTGCTGTGAAAACAAACTGTATTTTGCAAACATGCTTTACTATCTGCTATTTCAGGAAGACTTTCCAGAAAACCTGACACCACATACTTGAACAAGAGTTCTGCTTCTTTTTCCCTCTTCAATATAAACAGTCGAACTTCAGGTGCTGTGTGTAAAGACCCCAAGCGCTTTCAAAACCTCTGAATTATCTTATTTGGAAAAAGATCAGAGCCAATCTTGAAAGACTTTGCTTGTTTTTACAAACATCAGAAATGGATCAACAGTCACCATGGCTGTATCTTATCGATGGAAAGGCACCATCAACAGTGACATCCACAAACGTCTGTCATAGGTCTCTGGCATGTTGTACACTTACGCCAGACAAGGGGCAACCTGCACTCAGAAGCGGATCCAGCTGACGAGTTCACCGATTTCTACCTGGTGACAATGGACAAAGGACTTCACATCAGGAGCCTCAGGTGCAAATCTCATCTGCCACAAAGAACAATCCTGCCCTAGCCCTGTCCTTGGGTCACTTACTGTCATCCAGTGGCACCTTTCTCTGCGGAGTGACGGCACTGGGTTTCAGGTCGCGATAGTCCCGGGAGAGCGTGGAGATGAGGCTGGGTGGTTGATGGAGCGCACAGGCCACTGCTGCTCATTCTCTGGAAGGTTCGGCCATGGAAGCAGTAAGATGTTAGAGAGGGCTCGGCACACCAACACCTGTGCCTAAAAGAGACCCCAAAGGCATCCATCGGAGGTCAAAGAGCAACAGCAAGCCAGGGACTGGGAGTGCCTGTGAGAGGAATGAGACAGCTCAGGTGACTTTCATTCCCGTAGGATGCAAGAATTCCATCCACGGTGTGTGCTGGCCCAGGACCCAGGCGACTGCATGGAAATCACTTACTTGCTCACACAGAACCTAAAACCCACAACGCTTGTTATCTAAGTACTGCCGCCGCCACCTAGAACCCAGAAGGCACTTAAGTAGCAATAGGCCATCAGATTCAGTCTCTGTGACACACGCACCTTCACCTGAGAGGATAAATGATAAAAATACAATCAAAGAACTTAGTGACAATGTGCTGCTTTTAGAACTAATAAAGCTTTCTTTTTAGTAACATGATTTTTTTAAATTATTTATTTGAAAGGCAGAGTTACAAGAGAGACAGAGGCAGAAAGAGAGAGAGAGAGAGAGGTCTTCTATCCACTGGTTCACTCCCCAAATGGCTGCAACATCAGAAGCTGGGTCAATCCAAAGCCCAGAGCCTGGAGCTTTTTCTGGGTCTCCCACATGGGTGCAGGAGCCCAAGGACTTGGCCATCTTCCACTGCTTTCACAGGCACATTAGCAGGAAGCTGGATTGGAAGTGGAGCAGCCAGGACTTGAACTGGCATTGACATGGGATGCCAGTACTGCAGGCAGTGGTTTTACCTGCTACACCACAGCACTGATCCCAGAACTAGTAAAGGTTAACACGCAAGGTGTGGACAACTAATAAGTATAATAGCCTTGCAAATAAATCTTTGATAGAACAATCTTGGGGCCAGCACTAAGCCACTCCCTCTCTTGGTCTGTAACTCTACTTCTCTAATAAATAAATAAATCTTAAAAAAAAAGATTCTTGAACCTCCATCATGCCATACGTTCTATCTGGTTGGACGATAACTGAGGCGCAGGCTGTCTGACTTCTGTGATCCGTGCACTAAGACAGACATTAAAAAGACTCACTGCTCATCAGAGACAATAAACAGGTCTGTAACAAAGAAAAGAGCTGTCTCAGTTTCCAACTCACCTACAATGGAATTACTCCCTTGCAGTAACAGCAGTGAGGCCACTAGGGGGCACTCTGAGATGATGTAATATACTGCTCCCAGCTGTCTGGCTCCAGATCCCTGCCTCCACCACTGCTACTCTGGGGGCTGCAACCGGTCTTTCTCCGACTTTCCTCTTCTCTTCCCTGGCTGGCATTCCCCTAAGAAGAGCCTCCCTTCCCCGCATTTTCTGCTAACCCACTATGGATGCACGGATTGTTTTCACTGACCACGGCATAACCCACTATTATCCTGCTAAACCCTTCCAAGCGTTCTTTTCTCGTGGCCGGGCATTTCTTTCCTTCCTGACTCAACACATTCCCAGGAACTCCTGCTGCAGACTGGGCGCCTTTCTCCTTCCAGGGGAGCCTGTGAGTCAAGTCCGAGGCCAGGCCCAGAGGCAGCACTGCTGCGGACGCCACGACTCAGAGCTGGGACACAGGCAGACACCACTGTAAAACCAAACTCAGCACCAACAACTACATGGCAAACTGACATTAGGTACCTCCTGTTAGGATGAGAGACCCCAGCAACTGTCTAGTAACAATGTTTAACTTAATGTAACACAATGGGAACCCGACAAACCCAGGCTACAGAATGCTCCTTAAAAACAATTTTGTAGGTCTGACTCTCCACAAGGTCAGTCACTAGTTTCTGCTCGCCTACCTGTGCACACATATGCACAGACGGGAAACTGCTCAAGGTTACAGGTGACACGCTTCATGTATGCTTCATGATAGTAATGTTTGGATTAAAAAAAGATACAAAGATATTCCTGGTAACACTGGGGAAAACTGAACTTGGACTATACTTCACATAGTACATAATATTATGGCATCCATTACATTTTTTTGAATGTTGATTATGGCATAATGGTCACATAGGAGAATTATATTATTTCTAGGGGATACACACATACACTCAAGGATTTATGGGCAAGGTGATATGTCTACAATTTATCTTCTTTCTTTTAAAGCTATCTTTGTGAGACTGGTGCTGTGGCACAGCAGGTTAAGCTGCCATCTGCAGTGCTGGTATCCCATGAGCACTGGTTCGAGTCTCAGCTGTTCCACTTCCAATCCAGCTCACTGCTAATGCCCCTGGGGAAGCAGTGAAAGATGGCCCAAGTGCTTGGGCCTCTGCACCCACATAGGAGACTCAGTCAGAACAAGCTCCTGGCTTCAGCTGGTCCAGCCCTGGCCCTTGCAGCTATTTGGGGATTGAACCAGCAGATGGAAGACACCTCGCCACCCACCCCCACCCCACCGCCACCGCCTCTGCCTCTTTGTAACCCTGCCTTTCAAATAAATAAATCTTAAAAAAAAAAAAAAAGAGTTGGCAGACTTGTTCTGCAAACACAGAGTTGAAATGTTCTAGGCTTTACGAGGGACATATACTGCAGGTTACAGCTGTTCCGAACAGTCAGGGACGATGCGTAAATCAACAGGTAAGGCCGTGTTCCAGTAAAGCTTTACAAAAGGCAGCAGGCCAGATGTGGCACGGGCTCTAGGCCTCGGGGCAGGGCCACGTCAAGGACACATATGACTGTGGTACCAGACTGTGCCTTTCTCAGGGCAGACTGCCCCCTGCACCAGGTTTCCTGGCCCTCAAACAAAAAACTCTCATTATGTTGCCCATTCTTTTCCTCAAGTTTCCCACTTTTGTGCATCTAATCATATATATACTTTAATACAGATCTCGTTTTTTGGGGAGAGCTACTTAAAACATGGTAACACCAGGCTGATTACCAGACTCTAATCAGAACTTGCCACATGCCTGTTTCTATGGGCCGCCAAGGTGATGTGGGAAACAACTGATTTGAGGCCGGTGTTACAGGCAGTGAGAGGAATTCCCAGCAGAACACAGAGAAGAGTAAGCAGAGTCAGTCATCACAACACGCTGCAAGGGGCAGCGGGCGAGCAGGTTGGGGGTTGGGGGGCTGAGCACTGCTGAGTGCGGACTGCAGTCCGGGAGATCCTCCCTGAGGCACACTGCCCCACAGCAGGGGCTTTCCCAACACTAGTGCTTTCCTCAATGCCAGGGGCTCGGGCGACCGCCACATTCCACTCTACCCCAGACGGAGGCAGCAGATGTCAGTACTGCTTCCAACTCCTTCTCTGGCCATCCTGTAACACACAGGAGCCAGTGGGCTCATACTGTGGCCTGCTGATGAGCACAGTCCAGTAACACCCCATCCCCAAGTCCCCACCCTCCCCACCCCTTCCACAGGTTGCTTTCCTGATGGCCATCAACTTGGGAACTTGCTAGAGGCAAACTGCCCCATCCTACCCTCAGGCTGACTGTGCAGGTGCAAAGAGAGAACTGGAAGTTGGCACCTCTGAAAAGCGACCACACTCTGAAAAATGCTCCTCTCTGAAAGGAGGAGAAAGCAGGATTTTACTCCAAATAGTAATATTACAGGGTGGGGCTAGCCTGGTAGCACAGCAGGTTAAGCTGCCACCTGTAACACTCGCATCCCATGTGACCACAGGTTCAAGTCCCAGCTGCTCCACTCATGATCCAGCTCCCCGCTAATGCACCTGAGAAAGCAGCAGTGCTGGGCCCCTGTCATCTATGTGGAAGACTCAAATAGGCTTCCGGGCTCCTGGCTTTGGCCTGGCCCAACCCCAGCTGTTGCAGCCACTTGAGGAGTGAACCAGCAATGGAAGATCTCTCTTCCTCTTTGCCACTCTGCCTTTCAAATAAATATATACATCTTTGGAGAAAAAAAGAAAAAAACCCACAGATTGTTTGGGGTTGGAGAGCTGCCAGAAAGGGCACTTGCAATCAACAAAGCGAGGGTTAATAAAAGCCAAGGTTCACGGGAAGTTCTAGGAAACCATGGCGCTAACTAGGAATCAAAACCATTCTTATCAGTAAGGGTTATACAAACATGCATTTGGTGTAACTCTTCAAAGCCTGTTTGACATGAAAAACAGATTTCTAAATGTCTTTTAGTACCTCTATGGTAAGTCTTTTTTTTTTTTTTTTAACAGATAGAGTTAGACAATGAGAGAGAGACAGAGTAAGAGACAGAGAGAGACAGAGAGGTCTTCCTGGTTCACCCCCCAAATGGCCTCTACAGCTGGAGCTGCTCTGATCCAAAACCAGGAGCCAGGTGCTTCTTCCTGGTCTCCCATGTGGGTGCAGGGGCCCAAGCATTTGGGCCATCCTCCACTGCCCTCCTGGGCTACAGCAGAGAGCTGGACTGGAAGAGGAGCAACCAGGACTAGATCCCGGCACCCATATGGGATGCTGGCGCCACAGGTGGAGGATTAAACAAGTGAGCCATGGGGCCCACCCCTGGTAAGCACTCTTAATATTAGGTCTGCCTCACAGACAGCACAGACCCTGCTGATCACGTGGGCTATGGAGATGGCACAGCCCCGACAAGAGCCCTTCCTAACACTTCATTCAGATAAGGTCAAACAGCAAGTGTCTCCTGTCAAATGATAACTCTAGGGGCTGGCACTGTGGCACAAGGGCTAATGCCCTGGCCTGAAGCACTGGCATCCCATATGGGCGCCAGTTTGAGACCCAGCTGCTCCACTCCTGATCCAGCTCTCTGCTATGGCCTGGGAAAGCAGTGGAAGATGGCCCAAGTCCTTGGACCCCTTCACCTGCATGGGAGACCTCGAAGAAGCTCCTGGCTCCTGGCTTCAGATTGGTGCAGCTCCAGCCAGTGCGGCCATTTGGGGAGTGAACCAGTGGATGGAAGATCTCTCTCTCTCTGTGTAACTCTGACTTTCAAATATATAAATAAATATTTAAGAAAATGATAACTCTGGCTCTCTCCTACATCACCTCACTGTATACATGAGGTGAAGATGGCTGACAGTAAACACAGGTAATGGGCCTATCCCCGGGAGACACCAACGCCTCTGGGCCCCACACAGGAAGAGGAGGAAAGCAGACTCTGGATGCATTTTGGGAATTGTGCAGCATTCGGACTCAGGAAGCTGCCTGCCATCCTGGTGCGCCCTCTTGTGAATTATGGGACCCGAGCAGGGTCTTTGCCATCTCTGAACCATAACCTGCTCAATGATAAAATGGAGCTATCTGTATCTCAAAGAATATGAAGGTAATTAAAGTTTTTTGAAATTTTGTGCAGTTTTTCATAATATGCATTTTCCATGAGCTCTTTGAATACCCCTGTATGCACGTATTTCAAAAATTTTTATACCAAAACATATTTTTTATTCCATTTTTCTGGAACTTTTTAAGCACTTTGTAGAATAAAATGAGATAAAATGTGCAAAGCTACTTTTGAGAATAGTTTCTGACTGTATGCTGCTTTGTACTGTGAAAGGGGCACACAGAAGGTGCCCCAGAGCTGAGGAAGGAATGGCCCCGTCCCACAGCTGCAGGCCTACCTCTCCACGACTGTGAGGGCATCCTTGAAGCTTGCGGCAAACACATCCCCGATGAAGTACTCAGCCAGGCGGCCCGCAGCCTGCAGCAAGGAGCTCAAGTCTCTGAGGGAGCAGTGCAGCCGCCGACAGTTGTTCTCCGCCGTGATGTTCAGGCTGTGTCCTGGAACACAGCAGCCCACAAGTGTTCACGGGAAGAACAAGCTTTCGTTACACAAGACCACAGCCTGCAGCAGCAAGACCAACTGCTGAAACAAAGCAAGCCGCTAAGTACTTCCCAGGTCCAATGCCACCCCCTGGCTGCTCCAGTGGCTGGACAGGGACAGACAGCTGGTTGTGCTAATGGGGACCACGGGTCTGATCTGGTTCCTCTTCATCCAGGAAGGTACAGACCTGGGGAGGACCAGAGGGCTTGCCCAACATGAGTCCTATATCTGTGGCTAAAGCTAAATCTATGACTCTAAACCTGCTGCCAGTTGCACATGGCCCTGTCTCAGATGGAAATCTGTGGGCTCACAGGCAGAATAGGCCTGGCTAAGAGAACAGGGGTACAGTCAGCACCCCAGCCAGGAGGACCATATGTAGTACGATATGTACTTAATGGCACAGAACCTGGGTGCAGAAGACCCGATTCCCTGCCACTTCCTGGCTCTGTGCCTCATCAAACTCTTCTGAGTCTCAGTTTCCTCATCTTTAAAATGGGGATGTGGGGGTAGGGGTGCTATCTACTATTCCAAGGGCAGGAATGCATTTAAGAGCCTGCAAACCAGGTTCTGATGACTACAGACACCACAAAGCTGGTGGCGTCGAAGGCCCCCAGCTTCATTCCTCATCAATGTAACTTCTGAGCAAGGGAGAGGCTTAGAGGAAGGCTAAGGGCACCCTTGTTCCATCACTTCCTTGCACTGTGCGCTCCCTCTCCTCACCAGTGTCCACAGTGAGCACGACCAGGCCAGGGGAGCCCTCCTGAAACCCGCTGCCCCGGGCGTCTGGAGCCCCTCGGCTCCCTCAGTGTGTTTCCCACCTGCTCTCCACCACCACTTCTGTCTTCACCCTGTTAGGAAGCCAGTACCAGCCACCCTCCCTCGGGGCTCCTCCACCACCTTCCCAGAGCCCAGACAGAGCACACAGTTCCCTTCAGCAAGCAGCCGGAGCCCAGAGGCTCTCCCCTGCTAAGACCAGGGGCCCAGACTCCCCAGTATCAACCCTGCGGGTCGTGGCCTCCTCCCTCCATTCCGTCAGCAGGGCCCACAGAACGCCCCGTGCCTCACTTCTCTACCCCTGCATGAACTGTTTTCTCTGCCTTGACTGCACATTATTTCACTCTCTGCCCCACCAGGGGCGGCTACATCTTACGTATGCTTCATGCTCAGCAGGCACCACCTGTTCCAGAGGCCTCCTGCCCCATCCTGCATTCTTCATGACACTCCACGCCCATAAAGACTAATGACTCCTGAGTCCCCAGCAGTACGGGCAACGCCCAGTAGTCAGCACAGACCGAGTGGCCCACAGATGACTCAGGTGACCTAGAGCAGGGTGGGTCTCAGGGCTTCACTTGGTCGTGCTGTCCTTGTGAGCATCCACTTGTACCATTCTGTTCCCAACTGTAAGGGCTGTCAGAATGCACACAGCACCCTGGGACTGGCACTGTTTGTAACTGTCAGGAATGAGAGCTGGCAGATGAGGAAGTGACTTCATGCTGCCTCAGATCCTACATTAACTTCCAAGTGACAGGGCTGGCAATAGGGGCTGGGACAGCCCCCCCAGAGCCAGGAGCCAGGAAAGGGGGACACTCTGGCCAGAGCACCGTTATAAGGGATCACATTTCAAAAAGCAGGCAAACAAAACAAGGGGCAATACAAGGAAGGAATTAACAAGAAGAGACACAAAGGCCAGCTTTGACCTGTCCAAATCACCTGCTCCCTCCTCCACTGAACACATACAGCAGCGCCTCGGTCCAGGAGGCCGGCCTCTCAGTCCACAGGCAGCCCTACACAGGCCACCGGGAGGGGGAGCCAGCCCTCCACAGGATGAGCCAAGAGGGAGTTTTGGCCATGCTTGTCACGTGAGGGTCACTGCCTTTGTGGACCACAGAATGGCACAGCCCTAATCCCTCAGTTGGCAAAAATACCACAATCACACACCTTCTGAATAACACACATGCTCACACACATACACACACACATCGGAGCAGATCCATGCCCACACCTCCAGGCTGACTCTGCTTTGGACATAAGCAAGTATTTGGAGTTCTAGAAAGAGGAAGCACTCCAGGTCCCAGAGCTCAAGCCTGTGTCTCCGTTCCTCTGGCCCTCCTATCTCCCACTCCCTAAAGACCCAAGGCAAATCACTTGCCCAGAGATGGCCCACACAGCCCAGATCCACCTCAGTGACTCCACGTACGAGTTCTGAGCAGATGCAGATGGCTTCTCACGTAATAGGCAACTCACTTATTTCTGTACATTTATTCTTCCCTCTTTGGCTTCCTACTAAGAAATGTTCTCAGGGGATAGGAGGTACGAGGGAAGGGGGCAGCAGCAGGGAGAATGCAGGAAGGGCAGCTCTTCCAGGGCATGGGGGCCCCCAGTGTTCTCTCCTCATCTGAGACTGTCTTCCTCAGTAAACTTGGCTTTGAACTTCACTTCGAAGATCCCAGAGTGGAAGAGAGGAGAGACAGTGATGGTAGGAAAGAGTGAGGGTGCTGTCCTGCAGCCTTTCCTTCAGAACCACCCCAGGGCACCAATGCAGGGCCGTTCTTCATCCCACCTGGCCTGTGGTGTTGAGATGCTCGTCCTTGACCCACACTGACCCAGTCCCCACCGTGTGCGTGACCCTGAGTGGCCGTCACTGATGCCCCACTCAGTATGCATCCGCACCTGCGCTTGCTGTGCACAGCAGAGCCTCTTATGAGACTCAGTAGAGCCCAGGTCACAGAAGTCACTGTGATGCAGAGGGGATACACAGCCAGGCCCTCAGACCCCCAGGCTCTCCCCTGCACTGGGATGTGTGCAGGATCCCAGCACTGCTACCCCAAGACAAACCACAGAGCACAGTCCACAGTCCGGCCTACAGGACCCCTCCCAGCGGGCTGGCAAGGGGAGGAGGCCTCGCCAGCATTGGGTGGGCCATCATTCCAGCTGTCTGTCATGTCACAGGAGAAAAACCGTGCCTTCAGGCTGTGCCCCCCCCCCCCATGTTCCTGCCATCACCCAAGGCCAGCAGCAGCAGCAGGAACATGGGCGGCCTGCTGGAGGCTATTTGAGCCTGTCCCTGCCCAGCCTCCCCCTCAGCAGCCTGCATCAGCCCAGCTCCCACACGGCCACTGCTCTTGGATCAGGTGGGACTTTGTGCTCGTTTGCAGCAGGCTAACTGGAGAGGTCTGGGGTCTCCTTCCCTGTGGCATCCCCAAAGACTCTCACATGTACTGGGCAAATCCCCGCACACTCAGTGCCCTACAGTCCCCTTCATGGCCACTCCCCTGGCTTGTTCCCTGGCCTCTCTGTCCACTCACTTTGTATGCTGTGCTCCTCCTGGGATGGGAAACAAAGCAAGGATAACTTATTCTGTACCTGTGTTCTGACGATAGAATATTCTATGTATCGATAATGTGCTTACTACTGCAGTGCAATGTCCTTACTCATGATAATACAGCACACTTAATCCTTTGGTTAAAAAAAAAAAGGCAGCCCTCCACAGGCCACCAGGAGAGGGAGCCAGCCCTCCACAGGATGAGAGCCAGGAGGGAGTTCTGGCCATGCTTGTTATGCGAGAGGGTCACTGCCTTTGTGGACCACAGAATGAAACAGCTCAAAAATGCTGTTTATGTTGTTCTGACTCCTCTACAAAGCCAGAGCCTATACTTGGGACATGTTGAGTCCCATCACCCTCAAACATCATCTTGGGACTAGCATTAACCAGCTAAGTGAGCCAGGAGAAATGAACATCAATGAAGTCTCTGAACATCAATTTCCTCTTCTCTGAAACAGAAGTATCTACTAAGTACCCTAACACCTCACAAGGCAGCTGAGAGACTTCAACAACCTAAGTAAGTAACACAGCAACTGGCACATAAAGAGCCCTCAATGAAAAACCAAAACACCCTAATCCCGCACCCTGCACAGCGAGGCCTGGAACCTGCAGCCAAAGCCTTCCCAGCCAGCCCAGTCAGGGCCTCCCCTGCCACTCACAACAGGAGAGCCGGGGAGCACTGCTGCCTAGGGCGTGCCACACAACTCAGCCCACTCGGAGGCGGCTCCCAAGTCCCCTGATTCTAGCACCCCGGCCAGCCAGAGTACAGCAAAGTCCAAAGTCACCTTCTTCCATACTTGTTGACTCAAAGGACCTAAGGAAATACCCCAGGATATTAAAAGTCTTACCTCTTTGCTCCAAATGAGCTTCCTTCCTAAACACCACTAGGAAATGCTGTTACAACCTCAACTTTTACCTGTCCACAGCTGAGCGTGCGTTTTTAGTTTTCCCTGTTTAGAAGTGGGGGGCGGGGGGGATTTTGTGCAGGGATGAGGGTGGAGCTGCAGTGGACAAATCACAGTCTGACAGCAGAGGTGGCAGGAACTACTATCAGTCCCGTTTTCTTTTGTTTTATGAAATTAGAAAATAAAATCCAGTTTACCTGACCCTGAAGTAACTATAAATTGTTGCAATCCCAAATAGACTTCTTAGGCCGGAGCCATGGCTCAACAGGCTAATCCTCTGCCTTGCGGCACCGGCACACTGGATTCTGTCCTGGTTGCCCCTCTTCCAGGCCAGCTCTCTGCTGTGGCCCAGGAGTGCAGTGGAGGATGGTCCAAGTGCTTGGGCCCTGCACCCCATGGGAGACCAGGAAGAAGCGCCTGGCTCCTGCCATCGGATCAGCACAGTGTGCCAGCCGCAGTGTGCCGGCCGCAGAGGCCATTGGAAGGTGAACCAAGGGCAAAGGAAGACCTTTCTCTGTTCCTCTCTCTCTCTCACTGTCCACTCTGCCTGTCAAAAAAAAAAAAAAAAATAGAAAACTCATAAATCCAAGTTTAAAGAGCATTCTAACTTTAAAACATCACAAGTACTTATGGGAGACAGGAGCAATCAAAAACTGTTTTCCTGTAACCTTTCTATTTAGCCAGGAGCAGCATGCTCCCCTTAGGTGCCCCATGCCCCAACAACTTCTTAAAAAGATTTACTTATTTATTTGAAAAGCAGAGCGACTGGTGTCGGGGGTAGGAGGTTGGATAAATAGCGCTTCCTTCTGCAAGTTGAATCCTCAAATGGCTGCACCTGCTAGGACTGGGCCAGGCCAAAGCCAGGACCCTGGAACTCCACCCATCTCCCACATGGGTGGCAGAGGCCCAAGCACTTGGGCTGACCTCCTGTTTTCCCAGGTGCACTAGCAGGGAGCTGGATCACAAGTGGAGCAGCCAGGACTAAAACTGGTGCTCTAGTATGGGGTGCTGGCACCCCATGCAGTACTTCACCAGCTGCACCACAAAACCAGCCTCATTTTTTACAATTAAAACCACCAGTTAACATATAGAATAAAAAAGAGAACAATATATCAGTTTAACACTTTTTTATTCAAAAAGGCAGAGAAACAGAGATCTGTATCATCTACTGCTTTACTCTCCTAAAAGCCCACTAAAGCCAGGGATAAGCTAGGCCAAACCCAGGGGCCAGAAACTCCATCCAGGTCTCCCAGGTGGGTGGGCAGGGGTCAAGCAGTTGGGCCACCATCAGTAACCTCCCAGGGCATGCACTAGCAGGAAGCTGGGATGGAGAGCAGAGCTGGGACTTGAACCCAGGCACTCTGATCTGGGTGAACCAAGCAGCAGTTTAACCACTGTAACAAACGCCTGGCCCTTTTTCTTTTCTTTCTTTTTTTTTAAGCAAAGGATGTTGGGGTATTAACTATAAATTTCCACCAGGGGACATCAAGCCCCCAAATGAGCTATACCTTTTAAGACTCAAGAGACAAGACCATATCTATCTACAAATAAATCCAAGACCCCATGCTTGAAAGAAATCTGAGACGTGACTTATGAAAGTGCACGGCAAAGTGACAAAAATGGGCTAAAGCATTGGGAAGTCCATTTGCTCATGTAGCAGATAGGACTGTGTAAGCTCAATCTTTCTAAGGCTGCTACACTCACCTCATTAAGATAAAAACAAAACAAACATGACAGGCCCGAATGAGGGCAGATGGCGAAGTAAAATGACATTCCACCATTCAGAACCCAAGACACACCTAGATTGTTCAGCACCAAAGCTGACCCCCAAAAGCCATCTCACCTTTGAGGAAGAAATTAATTAAATAAAATCTCTCCCAATAATAAGCACCATTTAGAGAATGACAGAAGATTCCAGCACATAAATACAGGAAGAGAAAGCCAGCAATTTGCCAAGAGAGAGCTCTGAAGAGGCGAGATTTGTAGCAGTCTAACTTTTTTTTTTTTTTTGGACAGGCAGATTTAGACAGTGAGAGAGAGAGAGACAGAGAGAAAGGTCTTCCTTCTGTTGGTTCACCCCCAAATGGCCGCCACAGCTGGTGCGCTGCGCCAATCTGAAGCCAGGAGTCAGGTGCTTCCTCCTGGTCTCCCATGTGGGTGCAGGGCCCAAGCACTTGGGCCATCCTCCACTGCCCTCCAGGGCCACAGCAGAGAGCTAGACTGGAAGAGGAGCAACCGGAACAGAACCAGTGCCCCAACTGGGACTAGAACCTGGAGTGCCGGCACCAGAGGAGGAGGATTAGCCTAGTGAGCCATGACGCTGGTCGCAATCTAACTTTTATAAATAACATCTCTTTTGCATGTCTGGCCACCTCTGAGCTATTGAGGAAGGCGTTAGGCATTAAGGCATTACAAAAATTCCTGTTACAGCCAAGACTACACAGAGCTCCCCAAAGTTGACTTATTGTATATAGATGTTAGTGTTTGTTACATTTGAGAGTCAATTAAATTATGGTAATTATTTTTCTCTGTCCAAAAAAAAAAAAAACCCATATAGATACTACATGGACAGAGGGTGAGGGAGGTATACAGGTGAGTGCAACAGCCATGCCACATGAACAAGTGAATAACCAGACTCTCCATTCAGCTACCAAGGTGAGTTACCAGCGTGGAGAAGGCGTGCGTGGGGAGGAGCTCCATCACTTTGGCCACCACCTCCAAGTTCTGGCGCAAGTACCACTGCCACTCTGCAGCTGTGGGGACACACAAAGTCATCACCTTTCCCAAAGAGGCAGAACCTAGTCACTTTCCTTGCCGATCTCTGCTGCCTCAATCCACTCTCCCACATCACATTCTGAAGGAATGTAAACTGACAGAACCAGGTTATTTAGTACCATAAAAAAACCAAGCCTGTAGTCCCAGCATCCCATATGGGAGCTGGTTCAAGTTCTGGCTCCTCCACTTCCTATCCAGCTCTCTGCTGTGGCCTGGGAAAGCAGTAGAAGAAGGCCGAAGTCCTTGAGCCCCTGCACTCGTGTGTGAGACCCAGAAGAAGCTCCTGGCTCTGGATTGGTGCAGCTACAACCGTTGTGGCCAATTAGGGAGTGAATCAGTGGATGGAAGACCTCTCTCCCTGCCTCTCATTCTCTACCTCTGACTTTCAAGTAAAATAAATAAATCTTTAAAAAAAAGAATCAATCAAAAGACTAAACACTGTTCTACTGTATGAATCCAATTATACAGACATGTAAGAAAAGGCAAATCTCTTAAGAAAAGTTTAAATCAACAGTTGTCTGTGTTGGTGGAGAATGAGGAATTGCATAAAATATCTTTTCATCAATGCAAGTATGCTGATCTAATTCTATGGTGATCACATACTCTCCAAAACATGAAATAAACATTAAAACACGTGACAGTTACAGCTGGGCAGACACTCCTGGGTACACCATTTCTTTTTTTTTTTTTGACAGGCAGAGTGGACAGTGAGAGAGAGAGACAGAGAGAAAGGTCTTCCTTTGCCATTGGTTCACCCTCCAATGGCCGCCGCGGCCGGCGCGCTGCGGCCGGCGCACCGCGCTCATCCGATGGCAGGAGCCAGGTGCCAGGTGCTTATCCTGGTCTCCCATGGGGTGCAGGGCCCAAGCACTTGGGCCATCCTCCACTGCACTCCCGGGCCATAGCAGAGGGCTGACCTGGAAGAGGGGCAACCGGGACAGAATCCGGCGCCCCAACCGGGACTAGAACCCGGTGTGCCGGCGCCGCAAGGCGGAGGATTAGCCTGTTGAGCCACGGCGCCGGCCTGGGTACACCATTTCTGAGAGGAGCCTGAAAGCTGTGAATTTATTGTGGATGACATTTTTGATATTTTTAAATTTGATTACTCTTCATTGTCCTTGCATATATTCTTTCTAACTCTACTGTGTTTTTGTGAAACATTAAGCCTTTAAGTATAAGATAAATTAAAAATATGTATCTTCAAAATAAAATATCAAATTTAAGAAAAAATATTCATGACTTTTTAAGATTTTTGGTGTGTATGTTAAGAATTGTGTACACATCGGCCAGCACCGCAGCTCAATAGGCTAATCCTCTGCCTGCGGCACCGGCACACCGGGTTCTAGTCCTAGTCGGGGCGCCAGATTCTGTCCTGGTTGCCCCTCTTCCAGTCCAGCTCTCTGCTGTGGCCCGGGAGTGCAGTGGAGGATGGCCCAAGTGCTTGGGCCCTGCACCCCATGGGAGACCAGGAGAAGCACCTGGCTCCTGGCTTCGGATCAGTGCGGTGCGCCGGCCGCAGCTCGCCGGCAGCAGCAGCCATTGGAGGGTGAACCAACGGCAAAGGAAGACCTTTCTCTCTGTCTCTCTCTCTCTCACTGTCCACTCTGCCTGTCAAAAAAAAAAAAAAAAGAATTGTGTACATATCAAAATGTCTGAGTATTGATTCTCAACACTAGTACAATCTGAATTTTTAAAAAATAGTCTATCATTTGACTTCACATTTTTGTATTGCTCTAACTCCATTTTTCTTAACTGAAGGGAACAATCTAAAATAAATTTTCACCACCAACTTAAAATAAACCACGGTAGCCTTTCCACTTGGCTTGGTAAGACCAATTACTTCCAGATTATGTTTGTCTCAATATTAATGAAATGTTTCTAAATAGTGCAATATTAGTTGTGATATTAAACATTTTAACACCCCTTAACTTTATACACCAAATAAAATGTTGATATTTTCATTTATTAACAGCTGTGATATTTATGGGCTCCAGTATGACATTTCAATATACGTATATAAATTGAACTGATCAAATACACATTTATCTTGTGACTCTATTTTATGGTTGGAACCCTGAGCTTCTTTCTTCCATTTTCACATAAAATACATAATAGATTACTGTGAATAATAGTCACCCAATCATATTGTGTGACACCAGGAAATCTAATTGATCTAACTGATCAGGCACCAATTGTCCATAATATTTTCCCATAGTTTCAAAGAATGGTATGTGTTTGAAATATATATATATATATATATATAGAGAGAGAGAGAGAGAGAGAGAGAGAGAGAGAGAGAAAGAGAGAGAGAGTTGAGTGGAAGGGTGAGAGGACCAGAGCCACAAACACCCAGTAGTCCATTACCCACATACCAACAACACCTAGGGTTGACCTGAGCCAGGAATAAGCTGGATTCAATACTGGTCTCTAATGTGGTAGCAGGAAACCAACTACTGAAGCTATCAGCTTCTGCTGCTGCTGTATCAAACATAATTGCAAGATTGGAAAATAACCCAAGTGTCTATTGACAGATGCTTAAGAAACATGTGATTAACACACAGTGGCACCCTTTCCAAATCTTAAAAAGAAATGAAACCCTGATATTAATTACAACATGGAACCAAAAGTGTGGAACTGGAAGATATTTCACTGGGTGAAATAAGACACAAAACAGGAACTACTACACGAACACACTTAGATGTGGAATGCACTGAAGTCAAACAAGCTGGATTGAGGAGAGGAGAACGGTGTTTGTCATGGGCTGGAAGCAAGGAAATGAGGAGATGTTAGTAAAACAATACATACCTACAGTTATGAGATAAAGTTTTGAACCTCTAATATATACAGTACAGAAACCACAGTTGACATTCTATATTGTATACGTGGGATCTGCTAAGAACAGTAGTCTTTTAAAAACACCAGGAAAGTGATAGATTAATTAGCTTTATTGTGCTTATCTTTCTACAGTGTATCATAAGTACAAGGAGACTCCAAAAAGTTTGTGTGGAAATGCAATGAAGGTAGTGTGAAATTTCAATGAATTTTTAAGTAACCTCATATCAAAACACACACTGTGATATAATAATATACAATTTATGTTAGTTATATTGCAATAAGCCTGGAAAATAAAACAAGCAGATATCCCTCTTTGCAGATGATATGATTCTTTATTTAGGGGATCCAAAGAACTCTACTAAGAGACTATTGGAACTCATAGAAGAGTTTGGCAAAGTAGCAGGATATAAAATCAATCCACAAAATCAACAGCCTTTGTATACACAGGCAATGCCACGGATGAGAAAGAACTTCTAAGATCAATCCCATTCACAATAGCTACAAAAACAATCAAATACCTTGGAATAAACTTAACCAAGAATGTTAAAGATCTCTACAATGAGAATTACAAAATTTTAAAGAAAGAAATAGAAGAGGATACCAAAAAATGGAAAAATCCTCCATACTCATGGATTGGAAGAATCAATATCATCAAAATGTCCATTCTCCCAAAAGCAATTTATAGATTCAATATGATACCAATCAAAATACCAAAGACATTCTTCTCAAATCTGGAAAAAATGATGCTGAAATTCATATGGAGACACAGGAGACATCGAATAGCTAAAGCAATCTTGTACAACAAAAACAAAGCCGGAGGCATCACAAGACCAGATTTCAGGACATACTACAGGGCAGTTGTTATCAAAACAGCATGGCACTGGTACAGAAACAGATGGATAAACCAATGCAACAGAACAGAAATACCAGAAATCAATCCAAACATCTACAGCCAACTTATATTTGGTCAAGGATCCAAAACCAATCCCTGGAGTAAGGACAGTCTATTCAATAAATGGTGCTGGGAAAATTGGATTTCCACATGTAGAAGCATGAAGCAAGACCCCTACCTTTCACCTTACACAAAAATCCTATCCTTAAAATATAAATCAAAATTAAAGAAATTAGGTTTATGTTTTGGGGACCTGAGTGTTTTCATGGGAAGAAATAATTTTTTAAAAATTCATAAACTTGGCTGGCACCACAACTCAATAGGCTAATCCTCTGCCTGCGATGCTGGCACACCAGGTTCTAGTCCAGGTTGGGGTGCCAGATTCTGTCCCGGTTGCCCCTCTTCACAGCTCTCTGCTGTGGCCCGGGAGTGCAGTGGAAGATGACCCAAGTCCTTGGGCCCTGCACCCGCATGGGAGACCAGGAGAAGCACCTGGCTCCCGGCTTTAGATCAGTGCGGTGTGCTGGCCACAGTGGCCATTGGAGGGTGAACCAATGGCAAAGGAAGACCTTTCTCTCTGTCTCTCTCTCTCACTGTCCACTCTGCCTGTCAAAAATAAAAAAAAAAATAATAAAAATTAAAAAAAAATTCATAAACTTCAATAACTTAAAATTTCAAAAGTTTTGTATCCTGGAAGGTTAAAGACAGTGGGAAGCCTGTCTAGAGAATATGTAAGACAATATCCAAGTAACAAATTACATGGTTACCCTGCCCCACTCAAACTCACAGCTCAGAAATAGAAAATGAAAGGATGTGCATTTGACAGAAACCGGGAAATGAAAATTGAAATGAGAATTATAAACTAGTACATGCTATACTGCCATCAACATGCGTACACTCCATTGTGCATACACACAGTTGTATATTGTAGGTAAGTGCAGAATTAGCCTATTTAAACTATGGAACTGAATATGCAGGGCCTGTTTCATGTGTATGTGACCAGTCCAGTTGTTCCTGTTCTAAACTCAGAAGAGTAGCCTCATGGTTGAGGATTAACACCCTGTTTGCTGCTGACATTCTTAGTCAATTTAATTAGAATTTGTGTCTTTTAAGTAAAGTCAACCAGCATGGTGGGGCAAGTGCTGGGTCTTGGAACCAAGGCTCAGGAAAAGTGGGATTTTGCTGAGCTTCACTGGGACAGGTCATGGCCACTGTACTCAGTATCCTGGTCCAGAAAAGCCTTCCCTTTCCTAAGCTTGTCTGGTGACCACTATGGCCCTTGGTTCAAAGTGATAGCTGGTTGTGAGCACATGTTTGGAGAATACATGTTTGGGGGGGACACCATGGAAGTTTCTCACCTAAGCTCAATCTGAATTCCTAAGGTTTCCATATTTAAATGTTAAAAAGTGTTAAACAAGCCAACATGCCTTTCTACACTTTCATCAGTGGACAGATCAACCAAAGAAACAACTGAGCTAATCTACATTACTGACCAACCAAATGGACCTAATTGATGCTGACAGAACATGTCATCTCAAAGCTGAAGAACCCACATTTTTTTATCAGTGCATGAAACTTTCTCTAGGATACACCATACCATAGGCTATAAAACAATCTCATAAATCAGAGATGAAAATTGAGATGTTACAATGGACACCTTGTAGCTGTCAGGAATTACCACAAGCATTCATATGCCAACAAATTGGAAAATCTAGAAAAGTCGATAGATTTCTGACAATTAAAATTTACCAAATTTGAGTCATAAATATATAGAAAACCTAAATGACCCAATAACCAAGACAGAGATTCAATCAATAATAATGACCCTCCCAACAAAAAAAGCCAACAAAGAAAAGATGACTGCACTGCTGAATTCTACCAAAACGAACTAATCCCCATATTTCTTTAACTACTTCAAACAACTGCAATGGAGGGAATCCTCTCAAACTTCTTCTATGAGGTCAGCATCACATTAATTCCAAAATCAGAAAACGATACAACAAAGAACCACAGACCAATATTCCTGATGAACGTAGATACAAAAATCCTCAACAAAATTCTAGCTAATTGAATCCAAGAACACATCCGAAAGAACATTCACCCCCACCAAATGGGATTTATCCCTGTTATGCAGGGATCACTCAACATACAAATAATGAAATGTAATATACCACATTAACAAATTGAAGAATAAAAACCATATGATTATCACAATAGATGCAAAGCAAGTATTTGATAAAATACAGCATCCTTTCATGATTAAAAATACTAAAGCAAATTGGATACACAAAAAATATAATTCAACACAATTGAGGCAATATAAGACAAACCCACATGCAGCGTCATATTGAATGGGGAAAAGCTGGAAGCATTTCCAATAAGATTCAATATAGTCTGGAGGCTTTAGCCAGAAACATTAGGCAAAAAATAGGAAATCAAAGGGATACAAATTAGAAAGGGGGAAATCAAATTATTCCTGAAGATGAAATGATCTTATATATAGGAGAACCAGAAAACCAGCAAGATTATTGGAACACATAAGAGAGTTTGGCAAAGTTGCAGGATACAAAACCAACACACAAAAAGCAATAACTTCTGTATACACAAAAAATCCCATGGCTGAGAAAGAACTTGTAAGATCAGTCCCTTTGACAATAACTATAAAAATATTTAAATAGCTTGGGATAACCAAGAATATGAAAGATCTCTACATAAAAATTGGGGAACATCAAGGAAAATTATAGGAGACCACACCCCCAAATGGAAATATCTTTATGTTCATGGATAGGAAGAATTACTATAAGCAAAATGTCTACTCTGCCCTAAGCAATTTAGATTCAATGTGATTCCAATCAAAATACCAAAGACATTCTTCTTAGATCTGGAATAAATGGCCCTAAAATCCATATAGAATCACAAAGACTGCAAATTGCTAAAGCAATACTAAACAATAACAACAACAAAAAAATAAACCTGAAGGCATCAGAACATCATTTTCAGTACATATCACATGATACTAACAATCAAAACAGCCTGGTACTTGCACAAGAATAGATATCTAGACCAATGGAACAGATTAGAGTCCCCAGAAGTTTTTATCCATAACATCTACAACCAATAACCTTTGACAAATGAGCTAAAATCACTAAGGACAGTATCTTCAACAAATGATTCTAGAAAAAGTGGATTGCTGCATGCAGAAGTATTTAACCAGACCCATCATACCATACAACTGATACAAACATCCACTCACAATGGATCAGAGATCTAAAACTAAGCCTGGAAATCATCAAATTATTAGAGAGATAAATAAGGGAGACTGTAAGGCATTGGCCAAGGCAAAACATCTTGGAAAAGACCTCAGAAACACAGGCAATAAAGGCAAAAAAGGACAAATCGTTTATATCAAGCTAAGAAGTTTTTGCACTGCAATGGAAATACTCAACAAAGTAAAGAGGTAACCTACAGAATGGGAGACAATTTTGCAAACTATACACCTGGTAAAGAATTAATATTGTGGATACATAAAGAGCTCAAGAAAACCAACAATAAGATAAGCAATCCAGTTAAGAAATGGGCTAAGGATATGAAGAGGCATGTTTCAAAGGATGAGATGCAAATGGCCAATAGACAGATGAAAAAATGCTCAAGATCACTGGCCATGAGGGAAATACAAATAAAAAACCACAATAAGGTTTCATCTCACCCCAATTAGAATTGCTATCATAAAAATATCAAAAAAGTGCTGATGAGGATGTAGGGGAAAAGGCACCCTAATATACTGTTGGTGGGAATGTAAAATAGCACAATCATCATGGAAGACAGTATGGAGATTCCTCAGAAATCTGAAAATAGACCTACCATATGACTCAGCCATCCCACCCCTGGGAAATAACCCAAAAGAAATGAAATCAGCATATGAAAGATGCTGTAACCCGATGTTTATTGCACCTGCAGCTCAACTAACAATAGGTAAGATAGGAAATCAACTCAAATATCCAACAACTGATGACTAGATATTGTGCTGTATATGCATGATAAAATACTACCTAGCCATAAAAAAGAATGAAATCCAGTCTTTCACAATAAAATGGATGCAACTGCAGACCATTATGCTTACTGAAATTAGCCAGTCACGAAATGACAAATATGTTTTCCCTGATTTGTGGTAACTAGCATAATCCAAAGGAACATGATATATATGAGCAAAACTGGCATTCTGAGATTTCATTAATGTTTATAGCCCTTGTCTATACTCTGGAGGAATAGTTTTTCTACTTACTACTTGTTGAATTCTTCATAATCACAAGCTTAACCCTCCCCTAAATAAAGTAAATTTAAAGTATTTCATTGTAAAAATTAAAAGAAAAAAAGGAAGGAGGAGCAGGGTGAGAGTGAGGGAGAGAGGAAGGGTGTAGTGGGAAGTATCATTATGTTCCTATAAGTGTGTATATGAAGTACATGAAATTTGTTCCCTTGATATCAATAAATTTTTTTAAATGCAACATTATACAGAGAGAATGGGGAGAGAAAGAGAGAAATCTTCCATCTGCTGTTTCACCCTCAAAATAGCCTCAATAACCAGGGATGGGCCAGGCTGAAGCCAGGAGGCTGGAATTCCATTTGGGACTCCCATGTGGGTGTAAGTGGTCCAAATTCGTGTGCCATCCTCTGCTTCCTTCAGCGTGCATGTGCAGGAGACTGGACTGCAAGCAGAGCAATTAGGACTTGAACCGGCACTCATATGGGATGCCAGCATGGGCAGCCGCAGCTTAACCTGCTCTGTCTCAATGCCAGTCCTTCAAAATTAAAACAAACAAACTGAAGAAAGCAACAAAGTACAAAAAAAGACTCATGAGAATAAAATAATGATGCAAATAATATAAATAATAGTAAAAGAACAGTAATGACACAAAACACTGTCCCATAAAATTCCTCAGAGTTTCACTGCAGTCTCATTGGGTCATACTGCTGTTAACCCCATGGCCCCATTGGGGACACCGAGGCATGGAGAATAAATTAGTCACTTAGTACAGGGCACAGTCTGGAGTCAACCCAGAACCTTCAGTTGCACCTTCCAGCTCCACTATGAAACACAGACAGGAAAATGGGGCCCACGGCAGGGTGCTCTGCTTGGAGAATCCAGAAAGCAGGTGCATCCACACAGCATACGTGTGTACCCGCAGCAACTGGTGCTAACTGTGCAGAAGGTGCAAGGGACTTTTACTCCACATACTTCTGGGCCATTTACATCAGTCACAATTAGGCCACAGCCATTTGTTATTTAAGCCATTAAAAAAAACCAGGAAGACATATTATCTACAAATAGTTCCAAAAGCATTTTCTAAAGAGCTACTAGGAATAATAAATTATTTTAGCAAGACCATGATGGGTAGAAGGGTAATGTAAAAATATCAATTGCAGGGCCAGCATTATGGCCCATCCGGTTAAAGCCGCCACCTGCAGTGCTGTCATCCAACATGGGCACCCGCTCGAGTCCTGGATGCTCCACTTCTGATCCTATTCTCTGCTATGGCTTGGGAAAGTAGTGGAAGATGGCCCAAGTCCTTGGGCCCCTGCACCTCCCTGCAAGACCCAGAAGAAGCTCCTGGTTCCTGGTTTCTGACTGACTCAGCTGTGGCCACTGCAGCCATCTGGGGAGTGAACCTGGAAGACCTCTGGAAGACCTCTATTTGTCTCTGTCTCTTTCCCTCTGCCTCTACCTCTAGCTCTGACTTTCAAATAAATAAAATGTCTAAAAAACAATTACTTATTAAAAAATTAATTGTATACTACCATCAGTGAACAGTACTTCTAGCTCTGCCTTTCAAATAAATAAAGTATCTATAAAAACCAATTACTTATTAGAGAATCAACTGTATACCACCATCAGTGAACAGGTAGATACCGATATAAAAATTAAAATAGCATAATAAAATGAAAACTCATAACTCTGAATAAAATACAAAATATGTTGGCTGAAGATTAAAATGCTGATGAAGGAAACTAAAGAAGATCTAAACAAATATGCTGTGTATAGGATTGGAAGTTTGAATATTATTAAGATACCATTTCTTGTAAAATGGTTCTATAGGTTTAAGATAATCTAAATAAAAATTCCAGCAAAAGGTTTTTGAGAACAAAAAAACCAAACCTGACTGTAATCAGGAAAACCCAAGACAATTGACTATCATGTCCTCCATGAAAAACAAGGAACTGGGTGAAACTAAAATACGGTGTCTCAAGACTTACAATAAACCTACAATAACCAAGATGGTTTGGGATTCATGAAAGAACAGAAGATACACATTTCAATGGAGTATGATTGTGAGTCCAAAAATAAACCTCATGCCAAAATACATAAACAACAAATGTTAAAACTACAAAGAGAAATAAACAAATGCACTATTACACTCACAGACGTCAAGGCATCTCTTTCGTTAACAGATCAGCAGTTAGACAATCAGTAAGGATGTAGTTGAACAGAAAAGCACCTAAATCAACCATGTGCCAAACGGATCCTTAGAGGATGCTTCATTCACAGCAACAGAACACGACACACTTCTCAGACCCACATGGCACATCCACTCTGACCATGTTCATGGGTATAGAGCAGACCTCAACTCCTAAGGAAGAGGTGCCACACAATGTAAGCTCTCAGATCACAACTACCTAAAAAGTCAGTACAAAAAAGCTGGAAAATACCAAAAACTTGGTGAACAATCGACAAACCTCAAAGTAACACGTTTATAGATCTCAAATAAAAAATATTTCAAACCAAATTGAAACTGTATCCTGCCAATTTATACTAATGGATGCATATTTTAGAAAAGAACCAGGATCAATGAGCTACGCTTTCACCCTAGAAGTCAGAGGAAGAAAGGCAACTTAAAGCCAGGTGAAGAAAATAAATCATGAAAGTTAGAAGTACTAGTCAGTGGTACTGAAAAAAGTACAACTGCAGACAAAGATCAACAAACCTAAAATTTGGTTCTCTAAAACATCAACAAAGTTTGTGAACTCTTTATCAGGATCAACCAAGAAAAAAAAGGTGCAAATTACTAATATTATTAATGAAACGGTGACACCACGACCCCATGAACAAGATAATGTAAAGGAACAGTATGAACAACTCTGTGACCAAAAATTTCTAAGATAAATGAATTATGTGAATTCCTTGAAATGTAGAATATGCCAAAATTCACACAAAGAGAAACAAAAAACTTAAATGCTTCCATAATTACTAAATGTTATCATTTATAATAACTATAGAAACATAATTATACAGTATAATGAAAATTATTAAATATATATTAGTGATTAAATTCACATACCCTGTTTTTGCTCAGCTAAAAAGAAACAGTGGGCAGAAAAGTACTTACAGGGACCTGCTTTGTGGCATGGCAGGTTGTGACACTGCCTGCAACAATGTCATTCTATATAGACACCAACTGGATTCCTGCCTGTTACACTTTTTAAAAAATATTTCTTTATTCATTTAAAAAGTAGAATTACAGAGAGTCAGTGGGAGAGAGAGAGAAAAGTCTTCCATCCACAGGTTCACTCCCTAGATGGACGCAAAGCCGGAGCTAAGCTGATTTGAAACCAGGAGCCAGGAGCTTCCTCCAGGACTCCCACACAGGTGCAGGGGCCCAAGAACTTGGGCCTACTGCTTCACCAGGCCATAGCAGAGAGCTGCAATGGAAGTGGAGCAGCTGGGACTGGAACTGACACCCATATGGGATGCCGGTACTGGAGGTGGCAGCTTCATCTGCTCTTCGCCCCCACCCCCTTTGTTTGACTTAAGGTCCAGCTGTCTGCTAACATGCCAGGGAAAGCAGAGGAAGTGGCCCAAGAGCTTGGGCCCCTGAACCCACACTGGACTACTGGATAAAGTCCCTGGCTTCTGCTTTGGCCTGGCCCAGCTCTGGCCATTTTAGCCACCTGGGGAGTGAACCCATACATTGAAGATCTCTCCCACACTGCCTGGGGCAGGCTGGAACAGAGCACAGAGCGATTCTTGGGTTCCTCTTACATTTCTTTCTCCTCCGTGTGTGCTGTCTGTGAAAATTCAGATTACATGCATATTAATTCAAGCGCCCCATGCCCCTGTGCTCCTGCACACACGTTACACTTCCCAACAATCCGGATAAGCGAGGCCACGTCTCACTGACGTGGCCAAGGCTACTTCCGGCCAGGGATAGAAAACCCCCAGAAAAGGAACTGGGGCTGTGGGAAAAGTTCCTCTCCCAACTCCCCGACCCCTCCCTCCCGCCGCCGCCCACTGCGACTTCTGTTACTCTCCCCCTCCCTTTCCTCTCCCCCAGGCTCGTTTCTTCCCCTCCCTTCCTCGCCTCCCCAACTTCGTGCCCCCTTTTCATTCTCCCCCTTGGCCCCCTCTCTCCTCCTCCGTCCCCGCGACCCCTCACACACAGACATCCCCTCCCCGCTTTGTGCACCTGGGCCCCGCCTACCCCGTGACAGAACTCCACTGCGCTTAACACCCAGCAGAGAACATGTCTGCTCCTTAGGAACAGAAATTGAGTCCCGAGGTGTAGACTTCCAGAAGGGGCCGAAGAAGAGGACCGAGCCCAGAAATTTCCAGAAGCCCAAGGAAATGAAACCACCGCTTCGGGCTGCAGCCTCTCCTGATCCCGGCCTGACCCTGGGGGCGCTGGGTCTCCCCAGGCGTGGCATGCAGCATCGCTCAGAACGGCTCCTCAGGGCTTGCTCAGGCCCTGGGCAGGAAAGAACGCGGCGCCGACTCCCACCTGAGCACCATTGGGCAGAAGGGGCCGCGCGTGCGGTTGCACTTCCGGGTCACAGTGCCGGCGCAGGCGCACTCCTCGTGGGCGGCCGCCATGGCGTCGCGTGACGCATATGCACGTTTCCTCATCCAATGTCGGGTGCCACAGGGCCGCTTCCAGTCCCGCCTCTCCAGGCTGTGACCCAGGGATGCAGCCACTGTTAGCCCACGTACTCTGGACCCTTCCCCCTTCTGTCGTGGGAATCCTGACTGGAGCTCCTGCTTCCTGGCTTCTGCCTGGCTCAGGCTAGCCATTGAAGCCTTGGGGGAGAGAAGCAGTGCACGGGGCATCTTGAGCACTCTTCCTCTCTCTGAGTGATCGTCCATCAGGGGTTCACCCCACAGGTGGCTACAAAGGCTGGGGCTGGGCCAGCCTGAAGCAGATGCCAGGGACTTTATCCAATACTCCACTGTGGGTTCAGGGGCCTAAGTCCTTGGGCTGCCCCCCTCTGCTTTCCTAGGCATGGGCTTCAGACTGGCCCAGTTCTGGCTGTGGCAGGAATTCCGAAGGCAAAGCATGCATGCACGATTTCTTTGTCTGTCTTCGTTTCTTTGTCTTTAAAATAAACAAATTAAAAACAATAAATCTTTCAGAAAATATTTTAAAGAAAAAGGAAAAGTGAGTGGGATTGAGACAGGTGAATGTTTAAATGTGCTCTTCAGTTCATAATCTTGCCTTCTCAGGTCCTAGAAAAGTTATTCATTAGCATCCAGGAATTTCTTAATAGGAAAGATCAGCAGTTTTCTTGGAAATTGCAGATGCTTGTCTTTTCATAAATCACTACCTCAATAAGGAGTGCCAGCTGGGGTTCAAGACCAACTGGACACTTGCTGTTTTTTTTTTAAACATGTTTGTTTTCACGCTCTTGAAAGGCAGAGTGACAGAAAATGTGAGAACAAGACAGAAAATATCAGAGAGAGAAGGAGAGAGGGAGAAAAAGAAACTTTAGTTCAGTGATTCGCTCTCCAAAGGCCCACAATAGCCAGAATTGGGCCAAAGTACAGTCAGGCGCTTAGAAAATCCACCTGGGTGTTCTGTGGGGACAGCAGAAGTCAAGGCACCTGGGCCATTAGCCCTATCTCCTAGGATTAATTAGTGGGAATTTGGATTAGAAGCAGAGGTGGAGCTTGACCCCAGGTGGTCCAACATGGTGTGCAAGCATCCTGAGCATCTGGTTAATTTGCTGTATCACTTTGTCTGCTCCAGACACTTGTTATTTTCAACCTTTAGGCAGATACTAGATAACTGTCCTGTGTGTATTTATTTTAACAATAACACACTGAATATAACCAGCCTTGTTCTAGGTTTCTCTTCTTGGTGTCTTGAATTTTCTTTTTGATTATAAATAAAAAAATTCTTGAATAAAGTAAGAAGGCATCCCTCATGTGGATCAGTTACCAAAACAACAGTTCACGAAGTTGGTATATGAATTTCCTCAGAGGAATATACACACAAAGTGGATTTTACTCTGGTTAATTCTTCAGTTGCAGATGGAGTACGTGCTGTCTGTGCTTTCTTAAAAAAACAGACGTATTAACAAACCTCAGATGTTGTTTCTAGCAACGCCATCATTATCATAGGGTTCTTTCTGTGTCCAACCAGGAATATTTCCAGTGGTCTCCTGTTCCTGACTTTGGCTGTGGGTTGAACTGCTCAGCTGAAACTTCCGAGAAGTCACTGGCTGGAATTTCAGGTAGTTGCCACAACTCAATAGCACTATCACTCTAGATACTTTCAAAATTCATCCTAGCTCTATGAGCATTTGATCCAATTTCCTAGAGAAAGAATATGCTGATTTCATAAACTTTTACTATATATAATTTATTGTCTGATCCTGAGACCCTTTTAGTTGTATGTTTTTCTAATGATCATTCAGTTTCCTTTATTTAAGAGATCTCACTGGTCTCGAAATCCACAGTTCTCCCTTCAGTTTCAATAGCTGGGAGACAATTACATTTGTCATCACAAAATCATGCTATGTAATGGGAGTGTTATTTAATAACATATCTGACAAACTAATTCTTCTGTAAATACTGGTTAATTTTAATTTGACTACTTCATAATAACATCAAAGGAGGCACCTTGAATATTTCCAAGCCCATTTTAGGCAAGCTCCTTCTGGAAAGTTTTCCTGCTATTAACTAATCTCATCCCCAGTGATTTAATTATTGACAAAAAGTATTATTTTTCTTAGATTTGCCTAGTTCACCTTTTTCTCTAGTTCTCAGTGCCAGTTCTTACAATAAATCTACTGGGAGGCATAAAGTCTTATGTAGAGTGAACTCAACTACAGCATGGGGTACTTTTGCATGTTTGACTTTAAAAATGAGAAAATAATTCATTATATATATATGGATAGCATCCAATTCCTTTTACCATTTCTTTCATGTACCTGATTAAAATCTGTCATACTGCAGAGAAATAGATTAAGGTTATTCCAGCAAATATTATTTCCAGATATTTTTATAGTCTCATTGTATTTTCAAAATCATTCCTATACAAATGACATGTTATAATTTTAGCTTCATGGCTTAATAAAAGTATTATGTGTAACGAATAAAAATAAACTAAAATATGTTGGACCCAAAACATGACATGTGAAGCTTACAAAATGTCTCAGTAATGAGTTCCACAAAATTTTATAAGAAGAGCACATGGTCAGATGATATTTGAAACAGTTATAGATTGCCGCTGTTGTCTAAATGTATCTTCCTCCTCTGAAACTTGTTGAAATTTAATCCCCATTATGAGATATTAAGAAATGGGACCAAGGTGGGACTTTCTCATGACTGGGTTAACCTATGCTTGTGAATGTTGGGTTAACAGATTATCTTGAGAACAGACCAGCAACAGAAGCTCTGTAGTGACTGGTGCCATCCACCTGTAAGATGATGTCTCCACCAGCAAGAAAGCCATCACCAGATGTGGCCTCTCAAACCGGGACCACCATCACAAGCCAGGGTAAGTCTTTTTCCTGTGTACTTTGCCCAGTGTGTTGTATTGTGTTGTTAGTAACAGAAAATGCACTAAGACAAATGCCAATTCTGTTCATTTCATTCCCAATTTCCATATTATAAATCTGTGTTATTTTCTTATTTGGGCTGATGAGATATGAGTCTGGCATTGTCCACATCTGTGGGGGTGGTTTTATGAACCCAAATTCCAAGTTTATAATTTATGATTGAAAAACCAAATTCCAGGCAGGTCTTGTTGGGCAGTGGGTAAAGCCACTACCTATGGCATCCCATATAAGTGTTAGTTTGTTTCCCAGCTATTCCACTTCTGATCTAGCTCCTACTAATGGCCTGGAAATATCAGTGGAAGATGGCCCAAGTATTTGGGCCCTTGCCACCCAAGTGGGAGGCCTAGATGAAGTTCATGGCTCCTGGCTTTGGCCTGGCCCAGTCCTGTCCATTGTGACCATCTGGGGAGCGAATCAGCAGATGAGATCTCTCTCTCTCTCTCTCTCTCTCTCTCATTCCAACTTTCAAAATAAATAAATCTTTAAAAAAGGAGAAACAGAATTCCACCTCCAATGGGAAATAAAATACAATAAAACCATAACATGCAGAAGATAATATCTGAAAAAAAAGAAGATCATATCAGATACAATGGGTCAGCACCTGATACCTACTACTGCTACTATCATTCTGTAAGGAAGAGAGAGAATGGAATGAAACAGAAATGATACAAGGTAATGGCATGAACCTGAGTTTTTCTTACTCACCTATGCCAAATATGAACTTGGGACTCTAGGATCTTAAAATAAGTTTCAGAAATGACATGCAGTCATTGCTTGTATAGGAATTCTAGGCACTGTTCCCTTAGTACTTTGAATATAATACCTCTCGCCACAATTTACATTATGAATAACTGGGGAGGGAAAAGTGATTGTGTGGATAGTTAGGAAAAGATTGGGTTTAGTGCTAGGCAAAAAAAGCAAGGTAAGCAAAGTGAGCATTTGAATCTGTCCCACAACCAAGAAGATGCCTGTAACACAGCTTCAACTACCAATCTGTGACATGGAAGGGGGCTTTTTCTCGGTCAATGAGAGAGGCCATGGTTGAAAAATTATAATTGGGAAATAGAACAACTCCACAGATATAAATATGTAAAAGAATAAATTAATTTCTTTGACATTAGATGAAATATTACTTGCGATAGTTTTGCTGCAATTATTCAGAGTGAGGTGAAAATCAATGTATAAATAAAGCAAATATGTCAATGACCTACAAACTGTAATAATTACTCCTGATAAAGGCTTTTTCAATATAATTTAGTAGCAGACTAAATATCTAGATATAGGAAGTTCCTACATGTCTTCTTTGTAAAGTCATCATTGAAATGGTCAATATTTTAGAGTCAAGTGTCTTTTATTTAATTATCTTCAGATAATAATTGTTTTGGAAAAATATTGTTATCAACTTCAAACTGCTTAAGATGAAGGTTTGGATGACTGCTTAGAACTGGAACAAAATCTCTCTTTTTAAGGAAAAATCACTTTTTCAATCCTTGAAGACCAAAATGTTTTCTTTTTCATTAGTATTTCAGTGTGCATGTCAGTAATTATCTTTTCCAAACATAGCAGATTCCATTTTGTCTTTAGAGCTGCTTACTCACATATTTCACATTTTTACTTGGATTTCCCAAAAAAGAAATCCTGACTCCTGAACCTTCATTGTGGTGAAGTCCGAGAGCTGTTATTTTTATGTTTAACTGTACACAGGCTATGGAATACATGAAATAAAGCAAGCTCCCACATGCAGTGTGCTGGACAGGTCTCCAGGTGGCTTTGGGTTGACACCAGTTCTTCATTTCTCACTTTAGCTTTCAAGAATAACCATTAATTTTGCTGAGAAAAAAAGGAGATGGGGGAGGAAACTGGGACCATAGCTAACTGCTTCTGTCTCAGTTCAATTAGAAACAGGATGTCCTTCAACACTTCACGTGCATACTCACGTGGTCCTGAGGTTCTGGAGCTCTCAAGTGGGAAATACGCAGTGGAGGTCCTGTCATTCCTAGACAGCTGTGCTGAACCTCACTGGCAGGGCTTGCTCTCTGCCCTAGGCATCTGTTGTCTCTTGCTGTTTATCCATGAGTACTACACCTGCTTTATGCAACTTGTGTGCATGAGATTTCTGTGCCCAAAGGCCCAGACACTGGTAACCAAGGCACGGTGAGCCTGTTTCACACAAAGTCTGTTTTTTTTTTTTTTTTAAGAAAGATTTACATAGGGAAGGATAGCCCTGGAGAGCCTGATCATCTATGTGAACCCTGAGTGATCAGAAACATGAATTTCCCAATCTGACAGTCCACTCTCTAGCCCTTCAGGTTTGTCAAGTGGAGGTGTGCTTAACAACTTTCCAGATTCATCTAAGCACATGACATTGAACACAGGTAACTTGAAAGAATATACCTAAAACATGCGACTTACTTTGTGCCTGTGGACAGCACACACCAAGTCAGTTGTCCACAATCACTGTTTACATGTCTCTTAAATGGATACTTTTAAGGTTGAAGAATTCTGGTTTAATTTAATTTATTTGAAAGGCAAAGAGACAGATGGGGTGGGGGAGTGAAGAGAGAGCTCTCATTATCTAGTTTACTCACAGTGCTGGCAAAGATCTGGAAGAGCCAGGACAAAAGCCAGAGACAAGAACTAAATCCAGGTCTTCCACACAGAAGAAAGGAACCCAACTATTTGAGCTGTTACCTGGTGCTACCAGGGTTCTGCTTTGGTAAATGGCTGGAATCAGCTATCAAATCCTGACTGGCAGATATGGAACTCTGGCACATTAAACTGGCATTTCAATCCATGAGAACAAATGCCCACTCCAGGAAGGTTATTGTGAAGGAATCCAGGGGAGGATTTCATTTTTACTTTCCATTATTTGTTTAATAGCTTTTGACTATGACATTAATTTTGAAATTAAATCAACGTAAACAAGAAAATGGAACAGTGTTTCTTGGAGCTATTCATGCTATATTCCTTAAAACTAGGAAGAGACAATTATTTTCCAATTCTTCATACATAAGTTAATGACTTCAATTTATGTAAGTTCACCATTTATACTCAAACCAAAAGTTATATGGTTTTACTACATAACAACTAGCCAGTGTAGAAAGGTTCACATTCACATTTGCTGACTTGATTATTATTTTTTAAAATTAATTTGAGTGGCAGATAAAGAGAGAGAATAAAAAAAACAGGGACAGACAACAGAAAATTCTCTTGTTTACTCCCCAAATTCTGGCAATGGCCAAGACTGGCCTAGGCACAAGCTCAGAGTTGAGAACTCTGTCCAGTTCTCCCTCATGAGTGGCCTGAATCCAGTCACTTGAACCATTGCCATTGACTTGCAGGTCTGCATTATTAGGAAGTTGGAGTCAGGAGCTGGAGTTGGAAATTGAACCTGGGCACTCCAATGTGAGTCACAGGGGTCTTAACCATAAGGCTAAAGGGTTACTCAGTTTTACGAACTTTCTCCCTAACATCTCTGAAGTTTTCTTAGGATTAGTCCATAACATGTACAACTTCTACTTCTCTAACGGACTCCATTTACATTTTTGCAGTTCACCAAAGTTTTTAGTTTATGTCCAAACTTTCTTGGTTGACATTGCAATGTGGTTTACTGAATTTATTCAGTGGTAGATCCAGCATTGTAACTGAGGTATACATGCTCATCATTCCAAATGTTCCCTGTGTCACTTTACAATTAGCCCCATCACCTATTCCCATCACTAATCAAACCAGGGCCTGGCAATCACTGTCTAGGTTTCAGTTTCTGTATTTTTCTTCTTCCAGGAAGTCATATGACTACACACTGCATAAGCATTTATGTCCACATTGAGTTGACTGTTATGGATATTTGGGCCTGTTGTTGCATATGCCAGTGATTTGTTGTTTTATTTGAGTTAATACTCAAAGTATGCATAGGCCACAATATCTCTTAGTCCAAATCCAATTTGTTGAGTATTTGGGCTGTTTTAAAGTTGAGGGTTCCTGTGAATGAATCTTGTAAGTATGTCACCAGCCGTCTGTGCACTTATGTCTTCTCGTCTCCTGAGTTAATAACCAGAAGTAGTATCTCAGGGTCTTAAGGTACGGATAAATTAATGACACTAAAAAGGCTTTTTCCATAATGATTTCATTGCTTGGCATTCCAGCCAGCAATTTGTGATATTTCTAAAAGTTCTGAATCCATGAGATCATATTAATCTTTCTGTTTTTTTTTAAATAATAGCTATTCTGATAGTATGTCATGATACCTTATTGTGATTTTTAAAAATTTATTTATTTATTTGAAAGTCAGAGTTACACAGAGGGAGAAAGCGAGGCAAAAAGAGATGGTGGGGAGAGGTCTTCCATCCAGCAGTTCACTCCCCAATTAGCTGCAGTAGCCAGAGTTGCACCAGTCTGAAGCTAGGAGCCAGGAGCTTCCTCAGGGTCTCTAATGGGGCACAGGGTCCCCACGGCTTTCCCAGGCCATAGCACAGAGCTGGATTGGAAATGGAGCAGCCAGGTGGGATACTGGCACTGCAGGTGGTGGCTACACCTGCTATGCCACAACTGGCCCCCTTATTGTAATTTTAATTAAGATATTCAACAGGTATTTATATTTTTAGTTGTAAATCTTCTCTTCTTTGATGAGTTACCTATTCACATGAGTTATCTAATTTTTAATTGGATGATCTCTAAGTTATGTTTTCCATTTATTCCAGATAAAAGATCATTACCAAAAGTGTAATTGGGAATTACATTTTCCATAATTCTATGACACGCCTCTCTTAATCATGTTTCAAGATGAACAAAAGTATTGAATTTTGATAATTTCATTTATTAGTGTGTGTTTGATTATTGCTTCATTGTTCATGGTTTTTCTGTCATATTGAAAAATAAATCATCTTCTAACCCAATTGTAAAATTATTTTTCTTTCTTATTACTTCCCAAGGAAACTTTATAGTGTTTTGTTTTACATTTAGATCTGTCATCCATTTAATATTGGATATTATGTACAGTCAAGATATGAGGTGAAGTTACTTTTATGTTAATTTTCATTGAACTAGCACGATTTGTTGAGAAGACTTCAATTCATTTATTTTGAAGAATTGGTACTTTTAACTTTGTAAAAATTAGCTGAATATGTATTGTGAGTCTACATCTGAAGTCTATTAATTAGTTTCTATTAAAGTAGTTTTATTAATCCACATGTCTGTTTTTTGGTAGTTCTATACTAACTTGATTATTTTAGTTTTAAAAGTTTATTAAGGGGCTGGCACTGTGGTGCAGCAGGTGCACACCCTGGCCTGAGGCACCGGCATCCCATATGGGTGCTGGTTTGAGTCCCGGCTGCTGCTCTTCCAATCCAGTTCTCTGGCATGGCCTGGGAAAGCAGTAGAAGATGGTCCAAGTGCTTGGGCCCCTGCACCCATGTAGGAGACCCAGAAGAAGCTCCTGGCTCCAGGCTTTTTATCAGCATAGCTCTGGCCATTCTGGCCATCTGGGGAGTGAACCATCGTATGGAAGAACTCTCTCTGCCTCTCCTCTCTCCGTATAACTCTGACTTTCAAATAAATAAATAAATATTTTTTAAAATTTTACTAAAAGATGGTAGGCTAATGTAGAATCTCTATATAATTATACACAACCTTAAATCAGCTTAGCAATGTCTTCAAAAACTCTGTGCTGTTGGGGCCAGAGATTCGGCACACTGGGTTAAGCATCAGCCTAAAATGTTAGCATCCCATATTGGCACTGGTTCAAGTCCCATGTGCTCCACTTCTTATCCAGCTCACTGCTAAGAAATCTGGAAAAGCAGTAGAAGATCGCTCAATTACTAGGGCCCTGGAATCCACATGGGAGACCCTGAAGAAGCTCCTGGCTTAGGCCTAGCCCAGCCCCAGCCATTGCACCATTTTGGGAGTGAACCAGCAGATGGAAGACTCTCTCTCTCTGTCTCTCTCTGTCTCTCTCTGTCTCTCTGTCTCTGTTTCTATCTCTCCTTCTCTCTGTATCTCTGCTTTTTGAATAAATAAATTTTTAAAGAAATCTGCTATTGTTTTGATTGTGATTGCACTGAATATAGATATTTATTGAGAAAATCACTTCTTTAACAATATACATTTTCAGCCCATGAGCACAGGACCAGTATTTGTCTATCTGGGTATACTTTAATTACTTTCATCAGTGTTTTGTAATTAGATACATATGATTATTTCAAATATTTTCTGTGGTTTCACAACTAAGTTTTTCAGTGCTATCATTGATATTATGTTTTCTATCACTTTTCAATTGTTATTGCAAATATTTGGATATACACTGGATATTTATGTTGATCTTTTATCCTGAAAGCTGAATCAATTGACTTATTAATATTTGTTGTTGCTTTTTCTTTGAGAGTTTGTTTTTCTACCATTATTTAAGTGACTAGATTTTTCAGTAGAATGATAAATAGAATGGTAAAAATGAACATCATTGCTTCTTTTTTTTGAGATGTTAGTGGAAGAGAGTTTGATCTTTCACCAGTAAGTGAATATAAACAGGCTTCTCTAGATCACCTTTATCAAATTGCAAACACTTCCTTCCATTCCTAGTTTAGTGAAAGTTTTTATAATGTCCATGTATTAAATTTTGTCCAGATTTTGCCTGTATCTGTTGAGATAATCATTTTTTACATCTGTTGATCAGGTAGTTCACATCAATCAATTTTTAGATGTTGAATCAAGTTTTCTTTCATGGAACAAATCCCATATTATCAAAATTATCTTTTCAATACACTGATGGATTTCATCTACTAATATTGATAAAGAATTTATGTTCATATTTGTGAGAGATACCAGAGATATCTTTTTTCTTTTTCATTTCTTTAATGACTCTGTCAAATACTGATATCAAGCTAATGCTGACCTCATAAAATGAGCTGGAAACTTTTCTGGTAGGTTTGTCAAGAATTAGTATTTGTTTTAGAATCCACTAGCTATATTTGGCCTGGGAGTCTCTTTGTGGGAAGTATTTAATAATAAATTCAATTATTTAATATATACAGCACTGCTAATTCTTCTTAGATGAGCTTTGCTATTTCACATTCTTTTTTCCATTTTTATCTAATTTGGTGAATTCATGGAGGTCAAATTAGTCATAATACACTTCCTTCAGTACCTGTAAGATCTTTTGTGCAATCCTTTTCATTGATATTTGAAATTTGTTATTTTTCTTTCATATGTATATTTTAAAAGTAGCTGGGTTTGGCCAATACACATATTAAATCTATTGATTTTTTTAAAGAAAAAATCATTGGTTTTTCTTTTTTTATTTTTAATTTTGTTGATTGATTTATTTTGATTATTTTCTATCTTCTATTTAACTTTAGATTTAATTTGCTCCTCATTTTCCATTTTCTTAATGGGGAAGTTTACATTATTGTTTTGAGACCGCTATTTATTTTTTTATTTTAAAAACAGACTTTACAGGGAAAGAAAGGGAGAGAGAGAAAGAGAGAATCTTCCATCTGCTGGTTCACTCCCCAAATGGCCACCACAGCTGGGCAGATCTGTAGCCAGGAGTCAGGAGCTTCTTCTGGGTTTCCCATATGGGTGCAGGGGATCGAGCACTTGGGCCATCCTTCTCTGCTTTTCCAGGCACATCAGCAGGGAGCTGGATTGGAAGTGGAGCATCCAGGACTTTACCCACCAACCATATGGGATAAAGGTGTCTCAAGTGTCTATTTTACCCACTATGCCACAATGCCAGCCCCAATTCTTTCTTTTTTTAATGTAAGCATTAATGGTATAAACTTCTGTGCTTATGCTGCTTAGACTTTTTTTTTAAAGGAGATACATATTTTGTCAGAATTTTTTTAAAGCGTTTATTTGTTTGAAATAAATAGAGTTAGAAAGAGAGAAGAGGAGAGGAAAGAGAAGAGAGGAGAAGAGAGAAGAAAGAAAGATCTTCCATTCACTGGTTCACTCCCCAAATAGCAATTATGCTCAGAGTTGGGGCAGGTTGAAAGTAGGATTCTGAAACTCCTTTCAGGTCTCTGGTGTAGGTACTAGGAGTCCAACCACTTGGGCCATTTTCCATTGTTTTCCAACATGCATTAGTAAGAAGTTAGGTCAGAAATGGAACAGCTGGAACTGGAATAATTGTTCATATTGGATGCCTGGAGTTGCTGGCTTAACTGGATTTATGCCCCAACACAAACCCCTATTCTAGGATTTTATGTCACATTTGCTCAATACCAATTCTCTATGGATATACTAAATTGATCTTCTGTATATAAAGATAATTGAAAATGAATCTTGATGAAGAATGGGATGGGAGAGGGAGTGGAAGATGGGATGGTTGTGGGTGGGAGGGTGGTTATGGGGGGAAAAGTGGCTATAATCTAAAAGGTGTACTTTGAAAATTTATATTTATTAAAGAAAAGTTACAAAAAAGAAAACAAGGACAAATGTTTTAATAATAAAGGTGAAAGTAACCAGAAAAAAAAATTAAGGAATTAAACAAGATGAGTGGTTTTCAAATCAGTGGCTTGTTGAATTAGCAAACTTAATATTTTCATTCACTCAATATTCTCATTCATCACCTCCATGGTTGAGCCAAAGTGTCTTCATAAACATCTTAATCAACATCTTTAATGCTGATATTGGTGCTTATTCTCATTGTCTATTTTCCACTGCTAAAAACACAATAACACAGATTGAATAAATTCTAAAAAGAAAAAGTTTATTCTGGCTGACATTTGTAGCCCAACAGTAGGGGCCCAGTTGGGGACTGCTTTCCTGCTGGCAGAGTCCTGAGGCAGTGTAGGGCATCACCTAGGCAAAGGCAGGGGCCTGGGAGAAACTCAGAAACGTCTCATCTAGAACCTCTAGAAAAATAATACTCTGATTCAAAGTATGAGAAAAATACTCTCATAAAGATATTAGAAAAAATACCCTTGAGAAAACCCAACACATTAATCCTTGATGGGATGCATGCATTAATCCATTCATTGGGGCAGAGCTCTAATCACCTATTTCAGGTTCCACTTTTGTTCTTGTAATATCTGGTAATGGGGATTACATTTCAAGTTAAGTTTCAGGGAGAGAAACCACATTCAAATCATAGCTATGAGAAATTCTGATTCTTCACTAGACTAGTATCTCTGGAGAACAGAAATCTACTTAAACTTGACTTTTCTTCCTAGCTGGAACAATGTATAGTTCATAGTAGATCTATGGTAGAACCATGATACACACACACACACACACACACACACAAATATAAATGTCAAATTGACCTAAGGTGATATCCAACATCTCTTTCAGAACTAAAGAACTAAGGATATATGTTATTGATTGATACTGTAAATGCAGATGGCAATTTTGTTCTCTGAAAACTGATGCCTGGCTTGTAATGAGCAATGGGACAATTATCTGCTGCATAGAGGAAAAGTAGAAAAAAATAACTAAAAAGCCAGAGAGATGCATTTTATACTGTAGAGCTTGGACATGCAATTTTTTTAATTCACAAAAAACCACTTGTCTGTACTTTTTTCAGAGTTTCTTCAGGTAAAATTGATACAATCTGGGTAGTTTGACATTCTAAAATGTAGAAATTAAAGAATTTAGTAATTTTAATGAAATGTGGGCACCTTAGGCACCATCAACCTTGTAGGGGTTAACAAATAGTGTCATGTTATTTGAAAAATTTCCCTGAAAATAAACATTTCATTCAAAATTTTCAAGACTGTATTAATACTATAATCCCTTTCCTAATAGACAATGAGAAGAAATACTATTTAAGCATGGTACAAGTATATTACATGGGATACATGTGGCAGAAAGTTTTATCCAAAAAGCACAGCATAGTTCAGTTTCTTTGAACTACAAATAGCCAATCTTAACAATCTCTCACTGTTCCAGAGGAAAAGTAAATTGAATTTAGTTTTGCTTCAAGTTATTTGCAGCTGAGGGGACAAACCCTGTGCACACCCATTTCATAACATTTTGTCTTGGAACCAGTAACTAAAATGTGTGAAGTTGTTAAGGCACCTTGTAAAAGTTGAGAGGTCAGTGAAGGGTTTGAACCTGAATAACACAGCACTCTTTTAACCTTTTGGTTCAAAACAAACAGAAGACACCGTAAGCTCACTGATAGAAAAGCTGTTTTATTTCTCTGCTGTAGATAATCCACATGGCCTGTTTGGTTCACCTTTATCTTCTTATAGAAATAGCACACTCCTTCCCTTCAGATCCTTCTGTGCAGAGGGTTTGTAAGACTGTCTTTTCTGTTGTTGCCCTACCACAGTGCCTATGGTTCTGGGGAGGTATTTTTGCCTACTGCAATTCTCAATAATTTCTCTAATGCTACCATTGTACATTTATGCTCATGTGGAAGACAAAAGCCATTCCTCAAATGAGTGTCGTGTGTTCATATATTCCAAAAATATTTGTTGAACACTGACCATGTGCCAGTCAGTATTCTAGGCACTTGTAAATACAGTGGGCATCACACACACACACACACACACACACAGAGTCTGAACATTGAGCTCAATTTTTTTATTGAATAAATTTTGTTGGAGATGAATATGGTCTTGGCATTGTTGTTAGACCCCTATGGGCAGAGTGTTGTGTGTGTTTGTTTACAGTTGCTTAGTTTTTGGAATACTGAATAACTCTGTAAATATAATATTATCTATTTCATAACATTATAAATTATAGCATTATTATTATTATTATTTTTTTTTACAGGCAGAGTGGACAGTGAGAGAGAGAGACAGAGAGAAAGGTCTTCCTTTGCCGTTGGTTCACCCTCCAATGGCCGCCGCGGCCGGCGCACCGCGCTCGTCCGATGGCAGGAGCCAGGTGCTAGGTGCTTTTCCTGGTCTCCCATGGGGTGCAGGGCCCAAGCACCTGGGCCATCCTCCACTGCACACCCGGGCCACAGCAGAGGGCTGGCCTGGAAGAGGGGCAACCGGGACAGAATCCGGTGCCCCGACCGGGACTAGAACCCGGTGTGCCGGCGCCGCAAGGCGGAGGATTAGCCTGTTGAGCCACGGCGCCGGCCAGCATTATTTTTTTTACTTCAAATACCATCCAAATTGAACTACTGGAAAAGTATTATACTCCAGCATGCTACATTGACATATCTCATGCATCTCACAGAATCACATTAAAAAGTTCCTGAAAAATGGGATTACAATGCAAGTTTATTTTAAGGCAAAAATTTTTAAAGCCACGCATGTGAACAGTCTCCTAAAACCATGGAAAATGTGTGCTACCAAAAATAAAAACTGTGTATGTAATTCAATCTTTTTGCACAAAAATGAACTTATCTTTTAATTTAATTTTCCTTTGAGCTTTTGGAGGTACCCTCACCAATATCTTTTCAAGTTCACAATCAATTTTCACTTCCTTAGGATCCAAAGACATACAGGTTTTATTCACTTTGGAGGCTGATAAGTGGGAAAGTCCTTTGGATAAAATGCATCTATAAATGCAAATATCTGGTAAGGTTCAATCAGATATTATCTCAATATGAAGCAAAGCATATCATAAGTTTGGAAAAGTACCTTACTTTAACCTCAATGTTAAAATGGTGTATTCAAATAAATTAAATTTATTTAAAATTAGTATGCTAATATATTTCTATAAAGTGTTCTATTCTGTAATTGGGCTAAAATTTCTTACTTGTTAACTGCAAAGTGGCAGGTGTGAGTGTTGTGGCTCTGTGGGTTAGGCTGTGCCTTAAAACACATCCCATATGGAAGTGCTGGTTCAAATCTCAATCACTCTGCTTCTCATTCAGCGACCTGGTGATGTGCCTGGGAAGGCAGTAGATAATAGAACAAATAGTTGGGTCCTTGCCACAAACATGGGAGACCCAGATGGAATTCCAGGTTCCATACTTCATCCTGGCTAAACCCCACCTGTTTTTGGCACTGGAGAAGAGTGAATTGGTACATGAAAGTTCTCTTTCTGTGTTTCTCATTTTCTGTCTTTCAAGTAAAGAAAGAGATCTTTAAAAGAAAAAGTACACAGAAAATATTACTTTCTATGGGACCAATATGGGCAGTAGATCTGTTTTGTTTGACTCTCTTAATATAAATTATTTACTCTATTTAAAATTGGTAATTTAATATAAAAGAAACAGAGTTATGAATTCTGTGCAGAAATTACAGACATGAAATCCCAGGCCTACTTCCTCCCAATGCCACAGTGAACTGAACCTGCCCATTTCTTTTATTAAGAATGCTCTCTACAGCTCAATAAAGCCCAATCAACCCCTACTGTTTTACACCTCCACTCAATTTATTTACATTATGTTTCTAGTTACAGTAGACTTTACAATTTGTTAGAAGTTCCTGGAACCTACTCCCATCATTCAATAGATAGGGCTAAATGTAAGACATTTGGGTTTTTTACATTGGTAATTTTAGTTGCTTATAATGACCAATTTGTCCTGGCGGATGACTTCAGAATGTATTTGTACCTTAAGGAGTATAAAAGACAATTTAAAAACTTACAAATATATTCATTGGTTAGAATTTTATAGCTTAAAATAATGTGAATCTAATGCAGAGAGGTTACTAATTTGTATACTGTCATGTAACCATGTACTTCAAAGCTAAGCCAGGAATAAAGATTTCTTGACACTCAACTCACCTTAAGAAATATTTTTGTCAGATTCACAAACAGAAACTTCTACACTGCATATAAATAGCTATACAAACACTATGTTCCATGGGACAAAATAATACATGTGTACTGCTTTAATTCTTAATTAATCTGAGACTTTTTATAATACTTCATTTCAAATTTTAACATCTTAAAATATATTCCATCATTTATATTGTAATTAAAATTATACATAAAAACTAAAAGATTCCTACCTTTCAAAATGCATTAAAATTCTTGCCATGAACAAAAAAATGCTGACTCTGGCATTCTGACATATTAACATAATATTAATAATATTAAAAATAATATGAGTTAATTTTAATCACTTAGAATATATGGTTCTAATTTGTTCTCACTAGTTTGAAAAACATTGTTCCTGTTGCTGAGTATTCCCTCTGAGTGAATAATAAAAATTTACAGGATGATAATTATTAGAGTTCATAAATCTATTTTCTCAAAATGTCTAGCAGTTTTAGTCAGCTTTATATAGAGGTATGATCTTCAACTAGTTTCAAAATGTTATTTAAAATTTCAATTCTAAAAGACATTTTTTAACACATGTCACAGTGAGGTTGAATTAATATACTCACCAATGTACTAGCTTGCATTTTTACTGGTTTGTTCCTAATAATCAAGATAAGCTGGGGACTATTTTCATTTATTCTAATGTGTAACCAATAACTATCAATCTGCCCATTAAGTTCATTCCAAGAGACGGGCTATTTTTCTAACAATTTATTAGTTAAATATTGTTAGAATGGCAATTTATTTTATAATTTTGTTTTAATGAATTTTGATTACTGATAATGGATTATCTTAGTGACAAAATTGTCAGAGTTACTCATTCAATCAAATCTAAAATTGCCATTGATATATATGTCTGTGAAATAAAAATATATAAAAAGTCTATTTTTGCATTCCCCAGGGCTCACCTATTCTCTTTAATTTCAATGTGATATATTTTATCTATTTATTTGAAAGATAGAATGATAGAGTTATCCAGGCAGAGAGATTTTTCATCCTCTGGTTCACTCCCCAGTGCCAGCAACATCCAGGACTTGGTCAGCCCTAAAGTAGAAGCCAGGAACTCCATCTGAGTTTCCTTTGGCAGGAGGCTGGATCAGAAGCAGAGTCAGGTCTCAAATCCAGGCACTTTGATGTGGGACGTGGGTGTCCCAAAGGTATCTTTAACCACTATGCCAATATGCCCATCCTGAGTCATTCTTACTAACAGATATTGTTAAGTACTTTCTTTTTGTTATGGCTAATTTTTTATCTAAGGTAATGCATTATAATTTCATTTCTTAATTTCAAAGAGGTAAACATCATCTGTTGTTTGTTCATTATGGAAAAAAATTTCTCTTAATTATACACTGGCATTGTCTTTTAATGTATTTGTCACTCTATTTGCTCCATAGATCAAGCTTCTAAATTGAAAAAAATCTGAAATTTTATTCTCTATTTTTTCAAACATACGCATGTTTTTGATTCTATTCTTTGGATTTTTCTTTTTGGTCTCCTAACTCAATATACAAACTTAGGTATGAAACACAGAGATGTTATAAATCCTTAATATTCTCATTACCAATTATCTATGGAATCACTTTCTATGTGAAAAATAAGTACTTTTATTGTTCACGTTATTATGATTGTAATGATTTGCTTCTTGGGTGAGACAAGAAATTCACAAGGATTAGATTTTCATCTTTAAGAATTTAACAGATCCAACCTGTGTATCCAAAATACTTCTCTGTGTTTATTAATGATATTTTGTTAATATCTATGTTTAGTTTCTGAATACACTGTGCCATTGTGAAATTACTATTTATTAAAGCAATCTAGTATGGAACATATACACTAAACTCTTTCTCATTAGGCCAGTTACATTCCATTTTATTCCATGTCTACTGTACCTAAAACCAAAGTTGAGCAAAAAGGGACTTTAACTTTGTTGACAAATGATTATAGTACTTTTTCATTACTTGGATTTATGTTCTACTTTCTTAATCTTTTGGTAAGCTGACTTGATATTAATAATTTTGAGTTTCTTTTTGTTGAATCACAAACACATTTTGGCATGTTTCTAAGTTGTATTATTAGGTTTTAACTGCTTTGAATATTTAGAGGTTGTCCTGTTTTTTCATATTTGTTTTTCATCAGATATGTCACATGCTCAGGTGGCCTCTGCTGCCAGGTGGATCCTGTACATTTCTTCATTCTGTTTATTTATGAAATCAATTTCATGTCAGCTGAATCCTGCTCTTTCTGGTGGTCTTAGGCCATTGGATTTTCTTCCACGTCACCTACCTTTGGATAGTCAATCAGTCACAAACAGAAAGAGCTTTGTGATACTGTATCTCCTTGGGATCCTGATAGCTAAGGAAGCAGTGAGCTAAGGATGAGATGCGTGGGGGTGGGGGTTTCTAAACATGCAAAGGGCAACCCCCATCTCCTAAGAGTTCAGTCAACTTGTTCAATCCCAAAGTCATGGCAGACAACAGAGAGCAATGTACACCGCACACTACATGCTACACACTGCATAGTATGTGCACATGCACACTGTATGGTGCACAGTCATCTTTGGGGGTTGAGAGAAGTGGGTGCAGGGACCCACCCCTAAACTACTGGTGGTTGGAGATGGGGGTGCTTTGGAAGGGCTCACATGATCTTTGGCTGGGGCTGGGTGGCAGTGAGGGTGGGGCAAGTGGAATTGTACCATTACCTGCCTTGGAGTGCTCTTCAGCATCTGTCTGCTGAGTGTCCAGTGGGCTGATATCCCTAGTGGGCCTGGGGCTTCTGTGGGCCAACTACATAGGCATCACTGGGCAAATCCAAGAGGCTACTGCTCACTACTCTGTGGCAGTTTCTGATCTCCCTGAGTTTGTGGCATTTTCAGTTGTAGCAAGTTTTTGACCCCAAAGGGCAGGGATAGGGGCCTTTGAGAAACTGTCTTGAGCTGCAGAAGCTTAGAGCTTTGGAGAAGGAAGGGTGGAAGTCAGCCTAGACAGATGTCCAGGGAGCTGGGATCTGGCATGGCTGTGTGCACCACCCTGACAGCCTCAGGAAGGGCAAAACAACCAAACATGCAAGGGAAAGGGAAACAGGAAAACCTACCAGCAAGGCCCAGGGAAGGTCCTTGTATTGCAGCCTAGAATTGCAGAGGGGCTTGGGGCTGATGATTGGCAGCAGCTCTGTGTGGCACTTCAGGAGACCAAGAGGAGGGCCTGGGCACAGGAAAGTACATGTAAGGGTCAACTCCTAGCATTGCATGAGTTCAGAGCCAGGTTTCAGGCCTTACCTTGATCTGTTTTGTGCTGCCTTAATAATATACTTGAGGCTGAGCACCTTATGAAGGAAAGGTTTATTTGGTTCATAATTCTGGTGGCTACCATGTCCACAGAGCATGGCATCAGGTGAGGGTCCCCTGGCCATGTAGGAACAAGGAAGTAAGAGTGGAGGCAGTGGCCATCTGTCTTTTTTAATATACTTTTATTTTTAATGGACATAGTAACTTTCATATTTATGAAAATACAGTATAATTTCATAACATGCCTAGAAAGTATAGTGATCATATCAGGATAATGGGCATGTGTATTGCAAAGGCAATTGCACACATGCACAGGTTATTGGCATATTTTATACCTGTATAATTTTTTGTGTTGAGAACATTGAAAATTGTTTTAGTAGCTATTCGGAAATATTCAGCTGTGGTCATCCACAGTTACCTTGCTGTGCTGTAGAACACTGGAAATTATTCCCTCTATTCAGATGCACCCCTGTACCCACTAATCCTCACCTCTGCTTCCCTCCCACCCTGCACCCTCTCCAGGCTCTGATAACCACTGTTGTATTCCGCACATATCTGTGATCAACTTTTCCACTTCCACATATAGTGAGAACTATGGTATTTGTCTTTCTCTGTGACAGGCTTATTTCATTGAACACATTGCCTAAAAGTTCCATCAGGTTACAGCAAAAGATTGAATTTCATTCCCTTTTAACATTCCTTTGCATGTGCATATCACATTTGGTATATCCATTCTCCAGCTGATGAGCACCTGATTCTACATCGTGGTTACTGTGAATAGTACAACACTAAACATGAGTGCACACGTCTCTTCAACATACTTTCATCTCATAGATACATGCCCAGTAGTAGGATAGCTGGAGCATATAGCAGTTCCATTTCTGGGTTTCTCAGGATTGGCCACGTTATTTTCTAAAATAGTGACAGTCATTTCCATGTCTATGAAGAGATCCCCTTTCCCCACACCCTCACCAGCATTTGTTATTTTTTTTTTAAATGACTAATTTTTTTATTTGTTTTTTTAATAACGCTTTTATTTAAAGAATATAAATTTCCAAAATACAGCTTATAGATTACAATGGTTTCCCCCCATAACTTCCCTCCCACCCGCAACCTTCCACTTTCCCACTCCCTCTCCCCTTGCATTCACATCAAGATTCCTTTTCAATTATCTTTATATACAGAAGATCAGTTTAGTATATATTAAGTAAAGATTTCAACAGTTTGCCCTCACATAGCAACACAAAGTGAAAAATACTGTTGGAGTACTAGTTATAGTATTAATTCACAATGTATAGCACATTAAGGCAGAGCATTTGTTATTTTTATCTTTTTGATCAAACTGTTCTAACTGGAATGAGATGTTGATTCTGATTTGCAGTTCCCTGATGATTAGTGACATATCTTTTTCCATATTCTTGTAGATTGTTTGTGAATCCTGATTTCAGAATATCTGTACAGGTTATTTCCCCATTTTATAATCAGATCATTTTTTTATATTTAGATTCTTGAGTTTCTTCTTCATTATGGATATTCATAAATATTCATTCTCAAAAAGAAAGTTCTCTAAGGTGCACTTCTGTGTTTTTCAGTCATTTTAGAAGAGTCATCTTGAGGGCTTCCAGCTCTCTCATTCCCTCTGTTCAGTCAGTTGGGTCTGTGAACTAGGCTCCAGGTCTTTATCACTTCAGGGCCTCTTAGTGGCTCCAGTCTTGAAGAGGTTTTACCTACAGGTTCTGCATTAACATCCCAAAAGGAACTTTCCTAAACCACAAACTTCATTGTATCATTCCCTAGCCCCTCAATTTATTGAATCCTTAAAGCACACATAGAGAGAAGCTGGCAGCAGAGGGATGCTGGCATAGCAGAGTGCAGCTTAACCCCGTGCACCTCAACACGAGACCCAGGATGAGGGACTTTCTGCAAGGACTTTGGAGGGGTCCATTCACTTCTTCCACCTTGTGAGGACACTTCAAAAAGGGGCCATCTTTTTCCTAATGTTTGGGTGTTGAACTCAATCATACTGATGTATTTAAAGGGGTACAATGCTCCCTTTCAACTCTTACACATATGGTAAACAGCATCCTTCCCTTTCATTATCGATTTTTTGAAGAGGGCACCAACATAGAAGCAGAAAGTGAGCCCTTTCAAATTACTGGATCTGCTGGTCCTCAATTTTACTCTCCCCAGCCTTGAGAACAGTGTGAAAATTTCCAAATACCCAAGACAAGGTCATGTTACAATAGCAAAAAAGCACTGAAATCTCTGGGAATGTCTTGCTTTTCTCCCTACAATTTGAAGCATAGCTTTGCGGGCTACAGATTCCTCAGTTTGTGCTTTTTTTTTTTTGCCTTCTGCACTGGACCACATCAGCCCACTGCCTTGTGGTCCTCCAGGGATTCTGACGAGCAATCTGCACATGAACATAGGGGAAATGATGGAAGACACCTCCCTCTCAGCTCTGCAGATATGAACAATGCACCGAGTTATCACGGGCAACAGAATATTTTGTGGTAGTGTCATGATGCCAGCAAAGTAATCCCATGATGTTGAGACCTATCATGCAGATGTTAAAGAGAAAGGAAAGGCTATTTGGGGTGTAGACTTTAGGAGGCAGTTGGAACATTCTACATGTGCTAATTTTGCAAAAAATAAATATCAATTTCTATCACTAACCTAAGCAAAGATTTCTGGGGGTACTTCCTCTTTAATGAAATGGACAGATACTTCTGGAAACTGCCATGGAGTATCACCAACTGTGATTGGTCCATTTCTTGCTCTGACGTTGGAAGGCACATTGTGATGTCATTCCAACTGCCTGTTTGAATCCCTGGCTGGGCGGAGGATTTTGTCCGTTTTTTCCAGGAAGCAGTTGGATGCTGACCAGCGAGACTTGGACAAAGCTACGTGTTTTTCCATATTTTGTTGTTTTTGCTCTTTTGTCTATTTCTTGTTAGTGCGTTGTTTATTTTGTTCTTTTATTGTTCTGTTCATTTTGTCCTCTCCCTTCCCCCACAAGGTTTTACTTCTTATCTGTGCATTTTTATTTTATTTAAATATGTCCTCATTTCTCTTTTGATTTCTCTTGTCATTTCTTCTATTTATTTCCCATTTTCATTTTCTAATTCTTTAATTCTTGTGTATCTCACCTTCTTTTTCTCATCTGTAATCACTTTCTTTACATAGGAGGATTAGTGTTGTAAGTTTAGTTATAAGAGTTGGTGTTTTACTTTCTGTTGCAGTTTTCCATGTTTCTGCTTTGTCACTTTTGATTCTTTTGTTTGAATCACTGATTAGTGTAATTCATATATAGCATTTGTTCAAAATATTAGCATAGTGAATAGAATTAATGTTAATAATTAGTGTACTTCATCTACTGTTGTTCTTGTTATGCCCAGATAAGTAGATCCCCAAGAAACTATCAGCGACCCGATCACTCTGAAATCTGAAAGCAAGGTTTTATTAAAAAGCTACAAGCCGTGACAGGGACCTCATCCAAACAACTGGCGCAGCGAGGAAGGAGGAAAGGCCCAGGTCTTTGTTCGGGGACACTTTTAAAGGGGAGATACATCAGGAAGGGCTTAAGGTATGGGGCCTTTTGTGATTGGGCAGGGTAGGGGGTCTCCATTTGGCTTGGGTTCAGGAAGTTACCTCATTTGGTAGTCTCTACTGAGCTGCCCTTGGTCTGCTGAGGCCTAGCTGTCCTTGCTAAGCTTTGATATCTCCCGAATGCCTGAATGCCTGCTTGTACAAGGACTCGGGTCTGCTATGGGAAATGGAGGCTGATTTTTATTGTTTCAAAATAGTCACTTTGGCTCTTTAGTTTTGTCCTTTTTAGTGCTGTTTCTTTTATTCTTTTTTTAAATTTTGTTTTCCCTCTTTTCTTCTCCATTCCCCACAAATTTTTGCTTTTTATCTATGTGTATTTTATTTTAAAATTTCATTTGTGTTTTGATTTTTCTTGTTGTGTTCATAATATCACATAGTGAATTAGAATTGGTCTTATTGATTAGTACAGTGAAGTTCATATACAGTTATTTTTTGTCTATTTGTTCTTTAAGAGCTTTATTTTTTATTTTTTATTGTTAGTTTTCCTTGCCCCGCTCAATTTTTTTCTTTTTATCTCTGTGTATTGAATTTAAATATCTTTTCTTTTTCTCTTTTTCTTGTTACATTAGTAATACGGGTATAGTGAATAGAATTAGTCTGTAGTATATTAAATGTAGTGTTACCTGTTAGTTGACTTATTCATTTGTTTCTGTCATTTTATTTATTTATTTATTATCATGTTTATTTCATTCATTTGTTTTTATTTTGTCACTTTTTTTTTTTTTTTTTTTTTACAGGCAGAGTGGACAGTGAGAGAGAGAGACAGAGAGAAAGGTCTTCCATTGCCGTTGGTTCACCCTCCAATGGCCGCCGCGGTCGGCGAGCTGTGGCCGGCGCACCGCGCTCGTCCGATGGCAGGAGCCAGGAGCCAGGTGCTTTTCCTGGTCTCCCCATGGGGTGCAGGGCCCAAGCACCTGGGCCATCCTCCACTGCACTCCTGGGCCACAGCAGAGGGCTGGCCTGGAAGAGGGGCAACCGGGACAGAATCCGGTGCCCCGACCGGGACTAGAACCCGGTGTGCCGGCGCCGCAAGGCGGAGGATTAGCCTGTTGAGCCACGGTGCCGGCCTATTTTGTCACTTTTAATTATTTTGTTTGAATTAATGATTAGTATAGTGTAATTCATATATAGTGTTTGTTTAAAATATTAGCATAGTGAATAGAATTAATTTAATAATTAATGTAGTTCATATCCTGTTGTTTTGTCTGTTCTTTTTAGTGCTGTTTATTTTGGGTTTTTTTGTTTTTCCTCTTTTCTCCCCCACAAATTTTTGCTTTTTTTATCTGTGTGTATTTTATTTAAAAATCTCATTTCCTTTTTATTTCTCTTGTCATTTCTTCTATTTATTTTCTGTTTCCATTTTCTAATTGTTTCCTTCTTATGTATCTCACCTTTTAAATTTTTTTCTCATCTGTAATCACTTTCTTTACATAGAAGGATTAGTATTGTAAGTTTAGTTGTAAGAGTTGGTGTTTTACTTTCTGTTATGGTTTTCCATGCTTTTGTTTTGTTGCTTGATTATTTTGTTTGAATCACTGAGTAGTATAGTGTAATTCATATATACTGTCTGCTCAAAATATTAGCATAGTGAATAGAATTAATCTTAATAATTAGTGTAGTTCATCTACCGTTTTTTCTGTTCTTTTCAGTGCTGTTTATTTTGTTCTTTTTTCCCTCTTTTCTCCCCCTCAAATTTTTGTTTTATCTGTGTGTATTTTATTTAAAAATCTCATTTCTTTTTTGATTTCTCTTGCATAATATCACATAGTGAATTAGAATTGGTCTTATTGATTAGTACAGTGAAGTTCATATACAGTTTTTTGTTTATTTGTTCTTTAAGAGCTTTATTTTTTTTATTTTTTATTGCCAGTTTTCCTCCCCAACTCAATTTTTTTATCTCTGTGTATTTAATTTAAATCTTTTCTTTTTCTCTTTTTCTTGTTATATTAGTAATATGCATATAGTGAATAGAATTAGTCTGTAGTATAGTAAATGTAGTGTTACCTGTTAGTAGTATTAGCATATTGACTTATTAATTTGTTTCTTTCTCATTGGATTGCCAGGTCACCGTAGGTGCTGTAGGAGACTAGTGTTACTCCCAGTACACTAGACATAAAGATACCCCCACAATGAGTGGTGACAGATCCTCCCTCACAGAGGAGGAGGTGTTCCGGGGATACAATGTCCTCAGGACCCTTGGCCAGGGCAGCTTCGGCAAGGTGAAACTGGCCCGCCATATGGAGAGTGGGACCATGTTGGCCGTGAAGATCATTGCCAGAGGGCACGGGGATTCCTCCGAGTCCCCACAGGCAAGGGTAGAAGCAGAGATTATGAATTCTCTGCATCACCCTCACATTGTAAAGCTAGTGCAGGTAGAGTACACTGCAGAAAAAGCCTACCTGTTCATGGAGTATATTAGCGTGGGGGACCTTGGAAAGTTAGTGGCAGTGCGCGGCCACCTGCAGGAACAAGAGGCGTGTTGGTACTTCAGTCAGACCCTAGAAGCAGTGGAGTACTGCCATAAGCAGCACATTGTCCACAGAGATATCAAATTAGAAAATCTCCTTGTGGACAGAAACATGTGCATTAAACTAATTGATTTTGGCTTAAGCAGAAAGCTGACGGAAGGCCAACAACTCAGTTCATTGTGTGGCAGCCTCGAATACTGTGCTCCGGAAGAATTCTTAGGTAAGGACTTCGATGGGTACAAGGCTGATGTGTGGAGCCTGGGCGTGCTCCTATACACCATGGTGAAAGGGTGGCTGCCCTTTGAAGGGGAGAGCTTCATGTGCCTGAAGGAAGCCATCTTGGCTGGCTCTTACCTAATCCCCTCCTCTATAAGCGGAGAACTGGAGCAGCTGCTGGACTGGCTGATGACCTACGACCCTGCTGAGAGGCCCATGGTGGCAGATGCTATGGGCCACAAGTGGCTCAGCATGGAGCAGAAAGGGCCCAAACTGAGTGAAGACACAGCTGAACAGTCTCTGGGTTCAACCGAGGACGAGGACCTCAGTGAGAGTGAGGAGAGCCTGAGCTCTCAGGAGGGCCTCAGAGAGCAAGATGGCCCCCTGTGGGGAAAAGCCCAGCCACAGGCTTACCTCAGAGAAGGAGGAAGCGAAATTTACATGGGGCTCCCAGGTCCTTCGCATGTTACTGAAGGTCCGAAATACCTCCCAGGCCTTCTCTTCCAGCTGGGCCGTGAGGAGGAGGATGGCTGCTTGTCCCCTGCTCTGAGCTGGGGGAAATCCCAGGAGGGCTTCAGTGGAGCAGCAAGACCTGAGCTCACCGAAGTGGAGCTTCTAGCATTTCCCCAGGATGCTGAGGCTAAAAACTACCTGGTGGAGCTGGGCTTTCAGCTGAGCCATAAAGCTGCCTCCCTGACACCCAGTCTCCAAGCAAGCACCATGTCCCCAGTGCTGCCCGAAGGTGACCAGTTGTCAGGGCTAAACACCTGCCATGGAGCCCACAGGATGGACGGTTCTCCACCTGGCATGATGATGACCCACACTCCTTGCCAAATCCTCAGGTACAGCAGCTCTGTGTCCTCTGCATCCACTCTCAACACCAGCAACAGTGAGGCCCGCAGGTCAGATAGTGCCCACCCTGTCATAAGGAGGAGGACCTACATTCCTGGGCCAGTCCTCAGCTACAACAGCTCCTTGTCCTCCATAGCCACTATCAGTGTCACCAGCAGTGAGGCTGAGAGGACAGATGGTCCCCAACCTAGGATAAGGAGGAAGACCTACATCCCCTGGCCAGTCTTCAGGCACAACAGCCCCGTGTCCTCTATATTCACTCTCAGCTCCAGCAGCAGTGAGGACAACTTAGCAGACAGGAGCTGTTCCCAGGGAGTGGCAGAGAATGAGAGCCTCCCAGAAAATCAACAGGACAAGGAGGCAGGGCCCTCGCCTGCTAAAGCTGATGAGAGCAAGGGCCGCCGGGGGGTCTGCAGGAGGATCGTGAACTGCCTTCTGAGGGTGTGTTGTATCCTGCCAGACCCAGAGGAAGACCGCTGAATTCAGAGGAGAAAGGTGGCCCCATAGCTTCATTCACTGGAAATGCCCAAGAGGAAGTTATGATCCCTGTCTGGGAGGAGAGATTGTGGGGAGGCAGTAAGAAATAAAAGGCAGGGAGTGATGGCAATGGGTCTCATAGGAGGAACTAGGATCAGGTGCCAGACCAGACCACATCACAAGGTCCTGTGTCTCATGTGCTTAGCAGCTGATCAGGTGAGCATAACCTCATTTCAGTGGTCAGGTCAGTACATTTCTCGGTTGTCACATAGTTCAAGTAGTCAGCAGAATAACATTTTTATTGGTTAGCATCCATGACCATTTGCTAGCCACCAGAAAAGCAGACACCTGACATTGAAACGCTGTAGTGAATGCACCACTTATAAGGACTTACTATAGAAGCTCCTTTAGAAGAGGCATAACATACTGGGGCACAGTGCCAGCCTCAGGGGCCTTCCTCTATCTGGATTCTGAGGACAGAGCCACACTGTGTGCATTCAGCAGAACTTACAGAACTGTATGCATAAACATCTCCCTGATTCTATAAAAAGTAGAAAAAAAGGAACAAAGAGACCAGGCCCTGGGACTTCCAAGAGCTGTACAAACCTTGCCTTCATGTCTACAAGATGTGCAGCACTGGGCAAATAACTCCCATATTCTGAGCCCTGGTTACCACTAAAAAAGTTTGGGAGGAGCCTCTGAAAAGTCCTTGTGACACAGTTAGTCTCTGGATGTTTGGGATGGAGTTTCTGGGATGACAAATCCAGCCATGTGCTTGCTCAGGGAAACCCTCCTTGGATGCACCCATCCCCAAGTACATGTGGAAGATAAGCCTTCCTTCTAGCATGAATGTACTGGACTCTCAGGTTATACTCAATAGTCTCCATCCTGTTTTGGGATGTGTGCAGGGACCACTGGCTGCTTGGAGGATGATTGGCAGCTGCTGGCCCCAGTGGCCCACTTAGGTATGTGATGTCTGGGGTCACTGTCAAGTCCAGCCTAATATTGGCAGCTACAGTCAAATTGAGTAACTTTTGTTTGCATTGATATTGGGGTGGAGGGATTCTTTTACCTTTTAAATTATGCTAATAATGCAAAACACAAATGTTACTACTTTAACCCTTTTTCAGTATACAGTAGTGGCATGAAGAGCATTCACAGTGTTGAGTGCACATCACCACCACTCCTCTCCTCCACATGAAACACTCCCCACCCCCCTCCCCAGCCTCTGGCACCCCCAGGTCTACTCCTGTCTCAATGAATGAGACAACTCTATCTCAAGTATTATGCAGTATTTGCTCTCTCTTTAAAATGTCATTGTATTTGCTCTTTGAGAGGCAGAGAGACAGGCAGAGCTCCCATCAGCTGGTTCACTCCTTGCAGACCTGTAATGGCAAGTACTGGACTGGGCTGAAGCCAGGAGCTGGGAACTCAATTCAGGCCTCTCATGTGCATGGAATGAACCCAATCACATGAGCCATCAGCTGCTACTTCCCTGTCTGTAACAGAAGAAAGTTGGAGTCAGGAGCCAGAGCTGAGCTGAGAGTGAAACCCAATAACTCTGACATGGTGTGCAGGCATCTTAACTGCCTGCTCTTGATGTTTGTCTTTCTGTGGCTGGCTTGTATTATCCAGTATTCAGGATTCATGCCTGCAGTAGCAAGTGTCAGAATATCTTGCCTTTGAAAGGCTGAATAATACTCCATGATTCAGTTGGACCACATTGTTTTCCCACACTCACTTTCTTTTGATGGTCCCATGGGTTGTTTGCATATTGGGGAAATGTGGATAATGCTACTGTGAACATGGGTGCAAATTACTCCTTGAGACCCTGTCTTCAATTCTTTTATTATGTATGTACTCATGTATTTGAAAGACACAGTGACTGAAAGAGAGCTCTGCCTCACTCCCCAGATGGCCACAACAGTGAAGGCAGGCCAGGATAAAGCCAGGAGCCCTGTAGTCCATCTAGGTCTCCCACATAGTTGACAGAGGCCCAAGAACTGGAGCCATAATCTGTTGCCTTCCCATTAGTATTAGTAGGAAGCTGAATTGAAAGCAAATTAGTCAAGACTGGAACCAGACACTCCAGTATGGGATGTGGACCTCTCAAGTGGCAGTTTAAATTGGCTGCACCACAACACCCACCCTGTTTCCAATTCTTGGAGTCCTATACCTAGATATATATACACCTAGATGTATATATACCTAGATGGACTACTTGATAATTCAATGTTTAAAAATTTGGGTGGCAGTTCTCTTTTGTGGTGTAGCAGGGTAAGCCATCACTTGGAACACCCACACTCCATATTGGAGTCAGTTCATGTTCCAGCTGCTCTACTTCCAATCCAGCTCCCCACTAATGCATCTGGGAAAGACATGAAGGTTGGCTCAAGTACTTGGGCCCCTGCCGCCTACATGGGAAACCCAGAAGTTCCTGCCTCTGGCCTGGCCCAACTTGTTTGTTCTGGTCATTTGGGAGGTGAAGCAGTAGATGGAGGAGTCTCTCTCTGTCTCTGTCTCTGTCTCTCTCCTCCCATTCCCTGCCACAGACTTTGCCTTTCAAATCAATAAATCTTTTTTTGGTTATAATAGCTTATATTTATTTTTAATTTAAAAAATATTTATTAATTTGAAAGGCAAATGTACAGAGGCAGAAACAGAGAGTAAAAGAGAGAGAGTGGGAGAGAGAGAGAGAGAGAGGTATCTTCCATCTTCTGCCTCACTCCCCAAATGCTCACAACAGCCATGGCTGGGTCAGGCTGATGCCCAGAACTTGGAGCTCCATCCTGGTCTCCCAAGGGAGTGGAAAGAACTCAAGTATTTGAGCCATCACCTGATGCCTCCCAGGGCACACATGAGCAGGAAGATGGAATGGGGACCTTGACTTAGTCTAGAGTCCAGGCACTTGGATATGGATGCAGACCTCCCAAGTAGTGTTCTAGCTGCTCGGCCCATTTGCCTGCCACAATGTTTAATTATTTGCTGAACTGCATCCCATAGCTTTCTGTTTTATATTTGTTAGGAGCACATCCCAGGTCCTACAAACTCAAGGGTAGGGGGTTGAAAAAGTCATGGGACAAAGCAGGTAGCTAGGTTCAGACCATGGAGCTGGAAGTCACTGGGCCCCTGCCCCATGCAGTTCTAGCCTACTTGTCCACCAAACAACCCTTCCTGGGACACATCTCCTTTCCCTGTGATCTGAGGGTGAGGGGCCAAGTGAGTAGCCACTTTACTTCCAACCTCACACACCAGCAACACTGGGAAAAACAAGCTCTTCAGCTGGAGACCAGGACAGAAGGAGGTGCTACCTCTCCTATTTCCTCCCTTGGCTGTTTATGCTGCTAGCCACTCCCCACTATGCCCATGCATATGTGTTCTTTCACCTTTTTAATAAACTTCATCATTCTGGGCAGTGTATATGTGCCTGTACTTAGAATGCCTCTCTAAAAGAAGGCACAGACCTGGAATACACATTCAGCCCCACTTATTCCACTTCTTATGGGCGAACCAGCCAGGTGTCTGAGAAAGCCCAACAGTGAAATGAAAAACCAACAGTGGTAAGTAAAATTCAATTTGTCTCTGTCTTGGCTGTACTAAGCTTTTACTTCCTTGTGAAAATTCAAAAGTGTCTCCCCCAGTCTCATTGCTCTTGATCTCAGGCATCTGTTAAGATGCAGTTGTGGACACTTTTTCCTAAGTTAGTAGCTGTAGAGGATGGAAGGTGACTATGAAATGTGTTTATAAGGAGGATCTGGACAGAGAAATGGGAGGAGAGTCAGCCAGTTTGTGTCCATGTGCCCAAAATCTCTGTTTCTAGCTTGTAGTGTTTTTAAAATTCATTCTCGCTGCTGAAAAACCTAGAACTCAGCGTTTAGTTTCTACTGTATGCAATACACCTGGGTGAAAAGTTCTGTCTTAAGATTTTGAATCATGGTGTTTTCCTTATTAAGATGGGCAGTTGGGCCAAGCAACTCACCTTTTGCTAGCAAACTTCTCTTCATCTGACTGGAGTGGTCCTCAAAACAGGTGTGCAGTGTATATGTGCCACACCCCCTGTCAGCAGGCGGTACTTCCTAACATGGCAGGAGTTCCTCATCAGGAGCTGAAGGAGGGACTTTGCCCAACCATGGAAGCCTCAAGTGTGACTTCAGCTTTTCAGTGGAAGCTAGAAATGGACCCCACTTGACCATGGTGGACCCCATAGCTAGTGCAAGCCATTTACCTAATCAGCAGGACTACAATTTGTCTTAGCTTTTTGCTGGTTTCTGCTGCCCTGGAATACACACCCAGGTATGGGTTTCAGTGCTACCTGAGGTCACAAGCTCTAGATATGCTGGTGCTAGCCCCAGAGAATGTTCAGGGCACAGAAGCTTCAGGGCTTACACGCTCTAGCAGCTGGTCTACAGGCATAGGCTGTGTTATTTTTACAACCCAGGAGCTTTTCCTCCTGGCGTGAGGAACAGTGCCCCACTAGAGATTGGTTTTTAGCAGAGATGACATCCATAAGCTCATGGTGGATGCTGGGAAAATGTCCCAATTATACATGTGTTTGCTCCTGAGTGGGTTGGCACCTTTGTGAAAGCAGCAGCACTCTTCAAATGGCCAGATTATGTAAGGCATGCTCATTCAGACAATTTAACAGGGGCATTGGGTAATGAAGATGCCCTTAGATACAGATCAACCCACAGGGAGCCCTGGAGGCAGGCTGCTGAAAACCGAAAACCTCAAATTGGGGTGGGTGTCCCACTGCAGGGGACACAAGAGGACAGATAGCCATGCTATTCAGGGGAATGTGCTAGCAGATAAGGCAGCAAAAGTCACTGCTGCAGAGCAGGTTCTAGAAATCGCTTTACTACCTGAGCTTTTTGGTCACTAAATATCCTCACTACACAAGCCCTGTCATAGAATGTTCTCCTCAACCAGGCTACAAATTGGGGTATAAAAACTTTGTAATGTATCTGATACAACTAGTGCAAGGGATATGAATCACATGTATAAGCATAACAGGGTTTGTGGAGAGCCATATCACTTTTGTCTTCTCAGGTTCTACAGAAACTTCAGCTGTATGTGATCCCTCATTCATTCCTGTGGACTCACTCCTAAGGGTACAGTTTCAAAAACCTCCAGAAAATGGAGATACCGAGTGGTTTACTGACGGCAGTAGTTACATGAATTATGGAGTTAAAAGGCAGGTTATGCCATGGTGGGTCTTACTCAGGTGATAGATCTCAGACATTGCCAACTAGCACTTGATTGCAAAAGGCCAAACTTACTGCTTTAACTAGAGCCTTGCAATGAGGAAGAGCTAATGAGTTAATATGTATGGGCTCCAGTGTGTTTTCCTTGAGTTCCATGCACATGGAGCAATTTGGAAAGGAAGAGCCCTCCTGACTGCAAAGAACTCTCCCATGAAATAAGGAGAAGAGATGTTAGCTCTCCTTCAGTAGCACTGGAGTCTTTAGAAAGTGGTTGTCATCCACTGCAGGGGACACAAGAGGACAGATAGCCATGCTATTCAGGGGAATGTGCTAGCAGATAAGGCAGCAAAAGTCACTGCTGCAGAGCAGGTTCTAGAAATCGCTTTACTACCTGAGCTTTTTGGTCACTAAATATCCTCACTACACAAGCCCTGTCATAGAATGTTCTCCTCAACCAGGCTACATGAAGGATGCCAGTGGAGGTGGGTATTCAGTCATAAGGCCATGTGCTGAATGGAGGGTTATTAATATATGACTCTCACTGTTTTGGAAGAGGAGGTTTAATGCCAGGATTTCCTTGGTTATTTGGAGGGTAAAGGCTGCATACTGTCCCAAAGACAATACCTCAGCATGGGGTGACTGCTTTAGGTTTTTCTTATCTCCATGCCCCTTGGAGACCTTAGTCATCAAATAAACTAAAAAAGCTAATCATATTCTTAAAATAATCCTGGCTAAGCTTTGACAAGAGACCTCAGAAACATGGCTTAAACTCTTACCTATTGCCCTCAGGATGAAAGTGGCACCTAAGGCTGCTTTAAAACTGCCTGACTAAAATGCTATATAAAAAGGTCTTCTTCACCTCTGACACTCTCTTTGACTCAGGGATACAGGATCCAGTAAAAGTTTATCATTAATCTTTTTCCTATACAAGAGGCTAATGGACTGTGGTCCCAAAAGTCACAAACAGCCTGTCCCCAGGAGACTAAGTGTCTCTTAGAGACACTTGGAGCAAAGACTCTTCCTCTGATCAATTGCAGCCTAAATGAAAGGGATCCTACCAGGTGCTACTCAGCATTCCTACTGAAGTCAAATTCAGGGCATCCCAAGCTGGGTACATTTGTCAAGGATCTCAGTTTTACCTCTTTAGTCTTCACAGGTGCACACCACACAGAGAACAAGTCTGCTCACTCTTGTGAATGCATTGAAGATCTCTAATACATCTTCGAAGGGCAAAAGGGTGAGTAAAATCTTTGCTTTTATCATATTGAACTTACTACACTTAATGGCACACATGTTTTACCTATCTTTTATTCTCTCAGGAGGCTCTGTTGTGAGGAAAACTCCATAATTTTTGTAGTATGATAGTAGGAGATCCTGCTAGGCCATAGAAAACCATTTAAAAATCTGTTTATTGTGTGGACCAAACTAGAGCCTACACTTCAGGCCATATTTAATCACAATTGCTTGAGTTCATGGATGCTCTAAGACAGTCATGGACAACTAGCTGGCCATAAAATGCATACTGGCAAAACCAGGAGCATGTGCAGTGATTAATGGAATCTGTGGCATCTACTCTAACAGTTATATATTCACTGAAAAGGATACTACCAGTCTTTATGCCTATGCTAGATGGTTTTATAATCTGGGCAAAGACAATATATCAATGCTCATGTTTTGGGAAACAGTGGAATATACTCCTCCTATCTTGAAGGGGATTCAGCTTGCAATTTATGTTTTTTCCAATTATGCTCATCCTGATTGACAAACTTTTCTGTTTCCAAATTTGACAGCCTCTCAAAATGATGATGACCATGCGGGGCAACAGCGATTGGCCGTGACAGATGAAAATTTCCCAGCTCATGAGATGAATCAATTAGATGAGATAAGAAGAGGTTTCCGAACCCTGGATAGGTAGGGACAACGCCCCTAGCCAGCAGGAAGTAGCTACAGAAGATGGATCATCATCCTTCAGCACCCCATTAAGATTAAGGGTCGGAAATCTCTGCGGGGGGATGAGATGGGATAAGGCAGGTAGCTAGATTAGGGCCACAGAGCTGGAAGTCCCAAGTCACAAGCCCTCACCCCATGTAATTCTATCCTACTTGTCCAATAAACTGCCCCTTACCTGGGCATGTTTCCTTCTGGGTGGGGCACGTACCATGTGAATAGCCACCACACTTCTACCTCCAAAGCAGCCAGCACTGGAAGAAGTGTGTCCTGCTCTTGGGAGACGGATGCTGAGGTGCTCTCTCTCCACTTCTCTCACATCCGTTTTCTCCTTCTGGCCCACTCGCCACCCACACTCACGTTTTCTTGCTTTATCATCCCTTAAATAAATGTTATCGTTTTGTGTACTGTACATGTTTCTGTGGTTCAAATGCTTATCTTGGTAGAAGGCAAGGATCTGGAATAAAATTAGACCCCACTTCAGGGTTAAGGTTCTGTTTGCAACAGAAGGATCCCATATCAGAGGACCAGTTCAAGTCCTGGCTACTGCATTTCCTATGCAGTTCCCTATTTAAGCACACTCTGGGAAGGTAGCAGGTGATGGCCAAAGAGCTTGGGCCCCTACCATGTGGGAAAGACAGATGGAATTCTGGGATCTTAGCTTCATCTTGACCAAGCTTCAGCCATTGTGTCTGTGTGGGGAGTGAACCAGTGAATGGAAAATGTGTGTGTGTGTGTGTGTGTGTGTGTGTGTGTTAGAGAGAGAGAGAGAGAGAGAGAGAGAGACTCTGCCTTTCATATAAAGAACAACAAACATTTTTAGAAAACAGATTGTACCAGGAAGTAGGGATCAACAGTGGCTAAGAGCCTGCCTACACCATTCAGGCCATGAATGAACCTAGAATGTTCTGTGTGGCACCTGAAACATGTAAACCACACAAGCAGAAACAAACTCTATGAACAAGGTGCCCTCCAATAGGTTTTCTACTTAATTTAATGGGAATATTGAGGCTCAGTGGTGAAGTGAGTTGACATCGGTAAGATGCTGCTACCAGTGAAGCAAAATTGAGAATCTGGGCCCATCTCACTCTAAACACAGGGTTTTTCCTTTGCACTTCCCTTTTCTGATTCTTATTAGAGTGGTGTAAGAGACACACTTGGGGGTGGGCATTTGGCTTAGAGGTTAAGGTGCTCCTTGGGATTTGCACGTCCTATATTGGAGTCCTTGGTTTGAATCCTGGCTTTGCCTCCAACCCTAGGTTCCTGCTAGTGCACACCCTGGCAAGCAGCAGATGATGGCTCAACAATGTGGGAGACCAAGATGGAGTTCCAGGCTCCTGGGTGTTGCCTGCCATGGCCTGGCTCTTACAGGCATTGGAGATTGAACCAGCAGTTCAAAGATATCTATGTCTCTCTTTCTTATAATAATAATAATAATAATAATAAATGAATAACATAATAAAAAGCCTAAACCTTGACACTGAGCAGGTGTTGGCAAAAATTCATTCCAAGAATTTCAGCAAACAGTTACCACAGATACAGGCAATTGCACCTATGCTTACATTGTCATCTCTTCTCAAAACTGGCCTGGAGGCATCTGGGAAACATCCCAGCTCAGTTAGTGGAGAAAATGAGCACCCAGTTGAGCCTGGAAAAGCCAGCTGGGTGGTTAAAGTGAAGGCAAAGACAGGATGTTGAATCTGCCTCCTGCACTTCTATCGTCATGTCACACATGGTGCGATCACACTAGCCCTGCCAACTCCACAGGTCATTTAGGTTTACCTATGGGGCAGGTATTTAATTGGAGTTTAAGAAGCCCATGTCCCACACTGGAGTGCTTGAGTAAAGTCCTGGGATTGGCTCTTGACTCCAGCTTCCTGCCAGTACACAACCTGGGAACCAACAGTGATGGCTCAAGTAATTGGATCCCTGAACAGAGTTCTTGGCTCCTGGTTTTGGCTTGGCCGAGCCCTGGCCGTGGCAGGTATTTGGAGAGTGAACCATCAGATGAAAGCTTGCTGGCTCTCTGCTGTTCAAGTAAATACCTACATGCAAAATTTAAGGAAAAAATAAATTTTCCCATATTATTGATAGTAGGCACTTGTTTTAACCCAGAGATACAGTAACTAGCAAAATGTGTTTAATTAGGGGTGTCTGTTGTGAAGCAGCAGGTTAAAGCACCACCTGTGATGCCAGCATCCAATGTCAGAGCACTGGTTCAAGTTCTGATGATCTGTGTCTGATCCAGCTGGTGTATATCTGGGAGAGCAGTGAGGTATGGCCTGAGTGCTTGGTTCCCTCCCACCCACATGGGAGACCCCAGTGGAGTTCCTGGCTCCAGGCCTAGTTCAGCCCTGTATCAGCCATTTGAGGAGTGAAACAACAAATGGAAGATATCTCTCTCTCTCTCTCCCCCTCCCTTCCTCCCTTCCCCAAATCCCTCTCTCTACATTTTAAGTAAATAATCTTTTTAAAAAAAGATTCAGTGATCCAACCATCATCCCCAGACATGCATGTTTATTGCTAAGCTTTCACCACCACCACCAGCTGGTGGAGCTGTGTGATTTGGCAAGCTTGGAGCCTTGCAAAAAAAAAGTCATCACTCCCACTTTACAGAGAGGGAAAAAGGACAGTCTGACACTTGCCATAGGGGAAATTGGTATAGAGAAGTCCCTAGATCCAAGTTTAGCCTGATAGGGCTGCCAGATTTAGTCAAGAAAAAACCAGAAGTACCTGAAACAATAGCACCCAAATGCCCAGTTTCATTTGCATGCTACATAAACATTGAATGACCCCTTAGTGTAATCATATCCCAAATGTTCCATGGAATGCAATATATTTGTTATAAGTTTTTTATCCAATCATCTGGCATGTGAATTGATCTGGGTTGATCAGAAAGGCAAATGCATCTAAATATTGCACAGAATGTTAAATAAATTCACAAAGTATGCATTGGTCAACTGTTGTGAAAATTCATCTTGGAGTCCTGTATTTTCTTTTAAAAGATATTTTAAAGATCTATATATTTATTTGAAAGGCAGAGTGACAGCACAGGAGGGAGAGACAGAGATATGTTCCATCCACTGATAGACTCCTGAAATTCTTGCAATGGATGGGGCAGTTGCCAGGCTAGAGCAGGAAGCCAGGGACTCATTTCAGGCCTCCCATGTGGGTGGCAGGAACCCAATTACTTGAGCCCTTGGCATTGCCTCCCAGGGTCTGCATTAACAGGAAGCTGGAGTGAGGAGCAGAGCCGGGCATCAAACACAGGCACTCTGATGTGTAACAGAGGCAGGAAGACTCTACTTTTTGAATAAGTTATCCTTTCTTTTTTGAATTCCCTGTGGTACTGAGTAAAAAAAAATCAATTGGGCATAATTGTGGTCTATTTGGGTTCTGTGTTCTGTTTGTCTATGTCTGTCCTTTTCCCAGTGTCACAAATTCTTGATTACTGCATCTACATAGTGAGACTTGACATTGACTGCAGTGAATCTTCCCACTTTGTTCTTCCCACTCTCCCAAGACTGTCTTGACTATCCATATGAATTTTAGAATTAGTTCACCTAGACCTACAAAAATCTTGCTGGGATAGTGATGGAATTGTATTAGAGTTATTTACTAATTTGAGAAAATCAGCACCTTTATTACATTTATCCTGTAATCCATGGGCACAGTACGGTTTCCAGTTCTTTAGATGTACTTCACCTTTTTAAAATCAGTATTTTGTTATTTAGAGCATACAATATTATACCTATTTTGTTAATACTATACATAAGCATTTCATTTTCTCAGATTAGTTGAAAATGCTATAGTTAATTTCAGGTTCTATGTCTTTTTTGTTAGTATTCAGAGAGAGAATCAAATTTTTCATGTTTTGAAGCTGGAAAACTTGCTAGGGAGAGAGGTAGGGAGAGAAGTAGGGAGAGAGAGAGAGAGAGAGAGAGAGAGAGAGAGAGACTGACTCAGGCAGCATGGGCCTTTGCAGTAGCCAGGAGAGGCCAGGCCCACACAGCTGGGACAACCTGTCCCCAAATCATGATATGAAGAGCGCAAGTCCCACTCACCTGGACCTGAATCCATCCATGTCTTCTGAACTTGCTTGCTGTCTAGAAAACAAACTCCATCTCAGCCGGTCACTTGACACAGTAGTGGCCTCTAACTGCTGTAGAATATGGAAGGAGCAGTGCTTGGCAATGATGACATCATGGAGTGCAGTCACAATGACACCCTCCTAGATCAGCAGGTCTCAGGGTCAGGGTTCCCAAACCCCTGGGGAATAAGAATCCCCTAGCATTGGGGCCTGTGGTCTCTCCTGGGATCAGGAGAAAAGGGCAGATGTGTGGGAGGTATGTCATGGGCTCAGATGTCCCAGTGCCCTCTGTCACCCGCTGGACAAGGTCCCGGGTCTCTGCCACCCTCCATCCTCCTTTTCCTCCTCTATAATTATATTTTTCATTGACTTTTGAGCATTTGCATTTTGGATTAATATGAGTGCAATGGGTGCCCTCACAATTGGCATACAACTACCTGAGGTCCCCATACTTTGCCCTCCCTTGCAATGACCAGAACTGTGGACTCGCAGTGGCCACAACCTCCTGCCACATGACAGGCTTACCCTAGCACTGCTGATCCAGGCTGTGCCTCTTGCCCTCCTCCTGGCTTCTCCTTGCTGCTGCTGTTGCTTTTGGGTATCATAGAGTCAACAGACTAGTGGGAGGGGTGAGGCAGTCTGCCTGCCACCTGACTGGGGCCTTGAGCCAGCAGGAACCAGACTCTGCAGGAGAGACAAGAACTCTGTCCTGAACACAGGCAAGAGGTTAAGGATTGAGTCATTGTGACTTCACCATCAGCCTCTGACACTGGTGCTGACCACACAGAGGCTGATGGTGTCAACAAGCATGTGGGAGTCAGGAGCACCCACAATCCCTAGGGCTCCCAGAAGAGGGACATCCATGTCTGGGGACACCTTCACTGTCAGCACCATTAGGCCCCTTCCAGTTCCTCTGCCAGGCATGGTTACCTCTGGCTCCTGCAGGGACAGTGAATGCCTTGCAGGATTTGTGGATCCTCCTGGGTACTGGGTCCTGCTGTGGCCAAGCTCCTCACTACTCTCCCTGTCCCAGGAGTCTGAGCTGTAATATTCCACTGGGGACAAGTGTGAGCCTGTGTGTGCACGTTTATGTGCATGTGCACAAGCCCATGTGTGTTCCCAGCTATGCAGGTTCCTTTGCTGCTATTGTATTCACCAGTCTCCTCACCACCCTTGTCTGGTCTTTCCTGGAGATGAGGATGGAGGGAGGCCAAGGGCATGGTCCCGTGAGGAAGCTGGGCTGTGGCTGGAGGAGGTGAGTGTGGTGTGGTGCTGGGTGTGCTCTGCAGAGCAGGGATCCATACCCCACCCCAGACATCACCACATTCCAGGGCTCCAAGGAAGAACCACTTCCCAAGATCTCAGGGCAGCTGGGTTGCCAGGCACTGCTGACCAGGCCATGGGTTGAGTAATACAAGAAGAAAGATGGGAGAACTCACTTCAGGGACATTGCTTCTGTCACTCAGGGGGTCATACAGAGACACCTCCCATCTGTCATCCCCTCCTCTGCCATGTGCCCTCATCATTGGAGTCTAAACAGTGTGAAGTTATAGTGAACATGTCCCTGCAGCCTGTCCTACCCTCCTGAGGCCCCACAGGATCCCACCCCCTGCTCCTTAATCCTGACTCACACTGTGATAACCCCAAACCATTGCTGGCCTGGCCAGGGCATGTGGCCATCAGGGTTAAGGAAATGGCACCAGCTCCTCCCACAGAGGAGCCTGAAGCCTCCCATCCCTGATCCTGCCAAGACAGTCATGCAGGTCTCACTTAACCTGTGCTTAGTCTTGGATCCCACTACACTCCTGCCTGACAATTTCCCATCATTCCCCCTTGGTCCTCCTTGTGCTGACCTCCTGTGAGCTCACAGCTTGCCCAGGAACTGAGCCCCCAGTGTCCAGTGTCTCCATGGACTGCACTTCCAGTGTCTCTGCTCAGGACAGGCCACCAGCATCCTTGTCCCAAGGAGACCCTTCATGTCCATGAACTCACCAGTTGTCTGTCTCACCCACTGGTCTACTTCTTCAGTTGTCAAATTATAGTATATATGGTAATTATTCTTAGTCAATTTGTATCTGTGCTCTTGGTTGAATCCAAGATTTTTGTTCAAATAATTAAAAGAAGAAATATTTATAGAAGAAAATTCACATTTCCCATTTCTAATGTTTATGTGTCTTTCAACAAACACTGTGTCTTTTCTGTGAATCCATAGAGTCTTGTGGTTTCTGGTCCATAACATGAAACATTTATTGAATGAATGAGTTCTTTTGAAACTATCAAGTGTCTGTTGCAAGATAAAACAATGTAAAAAAGCTCCAATATAAAAACATTTTAATAGTTTGTGAAATATACAGTTATAGAACTCTCTAAATATTACCTAATAAAATTAGTTTCTCATTTGAAATTATTCTATTAAAATACAAACAACACATTGACAATAACCCTTGTGGTCCAAGAACAGGCCCCATCAATACTATAAATCCCAAACACATAAAAATCCTACAGATATTATTTAGATATTTAAATGAAACTATGATTATAGTAAACACATTCATTGATCAAGTACAATACATTAGAATTGTGGCTTAGAGACACTAAGAACACAATTATCGGTGCAGTTTCACTGATTTTCATAAATCTTCTAGCATAGCGTCCCTAGCTCTGTCTTTCTGCACCCCCTCCATATAGTGCGGCACACATCATACTGAAGACTACTTCCCTTCATTACTTAGCTGTTTATATATGTTACTGAAAAACAGGCCAAAATTTAATGCCAGTGAAGACAAAAATGTAAAATTAAAACAAAATCTTGAAAATACATTCTAATTTTTTAAATTGTATGAACACTATTTTATTTAAGCTAGCATCAAAATAAGCAGAATTTAAATATCAATAAAAAAGGTGAAGGTTCAACCGTTCCTAAAATATTCATAAATATTTTCAATAAAAACAAAAGCACTTTGTCAGTAAAGAAATAATGTCATATCTCTTGCCAATTTTAGAATGCCAGAGATTTGAAGTGTGCAGTATAAAATATTTGTACCATATTGTAAAATGCAGTTTTAAAATTGCAATTTTCCTGTACTATATAAGGGAATTTTTTTTATATAAAGCTTTTATTTAAAGAATATAAATTTCCAAAGAACAGCTCATGGACCACAATGGCTCCCCCCCCGACACAACTTCCCTCCCTCCCCCCACCCTCCCCTTTCCCGCTCCCTCTCCCCTTCTGTTCACATCAAGATTCATTTTCAATTCTCTTTATACACAGAAGATCAATTTAGTACATATTACGTAAAGATTTCAACGGTTTGCCCTCGCATAGAGACACAAAATGATAATACTGTTGGAGTACTAGTTATAGTATTAATTCACAATGTACAGCACATTAAGGACAGAGATCCTACATGATTTTTTTTTTAAAAAATTGATTAATTGTCTATGCAATTTCCAGTTTAACACCAAGATTTTTTAATCATTTGCAATTATCTTTATATAAAGAAGATCGATTCAATATATACTATGTAAGGATTTCATCAGTTTGCACCCACTCAGAAACACAAAGTGTAAAAATACTGTTTCAGTACTAGTAATAGCATCACTTCACATTGGATAACACATTAAGGACAGATCCCTCATGAGACGTAAGTACACAGTGACTCCTGATGTTGATTTAACAATTTGACACTCTTGTTTATGGCGTCAGTAATCTCCCTAGGCTCTGGTCATGAGTTGCCGAGGCTATGGAAGCCTTTAGGGTTAGCCGACTTCGATCTTATTCCCACAGGGCCATAGTCAAAGTGGAAGTTCTCTCCTCCCTTCAGAGAAAGGTACCTCCTTCTTTGATGGCTCCGTTCTTTCCACTGGGATCTCACTCGCAGAGATCTTTCATTTAGGTCTTCTGTTTTTTCCAGAGTGTCTTAGCTTTCCATGCCTAAAATATTCTCATGGGCTCTTGAGCCAGATCCGAATGCCTTAAGGGCTGATTCTGAGGCCAGAGTGCTATTTAGGACATCTGCCATTCTATGAGTCTGCTGTGTATCCTGCTTCCAATGTTGGATCATTCTCTCCCTTTTTCATTCTATCAGTTAGTATTAGCAGACACTAGTCTTGTTTGTGTGATCCCTTTGACTCTTAGACCTATCAGTGTGATCAATTGTGAGCTGAAATTGATCACTTGGACTAATGAGATGGCCTTGGTACATGCCACCTTGATGGGATTGTATTGGAAACCCCTGGCACAATTCTAACTCCATCATTTGGGGCCGTTCTGATTGAGCATGTCCCAAGTTTTACATCTCCTCCCTCTCTTATTCCCACTCTTATATTTCACAGAGATCACTTTTCAGTTAAAATTTAAACACCTGAGAATAATTGTGTGTTAATTACAGAGTTCAACCACTAGTACTAGGATAAAGAAAAAAAAATACTACCATGGATAAAGTATTACATTGTACAACAACAGTCAGTACAAGAGCTGATCGAGTCACTGTTTCTCATAGTGTCCATTTCACTTCTACAGGTTTCCCCTTTGGTGCTCAGTTAGTCATCCCCAATCAAGGGAAACAAATGATATTTGTCTCTTTGGGACTGACTTAATTCACTCAGCATGATGTTTTCCAGATTCCTCCATTTTGTTGCAAGTGACCGGATTTCATTGTTTTTGACTGCTGTATAGTATTCTGTAGAGTACATGTCCCACAATTTCCTAATCCAGTCTACTGTTGATGGGCATTTGGGTTGGTTCCAAGTCTTAGCTATTGTGAATTGAGCCGCAATAAACATTGCTGTGCAGACGGCTTTTTTGTTTGCCCATTTAATTTCCTTTGGGTAAATTCCAAGGAGTGGGATGGCTGGGTTGAATGGTAGGGTTATATTCATGTTTCTGAGGAATCTCCAGACTGACTTCCATAGTGGCTTCACCAGTTTGCATTCCCACCAACAGTGGATTAGTGTCCCTTTTTCCCCACATCCTCTCCAGCATCTATTGTTGGTGGATTTCTGAATGTGAGCCATTCTCACCGGGGTGAGGTGAAACCTCATTGTGGTTTTGATTTGCATTTCCCTGATTGCTAGGGATCTTGAACATTTTTTCATGTGTCTGTTGGCCATTTGGATTTCCTCTTTTGAAAAATGTCTATTGAGGTCCTTGGCCCATCTCTTAAGTGGGTTGTTTGTTTTGATGTTGTGGAGTTTCTTAATTTCTTTGTAGATTCTGGTTATCAACCCTTTATCTGTTGCATAGTTTGCAAATATATTTTCCCATTCTGTCGGTTTCCTATTCACTTTCCTGACTGTTTCTTTTGCAGTACAGAAACTTTTCAATTTGATGCAATCCCAGTAGTTAATTTTGGTTTTCAGTGCCTGTGCTTCTGGGGTCTTTTCCAAGAAGTCTTTGCCAGTACCTATGTCTTGCAGGGTTTCTCCTATGCTCTCTAGTAATTTGATGGTGTCGGGTCGTAGGTTTAAATTTTTAATCCATGTTGAATGGATTTTTGTGTAAGGTGAAAGGTAGGGGTCTTGCTTCATGGTTCTGCACGTGGAAATCCAGTTTCCCCAGCACCATTTATTAAACAGACTGACCTTGCTCCAGGGACTGGTTTTGGATCGTTGATCAAATATAAGTTGGCTGTAGGTGTTTGGATTGATTTCTGGAGTTTCTATTCTGTTCCATTGGTCTATCCATCTGTTTCTGTACCAGCACCATGCTGTTTTGATAACAACTGCCCTGTAGTATGTCCTGAAATCTGGTATTGTGATGCCTCCGGCTTTGTTTTTGTTGTACAAGATTGCTTTAGCTATTCGAGGTCTCCTGTGTCTCCATATGAATTTCAGCATCATTTTTTCCAGATCTGAGAAGAATGTCCTCGGTATCTTGATTGGTATTGCGTTGAATCTGTAAATTGCTTTTGGGAGAATGGACATTTTGATGATATTGATTCTTCCAATCCATGAGCATGGGAGATTTCTCCATTTTTTGGTATCCTCTTCTATTTCTTTCTTTAAGGTTTTGTAATTTTCATTGTAGAGATCTTTAATGTCCTTAGTTAAATTTATTCCAAGGTATTTGATTGTTTTTGTAGCTATTGTGAATTGGATTGATCTTAGCAGTTCTTCCTCAGCCGTGGCATTGTCTGTGTATACGAAGGCTGTTGATTTTTGTGCATTGATTTTATATCCTGCTACTTTGCCAAACTCTTCTATGAGTTCCAATAGTCTCTTAGTAGAGTTCTTTGGGTCCCCTAAATAAAGAATCATGTCGTCTGCAAAGAGGGATAGTTTGAGTTCTTCCTTCCCAACTTGTATCCCTTTAATTTCTTTTTCTTGCCTAATAGCTCTGGCTAAGACTTCCAGCACTATATTGAATAGCAGTGGTGAGAGTGGGCATCCCTGTCTGGTACCAGATCTCAGTGGAAATGCTTCCAACTTTTCCCCATTCAATAGGATATTGGCCGTGGGTTTTTCATAAATTGCTTTGATTGTATTGAGGAATGTGCCTTCTATACCCAGTTTGCTTAGGGTTTTCATCATGAAAGGGTGTTGAATTTTATTGAATGCTTTCTCTGCGTCTAGTGAGATAATCATATGGTTTTTCTTCTGCAGTCTGTTAATGTGGTGTATCACGTTGATTGTTTTGCGAATATTGAACCATCCCTGCATACCAGGGATGAATCCCACTTGGTCTGGGTGGATGATCTTTCTGATGTGTTGTTGCAGTCTATTGGCCAGAATTTTGTTGAGGATTTTTGCATCTATGTTCATGAGGGATATTGGTCTGTAATTCTCTTTCAATGCTGCATCTTTTTCTGGCTTAGGAATTAAGGTGATGCTGGCTTCATAGAAGGAATTTGGGAGAATTCCCTCTTTTTTTGATTTTTCTGAATAGTTTGAGAAGAATTGGGGTTAGTTCTTCTTTAAATGTCTGGTAGAATTCAGCAGTGAATCCATCTGGTCCTGGGCTTTTCTTTGTTGGGAGGGCCTTTATTACTGATTCAATTTCTGACTCACTTATGGGTCTGTTTAGGTTTTCTATGTCTTCCTGGTTCAATTTAGGTAGGTTGCATGTGTCCAGGAATCTATCCATTTCTGATAGGTTTCCCTGTTTACTGGCATACAAGTCCTTGTAGTAATTTCTGATGATTCTTTTGATTTCTGTGGTGTCTGTTGTTATATTTCCTTTTTCATCTCTGATTTTACTGATTTGGGTCTTTTCTCTTCTTTTTTTAGTTAGTTGGGCCAATGGGGTGTCAATCTTGTTTATTTTTTCAAAAAACCAGCTCCTCGTTTGGCTGATTTTTTGTAATGTTTTTTTGGATTCAATCTTGTTGATTTCTTCTCTGATTTTGATTATTTCTCTTTTTCTACTAGATTTGGGTCTAGTTTGCTGCAAATTTTCTAGATCCTTGAGATGCATTGAAAGCTCATCTATTTGGTGCCTTTCCAGTTTCTTGATGTAGGCACCTATTGATATAAACTTTCCTCTTAACACTGCTTTTGCTGTATCCCATAAGTTTTGGTATGTTGTGCTGTTATCCTCATTTACTTCCAGAAAATTTTTGATTTCTCTTTTGATTTCTTCAGTGACCCATTGTTCATTCAGGAGCATGTTGTTCAATCTCCATGTGTTTGCATATGCTCTAGAGATTCCTGAGTTGCTAATTTCCAACTTCACTCCCTCATGGTCTGAGAAGTTGCATGGTATGATTCTAATTCTTTTGAATTTGCTGAGACTTGCTTTATGGCCTAATATGTGATCAATCCTAGAGTAGGTTCCATGTACTGCTGAGAAGAATGTGAATGCTTTACATGTAGGATGAAAAGTTCTGTAGATATCTGTTAGATCCATTTGGGCTATAGTGTTGTTTAAATCTACTGTCTCCTTGTTGATCTTCTGTCCTGTCGATCTGTCAATATCTGTGAGTGAAGTATTGAAGTCCCCCAGTACTATTGTGTTGGGGTCTAAGTCTCCCTTTAAGTTTCTTAACAAATTTTTTAAATAAACCTGTGGCCTGTAATTAGGTGCATATACATTGAGAATTGTTATATCTTCCTGTAGTATTGATCCCTTAATCATTATATAGTGTCCCTCTTTGTCTCTCTTAACAGTTTTTGTGTTAAAGTTTATGTAGTCCGATATTAAGATGGTTACACCCGCTCTTTTTTCATTTCTGTTGGCGTGGTATATCTTGTTCCATCCTTTTATTTTCAGTCTGTATGGATCTTCGTTGGAAAGATGTGTTTCTTGTAGGCAGCAAATAGATGGTTTTTGTTCCTTAACCCAATCAGCCAATCTCTGTCTTTTAACAGGACAGTTTAGACCTTTAACGTTCAATGTGACTATTGATAAGTGGTAAGTTTGCCCTGCCATTTGCCAGATATTTTCTAATGTATGCTTTGAATTCCCTGTGATCTTTTGCCGTGAGGTTCCCTTCGTTTACCTTCTTTCATGTTGATGGTCGTGTTTCTGTGTTTCTGTGTGTAACACGTCTTTAAGTATCTTTTGCAGGGCTGGACGAGTGGCAACAAATTCTTTCAATTTTTGTTTTTATGAAAGGTCTTTATTTCACCTTCATTCACAAATGAGAGCTTTGCAGGGTATAATATTCTGGGCTGGCAGTTTTTCTCTCTAAGTACCTGGGCTATGTCTCGCCATTCCCTTCTAGCTTGTAGGGTTTCTGTTGAGAAGTCAGCTGTAAGTCTAATTGGAGATCCTCTGAGAGTAATCTGACGTTTCTCTCTTGCACATTTTAGGATCTTTTCTTTTTGCTTCACTGTGGTGAGTTTAATTACAATATGTCGTGCAGAGGATCTCTTTTGGTCATGTTTATTAGGGGTTCTATGAGCTTCCTGGATTAGGATTTCTCTGTCTTTCTCCAAGCCTGGAAAGTTTTCTGCTAGTATCTCCCTACAAAGGCCTTCTAATCCTTTCTCCCTCTCCATACCTTCAGGAACACCTAGAACCCGAATGTTGGGTTTTTTAATAGTATCCTGTAAATTCCCGACGATATCTTTTAGTTTTCTAATTTCTTCTTCTTGTCTTTGGTTTGACTGTTTCCTCTCCTGTTCACTGTCTTCTAGGTCCGATATTCTCTCTTCTGCTTCACCCATTCTGGTTTTAAGGCCCTCAAGATTGCTTGTCACTTGATCTATTGAATTCTTTAATTCATTAAGATTTTTTGTCACTATCGTAGCTTCTTGTTCTACTAGTTGTTTCATTTCGTTTTGATTTCTCCGTAGTACTTCATTCTCGCGAGAGAGATTTTCTATCTTATCCATTAAGGATTTCTGTAGTTCAAGAATTTGTTTTTGAGAACTTCTTAATGTTCTTATCAATTCTTTGAGATCTGCTTCTTGCATTTCTTCTATCTCATTATCTTCATAATCCTGACTTGGGGTGTCTTTTCCGTTTGGGGTCATCATAGCGTCTTCCTTGATCTTGCTCCCTCGGAATCTGTTTTTATTTGGCATTTTTTCTTTCCCCACACTCTTTCTCTGGGTTGTCAAGGTAACGGAGTTTGTGTGCGCAGTGTGTTCCCAGTTTTTGGATCCCCTTCAGGTTTCTACAGCCTCGGGTTTTTGGTTCCGTCTGCCTCAGTGATGGGCGGGCGGGCGCGCCTTGTCCCACTGCGTTTAATCAAATTCGACTTTGCAAGGTGGGCGGTGAGTGGGGCTAGTGTCCGTGCGGGCACGCCTCAACTGTGCTGTTTCCCCCGTGGGGGTCTGCTTCCCCCCCGCCAGTGTCTCGGGATCCCTGTATCGGCTCCCGTTCACGCGTGCAGATCCTGCGGCGATTGTGTTCCACCCGGCTCCCGACGCAGCCGGCGGGCGCGCGCCTTGTCCCACTGCGTTTAATCTAGCTCGAATTAGCAGGGTGGGTGACGAGAGAGGCTAGTGTCCGTGCAGGCTCGCCTCAATTGTGCTGTTTCCCCCGTGGGGGGTCTGCTTCCCCCCGCCACTGTCTCAGGATCCCTGTATCGGCCCCCGTTCAAGCGCTCAGTTCCAATGGCGACTGTGTTCCGCCCGGCTTCCGTTGCAGCCGGCGGGCGCGCGCCGTCCCACTGTGTTCAGTCTAGCTCGAGTGAGCAGGGTGGGCAACGAAAGAGGCTAGTGTCCGTGTGGGCTCGCCTCAATTGTGCTGTTTCCCTGGGGTCTGCTTCCCCCCGCCAGTGTCTCGGGATCCCTGTATCGGCTCCCGTTTAAGCGCTCGATTCCAATGGCGACTGTGTTCCGTCCGGTTCCCGTCCCTCCCGGCAGCTCCCGTGCCACTAAGGCACGATTTGCCGTTCGCAAACTTACTTTCCCCTAGGTCCTCTGCGTCTCATTCACTGGGTCCGGAAGAATTTCCACTGCATTTTTTTCCCTGAGATTTTTCCTGAGGCTACAGTAACTCTGTTTTTATTAAACTATCTTTTTGCGGACTGCTAGTGCGCGTCCTCACTATTCCGCCATCTTGGCTCCGCCCCTAAGGGAATTTTTTGACAGTGCTATTATGTTAATATTTTTAAAGGGCTCATCTAGGTCAATGTAGTATAAACATCCTTATACTTGAATGACTAAGGTTTGTTCACAATGTATAAACTACAGCCCGTACTCACACGGTTTACCTGGCACTGCTGCTCTTCATTATGATCGGTCCCTCCATTAGAGAGACTGCAACAAGGATTCAATTGTCTAAAACATTTTGAAGCACGCTAATGAGATCCTTTAATCCATAAGCACCACCCTCAGCTAGGTACTTTGCTAGAAAACACATGAGTAAAACCTGTGATTCCCTCACAGACTTGTGCAATGACAACCAGAAGGAAGACGGCAGAAAATCTAGCAGAGAAAGTAAGATTCTGTGCTAGCCTTCCTGTGACATATTTGCATGTTATGTGACCTAAACTATGACAACTGTATTGTTTTTGACAGGTAAAGTTAGTGAGAGAGAGGGAGAGAGAAAGGTCTTCCTTTTTCCATTGGTTCACCCCCCAGATGGCCCCCACGGCTGGCAATCCAAAGCCAGGAGCCAGGTGATTCCTCCTGGTCTCCCATGTGGTGCAGGGCCCAAGGACCTGCGCCATCCTCCACTGCACTCCCGGGCCACAGCAGAGAGCTGGACTGGAAGAGGAGCAACCGGGACAGAATCCAGTGCCCCAACTGGGACTAGAACCCAGGGTGTTGGCGCCACAGGCGGAGGATTAGCCTAGTGAGCCTCGGTGCTGGCCAATGACAACTGTAGTTTAAGGACATATTTTCTTTCTAGAGGAATGTTTAAAAGTGGAGTCTAAAATTAAAAATTGTCATCCTATAATTCAGTAGTCTACCATCTGGGTTAAGTTTTCACACATGAGAACGTGCATTCCACAGGCAGAGCAAAAAGTTAAACAGTTTCAATCAAACTCCTTAACTGGCTTCTCTCTTCCTGTTGATTTCTACTTCACTAGGGCTGGAAGGGAAAGAGAGGGGCGCTCCTCCAATCCACCCCCACCAGCTCTTGCCAGGAGCAAGGGCTTTGTTTTTTGTTTTTTTTAATTTTTAAAATTTTTTTATTTTTTTTTTAATTTTTGACAGGCAGAGTGGACAGTGAGAGAGAGAGACAGAGAGAAAGGTCTTCCTTTGCCGTTGGTTCACCCTCCAATGGCCGCTGTGGTTGGCGCGCTGCAGCTGGCGCACCGTGCTGATCCGATGGCAGGTGCCAGGTGCTTTTCCTGGTCTCCCATGGGGTGCAGGGCCCAAGCACCTGGGCCATCCTGCACTGCACTCCCGGGCCACAGCAGAGAGCTGGCCTGGAAGAGGGGCAACCGGGACAGAATCTGGTGCCCCGACCGGGACTAGAACCCTGTGTGCCGGAGCAAGGGCTTTGTAAAGAGAAAGCTACACTCCACCCTGCAAACATGAATGCGCAGCAAGAATGTATCCTTTCTCTAAGGGAAGCCAGGCTGGGGCCATCCACAGGGAGGGAACCAGATGCAAATGCACAGCCCTGCTCCTCCTGGGTGGAGGGTGCCCCACTGGGGTTGCTCAGAGCTCCTGAGATTACGGTGTCGGGGCAAGCAAGTCAAAGCAGCTTCCACAACAGGCATCTTCTATCAGACCGGTGTTGGGGAGAAAGGCGTTTCAAAGTGTGTTTCATGAAAAGTCCAAGTGGTTGCCAAATTATACTCCAGTATGTATAAGGGAAATCAGCTAAAATCATGAATTGTTTCAAAAAATAGTATTTCAGTTAACCCCCACAGTTACACAACATATGCTTTTTCAAGATCAATGCAAAACTGGAAAATTAGATGCCACAGAAACAATAATGAATCCCCTCAGGAACGGGTGCCAAGCCCTCCGGGAAGCCGACAGGCCTCGCCAGACCAGTCAGGATCCAGGCTCCTGCCCTGAAGAAGGCTTCGAAGTGCAGGGAGTGGAGAGGAAGGAAGGGGCTCGGGCCTGCTGCGCCCTTCATGGCCATGAACCGAGAGCTCCATGGCCGTTGTCGGGCTGGGCGGCCCCTGTCCGAGCCCCTGAACCCAGTGCCCAGGCCTTGCCAGGAGGGTCCGCGGCCCTCGCTGCTCGCAGGCCTGCCAGGCCAGTCAGGATCCAGGCTCCTCATTGAGCCTCTAGGGTCGAACCCGCCCCTGTAGATCTGAAAGCTAGGGACGCATCCCCAGCAGGGGGCGCCATGGAGTCCGCTGCCCAGGAGTTGTCCCACCCCCTCCCCTGGTGAAGTGGCGCTAACACCACCAGCTGTCACCCAAAGGCAGCCCTCAGCCGCCTCAACCACCCTAGCATCCCCCAAACAGGCCCAGGTGACTTCAGCCGTGTGCAGCACTTCCTGTTGCCGCATGCTTGCTGAGTTCTAAGCCATGTTAGAAGGCAGAGCCCCACACAAGCCCTCTTTGAAAAACTTGTTTTCTCTCCTGCCTGGAGTGCACTTTTCATTTTTTAAAGTAAGATTTGTTTATATCTTTGAGACACAGGGTGAGAGGGAGACAAGAGAGAGCATCAGTGCTTAGCGGCTCCAAGAGTTAATTGTATGCCTCCCCGCCCCCCAACATTCTACATTCATCTTGTCACCCATATGAAGCTGAGATTTACAGAGTTTATTAGAAATCAAGACTTGGGGTAGAAATAAAGAATGATTAAATCCAGAATAAAGCGTGATTCAATCCAGAGGAAGAGCACGACCCCTCATTTTGGTGGTGGCAGTATTGATGGTTACGGTACGTATAGGTGTGTGCAAAGATTTAATTTTAAGCTTTTGCCACGTTTTCTAGTTGAGGAAATTTAAATCGAGTAATTCAGCTACTGCATTTGACAACATTTTCTTTATCTCTGTAGCAATTTTTAACATTAAAATTGATTCCTACTGTTTTTCAAATTTTATCTGAAAGACAGACATACACAAAGGACAGACACACACCCACAGAGACAGAACAAGAGCTGCCCTCTGCTGCATTACCCCTGCCTCCAGCCAAGGGCTGAAACTGGGAGCTGGAAGTTCTATCCAGGTCTCTGATGTGAGTGGCAGGAACCCAAGCACCTGAGCCATCACCATAGCTTCCCTGGGTCCGGATTAGCAGGAAGCTGGACTCATGGGCTGCTACTCAGAATCCAGCAATGCAGTTTTTTATTTTTTAAAATATTTGTATTTATTTGAGGCAGAGTTACACCCAAAAGAGAGGGAGAGACAGATAGAAAAGTCTCCCATCCACTGATTCACTCCCCAAATGTCCATAATGGTTGGAGCTGGGCTGATCCAAAGCCAGCAGCCAGGAGCTTCTTCTGGGTCTCCCTGATAGTTGTAGGGGCCCAAGCACTTGGACCATCTTCCACTGCTTTCTCAGGCCATTAGCAGAGAGGTTGATGGGAAGAGGAGCAGCCAAGACACAATTGGCGCTCTTTTAGGATGTGGGTGCCACAGGCAGAGGCTTAGCCTACCACGCCATGGTGCTGGCCCCAAACCCAGGCAGTTTAATGAGTGTCCTAACCAGTGACTTAACTGCTGGGCCAGATGTCCACCACATGATTCCTGTTTTAAGATGGAGAAGATCCCCAGTCCTGCATAAGACTGAGATACAGGAGCTAGAGAGCCCATGTACTATTGAAATGGGTAAAGAAATGTTTCTATCACTTTAGATGGAATCATGGATACATTAGATAATTATTGCTCAAGACTACCAATATGAGAGACTGGATCTTTAGCAAAACATTGAAATCAATACTGGCATTAGCCATCCTTGTGTCTAATTGCAAATAGGTGGCTGACTATATCCAGCAATAATAATTTATGTATCTTCATGGAATTTTGCTAAGAAGTATTAAAAACCTGCGAAAAATTTGCTTTAGAGTTAATATCCACTAATTCACTAATGTGAGAAAAAGTCACATCCAGCACAGACCGTAATGATTGTAATATGCACAAAAACTGTATGTTAACCTCTAATCTGCACAAGGCACTACATAATTTTAGTCAATGTATGATGCATTTAAACTATCTCCATCGAAAGGACTGTGGCTCACTTCCAAGTGGCTATGCTGCAAAGGCTGCCCTTCACCATGACTGACAAAGGCTGGATCTGCCCTTCACCATGACTGACATCAATGAGAAGACTCCAGCCTTATTCATGTGGATTTCTGCTGCAATCCGCAGGAACAACTTTTATGAAGCTAAAAGAAATGAGCCATAATGGAGTGAAAAGAAGAATTCATTTAAAATTATTTTGGTAAGGTACACATATCATAAAGTTATTATCTTAATGGTTTTTTAAATATTTATTTTATTTGGAAAGCAGAGTTACAGAGAGAGAGAGAGAGAGTGAGAGGTCTTTCCTCCTCTGGTTCACTCTCAAATGGCCGCAACAGCCAGAGCTGGGCTGACCCAAAGCCCAGCCTATGAATGCTGCTTCTTAACTTTTGCTCCTCAGTCTCTTCTCCTTTCCTCTGCACAAATCACTCTCTCCATCAGTCTTTCTCCTTTTGTCTCTGGGATGTCTTCTTTTCTGCACCCTACACATCTTTGTTCCCATGATGTTTCCCTCAATCTCCCTCCCCCTTTCTTTCCCTCCCTCTGCCCCTCTCTTCCCTCCCCCTCCCTCTCCCTCTGGGATTCTTTCACATCGTCTCCCTGGACTTTTCTGTGACTCAGGACTCCAGGCCCTCTATTCCTCTTTAGCCTTGTCCCTGGTTCCCCTGGAAACTCACCTCTGCCCTTTCTCAATAAAGAAACTGCAGGCCTTTGGGACTCACAGGGCTTGTCAATCAATGTTTCAAATTCAGCTTCTCTTGGAGGCCTCCTGGAGTTGGTGCCACTGGGGAGCAGCTGGCAAGATGAAGTCAGGCTCCTGACAAGGCCTGGGCCACTGGTTGCACCCTCATGGTCATTACCACCAGGAATGGCTGCCCTGCTCCAGCCTGCAGCACCACAGTTTCTGACTAGGTTTGGGCTGTGTGAATCACATGGTGTCCACCCAGGGGGATCAAGTGGCCCTCCCGGAAGCAGACACTTAGGCAAAGGCAGCACCACACAAGGTTTATTAGGGGAAACACTTGGACAGATAAGAGAGGAAGAGCCCTCATGGGACAGGGAAAACATTTGGAAAATGGGCATCAGGTGGCTTTTGGACTCACAGGCACAGCCTGTTCTGGATATCCGAGATTCCTATTCCAATTCCACAACGGCTCTCCTGGAAGACAAAAGAAATTGGGATTGTTTCCCCCATCTACTGACTTCTCCCTTTCTACATTTGTCCTCCGTGTTGTGTCTGCTCCTGATGTGTTCCATGTGCGGCTGTACCTAAGAGTCCTTACACCATGCAAACCAGCAGTCCTCACATCCCAGCCACAGACCTCTGCCTCCACCTCTGCACATTCGCACACTTCTCTTTGACCTTGTAGGTAGGATTTGCATTTTGTTACTAGAGAGGGGAACTTTGCCTTTTCTTAGGAAACAGATTTTGCAAGTCTCTGGGTGTGAGCTATTGCACCCTCAGCTTCATCTAATGCACGTAATGAGCATCTCTTGGTGATATTGATAGAATGTACATAGATGTACCAGATATTTGTAGATTACTTTTCCCATGGATTTAATGTCTTCCTGCTCACAATGTCCTCAGAAACCAATAGGATCTCCATGTCACAGCTCCACAGAGCGCTGTCCTCAGGGGCTGGGACAGCGTGGGCACAGGGAGAGAGACCCATATTGCCTGATGTGACACTGAGAGGCAGGGGTGTCTGGAGGAGCTGAGACTCCTGAGGCTTCCTGTTGTGAGGCAGAGCCAGCTGCCTGCTAATCTAGAGCTGACTTCATTGTCAGTATCCTTGGGGCATCATAAACTCAGGTAGACCCTGGACACACCCATGAGACTCCTTCCCTTTTCCTTCAGATTGTGGACAGAGGGCTGTAGGGCAACAAGAGCACTCTGAGCAGGATGGTGCCCTGGCCCACACTGGGTCATGAGGACTCTCCTCCAGCAGCTCCGTGTGACCCCAGGAAGCCTCTTCCTGCTCTGTTCACACTGCCTGTCCTGCTAGGTCAGCTTTCCAGCCCCCGTGTTAGGGAGCTCAACGTGACCCGCTACGACCCCTCCTTATCTCCTCCTCTTTGCCACCCCTCATTTACACCCAGGAGATTCACTCCCTCTGTTACACCCCGGGGTCCTTCACTGGCACTTCCATTATGGTGACCACCACCCCAGTGCTGAGCATTGTGTGTCCCTACCCTGCAGGACTCTGCACTTCTCAAAGCCAAGGCCAAGTCTCATCCCTCACAGAGCTGAGCATATCCCTCTCCCCCACACCGGGTTCCATGCTCTGCCAAACTGCTATTTCTGGCTTCTATAGATGACTTCTTTCCTCATCTAAACAGACACCTGCACAAGATAGGGCTGTGGTGCAGCCCACTGTGTGTCCTCAGAATCAATCACGAGCAAAGTTACAGAGCCCACAGGTAGCCTCACCCTTGAAATGCAAAGCCCAGCAGAATCACTGGGACATTTTGTTGTAGGAATAAAAATGAGAGAAAAGATACAGGTACACTTTGCAAGTCAACTCATTCAGGGTAGATCATCATACCACATTCTGGATACAGAGGTGCTGGCCGAGGTCTTGGAATCCACCAGGGTGGAGGAGGTGGTGGATAGCCCATGAAGGATTCTCTGTAGCCCCCCATGTGGTAGGGAATGTAGGGTGGTCTTGGGAAAGGAGGAGGTCCTCCTGCAGCCATGTTGACCTGCAGAGCAGAAGTTAACATTTTGAAGTAGATTAATATCATGGGCAACACCAACACCAACACAACTGAATCACAGTAGAGCAGGTGATAATGGCTGGCGCCTTTCTCTCCACCAGGTATTAAATAAGCAGCCTCAGCACCACAAAACTCTCCTCTTCCCCTGGATCCCAACAGCTTGAGGAGTGAAGGGAAGTCACAGGATGAACTGCTGTCACCACATGTCACTGTCCATGTCTGCAGAGGTATGTCCCTGAGAAACAGTGCCATGGCAAAGTGATAAAGACACACACTCCATACAGACGACCTCCATGTCAAAGACTACTCAACATATCCACAGACATTTCCTGCACATTAAAAAGAGATGATTGGAGGAGGGGAAAGTCCACTGTGCACACATTAGAGGGCCACTCCCAATCTTCTCTGCTTCCCTCCCTGGCTGAGGGTCCCCTCACTGGGGGTGCTGCCCCTGGACACAGGATCTCCTGGGGAATGCAGATTCCTGGTGCCTTGCAGGGAAACTGGGAATGTGATTTTCCAGAAACCATGTTACCCACCGGAGTTAGGTAGGCACAGCCATCGGTCTTAATTCATAGGCATGACTGAATTGTAAGTACTCTGGGAGCTGCACACTACTTTTATCTCCTAGACAAACAAGGTGGGAAATAAGAAATTTAAAACAAGGCACATTTTCATTTCAACTGCAAATGTCCTATGACATCTGAATGGAGAATCACCAACATCAACAGCTACACAGGTCACACAAAAATCTGCATATGGGAACATCAATTAGGCTCTCCTGGGAACTGGCCTTGCAGGTAAATGCTGATGAACACTCTTCACTATGTCACAGCAGGGGAGCATTTGCTGTTATGCAAACATGATCCCTGAAGCTTCAGGACATTCCATAGAGGGCCCAATGAGGGTTTTCTGCACAGCCCATTTGCCAAGAGAAATGAGACAGTGATCTGCTTTGTCCAGGAGCATTCAAGATTGTACAAAACACAAAAAATCACAGTTTCTGTGGGTGAAGATGTTCTGAATGGTTAAACAACCTAAATCAAAACAGGAAAGGAGTTATTTTATTCCAACAATGCAAAGTAGCCTGGCCACCTCCCAGGTTATAGAAGCTTGGTGGAAGTCACTGTGCCATGAGGCTCAAGGTCACAGCCATCTTCTCTGCCAGTGATTTCCAGAAACTGACAAGCAAACCTTCAGGATTCAGCCTGTAAAGCACCAGCAGAGATGCTGAGCTGGAAAAGCAGAGACCCACAGGCTCATGGGGGAAGGCTTGGCTGCTTTGAAAAGTTACAGACACAGAAAAGGTGTCACAGCACACACAAGTCAGAAAATAATGGAAGAGAGAGTGCTGGATATGCAATGATCAGGTTTCAGGAAATCATTACAAGGAAAATGACCACAGCGATTACCTGTTCCTTCCTGGTGTCCTCAGCAGGGGATGAGCCTTGGTTCTTCACGTGACCTGCACAAGTTCTGGAATCTGCCCAACGAGAGACAGCACTGTATTCTTTCTTAACAAAATGTTTATATATTTATTTATTCAAAAGGCAGAGATAGATTAAATCCATCTGCGGGTTCACTCCCCAAATGCTAGCAACAGCTAGGACTGAGCCAGGCTGAGGCAAGCAGCAAAGACGTCCATCCAGATCCCCTACATGTTCGTCAGGGACTCAAGTGCTTGAGCCACCATCTGCCGCCTCACAGGCACATTAGCAAGAAGGTAGACTGGAAGCAGAGGCAGGACTCTGTCTCATGCAGTCCACTGATATAGGACACAAGCATTCCAAGAGGCAGCTTACCTGCTGTGGCAAAGTGCCAACCGCCTGGGGAGGGGGGTTATTCTTCCTCAGTGTTGAGAACACCCACACACACCTTCTCACCCTCTTAAACTCAATCCCTTGTTATGTCTCTGGTCAGAGGCCCAGGGTTCACCAGGTGCCTCAGAAGAGCCCTGAGTACAAGGGGGAGGCCCATGTCCTCACTGAGGATGACACTACCTGGGTGAGGGGTTCTCACCACAAACCAACTCATTGCACCTAAGTCAGAGCTAAAATTAGTTGGAAATCAACATGAAAATGGGTTACCTGTATAGAGGAGATAATAGTTTAAGAATATCCTTGGACACAAAGAATATCAACAAACCCTGGCCATGAGCAGCCCCAGGCCCTGAAATCATGGGAAGATTCTGAAAATCTTAGTCCCTCTGAAATTGGCTATCTATGTTATCTGTTGTGATATAACTATTTATAAATGGAAAAGGACTTAACTATATTAACGATGAGAGTGATGACAAAAGGAAAATGTTTTCATTGGGTTTATTATAAAATTTGAGTATTATAATATTATAGAAGTGAAATTACATAGAAATTTAATTTACTGATGGAGCTCTATAGTTGACAGTAAAGAAAAAAAGCCAAAAAATAACACAGGCTGACTGATGTAAAGCAGAGCTCACAGAATATTACTACAGGGGTGATAATCCAGGACATTTCCTCTCTTATCAGGATGTACAACCTTTATTGTCAAGTACTGTTGGTGCTGCTAAGGCCTCTACCACTGACTCAAGGTGGACAGGAGGATCTGGCCAGGTTCCCTTCTATGCCCTAATTGTCAGTTAAAAAGAACTGAGTTCAGGTGCAGTGGAGAAGAGTCCCCAGTCAGTACTGGGGCCTGAGTTCTACCCTGCTTGGGGTCTGGTTGAAGAGCCACTTGCCCAGGGCACATGAGGAAAACAGCACCCAGCCTCCCTGCAGGACAATCATTTCTCTTTGCTAAGTGCATGGAACTCTGCAGGAAATGGAACAATCACTGCCCAGAGTGAGAAGCTGAGGGTGTGGAACCTGCAGGGGACATGAAGCTATCACCCTCCTTCCACACTGCTCCTACCTCTCTGTGGAGGGTTCTCCCAGCCAGGTCCCCCTGGCACTGGCTTCTGCCTCCTGGATTCCTCTGCCTGCATTATTTCCAATCTTGAAGATAGAGAAAAAACAGATTTAAGTAACAGAACACACACATACACACCCCAGAACAAGTCCTTTACTAGACACTCAACAACTTAGTCTTAAATCAGAGACACACTTAAAATGCCTGCTCTTCCATGCACCTGTGTTTCAAGTGGGCAGTCTCCCTCTTCTGCTCCATCAACTCCCGCACCAGAGCTTGAGCCCTGAGCTGTGGGGAGGAAAATACATGCACATTCAGTTTTGGAAAAAGAGGGCAGAATGGAAATAAGACATGAAAAAATATTTACCTCAATGTCACGAGCCTTTTGTTTATGAACAGCAATCTGAAAAGGCCAACACAGAAAGTGGGCTTAGGGACTCTCAGGGGCCCTTTAACCATCCGCACTAAGACGTGAAGGACGTGCAGCTATTGGGCAGGTGCAGTTACCTCCTGTCTGAAGGTCTCCTTTTCTCGCTGCTGCTGAGCCTGCATTTCTTGCAGTCTTCTCCTGTGATTCAGAATCACTTTCATCAGATAAAGTACAATGTTGACTATGAATTTAAACAGCTTCCCTGTGTTACCCCTATCCTCAGATGTCAAAAATACTCACCATGATTGTAAAAGTACAGAAAGAGTAAACCCTACTGCTGCATCATTTCCTTATCCTTTATGTTATACCTGCAGGATTCCCAGCTGATGTCATCTCCTTATTTCCCTAGTTTTTCCTCTCTTGTGTGTCTTTTATCATAAAAGTCCATTCTATCACTTATATCCTTGCCATGTTTCTGAGGGCAGCAAGAACTGGGTTTAGAAAATGGGACAATCATTGTCATGGATTTGATCCATCCTACAATGAGCTGCTTTCCTAAGGATTAGGAAGCTGGATTCTCACCACCCAGAAGACAATCGAGTTTCCATGCAGTCAGGCCAGCATTTGGAATCAGGAACTGTGTAGGAACAGTATCACTTGATCATTTGTAAACTTAAAATACTTGGTATAATCTAGTATGAATTGTCTCTATGTCTCTTGAACATTTCTTACAGTTTTCTTTTAACTGGGCCTAAGCATTATACAGTTAATCCAACCATTGTTTCAGGACTGGTTATTTAGTCTCTGGACTCACTCATAGTTCTCAATTTCTTCTTTAGCTTGTTTCAAATTCTCCTCTTTCTCTGACAGCGTCGTCTCCTTTTCCATGCACTCTTGTTGTTTCTCTGCCATCTTCCTAGGATGGGAAAGAAATGCATATTTCCCAGAAGCCCATGTGGGATTATGCCTCCCCACCTGCTAACAGTCTGAGGGCATGACGGGAAAGTCCCCTCGCAGGCACCCATATAAACACACAGACCCACAAACAGTGCAGAATCAGAAGTGAGGCCTCCCACTGACAGAAGATGATCCACTGGCCAGCTGGCAAGTTCTCTGTAATTAGCTCTGTGCTCCTATGCATTAGTAATGAGTCAATCAATATATATAGCACCTGACACTCACTGAGCAGTTGTGACTTTGAAATGCTGAACACTCCTTTGTGGAAAAGCAGGTCAAATCACTTCATCACTATTAATCCCATTAGGATGAGACAGAGGATTGTGATTCACAGTCTGGCTGGCACATGATACAGACAACCTGATCTACAGAGATCCTTCCAGCTCATGGAGTCCCTAACACTGCAGTCACTGTGAACACTGCTATGATGCAGGGGTAGAACTTCTGCCACCTACAGCTGGGAGCTTGATGCAGGAAGAGGAAAATCCCAGTGCTGACAACACAGAGTGCAGTACACTGTCCTGAACTGCCACCTTGTTGGGGCTTTCCTCAGCTCCTATGAACCTGCAGCTTTGTCTGCGAAGCCCTGGCCCCAGTGCTATTTACTTCTACAAAGTGGCAATCACTGAGAATGCAGGCAGCAAAAGCCCATGGTCTAGAAAGAGTCTCCCTTTGATAATTGCTTTAATCCACATTACCCATAAAATGCCAACAACTGCGGGACACAGGCACAAAACAACAGAGTGTTAATGCCTTGGAAGCCTTCAGTAAATTCTTTCCATGTTTTTAGTTGCTGAGGATACAAAGTAGAGTAGGCACTGTTCCTCCCTTAAAAACCCACAACATACTAGTAATGACAACAGCAACACTTGTCTCGGACTTTGGAAATATTATTCCAAGTCTGAGCCATGGGGGACCATAGGAAGAGTTCTGGTTTTGAACATGGGTGAAGGGGGATGAAGACCTGGATCTCTCCCTGAGAACAGTAGGAAACACTGAACAAACATGAGGTATACAATGGAATACACTGAATCACTAACACATCAGCAATGACACGTGGGAGCAACATGGAGAAGAAGGAATCTTGGATACAAGATCAACCTGGCACCTCAGCTGGCATTTGAGGCCAATTTCCCTGTAGATCAGGAAAGAATTCTCTAGGAGGCTAGAGAGAGCTAAACATGGGCAGCCTTTGCTCACATGGATGGGTTCAAAGGAATACAGTGGAGTTCAGGGTCTGCCTGCAAAATCTCACAGCTTTGCTTGGAACACTATGGATGGAGGACAGGACATAACTGGCCTTTGCAGTGAATGACCTCAGCTGCTGAATGAATTAACACATCCCCTACTGCTAGCATCCTTGCCTGAGGCCATCTCCTTATTTTCTAAGGCAAGATTATGTCACACCACACTTCCATTTTCCCCCAATTTCTTTACTCAATGACAGGAGTTCAATTAGAAATGACTAGACACAAGAAGGAAAACAAAATACGATATGACCAAAAAACCCAACAATGTAAACTTATACAAGAGAGGTTGCACAGCTCCCTGCTGATGGCCTGAAAATGCAATGGAGGATTAATCCAAGTCTTTGGGCCCTTGCAGCTGCACCCGGAAGAAGCTCCTGTCTCCTGGCTTCGTATCGGCTCAGCTCCCTCCATTGTGGACATTTGGGGAGTGAACCAGCACACTGAAGACCTTTACCTCTGTCTCTCCTTCTCTCTGTAACCCTTCCTCTCAAATAAATAAATATTTTTTTTAAAAAAGAAATGGGATGCAAATATGGATATTAACGATGCTGGTATCAGTTCTTCCAATACCCACAAGTAAGTTACAAGGGAGTGATTAACAAACAGTGGAAAGGGACAGAAAAATGTATATTACGGGAATCAAGGCAAAAAGGATGAGCGGAATTCTGTACTGACTGAAATTAACACTGACATTACTGAGTTGGTTCAGGACATCTTACTTTGCAGCAGCTGCCATCTTCAGTTTGTAGATTTCATGAAAACTCTCCATATTCATATCCATCAGTTTGATTTCAGCTTCCTTCACTGCTTTCACGAACTTCAAGGTATTACAGCTTTTTTCCAGGTCCTTTTTACTTTCTGTAAAGGATAAAAGTTTTCTTTGTGTGTGTGCACATGGACCCAAGGAGTTGGCTGGAGTTGGGAAAAGAGAGAGCAAGGACCCTGGAGACAGGGACCACTCTTCACCTTCCCAATGCAGACGTATTTACACTAGACGGGACCGCCCTTTAATGAAGGAACGTACCTTCCAGCATCTGTATTTTGGCCTTCAAGGATCTCAGCTGTAAATCCTCGACTCCATCATTTTTATCCTCCAACTTTAACAGATTTTTAAGAAAAGACATTTAAGAAATGGTTGCAGAACAATGCAAATGTTGTTACTACTACAGAAATGCACACTATATTGTTCAATAGATAATTTTGCATCACCACAGACTTTATAGTTAATTTTATCTTAGAACTATTAATTTAAAAAAGGTAAAAAGGAAATAAGAAAGTTCAGTTTTCTGGATCACAGTCTCTCTTCAAGAATGTGACTAATTTTGTTACCTGCTCCTACTAGATTGTCAACTAAGTATTTTACTTTTATAACTTTAATTTCCCTGTACTGAAGCCAGTTTCATTAAAGGTGATTGGATCTTAACTGAAAACACTATAATTAGTTACTTCACAAGAACAAAATTCCACATAGTTATCATATAAATTTAATCTTCAAAAATGAAATATTTCTCATCAGAGCTAGCGTGTACAATAGAAATATTGAAACAATTATAGAAAGTTTACCTCTGAAATTCCCGAGTTGTTCGCTGAAATAACGTCTTTCAAGTTTTCCATAGATTTCCCTTTTTCAAACGCCTGCACATAGGATAGAAACAAAACAAGTGCTAAGGTTTACAAATAGAGGCAGGAGTTTCACATGGTGGTTAAGACTCTGCTTGGGAAACATGTATTCCATATTGGACTACTTGGCTTAATGCCCTGGCTTTGCTCCCATGTTTATCTTCCTGCTAATGCACACCCTGCACAGCAGCCAGTGAAGGATCAAGTACGTGGGTCCCTGCCAACCACATGAGAACACAAACTGAGTTCTAGTTTCCTATCACTGGCCTGGCTGACCCATGGCTATCACAGGCATTTGAGGGGTGAATCCGCAAATGAGAGAAGGAATTAATTGAAGTGCTTTTTAATTCCATGACAACACTAGCTGAAACAGCTAAAAGCCTGAAGCAGCAACCAAGCACATCCATGGCTAACTCTATATGTTATGGGCATGTCAGGGATCCAGACTGGGTCTAGAAGAAATGTCAAGAATATAATGAAATGAGGGGGAAACACACTGAAGTAAGAGTACTTTGTGGCATAAACAATCTTTCTGCTTAGGAGGTAATGAGAGAAATGACTGAGAAGTCAAAACCATATAATGTAAAAATTTGTGCAAGTCAACCTGCTTGAATGAACTTTTCTTAATGGAACAGTTTTTCTTAATGGAATATCAAAAAGGGAATAAAAATAACTCTGTTTTCTCTGAGAATTCTTTTACTGAGCATTAAGACGTTAGGGAATGTTTAAGTTCATCTAAACAGTCACTACCTCCTTAATATCTTCCTTAACTTTTCACACATTTTCTAAATATCTTGCCGGAGAGCAATGAATGTTACGATTATTGCCCAGACAGGAAATCAAACATACTTCTTGGATCCCTCAATTTAAGATGTTACTTTAGTAGTTTTACAATAACATTGAACATTTTTTCAGAAGATGGTTCATCCCCCATATTATTCTACTTTTACTCTGCAAAAAGCAATAGAAAATGTACCAACCAGCTCACTCAAGGGACAAAAAGGCTCAGAAGCCAAATTATGGTAAAATATAGGAGCCAAATTGCTACCACATCATGATTCTTAGCATTCTGATCTTCCAAACTGCAGGTTATATGTACCTTATATGTAGTATTTTTAGTGTTGTCACATTTTTTTTTTGCATTATCCTTCAATAAAGCATATTGTATCAGGAATATTTATTTCTTTTACTTGTTTTTACAATGGAATCCATAAAGGTAAAGGGTTATTACCTTAAGTTTAATTGATTCATCAGAGACCATCTCTTTTTGTCCTTTAGTCTCAAGAAGACACTTTTTCGATTCAGTGATCTATATGTATATGTAATAAAAGAATCAGAATACAAAAATGTTAGAGGGCCAGGTAAAACCTATCTTCATGTATGATGCATTACACAAGTGAACAGGGCAGCACATTGCATGCAGGAAGCTGGATTCACATGTGAAGAGTTTATAGATCTTATGAAGCAGGGCAGTGGATGAAAGTGGGATACCTGAACTAGACATGGAATTGACTCAAACTGAGACCATGGGGAAAAAAACAAAAATTGAAAGGACATTGATACCTTCTGTTCCAAAACAGAAATTTGTTGTTTAAGTTCTGCATTTTCCTTCGTGATATTATTGATCTTCTCAGAAATGTGCTGCAAATTAACTAAAGGGAGATAAAAACTAAAGTTATAAAGGATAAAACAATATAATTGAATTACCTTAATGCATTAGCAGAAATTACTTGTTATCTGTCTTTGTGGCCAGAAAATAACTGTCTAGCTTTGCTACTAAGCCTGAAGAAAGCAAACTTTACTTACGGTAATTTTAAAACCAATACAACCAGTAGGAAATAAGAACCAAATCTCAATTATATTCCTTTTTGAAATTATTGGAAACATGGGAAATATATGTTTTCATTTAAGTACTCTCATCAATGGAAGATGCACTTTATTCTTATAAAATTTCATTACGTCAAATAGTTTTGTCTTCATCAGAGAAGAAACAGAAATCAAACACCCTAGCTACTTATATTTCTATTTCCTAATTATGAAGGCAGATAAATATGTTCTTTTCTCAAATATCATCATTTGAAACTCCCATGAAAGCAGTGGTCAAAGTGTCAATTGATTGGCTACTCCAGGCCTGCTGCTCTGAGGATTGTCTTTCACAAGAAGCAGAATGGAGGGCTCTGGAGAGATGGTCTTTGAGGTATAGCATAATTTAATACAACCTGTTACCACTTAGTCTCTATGGGATCTGGATGAGCTCCCAACCCTCTCAGACAGAACTTTCTACTACCAAGATCAGAATGCTACTGCCTACCATAAAAGTGAACATTGTGCTTTGATGCACCCATCCTGTAGGGTGGATGGCTCACATAAACACGTAAAGGACTCCTCTGACAGTCTTTTAGTCTCTCATCTGACCTCAGATGCATCCTTATTTTTGTTTTGTATTTTCCAGTGGTATGAGCTCTGCTGCCCTGAAATCACCCTTCCAAACATGACCAGTGATAAATGTACTATAAAAAAGTAAACACTCAGAGCCATTGCTGTGGTATAACAGGTTGATTCACCACCTGCAATGTCAGGAACCCCTGTGTGTGCTGGTTCGTGTCCTGGGTGCTCTACTTCTGACCCAGCTCCCTGCTAATGGCCTGGGAAAATATCAGATGATGTCTCAAGTGCTTTGAGCCCCTGTCACACATGTGGGAGACCAGGATAAAGCTCTGATTTCAGCCTGGCCAGCCCAGCCCTTGCAGTCATTTGGAGAGTGAACTAGGAGATGGAATTCTCTCTCTCTCTCTCAACTCTGCCTTTCAGATAAACTAAATAGATCTGTAAAAATAAAAACAAAACATATGTTGGTCCTACTATGTGTCTAGAAGCTTTGGCTCTCAATAGATAGCAACACTTAGTTATTGCCCATAAAGCCTATATGAAATCCTTCTTCCACCTTGTGCATCATTTCTGCTCATTCTGTTCGGCCTTAAAGACTCTTTCCATGTGAATATCCTAACACATCTCTCCGCCTCCCCCCTACCCCCCCCCAAAAAAAAAAAAAACCTGCTTCTTTTCTAATCCTTAAGGTTCTTGATAGGTTCACATTACATCATTTTTTTAAAACAAAGTTTTGTCTTTGAAAGTGAGAGAGAGAGAGACAGAGACAGAGAGAAAGGAGAGAGAAGAGAGGAGTGAGGAGAGAGAGAGAGATATCTTCCATCTGCTGGTTCACTCTGTAAGTGGCCATAACAATCAAGGTTAAGCCAGGCCAAAGCCAGGAGCCAGGAGTTTTATTCTGGTCTCTCACATGTCTGACAGGAGCCCAAGAATGTGGGCCAACCTCCACTGCTTTTTTTCAGGGCATTTGCAGGGAGCTGGATTGAAAGTGCCATAGCCAGGACTTGAACTGGCACCCACAGGTGATGTCAGCATTACAGGCTAGCAGCTTTACCTGCTATGCCACAACGCCAGCCAATCAGAGCATAGCTGAATCATATTTCCACTTCCACAAGAGCCAGTTCATGCCACAGTGCTCCTCCAATGCTTCAGACTCTTAGCATCATTTGCTTCTTAAACATTTCTAGGTGCAGCTAAACTCATCTCAGTCTCCTATGCCCATTAATGCTTCTTCTTCCATTGTCATTTAGAAACCACTCCAGGAATACTAAAACCTTCAAGAAGTAATAAGCTAGGAAGTTATAAAAATTACTGTACTTAGAGCTAGTTTAATAAAAGCTCACATCTATACCAGTGCTGAGAGAAGTATTATAAAGAAAATAGAGGCCAAAATCTTACCTTGATAAACTGGCTGTTTTATCTAGGTGAGGAAGAAACAAAGTTAATCTTATTATAATAATATATATTAGTAAATACATGTCGTTCCTGATGAAAGTAAAAACACTAATCTAGTGAAATAATAGTCATTTAGCTTAAAGGAATTTTATAAGATTAAAAACAATGAAATATTATTTCCCACTTCATCATGATCCTTCATTAAACCATTTCTGATAGGGCAGAAAAGTAAACAGTTATTTTTTACCAAAAGACCTATTTCAATTTTACTAAAGGAAAACCAATCTATTTCATTTTTATCCTAGAAATGGCAAATTTCACAATTAGAATGCAAATACATTATTTGATTTTTTTTGGGGGGGAACCCAATATCTGTAATGAAGTCTTAAGCAAGAAAAGCTTCCATGAAAACAGAATAAACTCTAAGACATTTGTACTACAATACACCTCTTTGATTCACTATAAAGCATCTTAGAAAATTTAAAATATACTTGGATGGTGGCCGGCACTGTGGCACATTGGGTTAAAGCCCTAGCCTGAAGTGCCAGCATCTCATATGGTTGCCGGTTCAATTCCTGGCTGCTCCTCTTTCGATCCAGCTCTATGATATGGCCTGGGAAAGCAGTAGAAGATGGTCCAAGTCCTTGGGCCTCTGCACTTGTGTGGGAGACCTGGAAGAGGCTCCTGGAATCCTGACTTCAGATTGGCTCAGCTCTGGCTGTTGCAGCCATTTGGAGAGTGAACCAGCAGATAGAAGACCTTTCTCTATCTCTATTTTGCTGTTACTCTGTCTTTCAAATAAATAAAATAAACCTTAAAAAATACAGTTGGATGCTTATTGAATTGATAATCAGTTTGAAGAAAACCTGTACCTATGACTTGTTTTCCAGATGACTAAAAGAAGATTATGAAATCAGAAAGTGAATAACACATGCCTAGAGAAAATACACTACCAACACCACAAATGAAAGCTAGGTTTTTCTGAAAAAGTAAAAAGTGCTTATCAAAAGTAAGTCATCCTTGACAACATCATAGAAATATAATTATATAAAATCTAAGCAGTGTCCTAATTTATTTTATATTAAGACACATTTTCTTATCCCCCTCAATGTATTTCCTATTACAAATTTTCAAATGATAATCAGATGTTGAGGCCAGATAAAAGCTTTACCAAGGTATAGAAGTACAGTTACAACATCAAAAAGCCACATACTATGATACAGTTGTAAAAAAGGATCCTGAAAGAGCAAATAGAAAATCAAGAATACCACTTTCACCTCACACCTGACAGAAGAATCTTGAATTTCCTGGCTCCCTGTCACCCAACACTGATAGTGGGGAAAATGGGAAGAATAACAGGTTCACCAAAAATTTAATATTTGTCAAATAGCAGTTTTCTGAGAATATATAATTGTTTTGCTCACAGAGTTTTTCACTAAAAAGATTGTGCTATCTAGAAGGGTACTTTTCATTTCCAGTGCTGATTTGTGTTCATGTTGGTAATCTAAAAGTAAGAAAAGGGCTCAACTTGACATTTGGTCTGACTTGCATGGAGTTTGGAAAATTCATTTCCATTTATGTCATTAGAAAAAATACTGAACAATATAAAAATGAAAAGTTCTTACATCAGAGGACTGATGTCACAGGGTAAACTGTTAACTGAAGAATATGAGAGATAGACAAGTGGATCTGGACAATTCCCTCTTACCAAGGGGAAGCACAAACTCAGAATTCTCAGTGGGAACCAGTACTTCAGTGTAGCAAAACATACCCTGTAATTGAAATTCCTAAACACTCAGTGTGGACATGGGTGGGGTGCCACTTTGGTGTGATTTTTATCTTTTGGGGTTCTAACATGTTCTCATAGTGAATATTGGAGAAAAAGTCCCTCTTGATTCTGGAATGAGGGAGGGGAAAACTATTCACTCTGAAAAAAGCCTGAAGTATTCCATCCTTCCTAAGACCTACCCTTGTAAAAATTTATTTTTTCAAAGCCTAACTGAAACTTTCCAGAGACTTAGCAAGCTAAGTGAAGAAAAGTATGTGGATCTAGTTCTTCTATTTTTCCTTTGTTAAATGTAAAGGAAAGCAAAAGGAAACAATCACTAGAATGAAGAGACATCCAACAGAATGGGGAAAATGTTTGCAAACCACTTATCTGACAAATATCCAAGTAATATCCTAAATATCTCAGCAACTTAAAAAACTCCACAACAGAAAGACCAACCAATCCAATTGAGAAATGGAAAGAATGACTTCACTAGTTGTCAAAGGAAGAAATACAAATTGTCAACTCATATATGAAAAATGCTCAACATCACTAGCCATCAATGCAAATAAAAACCAGGACGAGCTATCACCTCACACCTGTCAGAATGACTATAATACAAAGCACAGAGAATAACAAATGCTGCTGAGGATGTGGACAAGGGGAACTCTTATGCACTGTTGACAATGTAAATTAGTGGTGCCACCACAGAAAACTGCGTGAAGTTTTCTTTAAAAACTAGAAATAGACTTGCCATATGATCCAGCATTTCCACTGCTGGGTATATACCAGAAACGCTTGAACACAAAGAGATACATGCACCACCATGTTTATAGCAGCACTATTCACAACAGCCAAAAATTTGGAACCAACCAAGGTGTCCATTATCAAATGAATGTTTAAGGAAAATATGGTATATATACACAATAGAATATTATTCATCTTAAAAATAGAATGAAATGCTACCATTTGCAACAAAATGGACACAACTAGAGAACATCATATAGATTGAAATAAGCATGAACCAAAAATGCAAATACCACATTTTCCCTTATATGTAGGAGCCAAAATTAAAAAAAAAAAAACACAAAACAAGAAATGCCTGTGCATCAGTATTGTTTTGCAAAACTTTGTTTTATACCTTTGTCAACCCAATGGTTAATAATGTTATACTACTATTGTTTGAGTGTTCTGTGATTACTTTAAAATTACTGTATATTGGGGAAATAGTCATTTTTCCATTCAATTATTATTTATGGCCATTGTCTATATTCCCACTAAACTAGAGTCTTTTTATTTTACTCGTGAGACTTCTTATTCGGTGAGGTATTAAGCCTTTTCACTGTAATGTGAATTTTAAATTTGTTATCTCAAAAACTAAAAAAAAAAAAAAAGAAAGGAAGAAGGAAGAGTGAGAGGGCAGGAGGAAGGGAATATCATTATGTTCTCAGAACTGTATCTACCAATCACACTGAATCTTTTTTAAAAATAATTAAAAACAATTTTTTTCTTGACAGGCAGAGTTAGACAGTGAGAGAGACAGAGGTGGAGAAAAGGTCCTCCTTTTCCATTGGTTCACCCCCCAAAAGGCCACCACGGCTGGTGCACTGCAGCTGGTGTGCTGTGCCGATCCAAAGCCAGGAGCCAGATGCCTCCTCCTGGTCTCCCATGTGGGTGCAGGGCCCAAGCACTTGGGCCATCCTCCACTGCCCTCTAGGGCCACAGCAGAGAGCTGGACTGGAAGAGGAGCAACTGGGACAGAATCCGGTGCCCCAACTGGGACTAGAACCTGGGGCACCAGCGCCACAGGTGGAGGATTAGCCCAGTGAGCCACTGTGCTGGCCAAAACTAATTAAAATTTTAAACAATGAAAAAGGAAGGATGACTCCATGCAGAGGGAAGATGTTTCAGGCTTTGGACTCTACAGATTTATATATAGCTGGTCCAACTTATACTAGGTTGTTAAGGAAAAAGGTGAAGGAAACAGCATTTCAATCATCATGATTGTTTCAGTAAGAACAGTAACAAAGAAACTGTCCACTGAAACAGGTTAAAGCTAATTCACTTTAAAATGGAGATGTTAGAAAAAACAAATGATGGCTGGCGCCGTGGCTCAACAGGCTAATCCTCCGCCTTGCGGCGTCGGCACACCGGGTTCTAGTCCCGGTTGGGGCTCCGGATTCTGTCCCGGTTGCCCCTTTTCCAGGCCAGCTCTCTGCTGTGGCCCGGGAGTGCAGTGGAGGATGGCCCAGGTGCTTGGGCCCTGCACCCCATGGGAGACCAGGAAAAAGTACCTAGCACCTGGCTCCTGCCTTCAGATCAGCGCGGTGCGCCAGCCGCGGTGGCCATTGGAGGGTGAACCAACGGCAAAGGAAGACCTTTCTCTCTGTCTCTCTCTCTGTCTCACTGTCCACTCTGCCTGTCAAAAATAAAAAAATAAAAAAAAAAAAGAAAAAACAAATGATGTTAGTGGATGGTGTTAGAATTAAGGTAGTGATAACCTTGGATAGGGAGTACCTGGGAAGGGCCAAAGAGTGGCTTTTGGGTGATGGCTATGTCTTATTTCATGACCTGGGGTGTGTCCATGAGTGTGAGAATTCATGTACCTGTATACATATGATTCATACTTATTTTGGATGTATATTACACCTCAATAAAAATATAACTTACAGAAAACATTGAACATTGATGGTTGCATGCAAGGACCCAAGCTCACTGAAAGACTGAGACCTAACCATAGTCCTATAAATTCTTCCCTGTACATGTGACCAGCACAAGAGTAGGCTACTTATGTAACAATCATGGAATACAACTGAAAGTCCTGTGTGTATCAGGTATTGTGTAATAAGAAGTCTCTAAGAAACCATAGGATGACATAGACATAAACTAGGGCAACAAAGAAAATTTCAGTTGCTGCCACTTTCAGTAACTGTAAACTGTAAAGCCAGCTAAACTTCTACCAAGATACCCATAAAATCTCACACAAAGGGATTGTTGAAATCAGTTCCTTTCACTCAATGTAATGTCTGGATTTTAGCAAAGAATTAGAAGGTATATTAAAAGACAAAATAACAATCACAGTTTGATTTGAGAAAGCAAGCATTAGAATCACACTCAGATAAATTATCCTTCCAAAATGGACACAGACTTTCTAAGAAAAACATCAAAGAACTCACTGTTTAATAATCCACACTACGAAGATTTTTAAAAGAAGCTCTTCAGATAGAAGAAAGTGAATATATGTCAGCTACTTGGATCTACATAGTGCAAGGGCAATAGGCAAAGGAGTAAGTGAGGGCAAAGTTGTTATCTTGCTGATTGGTTTATTAGACAACACTTTGCTTAATATAACAGAACAAAGTAGTAGTAACAATACCTATGGTGATTATAGTTTATGGACTATAGCAATGTCAAGAAATGGGAGGGAGTTTGTGGAGTTATCGTTACAACATAAATTTCATTTCCTGTGAATTGGATTACTTTTTAAAATATGTATTTCCAATTCATGGAGAACCACTTTTGAAAAAGATAACAAAAAACGTAAGTTCAAGTATAATTGGTGTGCTAAACACAATGAAATAAAACTTGCAAAATTATAAGTTAAGCCCTGAGAAGGCATAAAAAGAGTGTAAGGCAAAAAGGGACAATGAATAAAAAACAGAAATAAATGTGATAGATGTGAAACCAATTATATCATTAATAATTTTAAATGCTAATAAAGTAAATACACCAATTAAAAGACAGTGACTGTAGAGTGGATTAAAAATAATTCCCAACTGATGAATGTATACCAAGAGCCCATTTTCAAATCCAAGCTATATAAATGCAATAAAAGTGGGTTACAGAACAATGTACAGTTAAAACTAATCAAAAGAAAGCTATTTCTTTTCTTTTTATTCGACAGATAGAGTTAGACAGTGAGAGAGAGAGACAGAGAGAAAGGTCTTCCTCTGTTGGTTCATCCCCTAAATGGCCGCCACGGCCAGCACTGCACTGATCTGAAGCCAGGAGCCAGGCACTTCCTTCTAGTCTCCCATATGGGTCAGGGCCCAAGCACTTGGGCCATCCTCCACTGCCTTCCTGGGCCACAGCAAAGAGCTGGACTGGAAGAGGAGCAACCGGGACAGAATCCGGTGCCCCAACCAGGACTAGAACTCAGGGTTCCAGCGCCGCAGGCAAAAGATTAGCCCAGTGAGCCATGGCGCCGGCCATGGAGTAGCTATTGCAACTTCACACAAAACAAGCACAATGCAAGGAGCATTCAAGGATCACATGGTATTACAATAATGATAAAGGATCCGTTTTTCAAGAAGAAATGACAATCCTTAATGTATTAATACCTAACAACAGAGCTTCAATATTTATGCAGCAAAACTGCACTGCAACTAGAAATAGATTAATTCACCTCTCTCCTCCCTCAGTTACTGGCAGATCCAGCAGGAAGAAAGTCAGTAAAGGTTTAGAATAACTGAACAGCACTGATAATCTGCTGAATCTGTCCACACTACAGAATAATTCAGCCAACAAAATGGAATGCACTCATGCGGGCTCACACAACACATTTACTCCATTCACTCAAGGCATAAGTTCACTTTTCCAAGTGGAAAGGAGTAGGAATCAGAATGTTTGCTCTCTCAGGACACAGTGAAATTAAGCTAGAAATCAATCAGAGAAATTGAAAACTACAAAGCATTTGGAGATTATACTACACACTTCAAAAGAACACATGGGTCAATATAACCAGACTTTGAAAAAATGTTTCAATCCAAACTATAATGAAAACTTTATTAAAATTTGTGGATTATGGGGAAAACAATGAATGGAGGAGGACTGATTTTACCAGATGCAAATGCAACTACTATAAAAATTCCTCATTATTTATCAAATAAAACACACTTAGTATACTCACAATAAGAATAGTTGTCCAGAAGAAAACGGCAAATACCAAAATACCCACAACTGTGGCAATAATGATAGGTTTCTGAAAAATCCCCCCAAAATCAGTACTGAGCTGAAAATGTCCAGGAAAGTTCTGAGATAGCTGCAATAAAACATTGGAAACAGTGAGAAGATGCAGACACTTACTGTATTTCAGTTACTAAGAGCCCTAGGTCAGCCTGCAAGGAGTAATCATGTCCCTCAACTGACTCAAGGGGATTTCCTTCCTTCTAGATATACTGGGGTCCTGGTGTCTAGCACAATGGCTAAGACCCCACTGGTGATGCATGGATCCCACATCAGAGTGCCTGGGTTTGAGTCTTGGCTCCACTTCCATTCTATCTTCCTGATAATGTGCACCCTGGGAGTTAGTATATGATAGCTCAGGTACGTATACTTATATGGGTGTCTATTGTACAGTTGGAAAAACTGGACTTAAATCCAGGCTCCTGGCCTTGATCTTGGCTCATCCTTGGCTATTGTAAAAATTGGGAGAGTGACCCAGCAGGTGAGGTGGAGAACATCTGTCCTTGTCTCTTTGTGCCTTTAAAATACAAATAAAAATTAATTAATTAAAGTTTAAAAATAAACATAACTTGCCAGCCTCAAGTTTCTTGGGTGGTTGGTAGTGTTGTAGATATTTGTGTGGGTGCCTTTGAGTACACAGGTATTCTGGTTCATTGTGGGCCCTGTACTCTCCTTTGCCTAATACTGGGTGAGTGTTCCTCTCCATCACATCTTCTCTTGTATTGATGATTTCTTTTAAATACCAGTACCCATCAAAAATATAAGTGAAAAGCTTATAATGGGAAAATCAAATTTTAATGCTTAAATAAAATCAAAAATGGCAAGAACAATGGTAGCACCCAAATACAAGATTTCTTTAACAGTCTTCATATAAATTCGATTGAACCACTACGTGAATTAAGACAAATGTTTCAGCTGAGTATGTTAACACTGTTTTGTTTTACAACTTTTCTACATAGGTTGCTTTGGATTTAACTGTGTATTTGTTTAAATTTGCAACCTTAATCCTAAACAATTCCTATAGGATGGTGAATTAAACAGAGATATTCATTCAGTAGAAATAACTCCAAAAAATTTTTTGTAACTAAATTAACTTACCTTTTAATTACATTTGGTATGAAAATTCTTAAGTATTCTCATAGGTTTATGTAACCCCTGGATGGTAACTTTTTTCTCCTTGTCATTATTGATGGTGTCAGTTCTTTTGCTTTCCTGACTCACTTGCCAGTTAGATTAGCAGATATTTCTTTATGACTCATGTTGCCCATCCACCAGGGGAAAGATTTGTGTCTGTTTTTGCTTCCCTCAGAGTTCCAGATAGTGTATTATTTCTTTTTAAAAAGTATTTATTTATTTGGGAGGTAGACAAGAAGGAAAGAGTGCTCAAACTGCTGGTTTACTCTCCAAATACCTAAACTGACTGGGCCTGGAATGGAAGTAAGTCTGGAGCCAGAAACTTGGTCTGGGTCTACAATATGGGTAGAAGGATCCAAATACTTGAGTCATCATCACTCCTTCCTAGCATCTGCACTAGCAGGAAGTTGGAGTCAAGTCCCAAAGGAGAGAATCAAACCCAGGCCCTCTGATGTGGAACATGTGCACCCTAACTTCTATACTAAATGCCCCCTCTCTATATAATGATTTTGTTATTTTTATACTATTATCAATTAATGGTGCCATTCTAATAATAGTTTGTGGGAGATTATTTGGGTCTTGTGGATATACATTGTATGAAAATCATAATTCTTTTCAATTATATTTCTCTGAACTAATACCTATCATACAGCACTAAAATTGTACTGATGAAACATCTGTACCTTCCAATGCTTCTCCTTCTCTAGTGCTAGGTTATATAAAGTGTATCATATTAAAAAGAATGCACCAAAGCCTCTCTTACTAAGGGTCTCTTTTACAAAAGGATACTTTTTAAATAAACCTTCATGTCTACTCGAATGTAAAGGAATATTTTTATAAAACCAATTGTGATGAAATATAGAGGTACTTCTCAAGATTTGTGGAAATTGATTCAAAATATAAGTTTATCTTGATACAACAATTTTTTGAAATAATATATACTCATTAGTAGATTTCTTATTGTGCAGGTTTTCTGCATCCTTGTAAGAAATGTTGAAAAAGCATTGTCTGTGGTTCAATTCTACTTTCATTTCCTCACTTTCCTCTATTAGTTGATGTCAGTTTTTCCTCAGATTCTGCACTCCTTTCTTCTCTTTTTTCTATATCTTCACTTCTTGTTGAGCCATTTCATTAACTGGGATGGCTTCAGACATTGCTGCAATTCTGCTGCTTCCCAAATCCCTATGTGCAGGCTGGATATCACCTAAGCTGTCATTCATGTCTGGTTGCCAGTTGAAGTCCCCACCCATTTCACTCCAGAAACGTCAGACATGAGGTGTCCAACATGAGGTGTCCAACCTGAGTCTTACTTCTTTCCATCATATAATTTGTTCTTTTCTCCAAATTTCAATTTGCACTGCCACTGTCTACCCCATCCCTCATGCACACAGAATGGAATTAAATTCCACATTTCATCCTGTGCCAAACAAATCAGCAGTTACCTCTGTTCTTGATCCCCTCACCCCTTTTTTCTTATGTACATTGAATTTCTTGTACTATCTTCTTGCTCTGTGTCCTAATGGTAAGTGGTCATGTTTCACTCTATTTTCTTCTACTCAAAGTACCATTTAGATCTTCCCTATCTGCTTATCTGGGGACGACATCTCAAGTGCAAATCTATTCAAGTATCTACCACATTTTATTGGTCCCTCATTGTTTATAGCCTGTGTTTTACGGAGGGAGCAATAATTTTCATGTTAAAATTAAATGTTTTTATTGTTGGGGAAATATTAGGATGTGTGTAAAAATATTTTATAAACAATTCTACAAAAAATAACAAACATAAAATTTTATTATTGGAATTCTGTCAAATGGATAGGTAAATGATCACTTGTTTACCAGTTCCTTGTACACCTTTACTGCCTTTATCTCTCACAAACCAGGACCATCCACCTAGAAGTGGTGCAGTTGTTAGCACTATCACCACCTCACTTATGTTCTTTCTGCTTTTACCAACTGACTGGTTGCATGATATTCATGTGATCAGGGCTGGAAATGTGGCGTGGAAGGTGAGGCTGACGCCTGCAGTGCTGGCATCCCATGTGGGCACTGGTTTGGGACCCGGCTATTCCTCTTTCAATCTGGCTCTCTGCTATGGCCTGGGAAGGCAGTGGAGGGTGGCTCAAGTGCTTGGGCCCCTGAACTCATGTGGGAGACCTGGAGGAAGCTCCTGGCTCCTGGCTTCAGATTGGCACAGCTCTAACCTTTGCAGCCCAGCCAACTGGAGAGTGAACCAGTAGATGGAAAACCTCTCTCTCTCTCTCTCTCTCTCTGCCTATACTCTAACTCTGATTTTCAAGTAAATAAATAAATCTTTAATATATATATATATATATATACATATATATATATATATAGTACACTCAGAAAAATGGAAGAGATTCCCCCTTTGAATGGAGCTGGTCATGTACAAGTGTTGTTCCTTCTCACGGGAAGAGCTTCCTAAGAATCTGATGCTTGCTAATTCATGCAAATTTACTTGTATCTATGTGCTGTTCTCAGTCACTCTCTTTTTTCTCCTGGGGATAGAAGAAGTGTGATTTTATAACACAAGAATGAGTACCTCCCAACATAAATCTGGCATTTAAGGACAGTATGGACTCCTAGGGATAGTATGGCCTGCTAACAGTATGGACTTTTTCTCATTTTGATGAATTAGCAGTCTACATATGACACAGCTCTTACAAGGAAGGATGATAACTCATTCAACTCTTGTTATGTCACTCTGAGTGTCTCCCCTATTATGAGCATCCTGGCAGGATGCAGGCACTAGTTTTTACATCTCATGAGTATCTCTGGGCTCCCTTCAAGCACAGTCCCTAGGGACAGCCTCCAAGAGCAGAGGAAAGGAATGACTCAAAGGTTACCGAAAGGCAACAAAGCTGATAATCTACAGCAGAAGTGACAGTTCACTTTCAACAATCTAGTACTAATACCACCCACTCGGTACCACTGTTGCAAGACTGCCAAGTGTCAACACACATGAGTCTTATCTCAGTGACACTGCTACATGTGTGATGGAACCAAAGGCACAGCAGCTGAGGATCTCCCACAGATCCTGCAGGAACCAGGCTAACAATCACAACTCAAGAAATCACTGTTTCCTGTGTTATTTTCACCACTACAACATGTAATCCAGTTGCTTCTAGCATATCCACACATCCTCTTTTGATACTATGAGGTTACTGTTTTCAGGATTCTGCCCTGTCAGGCTTTCCTGCTGTTGATCAAGCAGAAGTTGATGCCACAGGTGTGGCAGAGGTTTGTCAGCCTGGTCAGGACACCTGTGATGAGGCCTTCATCTTTGGAAAGGACTGGATGGCTGTGCAAGAGCCAGTGAAATGCTGTTATCTAAACACAGTGGGGCACAGCCAATAGAAGGAAAGAGACCAAAGTGAATCTGGTGTTTACTCACATTCTGTGCTGTGTGACTGGGCAACCCCAGCACAGGGAGCCAGAAGATCCACCTCCATACCTTCATGTCCGGGTCCTCTCAGTGCACTGAGTTACCAGGAGTGAGAGACTAGGGTGGGGTATAGAGGAGAAGGGTGTGACTTAGGGCGGGGCAATGACTGAGCTCACAATTGGCTTGTGAACAGGGCAGGGCAGTGATTGGCTATCCATTAGGTGGGGGATGGGGTGTGGCAGTAATAGGTCACAGTTAAGTTGGGGATGAGGAGCAGTGTGGCCGGAAGAGGAAAGCAGGGGTGAAGAGAGTCTCAGGGTCAAAGTAGGGTTTGGGAGCAGGGTTCAGAGATCAGTGGGAGTTGATCCACAGACCAGTGGGCACACATAAGAATGGGAGTCTCAGGAGCAAGTAGGGGTGGCACAAACCAGGACTCTGGGTCTCTGTTTTCCTCTTTGGTGGTCACCTCTCCCACCTGGGATGTTCATACAATCCTGACCAATTCCCTGCCATGTAACCCCACCTGATGTGTAGAACAACCCTGCCCCAGCTGAGCCAGCACAAGGAGACAAACTAAGAACGGAACCTCTGTAAACTTCTTTCTACTTCTGACTCTGGTTCTTCCTGGTACAGCTCCTCAGTGGCCCCCTTCTGGATAGGTCCTCGTGTTTCCGACAGTCACTGTTGGTGCAAAATATACTAAATAACTGATCACAATACTTCAGGTAGAACCTAACATACAAGCAAGGTGAGAGGTTTCACAAGTCTCTCTCATGAATGGATTTAAAGAGTAAATAAAACATTAGTGAAAAGTATAAGGCCTTAGCAGCAAATCATCTTAACTCTAACTTTCTAACTATAGAAACTCAAACGAAGGTGGATATGTCACTTTTCTAAGTCATACAATAGCTTGGGCTTTAAATTGGAATTCCAGTGGGTGGTGGAGGAAAACCAGTCTGTCATGATTGACCTTTCAGGCATCTCCAAGGGGCTTGTGCACTCATCAGATTTCCACGTGGGTGATCAATGATATCCACAGCCCTAGAGAACACAACTAAGGATGGGAGGCTGAGGGTGGCCCTGGACATAGACATTGTCTATGGAATGTGTCTTTATTAACTCGGCAAACCAGTAAAGGCTCTGCTTATGTTCGAGGATAGTCCCTACCTTCTTTGTTCTTTGCCTGCACACATACAGATGTGAGGCCACATCCATTTATCCCTGTGACTTCCCTTTATTCCTCAAGCTGCCAGGACCCAGTGAAAGAGGAGAGTTTTGTGACTCTGATGCTCCTTATTTGATATCAGGTGGAGAAGCACCTATCCCTTCCTCCACTCTGGTTCAGCATTCATTGGTGTTGCTTGAATCCATCAGATTGATATATTTGCACACATGAACTTGTGCTCTGCCCTTCAATATGGATGTAGGACTATCCTTTCCTAGGATTCCCCTATGTGCCTGAGCCCCTGGGTATCTGCTCAGCACCATTCCTGGGCACCAGTCACCTCCTACACTCTTGTGGGCACTTAAGCCTCATCCAGCACCTCTACCTCCAATGTCTGGTATGAGGATCTTCACAGAGGGAACTGACTTATAAACTATACTGATCTTTTCTCTCATGGTAAATCATACAAAAATGTCCGGATGGTACCATAGGGATTTATAATACAAGGATGAGGCTGTCTGAGGGCCCTGTGACTTGGATCAGATATCCTGATGATATATAATGGGCTACATCACTACCCCAACAGCAGGTGACAGCAGGTTCCCATTTAGATGAGGAAAGAGATGGGCCACAAAAGCAAAAAGATGCAAATATGACATGGGAGAGGGGTAATGTCCCTGACTTTGAGAATGAGAACCTTACAAAGGTGGAGGGACACACAGCACTCATTACAGAGCTGGTGATCACAACACAGGCACCAGTAAAGGGCACATGAGTACAAAGGAGAGAATGGAGCTCCTTGGTGTAAGAGCAGGGGGTGGGGAGAAAATAGGAGGAGGAAGTGAAGAGGTGCCACATGGGGATCTGCTGAACTCCTGAAAGTGGAGCATCCCAGCAGGGCAGGCAGCATGAGCAGAGCATGGGGAGGCTGAGTGGATCCACATGCCATAGTAGGGCCATGGGACCTCCTTGCACAGACCTCCCTTATTGTCATTAGCCCTTCACCTATAATGAAGTTAAAATGAGAATTAAAATACTGTTTTCTATCTATGAATTTATGAGAATAAAGAGCAGAATGTACACTGCTATTTAAAAGTTATGTTGCCTATGACTTTAAAAATGGACAATTTGGTGTTATGCATTGGACAACATTTAAAAATGCATGCATTCTTTTTTTTTTACTTTTTTATTTTTTTAAAGCTTTTATTTAAAGAATATAAATTTCCAAAGTACAGCTTATGGATTACAATGGCTTCCTCCCCCCATAACTTCCCTCCCACCCACAACCCTCCCCTTTCCCGCTCCCTCTCCCCTTGCATTCACATCAAGATTCATTTTCAATTCTCTTTATAAACAGAAGATCAGTTTAGTATATATTATGTAAAGATTTCAACAATTTGCCCTCACATAGAGACACAAAGTGAAAAATACTGTTTGAGTACTAGTTATAGCATTAAATCACAATGTACAGCACATTAAGGACAGAGATCCTACAATGTATTTTTTTAAAAAATTGATTAATTTTCTATGCAATTTCCAATTTAACATTCTATTCTTCAATTATATTATACAACAGTATATTTCAAAAGTAGCCAGATAGAAACTATTTACCCAGCACTACTTACTAAGAAGAACTCCCAGTGGATGTTACAAATTATAATGCATCCACAGGATGCACTAATGAAAGTGGTATAGACAGATATATATGGACATGCACAGATATATCTGGTATGCCAAGTAAGAAAAAGTCAGTTTGTGCATACATTAGCTAACAAAATGTACAAAATATGATAAAAGGTGATATTTCAGGCTTGTGATTTATATGTGAAATTTTCTTTTTTATTTGTTATTTCTACAATGAACACATAAATATTCTAGTAAAAGCTTAATAACAAAAGAATTATTATAAAGAGGAAAAATATGAATCTTGCAAGATAAAAATGAGTTACTTGCAATAAAATTTTATGGATTATTTTTACTAACTTTAAACCTCTTGCAAAGTAAAGGAAATATTTTTATCTGTTTCTATTATTATTTATGCTTTTAATTATATATAATTCATACTATAAACTTTATTGATTATGTGCTGATAATAACCATTTTATATTATGTGTCCTTCTGAAAATTAAAAAACAGAAAATATAAATGGTCATTACTATAGAAAAATTATTTCTTTACCTTGTGGAGTTTTTCTTTAAAAAGATGTTGAACTTTCCAACTGTATTTAACCTTCCTGCAATCCATTTATCAGATTTGACCTGAACACACATTACATAGTAAACATATTCTCTCTGGACTCTAGCATATTTCAAAACTTTGTTTTTCTGTCCAGTATCAGCAAGTTGAGAATTAAAATTGAAGTAATGAGGGGCCAGCACTGGGGTGCAGTAGATTAATGCACCCATATGGGTTCTAGTACTGGCTGCTCCTCTTCTAATCGAGCTCTCTGCTATGGCCTGGGAAAACAGTAGAATATGGCCTGGGTGCTTAGGTGCCTACACTCACATGGGAGAACTGGAAGAAGCTCCTGGCTCCTGGCTTAGAATTGGTGCAGCTTCGGCCATTGCAGCCAACTGGGGAGTGAGCCAGAGGATGGAAGACCTCTCTCTCTCTTCCTCTTCTTCTCTCTCTGTGAAACTCTGACTTTCAAATAAATAAAAAAAATCCTTTTTAAAAGAACAAATTTAATTATATAAAGGATAATCAAATATACAGATAACTGATCTCTCACACATATTTTTATGTATTTTCCTCTAAAGATTTGCCATCAAACCTCATCTCAGTGATGCATTGCCTAAATCAGAAGACAAAGACTATGATTTTGATGCCAAGGTAAAATACTCTATTATGAAATAAATATTTTTGCTCTGAATTTAGTTTTATATATTATTTACTTTTAAAATTGAGCAATGCTCTATGTATCATCATCTCACATATTTAATGGAAAGTTGCTTAGAGAAAACAATTTTGTTAAATATGATTAACTGTAATTTTAAAATGCTTTTAGTTTAGTAAATATCAAAAATTAGAACACACTGTGATAAAGGTAAGAGTGAAAATAATGTGAAATAGATAGGGGAACATCGTTAGGAAACAATTTACTGCACTAGAGGGAATATAGAATTTGGTCAAGGATGCACTTGTAAAACATTGTGACTTTTAAATCATACCAACCTGACAGTTAGACTGTGTATGCCTAAATAAATCATTAATGAACCAAATTAGTTGTTATAATAATCATGGAACCTCCCAGGTGTGCTTTAATTTTAAAACTTAACATATCTTAAGGAATTTTTTTGTCTTTTCTTGGATCTTTTATTTTGCCATTGTGTAGTTTTTAGGAGACAGTTTTCCCCTATTTCTATTTTTGGTTCTGAAATTTGACTATTACAATATTAGCAATTGTGGAGATTTCAGTTGTGAGTCTCAATGGATCCCACTGTTTTCTAAGTCATTCTATTAATTGCATAGTTAAAACTGCATCTAATAGAATACATGTTTTGCCCAATACAATAATAAGTTCTAGAAGAAGAGACTCTTAATAGCATACAAAAAACTTCAGAAAATTTCAGAACTATTTTGGATTGTTGTTTGTTAAAAAATATCCACTTCCCCTGTCGGAATAAGATCGAAGTCAGCGAACCCTAAAGGCTTCCATAGCCTCGGCAACTCATGACTAGAGCCTAGGGAGATTACTGATGCCATAAACAAGAGTGTCAAATTGTTAAATCAACATCAGGAGTCACTGTGAACTTACGTCTCATGTGGGATCTGTCTTTAATGTGTTGTACAATGTGAAGTAATGCTATAACTAGTACTGAAACAGTATTTTTACACTTTGTATTTCTGTGTGGGTGCAAACTGATGAAATCTTTACCTAGTATATACTGAATCGATCTTCTGTATAGAAAGATAATTGAAAATGAAAAAAAAACTCGGTGTTAATTTGGAAGTTGCATAAAAAATTAATTAATTTAAAAAAATATCATGTAGGATCTCTGTCCTTAATATGCTGTACAATGTGATTTAATGCTATAACTAGTACTCAAAGAGTATATTTCACTTTGTGTTGCTTTGTGAGGGCAAATGGTTAAAATCTTTACTTAACACATACTAAACTGAGCTCCTGTATACAAAGAGAATTGAAAATGAATCTGGATGCAAATGAAAGGGGAGTGGGTAAGGGGGGAGGGTAGTGGGGGGGGTGGGAAGGTATGGGAGGGGAAGACATTGTAATCCATAAGTTGTACCTTGGAAATTTATATTCTAAATAAAAGTTTTTAAAAATCCACTTCAAGTTCTTATATTGCATTGTAAAGATTAAAATTTTAGAAATTTTTTGTATTTTGAACTATAACTATTCATATAAGCTCCTTAATCACTGTGAGCTAATGGAAATTAGATACTATTTATACATTTCCTGGAGCACTTAGAAATAAGGTATTAAAAGGGATTTCCTAGATTATTAAATAGGGAGAAAAGTGTTGATTTTGGCCTGAGAGAGGTAAAGAAGAAAAGCAGAGTAACTGTATTCCCAGGAGAAGCTGAAGAGAGGTTTGCAGTGGAAATTCTACAGAAAGGAGACACGATGGAGCAGTGTGGACAGTACAAACACCCAGCAGAGTGGGGACATCACCAGCAACTCCTGTAGCCAGGGACTGTAGGAGATACCATCTTCTTGAAGCGAAATGAGAGGAGTCTGCAGCAGCCTGTTTGATTGGTGATATCACCAAAGGGAGATCTTTGCAGACCAAACTTGTTTTGATTTTGGCCTGGAACACTAGCAGGGTCAGGGTGTCCGCCTAACCTCATGAAGGGAGAACACATGGTTTTCTTCTCATTCCCCTGGCAACTAGCAGGGAAGAAATGCCATCTTATTTTTGTTTTTGTTTGTTTGTTTTTTTGTTTGTTTTTGACAGGCAGAGTGGACAGTGAGAGAGAGAGAGACAGACAGAGAGAAAGGTCTTCCTTTTCCATTGGTTCATCCCTGAATGGCCGCCAAGGCCAGTGTGCTGTGGCTGGTGCACTGCACTGATCCAAAGGCAGGAGCCAGGTTCTTCTCCTGGTCTCCCATGGGGTGCAGGGCCCAAGCACTTGGGCCATCCTCCACTGCACCCCCTGGCCACAGCAGATAACTGGCCTGGAAAAGGGGCAACTGGGACAGAATCCAGCACCCTGACCGGGACTAGAACCCTGTGTGCTGGCACCACAAGGCAGAGGATTAGCCTATTGAGCCACGGCACTGGCCCAGAAAGGCCATCTTAATAAGACAAGCAGAAATTGTTGTGGCTTGCTCACATGCACAACTAGGGAATGTTATTGGAGGGATAAACCCGAAGTCCCCACTGACTTTGATTCTGGCTTCTTGGATGACACGGGGCGGGATGCCCACTTAGGCGTGAGAGGTGCTTTCCGCCCCTTACTCTATCATGTGCACCCAGACTCAACCTACCAAGGTGGAGTACTGACAAGCAGCTGGATCTGAGAAAACCTCTAGGCTGTAGAGAGGACAGCCTGCCCCCTGTGCCTGTGGAGCCCTGCATGCTATGACTGAGAATTCTGTAACTCCATGATAGGGTATGGGGGATAGCTGGTTCCCTAGGAATCACTGTATCCAGCTTCAGAGGCTCAGATTTCACTGAGGGCCTGGGGTGGGTCATTGCAGAGGGTTCTGGGCTCACACTGAGGCCACACAGACCTTTCTGTGGTTCCTGTGAATGTGTGGGTGGGGAGTGTAGCCACTGTGGGCTCGCCCTGGGCATGGAAATGGGTGTGGATTTTCGTAGTCGGAGAAGATCCTTCTGAGTTTGGTACTGAAGTTGCCGACTGAAGAGTAAGAATGCACCATCCCTGTGATAGTCTAGGAAGAGGAAAGAATGGACCAAGTCCTGGAACAGTGGATCTCATTCAAATATCAATTTGTTTTTAGCATTTTGGGGAATGGCCAGGATATATGAAATATTTAATGTCATTTTATATTATATGTGAAAAGAAAATGTGTAAATAAGTTCCTGGCATATTTGGGAAGCTAAGGAAATAAATACTGTTCTTAAATATTGCTATAACTTTTTGAAGATATCAACTGGGAAAAACTGACTTTAGTATCAATATATGCTTCTCTTACTTGTAAGCTTAACTGCATTTAAAATTTGAAATTTGTTTATTTGCTTAGAACCTGTGAAGTATTTATATAACTTATTGTTGACACTAATTATTACAGCATACTTCTAAATGTCCTCTTCAGAAATATGTTGACAAATATGGGCCTGCTGATCAAAGAAGGAAAGATATAAATGGACAACTACAAGGTAAGATCTATATTTTTTAAAAAGTCATTTGACAGAATGTCTAAAATATGAGCACAGATAAGTTCTAACAATAAAAGGAACTAACCTATTATATGCATAGTAAGAAAAAAGATAAGTAAAATAATGATAAGTTTTTCATTTTACCAGCCATCAACAACAGCTTAAATTGTGAGTGCCACTGAAGAAACTGAATTTTATTTCCATTTAAAGGGAATTTTTGATCTGAGGAAAGTCAAGACACACAGCAGAAGTAAAAAAGAGGAAATAAGAGTAATAAAGTTAGAGGATACAGGAATTAAAAAGAAGTAGTTAAAACAGGTATATCAAGTTGAGGATGATAAAATAATTATATGTTTAACCTTATAAATAGTGAACTTCTTGCAATGACATAATTTTAATCCATTCTATAATCAAAGGCTTAATTCACCACTAACTACAACGTTCAACAATTATAAAGTAGGAAGACCATAGGTATATAAGCAATCAAATGACAATATTCCCTTTCATCCCTGTAAATTTTTTGTATTCTATATTAATTGCCACATATCAAGAAAACATGGTATCTGTCTTTTGAGAACTGGCTTATTTAAGTATAATGGTTTCCAGTTGCATCCATTCTGTTGTGAAACACAGGACTTCATTCTTTTTACAGCCTTGTAGTATTTCATAATGTATATACACCACATTTTATTTCCCCAGTCATCAGTGGCTGGACATTTGGTTGATTCCATATCTTAGCTATTATGAATTGAGCTGCAATAAACATGGTGGTACTTGTTGGGTGTTTGAATAGTCCAATCAATACTGCTCCCACCTTGCTTATGTTTGAACAGTCCAGTCAGTGTGGATAGAAGGGTATTGTCCATAACACACTGTTATCTGACTGCCCACAGATGTCTGGTATGATAAAAACATCTCCCCAGTGGGCACTAGGCCTAGCATCAGCTCCTGGCTTATCATGAATGACTCCATTCTACTTTCATTTTGTGGCAAGTGGTAATTTTTGACTCAACATTTTACTGTAGAGTTTCCACAGTTCACTTCATTTTGCTACTCAGGTTAGTGGTGATCTGTGACTCTATTTTTGGGACTTCCTGTGGATTCTCTACAATTACTTTACTCAACAAGAAGGAAGCAACTGTAATGGGAAGAGATTGCCTTCCCTTACGAACAAGCATTCTAGTCAATTAGCTAGTACCATCATGTAAGGAAAATGAAGCCATGTTGTATCCACATGTTCCTGTCTGTAGAAACCTCATAGGACAGTACAAATTCCTCGCACTTTTACGTTCATTAAAGCAGCAAATTCCTCCTTGCCTCTAAGGGCTATGGTTGTGGCGTGACCCTTGGCTAACAGGCTGTGAAAGTCCAGTTTGCTGTAGCAGACCTTTCTAACAGGCATTTAAAAAATTAAATAACCCTGTGAAATAATTCTGGCTAAAAAATAGAACATAAGTCACATAGTAGAAGGTAAGGGACAAAAAGCCTTTTATCTTTAATTTTCCTAGAGAATTACATAAAAGTTTTTGTTTAACAGTTTTGCCTTGATCACTGTAGTAGCAAATACAACTAGAGTGAATATTTTGTTTTGAAAAGGTGCTCAAGCTCTGGTATTTTTGGTTTTCATAGCTGTGAAGTAGTTATCATTTGCATGACTAATAGCACAGGAAAAACCTATTCATAAGTTTTACAATCAAGTGCAGAAGGGTTTTCTCATATAGTAACACAAAGTGAAATATACTATTTGAGTACTCGTTATAGCATTGAATCACATTGTACAGCACATTAAGGACAGAGATCCTACATGATATATGCATATTTTTTTGAAACTGATTAATTTTTAATGCAATTTCCAACGTAACACTGAGTTTTTTTTATTTTCGATTATCTTTATATAGAGAAGATCGATTCAGTATGTATTAAGTAAAGATTTCATCAGTTTGCATCTACACAGAAACACAAAGTGTAAAAATACTGTTTCAGCACTAGTTACAGCATTACTTCACTTTAGATATCATATTAAGGACAGATCCCACATGGGATATAAGTACACAGTGACTCCTGGTGTTGATTTAACAATTTGACACTCTTATTTATGGCGTCATGAATCTCCCTAGGCTCTAGTCATGAGTTGCTGAGGCTATGGAAGCCTTTAGGGTTCACCGACTTTGATATTATTCTGACAGGGTCACAGTCAAAGTGGAGGTCCTCTCCTCCCTTCTGAGAAAGGTACCTTCTTTGGTAGCCCCGTTCCTTCCACTGGGATCTCACTCGCTGAGGTCTTCCATTTAGAATGGATGAATTCTTTACTTAACACATGCTAAATTGATCTCCTGTATACAAAGAGAATTGAAAATGAATCTGGATGTGAACGAAAGGGTGGAGGGAGTGGGCAAGGGGGGAGGGTTGTGGGGGGAGAGGGAAAGTATGGGGGGAAAGCCCTTGTAATCCATAAGTTGTACCTTGGAAATTTATATTCTAAATAAAAGTTAAAAAAAAGAAGGGTTTTCTTTTTTTCTTTTTTAATATTTATTTGACAGAGTTAGACAGTGAGAGAGAGAGAGAGAGAGAGACAGAGAAAGTTCTTCCTTCCATTGGTTCACTCCCCAAATGGCCGCTATGGTGAGAGCTATGCCAATCCGAAGCCAGGAACCAAGTGCTTTCTCCTCATTTCCCATGTGGATGCAGGGGCCCGAGGACTTGGGCCACCCTCCACTGCCCTCCCAGGCCACAGCAGAGAGCTGGACTGGAAAAGGAGCAACCAGGACTGGAACCCAGCAGCCATATGGGATGGCAGCACCTCAGTCAGAAGGATTAACCAAGTGGGCCACACCACTGGCCCAAATAGAAGGGTTTTCAACTAACTTTGAAGTTTTTAAATGCTTATGAAATTATCTTGAGCTGGGCCACTGGAGATAAATTTGGCCTTCAGAAATGCTATATCATGGAGCCTGAAATCTATGTACCACCCTAAATATTCTTGGTTTCATAGTCTTATGAAAGTAACCCTTTGTCTTACATGTGTAACTGAGAGAAGAGTATATGTTGTGTGTGCATGTATGTTTATGGTTCCTAAGAATTTGGCACAAGTTGGATCTATACTGCAGAATATAGTGTATCAAAGACTTTTTCTTTTAAATTATTTGAGTGTCTTTTATACATTATTGAAATCATTGATAGCCCACTCCCCAAAGTGCTTAATAACTGGCATTAAGGTTAGAGGATAGGAAAAAAATACTGGATAGTATTTTTCATAAATAAGAAAAAATAAATTAAAGCCAGGCCATGGCTATCAAGAATGTTTGTGAATATTTGCTTACTCAGGTGTACTTTTTTATAATCCTCATTTATGAAGCTCCTTGTGTAAAAGACAGAAAGTTTTAACCAAATTTATTGAAAATATATTTGACTATATAAAAATTGATTTGACTCAAATGCAGGGAAATCAAAGATTCAAGAAGTATAGTTTATGAAACAGGAAATATGCATTAGTGAATTACTGGGGTTTTGAAGCTTCTAATTTCCCAGATTGATTATGGTTTTTGAGAATTCTATAATTAATAGCAATTTATGACAACTAAGATTGCATATTAGAAGCAACTATGAAAATTCTGCAATTTTACATTTCGGATTGCTATGCAAATGTGAAAAATAGGTTAAAATGTGAAAGAATTGGCAAAATGTAAGCTGGAAATGATTATCTTAAATTTTGGGTTTTAGTTAAAAATGTTTCTATCAGATATTAAGGTGGGCTTTTACTGTACAGATGTTAGTAATAACTGATTTGACTACTTGATCAGTGTTCCCATATAGCCCTACACATTTTGTGACAAGACATCAAAGATTTCCAAAACCTAGACATCGGTCCACCTGTGCTCTTATTATTGGTATTCATTTGGTATGAACAGAATTCAGTTTGAATGAAGGTGGTAACAAAAAGCTTAACAATGGGAAGATTGCATTTGTTGGCACAAGAAATACTAGTGGCTATAGAGAAAAGTTGGTGACCTTGGGTCACTATTCTATGCCCTGATCAGACTAGTAGCCACATGGGAGACCAGAAGAAGCACCTGGCTCCTGGCTTCGGATCAGCACGGTGAACCAACAGCAAAGGAAAACCTTTCTCTCTCTCTCTCTCTCTCTCTCTCTCTCTCTCTCTCTGTTAAAAAATAAAAATAAAAATAAAAAAATAATAAAAATGTTATGTAAAAACTTTTCTTAAACTATTGGAAGGTTCTTCAATGATCTTTCTCCTTTAGTTTGTAGTTAGGACTGAAGGTTCACCTCTGATCACTATAGTTGCCATCGCTTTTCTGTGTTTAAAACTACTGATATTGGCTTTCCTATATGAGGAAATGTTACCTAAGGTTGGCATTCACTTTCAGGGTTTTCCAGTTTGAGTGTTCTCAGTGTCCAATTCAGATAATTGTTTTGTGTGTTGCTGTTAAGCTTTTGTTTGTCTTGTTTTTAAGTTTTTTGTTCTTAGTAGTTTTGTGTTAGAACTGATTAAGTTTAATTGTCTCATTAGCCAAGGAAATGTTTAAGACTATGGGGATTTTTTTTTAACATGTCACTGTGCATCTGTTAAATCTTGATCAGGGTTTCAAGAATGACTGCAGTGGGTTTTGGAAACAACCATAACATCATTGATTCAGGGTTTCCCAGATACAGTTCACAGTTAATTGTTGGGCTCTAATACAACTGACCATTTAAAATGGAACAACAACTTATTGTTTTGCAATAGTGTCAGTTGTTAAATCTTGACATTTCAATTAAAACATGAATTGTAGTTATAACTCAATGCAAATTCAACAGTTGTATTTGGAATTAAATTATTTTAACAAATAAATTTATTTAAAGAAACTGAAAAAAGATTGAAATAACTTTAGATTTCATAATAAATTTAACATTACAGAACATCTGAATTTACTGTGAAGTTTCTGAATGATGAAAATTAGCTATGTTTTCTTCTAAGATTTTTTTTTTTGGTTTCCAGGAAAAACATGCTTTTTATTAAAAATAAAGCTTATTTATTTTACTCAAGTTAACTATGGATAAAGAATGGTTATTTATAGAAGCTAAAATAAAGTTTCTTTTTTACAGAGCTTGCCACTGTTTGAATATCAAATGAGAGTAATCAACCAGTAACAAGTAAAGAGAATAACTAACTAAATAAATAAGCAAATAAGTAAATTTACTTACTAGTTGGGCAAGGATTGTTGTATGTCAAATAAACACTCATATAAATTTCAGGCCATTGTGGACATTTGGGGAGTGAACCAGCAGATGGAAGACCTCTCTCTCTCTGTGTCTCTAGCTCTTTCTGTAACTCTGTCTTTCAAATAAATAAAATAAATCTTTAAAAAATCAGAAATGTCATTGTCTAATAATTTTATCTATTTACATATATATCACTCACATTAGCATAATTGATTTTACATTTTATTTTGCTCTCGTCCATCTCTTATGAGCCTTTATACACAATTCTCAATATTGATTTTTATATATTTTGATTTATATTTATATATACATAATTTATATACGCAGTTTTTAATTCTATGAAATATGTAAAGGCAATATATAGATATAATACATAGACTTCAGTCCTCTCCATCATAGAAACTAGAACTGAAAATATCTAGGTTTGGCCCTCGAGCCTGGAAGTAAGAGGCTCTCATCTCGCATCTGAGTGCCTGGGTTCAATCCTCAGCTTTGTCTCCTGATTCCAGTTTCCTGCTAATGCAGACCATGGGAAGCAGTGGTGATGGCTCAAGTTGTTGGGTCCCTGCCACCCATACGGGAGACCTGAATTGAGGTCCCAGCCTGGAACTTTAGCCTGTCCTGGTATTGGCTGCTTTAGTCATTTGGGGATTGGCTCACCAGATAGGAGATCTGTTTCTCATACACACACACACACACACACACACAAATATATGCATGTATGTATCCATACATTATATGGTGTGTCTGTACATGTATACCTTCTACATGGAGACAGGGTAAATCAACAGAAGTGAAGAAGTTGCATAATGGTCTTCTAGTATTATAAATCCTTTCTATTCACTAAATTTTTCTAGCCAGCACATTTTCTGAAAGCTTATTATTTTTCCTTAAAAAGAATATCTGTTGATTTTTGTTAAATAACTTCAAAGCTCAAGGAATAAAGTATCAAGTATGACATTAAAGCAAAAAAATTATTTGGTAAGCTTTTTATCCATAGGAACTCTAAAAATCAGAAAAGGAATGTTAAAAATCAATATTAATATATAATGTAGATAATTTAAAATTGTTCAACTACACAGATTGAGGGAACACAAAGATGCAGAAATATGGTTCTGGTTTCAACAACAGCACAAACAAATGGCCATCTTCTCGTTAACTAAAACTACTGCTTCATTTATCTTTCTGAAGGATATTAAAGAAAAACTAATTATACTCCTCTGTGTTTTAGTTCCCTGCTCACATACACAAATTTGTCAAAAGTTTACATGATTGCCATGAGTAATACCAAATCTAATAACACAAGTATATTTATATTTAATTTCAAATAATATTTTATACAATTTTAGATTACTTAAGCCTCAATCTCCCATTTGTTCTGCAGGAATCTTTCAAAATTCAATTCATTAACATATCCTTAAAAATTACATACCAGTGGGCCGGCGCCACAGCTCAATAGGCTAATCCTCCACCTGCGGCACCAGCACCCAGGTTCTAGTCCCGGTCGGGGCACCGGATTCTGTTCCGGTTACTCCTCTTCCTGTCCAGCTCTCTGCTGTGGCCTAGGAGTGCAGTGGAGGTTGGCCCAAGTCCTTGGGCTCTGCACCATGTGGGAGACCAGGAGGAAGCACCTGGCTCCTGGCTTCACCAGCTGCAATGGCCATTGAGGGGTGAACCAATGGCAAAAAAGGAAGACCTTTCTCTCTGTGTCTCTCTCTCACTGTCCACTCTGCCTGTCAAAAAAAAAAAATTCCATACCAGTGTTGTACCACCATGCACTGCCAATTTGAACCCAGGCTGCTCCACTTCTAATTCGGCGCCCTGCTAATACACCTGCAAAAGCAGTGAGAGATGGTCCAAGTACTTGGTCCCCTGCACCTATGTAGAACACTTGGATGGTGTTTCAGACTGAAGCCAGGCCTAGCACTGGCTGTTGTGATCATTTATGGAGTAAACCAGAAGATAAATGATTCTCTCTCTCTCTCTCTCTCTCTCTCTCTCTCTCTGACTCCTCCTTTCAAGCAAATAAAAAAATAAGCCTTCAATCCAATGAATTCAAATTGCTGCTGTTAAAAAATTAAAACAGATTCTTGCCACCCTATTAGTAAGTTACCTTATACTGAGTTTGAAAAATGTTAAAGGAATAAATGAGAATCATTGATAGAGCCCCAACGAATCACTGTTGATATGATCTGACAGTGTCATCAACCAAATTTCAAGTGAGGAGGACATTTTGTTTGAGCAATATCTTACAATTGAGAAAATTGCCTTTTTAAAACACAAACCTATTTCCCTGACAGTAATAATGCACGTACTGATGACAAATTGTCTAAATTTGAGAATGCTGTTTAAAGGCCACAGGCTTGTTTGTTCTCATAAAGTGAGTATAAACAAATGAAATGTGTTTTTTGATCTGTTGAAAGTCTAAGACTGAAAGCATTCACAATACATTAAGCAGCCTGAATTATAACTCATTTTAAAAAGCTTATACTGCGCCGGTGCCGCGGCTCAATAGGTCAATCCTCCACCTTGCGGCACTGGCAGACCGGGTTCTAGTCCCGGTCAGGGCGCCGGATTCTGTCCTGGTTGCCCCTCTTCCAGGCCAGCTCTCTGATGTGGCCAGGGAGTGTAGTGGAGGATGGCTCAAGTGCTTGGACCCTGCACCCCATGGGAGACCAGGAGAAGAACCTGGCTCCTGCCTTCGGATCAGCACAGTCGCCGGCCATGGCGGCCATTGGAAGTTGAACCAATGGCAAAAAAGGAAGACCTTTCTCTCTGTCTTTCTCTCACTGTCCACTCTGCCTGTCCAAAAAAATAAAAAATAAAAAATAAAAAAAGCTTATACTGCTTAAGGGGAAAAAAAATGTACCTGGATTCATAGCTAACACAAGATTCGCAATACAAAATAAATTAATAAGGAAAGCAATGACATAAGCCTTAGGGTAATGCTACTTGCTGGAATAGAATAATGCCACATTATAATTCCACAAGTGAGATCTGCAACACAGAAAGTATATTTAAGAGAAAATGAAAACTTACAGTACTTCTGTCACTCCATGCAAACACTTTCCATCAGATTTGACACATTTTGTGTCTCACAACAGTACAAAGATGTTCACCATTTAAATGACTTCATTGCTGCACACTATAAATGAAAACAGCTTGAATTTACTTGGAAGTTTTCTACTTGCTCTGCTTTGTCCTACCTAACATATAACCACTGGGCATTTGTTCTTTATTGCCAACTCTACCACCATCGCATTTCTCATTAGTCGGGAAATGAATCATATCAGATCAATATTAGAGTAAATGGCATTTAATCCTTTGATAGAATTGTGGCTTTCCAAATGTGTTTTCTTTTTTTTGAATTTCAAAATTAAATTTTATTTACATATTCAATACTTTAAAGACTTTGTTCCTTATGCCTTTATGAATATTTTCTAAACCCCTTAAAAGTCTTTTTTAGCAATTCTATACATTAGTAGCTCTCAATTAGCATTTCAATAAGTCCGCAAACTTATATATATATATATACACACACACACCAAAAATTGTCTAAGCATTTGCTATTTTTCAAATGTAGGTATTATTGTGACCAATTTTAAAAACCCATATATATGTGTGTGTGTATATATATATATATATATATATATATAGTTTAAACATACATATTTAAAAGCAATAAGGAGTACCACTTTTTGGTCAAGATGTATTTTCATTTATATTAAAGTACTACCATCAGGTGGTAACCCATATTTTGTTAAAAACTACACACACTGAAACAGTTGTTCAGCCTAGTGGTGAAGATACCTGTATCCCATGTCAAAAGGCCTGTATTTGATTCCCAGCTGACTCTAGCTTACTGCCAATGCAGTCCCTGGGTGGCAGCGGTGCTGACTCAGGTGCATGGTCCCTAATACCTATGAGAATACCAAGGGAAACTTTCCTGATTCCTAGCTTCAGCCTGGCCAGTCCTAGTTGTTGTATTTGGGGAGTGAAAAAGCAAATGGAGCGCTCTCCCCTTCCCCTCTCAATAGTTTTTTTTTTTTTAAAGATTTATTTTAAAGACAGAGTTACAGATAGAGGTAGAGACAGAGAGAGAGGATCCTCTCAATAGTTTTTAAACTACAGACTTATGAGTAACTTTCCATGTAATGAATCAAAACACAGTGAATTAAGTCACAGATATATTCTGTAGCACAAACATTTTTATTTTAAACTTTTATTTGAAAGGCAGACACACACAACAATCTCCCATCCATTGGTTCACCTCCCAAATGCCCCCAATAGCCAGGGCTGGTCCAGGCCAGCCGGTAGCCAGGAACCCAACTCAGTCCCTGTGACCCATATGCGTGGCAGGAACCCTACCTGAGCCACCACTGCTGTCTCCCAGGGTCTGCACTGGCAGAAGGCTGGAGTCAGGATCTGGAGTTGGGACTGGAACCCAGCCAATGACATGGGATGCAGGTATTCTAATTGGTATCTTAACAGCTATGCCAAACATCCATCCTTTTATTTATTTATTTATTTTTGACAGGCAAATTTAGACAGTGAGAGAGAGGGGCAGAGAGAAAGGTCTTCCTTCCGTTGGTTCACCCTCCAAATAGCCACTATGGCTGGTGCTACGCTGATCCGAAGCCAGGAGCCAGGTGCTTCCTCCTGGTCTCCCAAGCACTTGGGCCATCCTGTACTGCTTTCCTGGGCCACAGTAGAGAGATGGACTGGAAGTGGAACAACTGGAACAGAATCTGGCGCTCCAATCGGGACTAGAACCCAGGGTGCTGGCACCATAGGCAGAGGATTAGCCTAGCCTAGTGAGCCATGGCGCTGGCCTCCATCCTTTTATTTTAATAATGGACAATATAAGAAAAATGAGACTGTTTATAGGAATTATCTTTTGCAGAAAAGTGAGCGTGAAATCATCTGTACCTCAAACAAGGTTTACTGTTTGTGTATCCTGCTGTGTTACATATATTTGAGTAGAACTGATCTGTCTTACCTCAATAACCACCCAGCAAAAACATTTTTTGTTAAACAGCCCCTCAATGAAGTGGAGATTTCACTTTTCATTCAGACCCACTGGGTTTTAATTTTATCTTAGGTCAAATGAAGTTTTTTTGAATATATGGTTAATAAGCATGTGAAAGGCCATTAGTTATTATTTTTGCAGTTATTCTTAGCACTAACAAGTTTTTTCATTGCTTTCTCATTTCAAAGTTTATTGCATTAATTCAGGGACAGATAATTATGACTTCACACTGTGATTTCTAAACACAAACTGCTATTGTGCCACATCAAGGAAATGTTTGGAAATGTGACAAAAGGGATGTTTGGCAGAGGGAGTCACATTTTCAGAGCCTGAGACCATCTGCCCCAGGTGACTGCTGCTCTGCACAGTGCTCAGAAGGGTACACAGGTTTCTGACATAAAAGTTTTAAAATACTATTCTACACTCACATCTTAGACATTTTTTTCAACAAGTGAAGGTAAGGTTTAAATCAAATCTGTGGCCTTTGAGAGGCAGAAGCTAAATTTTACCTGAGAAAACAATAAACACTTGTGTATCTGTGGTAGATGCTGGGTATCCAGACATCTCTACATCCTCACAGAATCAGTTTTCCATATTTAGTAACTGCATATGTATTTGTCTCTCTCACTAAGTGCTAACTTCTTGCAAGCAGTAATTATGTCTTCTTCATGTGTAAAACCAAAAAATAGCAGATCAGCAGCACCATTGAAATGTTCAATCTGTTTGGTGACTTCAGAGTTGTTGAAGAAACTACATGTGCAATGCGGAATTGAAGAGTAGATGTGATATGTAAAAATTATAAAGATTGGGGCTGGCGCTATGGCGCAGTGAGTCAACACTCCAGCCTGAAGTGCTGGCATCCTACACTGGCACCGGCTCAAGACCTGCCCGCTCCACCTCCGATCCAGCTCTCTGCTATGGCCTGGGAAAGCAGCACAAGATGGCCGAAGTCCTTAGGCCCCTGCACCTGTGCAGGAGACTCAGAGGAAGCTCCAGGCTCCTGGCCTCGGACCGGCACAACTCCGCCATTGTGTCCAACCAGGGTGTGAACCATCAGATGGAAGGCCTCTCCCTCTCTCCCCACCCCCTCTCCTCCCTCTGTGCAACTCTTTCAAATAGATAAATAAATCGTCAAAAAATTATAAAGAATATTCTCCATTATGTCAAAACGTTAGATGAGTGATGATGAAAAACATACTCATACCATATTGTGCATAAGATGATACACAAGGGACTTTCATCAACTGACTTTTCCAAAATCTGACTGTTTTCTGATTATTAAAGTAATCAAGTCACATTTAATTCATGGTTTCTTTTTTTTTTTTTTAAGATTTTATTTATTTACTTGTGAGAGTTACAGGCAGTGAGAGGAAGGACAGAGACTCACTCCCCAAATGGCTGCAATGACTGGAGCTGTGCCAATCCAAAACCAGGAGCCAGAAGCTTCCTCCCGATCCCCTATGTGGGCACAGGGGCCCAAGTACCTGGGCCATCCTCCACTGCTTTCTCAGGCCACAGCAGAGAACTGGGCTGGAAGAGCAGCTGGGACCAGAACCGGCACCCACATGGGATACCAGTGCCGCAGGCAGAGGATTAACCTTCTGCACCGCTGCACTGACCCCAATTCATGGTTTCTGAACTTTTGATCAATACAAAATATAAAAACATCAATTTATGATGAATGCACCCTCTGGTGGTCTATTTCACCTATTTTTTTAAAAATCCAGCAATATATTCCAGCTTCACTGCTTATAGAATACTCTATCCAGTGTGCCTGCTCCTCCCTCCTTCATCTTCCACCTCATATATGTGGGTGTATATAACACAAATATGCAGTTATTTGAAAACACAAGCACAACATAACCTTGGATTTAAAAACTGTCCCAAGATATGTGTGCTACGAATATAACAGGGCAGGTATCTGGTACAGTGGTTAAGTCCTGACTTGGGATGCCCGCATTCCATACTGGAGTCCAGCTAGTGTGTATCTTGGGAGGCAGCAGATGATGACTCAAGTGCTTGGGTCCCTGACATTCACATAGGAGACCCAAATTGAGTTCTGGGGTCCTTGACATCCCCAGAAGAGATTTGAATTAAGTTCAGGGTTTATGGCTTTGGCCTGGCCCAGCCCTGGCCACTGCAGGCTCCTGAGAAGGGATGGAAGATCTGTCTCCGCCTTTCAAACAAAATGAAAATAAATAAATAAAAACTACAACAGATGATGATATAACTTATGAAGCTCTCTGGGCTCACAAAGGACATTTCATAGTCAAAGCAGACCCTCCACTCCTTTCCTCTGACTACAGTCACAGGGAAGCTTTTCCCTGCAGAGACTTGGTTGCAAGATCAGCTCTCTCTCCCAGCAGGTTAGCTTACTCAACACTTGTGTGGCCTGTGCATTCTTTAGTAAGAAGTTGCTAATGAAACACTTCAAGTGTTCTCGAAACATCCCCAGCTTTGGGTTGTCAGATACTCTTGCCAAAATTAAGCCAAGGTCTTCAGCTTCTGTTTCCATTAACAAAATATTCAACATTTTTCTCAAAAAGTGAACTCTGGGTTTGTCCAATTCACTGAATTCAACTACCTTTAAAATGGAAAGTGGGAGTGATTTTGTCTTCAACAAGTGGGCCACCAGGTGAACCAAATTGGACAAATTAATGGCTGGCAGAATTTCTAAGTCCTGAAACTTGTCCCAAATGCTGAACTAGAAAGTCATCTGAGGCCGGCACCGTGGCTCACTAGGCTAATCCTCCGCCTTGCAGCGCCGGCACACCGGGTTCTAGTCCCGGTCGGGGCACCAGATTCTGTCGCAGTTGCCCCTCTTCCAGGCCAGCTCTCTGCTGTGGCCAGGGGGTGCAGTGGAGCAAGGCCCAAGTGCTTGGGCCCTGCACCCCATGGGAGACCAGGCGAAGCGCCTGTCTCCTGCCATTGGATCAGCGCGATGCACCAGCCACAGCACGCTGGCTGCGGCGGCCATTGGAGGGTGAACCAATAACAAAGGAAGACCTTTCTCTCTCTCTCTCTCTCTCTCTCTCTCTCTCTCTCTCTCACTATCCACTATGCCTGTCAAAAAAATTAAAAAAAAAGAAAGTCATCTGAAATCACCTTTCATATTCACAAAATTTGCTGGCCAAGAATGCATAGAAAGGATTGTAAGTTTTTTCTTGAAGGCAGCAATCCAAAAGAACGTGGACTATTTTCCCTGCTGATCCTTCAGTCCAAGCTTTAGGAGCTTTTCAAAAGCATGCAAAAAATCCTCACTGGTCATTATTGTACAGAATATGTTTCTCCTGATGTCAGTGTTCATCCTCTGTTTTGGGGCAAGTTCTAGTATCTTTGAGCTAACCATCCCCAGAAGCTCTTTCTGTGGGTGTGAATGATGACTGTTGTTAATCATTGGGGCCCCACTCCTTGCAGACCCCACAATCCACCGGCGACCTGTCTGCTTGGCATTCAACTGACCCAGGATGTGTGAAGTTGAGTTTCTGTACCTGAACCAGTGTTACCCAGGATGTGTGAAGTTGAGTCTCTGTACCTGAGCCAGCGTTGCATACCAGAGCTCTCTGTAGTTTCCTGTTTCTCCACTGGCTAGGGATCACAGCCTGGAATTTTGCAAATGTCATTGTTCTTCAGCACCAACATGGTTTCTAGCATAAACTGAACCCTGTTCTGGTCCTGACACCTGCCACTTGCTCCACTGGCTTTGGTTTGTGCTTCAGCAATCAGCTCCTTCAGTGACAAAGCATCATCTTTTCTCAGTGAAAAGCCCCCATTTTTCAGCATTAAGAGTATCTGTTCAATATCTTTTTCTGTGAAATTTCCAGCTAGTTTTTTAAAAATGTCAAAGATAAGTAGAGATTGCACCACGTAGAAGTTGTACAAATGGGCCATAATGGTAAACAGGCTATCACATTCTTTCCCTTCCCTTCCATTTCTATACACGTCATTGAACTTCCTCACCACAGCCTCCAGAAGGTGAGCACCAACCTCAATGCCAGCAGTGTGGTGAAGAACGCTGACCAAGAGAACGTGCTGCATCACAGTCTGCTAGGCATAGCTGCGGCAGTGACAGGCACCCATGAGGGCGGCAGTCAGGGTGTCACTCATGTCCTTCCTGCTGTGGGCCATGTCCGGCTCCTCCATCTGTCAACTTACGGATGCCTGTTTGGTTCACTCAACCTGCAGTGAGGCATAAATACACACTGTTAATTAGACCCTGCACATGTTTCCTCAGCCTTTCTAGTTCCTTCTTCTTCTGGACATCTACTGCTTCCTCAGCTCGCCTCCCATGGGGTGGGATGTACTTTACGGCACTTCCATAAAGACTCTGATCCTCTGTATCACCATCCTCTGAAGAGCTGTTGAAGGGTTAAAAAGTTCAAAAAGTCAAGCCTTTCTTCTTTCATTTCAGCCAGTTGCTTCCATCCTCACACCGCCTCTCACTGACTCTGCTCCTCCTGCCCTCCTCTTGCAAGGAACCTAGTGATTGCACCAAGTCCAGTGGAGTAATTCAGGACAATCTTATCCTCTTAAGAGCCTCATTTAATCCCATCTGCAGAATCCCCTTTGCCATGGAGGTCACTGTAATCAGAGATTGGAACATGCACATTGTAAGAAGCTGTTATTCTACCTCAGGTACCCAAGTCAAGAACTGGAAACCTCTCTCTTTTAGGAAAAATGTACACATTCTTATCCTACCTGTCTGAGAAATCCATGCCTCAGCCTCCCTGTGAGTCAGAGAGAATGGCCTCCTATACTCCCACCCACATATAACCCTAAAGCACTTATCAGATAAAGGTGCTCAGTAAGAAATGGTTATTATAAAACAACTTGGCAGAGACTGTGCATACACTCATCAATGGGGCTACCAGCAGATGCAACTAACATTGGGTTCTGCAGGGTAGAAATCAGGGTGCATTTGTTAAATTCTGTAGTTAACCCTTACTCACTGGTACTTGTTAGCCATGTCCTTTGACTCCATTAACACAGAGTATGAGGACCCTCCTTACCATATAACCTGGCCTCCTCCTGCCATTGGAGAAACTGGAATGCAGCAGAGATAAACAACAGCTCCAGTGCACAGGAAGGACAAATGGGCACAGAGCTTTTCTACATTTGCTTTGCTGGAGTGTAGGACAGTTACTGCCCCCCCCCCCCATTTTGATTGTTCTCTTCTTGCCTCCATACATGGGAGAATTTCTTGCTGCTAACTTTGGATTGGTGAAGAAAGAGTCCCTGCAGGAGGAGGAAGTGGGTAGAAACTATGGGTGTATGGAAGGGGAGGTGGCCACTGGACAATGCATTTGTCACTTGTCTTACCATGAGGCAAAGCAATGCAGAATGAGAATGAGAGGCCTCTTCAGAGAGTTAGGTCTGGAGAGTCAGTGTACTTCTAAGGTCTTAGGAAGTCTCCTTCAGGTTAGAAATGATTTAGGATGATTGGGAGTTTATCCCCTTCCCATTCACACCCCTCCCCCCAATATACACAATAGGTTCTTAAGACACTGTTGAAGACATGGAGCTGTGAGGTCCTCCCCTGGGAGTCTGAGGACCACTGTACACATCTGAGGACTGGAGCTGGTGACTCTGGCTCCAGAGCAGTCAAAGGCAAGACTGAGTCTACCACACCCCCACAACCACCACAACCTGCCCCAGCTCTACCTGAACATCCCAGGTTGAAAAACACCCTTCAACAATGATAACCTGCAAAAAGGCTTGTCAATGTTCAGCTCAGAGAAAGAGCCTGCTGCTGGGCCACAGAGCTCTGGGGAATTAAAGGAGAGAGACATGCCCTGAGAATGATTATAATCCCATTATGCAGAGCTTTCCTATTTATTTCTTCATATGGATGAATTTGTATATATTTGCATTTTGTTCTGATAATATGCGTATGATCCAAATTGAAATGATTTGAATATATTTGAATATTTTTTTTGACAGACAGAGTGGACAGTGAGAGAGAGAGAGACAGAGAGAAAGGTCTTCCTTTTCCATTGGTTCACCCTCCAATGGCCGCCGCGGCCGGTGCGCTGCGGCCGGCGCGCACCGCGCTCATCCGATGGCAGGAGCCAGGTGCCAGGTGCTTTTCCTGGTCTCCCATGGGGTGCAGGGCCCAAGGACTTGGGCCATCCTCCACTGCACTCCCGGGCCACAGCAGAGAGCTGGCCTGGAAGAGGGGCAACCGGGACAGAATCTGGTGCCCCAACCGGGACTAGAACCCGGTGTGCCGGCGCCGCAAGGCGGAGGATTGGCCCGTTGAGCCACGGCGCCGGCCGAATATATTTGAATATTAATGAGGCAGTTGAAGGCTACTGTTTCTGGCAGAGTACCCCAGCAAGGGACTGCGCTTTGCACAGACTCAGAGATGTCCTCCAAGCACTGCCACCAGAGCTGGAGGGCACCCAAGTGTAACAAAAGCCTGGGGTAGATGTTTGACTTAGTAGTTAGAACACATGCATCCCACTTCCAGGTGCCAGTGTTCATGTCCCAGCTCTGACTCCTGAACTCCAGCTTTACGGACTTGGCCATAAAACTAGTCCTTGCTAAAATAGAGTTCTTGGCTTATTGTTTAATTGCCTTATGGGCAACTTGCTCATTCCAAATGTTGGGTGGGGGGATCAATGAGGGACTCTGCTATTCTGTGCTCAATTCTAACTAATTTTCAGTTTTTGAACAAATATTTATCAAACATCCAATAGGTGCCAGGCCTTGTGCCAACAAGGCAAAAACCTTTTGGAGTAGTAGACAGGCACATAATAAGGATCAAAATATATATGTGTCGGAAGAATGCAGAAATGATCAAATGAGTGAAATGTGAATGTTGAAAGAATATGGATACTTACCCTAGGAATTCATAATAAATACAGCACACCAGATATTGTCAGACACCTGCCCTAGGCATTAAGACAATCTCGAATCCATCAGAAATATGATATAAAAAGAAGGGTTCAAGCAAGATAGAAGTTGGACAGACATTTTGCTTAGCTGTTACAAGGCCTGTATCCCATACCATAGGTCCCAGTTCTGCTTTTGAGTCCAGCTTTCTGCTAACATGCACTCTGGGAGGAAATAGTTGATGGCTGAAGTGGTCAAGTCCCCATCACTATTTGGGATATCTAGGTTGAGTTCCCAGCTTCCAACTTAGGTCCCGCACAGGCCTTATTATTTTGGGCATTTGGGGAGTGCATCAGGGGATGACAGCTCTGTCTGTGTCTCTTTCTGCCTCTCCAACTAGTAAATAATTTTTAAAACACAGAAGCTTTGAAAAATAACACTGCCTTTAATGGTACCATACCGATTATCCTGATGCAGAAGGGAAACTGGTTTCTGCAGATAAAGCATCACGCAGGCAATGCTCCCAGACACTTGTGTTCCACAAAGATGTACACAAGGGACAGCAGGAAGGGCCCCAACAAGGAATTAAGACAGAAGAGGAGCTGAAGCTTGCAGAACAGGTGAAAAGGAAAAGAGAACAGTGACAAATAACATCACAGAGACCTTCATGATCCAAGAGAGAGGAAGAACACAAATGGACCTCTCTTTAAGGAGCACAGCATAGTATGAATCAGTTGCCAAGAGTTGTCTTGTGCTTTTCTTTTGATATTTAACTTTTCACAATGTATTTCATATTCAAGGGTAGGATAAGCTTGGTTGAGAAGAATTAAAATCTGATGTAGAGTGTGTGATGTGAGATTGCATAACTGATTGTTTAGAATCTCTCACATCAGGATGAAGTGCAAGTTCCTGTGCCATGGATAAGCTCAGCTGGCTCAGACAACAAGAATATGTATGTCATTCATTTGTTGTGTAGCTTTAAAAAATATGCTGCAAGCAAAACACTTACAAATTGACACAGAGAAGAAGCCAGTAAATGTCATGATGATGATGATGATGATGATGATGATGATAATGTTTAATACAAACCTGTTTACTAGGTCTAGCAAAAGTAACCTTCCATGATACTGAAACAATTTGGAGATATGATTCTGCATCCATTCTGGGCAAATAATAGTTTAAAAATTCTGGAAAATAAGAAAAGTAAGGAAAAATACTATTTTTGTTTAAGGTGGAGCAATAAGGGCCAGTCAGTTCAGGAACCAGTGGTCAGGTAGACTTAATAAAGATCTCCAGAAAATAAATGTGTAATAGATTAATTTGATGGCTCATAAATACCCAGAAAATTATTCATGGTCACTGGAAGCTAGCTTAGGCTTGCTCAGAGCATGGCATGGTAATTTCTCATTAAAGTAAAAAAAAAAATCATTCATTATATGTGGGGAACCGCTGGCTGGCCACCTGTGGAAACCTCCTCATTGCACTGCCTCATCCTGAGGAGCAGAACAAAGTCAAGGAAGTGCTGAACAAAAGACTTGCAAACAACCTGATGGGCTGAGATACACCTTTGACCTGAGGATATGCATGCCCTTTGATCTGACTGATGGACTGCTCACCCTAGGGGACCAGGGATGGATAAGAGACAGGGATGGGGCGGGAAGTCGGGCAGCTTCTTCAGTCTTCTCCTTTCTCGTGGCTGCTTCTCTTCTTCTTCCTTTTCTCCTTTCCTTCTGCTATCACTAAAAATAAAAATTCCTTGAGAACCAATCAACAGTGGTCGTGTCGTGACTCCGTTGGACCCTTGCTGGCGAGGGTTCGACAATTATAATTTCATAATCTATCCCTTCTTGTGAGATTGTGTTATTTACAAATTTGATTATCAAATCTTTAACTGTCAGGTGCTGTTAGAGTCCGAGAAGGGCTGCCCAAAAGACTGTCTCCAAGAAACCACTCTCATGCTGAAAGACCCGAGGAATTCCCCCCCAGGTTAGCCACTCCCCAGTTCCGGTTTCCCCAGGAAGAAAACTGGTTGTAACTCCCGCCCAGGCACCCACGTGGGATAGCCACGTCCCCCATCTAAAGGATCCAATGAGTACTCTTGGTAACCTTCAAACTGGCCAATCAAACCAAAGCACGCGAAATATGCTAATCTTGTGGTTCTTCTCTTTAAAAACTGCTGTAGACTGCCGCTCGGGGCCTCTCTCTCCGCCATTACTGGGGAGGAAGCCCATTTGCGCAAATGATTAATAAAATCCTCATGCTCCTGCATCAACCTGGTCTGGAGTTTGGGTCTTTGAGCGACCACCCGAGCATGTTGGATTCCCGATTTTGGGGTCCTTCATTTGGAGGTCCCACCGAGATATTTTGGACGCTCCCAGACCCAATTCCGTGACCTGTTGGAGGTAAGCTTCTTGTTTTATGTTGGTTACGTCCTTTTCGTTGTCCGGCTAGTGTTTAAATCTGTATTCTGTGCCTGTACAGGACCTGTATCTGTATCGGACCAGGGGAGGAGACAGACGTGTCCAAAGACCCCCTGGTCCTGCCCTAGAGGACGCTCTAGTGGTGGTCTGGGGAGCTTAGCCCGGGATGGGGGCTCCCGCCTGAATTGGGAGGGAGGGATTTTTCTCTCTCCTTCCTGGGAGCTTGGCCAGAATGGCCGCTCCCGCCTGAAACTTTTCACGCTGGTCTGTAGTCGCGCGACTTGTATTGTTTGTCTTGTGTGTGTGAGTCTGTGTTCCTTGGTCTTTGTTTCGTCTTTCATCCTTCCCCCGCCATGAGGCCTTTTCCCTATGCTCTCCTCCAGCTGAGCCCTCACATCTTGTCTTCTGTTGCTTTCTCCCTCCCCCACTCTTCGCCTGCTCTCCTTATCTCCATTCCGATACTGGCAGCCTGGCTAAGGGGAGGGGGAAATTCCACAGGTTTCTCCACCTAGAATACTGGTGGCCTGGCTAAGGGGAGGGGGAAATTCCACAGGTTTCTCCACCTAGAATACTGGTGGCCTGGCTAAGGGGAGGGGGAAATTCCACAGGTTTCTCCACCTAGGAAAAAACTGTTACCAGTTAGCCCTTTCCAACCTGGTAGAAGGTCTTCCGTCTTTGCAGCTTATGGTAGCTCTGGTGCATCTTAAAGTTTTTGTGAACTATTACTGTTGCTAAGCTTTGATTGTCTGAGGATTGAATCTGAAAAGGAGCTAAAGTTAACTATCTGTTTTAATTGAGTGTTTGCAGTAGTCCTGATTGATCTGGTTTTGGTTAAATTATAGGAGGTTCTCAGCACTCTTGGGGAAACGGCGCATTTACCCGACCCCAAGGTCATTCCTGCCAGGCCTTCCTCTGGATTGTTGCAGTCCATGTGGCCTGCTGCGCCCTGGCAGGTATAGCCAGATACCTCTAGGAAGAGCACGCCCCTCCCCCTGGGCTGCTTTTCTTTCCTCCCCTGGAGAAATTCCCAATTCGATACTACTGCTGGCCTTACCTAAGAGAGCCAGGGCCTTAAGCTATTAACCCTTCCCGACCTGATGGGTTTTTCTCTTTGCAGTTAATGGAAACCTTTAACTGGTTCTTTTCTGCTCTACTGTTCCTGACTTATCTGATGAGAGGGTTCACCTCTCTTGAAGGTTTCGCATTTTTTCTATTGTCATTGTTGGACCTCTCAGTAGTGGAGATGTCCACTTGCTCGGGAGGACACCCAAAGATCCAGACTCCAGACGAGTTGATGCAAAACACACGAGGTATTTATTGAACGTTTGCGCAAACGGGCCCCCACCTCAGGCGGTGAGGAGCCCTGAGCAGCAGTTTCACACAGCTTATATAGGCAACAGATTAGCATATTCTTAGGTGGGGAATGCTGAGGTGTTACAGGATTGGTCAGTTCAGAGGGTCCATTAGCATGTGGGGGGGGTGCTGACGAAGAATGCCGAGGGAGAGTGCTGAGGGAGAGTGCTGAGGTGGCACAGGATTGGCCGGTCGCAGTGACGTCATAAGAGTGCGCCCAGAAACTCTCTGAAGGGAGGGGCAGTTCTGCTCTGGGTTCACCTAGAGTTCACCCAGAGAAGGGAGGGGCAGCTCCACTCCGGCTCTGGGTTCACCTAGAGTTCATCCAGAGAAGGGAGGGGCAGCTCCGCTCTGGGCATGCTCAGAGGCTTCCCGAAGGGGAGGGGTGGCTCCCCTCTGAGCATGCTCAGAGGCTTCCCGAAGGGGCGGGGCAGCTCCACTCCGGGCGCGGTCCCTCCGCACCAGCGCCTGCGGCCTCGCAGGGCACCCTGAGGAGACCCAACAATCACCCGCAGCCGGGGCGTCCCGAGGACGACCGGGGGGCGGGGAGACCCCTCGGCCACTGGCCGAGGGCAAGGAGTCTGCTCTGGGGGCTGCTGGGCCCGCGCAGACTCCACGATCATGCGGGGCCCCGAGCGTTGCCGCGGCAACCCGCGGCCGCGGAGCCCCGACGATGACCTGGGGGTGAGGCGGGCCCACCACTGCAGAGTGGCCCCGCCACACACGGGGTCAGTGTGGGCTGGGATGACGCTGCCACTGCCCACGGGCCGCCGGACGAGGGGACGTGGGGCCCAGGGCTGTCGCAGGGCCCGGTGCCTCTCCCCATAAGGGTCCTTCAGTCATTAGAGTCTTAATTGGGAGAACTGCAATGCGAAGTTGTTTACATTGTTTATCTGTTTTTAATGTTTGAGTGATTACCCAACTGATCTTGGTTTGACTCTCTGACAGCTTAAATTCTAAACCGAGTCTTCCAACTTTGGGCTTCCAGTCGGATCCCTGGAACTCTCAAAGAAGGAGACTCTAAAATTTGTTAAAGTAACAGCTGCTTGAGCCAATTCAAATTATGTAAAATGTATTAAAATGTTGTATATGGTGTCACACTTCATGTTTTTGCTTTCCAGCTAGAGTGGTCTCATGAAAATGAGGGTAAATTATGGGTATACAGGCCTTTATGTTGTTAACTAAAGTAAGCCAATACAGATTGGTTCAGAGAACTAAGTTAATGCAAACGCCCTTCCAGTTTTCTTGGTTTGCTAGGTGGCTCACTTGCTCAGTTTTACATGTCTTTGATATGCTTTAAACTTGTTTCTCTTAATGATGAAGATCTTTTCAAAGTTGTAAACATGCACTAGTGTCCCTGTTGCTGCTCAGGTGTTATCCTTATGTTACTTAAAAGCATGGAAATGTAATTTTGACCTTTAATTCAGATAATGGTGTGGTATTCATTAATAGCTCGGTGTTTTAAGTTACCTAGGCATCAGTGCTAAGTAAAACTTGGGAAAATGTATTGTGTGTATTTTTAACATCTCAAATTTGATAAAAAAAGATTGTTTAAATTTGTTAGCATGTATTCTCATAGGTTGTCCATACATGACAATTCAAGACTATGTAAAAGTAACTACGGGTGTAAAATTTCAAAAGGTGTAAGCGAGTCACAAAAAGTTTTAAAAGGTTTACAATTCTAAAATTATTTACAAAGTTTTCTTTATGTTGAGTGCTAATGCCAAAATTACACTGACCTAAAGTTAAAGTCTGATCTTCTGTTATAACAATGGGGTTTTGTTAAAAAAAAAAAGTACACTAATGTTAGTAAATATCTGGGAATGATCTAAATCATAAATCTTGGAATCTGTTTTCGCAAAAACTGTAACGTCTATTTCAACAGTGTCTGCTTAATTGGTTGTTCTGCCATTTCTAAAGTTAGATTGTGTAAGCTCTTTGACTCTGTTAGATAATTCTGAGTTATGTGATGATTTTGTGTGCTAACTAATATTCAAGGTTTTTATTTCTGGTTTATTTGACAAGAAGAGACCTAAAATTCATGTTCTGCCAAAGTAATCTATTGTGTACTCTACTGTCTATGTTAAGTTCAAATTGATAAAAAGCATTGTTAAATATCATTATAATTAAATCTGGTCTAAAAGTGTTAAAATCACTCTAAATGAATGGCTATCGTTTCAGGATGTTAAAAAAATTGTACTCTAAGTTCTATTGACACCTTTAACAGACTTTCTAAAAATCAAAGTTCTAAATTCTCTGGACTTTTGGTATCTCCAGAGGGCCCCTGGAGATCTCAAAAGGTATATCTCTCATCTTGCAGAGATAATAATCAATTGGCTGTTTAGGTTCTAAGTGGTGCCAAAATGTAAAATGATGCTAACCTTCAGTTGTAAATGTGTTCCTTTCTAGCTGCTCCAGTCTCTGGCTCAGAAGCCAGATCCTTTAAGAGGGATTGACAAAGTCTCTGTCCAGCTAACGCTGAACAACCAGGCATTGCTAGTTCAATGCGGATCAAATGGGAGGTCTAGTCAAAAGAAAAAAAAGTGTTCCAAAAGAGAGTTAGAGACGATTGGAGAGGGTTATGCGGCAGATGCTAAAGAACTGGGTTCCAGGAGCCCAAGAAAGCTCTAGTGTCCACTGGCTACACGGTAAACATCCAGAAGCCAAAGGATGACGGACCCCTCTGCCACAATTTCTCTAAGTCAGGCTACACAGTAAGCACTGGTTAAACTGCCAGTTAAGTCTGAAAGCCCAGGAAGTCAGGCTAGAGACCCAACCAGCTGCCTCACTTCTCCTCTTTTCTCTTCCAGAAGGGAAGTTATTACTGTTCTGCAGGACTCTCCACTGTGATGTACGGTTTGATCCCCAGACCTTATGTAAGGGCTGACTGACCTTTTCTGTAGTAATGCCTGGCCACAGTATAGGACACCAAACAGCATAGCCAGAATAAGAGGTTAAACTATGAAATAATGTGACAGCTAGATCGATTTTTTGGTGTATGCAGTAAATGGGCAGAACTCCCCTTTTAAACCAAACTGAGGGATAAATAGGAAGCTGCACTGATGACCTCAAAGTGTGCAAGCAGGTCACTACAGTTGATCTTACCTAAAAGGTCATAGTTCTCCTCATGGGCACGGTTTTAACTCGCAGGAAAATACCAAGTGTCAGAATTTGCCCATGACCATAGTTTCTCTAGCTCACCCTGATATTAAAAAAAAAATCTCCAAAAATCAGGGTTGGGTTGAGCACCCCCTTGACTGACATCATAGAGGCTGCCTCCTTTGTCTACTTTATTAGAGACCAGGAGAACGAGGAGCAAGCTAGCAGCAGGAGCGATATAAGGATAGGCAACAGGCCAATCAACGGCTGTTCTGCATGGTGATCTGGCATCAAGGAGACCCAGCAAGGCCAGTGCACCCCAAATGGCACCTGTTGCTGATATAAGGAGCCAGGGCATTGGGCAAGCAGCTGTCGTGACAGCAACTGCCTTCTGTCAGCTCTGCCAAGAGCAAGGCCACTGGACACGGAACTGCCCTGGGTGTCGAAGGACTCCTGGTTCAGAACCGCAGACATTATGGCCCCAAGCTAAAAAGCCTTTGGCTTTGCCCAGCTTCCAGCTCCAGCCACTGCTATTGAGGGGATGGCCTAGGGTCAGTCAAACGCAAGTTGCCTATTTCTATCAGCCTCCTATTCAGCTCTCCTCCTAGTCCAGCCATGTAATGCAAGTCAACAGGGTGCCTCCCTTAAAGGAGATTTGCATCTCTTGCAATTCTCTTCCAGCACCCCATGAATAGGTCTGGGCCTCACACACCCAGCCAGGCCTTAAAAGTCTATCCAGTAGTATTAAGCTTCAAAAGCCCTCCCTGCCAGTTCCTAAAAACGGGGCTTTCAGTAACAGCTAATTCAGATAGTCCTGCTCCTATTTGGACAGGTCCTCACTGAGGACTTAAAGGGCCTATCTCTTGAGGGGGGTGCACAATAATCCATAATTTAGATGGTTAAATGTGAATGAATCTGTCTCCTTTCCCAACCTGAGACTCTAGTCTGGTACATTGGCTTAACTTCCTAGCAAAACTAGCTACTGGGTATCCAGAGGAAAACAAAGCATAGCTAGTCCATTAGAGTGTTAATTATTTAACCCTTATCCTCACCCCTGGGGAGAGAAAACCTGCCCCTGAGAGGATATGGGCCATGCAGCAAATTCCTACTTCTGCAAACTTCAGGCAGTCCCAGTTTTCTCTATCAGGTTCCTAGATACAGGGAAACAGCACAGTTCCTAAACCAGGCCCCTTCCTTTGGGGGAAAGAGCAAACCACAGCCTTTGCTCAGCTAAAGGATGCTATGACTAAAGCCCCTGTGCTAGGACTGCCAAACCCAGAGAGACCCTCCCAGCTGTACTTCACTGGGAGGCAGGGAGTCACCTTAGGAGGGTTAACTCAGGATCTGGGACCTGCTAAGCAACCTGTGGGCTACTTTTCTAAAACCTTAGACATGGTTGCACAAGGATGGCCTCACTGCCTAAGGATAATGGCAGCAGCTGCCTTGCTGACAGAGGAGGCATCTAAAATTGCACTGGGGCAAGATATCGCCCTTTATACCTTATTAGCAAAAGGGGCTCTCACTGGCTTACAGATAACAGGATACTAATGTATCAGGTCCTCCTTCTAGAAAATCCTCAGGTAAAAATAAGGCATTGCTCTTCTCTAAACCTAGCTACTTTAATGCCAGTCCCAGGGGAAAGTAGTCCCCTCCACTCCTGTACTGAGACTATAGACTTGATCTATGCCAGCAGAAGGGACCTAAAAGACAGCCCCCTGACTAACACAGATGAGGTTTGGTTCAGACAGAAGCAGTTTTGTCAGGCAAGACCTGCTTCTCAGAGCATACAACAGTTACGGCATGACATGTTATTGAAGCGTGCTCTGCCCCAGGAACTTTTGCTCAGTTAACAGAACTGATCACTTAACCAGAGCTCTAGAACTAGGTAAGGACAAGAGAAAATAAATCCCAGGGGTCTATACAGCAAAAGGGAACTTACCCCGGGGAAGATTGGCACATAGATTTTATACAGATGCCACTCGCTATAGGTACCTGCTTGTACTTATAGACACCTTTACTGGATGGGTAGAAGCCTTCCCAACCAGAACTAAAAGAGCTCAGGAAGTAACTAAAACTCTCCTGAAGGAAGTTATTCCACGCTTTTGTCTCCCAGAATCTTTACAAAGCGATAACGGGCCTTCTTCCATCTCCCAGACTATACAAGGGATTTGTGAGGCCCTAGAAATAACTCTGCACCTTCACAATGCATGGAGACCTCAGTCTTCTGGTAAGAGCCAACCAGGCTCTATGGAAAACATCACAAGTACAGGAATGTGTGCTTGGTAAGAAAGGTTAAAAAGAAAAGAGTGTTCTTGGTAAAAAAAAGGTTAAGAAGAAAAAAGTTTTTAATAAGGAAAAGACATGGTTTGTAAGAATGACTTTATCCTGATGGCTAGTATACTCTAGACTGGAATAAAAATAATGAAATGTTTAAAGTAAGTTAAAGAGGGTGTGTAAAAGTCACAAAAGGTTATAAAGAAAAATATCGGACATGCTAACTGCTGCTCCGAGAGGTATCTGTGCCATGATACAGGAAGAATATTGTCTCTGGGTCAATCAGACTGGACAGGTACAAACCCAAATTCGTACTTTTCCTGGACAAAGACAAACAGCTCCAGGACCAGGCCAAGCAGGGCCGGGATTGCTGGCCTGACATCTGGTCATGGAAATCCTGGCTATTTCCTCTCCTTGGCCCAATAACTTCTGTAATCTTGCTGCTTCTCTTTGGACCTTATGTTTTTAATGCCCTTGTTTGTTTTGTCTCTAACAGAATAAAAGCTGTCAACCCCAAATGGTCATCAGACAAGGCTTCCAGCCCATTCCACTGGACGACCTGATCAGCCCTCTGGACCGAGCAGGACAGTCTTTCCAAGGCCACTGTCACACACCATAAGACAGATAGCAAGAGGAAATACCCAAATCCCCCTCGACGCCCATGTGCCAGCTTCGAAGAAGTTACAGAAAACGGAACTCCATCCATAATCCCAAAGAAGAATTTTGGGTATTACCTCTTGAGGGGAAAATGTTAGGTAGGCAGTCAGTTATGAGCTTATGTGTGTGTAATATAAAGACATCCAGCTCATTCGTGAATGGCTGTCCGTCATTCAGGCCCTAGTGTTAACCCAACAATACCAGGCTCTCAAGACTATCAAAATACCCTAAATTTTAAGATTAAAATTAGTTCAAAAGGAAAAGGGGGGAATGAAAGACCCGAGGAATTCCCCCCCAGGTTAGCCACTCCCCAGTTCCGGTTTCCCCAGGAAGAAAACTGGTTGTAACTCCCGCCCAGGCGCCCACGTGGGATAGCCACGTCCCCCATCTAAAGGATCCAATGAGTACTCTTGGTAACCTTCAAACTGGCCAATCAAACCAAAGCACGCGAAATATGCTAATCTTGTGGTTCTTCTCTTTAAAAACTGCTGTAGACTGCCGCTCGGGGCCTCTCTCTCCGCCATTACTGGGGAGGAAGCCCATTTGCGCAAATGATTAATAAAATCCTCATGCTCTTGCATCAACCTGGTCTGGAGTTTGGGTCTTTGAGCGACCACCCGAGCATGTTGGATTCCCGATTTTGGGGTCCTTCAATGCAATAGTGCAAAGGGGTAGTTTATTAAACCAGCATGCTGGGGCCCCCGTTCGTCCAAGAACAGGCGGCCCTGAAGAGTAAATGGTCGGGGTTTTTATACATTGAGGTATTTAATTTACGTTTGACAAGATTTACAGAGCTGACAATCAGTACATCTAGTACCAGGCACATAGAGAAAGATAACAAGTGGTAAGGGGAGTATTAAGGGGCTTTCTATCACCTAACAAGTGATAAGGGGAGGGTCACTTAGGTCATGAGAGTAGTCTAGGGAAGTGGTGGGAGTTTACATCACAAGGCTTACACAAAGAAAGTTACAGGTCTGCGTTTTGACTCCTTTGTGACACAAAACAGATATGAGCCATTAACTAAGCAAAACAGGGTAGGGAAAGAACAGGGTAGGGTCCCACTAAAGTTCTTTGTTTAGAGAAAGCATAACAAAAGGAGTGAAAGGTGAATAGGAGACAGCATAACAAAAGGAGTGAAAGGAAAGCAAGTGAAGCAGTTTTTAATATTAAAGGGGCAGATTTCAGAATTTTTATTCCTTCAACATATATAAAGTCAAGGACACTTAGCATTGCTTATTATTACTACTAGTTGCCTAATAAGCTAATGTGATTACACTTTAGGTTACATTAAAATAATGATGATATTTTCTAGCAATATTATAATGGATAATAAGGGCATAGTAAAAGCTGGTTGTGCAGGTGTCTTCTCAAAATCACCGTATCCAGCTTCTGAGGCTCAGATTTCACTGAGGGCCTGGGGTGGGTCATTGCAGAGGGTTCTGGGCTCACACTGAGGCCACACAGACCTTTCTGTGGTTCTTGTGAATGTGTGGGTGGGGAGTGTAGCTTTGTGTACAAGGAGCCAATTGACAAGTAACCAGCTTGCTGGGCTTCGACCTGGAATCCTGGTGGAGTGTGAATACCTGAAAGAGAAAGAGGAAGGGGTTGGCTGGGATTCCCCTCTCCTGCTCTCCCTCCCTCTCCCCCTCTCCTTCCACTTCCCCTCTCCCTTCCCCTCCCTGTCCCTCTTCCTCTCTTTGCAGATGAGGACAAGGTTGTGTGCTGAGGCAGGATCTCACTACTTTCCAATCCTTTCCCCTTCCTGGACCACTCTAATCCTGAACCATGCCTAGGTGTGTGTGGGTTTTTCTCATCCTTTAAATTAACATTATTGTTTTGTAAACCGAAAAAAAAAAAGAGAAAAAACTGGAAGATTTTAACACTCCACTTTCGTCTATGGATGGGGTCACCAAGAATAAAAATAAATAAATAAATAGATAAATGTTCATGCATTAGGCCAAAAAACCGAGTCCAAATGAATTTTTAAAGTCAAAATCCTAGTGGATTATTTCTTTTTTTAGTATAATTTGATCTTTCATGGTCTTTTCCTTTATCTACCACAAAGACACTAACAAAACTTGACACCAAGATTAATGCAAATAAAATAAGCTGTCACTCACCAACAGAGTATACAGATTATGCCAAAACAACTTCAGCATACAACACTAACCATAGTAATATGTTGCCTAATCAAGTGCCACTGCCAACAATTTTTTCCACTCACATAAGTTTACAAATCTTTTACTCCTTTGCAATTAAAAGCCCAGTTTCCTAGGCCACTATTTTAAATTCAGGCCTGAAGCTGAGAACTGCATTGTTTCATATAGCCACAAAAATAAATTTAATTGCATCAGCATTAGAGGAAACTTTTCAAGGGATTCCAACAGAAGGAAAATAAAAGTGACTTAACATCACTGAGCAAAGCAAATTCACTATCTTCTCACTGAATATATATTATCTTGTAAAAATCATATTCACTCTTATAACTGTAAGACTTATCTTAATACTATAATATAATGTACTCATCATCCCTTTAAAGCTATATATCCCTGTGTTAACTCAGACATTCTCAGAAAATAATTTTCCAAGGCTAAAAATTTCACCTGTATTTTCACATTAGTTTTAGCACCAATTTCTCCAAACCATTTTTTTTCAGAGCCAGCTATGTTATATCCAGGGACAAAGAATGGTTGGCTGGTTTGAGCTATAAATACAAGATAGCATGCATTTCTATTATATAATTCTGTGGTACATCTACATGACACAAGTCATCCTACCTTCCTGGCACTGCTTATCAAGTTAAGCAGCATTAACCCGCTGTTCCAGAATGCCAGCCCAATCAAGGAATATTTGAAATTGAAAAGTCTTTGTTTTCAATTTAATTTAAGCAATATGCTTTTGAAAAGTGAGAAACTATCAATAACTCAAATGGAGATGTATGTGATATCACAATTAATACAAAAAAATAAAGAAAAACTAAACTATGGAGATCGAACCAAACCCTTCCCATTCAGTTGTAACTTTCTTTTCACTTAACATGGATAATAACTTCCACTCAGCATAATCAATATGCATCTATGGCATAAATGCTAAAAGTTTCCATCCATTCCCTCTAGAAATTAATGAGCCATTCTACATCATCAACCTGCAAATAAAGCAGGTTTTAGGCACTTACTGTTTGTGCTGCAGTAGTTCCTGATGATGCAAGCTGAGAGATACCTGAGGAAAAGGGAGTTGTTTGCTGAAATGTCTCCAATATTGATTCTGGAAAATAAGGGGGCCATGAAGGCCTATGAAACTCATACAGGGAGGAGAGCTAGGGTTACATTGATTCCACGTTTGCTCTTCTAAATCAGCAAGAATGAAGGACTCCATAGTGAGTTATGAAGGTAGACTCCTGTCGTCTACTTTGCTGTCACCATCCTGGATGCCTTCCCATTACCATGCGTCTATGACAGCAATGAACGTTCATGCCCACACCAGGACAAGGCTCCACCCTCAGGAATGCAGTCCACAGCACCACTGCCCCTAGAGGCTCAGCTGAAATGGCACAGAGGTGCTGGGGGGACTCCAGTTGCACCCCACTTGCAGACACTGAATGTGCAGCAGTGAGCATACTGTTCTAACCATCTTAGGCTTCTGGACCACTGCATCCAGATGAATTTCACCGAAAGACACATAAGAATAAATGCCAGCCCAGTCCCACTGAGCCAACATCATGGCACAAACCGGTAGTGCACCAACACTGCCCACCGTCCATGTGTCTTTGATAGCAGCTTCTCCCTGTTTTGACTTTTCCTCTTACATCTGCACACCGTGTACCCAGAGTCATTTCTCAGGTGTTTGACTCCAGAGCCACCTGGGATGCAAGTGAAGGACCGTACGGGGAGAGGCACCGGGCCCTGCAGCAGCCCTGGGCCCCACACCCCCTCGTCCGGCGGCCCGCGGGCAGTGGCAGCGTCGTCCCGGCCCACATTGACCCCGTGTGGCGGGGCCGCTCTGGAGTGGTGGGGCCGCCTCACCCCCAGGTCGTCGTCGAGGCTCCGTGACCCTGGGTTGCCATGGGATCACTCAGGCCCCGCGTGATCGTGGTGTCTGTGCGGGCCCAGCCACCCCCGGACCAGACTCCTCGCCCTCGGCCGGCGGCCGAGGGGTCTCCCCACCCCTGAGTCGTCCTCGGGACGGCCCGTCCGCGGGTGATCGTTGGGTCTCCTCAGGGCGCCCCGCAAGGCCATAGGCGCCGGTGCGGAGGGACCGCACCCGGAGTGGAGCCGCCCCGCCCCTTCGGGAAGCCTCTGAGCATGCTCAGAGGGGAGCCACCCCTCCCCTTCGGGAAGGCTCTGAGCATGCTCAGAGAGGAGCCACCCCGCCCTTCTCTGGATGAACTCTAGGTGAACCCAGAGCCGGAGCGGAGCTGCCCCTCCCTTCTCTGGGTGAACTCTAGGTGAACCCAGAGCAGAACTGCCCCTCCCTTCAGCGAGTTTCTGGGCGCGCTCTTATGACGTCACTGCGACCGGCCAATCCTGTGCCACCTCAGCACTCTCCCTCAGCACTCTCCCTCAGCATTCTTCGTCAGCACCCCCCCCACATGCTAATGGACCCTCTGAACTGACCAATCCTGTAACACCTCAGCATTCCCCGCCTAAGAATATGCTAATCTGTTGCCTATATAAGCTGTGTGAAACTGCTGCTCAGGGCTCCTCACCGCCTGAGGTGGGGGCCCGTTTGCGCAAACGTTCAATAAATACCTCGTGTGTTTTGCATCAACTCGTCTGGAGTCTGGATCTTTGGGCGTCCTCCCGAGCAAGTGGACATCTCTGCTACTGAGAGGTCCAACACAAGTGTCCATGGAATCATGTCCAGGTGCTTGAACATAAATGCTGGGAGGGAAAAATGCAAAATTAGAAATAAGATCAGCTCTCCCACTTGAAAATAGTGGAAAATATCCCCCCTCATTATTTTATTATTTTTTACAAGATTTTATTTATTTATTTATTTATTTGAGAGGTAGAGTTACAGACAGTGAGAGGGAGAGAGAGAGAGAGAGAGGTCTTCCATCCACTGATTCACTACCCAATTGCCCTCAATGGACAGAGCTGAGCCAATCCAAAGCCTGGAGCCAGGAGCATCCTCCAGGTCTCCTGCACAGGTGCAGGGGCCCAAGCGCTTGGGCCATTCTTCACTGCTTTCCCAGGCCACAGCAGAGAATTGGATCTGAAGTGGAGCAGCTGGGCCTAGAATCCACGCCCATATTAGATGCTGGCACCACAGGCAGAGCATTAACCTACTGCACTATAGTGTCGCCCCACCCATTATTTTTTAGAGCATTTAATTGAAAAAACTTGTATATGAAAGTTCTTTCTCTGCCTGTGTGAATACTTTTTAATGGTATGTAAGCTTTTTACCAATATTTCTGATTAAGATCTTTCTCTAGTCCTTCGCACCTCTTTGAAACAGAAGTATCCATGAAGACAGGCATAATCTCACAGATTCAGTGGGAGAGTGGATGCCCAGCTTCAGTGGCCACCTGGCTTCAAATTACAAAATTGCCTCCCGATGGGGCCAGCGCCATGGCTCACTTGGCTAATCCTCGGCCTGTGGTGCCAGCATCTAATATGGGCGCCGAGTTCTAATCCCGGTTGCTCTTCTTCCAGTCCAGCTCTCTGCTGTGGCCCTGGAAGGCAGTGGAGGATGGCCCAATTTCTTGGGCACCTGTACCCACGTGGGAGACTATGAGGAAGCACCTCACTCTTGGCTTCGGATTGGTGCAGCGCGCCAGCCTTAGCAGCCATTTGAGGGGTGAACCAATGGCAGGAAGTCCTTTCTCTCTGTCTCTCTCTGACTTTCTAACTCTGCCTGTCAAAAAGAAATTGCCTCCTGTCATTTTTCTTTGTTTTGCTGTAGTCAGCAGTGAGCATACATGATCATCTCGCTGTCAGAAGATTTTGGATGAACTATATAGGACAAAAGATGGTGTGAAGTCTTTTTCAATGACTGTTTTTTACTGAGGACAAGAGGAAAGGGGATGGATATGCTTTTTGTTGAAAACAAGCATTTCTATCTGGTTTTCCAATCCTTTAGTAAATATTCCATCATACAAACTGAATTCTGTATTACAGGCAGAAGCTTATCCCAGAGTGACACAATGCAGCATTAAATAATTAAAATTATTAATTAAAATTTAATTATTTGACAGGTTAAATTTTATGTTTTTATCATGTTCAACCTGGTGTTTGATGGAAGAGACATAAGGAAGCCACTAGAAATCTCCCAAACAAGCCAAAAGAAACATTGGCAATCTGCCGCAGGATTGACTCATTTTGCACCTGAGAAAACTGCAAGACTTCTGTGTGGCTGACAGAGACTGTCATCATGCAGCCCCTGAAGGCCAACACAGGATAGGAAAATCTGTTCCCATGTGGGGAAATTTGGAACACAGATGTTCTTGCTCATGATTCTCCACTTTTTCCCTGCAGTGTCTCTTGTTAGTTTCAGTCTCAAAGTCTGAGCTTGCACGGTTCCACAGGTGACATAAAAATTGTGGGCCAGGTGGGAGATGAGCTAACTGCATATTTTTTTTCTTATAACCACATACAGGGAGGCTCACCCCACATCCCTGGGCTCCCTGTCAAGTTGGGTGAGTGCATGCTTCTCAGTTCTCTCCGTGTTGTGAGTGCTCCACAGGAAAGTGAGTCAGTAGATGTAGGGTGATCTCAAGGACATGGGAGTAAAGGACTAGTCTTGTAAGTTTAGCTTTGTTTCTTACAAAATCAAGAGTGATATCTATAAATTTTTGCAGACAAGAAATTCGATTTCTTGTCTTATGAGGCCATAATTTGTAGATCCAAGAGAGAACATTCACTGTTACATGATTTTTTATTTAAATTGGATTGATTCAAACATATTTATTTTGTTTCATTTTGATGATGAATTCATTCCATCTAATTTATTTCATTTCAACTCCTTTTTTTTTTTTTTTTTTTTTTTTTTTTTACAGGCAGAGTGGACAGTGAGAGAGAGAGACAGAGAGAAAGGTCTTCCTTTGCCGTTGGTTCACCCTCCAATGGCCGCCGCGGTCGGCGCGCTGCGGCCGGCGCACCGCGCTCGTCTGATGGCAGGAGCCAGGAGCCAGGTGCTTTTCCTGGTCTCCCCATGGGGTGCAGGGCCCAAGCACCTGGGCCATCCTCCACTGCACTCCTGGGCCACAGCAGAGGGCTGGCCTGGAAGAGGGGCAACCGGGACAGAATCCGGTGCCCCGACCGGGACTAGAACCCGGTGTGCCGGCGCCGCAAGGCGGAGGATTAGCCTGTTGAGCCACGGCGCCGGCCATTTCAACTCCTTTTATTGTACTTTAATATATTTATTTTTTTACCATAGGTATTTCATTTCAATTATTTTATCATACTTTAATCTTGTTGGTATTTTCAATTTTATTATATTTATCTCACTTGAATTATTTTCAACAGGTTTTAATATCTTTATGTTTCATGTAACTATATTCATAATGTGAAATTCTATGTTTGGAAAAAAAATCAAGTCTAACCTAATTTATAATGCTTCAATCCTGCTTTTACTTTCTTAAATTTAAGATCATGTTAAATTTAAATTATTAATTATGTTATGATATTTAAGTATTTTGAAACTATTTAAATTGTTACAAATAAAGTATTGGATATTTAATACTAGAAAGTACTGAAATTTTAGCAGGTCACCATGGAGGTTATTTTTCCTCTATGGTATTAATTGTCAGTAAAGTTAATGCCTAGCTTAGTGCATTCACCATGGATTAGTGATTTCCCTAACATAAAATCACCATCAGCTTTTTAGGATTTCTACAAAAACCCAAATGTATAACAATATTCTGATATTAAGGTGGCTGAGATTTGTTTTATGATTAGAGACTAAGTAACTTTCAGAATTTAAATAATTTAGCTTTCCATTTTATAAGATTCCTACAATTTTAGTACATTTACTATTTTAAAGTTTCAATTGTTTAGTTTTCATATCCTGAATTTCCCACTTAATTTTAATTTCATTATTAAAAGTGCTAAATGTCATGGCAATGCATGAATTCAACAGACATGCCAGGTGTCTTTAAATGATGTGTGATGTACACAGATTAAGTTTTAAAAGACACAGGTGCTTCAGAGATTTGTTGCAGAGTCTGGTGACTCTGTTATGGATAATGTGCTGGGTATTCAAATTTGCTAATGGAATAGGTTTAAAAGTGAGGTAGATGTTAATTAACATGATGGAATCATTCTGTTATGTTACTTATTTCTTAACATTGGATTGTACCCCATAAGTAAATGTGCATATTATTTATCAATTAAAATATAACAGATGAAATGAAATGACAGAAAGCAAAGATAGAACTAGTAAATTTTATGCCGTAAATATAATGCACAAAGTGAAGCAAAATAATCATGATGATTGTTCACTCCTTCCTGGTGAGCACAAAATGACTCAAGACAATCAGTGTACACCCTTGTGTAGTCACTGGGGATGGCTCAGTCTATCTTAGTAGCCTTAATGCATTTTGTGATTTTTTTTTTTGGTTTTGTTTTGTTTTTTGTTTTGTTTTTGTTTTTTTTTAATAGTGGCTGTTTTAAATGTTTTTTTCCTATACTAAATATATATATTTATATATATATAGCATATAATTAAGGAAGCCACAGCAAAATACTATAATAATTTCAAAGCATGGCCTGTAAACGAATTTTTTGGTTTTGTTTTGTTTTTGACAGGCAGAGTTAGACAGTGAGAGAGAGAGAGACAGAGTGAAAGGTCTTCCTTCCATTGGTTCACCCCCCAAATGGCCGCTATGGCCAGTGCACTGCACCGATCCAAAGCCAGGAGCTGAGTGCTTCCTCCTGGTCTCCCATGCAGGTGCAGGGCCCAAGAACTTGGGCCATCCCCCACTGCCCTCCCAGGCCACAGCAGAGAGCTAGACTGGAAGAGGAGCAACCGGGACAGAACCAGCGCCCTGACTGGGACTAGAACCCAGAGTGCTGGCACCGCAGGCGGAGGATTAGCCTAGTGAGCCACGGCACCAGCCCCTTAATGCATTTTCTACACTTTGGCAGGGGATCTATTGAGAGCAATATGCTCCACTTTCAGAGGCAAGCAATCATAGCACAGGAAGAGCAGGTTCTCCAGTCCCTTCTAAACCCATACCTTACATTGCTGCTGTGACTCACTCTCTCCAGATTATGACACACAGGGAGGTAGTGGTATCACTATGTTCCTGAATCTGTATATAGGAAATACATGAAATTCGTATATCTTACATACAATTTTTTAAAAATAGTTAATTTAATAAAGAAAGCAAATTATCAATCTGAACCATTTCTTTGTAGAATATTGACAGTATTCTCTTTTAAATTTTATGGCTTTCATGAAATTATAATCCAACTGTTATGGAATGCTAACTACAAATATATGCCAAACTACACAGTCAGGGCAGAATCTAAGGTACACTTCAGGGCAGAATACAGAAAAGATATACTAACCAATGTTACATTTTTTTTTCTCAGTGCTGATTATCATTTAATAGAAGTTACAGAAATCAAAAAAGAAAAAAAAAAACCTTTGAAGTCTTTACATATGGGGAGTTATACTTCAAATTCTCAAAAGGTCTTTGTGCTCTGTGTGACCAGTCATAGGTTTCACTGTTGTTCACAAAGTAAGTTCAATTTGATGACAAAAATCTCGTTGACTTAACAATAAAACACAAGGTATTCTTCTGTAATATAGATTGTGTAATTTTATCTAAGCTAGGCAAAATACAAAAACCTGAATGGAAATGATAACCTTCCTGAAGTAATAATTCCCTGAATGTAGTAAATTACTGTAATGATGAGGATCTTACAGGGTTTCTCTAAAATGACAAATCATTGTATCTAAAATGTCCCCTCAGTTCCTGTAAAAGGCTTCTTTATTGCTCTTCTCTTTGATTCTGATCTCTGGCCACATGTTTCATGGTCTTTTTTTAAGATTTATTTATTTGAAAGAGTTACAGAAAGAGCAAAATTGTATCTGCATCTGGGCAATAACATACTAAAGTAATGGAAAAAAATTTAGCAGTGAACTTACCTTAAATAAGACTTAAAGGGAATTATATTATCTACTGAGTATGTAAGAATTAAATAATAAGCAGTTCATACTGATTAGCAATAAAAGCATTAGCATATGATGATTGCTTTGCAAATTCATGGATATCACAAGATGGAGAATTTAGGTGATTTCCTTTTGATACTTGAAAGCTTGACTTTGACAATATCCTCCTGAAGAGAAGAGAGTTCACCTAAGGGATTTCTGAGATGGAAACTAAGAAAGATCCAAGAACACTGTGAAGATAGGAAGTTAGAATGGAAATGTCTACTAGGTAGAATAATGCTTGCCGATGAGGTGAAACCTCCAATACTTGTTTGTTTGCTTTTTCAGACATGCATATATTTCATCCCTGATTTTAAGATGAGCACACCTTCTGTTCATGTTCCTGTTAATAAATATCTTCTTTCTCAAACTGGCTTTGGAATCTCAGCCAACACCTTTCTTCTCCTCTTCCACATCCTCAGACTCTTGCTAAATCGCAGGCCTAAGCCCACTGATCTGACCACCTGTCACCTGGCCTTTGTCCACATTGCATTGCTCATCACTGTGTTGTTTCTGTTCTCTCCAGAACTGTTTGAGTTGCTAAGTTTTTGGAATGACTTCAAGTGTAAGGCTTTGTTCTACATCAACAGAGTAATGAGGGGCCTCTCCATCTGCACCACCTGCCTCCTGAGCATCATCCAGGCCATCACCATCAGCCCCAGCACCTCCTGGCTGGCACAGTTTAAGTATAAATCCACACATTTCATCTTCTATTTCTTCTTCTTCATATGGCTGATATGTTTGTCTTTCAGTACTAGCACACTCTTCCACACAGTGGCTACTTCCAATGTGACCCAGACCAATCTGATGGTTCTCACCAAATACTGCTCATTTTACCCCATGAGCTACAGCATCAGGGATTTAATGTTCACATTATTAACATCCAGGGATGTCTTCCTTGTAGGAGTCATGCTGGTCTCAAATGTGTACATGGTGATTCTCTTGTCCAGGCATCAGAGGAGGTCCCAGCACCTCCACAGCACCAGCCTCTCCCCAAGATCCTCCCCAGAGAAAAGGGCCACCCAGACCATCCTGCTGCTAGTGAGTTTCTTTGTGGTTATGTACTGGGTGGACTTCATCATCTCATCCTCCTCAATGATACTGTGGTCATATGACTCAGTTATCTTGGGTGTTCAGTGTGTTGTGGTCCATGTCTATGCCACTGTCAGTCCATTAGTGCTTATCAGTTCTGATAAGAGGATACTCAATATGTTGTACAATGTGCCACAGAAAATCTTTTTATTTTAACAGGTCAGCGTATGGTGCAGCAGTTAAGACACTGCTTGGGATCTCCTATCGCTTATTAGAGTGTCTGGGCTTGAATTTTGCCTCTGACTCCTACCCAGCTTACTGATACTGCACACCCTTAGTATCAGCAGGTGCTGACTCAAGTACTTGCATAGGGAAGTACTACATGGAGTTCTAGGACCTTGGCTTTGGCCTGGCCCACCACTGGCTATGAATATTTGGGCATTGAATCACAAGATATATGATGTATCTCTTTCTCTATTTCTTTTCTGTATTATCTTTCACTCTGCCTTTCAAATAAAGTAAGAAGAGAGAGAGAGAGAAAGAGAGAGATTATTCTGCAACAGATGTTCCTCTGCACATGTAAATTATTCTAGGAGAGAGGACTATCTGATTACTGCAATTGTGTGGAATTGTGCTTTTCTGATATCTAAATACTTTTAAATCTATCTTGTCCAGAGCTTATATTTCCTTCAATTCAACATGTACCATAATTTAAGTTTTCTAAAGGTTATCATATAACCTATGGAAACAAATGTTCTTATTTTTTCATTTTGATTTCAGAAAGTGCACACAAGAAAGAGTTAGGAGTCTCCACTTGACTGGTTGCTGGGCATGGACACGAGCTGGTACAGCTGTTATGTATGTCCAATATGGTGCCCACTCTATTGGCTTGTTACAGGAGGCCATTATAAAGTGATTGTGGAGAGACTAATGTGTCCACTCCCTTTTTCTCCTCTAGTTTGGCAGGTACACTATCCCCCATGGGTATATGCTTGGCTTTTCCTGAAACTTTAGCACCAGTGGCTTAGGCTGCTGCGTCTGCTCTCACTTCACTTTCCAACACTGGTGCGTAGGCTCTTAGCTCATGGGGCTCTGAACTGTGGGCATCCATGCCCTTTCTATAGGTTCACTGTGTCCCTCCAATTTGCATAGAGTTTCCTCTGCCATTTTCTCCCTAACTCTTCTCTGAGACTGCACTCTCTCCAGTTTCTTTAAATTGTCTTCTCCTAGACTAGAGCAGTAAGCTCCCTCCCTACTCTGCCATCTTGGAATTCTCTGGCATATTTTCTTGTTTATTCCAGTTGACCAGAGGGAAATTTTGGTTGACCCACACAGGTTTGAGGCTCAAGTAGTCATCCAGTGTCCTGGGGGCACACTTGTCTCAGTTTGATCTGCCCTCTCAGTCTTTCTGTTGATTTTTGTTGGCATCTGTGAAATTCTCCAGTTTTCATTTTGCTGCTTTTGTGCATTTTAAGTGTTTTTGTATTTTCAGTGTATATTCAGTTATTGCAGTACAAGAGTTAGCAGAACATGTGGTATGTTTTATCATATGCATGTATACACCAAATGCACACTTGAGTAGAATATTTCACATGGATAGTTGTGGCAGACAATAAGATCTCATAATATATAATAGATTTCTTGGGACATCTGACAACCAAGTAATATACTTCACATTGATAATGATTCTTTGTTTTAGAACATGAATGAACAAGTAGTGTACTATACATTAATAATGATTTCACAATGGTGACATTTTAATGTTTTATAAATAATTTCATGTCTTATACAATATAGATAGATTACATCTGTTACATTATTATTAACACTAGAATATGGTGTCATTTAAAAATTTTCAGTTATAGAAAGACTATTTTGTAAAGTATGTTAGCTGAATTAGTATTTGAATTTATGTTTTGACTACAATCATCATAATTCCTACTTAATAGTTTTCAAATCCCTTAAAAATAAATGTTTGGTTGTTTCATTTAATACAAGATAAGATAATATTAAGTAAAATATGCCTGTGTCTCAATGACTTCTTGGTAACAATTTAGTTGATACTACTCCTGTCATTTCACAGATGAGGAAGTATAGGATTTGTAAGATTTATGCTTTCGTGAAATTATAAAGTCCCTAAACCTGTGGCTTCAAAATGTCCTTCTACTCTTTGAAATGATGCTCATTCTCTGTTAACTGGTTAAAATATTGTCTATATATGTGTCTTGCTAACTTTTCAATTTATCTAATAAAGGTATTTAACATTTATGTGTTCATATATTTGTTTTATACTAAGAATTAATTTGTGGCAGTTTTTTAAAATATTTATTTTACTTTTATTTGAAATGTAGAAAGAGGGATCATCCATCAGATGGTTCACTCCCCAAATGTCTAGGCCAAAGCCAGGAGCCAGGAGCTTCCTCTGAATCTCTGGCGTGTATGCAGGGTTCCAAGCACTTGGGCCATCTTGGGCTGCTTTCCTAGGTACATAAGGAGGGAGCTGGATCAGAAGAGGAGCAGTCAAGATGCAAACCAGCAACCATATGAGATGTCAGCATTGTAGGCTCATCTTTACCCACTGTGCCACAATGTGGGCCCTGGCTCCTGGCTTCAGATCAGTGGCACAGCATGCCAGCCACAACATGCCGGCCGTAGCGGCCACTTGGGGGGTGAACCAATGGAAAAGGAAGACCTTTCTCTCTGTATCTCTCCTCTCTCACTGTCTAACTCTGCCTGTCAAAAAAAAAAAAAAACACTGTTATAACTCATAACCTGTTAGTGAAGTGTGCGGTGACTGTTCCTCGCCACCACCAGAGAATTAGGCAGGCTGCCCGCAGCTTGCCTTTGTTAGAGTCCGAAAACATCCACTGCCCCAAGAACGACTCCAAGAGACACTCTCATGCAATCAGCAAAGGGTTTATTTATTCCAGCATGCTGGGGCTGTCCGAACACGCAGGAACAGAGCAGCCCTGAGACAAAGAAGGCCAGGGTTTTTATAGGGTTTTTAGAGACATTTTATGCGTTATGGTACCATTTAGCAAATCGTCTCATCCCGCGGGAAATTTAAAGGACATCTCCTAGAATTGATTAGTGCATCCAGTGGCGGGAAGGGACCTACTAAAGGTGGTTGGATGACTTTGGGGTTGATGCCTTTTGAATTGATTGGCCAAAGCATAGGGTCTGAGCTGCTGGGGTGTACGTGCTGAACTGCAGGGTCTCGGGAAGCTATCAATCACCCTATCTGCCCTGAGAAGACACCAGAAACTTTAGGTATTTCTCTGTTATCTGCTAATTGACTGTTGCTAGGAGAGTTTATCGCAAGGGGAGTTCATGTATTTACTTTTAGGAGCTTCTGGCTCAGAGTTCAGGGCCTGGTCAGGCCCAAGCTACAAGATGGAGGCCTAATAGTTACACCTTGATCCAGGCTCAGGTCTCACACCTTGACCAAGGAGGGGAAGTGCACCACCCACCACTCAGCCTTCCCCAAACCCGGGGGTCAATCAGGCAAGGTGTGGAGCCCAGTCGAAGCAGGGTCTCACTTTATTGTAAAAAGGAGGTGTATGTATAGCTGAGGTACAGAGCAGATGGTACAGAGCAGGTGAGCGGATGTGGACAAGGGGTGGGGTGTTGTGATGCAAAAGAGTCCTAGCCACTCCTATTATACCACCTTAATGATCCTTAGGCAGAAGCGCCCTGGGGCAGGGTGTTTGCTACCAGGGATTTGAAACTTAAAGTTAGGTTTTCAAACTTGAGGCAGGCTCAGTTAGTTTCCTCTAGGCCTGTCCGGATTCAGCCTCCCCCTCAAAGTGGAAGAAACATATGATGATAGTATCAAGATAAGAAGATCCCTTCTCAAAGCTCAAAGAATCAATGTTGCCTACAGCACTTTGACAGCATCTCTGTCCACACTCGCAGGGACTTTTACAGAGCTCTCTTCCCAGTGCTAATGCTGTACTGTTATCTGCTAATTCCCCAGCAATTGTGTACCTGTAACTGATAGACTTCTACAACATGTATGTACAAATTTGCAATTTTTCATTAGGATTTGTGTTGTTGTGCCATGCATCTCATATTTTATAATGATGTATATAAATTCAAACCATTAGATGAATGAAAATTTTATAGTTTTATGGATAATTAAATAATAAAACATGGCTAATGTTTATCAAAAGGCATCAATAGTTGTCATTTTTTTGCCTTTTTTTTAGAAGTTTTATTTGAGAGTCATATTTACACACAGAAAACTTCGTATGGGTCCCCAAATGGGTGCAGGGGCCCAAGCATTTGAACCATCTTCCACTGCTTTCCCAGGCCATGAGCAAGGAGCTAGATCAGAAATCAAGCAGCAAAGACTTACACTGGTACCCATATGAAATGCTGGTGCCACGGGCAGAGCCTTAACCTGCCTTACCACAGTGCCAACCACTTGCCCTAATTTTTTACCTTTTTTTTAATTTTAAAGCAAATAATTATATGCCTTACACTTTATTTTATGAATGTGTTAGTACTTATTTCTAATGATTGAAAATGCCTAATAAAATATAATGAGCATATTTTAAAAACAATTCCCTAATATTTTCAGTAACTTGGTATTTCTGGGGCCGAATATTTGGCATGGGAAGACCAGTTAAAACTCCTACATCCCATATCAAAGTTCCAGGATTCAAGTTCTGGCTCTACTGCTTATGCAAGTTTCCTGTTTTGAACACTGGGAGACAACAGTGATGGCTTAAGTACTTGGGTCCCTACCATATATGTGGAACACCTGTGTGGATCGAATTCACAGCTCCTGGCCCAACCTCACTTGTTGTGAGCATTTGGAAAGTAAAACAGTGAATGGAAGTTTTATCTCAATCTCTATCTTGATCTCTATCATTTCTATCTCTATCACTATCTCAATCTCAATCTGTCATCTCTATCCCTATCTCTTATCTCCAGCTCACCTTCTCTTTATTTCTCAATTAAATAATTTTAAAAATTTAACTTCCAGAATTTTTATCTTTGAAGTTGTAACAATCTATAACTTCCAGATTTATATTTTATGTAAGTTACATAAACTTAAAATGAAAGCATTAACAGGCCGGCGCTACGGCTCACTAGGTTAATCCTCCACCTTGTGGCACTGGCACACGGGGTTCTAGTCCCAGTCAGGGCGCTGGATTCTGTCCTGGTTGCCCCTCTTCCAGGCCAGCTCTCTGCTGTGGCCAGGGAGTGCAGTGGAGGATGGCCCAAGTGCTTGGGCCCTGCACCCCATGGGAGAGCAGGAGAAGCACCTGGCTCCTGCCATTGGATCAACGCGGTGTGCCGGCTGCGGCAGCCATTGGAGGGTGAACCAACGGCAAAGGAAGACCTTTCTCTCTGTCTCTCTCTCTCTCTCACTATCCACTCTGCCTGTCAAAAAAAAAAGAAATAAATAAAAAATAATAATAATAAAAAAGAAAGCATTGACTATACATACTGGAGTTAGAGTCACATAGACTATGATTGGAAGGGAAAGTGCCAAATAAGTAGATGGATTCTCCAAATTATTTTGTTCTTAAAACAGACACAGAAGAGAAGAAAATAAATACTCGGTCTTGAAATTTCAACTACTAGTGCTATTTGCAGGGAACTAATTTAGAGAATCATCATAGCTAAGGGAAGAGGAAGGCATCACAAAATTTAAGTTTCTATAATAGTACTCATAAAATTCTGTGTACTCATGTACCATCTGATGAAGAGATTTAGTGGGCTAGATGTCTATTATTTCACTAGAACTATGGAACGTCAAACTCAACTGTTTGCTACTTTGACGTGACAATCATAGCTCACCTGATCACTAGCCCAAAGGTTGCCATTTTGAAACAAAATAGATGACCTGGATGATGAAGAGATATTAGTGCTTTAATTATTGGTATGGCTGAACTTGGAAAGCTTGTACTAGTAAGTCTGCTAAATTATCCTGCCTGGCTGAAGGTGACATGTATTCCTAAGAAAATTCACCACAACGTGGATAAATCATAATTTGCTTAGTTTTGTTGTTCTTTTTAAATGCCTTCTCCTAAAAACTATAAGGTATGCTTATTTCTTTTCATTTTTGTCTTCACTTGCCCATAGCTATTTTTGCATTTCTATCATTTTGTGTATTTACTGCATTTATCTTGATTTGCAATGAAAAATATTTCAATTCAATAATTTTCTCATCAGTTTAGCCCAGCTCTTAAAAACTATTCATTTTCTGCTACAGTAAAAGGAAAGTGACAGGGAAAGAGGGAAAAAGAGAGAGACAGAGAGAGAGAGAGACAGAAAGAGAGAGAGAGAGACAGAGAGAGAGAGAGAGAATTTCCTATTTACTAGTCTACTATTGAAATGCCTGTAGGTTGCAGTGTAGGCCAAGCCAAAGGCAGAAACCTGAAACTCCATCCAGGTCTTCAACATGGGTTTCATGCTACCTCCCGGAATGCATTAGCAGAAAGCTGCAACATAAATGGAGTTGTTGGGTCTCGAACCAGGTCTCTGATATGAGTTGCATCCCCAGAGAACGCTTTCAAAAATACAATTACCAACCACTGCCAAAGGCAATTCTACGTATTTCCATTTAGTATGAACACTGAGCCCTCAGGCAGGGATGAGTGTGAGACACTCAGATCATTCTTGGATCTTCAGTCTGTCTAAAACAGGGACTGCTGCTCCTGGATATTTGATGTCTACTTTCTTATTGTTGTTTTTCCCCTTCTGAGCTTGAAATTCTTCAAACTATGTTAGATAGAGAGGATGATTTTAGGACCCTGCAATGTTGGCACACAATCAGGGACTCAAATCAATCTATCAAGCCTCCAAGAACATTTTTTTAAGATCTTTGTTTCAACCATTAATATCCAGTAATTGATCCTATTTCCTAATAACTTTTTAAAAGTTATTGCCTGAACTAATTACTTGACAACCATGTATTCACTTTTCTCAGTCTCATATCAATCACTGAAATATATTTAACATCTGTAAGAACCACATGGACATGTGGAGACAATATATCTGTTACAGCTTTTCAGATGGCTAATATTATAGCAAGAGAGTTAGTTATTTGTGATGTCCATGCCAAAGTGTCCTCTTAACGACAGCACTGACCATTACTGTGTAGAGTACACAAGTGAGAGAAGGAGCCTATATTCTTAAAGCAATCCAATGTGGTTGTATATACAGCACATCCACTGTTTCTGTATGGGAGATACACTTTCTACCAAAATGTAAGGAGGGAATGATAGTTCCCTTTTCCACATAAAACATCCCGTTTGGGCACTGAATGTGTGCCAGTTGACTGTCTTCTACTTCAGCTGCCTGACAATAGCATGAGAAAGCATCAGAAGACGGCTTAAATTGTTGGGCTCTTGTCATACTAGAGAGAGACCCAGGTCCCTGTGTCTCCAGTTCTAGGTAGTACAGTCCTGAGGGACACTTTCCAGGGTGAAGAGCACAGAGACAGGCTGATAAATTGATCTGGCAGAGGGGTGGTACCCTGGCCTTGGTCAGCTCCCCCATGGTGACTCTGAAACAGGTGGCAAGTGCTCCTCATCCAAACAAATGGGCATTTCTCCCATGCTAGCCCACCAGGAGGGGCATCCTCACAGTCCACTCTGGGGCATGTCCCAGATCCTGGGGATATCCTTGCCAGGAATCCTCTGGTTTTGCAGAGGCAAGCATGTGGCCAGCCAGTTGCCAAGACAGATCCAAAGACAGGTTCCAGGCTCACTGGAGAACATCTCACCAGCCCCTGGGAATCTCTGAAATGTTACAGGATGTTAGATGTTGGCCAGACTGAAAAAAAAAATGGCACAAAGTTTTCCTCTAAGAGAACAACCAGTGAATCATTCAGGTCCCTTCCTCACTTCAATGAAGTAATAGTTTTGTCTTTTCCTCTGAAAGGTTTTTATTTCCAGTTCCCTGGCACTTCAGTGAAAAACCAGGAAGATGTTTAGAGATGCTGAGTGATAGATAAATCAATTGCATAATTTCATGAAGCCGTTAGATAAGCGGTGAGACAATCATAGTTCCCATCATGCAAATATCTTTGTTATGCCCGCAGTCCGTGGTCCCCCGAAATCAACCACCAGAGACCGAAGTTGAAGCCAATTAGCAGGGTCATTTTTATTACGAGTTCCAACCCGGGCCTCTCAGTGCCTCCAGAAGAGGAAGCCCCCCGAGAAGCCCCGAGCCCAATTCTAACAGAGCTTTTATTATCATGTCCAAGCAGGTTTTAGGGGAATGCTTAGATCAAGTTGACACTTCAGATAAGACACCTGCTGCCGACTCCAGGGTAGGGGCTGGTTGGTATCTCAAGCTTTAAACCTCCCTTTCACATTCCTGGACCTGGGTCAGGGTAGGGTCACGTCTGGCCAGATGGAGGAAAGGGGGAGTGTAGGATAGCAAGGGCCAGGAACAGGCAGTGGTGCAGTTTGTACAACAATCAACTTATTGTGGTTACTGGATTACTTAGCTCAACATCCAACATAATACATGTATAAAGTCAAGGACACTTAGCATTGCTTATTATTACTACTAGTTGCCTAATAAGCTAATGTGATTACACGTTAGGTTACATTAAAATAATAATAATATTTTCTAGTAAAAGCTGGTTGTGCCGGTGTCTTCTCATCTTCAGACTAGTATGTCAACATTGTGTGGTCAGTTCAAAGAATAGGTGCTGTCCACGAGGCTTGAGCTTCATTTAGTCCAGTTCAAATGACTGGTGGTTGTTTCTGCTCTGATATTGTTCCCAAAAGATCAAACTCTGGACAGGAAGGTTATTGTTATTATTATTTTAATTGCTTTTCATTTGTCAAGAATAAATGTAATTTAGCTTTTTAATAGAATTATTCCAAATAATTCTAAGGGTTTACATAAATTACTGTTATTTTTATTGTTAAATAGATAGCAACATGACTGAAACAATTAAAATGCTAGATGTCAAATTTCTGGAAGGCAGGCTTAGGAAAGATGTAGCCGGGAGTATCCCAGCCACATGGTCATCAGAAGCTGAGGGCTCCCTTCAGCACTGGCACTGCTCAGTTCTTCCCGCTGTTGAAGCTTGCCTCAGTCTGGCCCTGCCATGGGGTCTCCCCTCAGAGCACAGAGATCAGAGTCCCAGGGGCAGCTCCCCACCTCTTCAGAGCTGCTGCCCACATTTTCCACAAGTTCAAAAGCAGAAAAATTTTGTAAAAATATATTTTTTGTGCCTTAATTCTGCCCTTGTCATTAAAACTTGGCTTCTAAAACATCTCTCTCATTACCTTGTTTGTCATTTGTGGGAGTTGAATAGCTGCTCATATATCACAAAGAATTAAATGTAAACTCAGGAACTAAAAATACTCCTAAATGACTATTTCACCCTTTCCTTCTGTGTCCTTCCTATCCAGGTTACTTGGCTTTTATTCTCTGTGCTTTTGTTTTTTTGACAGGCAGAGTGGACAGTGAGAGAGAGAGAGAGAGAGAGACAGAGAGAAAGGTCTTCCTTTGCCGTTGGTTCACCCTCCAATGGCCACTGCGGCCAGTGCACTGTGGCCGACACATGGCGCTGATCCAAAGGCAGAAGCCAGGTGCTTCTCCTGGTCTCCCATAGGGTGCAGGGCCCAAGCACTTGGGCCATCCTCCACTGCACTCCTTGGCCACAGCAGAGAGGCCTGGAAGAGGGGCAACCGGGACAGAATCCGGCGCCCCGACCAGGACTAGATCCCAGTGTGTCGGCGCCACAGGTGGAGGATTAGCTTGTTGAGCTGCAGCCCCAGCCCTCTGTTTTAAAGTCATTGATAATTAAACCCAAGGAATAGAAATGTACATCCTTCCTGACTCTAAATTTTTAAGTCTATAATTGACCCTTAGAAGTTAATTAACAGTGGATTATGGAAAACTACTAACACAATATGTTCAAGTTTTCCAGCATAGGGCTCCATTAAACATTTATAATTATATAACTCATGATCAGGAAACATTGTTTTCTAAAAAACATGCTGTTCTCTAAAACACAAACTTATTCAGATTCCAGTGCCTTCTCAGACCTTTAAAGGGACAACAGGGAAACTGTGTTTCAGGATGGTGATTCACGATTTTCACTGGTAGCCCATGGACCTTATACCATGAATACATGGGTATAAGAGATCATGAACCGAGCTTGATTCTCTGGCTCAGCGATAAAAATATTGAGTCTAGGAGGAGGAAGATCAGCTAACAGGGGACTGCTTAGAGAAGCCAATACATGAGGCCCATTCAAACCTTCAGAACCACACTGTCTTAGAGTGTGGCGCTAAATCCCAAATGATTTATGTGCACATTGAAGCTTTAGAGGAAAAGCTGAGCTAAGCATTTCTCAGTACAGGCTTCCAGTGGTGGTTATCTGGGCAGTCTTATGAAATAACATCTGCAACTTGTTCTCAAATATTTATTTCATTTTAGTGTATTAAGTGAAGATATGAACAGCGCTTGTCTCGATGGTTGAGGAACAGTTTTTTTGTGTATATGTGCAAATTGTTGAAATCTACTTAGTATAAAGTTGGTCGTCTTTGTATAAAGTTAATTGAAAATTAATCTTAGTGGAGAATGGGACTGGGAATGAGAGAGGGAGGAGGAGGAGGGGTGGGAATGTGGGTATAGTGGGAAGAATCATTACATTCCTAAAGTTGTACTCATGAAATGCATGAAGTTTGTATTCCTTAAATAAAAGATTTCTGTCAGAAAACAAGAAATAACATTGCTTATGTCCTCTCTCACAGCATCTGTGTACAAAATAAATCATTTTGTAAAAAAATAATTGATGTGTGTATTTATGCTTTTATCATGTACTACATAATAATGTTACAAACATACATTGTGGAATGATTAAATGTCAATTAATTAGTAGATTAAATTAGTAGATTAATTAGTAGATTAAATATCTACTGAAGTTAAGATTTTTCAATGGGTTTAAATTTAGTTATGCAAAATGAATAAATTATAGAAATCTATTGTACATAGTATCTACAGTTTAATGTGTAGCATTTACTTAAATATCTTCAAGAAAAATTTTTTAGCCTAATTATAGGACTGAAAAATTGAAAGCTATTAAATTAAATATAGGGGTATATTTGCATGACCACAGATTGGAAAATAAAGTTGTAAGCATTGTACAAAATTACAGGAAGCAAGGTAAAATGTATATAAATTAGAGCCAGAATTACTCATGTGACCACGGTATCAAAGAAATCTGAGAGTCTAGGAGTATGAAAACCCACACAGTCCAATCAAAATAATGTTCTTTAGAAGGATAAAGTGTGTCCAACCCCATAGTGCTGCTGGGAATGGAAATTTCCTTGTTTCCATAAAGGCACTAATTAGACTAGATGTGAATTTTTGAGAGCTTAGTGATACATGAGAAAGCTGCTAGAGTCTTCTGAACAAGCCAGAAACCATTGGCAGTGTTGTGACACTGACTCATTTTGAAGTTGGAACTATTGCAAGACTCCTGTGTTGCTGACAATGACTGTAACCATACAGTCCCTACAGGCAGATGTAGGATAGCAAGGTGTGTTCACACGTGGGGAAAGTGAGGCTCAGCTGTTCTTGCCCTGTGCTTTTCCATGTTCCCCTCTGGTGACTCCTGTATGTACCAATCTCAAGTCCAGAGCTTGTCCTGTTTCACAGGTGACAAGGAAATCGTGGGCCTGATGGGAGATGAGCTCATAGCATCTCTCCTTATAACCACATGGGTGGAGATTCGTCTCACCTTTGTGGACTTCCTGCAGAGACTCAGCTGGGTGAGTGTGTGTGTCTCAGCTCTGCCAGAGGCCAAGAGAACTCCAAAGGGGAGTTGTTAGATGTTGTAGGATGAAATCAATGACAATAAGGAAATTTCTATTTTCATAATTTCAGCCTTGCAACATAGAAAATCACAAGTGAAGTCAGTAGATGCTACAGATGTAAAAATCAATTTCATATGTCTTATGAGGCTATAATTTACAGATTGAAGACACAACATTTATAGTTACAGGATTCTGCATTTAAATTAGAATTGCATCTGACTGTTATCTTATTTGAGTAATTTTATCACTTTCAATTACTATACACATAATGTGAAATTTTGTTTTGAAAAACATTGAGGCTATTCTAAATAAGAATGCTTTCTTTTTTGCTTTGAGTTATTTTAAATTTAAGGGTAAGTTGTTTTAAATATTTTGAAATTTTTAAAATTTTCATAGCATAAAACATTAAATTTTTAATCTTGCTCTGTCCTTAATGTGCTATACATTGTGAATTAATACTATAACTAGTACTCCAATAGTATTTTTCACTTTGTGTTGCTATGTGAGGGCAAACTGTTGAAATCTTTACTTAATATATAGTAAACTGATCTTCTGTATATAAAGAGAATTGCAAATGAATCTTGATGTGAAGCAAGGGGAGAGGGAGTGGGAAAGGGGAGGGTTGCGGGTGGGGGGAAGTTATGGGGGGGAAGCCATTGTAATCTATAAGCTGTATTTTGGAAATTTATATTCTTTAAATAAAAGCGTTATAAAAAAAAGAAAATTAATGAATTTAAAAATATATATATCATGTAGGATCTCTGTCCTTAACGTGCTATACATTGTGAATTAATACTATAACTGGTACTCCAACAGTATTTTTCACTTTGTGTTGCTATGTGAGGGCAAACTGTTGAAACCTTTACTTAATATATACTAAACTGACCTTCTGTATATAAAGAGAATTGAAAATGAATCTTGATGTGAACGGAAGGGGAGAGGGAGTGGGAAAGGGGAGGGTTGCATGTGCGAGGGAAGTTATGGGGGGGAAGCCATTGTAATCTATAAGCTGTATTTTGGAAATTTATATTCTTTAAATAAAAGCGTTATAAAAATAAATAAATAAAAAAGAAAATATTTGAATATTATCATGTCAATAAAAATAAATATTTTGTGATTAGAGAAAAAATTTCAAATTCCAAGAACTTAGATCTCCTTTTAAGAACAGAACCCTCTAACTTTAGTTATTTTGCAGTTTACTTTAAAAGTTTTAATTTTTATTTCACACTTAAAATACACTTGAAATGATCAGTTGATTTCAATATCATTATTGTGTCATCATTAGTTTCAAGATAATGCCTGAATTCAGCAGGCTTCCTGCCTATTTGTCTTTAAATGCCAAATGGCAAAGTGTACAGAGTGTTAGTTTAAAAAAAGAGAAACATTCTAGTGATCTGCTGCACAGCACGATGACTCTTCTATTGTTAATATACTGTGCATTTCAATATTGCTAATAGAGATTTTAACGCTCTCATAACAAAGAAGTAACAAGTATATGGGGTAATGAACAGGTGAATTAACATGACTGAATCATCATTTGATGTATATGTGAACCCTATCATCTCATTGTAACCCACAAATAAACATGCTTACGATTTGCTAAAGTAACGTGAAATAACATACAATAAAGATAGAATCAATGAATTGTATTCTGGAAATAAATGACTAAATGAAGCAGAGTAATGATGAGAATTAGCCATGCCTTGCTCATGAGAACCAAAAGCCTCAAGAAACAACCTGTAGAACTCATTATTTTCTATGTGGACTCTGGAGATGATTAATTTTGTCTCAGCAGCCCTTATGGATTTCTTGTATTTGAGCATGGGCACTCCGAGATAAGGAGCCTCCAATGACTGCAACCAGGGCACCTGCAACAGAGGGAACAGGTTTTCTATTTCCTTCCAAATTCCCTACCTCAGTCTGCTGTTATGACTCTCACCATCTCATGGTTATAACGTATAGGTACCTGATGACAAGACTTATGCAATCTGATCATATCTGTTAGATTTTCAGAAACTTCATTGCCAGTGGATAGCCAGTCACAGGTTTTACAATGCTATATAAAATATAGTCAATTAACGAGAAAAATATTTTTGATTTTTGTAATTCAACAATAAAGAATAAGGTACTATTTTATAATATAGATTACATATATATATCTGAGCTGGGCAGAATACAAAAATCTATGTATAAATAATGTCCTTTGTAAATCGATATTTCTCTGAATTTCAACGTAAAGATGAAGATCTTACAACATTATCTTTATCCGAAATGACAGATCATTGTATATAAAATAGCCCCTATGTTCTTGTAAAAGGCTTCTTCCTTTCACTGCACTCCACTTTGCTGCTGATGTAAGTCCATAGATTTTGTGGTAATTCATTTGTTCTTAGTATGTTAAATGGTGTTATTTTTACCACCATAATTCACAATTCTCTATATACTTTGGAGCATAAAATAGACAGTAAAATAAAAATCAGAAAAATGATCATGAAATACATCCTCATTATTTGTCTTCTGATTTCTCAAGTTTTGATTTCTCATCCTTGGCCCCAGCAGAAAATGGTAAATGAGTCTCTTTTTCATGGTACATTCTAAGGTAAACATTCACATTTGTGTATTTTTAAATAAATCATTTCAAATGCACTTTCCTTTACAATAGGATCAACTTGTATCTGACATGTGTGGATTTCTTCTCTTTGCATACCTTCTATTTTCTTTCTCCTCTTGTCTGCACTGTGTTATTCAAAACCCTTTGTTTCCATGTCAGGGTTTGCAAATTGAGCAAATTCAAATACAGGATCCTCAGTTAAGTTTAAATAACAGGACATTGATAAATGGCCTTTAGTAAAAATACACAATATGTGTCTATTAGCTTGTAGTAGCTAACTCATTTGCCTAAAATAGGTTTAATGTAGTTCCTGTTTTTATTTACTGACTTCTCCTCTTAGGAACCATAGTTCTCTGCAGTCCAGCGTCAGCATCAAATCCTCAGAGCCTTGCACGTGAACCCTTGCAGATGGTGATAGGATTGCATCCAAGAGAATGAGGTAGATATAACTTTAAGTCAGAAAAGAAATTCTAAAATTATTTTTTGCAATGTTTTATCTGAATATCTCCTCGTTTTATGGCTCAAATGCATTGGATTAATAAAATGATTTAGGTATGTTCAGGCAAAATAAGCATTTGTATCTGTGCCCTATTAATTTTTATTAACACTCAAGAGGAATTCTTAAAATCTGGGAGTTATTATGTTTGTGCCTATAAGTCAATATGATTTTGGTGCTTCTCCTGGTCTAACCTGAGATCAAAACCAAGATTTCTGAGACTGCACAACTTCTTAGTGGTAGCGACAGGTTGCATGGCCCTGGCAGTTCACATACACAAATATTTTAGTAAGTGTAGCTTTTGGTAAAAGAGTATCAAATGTATAACAGACTCTATGGTTTCCCCATTATAAACACAGGCATTTCAATCAGAATTATATTTTTTTTCTAATTCAACTATGAATCTCTAATATGAACTAAGAACAGAACTTCCCAATATACCTGAATACTTATAATGATGGGCCTACAGTGATACAAGTGTACTTGAAAACAACCACACACTCATTGGTCTTAGGAAATGGAAGGAATGTGGTAATTTCCAGCTTTCTCAGCATCATACAAGCAAACATTTTATCACATTATTATGGGTTAAATGTCCCCTCTGAAACTCATGCTGAAATTTAATTGCAATTTAAGCAGTATTAAGAGGTGACATAATTCAGAGGTGATCAGACCACAAAGGCCACACCTTCATGGGTATGGTTGGTGTAATTTTAAAAAGGCATGTGTACTTCCTTGCTTTATGGCCCCTTAACTTTTTGCTATGGGAGAAAACAGCTAGAAGACACATATCAAATGACAGAACCTCGATTAAGAATTTTCTAGCCTCCGGAACTGTGAGAAAATATATTTATGTTTTATAATTGTTCTGTTCTAGCTTCATGACATGGAAAGAAACCTCCAGATTAAATTAACTAGATAACCTTGTTTCCCCTACATTCCATGTAATAGCATGGTAATGTAATAGTGAAATTTTAACATTGTAAAAATATATTTACTAAGGCTTGAAAAGAATGATCTTAATTTTTGAGTATCTAAGAGTCTTTTAAGGCATGGAAGAATGTTCCACAATTTTGTTAGCAATAAACATGTGTTAATGCTCATCAAAATTCAGTATCTAATTATATTGTTCATGATTTGTTTTTCTCTTTCTAATTGAAAGCAGTAATTTCACAGTACTCTACTGAAGACTTCACATAAAGAATCTCTGGTATGCAAACTGAAAATAACAGAAACCTGAGACCATTCTGAAGATGGGAAGCTAACACAAAAATTGGATTTCTAGTATGCAGAGTAATACTTGCTGATTCTATGTGACCTACTGTATTTGTTTTCTTTTCAGACATGTCTGTGTTTCCTACCTGTTAATAAGATGACCACACTTTCTGCTCCTGTAGCTATTAATAAATATATTCTCTGCCAAGCTGGCATTGGAATCTCATCCAACAATTTCCTCCTCTTGCACATCTTCACACGCCCACAGTATCACAAGCCAAAGCTCACTGACCTGATCTGCTGTCACCTGGCCCTCGTACACACTGTGATGCTTCTCACTGTGCTGTTTTTGAGGTCTCCAGACCTGTTTGAGTCCCTGAATTTTTTCAACGACTTCAAGTGTAAGGCTTTGTTCTTCATCAGCAGGGTGATGAGGAGCCTCTCCATCTGCACCACCTGCCTCCTGAGCATCATCCAGGCCATCACCATCAGCCCCAGCACCTCCTGGTTGGCACAGTTTAAATATAAATCCACACATTTCATCTTCTATTTATTTCTTTCATTATGGTTTCTCTGTTTGTGTTTGAGCACTAGCACAATCTTCCACACTGTGGCATCTTCCAATGTTACCCAAACCAATCTGATGGTTCTCACTAAATATTGTTCATTTTACCCCATTAGCCCTAGGATCATGAGTTTGACGCTCACACTGCTAACATCCAGGGACGTCTTCCTGGTGGGAATCATGCTGCTCTCAAGTGTGTACATGGTGATCCTCCTACTCAGGCACCAGAGGAGGTCCCAGTACCTTCACAGCACCAGCCTCTCCCCAAGATCTTCCCCAGAGAAGAGGGCCACCCAGACCATCCTGCTGCTAGTTAGTTTCTTTGTGGTCATGTACTGGGTGGACTTGATCATCTCATTCTCCTCCCTGATACTGTCATCATATGACTCAGTTATCTTGGGTGTCCAGAGTGTTGTGATCAATGCCTATGCCACTGTCAGTCCATTGGTACTAATCAGTTCAAGTAAAAGGCTAATTAATATTTTTTCAAAACATACCATGGAAAAGCTTCGAATTTTAACAAATTGAGTAAAAAACAGAGTGGTCTTTGGATGAGCATGAAGCACAGATGCTGCTTCAGTTGCTCACCTCCTGTATCATAGTCCTGGGTTTGAATACCACCTCTGCTTCTGGTTCTGCTTTGCATAAATGCATATCCTGGATGGCAGCAGGAGCTGGTTTAAGTACATAGGTTGCTGCCACCCACATAGGAGACACATATGAAGGTCTGGAATCCTGGGTTGAGCTTTCTGTGCCCTGCTGTTGCAGGCCTTTGAAGAAAAAAATCAGGTGAGGTATTTCTCTCTTTCTCCATCTCTCTCCTCTTTTTCTCACTCTATGCATTTCAGATAAAGTAAAAATAGAAAATATAAATTTTTATAATTCTTTCAAAATAGATATTTCACACATGATGAAAATTATTCTAATGAAATATGTTCCTATGGGAGTCAATAAATCTCTATGGAATTATACTTTTATAACTTTGAAATCTATATTGCTGAGTAATACACTTTCCTTCAGTTAGCAAGCAACATGATTTAATATTTCCATATGTTTACCCATTACTTGTTCTTTCATTTTGATTTCAGAATTTCACACAGGAAATATTTTATCTCTTCTTAAAGTAATCACTGTAGACATACTTGATGAAAATTAAATATTTCATGATGCTATTTTGAAAAAAATAATTGTTATAAAATAAAAATAGATAAGCATCCAATCCTAGTTTGGACATTAATTTTGTCAGCAATGGTATTTTTGCGCTTCTCTCCTTTTGTGTGTTTTTTAAATAAAGGTTGTGTAGATGTTGCTGTCATTGCATTTAAGTTGGAAGTATTTTTCTCCATACATTCTTAAATTCTTAAAATAGTTTGGGAACATGTACATGTTTTTTCATAGGTACATGTACACTAAATGCATATGCAGATTTACTAAATATGATTCTGATTTATGTATGAGCATTTTTATTTTTTAAGCTTTTTAATATAATGAAATGATGTATGGAGTATCATGTCTGACATACTATGTTAGGCATTTATAAATTGTTTTTATTGGATTACATCTTTCATCATTTTATAAATTCTCTAATCTTATGATCCAAATAAATGTGCTTTATTCCTTATCATTCTAATTATCACATGACTACATTTGGTTTTTCTACCATATAGTCATTCTTTAAAGCAGTTTGGAAGCTCGGTCTTTCAATTCATTAACACTCTGATCATTTGAGTTTAATTTAATGTGTAAACTGTGCATTGTATATTGCTTGTTACATTTTTCAAATATTTGTTCTATTTTGTTATTTTCCCAATATAGCTAATGACGTTCTTTGTTCTTTACTGTTATTACACCTCATTTTTATCATTAATGCTTTCATTTTCTACTTCAAGTTTTGAAATACGATTTCTATATTGAATTTCTGATAACCTTCATTCTGGCAGCTTAGTTTTGTGTATGCTTCATTATTTTCAATTTGATATATCATTAGATGTCTCTCAGTCCTTGGAAAGTCTCTAGTTGGCATATTTCCTTTTTTCTTCCAGTTGATCAGAGGGAATGTTGTAGAACTCACACAGTTTTGAGGCTCAAGTGGTCAGCCAGTGTCCTAGAGGCAGCACTTGTATCTCAGTTGATTTTTTTCTTTCATTCTGTCTGTCGGTTTATGTTTCTTATTGAAAAGTTATTCCACGTTCCTCTTGGATTTAAGGATTTTTATAACTTTTTGAGTATATTTAGATGTGTTACAAGAGTTTGCGAACATGTACATGTTGTTTCATAGGTACATGTACACTAAATGCATACACAAATAGAGTATTTCACATGGCTTGAGGAAAACAATAGGCTCTCATGAAAAATAACAGAAATAATGGGTTTCTTATCTGAAAATATTTCATGCCCAGGAAATACACTATATATTTACAATTTTTGTAGATTGTAATTTGTCATTAATTTCTGAAAAATAATCTTATATTTCACATAATTATTTGAAGTTATAATCATATTATTGGAGAGCACTAGAACATGGTGATAACTAATATTTTTCCATTCTTTAGAGTTTTTTTAAATAGTTGAAATGAAGTGTTAAAAGCTTAAAAAAAAAAAGCCCTCTGCAAAAATTCAAGTGTAGCCATAGCAATAAGGAACAAAACTATCTGCCCCCACTTGTCTGTGAAAGTCCCCGTCCACTTGAGAAATAGCCTTGGGAAACTGCTTTGTTTAACTGTCTCATGCAGAACGCTTGTAGGTGCCCGGGAAGAGCTGCAATAGCCCTCCCGTTTGTCTGGTGTGCTGTATAAAAACCCTAGCCTTCTTTCTCTCGGGGCTGCTCTGTTCCTGCGTGTTCAGACAGCCCCAGCATGCTGGAGAAAATAAACCCTTTGCTGATTGCATGAGAGTGTCTCTTGGAGTCGTTCCTTGGTGGTAGACATTCCTCGACCCTAACATATTACTTCATTTGATTCAAGTTTTGACTCCAATCATTGTAATTTCTACTTTGCACTTTTCCTATTTCTTTTCCTTTTTTTTTTTTTTTGACAGGCAGAGTTAGAAAGTGAGAGAGAGAGAGAGAGAGAGAGAGAGAGAGAGAGTGAGAGAGAGAGAGAGTGAGAAAGGTCTTCCTTTTTCCATTGGTTCACCTCCCAAGTGGCCGCTGCGGCCAGCGTACTGCGCTGATCCAAAGCCAGGAGTCAGGTGCTTCTCCTGGTCTCCCATGCATGTGCAGGGCCCAAGGACCTGGGCCATCCTCCACTGCCTTCCCAGGCCACAGCAGAGAGCTGGACTGGAAGAACAACTGGTACAGAACCAGTGCCCCGACTGGGACTAGAACCCAGGGTGCCAGTGCCGCAGGCGGAGGATTAGCCTAGTGAGCCACGGCGCTGGCCCCACTTTTCCTATTTCTAAAAAATAATTTGGGTATTTATTTCCTGATACATTTGTTATTTAAGATAAATTTGGATGTGTCTAAATAATTTATCAGTTATACTTAAGTGGTAGTTCTACTATCATTTAATACTCGATAAATAATATGTTTTGTAGGTTTATGCTTTCATGACATTATTGGAGTCTAAATTTTGAGATATTCAAAATTATATTATAGCATTTGGAAGTAATGTTCAGTTTACTTTGCTCTTCAAAATGTTTTCTATCATACTAACCTGTCAGTTTTTAAATGAAATTCATTTTTCATTTTGTTTCTGTATCTATTATATACCAGTACACTTAGTTTTATGATAATTTTTATGTTACCTACAATTCTAAATGTTCTAATCTACTGTTTCCATGGTTCTTCATGTTATTCATATTTTGATTGTTTTAACATTTAAAAGTTTACTTAGTTGAGAAAGAGGAGGGGGATGCCTTCTACCTGCTGGTTCAAATGCACAAAACAATTGGGGTTGGGCCAGGCTGAGGATAGGAGTTCGGGATCCCACCCAAGTTTCCTACTTGTTACATCCTAAGGTATGCATTAGCAGGAATATGGATCAAAAGCCAAGGCAGGACTTAATCCTAGGCGTTCTATTATGGGATGTCAGTGTCCCAGGTGGTGACTTATCCCACTGTGCTATCATGTGCACTCTTTCATGTTATATATTGAAAAAGGTATATAAAAATAGATATGCAAATGATATACTGTATCTGATAAATTAGTATTAAGCAGAGTCATGAAATTGCCATACAGTCATATCGTTCTTCAGTTACAGTATTACTTTTTATTTTTCTTATTAAAAATTTCATTATGTAAATTTTGACAAAACGTTATGTAGGCTCAGTTTGATATCTTGATAAAAACCAGTTAGATGACACAATTTATTATTCACATTACACAGAATGTCTCATTTGTTTCATACAAGTCTGAGAAGCATTGTAGAGAAGTCATATTTATCTGATCCTTCCTACATCAGAGTAGACTGAAAAGATGGTATTCACAAATTTCCTGATGCCTCATTCTCTCACATTATTTTTAATACATCAACTTCCATGATAGTTTAGACATGGCAGACTACAAATTACTAAAAAAACTATAATGATAAAAAAATCAAAATGCACTCATGATGAAATCTACTAATGGACATATAACATAGAATGGTACTAATTAATTAAAAACTTTCATTAGAGATAATATGAAATTGCATATATGAGGACTCTTCAAAAAGTTCATGAAAATCTACATTATGAGAAACCCAGACATGAATTTCAAAAGTTTTACATCAAATTGCACTTATCTTTTAATTACATTTTCATAAATTTTATGAAGTATGTTTGTATATTGCATGTCTAGTGTCTGAAAAACAATGCATATTACATACCAGGTTAGTAAAACTAAATAAAATTTTCATATAATCATCTTAACAGAAAAGACATCTGGGTAAGCCTATAACCCATTTAAGATTAAACCCTAAACAAAACAAGAATTGAAAGCAACTTCTAAAACTGATAAAAAAGCAATTATATGTCAAAATTTGTTCTAGCGGTTAAGAACTAAGTAAGGATTCCAAGATCCTATATAAAATGCCGAACATGAGCGGGCATTGAAACATAAATGGCCAACAGACACATGAAAAAATGCTCAGGATCATTAGCCATCAGGGAAATTCAATTAAAAGAAATAAGGAAGTTTTACCTCATCCCATTTAGAATGGTGATCATTCAAGTCAAAAAGTAACAAATGGTGGAGAGAATATATAGGAAAAGGTATGCTAACTTACTATTGGTGAGAATATAAACTGGAGTAACCATTATGGAAGACAGTATGGAAATTCCTCAGAAATATAAAAGTAGATCTACCATGTTACCCAGCCATCCCACTCATGGGAAAATACCAAAAAGAAGTAAAATCAGCATATAAAAGAAATAGTTGTACTCCCATGTGTATAGCAGCTCAATTCACATTAGCTACGATAAAGAATTAACTGAGGTGTCCATCAAATGACAAATGGGAAAATGTGGTATACATACATGATGGAATACTACTTGGCCATAAAAACAATGAAATCCTGTCTTTTGCAACAAAATGCATTCACCTGGAGACCATTACCCTTAGTGAAATAAGCCAGGCCCAAAAAGACAAATATCATACATTTTCTCTGATTTGTGATAGCTAATATGAAGAGTGCAAAAATGTAAATGTATATGTATGAAAGTGATAGATTTGTTTATTGTTTATGGTCTTTGACTATACTCATGTGGGACAGTGGTCTATTTTTCACTTGTAGTCTTTATTTAGTGGATTATAAAGTAAAATAAAATATACTATTGCAAAAAATAAAAGGAAAATAAAGAAAGATGAAGGCAGGAGGGAAGCAGGTATTATATTCTTGGAAATGTATCTATGCACTACATAAAATGTGTTATCCTCATAGTAATCAAAATGTTTACAATATGTGTGCAAGAACTCCCAGGTTCCATATCTGACTGGGTTCAGTTTCCAGCTCCATCTCACTTCACCTTTTTGTGACTGTAAACCATGGCAGAGAGAAGTAATGGCTCAAGTAGTTTGGTTTCTTTCACTTATGTAGGAGATTTCACTTATGTAGGAGATCTGAATTGAATCTCCAGTTCCTGACTGAGGCTTGTCCTGCAAAGCCACACCGTGTGGGAGAGCAGGGGACAGTGTCCTTCCCACAAGGAACACCAGAGACAGGTTTCGTGAACATGTCTGAATTTATTCATAGCCACATACACTTTTTAAAGGGCAGGGAGAAGGGTTCATAACTAACTCAGGGGAACACTAACTATAGGATAGAATCAACACTAGTGCCAATATGCCTCTCCAATCAACTTGGCGGTAGCTTTCTAGGTGGGCCTGGGCCACACTCAGGAGCAGTTTATCTGATTGGCAGAAGGTGGGGGAGGGGAGAAATGTGCCTGGGCTCAGGCTAACTGCTGGGATCAACCACACACCTGACTCTGGTCCTGGCCCACCCCTGGTTGTTGTAAATATCTGTGCTATCTGGGCTGGCACTGTGGCGTAATGCAGGAAGCCACTGCCTGCAGCACTGGCATCCCATATGGGCGCTGGCTGCTCCACTTCCAATCCAGCTCTCTGCTATGGCCTGGGAAAACAGTTGAAGATGGCCCAAGTCCGTGGGCCACTGCACCCTCGTGGGAGACCCAGAAGAAGCGCCTGGCTTCAGATCAGTGCAGCTTTGGCCATTGCAGCCAATTGGGGGTGAACCAGCAGATGGAAGACCTCTCTCTCTCTCTTTATGCCTCTCCTTCTCTCTCTGTGTAACTCTTTCAAATAAATAAATAATTCTTTAGAAAAAAATCTATGCTATCAACAGGCAGATGGGAGATATCTCTGTGTGGGTTTCTCTTTCTCTCTGTAACTCTTTCAGATAAATTCTTTAAAATTATGTCAAAATAAAAGTTCTTAAACCCTTCTCATGAGTACTAGTCTTGTTTTATTACTGAATTATCCCCACCATTATTAAAGATTCCAAAAAATGTCTTGAATAACAACAAGTTGTGGTCAGTGCTATAATGGATTTAGTAAAGGGTTAGGACCACATGGCAAGAAGAGATTGATTCCAATTCAGAGTGGGGCAGACCTGGGAGAGCTTTCTGGAGGAGCTGACATCTGAGCTGAACTGGAAAGGCCAGCAGACATTGGGTTGGGAAGGAAACACTGTGGGCAAAGACTTAGAAAGTGTCCATGGTGGCAATTGAGGAAGTGGAGGAACCTGGCACCCCTGGAGTAGAGAGTGAATCATGGATAGAATGCGGCAAGCAGTTAGAAAGTCAGAGAAGAGCCACGTTGGACAATCTTGATAACATCAAAATAATGGGTTTAGACTTGACTCTGCAGGCTCTAGGGAGCCTTGGAGGGCTTTTGAGGAGGGCTGGATATGATCACTCAGTGTAGAAGTAGGTCGAATTAGGTTGAAGGTGGGGAAGAAGTTAGAGACCATTCTGAAGCAATAAAATTCCTATGTTTTCCATTTAATTTCAGCAAAAAAATTACAAGAGGTGACCATCTTGTGATTGCAGGTATTTTTGATACAGAATTTCATGTGTTTAAATTTCGATGGTTAATTATGCCTCCAGCAAAGTGATTGCTCCTTTGATCTGGTATTTTTAGCAGAGGCTAAGCAAAGCTTGAAAGAGCAGCATTGATAAAACACATATTCCCCTCCCCCATCCTTTTATTTATTTATTTATTTATTTATTTATTTATTTATTTTTGGCAAGAATAACATCTGAGTCAGTACTCCAGATTTTCTCCAAGGAAAAGAGTTATCCTTGTTTTAGCTTCAGAGACAGGACTATGAAATGTGACCATATAGCAGAAAGAAACAACCTGACAAGAAGCAGGACTGTTAGATAAAACTCAGTCCCCGTGTTAGCACTGTATCCAGCTGCCTGGCTTTGTAATCAGGCCCTGCCACTTACAGGCTATGTAACCTTTGGCATATTACTTAACCATTTTGTGTCTCAGTTCTACCATCTGTAAGATGGGAGTAGCAATAATATTTACCTCCAGCATTGTGGTGAGATTTAATTAACTGACACCTATAAGGTGCTCTCAATAGTGCCTGGCATATAGTAAAAACTCAGTAAATGTGTACTGTTTTCATTAAGGTATCAAGCAATAAAAATGAAATAACTGTCCATGATACAGTGTAGCTTACTGAGCCTCTACCCAAATCCACCTGGTCACTGAGCTCCACAGAAGAGGGATGCTAGTTGTTCTAATTACCATTGTTGCTAGCAAACACAAAACCTAGAAGCATGAAAAAGCCAATTGCTTCTGCTCACAGGCCCTGTGAATCAGGAATTCTGAAAAGGTACAGCGAGAATATCTTCTCTCTGCTTACCATGTCCAGGGCTGCAGCTGGAGAGGACCTGAAAGGCCAGTGAGGGGAAGGGTGGAGCTGAATCAGCTGAGACTGGCAGGTCTCCCTGGAAATTGGTGGGATGACTGTCCCCCATTCACTAGGCTCACAGTGACTATGCCACTTACCTTTTGTATATGTGCACTGAAGTGACCTTTTACCCCATACATACATACAACTATTATGTATCAATTAAAATTTAAAATACAGTTATGTGCCGCAATTCAGTAGTTTGGTCAAGTACAACAGCATATGTGACCATGATCCTGTGAGATTATATCACCTAGTGATGTTGTAGCCATCATGGTTTGTGCAAGTACACTCCATGATGTTAGCACAGTGAAGAAATCACTTAACAATGCATTTCCCAGAACAAGTCCCCAGCATTAAGTGACACAGAACTGTATTTTTTTTTTTAAATGAGGTTCGCATTTATAAGAGTTGGCAAACAAAGTTCCTATTTTAGGGGTTTCTAGGATGAGTTCACTCCAACATTGTCAGACAGCAATTTCGTATCCTTTTCTCACAAGGGAAGAAAGAGCTCTGCAAATGTCCAGATATTTCATGGTGATTTTGTTTGTTCTCTGGGAAAGTCACACTTGGCTATTATCCAGTGGGTGAATAATGAGGGGGAAGGAGACCCCTTCTGTGAGGTGATAGGCATTGTCACGCTGGAGGGCATCATAGAGGAGATCATCAAGTCTGAGATCCTGGGCAAACCTGACCTCTACAGTAAGTGCATGGCCTTGGCTATTCTCTGAGGCCATCCTGTTTGCCTCTGAGACTCTCAGCGGCAGCCCAGCTTGGTGCAATGTGAATGAGTGCCAGAGCAAGTCCAGTGCACTGATGTGTGTCAGCCACTCTGTCAAGCGGCTTAAATCATCCACGAGTCACTGGGAACATGCTGGCTGATTACCCAGAGAGTACCTTTAGTAGCTGAGCCAAGACTATGAGAAGGCGACCTCCCAGCCTTTGCTTAGGAAACACCGTGTACCTAGAGTGGAGCCCAGAGGTTTCTCTGCCCTTGTCTCTGTCCTTTGTCATTCCTTTGTTGTCTCTTCTACCTACACACAGACCTCAGCAGCCCCTGGGGGTCCAAGTCACAGTCTGCTAACACCACATACCAGGGAGTGATGGAAACCAGCATGAGGTTGCCCACCCCATCCTAAGCCAAAACCTTAAATGTCCATATGCCTGCTCAGATACGGCACTGCTCTCTTAGGCCTTTCAGCCCACCACCCAGGTTTCTATTCCCACCCCTTCACCCTGGACAAGTCACCTGCCTGGCTCGAGTCCCTGCCCTCTTCTGTCTGGGTTCCTCTCCCGCCTTCTCTCTCCCCTGGAACAATATGAACCACTGTATGCATGGAGTGGCTGCTTGGGTTACTGAGCCTTATGAAAGCTTTGCTTGCAAACATTACAAAGGCTACCTTGTCTCTGGGTCTCTGGGATGGGAATGTTATCCCTGGGACAGGAAGCATTTTCTCCTCTGGATTTCATCTTTTCCTCCCCTCAGATAATTCATTTCAGCCCTCTGTCCTTTGCTAGAAGCAGCCTTTCAGAAACCAACAGCTGGTAGAAACAGCTCGGACAATGCACAGCAGTAAGGCAGTGAGCTGTAAGGAAAGAGTGCTTTGCCTTTGGGCTAGGAAAAAAATTAAAGCTGAATGGTGAGGGCAGGGCTGTGGCAGAGTGGCCACTTGGGGAGTGAACCAATGGAAAAAGGAATACCTTTCTCTCTCTCTCACTGTCTAACTCTGCCTGTCAAAAAAAAAAAAAAAAAAAAGAAAGAAAAGAAAAAGGATGGCATTAGTGCTGAAAGGCAACTTCTCACTCTTAAGGTCTTCAGAAAAGTCCCTAAAAGTCACAGGCACAATGGAATACGCATTGCTGAGTTCTTCCTAAGTGTTGCATTGCCAGCCTCTCCCCCATCCAACCTCACTGCATGATGAGAAACATTTTTCATCCTTTTTTTTTTGGCACTGTTAGCTTTATTTTGAAAAAGTACATGTGAGCTATCAACTTTGGGCAGATAAAGAAGAGACTATTTAACATTGTTTTATACAATTATATTGCCTTATATGGGCTATGCTCTATACTATTTAATTCATAGGTATAGGCTGATAAAAGGAAAAGGAAACCCGAGCTATGCCTATATGCTAAAAACTAGCCACAATGTAAAAAAGCAAATTAGAAGCAAATGCATGATAATCTGCAATCTAGGGACAAGTTTTTCTTTAGCATCCATGATTTCATCAGAATCAATAACATTATTTAAAATAATTAAGCATTTCAGAGGAAAAATGCTAATTATAAAATTTTTAGAACTGATTAATTTGAGAAATTAACATCATGTGTAGTGGTTTTCTGGCATACTTAATGATTTTAAATGACTGTCAGGTATAAAATAATAGTGCAAAGTAAAAATACAAATGTGTAACAAAAGTTCTCTCTTTGATTCTTGCAAAAAAAGAGTAAACCTTATTCATTATTATTACATCTATTAGGGGAACTGCAGTCACCATCAGAGATTACATTTTTATATAGAAAAGTAACACTTTTGCCTACACACATTTAATTAATATGAAATATACTTACAACACATTACAGAATGAGTGATTTTTCTGCCAATAAGGTCTATAAGACTATTTGCTGCAAGATATGTTTTGTGCAAAAAATGAAAAGGAATATATTTTGAGAAGGGAGAAAAGATGAATTACTAGCAAGTTCCATTGTTAGGAATGAAGCTTTTCCCTCAACACCTGTCCCATTGACAGCAATGGGCATGGTGACAACTGGTGGCATAAATATAAACATGTTACTCTGAAAGAGATAATGCCAGATTATTTCAGTATAATGAAAAATGAACACTACTCTTGACCACTTAATGAGGTCACGCCCCAGGAAATTCTTCCTTATTTTTAACACTAGGCAGAAGGATGAGGGTGGTGCATATGGGTGACTTAAAAAAATTTAAAGACAAGATGAAACATACATGTGGAATACACAAACTATTATATATTTAGTACAAATAATGATAAATGACTTCACGGTATTTTCCAAGAAAAGTCATTTTTACATATTTTGAAATCCCATAAAAACCAGATATATTGAAATGGTTATTAATAGATTAAAAACAAAGCCAATGGTGAATGATAGTTTTCAGAGTTCATGTAATTCTTTTAGTTGGAAAGCTACTATCCCAAGTCAGAAAATTTATGCTCTGACACACGACTACCTATTAAATCATTTTAAAAAATATTTTGTATATGATACTGACAGAGCTCTTGAGAAAGTGCTATACAAACCAAAGGTTGTAGAAATTTTTAAGTGATAAAATACCTTACAAAAATGTGTAAATAAAAGGATGCTATAGAGTTGCAGGGCTCTATAAAATCCCTAATTTGGATTAGGACTAGATCACTTCTTTGCATTTTAGAAAATGGTCAGCATAATCTTAAAAGTTCGACGTGTGTTCTTAGCAGCAAAAGATGCTAGATGCACCACGCACTTCAAAGGACATGGCCAACCTCTGACAGCATGTGCTCACCTGGCTTACAGGAGTTACAGGAGAAAGGGTTTTACAATATGTGTCACCTGGGAGATGCTCTAGCATTAAAATGTTTCTACTTATTTACCCTGTCATAGAGGAAAACTGCTTTTGAAGAATTATAAACAATATAAATTAAGATATTAAAATAGTATGGTACTTTTGGCACAAAGCACTTTTTAAATTAAAGCTCATTTTGAAAAATATATGTCTGGAATTTCTCATTAGAAAATAAAAAAACTCACATATACATAATGTGTAAACAGTTTTAGAATCTGTTTCCTTACACTATGCATATACCTTCAGTCTACTCCAGTAACATACTTCTACTCTCTACATTACACTGATATTACACAAGTAACATTGCCAACTACACACACATACAGTCTGGCAATATTTTGGGTTTACCTTTTAGTATTTTTTCTAAGTATTCAAATTCAATACTATTTTCCAGAAAAGCTATTATGACCAATTTCAGAAAAAGAATGCTTACTATCTTTCCTTGATCCATAGTGTTAAAATCAGTACCAATATATTTAGGCATTTATGTTTTCCAGCATCTAAAATTCAGCAAAACCTGCTTAAAGAATTGTTTCAAAAACAGGAAATGCTTTGGTTAATGTGAAAAAATTTAAATACATCCACAGGGCATTCATTTTTTCACCAGAGGTCTCACTCTACATTCTGAAAAGCATTGCAGAGCAATAGTTAAATCTGTAAGTTTTCAGATAGCCATCAGGTGCAAAATCTGCTAAAAATCTTGTACCATAACATTACAGCTGGATGTGTTTCTTGCTGAACTGCACAAGATCATTTAGCTCGCATCTTATTTAAAACTTTTTAGGGTATGCTACAGCTGCTGAAAGGATTTCTGTTTTTCTTGGTCCTTATTTTGTTGGATTTGTTGGGTCCTTTGTTGGATTGACGACATTGCCACCATTCAGGGTACTTACGTTCTGACTGGAGTAATCGCCAAGGGAAGTATTAAAGACCCCGATTTTGTTACTACTTGAATGCATTAGTTCTGGATCCACAGTTATGTGTTGTTTGAGTTTTTGAAGTATTTTTCAGCAAATATTTAAAAACATCATTCACATTTAGATCTTTCACTGATGTTCTGTAGAATCTTAACTTTAAGCTTTTTGCCTCATTCTTTGTACAAGAATCATCCAAGAAAGCAATCTTATTTTTAACAGGTGCAATTGGTATATCCCCAACTTCAGCTCCGACTTTCTCTCTCCAACTGGAAATTGTTTCAAAAGATTCCCTGTCTGTGGTAGAAAATACAAGCACACAAGTCTGGGCTCCTGGATAACAGGCATTCATTATCATATCAAATTCCTCTTGACCGGCAGTATCCCATAACATTAATCTGACATCTTCATCAATAACTTGAATTTGTTGCTCCAAAAAATCAACTCCAATGGTTTTCTTGTAGTCTTTCGTAAAAATGCATTTGCACTATTGCTGAATCGTACTTGATTTTCCAACTGTTCCATTCCCTACAACCACCATCTTGACGGCCACTTCCATATCTTCCTCCAACATTTTTGGAGTTGAAATGGTTTTTGTACCAACTCCAACGACAGGTAATCAGGTCTTCTCTCTCAGATCGTCCTCCCAGTCACAGACCCACAGCCCAGCGCAACCGGCTCCTTCTGGTCACTGCGCAATCTCCACTGCCTCCCAATGCCCCAGGTCCCCCATAGGGGCCACACGGCTGGCTAGAGCCTGCTTTCATTCTATAAAAAATGGTTGTGATTTTTAAAATGAACTTTACTAATGGCCAAGGCTAAGAAGGAGCAGGCTCAGCAGCTGTGGCTCCGCCAGTAGTGGTAGGGCTTGGGAGACCGGACTCCCCTCATCCGTGGACCTGCCGCACTGCGAGGTATGTGACCTCACTGTAGTTTCTAGTTGGAGTCTCATAACTGCGTGTGATGAGTAGGAAAGCTGTCGCTATCATCAGCCTCCTTATATAGCCTCAGGCAAACAAGAACTTATGTTTAGAGATGTTACACAGCTAGAAGGTAGGGGAGCCCCACTCCAATTTTTGCACGGTTACCACCTAAGTGTAATTAACCTAAGTTGATTAGAGGCATTTTCCACTAGAGATAGAGATACCCATCTGTATCCCTCAGCAACATCTTTCCACTCCCTAGGAAAGAGGTGTGGTCATGTCACCTGTGGTTGGCCCTGCAGAAATGTGTGTGATCCCAAAGGATTTCCCTGTCCTGTGTGACTCTGGGAAAACCTCTAAAGACCAACAGTGATTCTGAGATAGCTGCTCTCTGTCCCCCTGGGACCCTACAGCCGACAATCAGAAGCAATAGGTCCCACACAGGGAGAAGAAGCTGCACGACTTCTCCTTGTTTACCCTTTCCAACTCTGAGATCAGGGTGAAGATCTCACTCCAGTTCCTGCTGGACACACATTGCTTCATGGCCACAGGCAGACCCTGCCCTGGCCCCATGAGTCTGCAGTGTCATTGAGCAGTATCTCCAGTGGGACCAGAGATGTCAGTGCCTTCTGTTCTCATTCCAACATGCAGTGGCACTGAGAACCTCTGTTCTGGGAAAGAAATTGCCTCATAGAGGGTATCGGATGCCACATGCTGCATTGTGCAGCCCAGAGCTCACCATGTAGGGACTGAAGTATAAACTACTCAACTGTTTCTTCCTCTTCAGAAAAGAGCTAAAGAAACCATGGTTGTGCTTTCCCCTTCCTTCACTTACTTCCTGGTTGGAGCCTGAGGCCACGCCCATCCTGTTATTGTAGGGGTGCCCCAAGTATTTGAACAGGAAAGTCATTTTCCTACACAAGACTCAGAGTTCACCAGGATTCTGAAAATATAGAAGTGGACTGTGTATCCTGGGGTATTTAGAAAGAAAAAATGATGAGAATTCTAAGAAAACTGGCTTTAAGAGAACAATCCTCAACATAATCAAGGCAACTGTGTTGTGTCTTCATACAATTTTTTAAAATATTATTTATTTATTTATTTAAGAAGTAGAGTTACAGAGAGAGGCAGAAACAGAGGAAAAGTCTTCCACTGCTGGTACACTCCCCAAGTGGCCTCAGTGGCCAGAGCTGAGCCCATCCCAAGACAGGAGATGGAGCTTCTTGTGGGTCTCCCACATGAGTGCAGGGGCCTAAGCACCTGTGTCATCTCCCACTGCTTTGAAAAAAGAATTTGACAGAGCTCCATCTTATTCAATATTTGGGAATGATTTGAAGTGTATTGGAGTTAGTTCCTGTTTAAAAGTTTTCTGGAATTCAGTTACAGATTCATCAGGTCCTAGACTTTCCTTTGATAGAAGTTATCTCACTATGCAAATTGGTGTCTTAGCTATTAATAGATATTAATATAATATGTTTAAAGCAATATACCAGTTATTATTTTTTATCCTATTTCTTTAAAATTCTTTCCATATATCATGAGGGAGGTCTCAACTATTAAATTAATATAGTTAAAATACTTAAACACCTGTTTTTAATTCTATAACTCAATATCTAGATTTATATTGATTTATCTACCAAAACCGTATTATGAATTTATTTTCTGCCTATAGTCTTTGAATATCTCCTCTTGATAGAAGAAATGATACTTAGAGCCATTTTTTGTTGATATGGTAGGGAATTGATAAGCTGTGTGTAGTTAGAACACAGGTTTTAAGCATATATGGGATTATTGGAATCCAATGGGTATATTTCTCTAGTCTTCATTAACTCTGAAGGATTAGGGGTCCATAATAATAGAAATACATATTTTGTACATTTTGTAACTCATGTCATCACCTTTCGCTCCCAGGTTTCTGTGATCTGTTTTTAAATAGGACATTGTTTCCCCTTATCTGCAGGGGAAAATCCCAAGGTGTCTGAAACTTCAGATAGTACAGAACCCTATATATATACCATATGTTTTCTTATACATACATATCTACAATAAAATCAAATTATAGACATAGTAAGAGATTAATTACTTTGATAATAAAAAGAACAATTATAATACACTTTAGTAAAATGTTAATTCTTTTCTGTCCCTCACTTTCAGTATTTCTCTCTCATTGTCTTGTTGTACTGCATTGACCTTCCTTTAGGACAGAAGTGGATACTGAGTAACTTAAATCGGAAATTAAAATTGTGACTGGACAGAAACTACAGTATATTTTAGGAGGAATTTACATGCAATCTCAGTAGTTGCATCACATTTTCTAATACACAACAAATATTTTATTTTAATGTTTTCATTACTTTTATATTTAATGGCCCTGAAAAAAATTAAAAATACATTAAAACTAAATCTGTCTTAATTCATATGGAGAGTAAGATGGGATATTTTACAACACATGTAGAATATACAAAATTATGGCCGGCGCCGTGGCTCAACAGGCTAATCCTCCGCCTTGCGGCGCCGGCACGCCGGGTTCTAGTCCCGGTCGGGGCGCCGGATTCTGTCCCGGTTGCCCCTCTTCCAGGCCAGCCCTCTGCTGTGGCCCAGGAGTGCAGTGGAGGATGGCCCAGGTGCTTGGGCCCTGCACCCCATGGGGAGACCAGGAAAAGCACCTGGCTCCTGGCTCCTGCCATCCAACGAGCGCGGTGCGCCGGCCGCAGCGCGCCGTCCGCGGCGGCCATTGGAGGGTGAACCAACGGCAAAGGAAGACCTTTCTCTCTGTCTCTCTCTCTCACTGTCCACTCTGCCTGTTAAAAAAAAAAAAAAAGAATATACAAAATTATAATCCAATTCATTGAGCTAAATCTAAGAAAAGTGATATTTCATACACTTAATCATTTAAGCAATATTCAATATATTCAATAATTCAATATATTTAATCAATGGTACAGGATGTATCCAAATATCAAAGATAAAGAATCAAAAGCACTACATACATCTTTTTATCTTTTATTGCAACATGAACAATATGTAAAGCTGTTGAGACGCATTTAGGTTTATAGGACTAAAATAGAAAACTGGGATTTGTGAATAATGTGTTTTATTATCAAAATATTTATTTACTTTGTCAAATGACAATCTAACATAAGTAGTCATCTTCTTAGACTTTCAGCCTGTCTTGTGTCAATAAATTTTTTTAACTTTTATTTAATAAATATAAATTTCCAGAGTACAACTTTTGGATCATAGCGGCTTTTCCCCCGCATAACTTCCCTCCCACCCACAACCATCCCATCTCCCATACCTTCTCCCATCCTATTCACAACAAGATTCATTTTGAATATCTTTATATACAGAAGATCAATTTAGTATTATTAAGTAAAGATTTCAACAGTTTGCACCTACACAGAAACACAAAGTATAAAGCACTGTTTGAGTACTAGTTATGTCATTAATTCACAAAGTACAACACATTAGGGACAGAGATCCTACATGGAGAGTAAGTGCACAGTGACTCCTGTTGTTGTATGGCCTTGTCTAAATAAGATCGAAGTTGGCGAACTCAAGAGGCTTCCAAAGCCTTGGCAGCTCATGACAAGAGCCTCAGGTGATTACTGACATCATAAATAAGAGTGTCAATTGTTAAATCAATAAATGTTTATATAATGATTTATAATATGAAATCTGATGCTAAAATAGGTATAATGCAATTCAATTACAGAAAAACATAGGTTAATAGAAATACATGTAGCCATATGTGGCAGGTCATGGTAGATAGCAAATGAGTCAGAATGGCATATGCTTAAGGAGTCCAACTCTCCTTCCATCTCCACCAGATCTCCCACCATTTATTTCTGTTCATTTTCTTTAACTTAATACATTGTGCTTTTAAATGTTTACTGATCCGTCTTCTTCACTCAACTGTGAAGTACTCTATTTTACTTGTTTTTCATTTCATCTGACACAACTTTCTATGTATGGTGACTAGTTACATGGGGAATACCTATTTTTTTTTTAATCAGTGTTTGAAGAAGACCTGGTTTCAAAGTGCTCTGAGAAAAGAAATATTAGCAGCACAACTATTTGAGATGTATTTTAAAAACTGAGATGGAGCTCTTTAGGTGTCCATAGCAGCATCTGTGTGCCAATTGTGGTGCCATGTAGGCAGCAATAGCAAATAGATTAATTGGTTTAAAGGTGAGGTTCATGTATGGATCACTGGAGGTAAACCTAAAATCACTGGCTCGGTCAAATTGTATCATTGTCAGTCCAGGCTTTGAGAATGGGATTACATAATAAATATCCAAACCATTGTAAGACATGAATAGAGAAACCATATCTGACATGAAAAATATGCTATTTCCAATGTAAAATATATTATTAAAGAAACATTTTCAAAGCAAAGAAACTAAAATTAATTTTTTCTAAGTAGAAAAATCAGGTGTGCAGTGATTAGGTATGTCTGAGCTTAAATACAGTTATTTTGAGACTTCCTGGCCAAACATTCTATTTAGATTTGCTTCTACAGATAACTTTCACTGTGTTTAACTTCCAGAATGTGAAATTAGCCTAGTTAATTTAACCACCAGGATTTGATTCTAATCCTATTGTGGTATTCTTGAGAATTAACAATCTGAGCAGTTGCATTGTCTGATATCCAATATAAAGCACTACAAAAATGATCTTGTACACTGTGGATTTATTTAGTGGATACATGAAAGAGATTTTTCTTAATAGCTGCACTTTTCTTAAATTTTATGCATTAATAAGGTTCAAGAAATGTTGCCAAATGGTGGGCTTCCAACATATGTCTCTGTGATTTTATAAGTTGAGAAAAACAATATGTAATGAATGGTTGAACACTTATTTTGGTACCCTTGTAATTAGGATATGGATAATTAATGTGCATCTGTGTTAGAATCCTGAGTACTGTCAATGATCCAGTAGTGTGAAAATAGAGAAATTATTATTATTACCAGAACATAGATTTTTGTCTTGTTTCTTACACTTTAAATCGACATCCATATTTAATTAGAAGAAATGATTTCCCACTAACACCATTAGGCAACATGCTATGGTTGCTTAAAGCCTGCATGGGCTATGAAACTGATCTAGAAAGCCCAGGAGGATATAAAGGGATGTTTTAATCTCAGAGTGACTTTTAAATAAATAGATTTGCTGCATAATGTCTACTTAGTTGTTTATAGAATACTTTCCTCTTTTTACTTTTTGTCACTATCAAAAGTTATGTATAATTTAAATAAAATCTCTGAGATAAAATGACAACACAAATGCAGTTGAATTTTTCCAGTAATAAAGGGAAATACGTAATGACATTACATTTTTAGTGAGTTCAGTATATGCAAACATCACATATGCTAATGACAATGTAAAATAGTTTACTGAAATCTGATAGTCATGGATGTTTCAGATGACTATTTGTGTTGACATTCTAGTTTCCAGAGCGATTCAAATTGAATTCCTTTTATCTCCTAAAGCGGAATAATATTTCATATTCCACATAATACAATGTATTATTAGGGCCAGTAGGATGTCTGTACTTTTAAAATGAAAAAAAATCGTAATTTAATTAGTATGTGCAATGCAGGCCTCCATTTTAAGGGAAAGATGATTCTCCTGTATGTTCTTGTTCAGTGGCTCCTTAAAATTCTATTTTTGAGGGACAACTACTGAGTGATCTTATCTGTAATTAAAATTTACCTTTATTTAACGATTTGTTGATGTTCTGCCAATCATTCCATTGAGATATCAACTTAGAATGAGGATATTCACTCTTTCACATACAGTTATTGTATAAATTTCCTATGTTGGTCATAAAGTTGGATTTTGAGGGGGAATAATTTAGCATTGAATACCAACAAATGAATTATATACGCAGGTTATTGGTGGGTAATTTTAACCCAGTATGTTTCAGTACTTGAGTTTATGTTAGTTCTTTGAAAAAAAATGCACAATGTTTTGCTATTCCTAATTTAAATGTAACAAGACAAATATCATGTTTTCTCTGATATGTGGTAGTTAATATAGAATACAACAGAGTGTGTGAATGAAATGGTCATCTTGTGGTTTGATTGCTGTGTTTAACCCTAGTTCCTGTGGAACTGTGGTCTTGCAGCTTTTCACTTGTTGAGTATTATGCTTACTGGTGTTTTAAGCCTGCGATTACAGAATGGATTGAAATTGTGGTTTTGCAAAAATTAAATAAAATAAAGGAAAGAAAAAAGATTAAATGACATACAATTTTCTATTGCAAATTGAAGTCATTTCTCAAAAAAATTCTATGAAAGTAAAACAATATAATAAACTGCATAGTAATGATTTATTGAAGTTACTTAAAATGCATGTTTAATTTTATTCTTGCTCTAAGCTTTTATTATTCATTTAAGATTACAAAATGACTTCATAAATTAAAATTATTGAAATGACACATGAATTTTATTTTCTTATTTATTTAAGTGTTGCATTTTAAACAAAATTTAATTTCTCAATTTACTAGCCATTTCATCAAGCCATTTAGCTTCTATTATTTTTTTTCCTTGACCAGAAAAACTGCAGATGGTAATTTCTTTTTTTTTAAAGATTTTACTTTATTTATTTGAAAGATAGAGTTACAGAGACAGGTAGAGACACACAGAGAGGTCTTCCATCCATTGGTTCACTCCCAAGATGGCTGCAACAGCTGGATCTGCGCCAATCCGAAGCCAGGAGCCAGGAGTTTCTTCTGGGTCTCGCACATGGGTGCAAAGGCCAAGGCATTTGGGCCATCTTCTACTGCTTTCCCAGGTCACGGCAGAGAGCTGGATCAGAAGAGGAGCAGCTGGGACTAGAATTGGCACCCATATGGGATGCCGGCACTTCAGGCCAGGGTTTTAACCTGCTATACTAACAGCACCGGCCCCAAAGAAGATGGTAATTTCAATGTCACAAGGTTGTTAAGATTTGGAATAAGAACTAATATAATTAATATAATGATGATGATTGTGACAAATAGTAACTAATTATTAATCATAGTTACATGGAAAATCATCGCAAGTGCAGTAGATTAAAGATGGTTTTAAATTCCTTGTTTCTCTTTTTGTTGAGAAGTGGAATCCAACTCATCTCTGCTTTCCTGTGAACTTGTACCTTTAATGTGTCTAAGCAATGAAATGTAGCAAAAGTGAGGCTCTGAGACTTTGGAGGCTGGCCCATAAGAAAACTTGGAGCTTCCATCAATTTTCTTGGAATAGTACTCACTCTCACATGGTCCCTCCTGAAAACTATCTTCTATGTTCACCTCACATATCAAAGGAATATTCAATCGATAACTGTTTAGAGGTCCCAACTGAGCCTCAAGCAAGAATCAGAATCAGCTTCAGCTCCGTGTTGTCATCTTGGAACTCCAGCTCTGTCAAGCCTTCAAATAATTGTAGCTCCAGCTACAATTAATAACTTATGCTAATATCAACATAAGTTACCCCATATTATATTGATCCTGTTGCACTACTCAGTGCATGGACAGTTAGAGATAATAATGCCTTATTGTTTTAAGATTTGCATAGTAATGGTTAATTTGATATATGAAATCTTGTTAGAAAAATATTTTATAATATCATTTTATCAATTATGAAATAATATACTATTGCCCTGAACTTAAGATTAAAAATACCACTAATGACATTTTTAAATATTTTGTAGACTGTTCCATGTACTTTGCATATCTTAACTCAATGAGTCAATATATAAAAAGGCATCATACTATCATCATTCACTTGATACTCTGAGATAAACAAAGATTAAGTAACTTCATGAATAAGTGTTTGAATTGAAACATTAATCCAGGAAGATAGATATGAACTCTTTCCTCCTACGACAGCATTGCATTTCAGATGGTTGACTTTGGATTTGAACTCATGTGTGCCTGATTTCAAAGTTTACTAAATAATTGACCTATATAGAGTTACTTGTTTATGGCAGTTAAGTGTATGAATTTTCAAATGTATTATGGTATGAAAGCAACATGCATTTAGGGTAGTATAAACTGTACTTCAGAGTTTGAATTTTGACCTTTTTTCTGGGCTAGCAATATGTGGTTACTCTCTTGCAATGACCTGGCAGCTCCCATTGGCTAGATGATTAGGAGATCAAATGACTGCTACTTTTTTCATATATACAGTTTTTTTAGAAAATTTATATTTAATAAATATAAATTTTGAAAGTACAATTTTTGGATTATAGTAGTCTCCCCCCATAATCACCCTCCCACCCACAAACAATCCCATCTCCTACTCCCTCTCTCAGCCCATTCACATCAAGATTCATTTTCAATTATCTTTATGTAGAGAAGATCAACTTAGCATATACTAAGTAAAGATTTCAACATATTGCACCCACACAGACAAACAAAATATAAAGTAATATTTGAAGACTGTTTTTACCATTAATTCTCATAGCACAACACATTAAGGACAGAGATCCTACTTGGGGAGTAAGCGCACAGTGACTCTTGTTTTTTTTTTTTTATTTTTATTTTTTTTATTTATTTATTTTTTATTTTTTTTTTTATATAAAGCTTTTATTTAAAGAATATAAATTTCCAAAGAACAGCTCATGGACCACAATGGCTCCCCCCCCACACAACTTCCCTCCCTCCCCCCACCCTCCCCTTTCCCGCTCCCTCTCCCCTTCTGTTCACATCAAGATTCATTTTCAATTTTCTTTATACACAGAAGATCAATTTAGTACATATTACGTAAAGATTTCAACGGTTTGCCCTCGCATAGAGACACAAAATGATAATACTGTTGGAGTACTAGTTATAGTATTAATTCACAATGTACAGCACATTAAGGACAGAGATCCTACATGATTTTTTTTTTTTAAAAATTGATTAATTGTCTATGCAATTTCCAGTTTAACACCAAGATTTTTTAATCATTTGCAATTATCTTTATATAAAGAAGATCGATTCAATATATACTATGAAAGGATTTCATCAGTTTGCACCCACTCAGAAACACAAAGTGTAAAAATACTGTTTCAGTACTAGTAATAGCATCACTTCACATTGGATAACACATTAAGGACAGATCCCTCATGAGACGTAAGTACACAGTGACTCCTGATGTTGATTTAACAATTTGACACTCTTGTTTATGGCGTCAGTAATCTCCCTAGGCTCTGGTCATGAGTTGCCGAGGCTATGGAAGCCTTTAGGGTTCGTGGACTTCGATCTTATTCCCACAGGGCCATAGTCAAAGTGGAAGTTCTCTCCTCCCTTCAGAGAAAGGTACCTCCTTCTTTGATGGCCCCGTTCTTTCCACTGGGATCTCACTCGCAGAGATCTTTCATTTAGGTCTTCTGTTTTTTCCAGAGTGTCTTAGCTTTCCATGCCTAAAATATTCTCATGGGCTCTTGAGCCAGATCCGAATGCCTTAAGGGCTGATTCTGAGGCCAGAGTGCTATTTAGGACATCTGCCATTCTATGAGTCTGCTGTGCATCCTGCTTCTCATGTTGGATCATTCTCTCCCTTTTTCATTCTATCAGTTAGTATTAGCAGACACTAGTCTTGTTTGTGTGATCCCTTTGACTCTTAGACCTATCAGTGTGATCAATTGTGAGCTGAAATTGATCACTTGGACTAATGACAGGCAGAGTGGACAGTGAGAGAGAGACAGAGAGAAAGGTCTTCCTTTTGCCGTTGGTTCACCCTCCAATGGCTGCCGCGGATGGCGCGCTGTGGCTGGCGCACCGCGCTCATCGGATGGCAGGAGCCAGGTGCTAGGTGCTTCTCCTGGTCTCCCATGGGGTGCAGGGCCCAAGCACTTGGGCCATCCTCCACTGCACTCCTGGGCCACAGCAGAGGGCTGGCCTGGAAGAGGGGCGACCGGGACAGAATCCGGCACCCCGACCGGGACTAGAACCCGGTGTGCCGACGCCGCAAGGCGGAGGATTAGCCTGTTGAGCCACGGCGCCGGCCTAGTGACTCTTGTTTTTGATTTAACAATTGGCACTCTTATTTATGACGTCAGTAATCACCTGAGGCTCTTGTCATGAGCTGCCAAGGCTATGGAAGCCTCTTGAGTTCACAAACTTCAACCTTAATTAGACAAGGCCATAATCAAAGTGGAAGTTCTCTCCTCCCTTTAGAGAAAGCTACCTCCTACTTTGATGGCCCTTTCTTTTCTTTCCACTGGATTCTCACTCACAGATATTTCATTTAGGTCATTTTTTTTGCCACAGTGTCTTGGCTGTCCATGCCTGAGAAACTCTCATGGGCTGTTTAGCCTGATCCAAATGCCTTAAAGACTAATTCTGAGGCCAGAGTACTGTTTAGGGCATTTGTCATTCTGTGAGTTTGCTGTGTATCCCGCTTCCCATGTTGGATCATTCCCTCCTTTTTAATTCTATCAATCATTATTAGTAGACACTGGTCTTATTTATGTGATCCCTTTGAAGCTTAATCCTATCTTTATGATCAATTATGAACTTAAAATGATCACTTTAACTAGTAAGATGGAATTAGTACATGCCAACTTAATGGGATTTGGGGTCCCATGGCACGTTTTTAGCTCTACCATTAGGGGTAAGTCCGAGTGAGTATGTGCCAAACTGTACATCACCTCCCTCTCTTATTCCCACTCTTATTTTTAACAGGGATCAATTTTAAGTTTGATTTAAAAACCTAAGAATAATTGTGTATTAATTAAAGAGTTCAATGAATGGTATTAAGTAGAAAAAGAAAATACTAAGAAGAATAAAATAGTAGCTATTGTGAATGGGATTGATCTTAGAAGTTCTTTCTCAGCCATGGCACTGTCTGTGTATACAAAGGCTGTTGATTATTGTGCATTGATTTTATATCCTGCTACTTTTCCATACTCTTCTATGAGTTCCAATAGTCTCTTAGTAGAGTTCTTTGGATCCCCTAAGTAAAGAGTCATATCATCTACAAAGAGGAATAGTTTGACTTCTTCTTTCCCAATTTATATCCCTTTAATTTCTTGTTCTTGCCTAATAGCTCTGGCTAAAACTTCCAGTACTATATTGAATAGCAATTTAGAGAGTGGGCATCCCTGTCTGGTACCGGATTTCAGTGGAAAAGCTTCCAACTTTTCCCGATTCATTATGATGCTGGCAGTGGGTTTTTCATAAATTGCCTTGATTGTGTTGAGGAATGTTCTTTCTATACCCAATTTGTTTAGGGTTTTCATCATGAAAGGGTATTGTACTTTATCAAATGCTTTCCCTGCATCTATGGAGATAATCATATGTTGTTTCTTCTGAAGTTTGTTAATGTGGTGTATCACATTGATTGATTTGCGAACCTTGAACCATCCCTGCACACCAGAGGTAAATCTCCCTTGGTCTGGATGGATGATCTTTCTGATGTATTGTTGAATTCTATTGGCCAGAATTTTATGGAGGATTTTTGCATCTATGTTCATCAGAGAAATTGGTCTGAAATTCTCTTTCTTTGCTGCAACTTTTTCAGATTTGAGAATTAATGTGATGCTGGTTTTATAGAAAAAATTTGAGAGGATTACCTCTCTTTCAATTGTTTGGAAAGTTTGAGAAGAATTGGAGTTAGTTCTTCTTTAAATGTCTGGTAGAATTCACAGTGAATCCATCCGGTCCTGGGATTTTCTTTGTTGGGATGGTCTTTATTACTAATTCAATTTCTGACTTGGTTATGGGTCTGTTTAGGTTTTCTCGGTCTTCATGGTTCAAATTAGGTAGGTTGTATGTGTTCAGGAATCTATTCATTTCTGCTAGAGTTCCCAGTGTGTTGACATACAATTCTTTGTAGTAATTTCTGATGACTTTATTTCTGTGGTATCTGTTGTTACATTCTCTTTTTCATCTCTAATATTATTGATTTGGGTATTCTCTCTCCTTTTTTGTGTGTGTCAATTTTACTTATTTTTTCAAAAAATCAGCTCTTTGTTTTGTTGATATTTTGTAATGATTTTTGATTCAATTTTGTTGATTATTTTCTCTAATTTTAATTATTTCTCTTCTCTTACTGGTTTTGGAAATTTGCTGTAGTTTTTCTAGATACTTGAGATGCATTGATAGCTCATTTATTCGGTGCCTTTCCAATTTCTTGGTGTAGACACCTATTGCTATAAACCTTCCTCTTTATACCGCCCCACGGGTCTTCAAGCCTCATTCCCTCTAGGCTCTTCCTGCTGCTTTTCCGCCAGTATCTCGGGCTACTGCAGTCTCATCTCATCTCACTTTCCAGTGCTGGTGCTGACTCTCAGCAATTGGAGTCCCTAGCCATGGGTGCCCACGTCCTCAACGTAGGTCCACCATGTCCTTTGAATTATAGAAGACTTTCCTCTGCTGTTTTTTCCTAACTCTTCCCTAAGACTACACTATCTCTACTTTTATTAAACTATCTTCTCCTGGACTAGATCAGTAAGCTCCTTCCTTATTTCACCATCTTGAAACCTGACATGTGGGCAGTTTTAAGAAATAATGTCACATATGCCCTGCTTCACAGCTTCTGAGTACAGAAGAAATCATTTAAAATAATTCATACCTATATTTTATTTTTTTGTCATGTACATCATAATGTTACATACATACATTGTGGAATGGTTAAATATATCATACTACTGAATGTTAGAGTTTTTTACTGGGTTTAAACTTATTTATGCAAAAGTAAATTCTAGAAATCTACTGTACATAATGTACATAACATATAAGTTAAATGTGTAGTACTCAGTTAAATATCCTCAAGAAAATTTTTCATGATAAATTTTTAATCAACAAAAAGGGAAAATACACAATATATCTAACTATAGAACTCAGAAGTAGAAAGCTATTAAATATATATAGGGGTATATCTGCATGACCACAAATTGCACAATGAAGTTGCAAGTATGAGACAAAAATAAAGGAAACAAGGTAAAATGTGTATAAGTGAGAGCCAGCATTATTCATGTGACTAAGGTATCAGAAAATCCGAGGATCTTGGAGTATGAGAACCTACAAAGTCCGGATCAACATAAAGTTCTAAAGAAGCATAATGTGCATCCAGTCCCACAGTGCTGCTGGGATGAGAATTTCCTTGTAGCCATAAAGGCACTGCTTAGTCCAGCTAGATGTGACGTTCTGAGTGCTGGGGGACACCTGAGAAAGCCACTAGAGCCTCCTGAACAAGCCAGAAAACATTGGCAAGTCTGCTGTGGCTCTTACTGATTTTGAAGTTGGAGCTACTGCAGGACTCCCATGTTGTTGACAAAGACTGTAACCATACAGTCCCCACAGGCAGATGAAGGATAGCAAGGTGCGTTCACATGTGGGAAAGGTGAGGCTCAGCTGTTCTTGCCCTGTGCTTTTCCCCTTTCCACTCTAGTGTCTCCTGTATGTGCCAGTCTCAAGGTCAGAGCTTCTACTGTTTCACAGGTGACAAGAAAATTGTGGGCCTGATGGGAGATGAGCTCATAGCATCTCTCCTTATAACCACATGGGTGGAGAGTCATCTCATCTTCTTGCCTCCCTGCAGAGACTCAGCTGGGTGAGTGTGTGTTTCCCAGCTCTATCAGTAGCCACAAGTGCTCCACAGGCAAGGGGGTTATTAGATTTTGCAGGATGATACCAATGACGATGAGGAACATTCTGTTCTCATAATTTCAGCCTTACCACATAGAGTATCACAAGTGAAATCAGCAGATGCTGAAAATGTAAAAATCAATTTCATACATCTTATGAGGCTATAATTCATAGATTCAGGAGAGAAAATTTATAGTTATAGAGTTATGCTTTTAAATTAGGATTGTATCTGATTTTTATCTTATTTGAATAATTTTATCATTTTTATTTACTATATGCATAGTGTGAATTTTTTTTTTGGCAAAACACCAAGACTGACCTAATTAAGAATGCTTTTTGGGGCCGGTACTGTGGCACAGCAGGTTGACACCCTAGTCTGAAGTGCCAGTATTTCATATGGGCACCGGTTCTAGTTCCGGCTGCTCCTTTTTTGATCAAGCTCTCTGCTGTGGCCTGCAATAGCAGTGGAGGATGGGTCAAGTCCTTGGGCCCCTGCACCCACATAGGAGACCCAGAGGAAGCTCCTGGCTCCTGGCTTTGGATTGGTGCAGCTATGGCCATTGCAGCCATCTGGGGAGTAAACCAGCAGATGGAGGACTTCTCTCTCTGTCTCTACTTCTGTCTGTAACTCCATCTTTCAAATAAATAAAATAAATCTTTAAAAAAAGAATGCTTTGTGTTTGCTTTGAGTTCTTTTAAATTTCAAGGTAAGTTTTAGATATTTTGAAACTTTTAATATTTATATAGCATAAAACATATTTTTAATCTTGCAAATTATTGAATATTAGCATGTCAAGAAAAAATATATTTTGTGATTAGAGAAAAAAATAAGTACAAATTTCAAGAAATTAGATTTTCTTTTAAGAAACGAATCCTCTAATTGTAGTACTTTTGCTGTTTACTTTAAAAGGTTTAATTTTTGATTTGATATTTAAAATACATTTTAAATGACTAGTTAATTTCAGTGCCATTGTTGAGTCATCATTAATTTCATGATGATGCCTGAATCCAGCAGGCCTCCTGCCTATTTGCCTTTAAATGCCAAACTTCAAAGTGTGCAGTGTCAGTTTAAAAAGAGAAACACACTTTAGTGATTTGCTGCACAGCATTATAACTCTTTTATTGTTTTTGTACTGTGAATTCAAATATTGCTAATAGAGCTTTTAAATGCTCTCATGACAAGGAAATAACAAATGTGCAGGATAATGCAGAGGTGAATTAACATGACTGAATCATTATCTGATATATATATATATATATGCATCATGTCATCTCATTATAACCCATAAACAAACATGTTTATGATTTAATAAAGTGAAACAAAATATAGAATCAATAAATGTTATTCTGAAAGTAACAAAATGAAACAAAGCAATGCTGATGATTAGCCATTCCCTGCTGATGAGAACCAAATGTCTCAAGAAACAACCTCATTGTTTTCCTGTGTAGATGCTGGAGATGGTTAACGTTGTCTTAGTAGCCATCATGCATTTCTTGCATTTGAGCATGGAGACTCTGAGGTAAGGAGCTTCCAATGACCCCGACTAAGGCACCTGCAACAGAGGGAACAGGTTCTAAATTTCCTTCCAAATTCCCCACTTAAGACTGCTCTAGGGACTCTGACCCTCTCCAGATTATGATATTAGGCATGTGATTATAAGACATATCCAAGCCTATCATAACATGCTAAATTTTCAAAAAATTTCTTTGTGCTGTTGATAACCAGTCACAGGTTTTACAATGCTATTCACAAAATATTGTCAATTAATAGGAAAAATATTTTTGATTTGTATAATTCAACAATAAAGAACAAGGTAGTATCTTGTAATATAGATCATATAATTACATCTTAGCTAGGCAGAGTGCAAACATCTATGTATAAATAATATCATTTCTAAAGCAATAGTTCTCTGAATTTTAACATACAGATGAGAATCTTATAGTTACTTTTATCCAAAATGACAAATTATCATATACAAAATAGCCCCTGTGTTCTTATAAAAAGCTTCTTCCTTTCATTGCACTCCTCTTTGTTTCTGAGGTAAGTCCATAGACTTTAAGTTTTTTGTTCCTAGTATGTTAAATGGTGTTATTTGCTCCAACATAATTTACAATTATCTATAAAGATTGGAACTTACAATATTGACAATAAAGTAAAAATCAACAAAATATTCATGAAATATATCTTCACTATCTGTCTTCTGATAATTTTCATAAGGTTCATCCTCAACACAAGCAGAAAATGGTAAATGAGTCTCTTTTGTATATGATAAATCTAAAATAAGCATTCACATTTGTATATTTTTAAAATAAATTAGTTGGAACCACTTTCCTTTACACTATGATCAACTTTATTTGAACTGTATGGATTTGATCTTCATGCATACCTTCTATTTTCTTTCTCGTATTGTCTGCACAGAATTATTCAAAACCCTGTAATTGTTTCCATGTCAGGGTTTGCAAATTCAGCAAATTCAAATACAAGGTCCCAATTAATTAACTAATTTAATGAATGAATGAACTAAATAATTGATTAATTAAGCTTACATCATAGCAAAGTAATAAATGACCTCTAGTAAAAATGTGCAATGTGGGCCGGCGCCGTGGCTTAACAGGCTAATCCTCCGCCTTGCGCTGCCGGCACACCGGGTTCTAGTCCCGGTCGGGGCGCCGGATTCTGTCCCGGTTGCCCCTCTTCCAGGCCAGCCCTCTGCTGTGGCCTGGGAGTGCAGTGGAGGATGGCCCAAGTGCTTGGGCCCTGCACCCCACGGGGAGACCAGGAAAAGCACCTGGCTCCTGGCTCCTGCCATCGGATGAGCGCGGTGCGCCGGCCGCAGCGCGCCGACTGTGGCGGCCATTGGAGGGTGAACCAACGGCAAAAGGAAGACCTTTCTCTCTGTCTCTCTCTCGCACTGTCCACTCTGCCTGTAAAAAAAAAAAAAATAAAAAAAAAATAAAAAAAATAAATAAAATAAATAAATAAAAAAATAAAAATAAAAAAGTGTGCAATGTGTCTACTAGTTTCCATGAAATTGAGATAAAATTATTCAATTCTTAATCTAAAATATGTTTAATGCAGTAACTGCATTTTATCTGCTAACTTCTCTTGGGAACAATAGTTCCCTGCAGTCCGGCATCAGCGCTAATGCTCATAGAGCCTTGCTGAAATAGTGTGTTGCCCTCCTGCAGGTGGTGAAGGCATGCAAAGAGAGAGTGAGCTAGATATAAATTTGGACCAGGGAACAAATACTGAAATTATTCTCTGCAATATTTAATCTGATACTATATATATTTTAAAGGCTAAAAATCACGTGTTGCATTAATAAAAGGATTTAGGTGTATCAGGCAAAATATGCATAATTCGTATCTGTGCTCTACTAGGCTTTTACTAATACTTAAGAGTAACTCTTAAAATTTGGGAAATATTTGAATTGTGCTATTAAGTCAGTATGATTTTGGAACTTCTTGTTGGTCTAATCTGAGATCAAAACCAAGTTTGCTGAGAATGCCTAACTTATTGATGGCAGCAACAACTTGTTTGACCCCAGCAGTTCACATGCACAGATATTTAAGTAAGTGCAACTTTTGGTAAAAGAGCATCAAATGGATAATCAACTCTGTGGTTTCCCAGATATAAGCACAGGCATTGCAATTGAAATTATAGGGTTCTTTTATTCTAACTCAACTAGGAATGTCTAAATATAAGCCAAAAACACAACCTCCCAACATACTCGAATCATACATTGATGGGCCTACAATGGTACAAGTGGCCTTGAAAACAATCACACACTCATTGGCCTTGGCAAAGGGAGAGATCTGGTTATCTGCAGTTTTCTCAACATCAGACAAGTAAATGTTTGCATCTTCTTACTACGTGTTAGATGTCCCCTCTGGAACATGTTGATATTTAGTTGCCATTTAAGAAGTATTAATAGGTGAGCTATATCAGAGATGATCAGTTCATAAAGGCTTTATCTTCATGGGTATAGTTGGTGCAGTTTTAAAAATACATGTGTACTCTCTCATTTTATTGCCCCTTAACCTTTTGCTATGGGAAAACACAGCAAAAAAAAAAAATTCATGTTAGAAGACAGACCCTAGGTCATAGAATTTCCAACCTCCAGAACTGTGAGAAAGTACATTTATTCCATCTAATTATTCTGCTATAACAGCATGAAATGGAACAAAACCCCAGATTAAATTAATTTGATAACATTATTTTGCCTTCATTCAATGCAATAACATGGTAATATAATGGTGAACTTTTAACATTGTAACTATGTTTAATAAGACTTGAAAAGAATGATTATAACTATTGAATATCTAAGTATTTTTTAAAGCATGGGAGAATATTCCACAATATTGTCAGTGATAAAATCTCATGACGTGTTGATTCTGATGAAAACACATGTATGATGTAAAATAGAGTGTTTATTATTTGTTTTTCTTTTGCTAATTAAAAGCAGTACTCTGCAGTACCCTACTGAATTGAAGAGTTCATATAAGGAATTTCTGGTATGGAAACTGAAAATAACAGAGATCTGAGACCATTCTGAAGATGGAAAGCTAACACACAAATTTCTGGTATGCAGAATAATACTTGCTGATGATGTGAGACTTACTGTATTTGATTGCTTTTCAGGCATGCATGTGTTTCCTCTCCACTATTAAGATGACCACACTTTCTGCTTATGTAGCTATTAATAAATATATTCTCTGCCAAGCTGGCATTGGAATCTTATCCAACAACTTCCTCTTCTTCCACATCTTCACACGCCCGCAGTATCACAAGCCAAAGCTCACTGACCTGATCTGCTGTCACCTGGCCCTTGTCCACATAATGATGCTACTCACTGTGCTGTTGTGGAGGTCTCCAGATCTGTTTGAGTCCCTGAATTTTGTCAACGACTTCAAGTGTAAGGCTTTGTTCTACATAATCAGGGTGATGAGGGGCCTCTCCATCTGCACCACCTGCCTCCTGAGCATCATCCAGGCCATCACCATCAGCCCCAGCACCTCCTGGTTGGCACAGTTGAAACATAAATCCACACATTTCATCTTCTTTTTATCATTATTATGGTTTCTCTGTTTGTGTTTCAGTACTAGCACAATCTTCTATACTGTGGCAAATTCCAATGTGACCCAGACCAATGTAATGGTCATCACTAAATACTGTTCATTTTTCCTCATAAGTCATAGCATCAGAGGTTTGGTGTTCACACTAATAACATCCAGAGACATCTTCCTTATAGGAGTCATGCTGCTCTCAAGTGTGTACATGGTGATCCTCTTACTCAGGCATCAGAGGAGGTCCCAGTACCTCCACAGCACCAGCCTCTCCCCAAGATCTTCCCCAGAGAAAAGGGCCACCCAGACCATCCTGCTGCTGGTGAGTTTCTTTGTGGTCATGCACTGTGTGGACTTCCTCATCTCATCCTCCTCAATGATACTGTGGTCATATGACTCAGTTATCTTGGGTATACATGATATTGTGGTCAGTGCCTATGCCACCGTCAGTCCACTGGTGCTTATCAGTTCTAATAAAAGGCTAATTAATATTTTTTTCAAAATATACCATAGAAAAGCTTTGAATTTTAACAAAATTGAGTATAAACTTGGTGGTCTTTGTGTGAGCATGTAACATAGAAAATGCTTCTTCAGTTGCTCACCTCCCATATCATAGTTCTGGATTTGAATATCACCTGTGCTTCTGGCTGGATTTGAATACCACCTGTGCTTCTGGTTCTAATTGTGTAAATGCATATCCTGGAGGGCAGCAGATGCTGGCTTAGGTACATAAGTTGCTGCCACCCACACAGGAGACGCATATGAAGATCTGGAATCCTGGGGTTGGCCTTTTCTACCCTGCTGTTGCCAGCCTTTGGAGAGAAAACCGGATAAGTGATCTCTCTCTCTCTCTCTCTCTCTCTCTCTCTCTCTCTCTGTCTCTCCTCTCTCTCTCACCTTATGTCTTTCAAATACAGGAAAAATTAATATATGAAATATAATTTTAAAATGATTGTCTTATAATAGTTGTTTCACACATGATGAAAACTATTCTAATGGGATAAGTTCCTGTAATCTCTATGGAATTACACTTTTATATCTAAATACTTTGAAATCTATATTGCTGAGTAGTATATTTTCTTTCATTTAACAAGCAACATGATTTAGTATCCCCATATGTTTACCCATTACTTGTCCTTTCATTTTGATTTCAGACTTTCACCCAGGAAATCTTTTATTTCTTCTTAAAGTAATTACTGTAGAAGTACTCACTGAAAATCAAATATTTCATGATTCTTATTTTGAAAACAATCACTGTTATAAAAGAAAAGGAGATAAGCATTTAATCATAGCTTGGACATCAATTTTGCCAGCAAAGGTATTTTGTATTTCTCTTTTTTTAATTTTTATTTTTAATAAAGGGTGTGGAGATTTTGCTGTCATCATTTTGAAATTGGAAGTCTTTTCATTCTTGCATTCTTAAATTTTACTTCTCCTCACTTTTACTAAGTCTGATTCTGATTTCTGTTTGAATCTTGTTTCCCTTTTAAACTTTTTACTATAATGAAATGATTCATGCAGTGTCTTACACCTGACATACTGTTAGATATTTATAAATTTTTATTGAATTACTATTTTTCATAATTTTATAAATTCTTTAAATCTAATGATCCAAATAAATGTGTCTTATTCCTTATCATTCTAGTTGTAATTTGATTACATTTGGATTTTCTATTGCATGGCCATTCTATAAAACAACTTGGAAGCTCAGTCACTCAGTTCATTAACAACTGAGTTTAATGTTTAAACTGAGCATTGCATTTTGCTTGTTACATTTTTCTAATATTTATGTTTTATTTGATTGTTTTCACAATATGGCTGACCAAATTCATTGTTGTTTGCTTTTATTATTTTTCATTCTCATTATTAATTATTTCATTTTCCACTGTAAATATCTGAAACACGATTTCTATATCAAATTTCCGTGAACCTTCATTCTGGTGGCTTCATTATTTTCAATTTGATTATCTCATTTGGTGTCGCTCACTCCTTTTAAAGTCTCTAGTTGGCATATTTCCTTGTTTCTTCCATTGGTCAGAGGGAAGGTTGTAAAACTCACACACCTTTGAGGCCCAAGTGGTCAGCTAGTGTCCTAGAAGCAGCACTTGTTTCTCAATTAACTTTTTCTTTCATTCTGCCTGGTGGTTTATGTTTGTTATTGGAAAATTCTCCAATTTTTCTCTTCATTCTGATGGGCATTTTAGGACTTCTGGTAACTTCCTTAGTTTTTTTTAATTGTGTTGTAAAAATTTGGGAACATGCAGTACCTGCTTTTTCATAGGTACATGTACACTAAATGCACACATAAATAGAGTGTTTCACATAGTTTATGGCAGACAATTGACTCTCATGAGAAATAACAAGTTTCTTTTCTTAGAATATTTCTTGCCCAAGTAGTTTACTATACATTTATAATGGTTTATAGATTGATATTTGTCTTTAATTTTTGATAAGCATATTTTATGAAATTATTTTTTAAGATTCAAAAGTCAGAACTAGAGAGAGAGAGATCTTTTATCCACTGGTTCACTCCCTAAATGACTGCAACGGCCAGAGCCGAGCAGATCCAAAGCCAGGAGCCAGGAGCTTCTTCCAGGTCTCACACATGGGTTCAGGGGTGCAAGCATCCTAGGCCACTTTTTACTCCTTTCCCAGGTCTTAGTAGAGAGCTGGATCAGAAGCAGAGCAACCAGGTCACAAACTGGGGACCACATGTGATGCCAACACTACAGGCAGTGCCTAATCTGCTATGTCACAGTGCTGGTCCCAATTATATGAAATTCTAATCCATTACATTATTGATGAGCACTGGAATATGGTGATAACTAATATTTTTCCATTTTATAAAGATTTAAAAAAAATAGCTGAGTTACTTACCTAGATTCAAGTCTGGACTCTAGTCATTACAATTTCTACTTTGCACTTTTCTTACTTCTCAAAAATAATTTGGACTTTTGATACAAACATTATATAAGATACTCAAATATAATTTACTATGAGTCTAAATAGTTTCTCAGTTGGACATTTCATTGTCATTTCGTAGTTTGTAGAAAATGATCCTTGTAGATTTATGATTTCATGCCATTATTAGAGTCTAAACTGTGAGATATTCAAAATTTCATTCTAGTATTTGTGAATAGTGTTAACATTTTGTTTGCTGGTCAAAATATTTTCTATATGTCTATCATACTAACCTGTCAATTTTTAAAATAAATTTGTTTAAAATTAATTATGTTTATGTGTCTATTATATACTAATACATTTAATTTAATGATAATTTTAATATAACATACAAGTCTAAATGTTCTAGTCTATTATTTTTCATGACTCTTCATGTTATACATATTTTGATTATTTTAACACTTTAAAAGTTTATTTAACTGAAAAAGAGATGAGGAAATGCCTTCCATCTGCTGGTTCACATTCACAAAACAACTGGGTTTTGGCTAGGCTGAGGAAAGGAGCCAGGAACTCTATCCAGTTTTCCCACTTGGATGTCAAGAACTCAAGTACTGGGTTATCATTTACTGCATTCTGAGGTATGCATTAGCAGGAAGGTAGATCAAATCTAAGGCAGGATATGATCCTAGATGTTCTACCATGGGATGTCAGTGTCCCAAGTGGTAGTTTAACCCACTATGCTATCATGTGCACACTTACATCTTATATATTAAAAATAGTTATTTACAAATGATATATATTCAAATGATATTTTATGTCATAAAATAGTATTGATCACCCTGATAAATCATATTATTCTTCAGTTACAATGTTTTCATTTATTCTTATTAGAATTTTCATTATGTAAATTTTGACACAAAAGATAATGTCTGCTCAGTTGAAATCTTGATAAAACCCAAAGTTAAGTGATACAATTTATTATTTGTTATACACAAATATCTCATATTTTTCATACAATAACTCTGAGTAGCATTGTAGAGAAGTCATATATATCTGCTCCTTCCTACATCAGCATAAGCTGAAAACATCATAGTCATAAATTGTCTTATGCTTCCTTCTCTCACTTTAATTTTTTTTTAACTTTTATTTAGAATATACATTTCCAAGGTACAACTTATGGATTACAATGGCTTTCCCCCCATACTTCTCCTCTCCCCCCGCATCCCTCCCCCCTTGCCCGCTCCCTCCACCCTTTCGTTCACATCCAGATTCATTTTCAATTCTCTTTGTATACAGGAGATCAATTTAGCATGTGTTAAGTAAAGAATTCGTCCATTTGCCCTCATATAATAACACAAAGTGAAATATACTATTGAGTACTCGTTATAGCATTGAATCACATTGTACAGCACATTAAGGACAGAGATCCTACATGATATATATATATATATATATATATATATATATATATTTGAAATTGATTAATTTTTTGATGCAATTTCCAACGTAACACTACTGAGTTTTTTTTCATTTTCAGTTATCTTTAATTTTTAATACATTAACTTCCATGATAATTTAGAAACATGGAAAACTACAAATTACTAAAAAATAATATAATGATAAAATACTGAAATGTACTCATGAGGAAATCTACTAATGGACATATAACATGGGATACTAATTCATTAAAAACCTTCACTGGAATTAATATGAAATTGTATATATGAGTCTTCACAAAATTCACAGAGCATCTACATTATGAGAAACACAGACATGAATTTCAAAAGTTTTGCACCAAACTGAACTTATCTTTCAATTACATTTTCAAAAACTAAGTGAAGTATATTTGTATATAGTGTGTGTAGCATCTGAAAAACAATGAAGATAACATACCATGTTAATAAAATTAAGGAACATTTTCATGTAATTATCTTAACAGAAAAAGCATCTGGCTAAGTCTATCACCCATTTAAGATTAAACTCTAAACAAAACAAGTTGGAAAGTAACTGATAGATACAAAGGTGATAAAGAGCAATTAGGGGGCAAAATTTAGTCTAGTGGTTAAAATGTAAGTAAGGACTCCCAGATCCCATATCTGAGTGCTGAACATGAACAGGAATTTTTAAAAAGTTGAAATACAAATGGCCAAGGCCAGCTCCATGGTGCAGTAAGTTAATCCTCTACTTGTGGCGCCAGCATCCCATATGGGCGCCAGTTCTAGTCCCAGATGCCCCTCTTCTCATCCAGCTCTCTGCTATGGCCTGTGAAAGCATTAGAAGATGCCCCAAGTGCTTGGGCCTGTGCACCCACATGGGAGACCAGGAAGAAGCACCTGGCTCCTGGTTTCGGATTGGCACAGCTTTGGCCATTGCAGCCATCTGGGGAGTGAACCAATGGAAGAAAGACCTTTATATTTGCCTCTCCCTCTCACTGTCTTTACCTCTCAAATAAATAAATAAAATCTTTTTAAAAAGCAATGCAAATTGCCAACAGACACACAAAACATGCTCAGGAAGTCAGGGAAATTCAATTGAAAGCATGAATGAGGCTTTACATCACCTCACTTAGAATGATGATCACTCAAATTCAAAAAATAACAAATACTGGAGAGAATATGGGAAAAAGCACCCTAAAACAGTTGGTGGGCATATCAACTGGTACAACCATTATGGAAGACAGTATGGGGATTCTTCATAGATCTAAAAATAGATCTACCATATGTTCTAGCCATCCCACTCATGAGAATATACCAAAAGGAAATAAAACGAGCATATAAAAGAGATGTCTGTTGCCCCGTGTGTATAGGAGCACAATTTACAATTACTAAGGTATGGAATTAACCCAGATGTCCATCAGCTAATGACTGGATAAGGAAAATGTGATACACACACACACACACACACACACACATATGCAATGGAATACTACTTGGCCATAAAAAATGGCATCCTGTCACTTGCAACAAAATGGACTGCACATGGAGACAGTTTTCCTTAGTGAAATAAGCCAGGCACAAAATGACAAATATTATATGTTTTCTTTGATTTATGATGGCTAATCTGCAGAGTACAAAAATTTAAATATATATGAGAGAAAGTGATACTTGAGATTTGTTTGTAGTTTATGACCCTTATCTACACTCGTGTGGATCACTGATCTTTCTAATTTTTACTTGTTGAAGTCATTATTTAGTGGAATTTTAAGTCTATGATTATAAAGTAAATTAAAATATATTCAAAAATTAAAAGAAAAAGAAAAAAAGGAAGGTGGTAGGGAGGTGTCATATCTTTAGAATTCTATCTATGTAGTACATGAAATCTGTTCTCTTTATAGTAATTGAAATTTTAAAAAGGTGTATTCAAGGACTCCCAGACCCTATATCTGAGTGGGCTCAATTTCTAGTTCCATCTCATACCTTCAGCTTCTTCCATCCACTGGTTCACCTCCTAAATGCCTGCAAGAGCCTGGGCCTGGCCCAGCTGAGAGTAGGATACAGGAACTATATCTATGTCTCAAATAATGGTGGCAGGAGTCCACATGCCAGATCAATCATTTTTTGCTTTCCAGAATGCATGGTAATAGGAAGCTGGAGCAGTGACAAAACTCAAACCTAGGTACTCTGAAATGTGATATAACCCTGTCTATAATTTCTTCCCTTTACAATTATTTATATATGGGGCTGGTGCTGTGGCATGGCAGGTAAAGCCACTGTCTGCAGTGCTGGCATCCCATATGCATGCTGGATCAAGTCCTGGCTGCTACACTTCCAATCCAGCTCTGCTGTGGCCTGGGGAAGCAGTAAAAGATATCCCAGGTCCAATTCTTTTGAATTTGCTGAGACATGCTTTATGACCTAGTATTTGGTCAATCCTAGAGTAGGTTCCATGTACTGCTGAGAAGAATGTAAATTCTTTTAGTGTAGGATGGAAAGTTCTGTAGATATCTGTTAGATCCATTTGGGCTATAGTGTCAATTAAATCTGATGTCTCCTTGTTGATCTTCTGTCCTGTTATCTGTCTATTTCTGAGAGTGGAGTATTGAAGTCCCCCAGTACTATTGTATTGGAGTCTCAGTCTCCCTTTAAGTCCCTTAACAAATCTTTTAAATAAATCGGTGCCCTGTAATTAGGTGCATATACAGTTATAGTATTACATCTTCCTGTTGAATGGATCCCTTAATCATTATATAGTGCCCCTCTTTGTCTGTCTGAACAGTTTTTGTGTTAAAGTTTATTTTGTCTGATATTAAGATGACTACACCAGATCTTTTTGGTTTCTGTTGCATGCAATATCTTTTCCCAACCTTTCACTTTCAGTCTGCATGCATCTTTGTTGGAAAGATGTGTTTCTTGTAAGCAGCAAATAGATGGGTTTTGTTTTTTAATCTATTCAGCCAGTCTGTGTGTCTTTTAACTGGAGAGTTGAGGCCATTAACATTCAATGTGACTTGATAAGTAGTTACTTTGCCCTGCTATTTTCCCAAAGATATTTATAATATATGCTTTGAACTTCCTGTGATCTTTTACTGGGAGGTTTTCTTCCTTTACCTTCTTTCATATTGATGGCCATGTTTCTGTGTTTCTGTATGTAACACATCTTTTTAAGCATTTTTTGCAGGGATCGATGAGTGGTGACAATTTTTTTCAATTTCTGTTTGCTATGAAAGGTCTTTATATCACTTTCATTCACAAATGAGAGCTTTGCAGGATATAATATTCTGGGCTGGCAGTTTTTTTTTTTTCTCTTAGTACTTGTCTATATCTCGCCGTTCCCTCCTAGCCTGTAGGGTTTCTGATGAGAAGTCTGCTGTGAGTCTAATTGGAGATCCTCTGAGAGTAATCTGAGGTTTCTCTCTTGCACGTTTTAGAATCTTTTCTTTCTGTTTCACTGTGGTGAGTTTGATTACAATGTGCCGTGGTGAGGATCTCTTTTGGGCATGTTTATTGGGGATTCTATGTGCTTCCTGTACTTGGATGTCTCTGTCCTTCTCCTTCTCCAAACCTGGGAAGTTCTCTGCTAGTATCTCACTAAAAAGGCCTTCTAATCCTTTCTCCCTCTCCATGCCTTCAGGCACTCCTAGAACCTGAATGTTGAGTTTTTTTTAATAGTATCCTGTAGGTTCCCAATAATATTTTTTTATTTCTTTATTTGTTCTACTACATTCCTCATTTCATTTTGATCCCTCCTTAAGGTTTTATTTTCATGAGAGAGATTTTCTGTCCTGTCCAGTATGCATTTCTGTATTTCAAGAATTTGCTTTTGATAACTTCTAAATTTTTTATCATAAATTTTTTGAAATCTGTATCTTGCATTTCTTCTATCTCATCATCTTCATAATCTTGAATTAGGGTGTCTTGTTCATTTGGGGGCATCATAATGTCTTCCTTGTTCTTGTTTCTTCAGTTTCTGCATTTGTTGTTTGGCATTGTGGAGATATTATTTGGTTTCTTCTTCTTTTTTTCCCTTGCTGTGGTGGCTTTTCTCGTCCTACTATGACTCTATGTTAAGTGGACTGTCTGCTTTTGGTGAATCTCTAGAGGCTTGTAGTGGGTGTGGCCAGAGAGCTCTGTTCAGTTCTTTAGGGTTAAGGGTATGCCAAATGTGACACACCCAGGTTTGCCATGGTAAATCAACCTCTCTCTCTCTCTCTCTTTCTCTCTCTCTCTCTCTCTCATCCAGAAGTAATTCCCCTCAGCTGAACTCTTTTAGATGATGATCAGTGCCTGAGCATTAGCCCCACTGGGTATAATATTTGCTCTGTCCCAAGGCCCACACAAAGGATCTGTGCAGTCCTCAGTGTAAGCTTGGGCCACTACACCTGCATGGGAGAACCAGAGGAAGCTCCTGGCTCCTGGCTTCAGACAGGCCCAGGCCTGCCCATTGCAACCATTTTGAAAGTGAACTAGTGGATGGAAGCCCGCTCTCTCTCTCTCTCCCTCTCTGCGTCTGCCTATCTGTAACTCTGCCTTTCAAATAAATAAATAAATGTTTAAAAAATATTTATTTATTTATTTAACTCAAGAGGCAGAGACAAATACAATGAGAGAGATCTAAATTTTGTCTATTAAAGTGATATGAAAAGAAAGGCAGGAGGAAAAGGAATGGACAGGGCTTGAACATTGCTTAGAGTGCATACATACTCAAAAAGAAAACAAGCTTGTACATGCTAATCATGTGTCTAATTTTACCAGGCAGTAAAGTTAAAGTAACGATACTAAATTATATAGTATATTCTGCTTTAATTCAAAAGCCATTAGGCGTAAGAAAATGTAATAATATTAAGGTAAGAACATTTCTTCTCAATTAAAACTAATAGAAAGCATCTTGCACACATATTTTGACAGCACCTCTCTCAATATTTGGAGGGACTATCAGAGCACTCTCTGTCTTATTCTAATGTTGCACTATCACTTATTCATTCATCAGAAACTGTGACACCTAGGCCTGATAAGAAATATAAAAATTAATTATTGCAATATATAGAAAGATGATTGAGGTTTGCATTATGGCCACACATTACAGCTTTGGTAAATATATATATATGTGTGTGTGTGTGTGTGTGTGTGTGTGTGTGTGTATGCTTTTTTTAAATGGCATTAAAGATATTTTTTGAAATCTTTAATGATGGCAGGAAAAATTAAGTAAGAAAAGAAGACCAGTACTCATGAGATCGGTTTAATAAGTTTAATTCTGACATAATTTTAAAAATTCATCTAAGGCCAGCGCCATGGCTCAATAGGCTAATCCTCTGCTTTACGGTGCCGGCACACCAGGTTCTAGTCCCGGTCGGGGTGCCGGATTCTGTCCTGGTTGCCCTTCTTCCAGGCCAGCTCTCTGCTGTGGCCAGGGAGTGCAGTGGAGGATGGTCCAAGTGCTTGGGCCCTGCACCCCATGGGAGACCAGGAGAAGCACCTGGCTCCTGCCATCGGATGAGCGCGGTGCGCCAGCCACAGCGTGCCGGCTGCGGCGGCCATTGGAGGGTGAACCAATGGCAAAAGGAAGACCTTTCTCTCTGTGTGTCTCTCTCTCACTGTCCTCTCTGCCTGTCAAAAAAAATTCATCTAAAAGAGTTAGAGAGAGAGGGAGTGACAGAGAGAAGGAGGGGGGAGAGATCCTCTATCCATTGATTCACTTTCCAAGTGACCAATGTCCAGTGTTCAGCCAGAATGAAACCAGAAGCTAGGAGCTTCATCCAGGTCTCCCATGTGTGTGAAAGTGGCCTAAGCACTTGAGCCATTCTCCACTGCCCTCTCAGGCTGTTAGAATGGAACTGTATTTAATATGCAGCAGCCAAAGCATCAACTGCACCCTGATAGGATGCCAGTGTCACAAGAAGTAGTTTTAACCATTACACCACAATGGCAGCCCCTATTTTGACATAATTTTCAACTACCATTTCCAGTTTTCCTGTATGTGACTTAAAGCAAAAATCAAATTAGCTGTTATGATTAGCTAATGATTCAGTACCTATTTCTAATTCATAAATATATAAATTATATTTATATAAAATAAATGAATATACAATAATACTTATAGGTAATAAAAATAATTATACTCACAACATATGTATATTTTCTAGTACCATTTTAAAGGCAGTACTGGGGTGAGCATTTGGCACAGCAGTTGAGGCTTGTTGGGAAATATGTATTTCATATCCTAGTGCTTGTAGTTAAGTTCCAGCTCCATTTCTGATTCCAACTTCCTGCTAAGGGTATATGCTGGGAAGCAGTAGTTATGGTTCAAGTTATAGGATCCCTGTCCCCTGCATGAGATACCTGGATTGAATTTTCAGCTACTACCTTTAGATCTGGGCAAGATTGAGAAATTTTAGGCATTTGAGAATTGAACCAGGAGATGGAAGCTTCTCTCTCTCTCTCTCTCTCTCGTCCCTAAATAAAATATTTATAAAAAATTTAGTTTTAGTAAATTTTAAGATTGAAGTGCTACAATTCTATAAGTTAAAGAGATTTGGCTTAACCCACATTTATATTTTACATAAATTTTTCTGGCTATTCAAATTTAAAGCATTTAATATATGCAATGAAATTGGATTTACATAGACAGTGATTGAAATGGATACATGAATTTTCCAAAAACCTTAGTTGTGAAATAGCCATAAGAAATAAGAAAAAAAATATATGCAGTCTTGAAACTAAGGAATGATAAAAATCCCTTTTTGTTTGGCTTTCAGAGTAAAAGGGTGCACCATTTAACCATGCTGACATGAACCTAGTGTTTTAGAAAAGATTCACATAAAGAGTGAGTTTTACTTAAGGCAGCAAAAATAGTTACAGATCTTAAAATTTGAGTAAGAAACCAAATATGGTGTTCCAAAAGCTGAAGTTCAACATAAATGTACCTTATGACAGAACATTCTATAGGTGAAGAGAGGAAAACATTTATCCCATGGAGGTTATGAGAGGAAACGATGTTTTAGAAAGATGAAACTTCATTTAGCTCCCAAAATCTCTGAGCACATTGTAGATTGGGAAAAAATGAATATTTATAGATCCATCCCCAAGACAACTAATGACTTCACCTCGCTAAATTTATTTAATTCATTAGTTCTGATAGCCTATCTGGACAACATGCTTGTTACCCAAATTGAGGAAACCACTGAGTCCCTATAGAGTGAGACAAAGTAGAAAACATGGCTCTGTTTTCAATAAAAAAAAAGGAAATGTAGTTACATTGTCACAAGTTATTCAGCATTCCCTAAAATGGCTGCTGTCCAAGGTTTAATACAGTTTCAGAGGTTCAGAGTGGCAAAATTAACCATTTGTTTGTCAAATCTCAGTAACATGCAATGATCTATCTATAAATAATCTCCTGCAGTGGAATCATACTGATTTGGCTCACCATGTCTCTCACACTGATTAGAGTTGGTCATAAGTTGTGTAAATTCTGCAATATTTGCTGTTATATTAATTATGTGATATAAGAGAAAGACAGCAGGTGAAGATTCTAAAAATGTCTCATCTTACCAAGGACATTTGATCTTCATTCCTCAGATGAGTTAGACTGTGATACCCTGGTTCTTCCTTTTTTTTTTTTAATTTTATTTGACAGGTAGACTTATAGACAGTGAGAGAGACAGAGAGAAAGGTCTTCCTTCCGTTGGTTCACTCCCCAAATGGCTGCAACACATGGTGCTGCATCGATCTAAAGCCAGGAGCCAGGTGCCTTTTCCTGGTCTCCCATGCAGGTACAGGGACCCAAGCACTTGGGCCCTCCTCCACTGCCCTCCCGGGCCATAGCAGAGAGCTGGACTAGAACCTGACACTCATATGGGATGCCAGCACCACAGGTGGAGGATTAACCAAGTGAGCCACAACACACACCTGGTTCTTCCTTAATCCTCATTTTGTTTAATTTGCTGGATTGCTACTCCAAGATATTTGATGCCAACTTTCTTATTGTCATTGTTGCCTTCTGGATTTGAAGCTATTTCAAACTAGAATAAATAGAAATAGTTTTTTAAGGTCTGTTAATACTGGGACACCAGAAGGGATTCAAATCAGTTCACAAGCCCCAAGGAGCACAATTTTGACCTTGTTTTACTTATTAAAACAATTTTATTCATCTGTTACAAAAATTACCCTGGCTGTGAACTAATGAGAACTTTTATTGAGAAATGCATCTCAGTTAAGCTAAGGAAAGTATTTTATGGTTCTTATTAGAGAACGGTAAGGCAGAAAGTATTCTGTATCATTGCAATAGGAATATGTACAACTTCAAAGAGACTTTTCAGAGAAGATATAGATTGGTCTCATTCAAAATTTATCAGGGTAAGAGAAGGAGATAATCAAAGAGTGGGCTGGGAGTCAGTGCAGGCAGAATCACTAAAAGAAAACAAAGGTGTAAATATTCTGGCTAAACCATATAACGGGATTTCTTCATGAGTACAGGCCATGGTGTTCAGATGTTATTTGGTTTCTGGAGGATGAGAATTCTGGTTAGATACCAGGGTAATAAAAACACATAGATTTGGTGTTCTTGCTATGCTGAGTTACCAAGGAGCTTTTTAAATACTAGATTATACAAGGAGATGGGCATGTGTAGGTAGAAAAAGTTTCAAAAATCTGATTTAAGTTTGTCAAGTAAAGATACTTTGTCAGAGTCAAACCAGATATAACAAGAAACATTCTTTGAGAGTAGGACCTGGAATTGCAATCATTCACTTAACAAAGGAGGCAGAAAAATGTTTAGTGATGCTAAAATTCATATGGAAAGCAAAGAGACCCAGAAGAGCTACAGCAATCTTAAACAGCAAAAACAAAGCTAGGGGCATCACAATACAAAATTTCAACACATATTACAGGTAGTTATAATCAAGACAGTCTGGCACTGGCACAAAAACAGATATATAGACTAGTGGAACAGAGTAGAAACCATAAATCAATCCATACATCTACAACCAACTAATATTTGACAAAGTAGCTCAAATAAGTTCCTGGAAAATTGGATCTCGTCAGGTGGAAGTATGAAAAAATGAAACTACTAGCTTACACATTATATAAAAATAACCTCAAAATGGATCAAGGATCTGAATATATGACCCAGTACCATCACATGACTAGAGGAAAACATTGAAGAAACCCTGAAAGACATTGACATAAGCAAAGACTTCTTGGAAAAGACCCCAGAAGAAGAAATAAAAACCAAAATTGACAAATGGGATTCCACCAAGCTGAGAAGTTTCTGCACTGCAAAAGTGAAGAGGCAAGTGGTAGAATGAAAAAATAGTTGCATTATGAAATTGATAAAGGATTAATACCCTGAATCTATAAATAGTTCAATAAACTCAACAACAAAACAATCCAATTAATAAATGGACAATGGACTTGAATAGGCATTTTTCAAAAGAAATTCAAATGGCAAATAGACACAAGAAAAAATGCTCAGAATCACTAGCCATCAGGAAAATGCTAGTCAAAACTGCAAACGACGTTTCATCTTCCCCCCAGTTAGAATGGTTTTAATGCAGAAATCAACTAACAATAAATGCTGGTGAAGAAATGAGGGGAAAAATACCCTAATCCACTGTTGGTGGGAATGTAAACTAGCACAGCCATTATGGAAAACAGTATGGAGTTAACCTCATAAAGCTGAACATAAATATGCCGCATGAACCAGAAATCTCACTCCTGAGAATATACCCCAGGGAAACAAAATAAGCAATAATAACGAGTTATCTGTACCCTCTATTTATTGCAGCTAAATTCACAATAGTTGAGATATGGAATCAATCCAGATGTCCATCAGCTGATGACTAGATAAAGAAATTGTAGCATATATAAACTACGGGATTCTACATTGCTGTAAAAAAGAATAAAATCTTGTCTTTTGCAACAAATCAGACGCTACTGGAAACCATTATACTGAATCCAGTCTCCTCATTCTACTACCTGTTGAACTCTTTACTGAGTGTAAGCATAAGGTGACCTGAACATTAACACTGTGAACATTAACAGAGGGAATAAGATAGGAAGGAGGAGAAATGGTGGGAATGTAGGCAGGCAGGAGGGAACAGTGGAAAGTATCACTATATTCCTCAATCTATATACATGAAATACATGAAATGAGTGTACCTTAAATAAAAATTCTAAAAGGCATTTAGAAAAACAATAAGAAATATGTTTAAGCTCTATTTGAAAAAAAATGTTTAAGAATAGAGTAAGAGAAGATAGGAAAAGAATATACAACTTTATGTTCATTTCAAAGAGATAGTAATACCCATCCATTGTCTAAATCATTATATCACAAATATTTCTATAGATACTTGCTTGACCTGAGCTATGTCTTGTAAATACATCAAAAGTATTGCAAATGCCTAAGTTAAAATGCCTGAAAGTATAAGCTATGGCTGGATATATGTAACCCCATTTAAATAGGAAAAATGACTTAAAAAGAAATATATTTTAAAACCTTTGAAAAAAAGTACATATATAAATTTCTTTTGGTGAAAAATTATATATAAATAGAGAACTAAAACACACTAAAGAAAGTAGAGATTTCAATGACCTCATGGACATAAATGAATTTGTTCTTGTGGCATTATCTTTTTTTCATTCTGATTCATTCTATATTTATTCAAAAAGATTTATTCTGTTTAAGTGATAGCTTATAAGACACATCCTAGGGATGACATAAAGAATGGTACATACTACATCAAAGGAAAGAAATGCAGCTTTTAAAGCATAGGTGATATGTATACTTATATTCGTACCCAAATTGAACAATTGGTTACATGCATAATTCATGACAATACAGAATAGTTTGAGTCAACAGTTTTATTACTGTCTCCTGAGAGAGCAAAATTGGAGAACCATGGAGCTGATTCTAAAATTATAAATAATATTTTGAAAAGATGTTACTGGGGCCAGTGCTGTGGTGTCGCAGGTAAAGCTGCTACCTGCAGTGCTGGCATCCCATATGGGCACTGGTTCGAGCCCTGGCTGCTCCACTTCCAATCCAGCTCTCTGCTGTAGCCTGGGAAAGCAGTAGAAGATGGCCCAAGCCCTTGGGCCCTTGCCCCCACAAGGGAGACCCAGAAGAATTTCCTGGCTCCTGGTTTCATATCTGTGCAGCTCCAGCCATTGTGGCAAATTGGATACTGAACCAGCAGATGGAAGACTCTCTCTGCCTCTGCCTCTCCTTCTCTGTGTAACTCCAATTTTCAAATAAATAAATACATCTTTTTTTAAAAGAGGAAAGATGTTGCATATAAAATATGAAATACGCAAAATGCTGCTTCATCTACCTAGCAGAGATTGGATTTCATTATCTTTTCTGTATTGAAACTGGCTCAGTGAAGACCAAAGGAATAAAATAGCTGGGCCATTCTGGCTTCAGAGATAATCTGTGCCATGGGGAAAAGGTGTGATCCCGCTGCCCTTGGGACAAGGAATATAATCTGGAGCAAAAGACAGGCATACTAGGAACTATGGAAGGAAATACTGCAGAAAGAGATGTTTTTCAGAGTAAGGAGGGCTTTGAAAGTTTTCACATATCTCTGGGTATCTAGATTGTCACACTCAGGCTCTGAGTGGGGCATTTATCATCCAAGTCCTTTGAAAGGTTAATATCTAGTTACCTGATCTTCATTTTCTCTGTAACAGAAACTGAAGAGAGAACGGAGAGGTTTACACTGCTTGTACTGGTGTTAATGGCATGATCATGCCGATCAAAACAGTGAAAATAGCACTATTTTAATTATTTATTTATTTATTTATTTATTGACAGGCAGAGTGGACAGTGAGATAGAGAGAGAAAGAGAAAGGTCTTCCTTTGCCGTTGGTTCACCCTCCAATGGCATCCGCGGCTGGCGCACCGCGCTGATCCAAAGGCAGGAGCCAGGTGCTTCTCCTGGTCTCCCATGCGGGTGCAGGGCCCAAAGACTTGGGCCATCCTCCACTGCCTTTACGGGCCACAGCAGAGAGCTGGACTGGAAGAGGGGCAACCAGGACAGAACCCGGCGCCCCGACCCGGACTAGAACTCAGTGTGCCGGTGCCACAGGCAGAGGATTAGCCTATTGAACCGCGGTGCCGAAAACAGCACTACTTTGTCTCTTCACACTAATAAAACCTTTTTCAAGTCAACAGAAAACAACTGAACTAAAGGAACAGGAATATGCTCTCTAGTTTTCTAATTTTGTCTTCCCATCTTTGTTAGACTCCTGTACAATGCTGGTAAGAAGATACACTAATGAGCATCTTTCTTCTCTTTATGAATTAAAATATTTCTTTATATGACCAAATATTTATTTTCATCCTATACGTAGGATACCTATTAAAAACTTAAATTGGTCAATAAATGTAACACGTATGCAAAAAAGTAACACTTATGGTAATTTTGAAATAAATATTACACTTCAGAACAGTATTTCTTTGAGAAAATTAATAGGTGAATGATTATACCATTTCAAAATATTTTACCTTCATTGTAAGAATGGGATAATCATTACCTCAAATTTATTTTTACTAAACATTCAAAAGATTACATACATAACTGATTGTAATATAAGAAATGATTTAATGAAAGTATTTGCTAGAACTAAGCTGTCATTTGATTTTGAGGAATTCACTGCATTTCAAATGATCAATATTAAAAGTGGCGCCCCATGTGGACCCTGGACAAGTCTATAGTGCATAGGTATGTGGAGCGTACTGCACTGTGACGTGTGATACCGCAGCTTATTTGTTGACAAGCTGTGACCTGTGTGCTGGGGAGTAAGGATTCTCTTCACACGTTTGAATTGATGGAGAATCCATACCAACCCTCAATTTTATTTGATATTTAACTGGTGTAATTTCATAATGATTCCAAGATATAGGCACCATCAGAAAAAAACAGACTACACAGGTGTCCTCTGAAACCAAATGGATGAAAAGTAAGCCAGATGGTGGTATGATTACAACTTTTGAAATTCTCATTGTGAAGATATTAAATAATAGGTGCATTATTGTTGCAACAAAGATGATACAGTGGAACCACTTGGTAAAATTCAATGATGGAAAAAAGGAATCAAATGTAGCGTTAGCGTGCCTTAAATATATTGAGGACCTATAACAATTTCAGTGGTGGGGCGGATAAATAGGATTGGTTACTATCCAAATATTCCACTGCTGATCGAGATTAAAAATGATATCTGTCTTTGTTCATTTAGATAACTGGTGTATGTGCCATAAAATCATGGAGTTTTCAGAAATTTATGAACAAAAGATGAGAAAGATCTCATAAGTTGATTTTGGATTTCAAATGATACATCTGACTAGCAGGAGGAAGAAAGGTGTAACACTCCCCAGCCCTAACTTTCAAAGATAATATCAGATTTGACATAAGAGGACATATTATTTTCAACCAGCAAGAGTAACTATGATGTTAAAACAAGTCTTGTTGTATCAAGGCAACAATTTTCAAAAATGTAATGTCGCCCTTAGTTTGAAGTATTTTGCTCTTTTGCATCAAAATAACTGTACTTCCTTGTATACTGTATAATGTATGAAACGACATTGTATTTCTCAATGCTCTGTTTATAGAATGGAAATATATATAGCCCCAGTATTCCATTCAAATAATCATCTCATCTTTTTTTATTTTAATAACAAAGTATGTATATATGCTTTAGATTATTATTTCCAACTTATTGTAATGTATGCATATGCATTTTATTGAAATAGTTCTAGAATTAAAAACTTGGGACTTAGTGCGTTAGTGTAGTTAAGATCTTATTACTAAGGTAGGCGCAACTTAAACTTTTAATCCTGTTTGAAGTCACATCACTTACCTGAAAGGTCTTCCTCAATTTGATAATATAACAGACTAACAAAGTTAAAACGGGCTTCTAGACCGGCGCCACGGCTCACTAGGCTAATCCTCTGCCTGTGCACTGGCACTCCAGGTTCTAGTCCTGGTTGGGGTGCCAGATTCTGTCCCAGTTGCTCCTCCTCCAGGCCAGCTCTCTGCTGTGGCCCGTAAAGGCAGTGGATGATGGCCCAAGTGCTTGGGCCCTGCACCTGAATGGGAGACCAGAAGGAAGCACCTGGCTCCTGGCTTCGGATTGGCGCAGCCTGCCAGCCGTATCAGCCATTTGAGGGGTGAACCTACGGGATACATTCTATTTCAAATAAACAAAATAAATCTTAAAAAACACAAGTGTATCTTATTTTGCCCAAGTTATTTGAGCTCAACATTTTGCACTGAGTTTAGGGACTGATTAATTCTGCCTAAACTGCAAATCCAGCATTGTCTTTATTTACAGCCTTTGGGTTAAAAAACCTTTTAAGGCTTGAAATCTTTTTCCATTTAACTGACTTTTCTTTCTCTAATTTGTGCTTAACATAAGCATAGAAAAAAATATGTGTGGGAGGACATTGAATAAAGGATTTAAATAATGGCATCGAAGGTACCATGACAGTAACAAAACTTTGTTTTCGGGGTTTTGTTTTTTTACCTTTTTTCTTTTTTTTTAATGGAGTGTGCTAGATGTCTCTATAATTTTGTTCAAATGACTGCAGAACCTGGAAAAGCTGTTGCTGCTATTGATACATAACATACTGCTATTACTGGTCTTTCACATATATATAATTGAAATTTTGGAAACTTTAGCTCAGCTGTCAACTTTGAGAAAAGTATCCCAGTTTACCGTGTTGAGTTGGCATTGTACAGAAATTAACAGCCATATTGGTCTAGAAACATTAAACTTATTTTTTTTTTCCATTTGTACAGAGGTAACACACTGTATTAAATATGTAAGGTCTTATCTACGTGGGTTTGATTACAGAACTAATAAAGTATTCTCTAAATAATGAAAAATAAATAAATAAATAAATAAATAAAGGCATCGATTAAAAGGGGTGAAAATCATGGAAACCCCAAGTCTTTTTCCTTTAGTGTGTCTAGAAATATCAGCACTGGTAGTTTCTATGTAGAAGTTTATAGTATCTCATCTCTGTAATGTATGAATGACTATGATAGAGGTTTAACAAAGGACACCAGATTAAACCATATTTTACAATACGACTCCTACTCTATGAGAATAACTTATTTGCAAGTTTCTGCTGTAAGTTTTTTCCTCAAGATTGTCCTTTAGATTCCTCTACATTATGCAGTACTTTTCTTGCACTGGATGTATTTGGTTGTTGTGATTAATTGTTTTTGATAAAAGAAAAACCTTCATGGGGAGAGTGCACATAGGCAGATATTAAAAGAATCAGGTGTATGCTATTTAGGATTTTATGAGTTAAGTGATTTTAAATAGATTTCTTCTTTTTTTTTTAAAATTTTTGACAGGCAGAGTGGACAGTGAGAGAGAGAGAGAGAGAGACGGAGAGAAAGGTCTTCCTTTTGCCATTGGTTCACCCTCCAATGGCTGCTGCGGCTGGCGCACTGCCGCCGGCGCACTGCACTGATCCGAAGGCAGGAGCCAGGTGCTTCTCCTGATCTCCCACGGGGTGCAGGGCCCAAGCACTTGGGCCATTCTCCACTGCACTCCCTGGCCACAGCAGAGAGCTGGCCTGGAAGAGGGGCAACCAGGACAGAATCCGGCTCCCCGACCGGGACTAGAACCCTGTGTGCAGGCACCACAAGGCAGAGGATTAGCCTATTGAGCCGCGGGGCCGGCCTTAAATAGATTTCTGACAAGTGATTCAGAATTTGTTTAAAAAGGGCATAGTATAGGAAAAAACAATGATTACTTTTATCTTGCTACCTGCTCAGGGCAAGGCTTTTTTTTTTTTTTTTTTTTTTTTTAGAGTTTATAGGAAAGAGAGAAAGATACCCTAGTTTGCACTTCCTTTCTGATATTCCACTCCAATCTTTCAGCTGAGTCTTCCTGTTTTCCTTTTACTGAATCAATTAAAAATGTCAATAATGGCCGGCGCCGTGGCTCAACAGGCTAATCCTCTGCCTTGCGGCGCCGGCACACCGGGTTCTAGTCCTGGTCGGGGCGCCGGATTCTGTCCCGGTTGCCCCTCTTCCAGGCCAGCCCTCTGCACCCCATGGAGACCAGGATAAGCACCTAGCACCTGGCTCCTGCCATCGGATGAGCGCGGTGCGCCGGCCGTAGCGCGCTGTCCGCGGCAGCCATTGGAGGGTGAACCAACGGCAAAGGAAGACCTTTCTCTCTGTCTCTCTCTCTCACTGTCCACTCTGCCTGTCAAAAAAAAAAAATGTCAATAATATTTTATTGTACATTAAAACAGCACATCTCAAATAATCCCTTTTAATTTCATTCTTTGAATACACTTTTGCAATTTTCTTTTCTTGGGAAATCACTAAAATGAAAGATAGGAGAAAATTGTGAAGATAGATGAGGGTAAAATGGTAAAGAAAAGAGAAATATAGGTAAATATAAGGAAATAGAAGAAAATAGGGGAGAACTGACATCTACATATTAATGAATATATCATCTGACAATGCTAAATCATGCCACATACATGAGTAATGATTTGAGGCACTACTACTTTGTGGCATTTAAACATAAATGGTTTATAGTTAATATTAGGTTATGTATTTTGATGAGTGAAAAATAGGATGGGAGATCTCCCTCTGTCTGATTTTCAAATCAATAAAATAATCAATGATTTTAAAAGAAAATTTAATTTTTTCAGCATATACTCATCATCATTTATCTAAATAACATAATTTTATACAGTCCATTAAATTATTTCAATAACTATTAAATCTTATTTTATTTCTAGAATAATATTTTATGGAATTTCCTACTATATTTTTAAAAGCTAAATTTTCATATCCTTTTAATGACTGATGATTAACCTTTTAAATTATTACACTTCTTTTAAATTTTACTTCTATTTTTATTTGAAGTTTCCAAATGTAAAATATCAAGATTCTTACCAATTATCTCAAATGACACCATGCAAAATAATTCAGGGAGTACAACGATCATTTCCCCCATTCAGTTTTGCTGATTTCTAATGGTGTGCTTAACAACATGGGTTGGCAGGTAGCTGGTTGGAAAAGGTCATGTTTACAAAAACAGTGCTGGGCAGTTTCTACTAGTAGCGTCTACAAGTCAATTTAAAAAGTCTGCATAAAAATGACCCTACCCTCACCCACCACACACCTTACTCAGAGGCTTTTTTCTCCCTTCCTTTCTGACCTGGTGGGGCAGTACAGAAGTTTCCCACTAAGTACTCTTGTGGTCTAGATGGGATACTTTGAGTGTGGATAAAGGCACGTGAGGATAATCCTAAACTCAGGTATGTCTTGGTGCCTCACAAGTTAGTTATACGACAAACAGAACCTTTTGACCACCTAGAAAAATGAGATCTGAGCAGCCCTTGTCTGTAACAGCTGAACAGCAGGAAGCCGCGTTTCTCCACTATAGTGCAGTCATCATGGCTGGGTACAAGGTCAGACCCCAATCCTCCAGTTATTAGTAAGCATGGAATATTAACTGAAGGGGTGCCACTATAGCAGGAATGTTGGACAGAGAAGCAGGCCATCAAGGCTCTTAGCAGGAGGCAGGTTTTATTCCCTATTTTATACCAGCAGTCCCAGAGGATTTGTGTCCAGAGACTAGGCACTGAACAAAACAAGGCACCAACAACTGTGAGTTTTCTTTTACATATTTAGTTATACATATTTTGATTGGATATTCTAGGGCTACAGCACTGCCTATATAATTGGTGCAAGGCTGCACATGTGTATATTAAAAATTGTTTAGGTTGCAAATGCTTTTCTTGGAAGGGAACATTCCCTCTGCCCCCTTGTTCTTGGAAAGCCCCTGCGCATTTCTGCCTTTAGCCAATGATTTTTCCACCGTAGGGGAATAGTCCCTGCCATATCACTAAACCTAAAAACTGAAAATATGTTTTACCTAATTTACACTGAGGGAAATATCATTTTGTGATATTCTGTGTAAAACAATTACACAGGGAAATGGTGACTGAGTGTGCTAAATAGCTCTCATGATGTACTCATACATGCATTTTGCTAATAGTATTTCCCTAAAATTCATCAACTCTTTAGAATGATACTTACTGTGAAACAGCCATGTCAGCTATCTAGTGCCATGAGGGCAGCTATGATGACAGAGTTGATAAATTCCCCAAAGAGCCATGGGGGGTCAAACTAGTTATTGAACCAAACGTAAACAGCCCACATTTCAAATTTAAGAATTACAGATTTGGTTTTATGAAGCAAGTTTTGAGAAGGATGGTTTTCTTTAATTTCAAGGTATTTTTCATTAATTGCCACAACAAAAGGATTTGTTGAATATGTTAATGCTATGAATAACAAAAAAATTAGGGAGAAAATATACCCACAATAATTAGATGTGAAAATTAAACGATGCTCATGTTAAGTGAACAAAAATAACTGCCGTGAAAAATATGACAACCAAAATAACATGGGGGGGGCATTGAAGACATCTAAAATATTTCCACATGGCTTTGGCTTATTAAAATATTTTACAATGGTTTTTTTAAAGACGATTTGAAAGCATGTGAAAAACACGGAAATTGTTTGAAATCGCTGCATAGCAAATCCAGGTAGTTTAGAAGCATTATGCAGAGGTTTGCTAAGGAAGATGAAGTCCCCCCTCCCCACCTTGAGCCTGCACATGGTGGCAGAGGTCTGCCCAGTTCGATCTCACAGCAGATGGCACACAGACAAGGCATTATTATCCGGGAGGGAAGGGACTGGCGTTTGCACTGTGTGGGAGACAACCTGGCTTTAGTGTTTGCAAAAACAGTTTATGACACTGGGGAGCTTCGCCTGCACCCTCTGCTTTCGACCACTGTCTCTTCCTTGCTGTATTTAGAGTCTTCCCAGTCTTCTGACAGTTCGGTGACCTTGAGAACACAAACGTAGGTCCTCTGCTTTCGGGCTTGGTTCTCAGATATGCCCAGGAGTCTGCCTGGTTTTCATCCCACTCCAGCAGCCTGTAAACCGCCCTCGCTGCAGCACCACCAGGCTCCTCCCGGGCTCCACTCCTCGCACTGGTCTTGGCAGCTAGCGCTGCTGACTCTGGAAACCCAGTCTCGCTGACGCTTGGGGAAGCCAGCGCCGCCCTCGGTCCGCGCCTGGTTGGGCTTGAACTTCATCGCGGAGGCCGGTTCCTGCCCCCGCGGCTGCTCTGGCGGTGGCCGCTCCGCCGGGCACAGGGGCGAGGGCCATTCTGGGCACAGGCGCGCCGGGCGCGGTGACCGGGGAGGCGGCGGTGCGGGGAGGGGCAGCGAGGGCTGTGGGTTCTGGAGCCACAGCCTCTTGGGGCTCCGTGTGTGCCCGGAGAGAACCGCCGCCTCTGCCTGGCGCCCACCAGGGTCCGTGCAGCCCGCGGTGCGCTGGCCTCCACCGGCTCCTGCCACTTCCCCTCGGGAAGAGCCTGGTTCGAACCTTGCCTCACACAAAGGCACTCGCGAGGTCTGGAGCCCACTTGGTAGCAGCTCCACGCTGCTTCCTGGAATTCTTTATGCATTGTATTTGTTCCTTAATTCCATTCTCCACATTTGCTTTATTGTTGTGCTGTATTTCTAGACAAAAATAAAGAGAAAGCATGCTTAATTTTCTTGTCAGAGTATGAGAACGTTTCAGTGTATTATTTAAGCACATATTGGTTATGGTCTAGGAGAATGTTTATTTCATAAGCGTATGAAGTATCTGGGAATCTTGTTTTTTTGAGAATGACCTAAATTTCTGCAGGTCAACAAGCTCTACCATGAGTGCTGATTCTGCAATTCCATGAACTGTTCTTTGTACTGCAAATATTATAAGGCAGAGTCTGTGGCTTTTAGATTCGAAAACTAATGAAGAGAGAGGAGTGGAGGAGTGGGGGTGAGGGAGAGCAGAGGAATGATGGAATTGTGGTTGTTTCTGTATTTGTACCTATAAATTGCATAAAATCTGTTCTTTATATATTAATAATCAAAAAATTAAAAAATAAATAGGTAAAGGATTTTTTCAGAAATAAGAATAATATGTTGTTTAAATATATTTCCTTTCATGGTTCATGGAAACTAAATATACAGTTAATAAATGCACTTCAAGCATAATGTTGCCATTGAAACTGAAACTATTTTGTTATGTAAGATCTAAATCTATAAAAATTAATGATGTTCAACAAAGAACCAAGTATAAAGATTTAGTGGTTCTGTTGTAGGCAGGCATAAAGGATAAAATTGATAAAGTTTGTGAGCTAAAAGACCATGCCTTCACCATGCGCCTGTGTGAACTCATGCCCCTAACTGATCTGTGTGTGTGTCCACCTGTCAATCAGACTAATTAACCACTCCCCTTTGGAAGTGGATTAAAGGCCTGGAACACAGTGGGCCCGGCCCTGACCCTTTTGTTGCCTCCTTAGCCAGTGTGGACCCTTGGTGCTCTGAGCCTTCAGAGCCTGTGGCCTTAGGGCCACCTGCCTCATGCTTCTTGGCCTACATGTTCCTCCACATAGCTGGCTCCTGGTGCTCAGTATGAATCCAGATTTCTCTCACTCCCTTATGCATTTCTCCCACTGAACAAAAAAATTGAAACTTATACTGCCTCGTTTATTTGTGCCAGTATTCAGAATTCTCTGAATTTGTGGCAAGAATCCAGTCTTATTGATATTCCAAATTTATTGTTAAGCACCTGGTAACAGTTCTAAAAGACAAAATATTATGCATTCATGATTATAACAATGATGATTTTAAATTATTTTAAGTGTATGCAGTTTGTTTTTTTCTCAAATATTAAAATTGCCTTAGGTATGAATTCTAAAAATATTATCTTTGAAATAAAAAGAATCTGAAATAACAGAATGCCAAAATATATTTTTGAATATATTGAATATATATTTTTGAATCCTTTGTATTAGTGGAGTGAAATATTTTAAGAATTTGAAGGTGATGAAATATATAATCAAGAACAGATGATCTGATTGTCGTATGCAAAATGAATGAAATGGAGAAACCTTACAGACAGGGTTTTAGTAGGATTACAGTATGTTTAAACATTTCATGAAGTTTTCTCTACTCCTACAGTTGAATGGATTCAAGGTCTTTCTTCATAATACATTTTGTTCATTAACTCCAGAAACCAAAGATAAAAGCTACTATGTTTAAATTTTATCTTATCATTGTCACCATATAGTCACTGCCTTGACATAATAAGTATTTTGTAGCACATTGCACTATACATTATATGTATTAAAGAACTAAAAAATGATTAGAGAAGAAAAATTTTCAAATATCAATAATTACTTTATATTGATAAAGAGCAAGTGCACATTTTAATTTAAATTCCTTCCAAATTTTAGAATTTGTGTGTTGTAAATCTGAAGATAAAAATGTAAATGTATTTTGTATTAGTTTTCTATTTAGCAGAGAACTTGATTTCTCGGATTTTTTTAATTCCTAAAATTACTCTCCATGAAAAATTCCAACACTGGAAAGAGTGGCCAGGTACGCTGTAAGAAACATAAACACACAAAGAAACAATAAAAATAATTACATAGTCTAAATAGACGATAACATTAAAAATGATGAGTGCTGCCAAGGTAGAACTTGGCCTTGTGGACAGGAGAATTCTCATTAATTGTAGAAAGTTCCAGAATTCCATTGCACTAACAGCAATGGTTCTCAATGGTAGATGCTAATGGGCCTCAGAGAACATTTGTCAAAGTCTAGAGCGATTTTCGGGAGTTAATCCTGCAAAATCGGGTGGCTACTGGCTTGTGGTAGCCCAGCAGTAGTAAAGGTTATGAAATGATGCTTAGTATCATACAATGTAAAGAGCATATTATCCCTTTGCATATAATTATCCCTCTTCAAATAGCAATAGTACTAAAGTGAAGAAGCCTGATTTAGAGCCTTATTGGCTTTGACATTACATTTATGCTTTCACATGACTGTGTTTTATCATAAACCAGATTTATAAAGACTTTTTGAAATCTACATAATCAATATATGATTTTGTGTTAATGGACTTTATGAAGTAAGTATAAACTGTAAAGAGTAAACCTCACTTATATGATTTAACTAAAGTCACTTTCATTAATAAAATTATTCACAATCATCTTATTACTATGCATACAACGAGTGATGCATAAACCTTATTTTTATCTTCAAGATTATGAACCTAAATCTGAGGTCTGTATTACTTAGGTTTCCAAACGTTCTCTATTCTCACCTGTTTCCTGCATCAACAAACATCGCTGAGATGAGATTTCTATTACAAAGATCAACATATTGGTAGTATTATGAAATTCTACAAAGAACTAAGGCAAGTTTCCGCTTTAAAATTCTTTGAAACATGCATAAAAAGTACTAGGGGAAAGAAAAAATTAGTTTTAGTAGATAAGTGATTGGTTTGACTGTGTCCCCAGAATTCATTTGTAGGAAATTTAATCATCAGATTTTTAAGAGGTGATTATGTCATTAATGTATTAATGATTTTCTCAGAGCAGTGGGTTTCTGAGGATGATAAGTTGAGTTACTTTCTTTTCTGTCCTTTGAACATACTCTCCAAACTTTCTGCCTTCTTTCATGAGACGACATAATAAGAATGACCTCCTTTCATGAGATGACATAAGAATGACCTTGCCAGATGTGAGCACCATGCTATTGAACTTTCCAGCATCCATAATTGAAAAACAGTAAATTTCTTGTCCCTATAAATTACCCATTCTTAGCTTCTCTCATAGCTGTACAATGAGACTGAAGACAGTAAATGAGAGATACATTTAAACAAGGTTGGGTAAGACGGAAGCAGAACTGCAATGTGAGATAATATTCATAATGAGATTACTGGTTCCCTCAGTGACTGCTTGAAAAAAGAAATACACATTTTAAGAAAAATTAAAAATTTAAAAATAAATTAAACTGAATGATTTTATTTCCATTTATAAATGATAAAAGCTGTTCTGCTGATGGATATGAATTTGGAGATTTTAGTAGCATAAAATATGTAGGAAAACAAAATTTGATGAAGAATTTAAAATGCATTAGTGACTTATGGAAGAACAGTGAACATCAATACAATTCTTTATAATGAAAGTGGATTGGAAAAAGTTGATTCTGACCTCAAATCACATGTAAGGAATCAAGAGTTTAAGCATGTTTCATGGTGGTATATCTACAAGACAGGACAAGAGAATTCTCTAGAAGATTATATAGCTTTATAGAATAGGGCTGGCACTGTGGCTCATGTGGTTAATCCTCCGCCTGCAGCGCCGGCATCCCATGTGGGCACCAGGTTCTAGTCCCGGTTGCTCCTCTTCCAGTCCAGCTCTCTGTTGTGGCCTGGGAGGGCAGTGTAGGATGGCCTGGGTGTTTGGGCCCCTGCACTGGCATGTGAGACCAGGAAAAAGCACCTGGCTCCTGGCTTCGGATTGGCACAATGACGCCGTAGCAGCCATTTGGGGAGAGAACCAGCAGAAGGAAGACCTTTCTCTCTGTCTCTCTCTCACTGTCTATAATTATACCTGTCAAATAAGTAAAAAAAAAATTTATAGAATAGAGGAATATCAGGGTACTGTCATCCATAATAAAGATAAAAAGAGACTCAATATAAAGGATAATTTGATAGGTATCGAATAAAATTAAAAATGAGCTAAGAATGAGTAATTATGCTCTTAACACTGTATTATGGGCCAGCACCATGGCTCAGTAGACTAAGGCTCTGTCTGTTGTTCCAGCATCTTGTATGGGCAATAATGGCTCATGTCTCAACTGAACCTCTTCCAATCAAGCTCTCTGCCAATGTCCTGGGAAAGCAGTGGAGGATGGCTCAAATGCTTGGGCCCCTACATCCACGTGGGAGACTCAGAAGAAACTCTTAGCTTCTTGCTTCAGATCAGCCCATCTCCCGTGGTGACAGACATTTGGGAAGTGAACCAGCAGATGTAAGACCTTTCTCTTTGTCTCTGTAACTCTACCTCTCAAATAAATAAATAAATAAATAAAATCCTATACTTACAAAATGCATGAAATTTTTCCCTTATATAAATAAAAGTAAAAATAGGATAAAATATTTTGAATGATTGCCCCCCTTTTGGTCACTATCCATGAATGCATTTACTCAAGAAATATATTGTACCCATTCTCAGTGACATGTTTTCAAAGGCAAATTTTGCCAAAACAATGAAAAATTTAATATGGTTCATTTGGTGGTCATTATCCACCAAATAATGATTTATATGTAGAATATATTTGCTCATCTGTCAAAAATTTTGTTTGACATCAAATGGTATATTTGAGTATAATACATTTGAACTTACTGTTAAATATTTCAAAAATAATATTTTGTATAATTAGCATGATTTCTATATCTTGGAAATTTTCACTCTAAAATAAAACTAACCTGTTTCTGAGAGCAGGCATTTAGCCTATTGTCTAAAACACCAGTTATGAATCCTGTCTTATTTTGGAGTGCCTGAGAGCAATATTCAGATGCTGCTTCCAGCTCCTGCTTCCTGCCAATACAGCCGTGACTCAAGTACTTGCATACGTAACACACATATTTCATTGAGTTCTTTGCTTCCAGCTTTGGCTTAGCCCATTCTTGGTGGCATTAGAGGACTGAACTTACTTTTTCTTAATTTTTTTTTTTGCTTTTTCTTCTGAATGTTATAAAGCTATCACAATGTACTTAATTTACGTTTTATATTCACTGACAGGTAATTTGAATGGTTTTCCCATCTATACAGCCACTTAGAAATAGTGCTACATAATCAAACAACTAATCATTTTTTCTACATTATATAGCATAATCCAAACAGTGAAGCCTCAAATAGTTCATAAAATATTCTCTCTTCAAGGGTAATACTCAGGTAATCTGAATATTCTCCCATAATTGATATGCAAGACACAGGCTTAATTCCAAGACCATTCATTTATTTTCCCTCTTGTAAAGATTTTTGAAGATTCATTTAAGCCTTCATTGAAATCATTTTAGGCACTAAAATTTGATGTCCTGAAATCTGTAATTTCTGTATTCTGTCCTGTAATTTCTGTATTAGAAAATAAATTTATACTTATACTATAATTTGTTAGCCATCATGCTGGAGTTTACCTTCCATATCAATTTTATTTTATAATCCACAAGAATAACTGATCAGCCTTCTCTTTTAATTTCAAAATGGCATTAACAAGCAGAGATATGAGTAAACAGCAAGGATGGGAAGATGATTTTGTGAATGGTTTAAATGTTGTATTAAGAATGTTTGCATTGAATTACAGTATAAATTTTATGTTTTTTTTCATTTTCACTGATATGTAAAATTCTTCATGTTTATAGGATACTGTGTGATGTTTGATATCTGCCCTTATTTTGTAATTTCCAGTTTGGGTAAACATGTACATCTTCTCAGATATTTAATATTTCTTAATGGTGAGAACATACTAAATAATTTCTTCTCATTTTTAGAGAAATATGCCATAAATTATCATTATCAATAATATTGCACTGTGAAACACAACAGTATTTCTTTCACTATGGAACCATAATTGTTACCAATTAAATATTTTTCAATACATCTCCTCCCTTCTACTCTTCTGTAAACCATCATTATACTATTTATTTATATAACATTGATCTTTTTATATTATTGCATAGAAATGAGATCATGAAGTGAGTACTTCTCTTTCTGTGGTTGGCTTGTTTCTAATGATCTCCAGTTCCATATACATTATTGTAAATGGCACGATGTCATCTTTTTAATTGCTGAATAGTAATCCACTGTGCATATATGTGCTACATTTTATTTATTCACTCAGCAGTGGCTGGACACTGTGCTTCAATTTCTTGATTACACTTAAGAGTGCTGAAATTTATGGTTGTCAGTTTTATTTGTATTTTTATTTTGGGGTAGCAGCGAATTTGCTGCATTTGCCTTAACAGCCATGTGTGGAAATGCTCCATGGACAAATGAAAATGAGTGTGGTTGATCCATTCAAATCATAAATATTAGTCAAACAATACATACAAAAATCATATGTATTAATGCCGCTTATATCTTGACCTAATTTAAATACATATTTATCTTGCACTACTTACCTAATTATTAAAATAGATTACACTAAGTTCTCTGCTTCCAAAATTTAATTTCCTTATCAGTTTGAATTTTCAATAGTTTTGACTGTATATATTTAATTGATATTTTGAGTGGTGCATGCAATTTATGTCATATTTAATTTAGAAATTGTGTAAATACATAGTGCCTACCTTTATCATATCTTTATCATATCTAGTAACTTCACTACTATATCACACATATCTGTTGTTAAAACTTAATATTTTCAGATCTGGCTCAAGAGCTCATGAGAATATTTTAGGCATGGAAATCCAAGACACTCTGGAAAAAAAAGAAGACCTAAATGAAAGATCTCTGCGAGTGAGATCCCAGTGGAAAGAATGGGGCCATCAAAGAAGGAGGTACCTTTCTCTGAAGGGAGGAGAGAACCTCCACTTTGACTATGACCCTGTTGGAATAAGATTGAAGTCAGCAAACCCTAAAGGCTTCCATAGCCTTGGCAACTCAGGACTAGACCCTAGGGAGATTACTGACGCCATAAACAAGAGTGTCAAATTGTTAAATCAACTTCAGGAGTCACTGTGTACTTGCGTCTCATGTGGGATCTGTCCTTAATGTGTTGTCCAATGTGAAGTAATGCTATAACTAGTACTGAAACAGTATTTTTACACTTTGTGTTTCTGTGTGGGTGCAAACTGATGAAATCTTTACTTAGTATATACTGAATCAATCTTCTGTATATAAATATAATTAAAAATGAAAAAAAAATCTTGGTGTTAAATTGGAAATTGCATAGAAAATTAATCAATTAAAAAAATATATCATGTAGAATCTCTGTCCTTAATGTGCTATACATTGTGAATTAATACTATAACTAGTACTCCAATAGTATTTTTCACTTTGTGTTGCTATGTGAGGGCAAACTGTTGAAATCTTTACTTAATTTATACTAAACTGATCTTCTGTGTATAAAGAGAATTGAAAATGAATCTTAATGTGAACGGAAGGGGAGAGGGAGTGGGAAAGGGGAGGGTTGCGGGTGGGAGGGAAGTTATGGGGGGGGAAGCCATTGTAATCTATAAGCTGTATTTTGGAAATTTATATTCTTTAAATAAAAGCATTATAAAAAATTTAAAAAAGGTGAAAAAAAACTTAATATTTTTATGTTGATGCCTATTGTGCCTCTGCCATCTCTTTATCTTTATTTTTAACATTATTTAAATATTATTTTAGGTAATGTGAAACTGTCTTTCCTAATTCTTATAAAATTATATTTAATATGGAATCATTCACTGGTCTTTAGTTTATCAATATTTATGATAGTTTTAAGTTTCATCATATTTTAAGTCTCTTTTCTGGTGCCATCACCCTCCCCACAAATTTTTTTTTTTTGGTTAATGTGAGGCATATCGCTATCTTATTTAATGGTAATATTTAATGTAAAAAACAGTTAATTTGGTATGTTTGCCATAAAAATTTATTCTTACCCTTGTTGTTTTTCTTCTCCAAATAAGAAGTAGCAGGCTATTGAGACTCCCACACTCTCTTCCTCCCTAGCTCTCTGCAGGAAGGCTGCTGTCGGCACCCAGCAGACACACGTGTCTGGGAGTCAGGTATGGACTGAGTGGTGGTCTCCAGGAGCTCGGGGTCAGGACAGTCCTCCAAACGCTGCTGGACTCCACGTTGCCCCAGAGAGCTTCTTTAGCTTGCAGCTGCTGAGGCCCCACCCCCAGAGGGATGTGGAAACTGGGGATGTGGAGGCAGATGGTCCAAGGATGGGCTCTAGGGAAAAACCAAGAGATGAGTTAGCTTTCTAAGAGAAGCTCCTGTAAACTACACAGTTGTGGTTGAGCTGGATTCTCTATAAAACAAAACCCGAGGCAGAGCAGAAGTGCTAGTGTGCTCACTTATTGAGGTAGGTACAAAACCAAGGCAATGAGAGAAAAGCACAGAGAATAGGAGCTGTACAAGGTGATGGTCACTCCACAAGACAAGGCCAGCCACCTGGGCCAAAGCAAGGCACTCGTGGGCTAGCTTTACAGAAACATTATGTCTGTGTCCTTCAGAAAAAGGGTGGAGAGGGAGTTTATCAACTGGCTCCTCGTGTCTCCTATCTCTTCTCGTTCAAGGTTTGCCCCTTGGGTAGTTGGCTCTCCCACCCTGCTTCCTAGCTTGTGTTATCTGACCCTTTGGCAGCCACCAGGAATTCTGGATCCTAACCCTTTAGGCTTGGCATGAATCTGAATCCAGATGTGGTCACTTCCTCGGCTGGGGGAAACGAGAGTCCCAGAGACAGGTGTAGGGGACTCGAGACAGTGCCTAGATTGTTCAATAAAGACCAATGTATCATTGTTAATATTCTCTGAACATGGTGCAAAACTCTATTGATTCCTAGAATCACCTCCTTTTCCCATGAGAAAGCCAGGAAGAGGTCTTTAAGTGAGCTGGTCCATCCCACCACTGCTCAATCTTTGGAAGAAGTCAGGGTGAGCACATCTCAACCCTCTCAAAGCTTAGCCTGGTGAGAAAGCTTAAAGCCACACAGATGTCTAGAACAGAATCAGGAGAAGACTGTTAATTTCTTACCACCCCTGGAACTGAATTTATTTTCTTTATTTTAAGATTTATTTTATTTATTTGAAAGGCAGAGTTGCAGACACACACACACACACACACACACACACAGATCTTCCATCTGCTGATTCACTCGGTGAATGGCCGCAATGGCCAGGGTTGGGCCTGGCCAAAGCCAGGAGCCAAAAGCTTCATTCAGGTCTCCCATGTGGGTGCAGGGGCCCAAGCACTTGGGCCATCTTCCACTGCTTTCCCAGGCCATTAGCAGGGAGCTGGATTAGAAATAGAACATCCGAGAATTTAACCAGTGCTCATGTGGGATACCGGCATTGCAGGCAGTGGCTTAACCCATTACACTACAATGCCAGCCCCAGGACTCTGTTTCTTGAACAAGTATTTTCTAAATCAGGATACCCAGAACATGAATTCTGGGCGTTGTTGCTGGGAACTCATAAAGTTTCTTTGATCAAATATTTGAACAAATGTTGCCTCCTACTTTTCCCTCCTTGGAGACTCATGATTCAGATTTGTACATAAAGGCCCTGAGAAGACCAAAACAAAGGAATCAGTTGACCTGAGAACACCAGCACTTTCCAGAACCACTGGTTGGAAGCACTGATTGGGGTCCTAGTGGCTCTGGGCTCAGTCTCTCTCTGTCTTGATCCTGAGTTCTCAAGGGACCTTCCTCAACTATGCACTACTTTTTGCTTTGCAGAGACCTTTCTGAAAAGGAAAAAGATATATATTGTGATATGGTGGGAGGTTGCAGGGTTCATGGAAAGCTCACTAATCTGCAAAGTCAACAACCAGGAAAGCTCAGCCAACCCTTGCTTCCTTGTCTTCATAATGAAAACAGAGGAATAAGGCACCCCAGGGGAACTCCCAGCCCCTTATAACCTGGGATGTTCAGATAAAAGGGAGCAAAGAGTGCCCCTTACCCTCCTTACCTCATCCTGAGGCTGTGGCTCAGACAGTGGGTTGCTTCTACATTACTGAACCAAAAGACGGACAGGCCTCTGGGGTCAACATCCTTGTCCACCAAATAAGCCCTCAGGGACCTTTGGAACTGAGAGTGGCCATGACCTTGAAAGGAACAGCCCTTCCACCAGTTCTGGGCCCTTGGCTGAAGGCTGGGTCAGCCCTGCCATGCCTGCCTCCTCTGTCTATGGTCCAGGACCTGCCAGGAACTCCCACTCAGCTCAAGGACTAAGCTAGATCCCATCACGCCTGTGCACCAGAGATGCACAGAGCCATTGTCTCAATCATTAATGAGCACACGTCCACCTACAGGAGCTACAGCATCTGCCTCCCAAGGGCACAAGGCAGGAGAGGTCATGGGCTCCCAAGCCATGGGACTGGGAGCCCCAGTCCTCTTAGTCAACCACTCTGTCTTCTCCCCAGTCTAATCCGTAGCTAGGAGCTGCTGCCAACCTGCTGAACTTCCTCATTAAGCTTCATCTCTCATAGCCCCAGCTTCCTCTCAGGCACTGAAGAGGCTTTCAGACGGCATTGCCTGTGGGACGCACGCAGGCCATAGGCTTTCTGAATAGGCTGGTTGTTGTGACTGGTGGCCTGGCCTGGGCACCTTGCTTTAGCCCAGAGGCTGTCTCCCTCTGCACTGCCTTGGAACCCTTGCCTGCTCCCTCAGCCAGGTCACATTCCCCAAGTGGGCTTAGGACTTGCCCATGGCTCACTGACCGCCTCACCTGTTCTGGAATGCAGTCCAGTAAGGGGAAGACAGAGGGTTCTCGTAACCACATGCCCATCTCTCCTCACCCTGCTCTTCTCCGCTCCCCTTCTGATTCTCACGCTGCCACCCACACTGGCACTCACATTGACACAATTGTGCTTGAAGTTCACGCTCTTTTGTGCTGCTCTTTCACATAGGTACTACAGAAAAATTCTTGGTTATTTGTGTTCTATTTGAGATACAGAGAGATGGTTGGGGGGAGGGGAGGAAGAGAGAAATGGATTGATCCCATCTGCTGCTTCACTCACCAGATGCCTTCAATGTCTGCTGTGCCGGGCTAAAGCAATGAGCCAGGAACTCGATGGGGTTCTCCCATGTGGGTGGTAGGGACCCGACTTCTTGGGTCATCACTGCTGCTTCCCAGGGTGTGCACTTAGCAGGAGGCTGGAATCTGGAATAGAGCCAGGATTGAGCCAGGCACTCCAATATGTGGTAATGGGATACAGGCATCCCATAGGCAGCTTAACACGGGCCCAGTGCCTGCCCCTAACTCTTATATTTGAAGACTTTCCCCTCCCATGTACACACATTGTCCTTGTCCCCAGAGATGTGACCTTACGTGTTACATAGAAAAAAATCTTAGAACAAGGAAGTTGATCTGGGCCTCCCTGGGAGCCACTGTCATGTATCCCTGAGCTCCTGGGGGAGATGGCTGCTGGGCTGCTGGCACTACTGGCTCTCTCTCCCCACCCCTGGCACATCCAGGCTACAGTAGGAAGAGCCATCGGCAAAGTTGGAACCAGGCTCCCTGTCCAGTTGGACCCGTTGCCTCTGTGACCTTCACCTGGCCTGAAAGGCCCAAAGTGGCCAGACTGGGATGCCTGAGGTCATGGCCAGAGGTCCAGTGCTGGCCCTGCCATACTTCTCTCTCCCCTGTGCCATGGCCAGAGGCAGTGCTCTGGGGTGGGGATCTTTTGAGAGCTCCACCTGGAAGTCACTGCGATTGCATCTCTGTCTTCCAGCTGTGCGTTGGTAGCCACATCTGAGGGTAGGCACACGTGGTGATTGTGGCCCATGGGGTGCTGGAAGTGCATAAGAATGGGTCTCCTCACTGGCTCTCATCTCTGCGTCTTGGCCTCTCCTCTGTCCTCTGCCTCAGTCTCTGTCTCCACTGACTGCTGTCCCTGGCTCGCTCTCTGTCTCTCAGCCTCTCTGGTTGAGACTCCCTGCCATCCTGCCTTTCTCTGTGTGGTCCCTCTGTCTTTGTCCCAGCCATTGTCTATTTTTCTTTGTCTCCCATACATTGAAACCTGAGACAGTAGGCTAAGAGCAAATCCTTTAAGAACAAATGGATTATCTAAATGAATCCTCAGTTGCAAATAATCTTTTTAAAAAAGAAAGAAAAATGTAAGGAAAAAGGGCCCCAGGGCCTGTTTTCTCTGGTGAATGCCCTTGGGAAGTGAGCAGCTTGGAGCCTGGGTCCTGCCTGTGATCTGAATGAGGGGCCTGTGTGACCCAACACTTTAACTTGATCATGGCAGGCCCCAACCTCCTAAACCTAATCCGATTCCAAGAAAACATGAATCTGCTAAGTGGGAAGTGCATCCCTTCTTCATGGGTGAAAAAATAAATCTAAGCCCAGAAATATTAAATGTTGGTGTTTCTGAGACACACTTAGTTCTAGAACCTAGAAACGTTACTCTGCCATGTCCAAAGGCTACAGCGGACAGTCTGCTCGAGAGCTGTAGAACCTGGGAAGAGTGCTCTGTGTGGGTGTAGGCTGCAGTGGAAGGTAGACTCAAGACTCGTAGAACCCAGAACGAGTGTTCTACAAGCTGCGGAGTCCACTGGAGATGTGTGGGGCCCAGAGTGCTCTACCATGTCCATGGACTACAATGGATGGTCTCCCAGAGAGCTTTCTGTGCCTTTAGCATCATTGAATGATACATTTCACAGACCTTTGAGGAGGGGTAAGGAGAATCCACCTAAATGTCAGTAAAAGGAATAAAACGGTCAGTGGGTTCCTCTGTTACTGTCTACCCAACAGTACCTTTTAGAGTGGGTAAGTCCCTTAGTCTGAGTTCAACCCATGAAGCAGTACAGTGGATAAGCCCAGCCTCTCGTTGTTCTAGATGGGGAGACAGAGGCTAGAGGAGGGAACGACTTGTCCAAGGCTCAGACACTTTAGTGGAGCAGCACAGATCCCTGCTGCCAGGCAGGTGTTCTCTGTCACCACCTGGGGTGTCCAGGGAGCTCTAAGTCCCCTTAGGCCACGAGTCCCAGAAGGAGGAGGGGGGGAGGGGGTGCCCTGACTGTGGAGCCCCAGTGGGTAGAGGATGGGGTGCCCTGACTGTGGAGCCCCAGTGGGTAGAGGATGGGGTGCCCTGACTGTGGAGCCCAGTGGGTAGCGTCTGGGTCTCTGCAGCCAAGCTGCCTCTCTCAGGGCAGTTGGCCTCCAGCTGAGCCCAGCCACCAGCAGGCGGTGGACGGCTGTGTCCTGAGTGCTTATTTCCTTGGCACCTGCTCTAGGCCTGGGTGGCTTCACAGCTTTCTAAGGCAGAAACCACGAGAGGGGCTTCTCTCTCTTCTCCCTCTCCCATGGCCCTTTGTGGCTTCTTTCAGAGGGTGAGGAGCACTCACTCACCCTCTACCCTCTCAGCCGGATTAAGCAGGAAGCAGGGTGTCCCTGGGCAGGGATAGTGACATCGCCCGACTTTCAGGCCACATCACCAGCCCTGAAGCTGGGGGTCGGACAGCAGTCTACTCCTAGCACAGTCCAAGCCTATGATAAAATTATTCATAAAACATATCAATCACACTAGATCTGACATTAGAAAGTTAAACTGAAGAGTTAGATTGGATGACTAACACTACATTGAATTAGGTGTCATACACAAATTTTGGGAAAGGACTCATATTATCTAATACCAATATTTTGAAAAATTTTGTTTTCAAATTCTACATCAAATAATTTGCCAGCTTTATATTCATAATCTTGCAATTTGATGCTTTACTAACTATGTCCTTTTATTCAGAACTCTGCTCAGTTAATGTGGGCATCAAAAATATGTAGGTAGGGGCAACAATTGCCACTTGAGACGTGCAAATCTTATCAGTGTTGGGGTTTGGTCACGGCTCTTCATATTCCAGCTTCTTGTTAATGTGCATCCTGAAGACAGCATGCTATGGCTCAAGTTCTTCGGTCCACAGCATCAATATGGGAGACTTGGATTGAGGTCCCAACTCAAGTGATTTCAGTCTGATGTTGCTCCCAGCTATTGCAGAGATTTGGAGAGTAAATAAGTAGAGGAGGTTTGCCTGTGTCTGTGTGCCTGCTTCTCTCTTTGCCATCTAAATAGGTGCAACAAACATTTTAAAGTTTAAGTATATATAAATATATATATTATATATATGCATACATATGTATATTAAATAATCATATTACTGTAATTGTGGTCTTACACTTTAAATATAGGAATGTGTAATTTTATAAGTAATATCATATTGCATTTTTAAAATACATGTTTTTTATATTCCTTTCTGTAACAAAGTTTTAAAAAGTGAATCAATTACTGTTTTTTTTTTTCATTCTTAGCTTTAGTGTGAGCATTATGACATTACAGGGTCACCTCTGATTTTTAATACTACATTCCAATTTTAAAATTGTTTTGTCATTCAAATAACTAAAGAATATTGCTATAGAGTATAATCTTTACAGATGTATGTTTGAAGAGGTAGGACCCAGAAAACATTTGAATGTTTCATAAGAGGCTATGAGATGGTATTTTGTTTAGTAAAATTGTGGTTGAGGCTGAGTGATGAGTAATCCATTACCCAATGACTTTTGCTACTGCCAATATAAATTCAATCACAACATAAATTAGAATACAGATCTATGGGGCTGGCAATGTGGTTTAGCAAGTACAGCCAACACCTGCTATGTCAGCATCTCATATGGGAGCTGGTTTGAGTCTGGCTGCTCCACTTCCAGTCCATCTCTCTGCTAATGTGCTGGGAAAACAGCAGAAGATGACCCCAGTGCTTGGGCTTCTGCACTCATGTGGGAGACCCAGAAGAAACTCCTGGCTTCTGGCTTTGGTCTCCAGCCTTAGCCATTGCTGCCATTTGGGATGTCATCAAGCAGATGGAAGACTCCCCTCTCTCTCTCTCCTCTCTCTTGCTTCTCTCTCTCTCTCTCTCTCCCCCCTCCCTCTCTCTTCCTTTCAAATAAATATAATAAGTCTTTCTTAAAAAATTAAAAAGAATACATTTCCACAGCCTCTAATGTAATTCTTTGGACACAATAAATATAAACTATAAACATATGTCAAGGGTTCCAGAATGAAGCAGCACAGAAGAACTCTACAGGCTAAGGTGCTTCACCTTGGAGATATAGTAAATCAAGAGCACCAGTGGCTTTAGACATTAGTATCTGAATTAAATTAGTATTAACTTCAAAGCAAAAAGCACATTGTCAAATACACATAAAACTGGTGAGATTGGATAAAATTCATGTCAAGTGAAGACTTCTCAGTAATAGAGATACTTAGGATCACACAGAAAAATCACAGCTTTCTCAACAAAGCTTAAGACTATTTCACTCCCAATGTACTTGGAACGTAAGTGCCATTCAGAATTATAAACTCAGCTGACACCTAAGACAGGAAGGGAATTCTCCAAATTTAGCAACATTCATGTGGCTTTTTCTTTAATAACTCTCTTGGTGTCTGCTGCATTTACCAACAGAGCTCCAGCAGTTCATAGAGACAGATCTTTGAATATGTGAAATATTGCAAAGGAAACCAGAATTGAATCAATTGCTTATACAGAATGGATTCTGAAAAAAAAAATCTCAAGATGTAACTAACCTCCCTAACCAATGACACCCCAAATCCCTATCCCTCCTCCCCCGTATTCTTCACCAGTCCTATTCACTTGCCCAACTTCGAAATTTCAGGCATCACTCAGTCATCTTTTCCTCTTATTGGTGGCTAACTTCAGCATATTTTACTTCTTCATTTGCAATCGAATCCCTCTTTTTGTTCTTTAAGGCCAGTGTCATGATTTTAATATATGGTTTTATATCTTTGCTTCCTCAAATTCAGGTTATTGATCATCTATCCTCCCAGATTCTACTATTTTCCTTATAATTTGTTTTACGACTAGTGTAAAAATCATATTTCTATTAGTTTAAGTCTTATTGGTCCCCTTTTCAAAACTTCTTCAATTAGTCCTTCCCATGGTATGGAATGGTCTATCCCTCTATGGTCTATGTGTTGGAGGCCTGGTCTCCAATGTGGTTGTGAGGGATTGTGTGGAACCTTTAAAAGCATGAATCTATCTAGAGATTTCTTTGATCATGGTGGCCTCTGCCCTCAGATAGGAACATTAGTCTCCTAGACAAGTTGTAGAAAGAATAAATTGTTCGAGAAGCCCTGTGTCTGAATGAAATGTTTGTTTAAGCCCAGGAATTGCCCTTTGATTGCCTGTATCACAATGTGAGTTATTCCCTCCATCATCCTCCTACCATTTGGACCTGCTCTGGTGTGGGGAATGTCCTCATTTCTCCATGCAAGGGATGGACTAGGACTGAGACAGCACACTGAAAACAAGACTTTATTATCAGTTTTGCAAGATTGGGAATCTGATGAGCAGGCACAGAGGATCAGTTACAGCAAGCAATTTATATCCTAGCATGCTGGTCCCTCTCCCACTTCCTTATTGTTTGAGCACTATGGGGGGATTAATCTTTGCAGATGCTGCCCAAATTACAAAGTCACCTCCCTATATTTCCTTTTCTGCACTTTAGTATCCTCTTGTGAGTTGCCTATTCCCTAACATCCTGTTTCCCTTGTGAGTTTTGCTACATCTGAAAGTCAGTTAACATTCTGTGTTGAAAACACACCACCAGATATTTTCTTACAATGTGACACAGCCCAGAATGTCCTCACCAAAACTCAACTGAAAAAGGAGCCGTGCCTATGAGCTGCTTCTTATTATTCAACTTTCAATCTAGCAATTGAAAGCTGACAGACATAATCCTCCTGGATCTGAATCAAAAGATATGTTTCTCAACCTGGCATTCAAGACCCCATTCATTTTCTGGCTGTGTTCCCACAGTTCTTCAGTGTCTGTGCAGTTACCAAAACATATCCATGTTCTCAAATACCTGTCTCCTCTATACACTTCTGGTTACATCTGGATATCACTATTCATACATCTCAATTTATTTATATTTATTATTTATATATTTTCATGGTTCATATTAATCATTCCACTCAAAGAAAACTATTTGCACCTTCCCATCTAGATGTCATATCCCGTCTCTCTGAACCCTACCACATTTTCCTTAACCTGTTTATATTATGATCTGGTTTTCATTCCATTTATCTGTCACATCTATTGTGATTTTCATTCAATCAGTTTTGTTTAAGACTTGAATATGTGCCAGGCACTGTATTAGGTGCCAAAATATGGGAGTGAATCAAACGGTTTTGGCCCTCTCAATTACGTAAAGTAAGTCAGAATTACCAGTGACTACCATATAGTAGGTAGCTTGAAACTTGTCCTCTCAAGGCCTCTAAAATTGTTTATCAAAACACAGCATTCTTTATCAAACAATACTGTTTATAAATTTTATTTAAAATTATTAAATTTGTTTAAAAATTGCATATGAAAATACAGTACCATTGACTTATGATGCGTTGGTTCTAAAGTTCTATTAATAACAAGGATCTTGCCGGCGCCGTGGCTCAACAGGCTAATCCTCCGCCTTGCGGCGCCGGCACACCGGGTTCTAGTCCCGGTCGGGGCACCGGATTCTGTCCCGGTTGCCCCTCTTCCAGGCCAGCCCTCTGCTGTGGCCCAGGAGTGCAGTGGAGGATGGCCCAGGTGCTTGGGCCCTGCACCCCAGGGGGAGACCAGGAAAAGCACCTGGCTCCTGGCTCCTGCCATCGGACGAGTGCGGTGCGCCGGCCGCAGCACGCCGTCCGCGGCGGCCATTGGAGGGTGAACCAACGGCAAAAGGAAGACCTTTCTGTCTGTCTCTCTCTCTCACTGTCCACTCTGCCTGTAAAAAAAAAAAAAAAAAAAAAAATAACAAGGATCTTGTACTCAAACAGTACTTTATACTTTGTGTTTCTGTGTGGGTGCGAACTGTTGAAATCTTTACTTAGTATATACTAAATTGATCTTCTGTATATGAAGATAATTGAAAATGAATCTTGATGTGAATAGGATGGGAGAGGGAGTGGGAGATGGGAGGGTTGCAGGTGGGAGGGAGGTTATGGGGGGATAAAGCCACTATCATCCAAAAGTTGTACTTTTGAAATTTATATTTATTAAATAAAAGTTTTAAAAATTTTCAAAAAAATAACAAGGATGACTGGAATGACAAAATCTTGTGTCTTAGAAGTGTAATCTTTAGGCCGGCGCCATGGCTCAACAGGCTAATCCTCCGCCTTGCGGCGCCAGCACACCGGGTTCTAATCCCAGTCGGGGCGCCGGATTCTGTCCCGGTTGCCCCTCTTCCAGGCCAGCCCTCTGCTGTGGCCCAGGAGTGCAGTGGAGGATGGCCCAAGTGCTTGGGCCCTGCACCCCATGGGAGACCAGGAAAAAGCACCTAGCACCTGGCTCCTGCCATCGGATGAGCGTGGTGCGCCAGCTGCAGTGCACCGGCTGCGGCAGCCATTGGAGGGTGAACCAACGGCAAAGGAAGACCTTTCTCTCTGTCTCTCTCTCTCACTGTCCACTCTGCCTGTCAAAAAAAAAAAAAAAAAAAGAAGTGTAATCTTTAATAGTATGTGGAAAACCTGGGCATAATCATAGCAAATGTGGAAGAAGTAAAAAAAAAATCCAATAAAATACTTTTCAGAAATTCATATTTTATAATCATGTGTAAGTTTATTTGTTAAAAAGTTGGGAGAATGGAAGGAAATGATACCATGTATTCATCACATTGGTACGTTAAATGATATGATTAAATGCATAACTAAAAAGTCTGAGTTTGTTTAGACTTACAGTTGATACATTAATAACACTTTAAGGGACCAGCGCTGTGGTGAAGTGGGTAAAGCTGCCACCTGAAGTACCGGCATCCCATATGGGCGCCGGTTCAAGACCCAGCTGCTCTACTTCCAATCCAGCTCTCTGCTATGGCCTGGGAAGACAGTAGAAGATGGCCCAAGTCCAGGGGCCCCTGTACCTACATGGGGAGACCCAGAGGAGGCTCCTGGCTCCTAGCTTTGGATCAGCACAGCTCTGGCCATTGCAGCCAATCGGGGAGTGTACCAGCAGATGGAAGACCTCTCTCTCTCTCTGTCTCTGTCTCTCTCTCTGTCTCTCTCTCTGTCTCTCTCTCTTCTTTCTTTCTCTCCCTCTCTTCTGTGTAACTCTTTCAAGTAAATAAATAAATAAATCTTTTTAAAAAATCACTTTACGAGCACCAGAAGTCCATCTAGGGATAACAAGATGGAGGTATGCGTAGTATAAGAAGAGAGGCAAAGATAAAAATCATGATATACAAGTATGATTATAAATCATCCTTAAGGAGAAAAACAAAATTTCTTGCAAGCCTGTATCCTTGACTGAATCACCAGAGAAGAAACTCGGCATTTAGCAGTTGGGAGAGTTCTTACAGGTTTAAATAATTATAAACATTTTACATCTCATTTCAAATATCTCTACCTTTTGCAATTGTGCAATGTCCCAGTCACATTTCCTCCCTGCCATTGCCCTCTGTTGGTACTCCCCTATTTATCCTATACACACCTTTAGCTTCAAGGGCTCACCAAGGGCTGCCTCATGGCCCCCACAAAGCCTTTGTTCCATGCTAAGTGAATCCAGTTATTTTAAGTTTCTGTTGCTATTGAATTTTCAGCAAAATTAAATAGTTGGCTGACGAGAAACTTGTTGGGGCTTTACTAACAGACAAGGAACAGGGAATAGTGGTCTAGAGAAGAGTCCTTGGATGTGCAAGATAATTCAGGAACACAAGGCTATTACATAGAACTGAAAAGAAACGTCATTCACTAGTTTCAAGAGCCTTGGGAACTGGCTACCTTCATCATGATCAAACATGGGGGACCTGGAGGCATCTGTCTCTTTTCTGAGTCAGAGAGTAAACTCAGTATTTACTCAGAATTATTTGACAATAGAATGTAACAACGAGTCAGGTCAAATTCAGAGTCAGCGCTTTCCCTGCCACATGTTCCAATAGCACAACTAGGTGCACAAGGACACGCGTGCACATGAGCAAACACAAGGTGCATTGCGACTGCACGCATGAGGATGGTGAATGCACTTTCAGAACATCATGCACTGACCATTCCTTTGCAGAACAGGATGTGCCAGCACATTAACACTTCAGGAGCATGTGTGCTCTCCCTCCTACCTGTCAGAAGTCCTCTTATGGAAAACTGACCAGGTAATATTTTCTTCTGTTATGGAAAATAAAAACAAGCAAATTTCTTCAAAGCAGACAATTGTGTTTTGAAGAAGTGGATATACACTTGCTTTGGTGAACATCTGAATGAAGTCTAACTATTGCATTTACAGTAATTTTAGATAGATTATTTGCAACATATTAAACATCAGATCTTCTCTCAAAGCCAATTCATTTCAAAGTAAAAGACACTCAATTTTTTTTTTTGACAGGCAGAGTTAGAGAGAGAGAAAGACAGAGAGAAAGGTCTTCCTTCCATTGGTTCACCCCCCAAATGGCCACTACAGCCAGCGCACTGCGCTGATCCGAAGCCAGGAGCCAGGTGCTTCCTCCTGGAAAGACATTCAATTTGACAATAATTTCATGAAAATATAAACACAGAAGCTCATTTGATGTTTAAAAGACATCTTGTTCTGAAGTTAAACATTTGAAAATTACAAATATTTCTCTCAATTTGGCTTTCCAATGTGCATTTTTATAGTTATATCTTTATTACAAAATAGGAAAGATTTAAGAGAAATTATAAATAATTTAAACTGCTATGTAGAAAGATGTAGACTACTACAAATATTCTCCCTAAAATATTTGTTCCTATAGATTTGGATAAGTATGTGTGGTAATGTGAAAATAAAGTAGTTACTATAACCATTTCACAGAATATTCTTATATTAAAACATCATGTTATATACCATAAATATATACAATTTTTATTTGCCCCTTAAAATAAATTTATGTACCCAAGAGGTAATAGGTCTTGTAAACTAACTGCCTTTATAATAAAGGAATATTAAAAATTTAATACAAAGAAATAAAGCAATGTAGTTGGTATATAGATTGAAGAGATCACAAGCATACACCTATAGAGACTTTTAAAAAATAACTGTATACTTTATAAACACATGCTGTAGATTAGGACAGATTTTCCAGTGAGATCAGCATACATTGACTACAATAATGCTGCTTCTCAAAACACCAGGATAGAAATGGACGTGACGTACCTGGGGGAATGCCTACACAACCACCAAAATTTTACTGGTTTTGTCAGACAGTGTCACAAGCATGTGAAGCTGCCAAGCATGAACAGGGAGATTTTCCATAGATTTGTGTAAAATGTCAGAAAAATATGAAATGTGTTTTTGAGTGTGTACATGTGGGACTGGCAATGTGGCATAGCTGGTAAAGCTGCTGTCTGTGATCCAGCACCTTGAAAATGACCTGGAAAAAGCAGAAGATAACTAAAGTGCTTGTGCCCCTGCTACTCATGTGGGAGACCTAGAAAAATCTCCTGGCTCCTGGATTCAGACTGGTCCAGCTCCAGCCATTTTGGTCATCTGGGCAATGGCCCAGCAAATGCAAGATTTCTTACTGTCACTTTTTTCTCTATATACCTCCTCTTCTTTCTAGGTAACTCTTTTAAATAAATAAATCTTTAAATGTCTACACGCAACTACATTGTAAAACCAATCTAAGAATAATCATTTGAACTATTTCAGCTACAAACCTAAAACTTAGGCTCAACCTAAATGGAAAATGGAGAACTCCTTCATAATTATTTTTTAAAAATTCAAAAAAGTATTTATTTATTGGAGAGCAAAGACAGAGACATAAAATAACTCTCAACAGCCATTTCACTCCCCAGATGTCCCCAGTGAATGCATCTAGGTCAGGAGCCTGGACCACAATGCAGGTCTCCCACATGAGTGACAGGAAACCAGTTACTGGAGTCCTTGCTGCTGTCTGCTAGGGTGTCCAGGCAGGCAGCTGGAGTCAGGATCCTGGGACCGCAGGGGAGTGCAGGTGATCTGGTGGGAGACACAAACCTCTCAATTTGTGTCTTAACCATTAGTCCAAACACCCACCCCTCCTATTGAATGTGTTTAGTTGAGCAATTCATTTGACTATCACTATGTGTGGTTCAGCATAGTTACAATTATGATGAGATAGGTGTTTTATAAATCTAAAGCAATGCACTGAAAAGTGTGTACAATTAATAAAGGAGATCACAATATGTTACGTTTTCAAGCCCAAGTGAAGTGGTGGGATACAAAGATTCTTCCCTAAATCCTAACACTATAAAGGGTTTGTTTCAAAATTGTGGCTTTGAAGGGTTCAGAGCTCTATCTTATTGTCCAACAAGTGACCCTGCCAGTTTTCTCTTTGGTAAAATAAGAGACCCCTGTGTTAGAGATAAAGAACTTTATTACAGCACATGAAGCAGCATGAATTTAGTATTCACATTAAATCTTCTTGCTCCCCAAGTCCATGGAGCCTGTGCAGATGGGAAATTTGGGTGCTACACAGCAGCAGATTTCAGTTGTAGCTGAGAAAACTACAACTTAGTAAACTACAGTAACTTAAAAGGAAATGATGTGATTTTCTCTATAATGTCTGTCATTCAAGGCTCTATTTATAATCCTCCTTGAAAAGGTAGCCTGGGACAAAAACAGACACAGCAGCATAGAAATGTAGTGAAGAATCTACCATTTCACAATGATTGTTCATCAAACATTCAAAGTGACAGAGTAGGCATGCTGTAGGCCATGAGTGGATCTGATCATGCAAGTAGACTAGAGTGAGTGTACAAAATGCCCTACCCCAGATATCCAACTCTGAGTTTACCAGCAGCTACATACACTGCAGCTTCTCAGTTCCAGTGCCTGCTGCATATGTGTCTCTGCTTGAAGACTTCTTTCCCTGGTATCTGCTCATCCCACATCCAGTGAAGCTTAAATCAGTGAAGCATCTCAGATTCATGTGACAGGAACTTGGTATCTACAGAATGTTCCCCACCAACGAGAGGCAGAAATCAAGGGATAAATTCCATTCTTCTGGATTCTTTGGTGGAACAAGTTTTATGCATTTTATGTGTTTCCTCAAAATGAGTAGCCATATTGAGGCCCCCGTTGCCCATATCAGTCATCTGTATTACTCAGTTATGTGACTTGTCCAGCAATAGGTTCTGAGGATTTTCTTTTGTTGCTCACTCTTGTACTTCTTGTGCAAAAATATTTGTACTTCTCTCCCAAAACTGAAATGATCTCCTGCAACTAACCAAATGTGATGATCCAAAGCCAGGAGCCAGGTGTTTCTTCCTGGTCTCCCATGCGGGTGCAGGGCCCAAGAACCTGGGCCATCCTCCACTGCCCTCCCGGGCCACAGCAGAGAGCTGGACTGGAAGAAGAGCAACCGAGACAGAACTGGAGCCCCAACTGGGACTAGAACCTGGGGTGCCGGTGCTACAGGGGCAGGATCAGCCTAGTGAGCCACGGGGCTGGCCACGTAATGAAATTTCTAACTAGAAAAAATAATAAGTAACACTGTAACTGAAGATCAGTGTGACTATATGATGATTTCATAAATTAGGGATTAAATAGTAATTTTTCACATACATCATTTGCATATGTAGCTTTTACATATAACTTTTTAATATGTAACATGAAGGTGTGCACACGACAGAACAGAGGGTTACACCCCCACTGGGACACTGGCATCTTTACTGGAGTGCCTATGATCAAGTCCTGCCTTCTGATCCAGCTTCCCAATGCACACCCTGGGACACAGAAGATGATGCCTCTTGTGCAGGAAACCTGGATGGAGTTCTGGAATCCTGTCCTCAGCTCAGCACAACACCGGCTACTTCATACATTTGAATCAGCAGATATAAGGTATCTCTCTCTTTCAACTAAATGGATCTTCTAAACTGCTAAAATAATAAAAATATGTATAACATAAAGATTCATTGAAATAATAAATCTATAGGACACTTAGAGTTATAAAATACATTAAATTATCATAAAATTAATTGTTATCAGTATATAACATATACATAAATAGGATGTTTAAACTACTTTAAAAAATTTTTTGTTAGTATGATACACATGTAGACAACGTTTTGAACAGTGAACATAAAGTGAGCATTGTTTCCAAATTCTGGGAATAAATTTTGAATATTTCAAGGTATACAATCCAGTAGTTTCATGAAAGCATTAACCTATAAATCATATTTCCTATCAACTCTAAAATAACAGTGGCACTATCACTTAAACTCTAACTGAGGAGTTATTTGGACCATGAAAATTTTTTTATTGATCAAATTTATTTTTTAAATTTTTTTAACTTTTAGTAAATATAAATATCCAAAGTACAGTTTATGGATTACAATGGCTTCTCCCCCACACAACTTCCCTCCCACTCGCACCCCTCCCATCTCCCACTCCCTCTCCCATTCCATTCACATCAAGATTCATTTTCAATTAAAAAAATTTGATTTTCAAGCCAGGTAAAAGATATTCCATTCTCTTTTTAATTTTTAATATGTATTTATTTAGAAAGAGTTAGAGAAAGAGAGGGAGACACGGAGAAATAGTGAAAGATCTTCCAGATGGAAGCTATCTCTGGCTATTGTGGACATTTGCAGAGTGAACAAACCAGAAGATGAGAGTGCATTCTCTCTCTCTCTCCTCTCTCCTCTTTCTCACTGTATTTTGGTTTTTTAAAGAATTATTTTATTTATTTGAAAGACAGAGTTACAGAAAGTAGTAAAGAAAGAGAGCGAGATAGAGGGGGGAGAGAGAGAGAGAGAGAGAGAGAGAGAGAGAGAGAGAGAGAGATCCAAAGTCTTCCATTCTGCTGGTTCACTCCGCAAATGACCATATTGGCCACAGCTGAGCTAATCTGAAGCCAGGAGCCAGGATCTTCCTCAGGACTCCCACGCAGGTGCAGGACCCCAAGGACTTGGACCATCTTCTATTGCTTTCCCAGGCCATAACAGAGAGCAGGATAGGAAAAGGAGCCGCTAGAACTCACATTGGAACCCATATGGGATTCCTGCGCTGCAGGCTGGGGCTTTAACCCACTGCACCACAGCACTGGCCCCTTTCTCAGTATTTTATTTTATTTTATTATTTGTATTTTTTTAAAGATTTATTTATCCACTTGAAATTCAGAGCTACACAGAGAGGAGAGGCAGAGGGAGAGGCAGAGGGAGAGGGAGGTCCTCCATCCCCTAGTCCACTCCCCAATTGGCTGCAATGGCTGGAGATGAGTAGATTCAAAGCCAGGAACCAGGGGCCTCCCCCAGAGTCTCCTGTGTGGGTGCAGGAGCCCAAGGACTTGGGCCATCTTCTACTGCTTTTCCAGACCACAGCAGAAAGCTGCATTGGAAGTGGAGCAGCTGTACTCAAACCGCACCCATATGGGATGCCAACACTGCAGGCAGTGGCTTTACCAGCTACCCCACAGGCCTGCCCCTCCCAGAAGCTGTTCCCCTTCTCTGTTCTGCAGAATGGAGCATGCAAATATATGAAACACTTTAGGAGCACAGGTGCTCATGCTGACCTGAGAGCTGCTAGAAATACTCTTTACAGGGGGGCCTGTGCTGTAGCACAGTGGGGTAACACCCTGGCCTGAAGCGCCAGCATCCCATATGGATGCTGGTTCAAGACCAGGCTGCTCCATTTCTGATTGAGCTCTCTGCTAATGGCCTGGGAAAGCAGGAGAGGATGGCCCAAATCCTTGGGCCCCTGCACCCACATGGGAGACCCGGGGGAGACTCCTAGTTCCTGGCTCCCGGCTTCAGATCAGCACAGTTCCAGCTCTTGCAGCCAACTGGGGAGTGAACCATCAGATGGAAGACCTCTCTCTGCCACTCCTTTCTCTGTGTAACTCTGACTTTCAAATAAATAAATCTTTAAAAAAAAAAAAAGAAGAAAAAAGGCCAGCACTGTGGCTCACTAGGCTAATCCTCTGCCTTGCGGTGCTGGTACACTGGTTCTCGTCTTGGTCAGGGCACCGGATTCTGTCCCGGTTGGCCCTCTACCAGGCCAGCTCTCTGCTGTGGCCCAGGAGTGCAATGGAGGATGGCCCAGGTGCTTGGGCCCTGCACCCCATGGAGACCAGGAGAAGCACCTGGCTCCTGCCATCAGATCAGCGCAGTGCGCCGGCCGCAGCGGGCCAGCCATGGTGGCCATTGGAGGGTGAACCAACGGCAAAAGGAAGACCTTTCTCTCCATCTCTCTCTCTCACTGTCCACTCTGCCTGTCAAAAAAAAAAGTAGAAGAAGAAGAAGAAGAAAAATAGAAATACTTTACAGGAAACTGATCAGATAACACTCTGATTTGCCATTGAAAATAAAAGCAAGGTAGTTTCATCAAGATAATTTTATTTTGAAAAACTGCAGAGGACACTTGGCTTTGATTAACATCTGAATCAAGTCTAGCTTCTACATATGTAATAATTTTAGATAGATAATTTGTAACCTATTATGCATCAAGTGTGTTTTTCTCAAAATCAGTTCATTTCACAGTGAAATACACTAAATTAGATACTATTCTCAGGAAAACATAAATATGGAAGTTCCTTTGATTCTTAAATCATACCTAGCTTGTTCTGAAATTAAATGTTTGAAAACTACAAATATTTATCTCAATTTGACTTGCTAATATACATAATCTCAAATAATTATATCTGTATTACAAAATTGACAAGGTTTAGGAAAAATGGATACTACAAATAATTTGACCCAGCGTGGAAAATGACTTACACTGCTGTAAATATTCTCCCCATAATGTTTTTTCAGTAATGGTTAAAAAAATGATTTCTTCTTATAGTCTTGGAGAGAAATATGTGAGGTAATTTAGCCATCCCACAATGTAGGCACCAAAATATAATGTTATACACCATAAATATATATAATTTTATGTCCATTAAAATAAATTTATATACCAAATATATTAACTATTCTTAGTAGTTGACTGACTTTATACTAAATAGATGTTAAAAGCTCAAACTAAAGAAATCAGTTTGGTTAACAGTGGCTTATCTCAAAACACTAGGATGGAAATGGGGGAGACGTGCTTATAGAAAATCTAGGTAGCTCTCACACTTTTAGGAACTGTATCAAAAATGCATGTGAAGCTGCCAGCAATGGACAGAAAGCTCTTCCATAGAATTGTTGAATAAAATGTCATACAAGGAAATCATATCAGGTGTGATTTTAAAAGTGGGCATGCGACTAAATTGTTAAATAAATCTAGAGATAGGCATTTGAATGATTTCAACTACAAATCTAAAAGGTAGGCCCAACATCCTCAATGGGAAATGGAGACCGTCTTTTAATAATTTTAAATTGTGTGGATGGATGGAAGGTCGGATAGATGGATGGATGGATGGATGGATGGATAGATGGATGGATAGATAAACAGATATGTGTTTCTGTGAGTGAAGACTTTGTTCACTGGCATCTGCTAAACTCACATTCAGTGAAGTATACATGTGACAAGGATTTGGTGTCTACAGAAAGTTCCCAACTAGTGAGAGGCAGAAATTAGGAGAAAGAGTCCATGCTTCTAGACTCTTTGGTGGAGCCATTCATATGCACATTCTATATGCTTCCTTGGACTTGGTAGCTGTTTTGAGCTCCAGTTGCGCATACCAGTAATTCACCTGTTCATAAGGCATTTTAATGCGCCTTTTTGCCTTGTGTTGCTCACTCTCTGTGCACCTTTTCTTGTACTTCTCTCCCAAACTAAGATTAATTCCCACATCTACTTCAATAAAGCCTTCCCTTGTGATCTGATATTAAGGAAACAAAAACTACTGACAATTATTGCCATCATTGTTCATCTTTCATTTCAGTGGGTATCACTCACAAGTTTGGGCTTCTATCCATATATTCTGTATTCTAAAAATTTCTTTTACAGGAACTCTTCTTCACATATATCTATAAGCTTTGTATTCGTGTTTCAGATTTCTTTGCATACTGTTTAATACCCTTTGCATATTGCCAATGTAGTTTCTAATATATCATCTATCTATTAGTTCAGTGATAACTTTCTCAAAGCACATGAGACATATTTTCATTTGTTCAAGCCACATATTTGTTATTGAAGACCATTTTATATTTTAAAAACCTATTATTTTTTCATTTGTTTCAACAGGCAATTGAAACTTTAATATCCTTATATATTGACATTTTTTAAAAAATCAGTGTTATAGTACTGATTTTTCCAAGACTAATATGTAAGATTTAGTAAAATCAAGTTTCACAAAGTTAAATTTCCTTAAATACTTCAATATTGATCTAGTCCTTTGCCACTCTATCAATATGTTGTTTTAGCTGTTTTTTCAAAAGCACTGGATTTTTTCTCTTTTTGTAAGTGTGAAGGGGATGCAGACAAGGCCCCTGGCTGAGGCCCTCATGCACGTCTAAAAGTTTTTATTGGGAAAAAGAAATTGACAAGTGGCCTCCAATATTCTCTGTGCCCGAGACAGCTGGGGACCGGCTCCCCAAATTCCAGCAAGACTCGCAGCACAGTGGCTGCTGAGGCACAGGCATGGGCTTAGACCAATCCCCCACTCCACACCGGGATGCCTGTCACAGCCGAGCATTAGAGGGGGCGATAGAGGCTCCCACTGCTCCAGGACCCAGTTTAGCTCCAACTGCTCCTCCCCCTCCCTGTCCTCCCTCCCCAAGCCTCCCTCTGTGCCAGATGCCCATAGAAGTGCCTGCCTCTGGAGTACTCCCAGGAAAGTGGCCATGGCTCCTGACTGCTCCCATTGGGGTCACCTGAGCTGTTCCCAGAGTGAGGTCCCAGGGGGCTTTGGGGTCCTGATGCTGTGCCTCCAGGAAATTCTGGGTTTGAAGCGGGGTCTCTGCCCAACACGTGGACACCAGTGGGGGGCGGAGCATGCTGGCACTCCAGGAAGCAGGGGTCCCTGTCCCCTCACAGGGGCACCTGGCTTCCCTCTGGGGTTTCCCTCAGCATCTCAGGTTCTCCTCTCTCCTCAGTGTCTCTAGAAAAGCCCTTCCTTCCAGAGCAGACTGTATACCTGTCCCCAAAGGAGTCCCCACCCTCCAGCCCCCCACATGGCTTCTCCCCCACCCACCCAGAGCTCCCACCAGTGCCTTTGTTAAACTCTGTGTTCAGGACGCCCCACCTCCCCAGCCCCCAGCCAAGGCAGGGACTCTGCCTCTTGAAACCTCAGAGAGCCAATAAAACACTTAAAAGGCAAATTAAAAAAAAAAAAAAAAAAGGCTTCACCTGGCCCTCGGCAGGCTCAGGTACAGAGGTCCAAGTCTGCATTTGGAGTTGTAGAGCTGACTCCCAGGGGAGTCAAGCTTTCAGCAATAAACACCATTGGGAAGTAGCCTTTGCTCACCCACGTCTGCATCTGGGAGCTAGTGAAGGGACTGTACAACTCGGCCTCCTTGGTGCTCTTCCACTTATATTCCCACATCACGTTCACCAGGCCATCTTCTGATGACTCTGCTTCTCCCCTCTGGAGAGGGGTCGGGGCCACCTCAGGCGGGAGTGTGGAATCCTGGGATCCCTGGGTCCTTCACCCCAAACCCTTCAGCCACATGGCCAACCACTCCCACATTTCCTGGTACATGTCAAAGATTCCCAGGGCCACCATCTGGTCAGCCAACCCAGACAGCCGGTCCAGGCCCTGGGGGGAACTGGGCCCCCCGGACCCCTTGCTGTTCCCTTTGCCCTCTCTTGGTGCCCACAGATGCCTCATTGTCCCAGCCACTGTCTCCCTCAGCAGAAGCAGCTCCGAAAGTCTCTCCAAGAGAGCTTGGGCACTCGTTGGTGTCTGGCCCAGACTGTCCTCCTCCTCTGAGCCTGAAACCTGGCGCTGATCCGGTGCCCTCTGCCTGATTTTCATGTAGCCAGTGTTGTCCAGCCAGCTCTCTCGGATCTGAGCCTCCAGGTTGAGGAAGTAGTTGCTGTCTCTCAAATTAAGTTTCCTCCATCTCCTCCTGCAGGGTGAAGGGTGTGATGCACACTCCCCCTTCACTGCGCACTGTGGCTGCTTCCTGACCTTCCACATCCTCTGAAGCCAGGATGTCATACTTGCTGGATTCCTCCTCCCCCTCCTCCTCCTCCTCATTGCTGTCCAGAGCGTTTGCATTTGAAGCGGTCCCTAGGACTCCTGGCCTGACTCACAGGCTTCACCATCTTCTTCCTGGTAACCCTGATTTCATCCTCCTCATTCGCATCTCCCATTACCTTGGAGGGTCACTTTCCTCTTTGGCATGTCAGGCTGGGGGCTTTCCTTAAACTGGGGATCTGGGGGAGGCAGGGGAAGAAAAAAATTGGTGTTCTTAAAGTGAAATATTAACATAGGTCCCCAAAATATAAATCAGGAAGTGAAGTTCCACGTGTGGGGGTCTCCTATAGCGCCTTAGACTTCCTCTGATGCTCGTGTGCTCTTGAGACACAGCACAATGTGCTCAGTTTGGGACCCATGAGAGTAGAGCTTTAACAACAAACACTAATAAAGTTTGCATTGACAAAGAAAAACCAGGCATTCCATTCAGTAACCAATACTTTCTAAGCTTCTTTTTTTCCGTTTGGCTTTATCACTTCAGAAAACTCTCTGATCATTAGTTATTGAAATGGCAGTTATCTTCTGCAGAAACTATAATTTTACATTTACACCTGGGAAATGATCTATGAGATGGATATTACTGAATAGGATTCAATAAGGATGAGTATTTAAAAAATTTTTGTTCATACTAATAAAAATAAAATAGTTCTCATGAATATACCCCAAAATCAAAATAATTATTTGAAAGATGAAGCATCCCAATAGATCCCAGGGAGATTTCAAATAAATGTAACATCTTTGGGCCTTCGAATTCATACAAAAGGGGACTCATTCATGTAACTATATTTGATGCATATCAGGACAGGCTGGATTGTCAGAATAGAGTGATATGTGGACAGATGTATTGATTTAAAAAGATGGGGATCTGGGTTGGATCCCATGGGAAATGAGGCACCTGCCAAAGCTAAGGACTGTAAGACTTAACAGCACACACATAAAAGTTATAAGATACATAGCCTTGTTATTAGCTGGCTGAACTTGTCTATTAGGGGCTTTCTCTTTAGATGCACATGAATTTTATTCATTTCACAAACACAAATATAATGCCTATAATGTGCCAGGCTCTGCCTAAATACTTTACAAATATGAGCTTACTTAATTCTCATAACCACCCCATGAGGTAGGTACTGCTGCACTTTTGCCTCATTTTACTGAAGAGGAAACAGACACAAAGAGATTAAGGACTTGCCTAGAATCATAAAGTTTGCAAATGTTGGTGTGGGATTCAAACCCCTCTCAAAGGAAAGAAATGGCACTTCTGAAAAGGTTTGTTTTAGAAAAATCCTAGGAGCTTGTCTGAGGATTAGAGGATAGTGTACCACCAGAACTGATAGTTCACTTGCTCATCACACTGCAAGGACGTAATCTTGAAAAAGACAGCACCTGTAAAGGACACAAATCAAGAAAAACCATATACAGATGAACACAAGATTCCTTCCATTTTTAGTAAAGGCCCTTAGTGAATCTTGAATTTGTTTTGAAATGTTTGAGTGGAATCATACTTTTAAACATTGCGTACTGGTTAAAGCAACTGGAAACTGAATCAGAAAACACTTGTCCGCTGCAGAAACTAGTATAAATAGGCAGTAAGTGAGCAGTAAACTTTACACTTTGTGTTTCTCTGTAGGTACAAACTGTTGAAATCTTCACTTAGTATATACTAAATTGATCTTCGGTATAGAAAGATAATTGAAAATGAATCTTGATGTGAATGGGATGGGAGAAGGAGCAAGAGATGGGATGGTTGAAGGTAGGAGGGAGGTTATGGGGGGGAAAGCCACTGTAATCCAAAAGCTGTACTTTGGAAATTTATATTTATTAAATAAAAGTATAAAAAATATGCTATTAAAATTAGTTTCAAATAAAATCTAAGAATAACTATATATATATATATATATATCCCAATTCATTAATCATATTATTGAATTCTTGATTTCTGTGAGAAAGTTTATTCTTTAGGTAATCACAGCATTCTTTTTTTCACCCAGAAATGAAGGATTATTTTTTCTTAAACTCTTCATATATTCTCGAAATCCTCTCATGTCCCTGCTGGTTTTCTAAATGACGTGGCAATCTGGTGACCACTGCATCCAGGTCATCAAACTTCCTCAATATGGATTGAACCTCTGGAGACCTCCAGCCCTCCCCCGCCGCAGGGCTGTGAACAGCTGAACAGGCTGTGCCCTGGCTGTCCTCGTGAAGGAAGGTGGGGGCACGGGTGAAGTCACCGGCCTCAACAGCAGTTCCAGGACGCCCAGCCATCGCAGCAGGCCCTGACTTCAGGTGGAGAAGCGCAGCCATCACCTTCTGAGGGTACATGGGAGCTGTTCGTGTGTGTAGCTCCAGGGGAGCTGCTGGGATGGCGAGTAACCACAGGTGGAATGTTCCTCCCCGCCCGCATCCCGCTCCTTCAGGAGGAGCTGGGTGGTGGATGGTGGCTGGGTCTGCATGCAGAGGTAGGAGGTGAGCTCCACTGTGTCAGAGACGTGGCTGGTATCACACACTGACTCGCCCTTCTGCCTCCATTTTCTTCCCTCTGCAGAAGTTCTTCCAGGAGTCGGGGCCAAAATGCCAGACAGGCTTGTGGTACAGCGCCACAACCGGTCCCTCTGCAGCACTTGAGCCCAGCGTGGCTGTCCTCAGAGACGATGAGATGGCAGAGTATCCACACTGCCTCTCTCTCCCAAGGGCTCTGGAGGGTCTTCATGGTACCACCTGGTGGACCCCAGACCTCCCTGTCCCAAATCCTGGCTCTTTGTCACTTGACACTTGGAATTCTCACAACTATGCTTTTCTCATTGAAAATACACTATCAGTTTTTGGGATCCAGCCCCAGAAATGGTCAGACCTCAGTCGGCTCAGCAGTCTGTGGTCAGGAGATCCAGAATGGCAGGGAGGTGCAGGATGGCCTTGGCCAGAGGGCCCGCGCCCTGAGGCACCCTGTGCACTGCATGGAGGCTGCTGGCCAAGGTGCTATCCCCAGAGCCTCCGTGCTCCTGGTCCCGGCGAATGCGGCCCTCTGGGCAGCGTTCTGGCTGGGCTGAGCTGTGAACACGGACCCCCAGGAACTCCCAGTGGCTGGGAGCAGGGAGGCACCACGAGGGGTCCAGGGCACTCCACTACGCCTGGACTCCTGGGCTGGGGACCGCCAGGCCCAAGTGTCTGTGCCCTGGTCATATTTTTATTTTAGCTTTAAAATTATAAGACAGTTTTATAATTTAAACTCACTGTGTCACCCACAATTGCTCTCCATCTGATAATAGTGGGCTTTTGTTTGTTTTAAGGTGACTTGCTCATTTTTTCAAAAATCTTTCCTATTTTCCTTTAGCCTACATATTTCTTCTTCTTTTTTTTTTTTAATTTGACAGGTAGAGTTATAGACAGTGAGAGGGAGAGACAGAAAGATCTTCCTTCTGTTGGTTCACCCCCCAAATGGCTGCAACAGCTGGCGCTGTGCCGATCCAAAGCCAGGAGCCAGGAGCCAGGTGCCTCTTCCCGGTGCCCCATGCCTGTGCAGGCGCCCAAGCACTTGGGCCATCCTCCACTGCCTTCCCAGGACACAGCAGAGAGCTGGAATGGAAGATGAGCAATGGGGACTAGAACGCAGTGCCCATATGGGATGCCAGCGCTGCAGGCAGAGGATTAACCAGGTGAGCAGGGCACCAACCCCATTATTACTGTCCTTAACTCACATTTTCTTAAACTTGTTCTCTTTCATAAGTCTATATAAACTGTTATCTGAACCATTCTATCTTTCTTCATTCACACATTCTGATAATATACACACATAGTAATGGCTCTATATTATTATACTTCAGAAAATTTAGCTTTATTTTTATTTATTTTATACAGATACTGATTGCCTAATTCATTATTTTTTGTTTCTGGCCACATTAGTCATAATATATGACATAAGTCTGCCATTGTGGGGACACCTGCATTCATATTAGAGTGCCAATTCTAGCCCATACTGACCTGTGCTGATGATCCAATTTTGTAATCATGTGCCCAGAAGGTAGCAGATGATGACCTAAGTATGTGGGTTCCTTCTACCCACTTGGAGGACAGGGATGGCATTCTGGGTTCATGGCTTCAGCTTGGCTCAGCCTCTGCTATTGTGGCCATCTGGGGAGTAAACCAGCAGATAGAAACAAATTAAGAAACTTCTCCACAGCAAATGAATATATTGAAGAGACAATCTAAAATGAAATAGCATTTTGAAAAGTCTTTATCTAATGAAAAGTTCATGTCAAAAAATATGCTAAGAACTCAAAAAATTGAATATTTGGAACAAATGTTTTGCTTGGTTCAGACATCCATGTCCCACATCACAGTGCCTGAGTTTAATTCCCAGCTCTGGCTGCCAATTCTGGTTTCTACCAATGCAGACCTTGAGAGGCAGCACTGATGGCTGAAATGACTGAGTTGCTATCTCCCACATGGCAGACCAAATTGTTTTTTGGCTTTGGCTCTAGTTCTGGGTTAGTACTTTTGTGAGCATTTGGGAAATGAAAAAGTCGATAGGAGTTCTCTATGCCTTCCTCACCCCTTCTCTTTCACTGGAATAACAAAAAAATCAAAAGCTTGAATAACCAAAAAGCAAATAATCTGATGAGATTGGGGAAAGGATATGAACATACATTTATCTAAAGAACAATCCAGATAGACAACAAGTGTGTGAAAAGGACTTAATATAATCAGTCATACAGGAAGTGGAAATCAAAATCACAATGAGACATCGCCTAAGCTTAGATTATTATGAAAAAGGAAAAGAAATAGGCAAATCTGGGGAGGATATGGAAAAATGGGAACTCATGCACTATTGATGTGAATGTAAATTAGTACAACTGTTATGGAGAACAGATTTATGTTCCTCAGAAAACTAAAAATAGATTTCAAGTATGACACATTTATCCCACTTCCATGCAGATAACCAAAAGAAATGAAATCATCATATCAAAAAGATACCTGCACTCCCACATAGACTGCTTCACTATCCACAAAACATGAAATCAAACTAGAGATCCAATAATGGATGAATGGATAAAGAAAATGAGGCACATGTGCATAATGAATATTATTCATCCATGAAAAATAGTGAAATGCTGTTATATGCAGCAGACTAAATGGTGCTAGAGAGTATCAAGTTAAATGAAATGCTAGGTTCGGAAAGACAGATCCCATCTCTTCTCACTCGTATATGAAACCTAAAAATTACATCTATCTGAATACAGACTAGTGAGGACTTTAAGACTGGGAAGAAGATGTGAGGAAGTTAGAGTGACAGAGAGAAGATATTAATGGCTATCAAAACAAAAATAATATAAGAAATACATTCTAGGGGGGCGGCGCCGTAGCTCACTTGGTTAATTCTCTGCCTGCAGCGCCAGTATCCCATATGGATGCCGGTTCTAGTCCTGGTTGCTCCTCTTCCAGTCCAGCTCTGCTGTGTCCTGGGAAGGCAATGGAGAATGGCCCAAGTACTTGGGCCCTGCACCTGCATGGGAGACCCAGAAAAAGCTCCTGGTTCCTGGCTCTTGACTCCTGGCTTCAGATCTGCACAGTTCCAGCCATAAAAGCCATTTGAGGGGTGAACCAATGGGGAAGGAAGACCTTTCTCTCTCTCTCTTTCTCTCTCTCACTGTCTATAACTCTACCTGTCATTTATATATATTATTTATATGTTATATATTTATACATTATATTATATTAATTATAAAATAATATATAATGTATATAATAAATAATATAATTTATTATATTAATTATATATTATATATATTATTTATATATATAACCAAATAACATGAAGAAAAATGTGACATGCACACACATACACACACACACACAGATACAAATGTGAGATATTAACCTGCCTTTCAATAAATGAAAGAATAAATAAGCTTAATATCAGTACCAATTTTAAAAAGAAGAAGAAATATATTCTAGGGGCCAGCACTATGTCATAGCAGGTAGAGCCACCTCCTGCAGTGCCAGCATCCCATATGGGCACTGATTCAAATCCCAGCTGCTCCATTTCTTATCCAGCTCTGTGCTATGGACTGGGAAAGCAGTGGAACATGGCCCAAGTCCTTGGGCCCCTTCACCCATGTGAAAGACCTGGAGGAAGCTCCTGGCTCCCTGGTTTTGGATCAGCACAACTATGACCATTGTGGCCAACTGGGAAGTGAACCAGCAGATGGAAGACCTCTCTCTCTCTCTCTCTCTCTCTGCTTCTCTTTATATGTAACTCTGACTTTCAATTAATTTTTTTAAACAACACTATGTCTTTGCAAAAAAATTAAAGAAAAAGTGGAAGGGATGAGAAGGATTGAGGGAGGGAGAGCGGAAGGGAGAAAAGTATGGGTACCTTCTTAGAACTGTATCTATGAAATACATGGATGGCATCTATTACTTTTATACTACTAAAAATTAAAATTTTCTTTTGCAATTTTCCTTAAGCAATTAATAAAAGTTAAATAATTGAGGAACTGTATGTACTTCAAAGGGAGGTGTATGTGATATTAAAATTCTTGGGAAAAATAGACAAAAATCTGAACTACTACAATGATAGCTGTTTTGTTTCTTTTCAACTTTTATTTAATAAATATAAATTTCCAAAGTACAACTTTTGAATGATAGTAGCTTTTCCGTCCATAACCTCCCTCCCACCTGCAAACCATCCCATCTCCCACTCCCTTTCCCATCCCATTCTACATCACGATTCATTTTCAATTATCTTTATATACAGATCAACTTAGTATATACTAAGTAAAGATTTCAACAGTTTGCATCCACACAGACACACAAAGTATAGAGCACTGTTTGAACAGTAGTTTTACTATTAATTCACATAATACAACACATTAAGGGCAGAGGTCCTACAAGGGAAGCAGGAGCACAGTGACTCCCATTGTTGATTTAACAATTGGAACTCTTATTTATGATGTCAGTAATCACCTGAGGCTCTTGTCATGAGCTGACAAGGCTATGGAAGCCTCTTGAGTTCGCCAACCCCAATCTTATTTAGACAAGGCCATAGTCAAAGTGGAAGGTCTCTCCTCCCTTTAGAGAAAGCTACCTCCTTCTTTGATGGCCCTTTCTTTTCTTTCCACTGGATTCTCACTCACAGATATTTCATTTAGGTCATTTTTTTTGCCACAATATCTTGGCTTTCCATGCCTAGGAAACTCTCATGGGCTTTTTAGCCAGATCCGAATGCTTTAAGGGCTGATTCTGAGGCCAGAGTGCTGTTTAGGACATCAGCCATTCTCTGAGTCTGCTGTGTATCCTGCTTCCCATGTTGGGTCATTCTCTCCTTTTTAATTATATCAATTATTTGCAGACACTGGTCTTATTTATGTAATCCCTTTGACACTTAATCCTATCTTTTTATCAATTATGAACTTAAACTGCTCACTTTAACAAGTAAGATGGCATTGATACATGCCACCTTGATGGGATTGAATTGGAATCCCCTGGCACATTTCTAGCTCTACCATTATGGGTAAGTCCAAATATGGCCATGACTTCTCCAGGTATCATCAATGCACTCATGGAATCCCTGCCAAAAGTCTCCATCCATTCTCAAAACAAACTATTAAAACTTTCTCCATCTTTGCTGGTCTGCTCATCAACATACAAATTTGAGTTGCCTCTCTGAAGAGTTCCTGATGATACAAGCCAAGAGGGGCCTGGGAAAAGGATGTTGTTTGCTGTCTTAAGTTTCTGAAACTTAGGCCAGTGCCACGCTCAATAGGCTAATCCTCTGCCTGCGGCGCCAGCACACTGGGTTCTAGTCCCAGTAGGGGCACTGGATTCTGTCTTGGTTGCCCCCCTTCCAGGCCAGCTCTCTGCTGTGGCCCAGGAGTGCAGTGGAGGATGGCCCAGGTGCTTGGGCCCTGCACCCACATGGGAGACCAGGAGAAGCACCTGGCTCCTGCTTTCAGATCAGTGCAGTGCACTGGCTGAAGCACGCCAGCCGCAGCGGCCACTGGAGCGTGAACCAATGGTAAAGGAAGACCTTTCTCTCTGTCTCTCTCTCTCACTGTCCACTCTGCCTGTCAAAAAAAGTTTCTGAAACTTAAAGCAAGTGCCTCTGGTATTGACTCTGGCACATGAATCTCAGCCACACATATGACACAGTGTCTCTAGGAAGGGAAACTCTATTCTGCACATTGTGTGCTAGCAGGGGTGAAGGACTCAGCAGTGAGTTCTTAGGGCAAACTCCTGCCCTCTATTTTCTGTCACCATATACAATGCTTGCTCATTAGCTGGTGTCACCATGCAAGATGGATCACACCCCTCCTGGGCCTAAGCTCCACCCCTGGAATGCCATCCACAGTGCTTGTTCTCCTAGAGGTTCCTCTTGAAATTACACATAGGCACCTGGAGGGCACCTGTTGTACTCTCACCCCTAGGCCCAGAATCTGCAGCAGCAACCTTGTCACTCCACCAGCTTGGGCTTTTAGACATGTGCATTTTGATGGCACCTGACAACATGCAAATAGGAATCAACATGAGCACATCCTTGCCTAAATAAACATCATAGCACAAAAGATCTGGAATAAACCCTAGAATGCATCCCTCCATGAGTCTTTGCATCTTCTCCTTTTTTGTTTTTTCCCTCCCTACTGAACCCTCTTAACCTGCACACAGTGCATCCAAGGTCACCTTTTAGGTGCCTTATGTCACATTCAGTTGGAGTCACCTTTCCTTCTTTGTAATTTTGCTGTAGACTTTAATTCAGAAAATATTTATATGGAGTTATTTTTCTGTGTTTTTGAAATATATGTACATACTTTTCACAGATAAATAAGATTTTACCAATCTTTTTGAAACAGAAATATCTTTCTCCACTACCTAGGATGTACCTCTTTGACTTGTAAATATCAAAGAAGACAGTTCCAAAGTCCTGGTTTTAGTAGGAGACTAGGTGCACAATTTCAATGGCCAAGTGACTTCAATGTAAAAATACTTTCTGTCATAAAGTCTCAAGTATATTTTCCTGTGAATACAGACACTTAGCAAGATCACCAGGCCAATTACCACAGGACTTCTTATAAGTCATATATGAAAAAAGTATTATCAAATATCCTTATCAAAGATAATTTATATTAACAGTAAGTATGTAATGGGTTAAATCTGTTTTTATTTAAATTGACATTTCTTTATATTGTTTCAATTTCTGACGTCATTTCCAATGATGACACTGAATTCTTGAGTAATGAAGAAGTTTCTTCCTCATCTACTCTTACAAAAATCCTTTCTAGTTGACAGTTAATTTTTTAAAATATATTTCCAAACACTGCCCACAAAGCATATATAAGCATATAAGGTATCCAAAAGCTTCCCTTTAGTAGGTCCTTGGAAGATGCCCTAGAAGTCCCTAGAATCCCAGGATTCCAGTAATTGAGCCACCACTATAGAACCCTGATATTAGTGCTTATTGCTTACAAAAATCTGTACTTGGTACTGTTTGCATTCTATAAGCACTTGCTTAAAACAGTTCACTAGAGTCCTAGTGAAATCACCCCACAGGGTGCCAAGTAGTGTTTTCTTCTTTTCAATGCACCTTGTATCTTCACGTCTGAAGCTGATTCAGATAATGTGGTACCCAGAAGCTCAACTACACACATGCACGTGTGCTGAAATGACCTAAAGATCTGAACTTCAGCTTCTTCCTCATGACAAAAGGGCTGTTAATCTGCACCAGGAGACTGCTAATTCACTCTTCTCCAGGCACTTAAATAGTTTCAAATTCTGGGCCTGGCCCGCCCTAACTGTTACAACCATTTGGGGGAATGTACTAGCTAATGGAAGCTCACTCTCTCTCTCTCAAATTTGCCTTTCAAGTAATTAAAAAAAAAAAGAAATAATTTAATATTGATTAACTATAGTCCTGAAAATAAGTGATTACAACATTGTAGTATGAATGTTAACACATTTAAAAAAATCTGTCTTCCAAAGGAGTAGTATTAATGTTTGGAACTTGTGACCTAAATTTACACTGAAGTACAACTAAAATCTTCTAATTCCCAAGCCAATAAATACTGACATTTTGTAGACTTCTCAAGTTATTACATATAATTCAGATTGCTAAATATATTTCTGATTCTTACTAGGATGAATAATTCACATCATACACACACACACACACACACACACACACCACAGGCTCATTCCATTGTATTCACTTAAATATTTAATATATATTTAATTCATATACAATACAATTCCCCCATTTAAAGAGTATAATTCAATGGTCTTCACATTATAATCACATGGTTGTGCCTCCTTACTACAGTCAATTTCAGAATATTTTCATTATCTTACAGAGAAACTCCATACCTAACAGCAGTCAATGAACTTGATCTCTAAATCCCAAAGTTCTAAGTAACGCTAATATATTTTTTGTTTCTATGAATTTGCTTTTGTGGGAGCATTTTTGTATAAATTGATTAATATAGTATGTGGTTTTTAAGATAGACTTATGGGGCCGGCACTGTGGCTCACTTTAATCCTCTGCCATCTATTCCATTGTTTCCCAAATAATGGGTGTTGGTAGATTGTCTTTGCCCAAACTATAAAACCATCTAGTATAGGCTTAAAGACTGGTAGTATCCTTTTCAGTGAATATACAACTGTTAGAGTAGATGTAGAAGATTCCAATAATCAGTGCACTTGCTCCTGGTTTTGCCAGTATGCATTTTATGGCCAGCTAGTTGTCCATGACTCTCTTAGAGCACCCACAGACTCAAGCAATTGCTGTGAAATCTGGCCTGGAGTGTAGCCTCTAGTTTTGCCCACACAATAAACAGATTTTTAAATGGTTTTCTACAGCCTAGCAGGAACTCCTACTATCATACTACAAGATCTATGGAGTTTTCCTCACAACAGCAGCCTCTTGAGAGAACAAAAGGTAGGTAAAACATGTGTGCCACTAAGTGTAGCACTTCAATATGAAAAAAGCAAGCATTTTACTCACCATTTTGCCCTTAGAAGATGTATTCTAGATCTTCAATGCATTCACAAGAGTGAGCAGACTTGTTCTCTGTGTGCACCTGTGAAGACTAAAGAGGTAGAACTGAGATCCTTGACAAATGTACCCAGCTCAGGATGTCCTGAATTTGACGTCAGTAGGAATGCTGAGGAGCATCTGGTAGGATCCCTCTCGTTTAGGCTGAAATTGATCAGAGGAAGAGTCTGCTCCAAGTGTCTCTTAAGGCTTGATCTCCTGGGGACATGATGTTCATGACTTTTGGGACCTGGCACTGTGAGAATTTTATTACCACAGTCCATTAGTTTCTTGTATAGGAAAAAGATTAATAATAAACTTTTACTGGATCCTGTATCCTTGAGTCAAAGAGGGTGTCAGAGGTGAAGAAGACCGTTTTATGTAACATTTTAGTCAAGCAGTTTCAAAGCAGCCTTAGGTGCCACTTGGATCCTGAGGGCAATAGGTAAGAGTTTAAGCCATGTTTCTGAGGTCTCTTGGCAAAGCTTAGTCAGGATTATCTTAAGAATATGATGGGTTTTTTTGAGTTTATGTGATGACTAAGGTCTCCAAGGAGCATGGAGATAAGAAATCCCTAAAGCAGTCACTACATATTAAGGTACTTTCTTCATGAGAGTATGCAGTCTTTACCCTCCACATATGCAAGGAACTCCTGGCATTAAACCTCCTCTTCCAAAACAGTGAGAGTCATATATTAATAATCCTCCATTCAGTGCATGGCATTATGATTGAAAACCCACCTCCAGTGGCATCCTTCGTGTCTACAGGCAGGAGGGTCCTTCCTTTCCAAATTGCTCCATGTGCGTGGAACTCAAGGAAAACAAACTGGAGCCTGCAATATTAACTCATGAGCTCTACCCCATTGCAAGGCTGTAGTTAAAGCAGTAAGACTGGCTTTTTGCGATCAAGTGCTAGATGGCAAGTATGAGATTCTATCTATCCACTGAGTAAGACCACATGGTATAACCTGCCTTTTTAATTTTTCATAATAGAAAATAAAAAAAAGAAATAATATTTTTAAATAAAATAAAGAAATGACATTTTTAAATAAAATACAAACAGATAAAAAGCAAACATTTGTGAAGGAGAAAAGAAGAAAAACAAAATGAAAAAAGAAAGAAAAGTGCACTAAAAACAACAGGCAAAACAACGGGATATGAGCTAGACAAACTATTAAGATTAACTCTATTCACTGTGCTAGTAATTTAAAAAAACATTATGTACAAACCCCAATATCCTCAAAAAGAGACTCAAACAAAATAATCAAAAGTGACAAAACAATAACATGCAAAGCTGTAACAGAAAGTAAAACACAAATTAATACACCTAAACTTACAATACTAACCCTCCTATGTCAATAAAGATATTGAAAACAAGAAAATAATAAAAAGGTGAGATACACAAGAATTTAAAAACAAGAAAATGCATACTAAAAAAATAAAAAAGAAGAAAATTATAAAAGAAATGAGATTGTTAAATAAAATACACACCAATAAAAAGCAAAAGTTTGTGGGGCAGAAACACGGGAAAAAAATAAACAGCACTAAAAAGAACAGGCAAGACAACAGGATATGAACTGCACTAATTATTCAGATTAATTCTATTCACTACGCTCAGAGTCAACAAACACTAGATAGGAATTACACTATACTCGTCAGTGATTCAAACAAAATCATCAAAAGTGACCAAACAATGACATGGAAAGCTGTAACAGAAAGTAAAGCACCAACTCTTATACCTACACTTAGAATACTAACCCTCCTAGGTAAATAAAGGGATTACAGATGAGAGAAAATAAACAGGTGAGATACACAAGAACGACACAATTGGAAAAGGAAAAGAGAAAATCAATACAAGAAATAACAGGAACACCAAAAAGAAATACGATTTTTAACTGAAATACACACAGATAAAAAGAAAAACGTTTGTGGGGGAGAAAAGAGGAGACACAAAACAAAAAGCATGAAAGAAACAGCAGTAATCAAAAGAGCAAAACGACACAATATGAACTACACAATTTTTTTTTTTGGACAGGCAGAGTGTCCAGTGAAAGAGAGAGACAGAGAGAAAGGTCTTCCTCTTTTTTCCATTGGTTGACCGCCCAGTGGCCACTGTGGCCAGCGCGCTGTGGCCAGCACACCACGCTGATACGAAGCCAGGAGACAGGTGCTTCTCATGGTCTCCCATGCGGGTGCGGGACCCAAGGACTGGGGCCATCCTCCACTGCTGTTTCGGGCCACAGCAGAGAGCTGGACTGGAAGAGGAGCAACCGGGACAGAATGCGGCGCCCCGACCAGGACTAGAACCCGGGATGCCGGCGCCGCAGGGGCAGGATCAGCCTAGTGAGCTGAGGGGCTGGCCCAACTACACTACTTGTTAGCATTAATTCTATTCACCAGGCTAATAGTTTGAACTAACACTATCTAGGAAATACACTATCCTCATCAGTGATTCAAACAAAAGAATCAAAGTGACCAAACAAAGACATGGGAAACTATAACAGACAATCAAACACCAGCTAGCTCTTATCACCAATCTTACAATACTAACCCTCCTAGGTAAATAATTGATAACAGAGGAGAAAAAACATATAAAGGGGGAGATACACAAGATTAAACCATGAGAAAATGCATAAACAAAAGAAATAAAAGAAATAAGGAATTCAAAACGAAATGCGATTTTTACATTAAATGCACGCAGATAAAAAGCAAAACTTTGTGGGGGAGAAAAGAGGAAAAACAAAACAAACAGAACAAAATAAGAAGCACTAAAAAGAACAGGCAAAACACCAGGATATGAACTACACTAATTTTTAAGATTAATTCTGTTCACTATGCTAACATTCTGAACAAACACTATACGTGAATTACACTATACTCATCAGTGAGTCAAACAAAATAATCAAAAGTGACAACACCAAAACATGGAAAACTGTAACAGAAAGCGAATCCCCAACTCTGACAACTGAACTTACTATGCTAATCCTCCTATGTAAATAAAGTGATTACAGACGAGAAAAATATTGAAAAAGTTGATGTACACAAGAATTAACCCATTAGCACACGAAAACACAAAAAAAGTAAGCCAGCACAGGGGCTCACTAGTCTAATCCTCTCTGCCTGCGGCGCCAAAACCCCGCGTTCTCGTCCCAGTCGGAGCACCGGATTCTGTCCCTGTTGTTCCTCTTGCAGGCCAGCTCTCGGCTGTGGCCCGAGAGTGCACTGGAGGATGGCCCAGGTCCTTGGGCCCTGCACCCACCCGCATGGCAGACCGGGGGGAAGCTCCTGGCTCCTGGCTTCGGATCAGAGCAGCGCGCTGTCCGCAACGCGCTGGCCAGAGAGGCCACTTGGAAGGTCAACCAATGGAAAAAGGAAGACCTTTCTCTGTCTCTCTCTCGCTGTCTAACTCTGCCTGTCAAAAAAGAAAAAGGAAAAAAGGAGAAAAAGAAAAGAAACGGAAGAAATGACAAGAAAATAAAAAAGAAATAGATTGTTAAATAAAATACACACCAATAAAAAGCAAAAGTTTGTGGGGGAGAAACACGGGAAAAAAATAAACAGCACTAAACAGAACAGGCAAGACAACAGGATATGAACTGCACTAATTATTCAGATTAATTCTATTCACTACGCTCAGAGTCAACAAACACTAGATAGGAATTACACTATACTCGTCAGTGATTCAAACAAAATCATCAAAAGTGACCAAACAATAACATGGAAAGCTGTAACAGAAAGTAAAGCACCAACTCTTAGACCTACACTTAGAATACTAACCCTCCTAGGTAAATAAAGGGATTACAGATGAGAGAAAATAAACAGGTGAGATACACAAGAATTAAACAATTAATAAAGGAATACAGAAAATAAATATAAGAAATGACAAGAAAACTAAAAAGATGAGATTTTTGAATTAAATACATGCAGATAATAAGCCAAACTTTGCGTGAGAGAAACTAAGAAAAATAAAACAAGAAGAACAAAATAAACATCACTAAATAGAACAGGCAGAACACAAGGTATGAACTACACTATTTATTCGGATTCTATTCACTATAATTGCACTATACTCATCAGTGATTGAAACAAAATAATCAAAATGACAACAAGAAAACATGGAAAAATCTAACAGAAAGTAAAACACCAACTCTGATAACTAAACTTACTATACTAATCCTCCTATGAAAATAAAGTTATTACAGCTGGGGAAAAATAAAAAAGTGAGATACACAATATTAAACAGAAAATAAGTATTAGAATTGACAAGAAAAATCAAAAGAGAAATGAGGGGATATTTAAATGAAATAAAAATGCACATATAAGTAGTAAATATTGTGGGTTAAGGGAGAGAACAAAAGAACAAAATAAAAGAACGAAATAAATAACACATTAATGAGAAATAGACAAACAGCAAAATATGGAAAACACTTAGCTTTGTCCAAGTCTCGCTGCTCAGCATCCAACTGCTCCCTGGTGAAATGGACAAAATCCTCTGCCAAGCCAGGGTTTCAAACAGGCAGTTGGAATGACATCACAATGTCCCTCTCAAAGTCAGAGGAAGAAAGGACCAATCAGTTTTTGATACTCAAGGGTAGTTTCCACACAAGTATCTGTCCATTTGATTAAAGAGAAAATACCCCCAGAAGATCTTTGCTTAGGTTAGTGATAGAAATTGATGTTTATTTTTTGCAAAATCTACTCATGTAGAATGTCTCAATTGGCTCCTAAAGTCTACACCCCCAAATAGCCTTTCCTTTCTCTTTAACATCTGAGTGATGTCCCAACATGATGGGACCACTTTCCTGGCATCATGACACTACCACAAAATGTTCTGTTGCCTGTGACAGCTCAGGTGCATTGTTCATGTCTGTGGAGCTGAGAGGGAGGTGTCTTCCATCATTCCCCTATGTTCATGATCAGATTGCCCATCAGAATTCCTGGAGGACCACAAGGCAGTGGGCTGATGTGGTGCAGTGCAGAAGGCGAAAAAAAAAAAAGCACACACTGAGGAATCTGTAGCCTGCAAAGCTATGCTTCCAATTGTAGGGAGAAAAGAAAGACATTCCTAGAGATTTCAGTGCTTTTTTCCTATTGTAACAAGACCTTGTCTTGGGTATTTGAAAATTTTCACACTGTTCTCAAGGCTGGGGAGAGTAAAATTGAGGACCAGCAGATCCAGTAATTTGAAAGGGCTCACTTTCTGCTTCTATGTTGGTGCCCTCTTCAAAAAATTGATAATGAAAGGGAAGGTTGCTGTTTACCATATGTGTAAGAGTTGAAAGGGGGCATTGTACCCCTTTAAATACACCAGTATGACTGAGTTCAACATCCAAACATTAGGAAAAAGATGGCCCCTTTTTGGGATCTCCTTACAAGGTGGAAGAAGTGAATGGACCCCTCCAAAGTCCCTGCAGAAAGTCCCTCATCCTGGGTCTGGTGTTGAGGTGCACTGGGTTAAGCTGCACTCTGCGATGCCAGCATCCCTCTACGTGCACCGCTTTAAGCTGCACTCTGCTGCCATCATCTCTCTATGTATGCTTTGAAGATTCAATAAGTTGGGGGGCTAGGGAATGATATCATGAAGTTTGTGGTTTTGGAAGGTTCCTGTTAGGATGTTAATGCAGAACCTGTAAGTAAAACCTTTTCAAGACTGGAGCCACTAAGAGGCCCTGAAGTGATAAAGACCTGGAGCCTAGGTCATAGACCCAACTGACTGAACAGAGGGAATGAGAGAGCTGGAAGCCCCCAGGATGAATCTTCTAAAATGACTGAAAAACAGAAGTGCACCTTAGAAAACTGTTTTTGAGAATGAATATTTATGAATATCCATAATGAAGAAGAAACTCACAAATCTAAATAACAAAAAAAATTTGATTATAAAATGGGCAAATACCCTGTGCAGATATTCTCAAAACAGGATTTACAAGTAACCTACAAGTAATGGAAAAATGTACAATGTCACTAATCATCAGGGAACTGCAAATCAAAATAACCATCTCATTCTAGTTAGAATAGTTTGGTCAAAAGATAAAAGTAATAAATTCTGGTAAGGGTGTGGGGAAGGGGATCTCTTGGTAGGAATGTATATGACTGTAGTTATTATGGAAAATAATGCAGCCAATCCTGAGAAACCTAGAAACAGAACTGCTATATGCCTTAGCTATCCTACTACTTATATGTATCTATGAGTTGAAAGTATATCGAAGAGATGTGTGCACTCATGTGTAGTGTTGTACTATTCACAATAACCACGATGTAGAATCAGGTGCCCATCAACTGGAGAATGGATAATGAAAATGTGGTATACACATGCAAAGGAATGTTAACAGAGTGAGAGGCCACAGCAACTTCTGCTTGCTGACAAGGACATAACAGAAGGTCTGTCTCAGCAAGGCGTGAGAACAACAGCTGTGGTCCTTTTGGTGGTTTTAGGTTTGTTGGGATCTACACTCTGCATAAGAAAGCCAGAGCTTCCTGGTGGTCCCACTTATGATTGCTGTATTTCTAATTTTAGGGAAGAACACTTAGTCTCATGATCCCCAAAATGCCCATTGCTTTATAGAATTTTAATCAAGCAGAATGTTAGTGTAGGAAGGGGTTAATGCTTTATGCAAAGTTGAGCTGTTTGTGGAAAAGAATTAAAAGGTAACAGGCTCCTTGGTATATTCTTCCCACTAGAAAAAAGATAAATGTTATTAAAGCTTTAATTTAATATATGCAACAAATACAATGGTTAGCATGTCAAAGTTGTGGAATAGATCTAAGGGAACATTTAGATAAGTACAAGAAAGACATTAAAGAGTTACAGAAAGAACTGCAAAAGTGGGGATACATTGAAAAAAGGGTCTGCTCTGAACATTGGGCTTCTAGTAAAGATTAGATTAGGAAGGTAACATTCTAGCTTGTGTAGCCAGTTTCTGCATAGCTAGACAGTACTCCAGGCCTTGGTTTGTGACGGCAGCCTGTTATCTTGCACCTGTCTGTGACAGTAACTCATGCTCTGAACATGCCTTTGAAAATTGTCATCTCAGACTTGTGATTATAACCCATGCTCTGAAAATGCCCTTGAAAATCAAAGAAATTGTGACTAGATAAAAATGGACAACGAACTTGGTATAGTAAGAAGAAAGAATCATTATGTGATTTATATATATATAAAAAAAAACAGTCTGGTACTCCAGAGACAGAGCCATGCAGTCTGCTACTCCAGAGACAGAGCCATGCCATCAGCCTTGCTCTGAGTGTGTCTCTCATTTCTTCCTGTGCCAATGCCTCGCACACCTTCAGGAACCCCTGGACCTGCTGGAGCTGGACTCTGCCAAACATTTACTTCAATTTTATTGGCTGGAAAATTTAGACGCATGATTCATGTGTACTCATACTCCTTGCAGGCTGCTGTTCTCTTTTCATACATAATCATTCTAAAATTCATCCACAGCATATTTGTGCCTTTTCCACCACTCTTTCCCCTCACTCTATTTAATAAAGTAAATAAATACATCTTTTAAAATGGCAGGGATTTGATGAAGCAATTACGATGCAACTTGGGACACTCACATCCAATGTCAGAGTGTCTGGGGTTGAGTCCAAGTTCTGCTTCTTAGTTTAAGTTCCTGGTAATGTGCATCCTGGGAGAGAACAGGTGATGGTAAAGTACTTAGATCCCTGCCAGCTACATGGGAGATGTGGATTTAGTTCCAAGCTCCTGGAATTAGCCTGGTCAAGTTCCTGGCTATGGTAGGTAATCGGGTGGTGATCAGTGTTTGGGATAAAGATAACTGAAAATGAAACTTGAAGAGTGGGATTGGAGAGGGAGTGGGAGATGGGAGGGCTGAGGGAGGGAGGGAGGTTGGGGGGGGGAGCCACAACAATGCAAAAGTTGCACTTTGTAAATTCACATTTATTAAATAAAAAAATCCCACATCTGTATAATCATTCACCAAATTCTATAGTAGGTATAATGAAGACAACAATAACTTTTAATAAAAATAGCTAACAAAAAAAAGAACAGTCCTAAACCTCAAAAACCGAAGCTCATTTCACACACCAGTGAGAAGTGAACTCAGCCCCTAGTAAGCAGGGCTCAGTGCATCAAAGCCCTGGTACCAATCTCCACAAGAATATAGAAGTAAACAGGGCTCCAGCAGACAGGTCTGCATGATTTCACTTGCATAAACACATGGCAGCTAATAGCAGAGGGAAATCAATTTTTAAAAAATCAACCAGAAATGTTGAAGAACAAAAGAAAAATCCTGAACAAGGATAAGGAAGACTCTCTGAACTCACCAAAGGAGCAATAAAAATCTTTAATAATGGAGGCTGATGAAGAAGAGATCAAGGATATGGCAGAAAAGGAATTCAGAAAATTAATAGTCAGGTCAATTAGAAGCAATCAGAAGCAAATTCACAAACTAAATGAAAAGTGCTCCCAAGAAATTGATATTTTAAAGAGAAAACAGAATGAAATATTGGAAATGGAGAATTCAATAGAGCAAATAAAAAATGCAGCGTAAAGTCAGCAATAGATGAGACAGAATAAAGAATATGAGAACCAGAGGACAAACTTCTGGAAATAATACATCCAGACCAAATACAAGAAGAAGAAATCAGAAAATTGAAAATCACAGTTGGAGATTTACAAGATTCTAGCACTATCAAATGACCCAACTTATGGATCCTAGGAATTCCAGAAATTGTGGAAAAAAGAGAAAGGATTAGAAAGTCTTCTTAATGAAATAATAATTGTTAAAAGAGATGAAGAAGGGCACTATGTAATGATTAAAGGATCAATTCAACAGGAAGATATGACTATTATCTTTTACCTGGTTGTTGAAAAGAATTAAAGGTTTTAAAGTGAGATATAGACTCAAATATAATACTAATGAGAGACATCAATACCCCACTTTTAGCAATGAACAGATCAACCAGACAGAAAATCAACAAGGAAAAAGCAGAGTTAATTGACACAATATATCAAATAGACTTAGCAGATATCTTCAGAGCCTTCTCTCATACAGCCACAGAGTACACATTTTTTTCTCCAGTGAATGGAATTTTCTCTAGGATTGACCATAATCTAGGCCATAAATTGAGTCTCAGCAAATTCAAAAATCTGAAATCACACATGCATCTTCTCAGACCACAATGCAATGAAGCTGCAAATCAACAACTCAAGATTCTCTACGTCATATGCAAACACATAGAGAATGAACAGCATATTTATGAATGAACAGTGTGTCATAAAAGAAATGAAAAGACAAATAAAAAATTCTGGAAAAAAAATGAAGACAACAATGCAAAATACCAAAATCTGTGGGATGTAGCAAAAATAGTGTTAAGAGGAACGTTTATAGCAATAGCTGCCTACATAAAGAAACTAGTAGGCAGCAAATAAATGCCTACAGCAAATAATATGCACATCAAGGATCAAGAGAAATAACAGCAAACCAAACCCAAAACTAGTAGGAGAGAAGGAATAGTTAAAATTAGAGAAGAAATCAACAAAATTGAAAGCAGAGAAAGCATGTGACAAATACAACACCCTGTCATGATGAAAACTCTAAGCAAATTGGGTTTAGAAGGAACATTCCTCAACACAACAAATTTCCTTTCTAACAAAACCACAACCAGCATAATACTGAATAGGAAAAAGTAAGCATTCCCATTGAGATCTGGTGCCAGACAGGGATGTCCACTCTAAGCACTGCTATTCAATATAGTCCTGGAAGTTTTAGCCAGTGCCATTAGGCAAGAAAAGGATATCAAAGGGATACAACTTGGGAATGAGGAAGTCAAATTATCCTTAACTGCAGATGACATGATTCTATATATAGTGGATTCAGATGGGCCAGGACTTAAACAGACACTTTTCAAAAGAGGAAATCCAAATGGCCAGCAGACACATACTAGCAATCAGGGAAATGCAAATCAAAACCACAATGAAGTTTCACCTCAGTCTAGTTAGAATGGCTCTCATACAGAAATTAACAAAGAACAAATGCTGGAGAGGATGTGGGTAAAAAGATACCCTAATTCACCACTGATGGGAATGCAAACTGGAAAGCCACTATGGAAGACAGTCTGGAGATACCTCAAAAATCTGAAAATAGGCCTACTATATGACCCAGCCATTCCACTCCTTGGAATTTACCCAAGGGAAATGAAATCAGGAAACAAAAGAGTTGTCTGTACCTCCATGTTTATTTCAGCTCAATTCACAATAGCTAAGACATGGAATCAACCTAAGTACCCATCAACCAAAGACTGAATAAAGAAATTATGAGATATATAAATTATGAAATACTACACAGCAGTAAAAATAGATGAAATCCCATGATTTGCAACAAAATAGATTAATCTGGAAAACTTCTTCTTAGTGAAATAAGTCAGTCCCAAAGGGAGAAATACTATATGTTCTCCCTGATCTGTGAGAACTAGTAGAACTCCTAAAACAAAAGCTGTAGAAGTGAAATTGACACTTTGAGAAACAACAACTTGAAGAACGCTCATCTTGATTGTCAAGGAACAGTTATTTTTTTATTTCTTTTCTTCATACTATATGTTGAACTCTTAACATAAAGTTAATCATATATATATACATATATATATATATATATATGATATCTCAATCTCAGTAAAAGATAACAGGGGGTAAGAGAGGGAGGAGGAAGTTTGTAACTGTTAAGATGTATAGTTATCCAGAGTCCTATGGACTTCTTTTTTTTAAGATTTATTTTATTTATTTGAAAGAAAGAGTTATAGAGAGCTGGAGAGAGAGAGAGAGAGAGAGAGAGAGAGAGAGAGAGAGAGAGAGACAGAGAGAGAATCTTCCATTTGCTGGTTCACTCCCCAAGTGGCCACAATGGCTGGAGCTACGCCAATCATTATCATTCTCATCTGAGACATGGTAGTGGTGCATATTTAGGGATATTATTTAGAATAATTCAAAAAACAGAGACACAAAAAAAAGCATTGCTTTCTGCTGAGGATGTGGGGAAAAAGGGACACTAACCCACTGTTGGTGGGAATGCAAACTGGTAAAGCCACTACGGAAGTCAGTCTGAAGATTCCTCAGAAACCTGAATATAACCCTACCATTCAACCCAGCCATCCCACTCCTTGGAATTTTCCCAAAGGAAATTAAATTGGCAAATAAAAGAGTTGTCTGCACCTCAATATTTATTGCAGCTCAATTCACAATAGCTAAGACATAGAATCAACCTTACTGCCCATCAACAGTATACTGGATAAAGAAATTATGGGATAGGTACTCTATAGAATACCATACAGAAGTAAAAAAACAATGAAATTCGGTCATTTGCAACAAAATGGAGGAATCTGGAAAACATCATGCTGAGTGAAATAAGCCAGCCCCAAAGGACAAATATCACGTGTTCTCTCTGATCAGTGACAACTAACTGAGCACCAAAAAGGAAACCTGTTGAAGTGAAACAGACACTATGAGAAACAGTGACTTGATCAGCCCTTGTCCTGACTGTTGATGAACAACTTAATACTTTATCCCTTTTAGTATTTTTTTGTTCTACTTAATACTATTGGTTGAACTCTTTAATAACACACAATTGTTCTTAGGTGTTTAAATTTAACTGAAAAGTAATCCCTGTTAGTAAGAGAGGTAATAAGAGAGGGAGGAGATGTACAATTTGGGACATTCTCAATCTGACTTGGCCCAGATGGTAGAGTTAGAAACGTTCCAGGGGATTCCAATTCAATCCCATCAAGGTGGCATGTACCAATGCCATCTAACTAGTCCAAGTGATCAGTTTCAGTTCACAATTGATCATAATGATAGGATTAAGAATCAAAGGGATCACATAAACAAGACTAGTGTCTGCTAATACTAACTGATAGAATTAAAATGGGAGAGAATGAACCAACATGGGAAGTGCGATACAGAGCAGACTCATAGAATGGCAGCTGTCCTAAACAGAACTCTGGCCTCAGAATCAGCCCTTAAGGCATTCGGATCTGGCTCAAGAGCCCAGGAGAGTATTTCAGGCATGGAAAGCCAAGACACTCTTGAAAAAAAAGACCTAAATGAAAGATCTCTGCAAGTGAGATCCCTGTGGAAAGAACAGGCCATCAAAGAAGGAGGTACCTTTCTCTGAAGGGATGAGAGAACTTCCACTTTGACTATGACCTTGTCTAAATAAGATCAGAGTTGGCGAACTCAAAAGGCTTCCATTGCCTTGGCAGCTCATGACAAGAGCCTAAGGTGATTACTGACACCATAAACAAGAGTGTCAATTGTTAAGTCTACAACAGGAGTCACTGTGCACTTCTCTGTCTTTAATGTATTATACTATGTGAATTAATGGCATAACTAGTACTCACACTTTGTACTTCACACTTTGTGTTTCTGTGTGGGTGCGAACTGTTGAAATCTTTACTTAATATATACTAAATTGCTCTTCTGTATATAAAGATAATTAAAAGTGAATCTTGATATGAATGGAAGGGGAGAGGATGTGGGAGATGGCAGGGGTGCCAGTGGCAGGGAAGTTATGGGGGGGGGGAAGCAACTGTAACCCAAAAGCTGTACTTTGGAAATTTATTAAATAAAAGTTAAAAAAAACAAGTACATGAGCAAGCACATGCTGCCAATCACAGTGTGCGCTAACACTAACCTGGATCACAAACAGAGGCAAAATTCTCACCTGGGCACTCTAATATGGGATGTGGGCTTCCCAAGTGGTACCGTAACTACTGAACAATATGCCCACTAAAAGACAAACCTTTTTGTCATCAACTTATTAAAACAAAAAGCTTTTCCTTGATATATTCTGCAAAACGATGAGTATTCTCTTATCAGAACTGATAAGCTGTTCTGTACTCATAGTGGCATAGACATGGACCACAACACTCTGGACACCACGATGACTGAATCACATGTCCACATTATGAGGGAGGTAGATGAGATGATAAAGTCCACCACGTACATGACCAGTATTTAGCGATAGCCATCAAATTGATCTGGGTCACACTGGAAGATGCCACTGTGTGGAAGAGTGTGCTAGTACTGAAACACAAACATACCAGACATATGAGGAAGAATAAATAGAATATGAAATGCATATATTTATACTTAAACTGTGCCAACCAGGAGGTGCTAGGACTGATAGTGATTGCCTAGATGATGCTCATGAGGCAGGTGGTGCAGATGGAGAGGCCCATCATCACTCTGTTTACGTAGAACAAAGCCTTACACTTGACGTCAGTCCATACATTCAATGACTCAAACAGGTTGGGAGAGTGCAAAAACAGCATATTAATGAGCAAAGCAAGGTGGACTAAGACCAGGTGACAGCTGGTCAGGTCAGTGGGCTTAGGCCAGCGACCCAGCAGGATTGTGGAGATTCATGAGAGAGGAAGAGGGACAATTTCCTATGCTTTAAAGAATGCTCAGATCCTCAGTAGTTAAATAATTCACTTCAACTCTTATTTAAGATAGAGCTAATGTTAATTTTCCCCATTTTTTGCATAGTATTGCCTCAGATTCAAGCATAACTATCCTCTCTAATTAATTTTATCTAGCGTATCTCTGTCCATTTCATATGGACTAAATATGATTTATACACTTTTAGAGATCTATTTTTTTGAAAGACAGGGGGTGCGGCTTCCATCTGCTGGCTAACTTCCCAAAGGGCTGCAACAGCTGGAGCTGAACCAATCTGAAGCCAGGAGCTTCCAGGTTTCCAACGTGGATGCAGGGGTCTAAGAACTTAGACTATCTTTGACTGCTTCCCCAGGCTATTGCTGAGAGCTAGATAGGAAGTGGAGCAGCCACAACTCAAACAGGGACCCAGAGGGATGACAGCACTGCAGGTGGTGGCTGTACTCACTAAGCCACAGTGCCAGGCACAAATTTATCAATTTTTAAGTGACAGAAATTTTCCTCACTGTCCAAGATTGAAGAACAGCTATGTGATGAGTGCCTTCTTTATTCATCATCCCACGGTAAAAGGTGAAGGATCAAGAGAGTAAGGGGGCTAATGTGCTTTTTATAATGGCACTAATCCCATCTACAAAGGTGGACTCTCATGCCTAATCACTTCCTAAAATTATCATTCAATTTCTTTTTTTAAAGATTTATTTATTTGTCTTCAAGTCAGAGTTACACTGAGAGAGGAGAGGGAGAGAGGGAGAGAGAGGGAGAGAGAGGGAGAGAGAGGGAGAGAGAGGGAGAGAGTTCTTCCATCCACTGTTTCACTCCCCAAATGGTTGCAATGGCCAGAGTTGTGCTGATCCAAAGCCAGGAGCCAAAAGCTTCCTCTGGGTCCTCCCACAAGGGTGCAGGGGCCCAAGCATTTGGGCAATCCTCTACTGCTTTCCCAGGCCATAACAGAGAACTGGATCAGAAGTGGAGCAGCTGAGACTTGAACTGGTGCCATATGGGATGCCAGCATTGCACATGCCGACTTTACCCATCATGTCACTGTACTGGCCCCAGTTTCTCCATTTTAATCATACTCATTTTTTTTGACAAGCAGAGTTAGACAGTGAGAGAGAGAGAGAAAGGTCTTCTTTTTTCCATTGGTTCACCCCACAAGTGGCCGCTATAGCCAGTGCATTGCAGCCGGTGCACTGCGCAAATCTGAAGCCCAGGAGCCAGGTGCTTCCTCCTGGTCTCCCATGCGGGTGCAGGGCCCAAGGACCTGGACCATCCTCCACTGCAATCCTGGGCCACAGCAGAGAGCTGGACTGGAAGAGGAGCAATGGGGACAGAATCCAGCACCCCAATCGGGACTAGAACCCAGGGTGCTGGCACCACAGGCAGAGGGCTAGTGAGCCGCAGCGCTGGCCCACATATGCATTTTAATTATCATTGTCTATGTTTTAAACTCAAAGGAAATGCCTAAATATAAGCCAAGAACAAAAGATCTCAACATTTCTGTATTAACTTACATATTTATATTGATGGGCCTATCATAAGCAGCCTTGATAACATAATCAAATAATCATCAGTCTCATAAAAAGGGAGAGGATGCAATTTTCTGGTTTTTTTTTTTCCTCATCAATATACAGCTAAAGCGTTCCAATCCCTTGATATAAGTTAAATGTTTTCTCTGAAATTCATGGTGAAATTTAATTATAATTTTAGGAAGTGATTAGGCATGAGAGCTCCACCTTCGTAGGTGTGATTAGTGCCATTATAAACAGGCACTAAAGTGTCTTCTTTACTCTCTTGCTCCTTCAGCTTTTCTGTGGGACAATGAATAAAGAAGGCACTCATTATATAGCTGTTCCTGGATCTTGGACAGTGAGGAAATTTTCTGTCTTTAAAAGTTTATAAATTTGGGGCTGATAAAGTCACCAGTTGCAGTGCTGGCATCTCTTATGTGTGCTCGTTTGAGTCCCCACTACTCCACTTCTGATCCAGCTCTCTGCTATGGCCTGGGAGAACAGTGGAAGATGGCCCAAGATCTTATGCCCTTGCTCCCATGTGGGAGACCTGGAAGAAGCTCCTGGCTCCCGGCTTTGGATCGGTCCAGCTCTGGCTTTTGCAGTCCTTTGAGGAGTGAGCCTTTCTCTCTCTCTCTCTGTTTCTCTCTATCTCTATCTCCCTGTGCCTTTATCTTTCAAATAAATGGCTAAATGTTTAAAAATTTATAAATTCTATTATAGCAGCATGAAACAGAATGACATCCTAGATTAGAGAGGATAGTTATGCCTACATCTGAGTCAATAGCATGTTAAATAATGAAAACAAAATTAACATTGGATCTATTTTAAATAAAACTTGAAGGAATCGTTTTAACTACCGAGGATCTAAGACTTCTTCAAAGCTCAGTGGAGTGTCCCTGCTTTAAGTAATTTGGCAATGAAAATGTCACAATGTGATGACTGCTGTGCAATCTCATGTGTATCACAAAAGTGAAGAAATTGGATGTTTTCCTCTTGAGGCTTGAAAGCTGGAATGGAAACTGAAACTATGAGAGATCCAGGACCATTGTGAAAATAGGAATTTAGAAGGCAAATTTCTGGTGGCTTTATAAAGCCATCTGATGACATGAGATATACTGTTTTTGTTTTGTTTGCTTTTCAGACATGCATGTGTTTCTTCCCTGACATTAAGATGAACCCAATGTCTGCTTACACTGCTGTTTATAGATGCATTCTTTATCAAGCTGGCATTGGAATCTCAACCAACACCTTCCTCTTCCTCTCTCACATCTCCACAATCCTGCTGGATAGGCGGTCTAAGCCCATTGACCTGACCAGTTGTCACCTGGCCTTTGTCCACATTGCTTTGCTCACTACTATACTGTTTTTGCACTCTCCCGACCTGTTTGAGTCATTGAATGTATGGAATGACTTCAAGTATAAGGCTTTGTTCGACGTAAACAGGGTGATGAAGGGCCACTTGCCTCCTGAGCATCATCCAGGCCATGACCAACAGTCTTGGCACCTCCTGGTTGGCACAGTTTAAGTATAAATACACACATTTTATCTTTTATTTATTCTTCTTCATATGTTTAGTCTGCTTATCTTTCAGTACTACCACAATCTTCCACACTGTGGCATCTTCCAATGTGACCCACATCAATCTGATGGCTATCACTGAATACTGCTCATTTTCCCCCATAAAGCATGGCATCATGGCCTTGATGTTCACACTGACCACATCCAGCAACGTCTTCCTGGGAGTCATGCTGCTCTCAAGTGCATACATGGTGATCTTCTTACTTAGGCATCAGAGGAGGTCCCAGCACCTTCACAGCACCAGCTTCTCCCCAGAGTAAAGGGCCACCCAGACCATCCTGCTGCAGGTGAGTTTCTTTGTGGTCATGTACTGGATGGACTTCATCATCTCCTCCTATACAACTCAGTTATCTTGGGTGTACAGGGTGTTGTGGTCCATGTCTATGCCACGATTTGTCCATCGGTGCTTATCAGTTCTGATAAGAGGACACTCAATGTTTTGCACAATATACGTTAGAAAAGCTTTTTGTTTTAACACGTGGATGACAAAATGTTTGTCTTTCATTGGGCATGCTGTTTAGCAGTTAAGGTACCACTTGGGATGCCCATGTCCCATACTGGAGTGCCCAGGTTCAAATTCTGCCTGTGTTTCTGATCCAGCTTTTTGTTAGTGCACACGCTGAGTGGTAGCACATGCTTGCTCAAGTACTTGGGTTCCTGTTACCCACATGAGGGTGATATCTGGAGATCTAGGATCCTGGTTTTGGCCTGGCCTAACCCTGGCTGTGCACATCAGCAATGAACCAGCAAACTTATGATTATCTATATATTTATCATCTATCTATCTATCTATCTATCTATCTATCTATCATCTATCTATCCATCATCTCTCTTCTCTCTGACATTAAATAAAAATAAATAATTTTAACAATGACTGTTTTGCAATAGCTGTATCTGAGAACATATAAATTATTCTGCTACATCAGGTTCCTATCTGATTAATTCAATTTGCATAGAATTATACTTTTCTTATTACTAAATGCTTTGATTCATATTTTGTCCAGAATTTACATTTCTTTAATTCAACATCTAGCATGATTTAAGATTTCCATACATTTACAAGTTTCTTGTTTTTTTTCATTTTGATTTCAGAAAATCATACAGGAAAAATTTCTTTCTTCTTAAAGTGAATGCTTTAGACTTATCTGATGGCAATCGAATCTTTCATGACTTTGAAAAATATTTTTATTTTGTTTTAATAAAAAATAGGAAAGTATTAAAATGTAACCTGGATATCCATTTTTGTCTGCAATGATATTTTTTAGTATCTCTCTATCTTGGATTATACAAGGGCTACGTAGATTGATCTGTCTTTTTTTAAAATATTTTTTATTTTTTTGACAGGCAGAGTGGACAGTGAGAGAGAGACAGAGAAAGGTCTTCCTTTTTCTGTTGGTTCACCCCCAATGGCCATTGTGGCTGTTGTGCTGTGCCCGGCACACCGCGCTGATCCAAAGCCAGGAGCCAGGTGCTTCTTCCTGGTCACCCATGCGGGTGCAGGGCCCAAGGACTTGGGCCATCCTCCACTGCCTTCCCGGGCCACAGCAGAGAGCTGGACTGGAAGAGGAGCAACCAAGACAGAATCCAGTGCCCCGACCGGGACTAGAACCCAGGGTGCCGGCACCGCAGGTGGAAGATTAGCCTATTGAGCCACAGCGCCGGCTGTTCTGTCACTTTTTTAGGTTGCATTTCTTTTTTTTTCTATTATCCAATTTTGCTTCTACCTGGTTATGCAGTTTAAAACTTATTTCTGTTTGAATGCTTCTATTTATTTATCTCTATTTTAATACAATGAAATGCTAAGTCAATGCCTTATGTCTGATTGCTATGTTTGGCATTTATAAATTATTTTATTGGGTCAATATATCTCATAATTTGTATCAATTTTCTAAATCTAAAGATACAAATAAATCTGTTTTATTCATTATCATTCTAGTTTCACCCTTTTTTGAATCAAATTTATATTTTCTACTGCAGTATCACCCTGTGATATAATTTGGCAGCTTGATCTTCCAGTTACTCACTCTCATCACCTCAGCTGAATGTGTAAATTCTGTGTTTACTTTATTTTGCTTACTTTATTACATTTTTTCAAATGTTTACAATTCATTTGGTTCTTTTATAAATACATCTAATCAAATTTGCAGTTCCTTCATCTTACTATTTCTAATTCTCAACACTAGTTCAATTTTTTTCATTTCCTGTTTAATTATTTAAATATTTGAAACATAATTCTGATATATAATTTCTGTGACCTTTCTTTCTTGTGGCTTATTTCTGTGTATGCTCCATTACTTCCAATTTGGTTTTCATATTTGGTATACTTTGATCCTTGGAAAGTGTCTGGTTTTCATATTTCCTTGCTTAAGTTGGCCAAAGGGAAAGTTAAGTGTTCAGCCATTGACCCTAGGATAGCACCTATCTTTTAGTTTGATTTCTCCTCTCTCTGTTGATTTATGTTTGGTCATGGGAAATTGTTCAATTTTCCTTTTGACTCTCTTGGACATTTTAAGGATGTTTGGAACTTCTTGCGTACATTCAGTTATTATATTCAAAGTGTTTTGGGAACATGTGCCATACACTTTATCACATGCATGTATATACCAAATGCACAGGAGTATCACATTTCACATAAATTGTTTGTGGCAGACAAAAGAGTCTTAAAAGAAATACCAGGTTTCTCATTATGGAACCTTTCATGAAAGAATAATGTACAAATCTATTAATAATGATTTCTAGATTTGCTTATTTTTAATGTTTTATGGGTAATTTTATGTTTTCTACAAATTTATGGAAATCAAAATCTTTATAAGAGTGATTAATAGGAGAGTATGGTCACAATATTTTTTCATAAAAATATAATTTTTAGAAGTTACTAGCTTCTGAGTTAGTTAGCTGAATATTTTTTTCATGTAATCATCAAAGTCTTACCTATGACTTTTCTGATTCCTCAAAAATAATTTCTTTGATGTTTCATTTGATACAACTGTTAAATAAAATGATTTAAATAAAACAAATTTTTCTGCATGACTTCTTAGTAACATTTTTTTTAATTTATTTGACAGGTAGAGATATAGATAGAGAGAGAAACAGAGAGAAAGGTCTTCCTTCCATTGGTTCCAAATGGCTGCTAGGGCCAGCGCTGTGCCGATCCAAAGCCAGGAGCCAGGTGCTTCTTCCTGGTCTCCCATGCAGGTGCAGGAGCCCAAGCACCTGAGCCATCCTGCACTGCCCTCCCAGGCCACAGCAGAGAGCTGGACTGGAAGAGGAGCAACCAGGACTAGAATCCAGCGCCCACATGAGATGCCAGCGCTGCGGGCGGAGGATTAACCAAGTGAGCCACAGCACTGGCCCCCTTGGTAACATTTTAATTGGTAGTTCTATCTGTCACTTCACAGTTGAGACAATATAGGCTTTGTAGATTAATATTTTCATAACATTATTGGATCCTAAAATGTTGAAATTTTCAAAATGTCTTCTTACTATTTGTAAATGGCATTCACCCTGTTTACTGGCTAAAATGTTGTCTATGTTCATATCTTACTAACCTGCTGATTTTTCCAATAAAATTATTTAATTTTCATTATGTTTATCCTTATTATATACTCAAAGTTTGATTTGTGATAGTTGTGATGATGCTTATATGATTTTAAATGTACTACTTCATCTTCTTTTCAATGAATCCCCATATAGTTATAAAATGTTATTAACATTTCCTAAGCTTATTATTTAGCTGAATGGAAGAGTGACAAGAAAATGATATGGAGAGAGGGAGAGGGAGAGGAAGAGGGAGAGAGAGAGAGAGGTAGAGAGAGGAAGAGGGAGAGAAAAGGAGACAGAGCATATATTCCATCTCCTGGTTAATTGTTCAAGTGCCCACAACAGCTTGGGCTGGGCCAGGCTTTAGCCAGAAGCCAGTATTGGCTATGCATGCAAATGATATATGAGACAAATTAGTAATAAGAACTCTGATTCACCAAATTATCGTATGTTCACACTGTTCTTCATTTATAATTTTATATTTTGTGTTTTTGATTCAAGTTTCATTATATAAATTTTGACTCAAAAGAGAATGTAACCTCAGTCTGTCATCTTGATAAAACCCAAAGTCAAAGGCCAGACTTTATTAGTTTATGCATGTACAATCTTGCATTTGTCTCATAAGTCAGTCAGGGGGAAGCACATAGTGCAGTGGTTTTCTCCTTCCTACATCTGAGTAAACAGAAACAGTGTATTAATAGATTCCTCAATGCCTCCTTTCACTTTATTTTTACTACATCAGCTTCCATGGAAATTAAGAATAAGGAATACTACAGATTAAGAAAAAGTCTATAATGACAAAAATTATCAAACTTGACTAAAGAACAAATGTATTAACTCATCTATAGTATGAGAAGATGCTAATTCATTAAAATCTTCATACAAAATAATATGAAATGCAAATATCAGAGGTCTTCAAACACTCATGGAAAACACATAATAAGAAAAACCTAGCCATGAATTTGAGAATATTTTACAACAGAATGAACTTATTTTTTATGAATTTTCCGGGGTACTGACCTGCATGCCTGTCCTGTCCAACGTGAGAGCAGAGATGTTCTCAGAGCCAGCTGCTCAGGGGTGCTCTGCCTTGGCATTTTGAGTCTCGGAACCTGTGATATGTGGACAGGAAGGGGGCACCTCACAGTCCTATGTGGTTGCCTGGTCCCTAGTTTAACCCTTCAAGTGAAAGTCAGTGGGTAATGTGGATTTCTCCCTCACAAAATCCCCTGCACAAAAACAACTACCAACCCTACTGGTGTCAAGAGAGCACCTTCTCCCCACCAGTTGCCAGGCACCTTTGTCAGGAGACTGGAAGAAATAAATGCCTTTTCTTTCACTGGATTAGGTGGATACCATGCCCTCCATTAGGCTCCATTCCAGACACAGTGTGGTCCGCAAAGCTCTCCTCCATACAGAATCACCAGTGGCCTGGGCTGCACAGTCTCTTCACACTGTGATTTCCAAAGCTGGAACCTCCTGCAGTCCCTGGCTGTGGGAGTCATGGGAGGTGTCCCCACTCATTGCTGCAGGTCGGCACCTTCCCCACTGCTCCTCAGCATCCCTCTTCCTTCTGTAGAATTTCCACTGCAACTATTCCCTGGGGATGCACTGCCCATCCCTCCCACCTCTGAACCTGCTTTTCTTCTGCTGTTTTCCAGTAGTGAAAAGCAGCACATCTTCTCCCCATTCAGACATCTTGGAATCTGTAATATTTTTCATTATGGAATTGGGCTTGTGTGCCATCATACATTTTTATAAAGACATATATGTGCTTTATTTAAAAATAAGGAAATGAAAAAAACTATACTAGTAGGGATAATCAAATAAAACATGACTAGTATTCAAAAAACAGCTTCAATAATTTTCATTATTTTTATTACTAAGGAATTTGAACACTGGCCTCATGAACAGTTTTTCATGTTTCATGACTATTTGTATTTTTAAAAATATTCCGGTCCTATGCTTTTTTCTTCTATAAACTGTTTTTTCTCATCAGTTATTAAGAAAATAATTTTCATTATTTTGCCATGGTTTTAACTGCCAATCCCTGTTCTCCTAGAAGTACTTGAAAGCAAGTATGACATACCATATCATTTATTTGGTAGGTGTTTCAGTATTTACTTATAAAGGATGAAAAAATACAATAATCTCACTTGAAATTTAATCCCCTGCTCCCGGGCTCCCCACCTGGTGGAAGAGGCAGAAGGTCAGGTCCCTGTGGAAGGAGACCATCTTGCACTTCCTCTCCACAGCCCTGTCCTTGGGTTCATCGGCTGCACGCAGAGACTTGAGCAGCCCCTGCAATGGGCAGGCCCTGTTCACATCAGCAGTGCTCACCACAACAGGCACCAGGGCTGCCCGTGACCTCCCAGGGCCTGCGGCCCCACCGCCACACCCACTGTCACTGCCATCACGTCCTCCTCCTTGTTGTCCTCTGCTGGCCCTGAGGACCCCGCCCTGCTGGCCTCCCCGCCAGCCGCCCTGGCGTTTGTGCCCTCCTATGGGGGCTGCCGCGGCCCTGGCCCAGGACCTGTGTGAGCATGAGCTATGGCAGTGCCAGTGAGAGCCACAAGAGCTGGGATGCAAGGGGAGAGATAGAGTGAGCCCTTTGACCCACAGAGACTGAGGCAGGCCCCCAGGCCTGGCTGTGCTCCGTAAGCCCCCAGCCCCACTCCCTAGCTGCAGGCCCAACAGCAGCCAGCACTATGTCCAGGCGCCCCTCAGTCTCTGTGCCCAGTGCCTCTGGCCACAGGCGTCATCTCCCCATTGCCCCCACCTCTGAACCCCTGCACCTGCCAGGAACTCACTTTCCTAAGGCAAGCCCTGCTCCTCTGCCAGCTGGGGGCTTTTGAAGCCCCCAGGCCCTCTCACTGTGGCAGGGAGACAGAGATGGAGCGGAACTCCTGGGAGGTCTCAGTTAGTGCCTGTGAAGTTAATGGATGAATGGTGCCCACAGTGTGACCCTGGCTCTCAGATGCCAAAGCTGAGCTGTCTGGTGGTCTTCAGGCCCCTCCCCTGCCCTAGCAGCCCCTAGTCTCATGTCCCCACAGGAGGAAACCCAGCTTTGAATCCCACGCCTGCCCTACTCACTTGCCAAGCGTCCATGGCCATGCAGATCCATCTGTGTCCTCACTGCCAATGAACAGGGCTACTCATTCCTCCATCAGCGCATAAGTGAACTGTGGACCTGTGGGGGTGGGATGAGGACAAAATGAGGTCCCAGGTTGGGCAGGGTTGGAAGCATGGATGCAGACCAGGTCACTGTCCCCTCACTCCTGACTTTCCGCTCCTCTGCGCACGCACCTTGCTGATGCCTAACTCAGTGCCCTTGACCCGGATGCCTGGACAGCCTCCCCTGGCTTCCTCCCTCCTGTCCACCTTTCCTGATGACCACCTCAGGATGATGGGGTCCCCGAGGGTGCCACACAGGAAGAGAACAGGGGCTTGGGGGACCCCACAGAAAAGTCGAGGTGACAGCCCTTAGAAATCAGGAAGGCCTCCCAGAGAACTGTGGGTGAGGTCTTGGAGAATGCATAGGAGTTCACCGAGTAGGAAAAAGCAGGCCAGCACCAGCCTCTGCGTGCCCAGGGCTGCAGCTGCTCCAGCTTTTGCCAACACATCTGGCCCCATGCTGTCCACTGTGGCCTGGTGAAGGTGCTGAGGAGACAGAGGCCTGTGCCCAGCTCCTTTCTGGCCCTCGCCCCCTCCCAGCCACAGACTCACCTGGAGAGGAGAGCCCAGGAGTCCCCAGGACAGGCAGGAGCCGCCATCACCTCCCAGGGATTCTGGGGGACACCCCCTCCATGTCCGCCTCTAGACGGGGGCCTCTGTCTTCTCTGACATGGGCTCCCAGGGCTGAAACACTCCTGCGTCCTTAGTACAACTGCCTTTCCAGGGAAGGCACTGCTGTGCCTCCAGCTCACCAGGGCTGACGCAGGTGGCAGCTCGGGGCCTGGCACACTCCCCATCCCCACCTCGAGGCTGGCATGGTGGGTGGACACGTCAGCTCCCTACAGTTTCCCCCAGAAGCCCACAAGACCAAAGATCGGCTGCCTCTGAGTTGGTTGCAGCCATGGGGGAAATAAACAAACAGCGCTCTGGCTTGAAAGGGGGAAAGAGTGGAGGTGGGCTTCCTGAGAAGGAGCTGCCCCTCGGGACCAGGCAGTTTCTCTGGAGCCCAGCTGGCCCCGTCCTCATCCCTGTGCTGTCTGGCCCTGTGGGCAGCTGAGCTGCAGCCCCTGGTATGTGGGAGTGGCAGTGGCTGAAGCAGGTGGGCTTTGCATGCTCTAGATGATCCCACTCCTTTAACCACAGCCCTGGGAGGGAGGCGCTGTCCTTTCCATCTGTTCTGGCAGATGGAGAGACTGAGGCATGCAACAGAAAGGACATGGGCCCCAGGTGGCAGAGCTAGGGTGGGACTGAGCCACGGTGGTTGTGGCTTTGGGGGCCGCCATGCCCAGCCTGCCCGGCCTCCAGGATCTGCTCCGCCTGCCCCACAGGGCCTCCACCTGAGCTCCCCCAGGCCTCCTCACCTTGGATCTGCTAGCTGTTCCCCTGTGGGGGTCCCAAGTCCAAGAAGAGCCATGGCATCTCGGGGCACTTCCTCTCCGGCTTGCGGGGTCCCATCTCCCCTGGGTGCACTGTCGCCGCAGGCCTGGCAGTCTGGGACCCAGACTCTCCCTCTGACACCACTTCCCGCCTGGCTCTGGCCTCCTCAGCTGTGTTTCTGGGGACAGCGGCAGCTGTGGTGGCCTCGTGCTCTCTACCCATGTGACCTTTGTGTCCACACCATCCCCGTGCCCACTGGTGCTCGGCCCCCACTCCCGAGGTCCAGCCTCCCAGCCCCGGGAGCTCTCGGCACCCCCTCCCTCCAGTCTCGTGGGCTCTCCTCTAGGTCCCGGCTTCATTGTCCCGCTCCTGGTGGCTGGGCCAAGGGGGCCAGGGTTTGTCTCCGCGCAGCTATGGGGTGAAGCCGCCATACCTGCTGTGGGAGGCTCTCTCCAGCGAGTGCTCCAAATCTGGCCCCCATTCCTTGCGTCTTCTCCCAGGGTCCTGGGGCCCCCCACAGTGCAGTCTCTGGTGGCTTCACCACACTCCTGGGCTGTGGTGGAATGAGAAGCCCATGCCAAGGTGGCCACTGGCAAGCGAGCGTCAGTTACTCAGGAATGGCTTTGAAACCCACCTGGCAATGGAGTCTGCCTGGCAACAGGCTGTGATTGGATGGCTTTGGAAACTGCCTGGCAACAGGCTGTGATTGGATGGATTGGAAACTGCCTGGGAACAGGCTGTGATTGGATGGATTGGAAACTGCCTGGGAACAGGCTGTGATTGGATGGATTGGAAACTGCCTGGGAACAGGCTGTGATTGGATGGCTTTGGAAACTGCCTGACAATAGGCTGTGATTGGTTGGGGCATAGACCGCCCCTTGACCAGATTGGCTGGTCTTGGCTATATAAGATGTTGTACCAACTGTAATAAACGAGTCTGTGGGCTGCTCGCCTTGAGCCTGCTTTCACCCGACTCCCGGGGTCTGTGTGTTGACTCCGTGCCTCTTGCCCACACCACGCTGCTCCTCTCAGAAACGAATCCACTGCAACATTGTTGAGAAATCAACTGCAACACTGGGCCCCTACACTCTTTTCCTCCCTCCTTGGGGGCATCAGCTCCCCATTCTCCAGCGCTTTCTCCACCTTGGGCACCCATTCTCCGCCAACTCCTTCCCCTCATCAAGGGCTGTCTCCCGCTCTCCAGCACTGTTGCCCCATTACAGGGAGGCTCAGGCTTGGGGCTCTCTTCCTGCTGCCCAGAGCTGGCAGGTCCCTGTTCAGGCCCCGGGGCTTCCTTTCTGTTCTCAGGGCCTCCCCCTGGGAGCGGGAAGGAACCCGGGTCTGGGGCAGCCAGGGCGCTCCTAGGTCAGGTGGCTTGGGGGAGCCCCTGGCAGAGGGACCCCTTCCTCCTTGGCCACCCCTCACCTGAGAATGCTCCCTCAAAGGCAAAAAATAAAGGGTCTCGGTCTTGTAGCCGCTGTCCCCTAACTTGGGGACCCGGGAGGACAGCCCTGAGCCGGAACTGGCCATAGCCGTTGGGGGACACAGCCGGGTCCTCGGGTGCCTGAGGTGGGGGGGAGGATGAGGAGCGGGAGGTGGCCCCTGCCCGGGGGTACTGGAGGCTGCTGCTCTCTTAAGGAGATCCAGAAACTCAAGGGGGCCAAGGAGGTGGCGACCAGGGGGAGGTCGTCCAGGGAGCCCCGTTCTGCCCGCAGGGAGGAGTCGTCCTCAGTGGGGAGTGGGGACAGCCAATGGCAGGGTGCCCCCACCAACCGCCCACAACTTCATCCAGCTCCAGCGGCAGGCAGGAGCAGGCCTCCTTGTGGCTGCACAGGGGGCACGGCAGGGGCCCTGGTGGCTGGGGCCACCCCCCACGGGTGCTGCTGTCCTTGCCAGAGAGCTGCTCTCCTCCTCACTCCCCCAGCACTTCCGCAAGGTCTCCCGCCAGCGTCTCCCCGGTGCCCCAACTCTTGGAATCCCAACCGCTCAGCAGGAAGCTGCCTGATGCCCAGGACTGGGCTGGGAAAGGCAGAGGCCCAAAGAAGGGGGAAGCCCAGGTCTTAGATACTAGCTGGGGGATCACGGGAGTGGCCTGAGGGTCCTGGAGGGCAGGCAGGCCTGGGTCCAGAGGGTTCCAGTCTTGGGGAAGAGGGGCTCCGGGTGGAAACCGCACTCCTACAGGCCATGTAGTACTCCCCACTCACTAAGGGGCTGCGGGCACTGATGACAGGGTAGCACGCTGGGTGTGGACTGTGCCTTGTAGGCAGGATTGGAAGGTTTGACAAGGGGGGCCGGGGCCTGGACGCGGGCTGCCAGGGGGCACCCCACAGGCACTGGAGGTTCAGGCCGCCTTTGGATCAGCCTCGGGGAAGCCATCCAAAAGCGGGAACGAGGACGAGAGGGTCCTGGGGCACGGTGAGCTGTGTGTCTTGGGCCAGGGCCAGGGAAGGGGCCGTCTTGGGCAGAGTCAGCGGCGGGGACAGCCAGGGGAGGTCGCTGGAACAGCAGGTAGGCGAGCTGCAGCTGGAGGTCAGAGGCCGAGGAGCGCTGGGCAGGCAGCAGCCAGCCAGACTGCAGGATGTCATACGGGGGTGGGGGGTGGAAGTGTGCAGCGTAGAAGGCTGGGGGAATGGTGGGGGAGGGGGAGGCTGGCAGGTGTGAGGAGCCCTGTCTGGATTCGAGATGGAGGCAGTAGGAGTCTGTTAGGGGGAAACCGGGTCCAGCCGCAGCACTGCCCCTACCTGTCTGTTTTCCTCCCTCCGTGTCGCAGGTGCTGGTAGAGGTGATGGGGGAGCCGGGCCTGGCAGGTCTGGGGTCCCCGCAGTAGTCAGTGTAGGGCAGCTTGAGCCTCTGCTTGAGGAGCTGCTGGTGGACGACGAAGGCCAGGACCTCCTCATCCAAGAGGTGGCGGTAGGGCTACGCCCCAGACTCAAACGGCTCCCACTGGGTCATCCCCAGGGACCTGCGGGTGGCACAGGGGTGGTGCAGGGAGGTCAGAGCCCAGAGCTGTCCCGCTGGGGGCTGGGAGCCTCAGTTTCCCCGCCTGCAGAACTGCGGGGCGCTCACCAGATGTTGCTCTTGTGGCTCTGGTCCACCACCATGGAGGTGTAGTGCAGCTCCCTGAGGAGCTTGGTCTCCGCCCAGCACGATGGGATCCACAGGTGCTCCCGCGTCAGGTGATACCCTTTTGGGGACAGACCCTCTTGGGGGGAGGGTCAGGCGGCTCAGGCCACCCTCTTGGCCCCCGCCCCACTGGAGGGCAGCCCCCACCTTGTAACTGCTGTGGGCAGGGCCATGGTCTCCAATGCGCACAGTGAGGTCAGAGGTCAGCAGGCAGTTCGCTAGGGTGGGGGTGCAGGTGAGCACAGGGGCGCCCCACCCCCAGCCCAGACCCCTGTCCTTCATGGTTTCCCTGACGGCAGCTTCCAGGTGGGGAGTTCCCTTTCGCGGGAGAGCCAGCTCCCAGCCCGGATTCTGGCGGGAACGACCAGGGCCGGCCCTCGGTATCCATGCGGAGCAGCAGCTGCTGAGCTCCTCTCCCTTCCAGGTGCTGCGCTGTCTTCGGAACTTGGCCCTTCAGTCAGCCGTTTAGACTGTTGCGGGTCCTTCATAGAGTCTACCAGATGGTGGGAATGTCCTTCCTGACCTCCGTGGTCGCCATCATAGGCCTTTCTACACGACTCAGGTAAGTCCAGGTTCCCAGGTCGCTCGTGAGCGCTTGGTGGCTCCATCGGGGCCTGGCTGTGCGAGGGTAGTGGTGAGGGTCCTGCGTCAGGAAGCCGGGTGGAGCCAAGCCCAGGCCTTGTCCTCAGGCTGGGCCCCGATGTTATTACTCAGGCTATCCTTGTTCAGAGTCTTAGTAATATTTTTCTTTCCCATGTTGATTTCAGCTGAAGCAAATTTACATCAAAATTGTTGTGTTCAGCTTTTTTTTCACTTTTAAAGGGACACAATTCTGCTTATGGTTATAAGTTTAACCCTCCACTGAAAAAAAGAACTGAACAAAAATAAGGAAAAAAAAAAAAAAAAACCTCTTCCCCAACAGTAGAGGGCTGTAAACAATAATCAAATCTCAGGTCCATATTGCTCATATATTGCATTTTTGGTTCTTTGTGTTATCAGAAGTCAGGGAAAATTTGGGGTATTTGTTATTGGTAACTGGCTTATTTCACTAAGTATTCACATGGTCAGCTTTGTAGCCCCAGCTAAGATAGCTCTTCTTCTGTGGGGAGGCAAGCACATATTAAGGATTTTTATTGATGTTTTTTGTCTCCCTCTCTCCCTCCTCCAGTTTTCCTCTCCACTCCACCTGTCTGCAGCTCTTGCCAAACCTCACTGCTGTACCTCCCATCAAGCCACCAACTCAGAAGTCAGGTATCTAAGTGACATTTTGTATTCCTGCCCAGGTTGTTATTAAAGGTGCCACAGATCTAGTCACAAAGCTAGTCGGTGGCAACTCATTTGTGCTTATAAGGCTGTTTCTTTAGTTCTCTCTGGGTCAATATTCCTCTGAATAACTTTGAGTTTGCTTTTGTCTAGTATCTAAGGTGTATCACTTGCTTCCTTCTCCCTGATATTTAAAACAATGCTTAATAATTAAAATGAACTTGATATTTCTCTGCACTGTGTACAAAATAATGCATTTGTACTCCAGTGCAAGTGGGACATTTATCTGTAATTTCCTTTTGGAAGATTGTTTTTTTCTTTATTTAGAATATATTTCGCCTGTGAGATCCCCATGTAAAGCTCCAAATTGTATTTTATTAGAATGTCATTCCAGGTAACATCAGTAGAGGAACAGCAAACTGAGAGAGAAAACGGATGAAAACCAGCTAATGAAGATTAATAATCCGGTTACTTTTATGCACAACGACAGCACACTCCTGCTACACATAATACAGAGCAAACACATCCAGAGCTGTCCCAGACCAGGAGAGAAAGTGGTGAGATATTTGCCTCCTGAGTCCCTGTCCACTTCTGGTGGGGGCACTTCTGAGGGGATTATCTCTAGAGCTTCAAGCTTGCACTGTTTACCCACAAGCCAATCATCCTATCATAGTTATCTCAGATAATTACATTTTATTAGAATATGATATTTTCTAGAAATATAAGCTAGGCATTGAGAGCATCTGTCAAACCTTCCTTGTCTGGGCTGGCGCTATGGCTTAGTGGGTAAAAGCCACTACGTGCAGTGCCAGCATCCCATATGGGTGCCAGTTTGAGACCCAGCTGCTCCAGTTTGCATCCAGCTCATCCAGCTGTGGACTGGGAAAGCAGTGGAAGGTGGCCCAAGTCCTTGAGCTCCTGCACCTGCATGGGAGACCCGGAAAAAGCTCCTGACTCTTTGGATCAGTTCAGCTGTGGCTATTGTAGCCATTTGGGGAGTAAAGCAGTGAGTGGAAGCCCAATCTCCCCTCCCCCCCCCCACCATAGCTCTGCCTGTAAAATAAAAATAAATCTTTAAAAAAAAAAACTTTTTTGTCATGGTCTTGTATCAGTGAGTTGAATGATTTAGTATGTCTGGTACTTTGTTTATACCCTTTCCAGATCCCAGCTTTCCACAGGGTGCTGAGTTTCAATCCCTTACCTGATATAAAACTGAAACCCTCTCACCTCTGACCATTGGCAGTTCCAGTAACTTCCCAATACTGTTGTTTGCTTTTTCGATTCTGCTTTGCTTCTGTACTGGGGAATTTATGTGTTTTGCTAAACTAGTTCATTACTTCTTTGTTCTTGGAAGACAAGACTTTTTAAACATTTAGTTAGTGTGTCTTGGGTTTTGTTTACTTTTGCTCTACAAATAGTTGCTATACATTTCCTTTCCTATGTATTCTTTGCAGTAGTGCCTTTATCTACGAAATATTGCTCCTGAAAGGATATATCACGTAAATTTTAACTGATTGGTTCCTTAGTGTATTCTAAATAAGCTACACCAATTAACATTTCCACAAACATACATTCTGGTGCAAACAGTTAATTGGTTTCATCAATATCAGTAACAAATTATTTTTTCTAAAGCATCAATGCTTTTGCTTCTTGACTCCTTACCCAGGAAAATAAGCTCACATTAATTTAAAAAAGAAAACAAATTACATAATTGTTCAACAAAGCATAAGGATTGAATACTATAAATCTTCTGACACTAACATCAATTCCTTTGTTTTATGGATATTTTTACTTCTAAATTAAGCAAACAATTATTCAGGTTGTATTGTGTTTTTTTAACAAAATGTTTAAAAAGGTGAGAAAGTAGGAGAAGCTTAGAAGTCAAAAATCTATCACCATAATTGCTCCACTACCAGCATTTTTAGATATTTCCTTCCAATGATTAAGGCTCCAACAAGCATAGACTAAAATATACTTTAGTAGAATTTAAATCGATATGAATTGCTACAGTTCAAAAGAAACCTCCATTATCAAGGGTGGATGAAAAAAAATGTTACACTTCTTTCATTCTGCATCTTAGAAGCAATTTGCTCAAGTCAGTCATCCTTTGACTTCCAGATCATTGGTGGGGGGAGCCTCATTTTTTTTAATTAAGACTTTATTTGTATAATAGTTTGTTGCTTTCTGAGTTAAATCCTTGAAAAGTACTTTAGCTGGGTGTAAAATTTAAGATTGACAATTATTTTCCTTCAGCCTCTTCCAGAAAATTATTCCACTTCAGTCTCTCTTGTTCTTAAGTGGTCATTTCAGTCAAATGTCCACTTGCAATTTCTCAGCCATTATCTCTGTCCATCTCCTCTCTCCTTTTGAGCCCTATTAGATAAGGCTATATCTTCTCACTTTATGTCTTTTATCTCTATGTTACTGTTTCAATCTTTATGCCTTTGTGCTCTGTCTTGCATTATTTACTTAAATCTAACCTCCAGTTTGTCAATTCTTTCTTTGGCAATGTCTCAATTGATTTGTACCTCATTCACAGAGTATTATTTTCAATTAGTGTGTCATATTCGGTTATTTCTAAACAACAATAGATTTTAAAGTGGTAATTTAATATTTACTTAATGTTTTAATACTGTCTTTGAATAATTTGTCTTTCATATTGTGTGCAACATATTTATTACATATCCTCCATCACACTGTGGTTTTAGAAGTATTTTTAAGAAATCAGGGCCCTCCTCTTACCTTATTTCCCTTTTTAATAGTGACTTACTTAGGACAGATTTTTCCTCATGTATTTAACAACTGATTTCTAATTGGGACCGTTTGGCTATGAACTCTCCCTCTAGAGAAGAGTTGTGTTTGCTTCTGTTAACTGCTCAGAAGGTCTGGCCTGGAACCTTGCTTCTTTTGCTTTTTATATCTTCTATTTGTTTTGTTTTGATTTTGGAGAAGAGTCCTTGATTGGGGTATACATAGAACCATTCCAAGAGAAGTTCACTCCTTTTCTCCCTGAGTGTCAGAAGAGAATATAGGGGTAGTGAGGACAAAAATAAGGGGCTTCCAATCACATGGACTTCTGTCAGTAACATTTTATCTTCACAAAATTAATCCATGAAATGGTGAGCTTTCTTTAAAAAAAAAAAAAAAGCTTATTGCACTGCTGTGCATAGTTGGTAAAGCCACCACCTGCAGTGCTGGCATCCAATATGGGTGCCAGTTCGAGTCCTGGCTGCTCTACTTCCAATACAGCGCTCTGTTATGGCCTGAGGAAGCAGTAAAAGGTGGTCCAAGTCCTTGGGCCACTGCACCCACGTGGGAGACCTGTAAGAAGCTACTGGTTCCTGCCTTCAGATTGGCACAGCTCTGGCCATTTCAGCAATTTGAGGAGTAAACCATTGGATGGAAGATACCCGCCCCCCCCCACCGCCTCTGCCTCTCTGTAATAACTCTTCATTTCAAATAATATAAATCTTTTTAAAAAGCTTTATGGTGATCTAATTCTTATATCACATAACTCACCTATTTAAAGTACACAATTCAAAATTTCTATGATATATTTTCAGGGTTGTACAACTATTATCACAGTGAACTTTAGAACATTTCAGAACTCTGAAAAGAAGTCCTGGAACCATAAGCAGTCACTCCCATTCCTCTCAAATCAATTCAGCCATGCCCAGACAACCACTAATTTATTCTCTGTCTCAAGATTTGCCTGTTCTAGACATTTTGCACAAATGGGAGCATGCAATATGTGGTTTTTTGTGTCTGGCCTCTTCCATTTAGCATCACATTTTCAAGATTCATCCACATTACAGCACGTATCAGAATTCTATTCCTTTTTATTGATGAAGTATCTATCATATTCTTTAAAAATTTGTTTATTTATTTGAAAGTCGGAGTTACACAGAGAAAGAGAGGCAGTGAGAGAGAGAGAGAGGTTTCCATCCACTGGTTCACTCCCCAGACAGCCGCAATGACCAGAGCTGTGCCAATCAGAATCCAGGAGCCAGGAGCTTCTTCCGGTCTCTCACATGCGTGCAGGGGCCCCAAGGACTTGGGCCATTCTCTATGGCTTTCTCAGGCCATAGCAGAGAGCTGGAATGGAAGTGGAGCAGTCAGGTCTTGAACTAGCGCCCACATGGGATACTGGTACCTCAGGCCAGCATGTTAACCTGCTGCACCACAGAGCCAGCCCGTATCATATTTTTCATATCCACTCATCAACTGATGGGCATTTGTGGTGTTTCTCTCTATTTTGTGGCTATTACAATGCTGTCATGCGCATTCAGGTGCAGGCTCTTCTGTGGACATCTGCTTTCATTTCCAGGTGTGGAACTGCCATGTCAGATGGCAACTCTATTGTTTTAAGGATTTCACCTGTTTTTCACAGTTGCTACATCATTCTCCATTCTCACCAGCAATGTTTGCAAGGTTTCAATTTCTTCCCATCATCACCAGCACAGGTTATTGTCCAACTTTTATTTTTTTTCCAGTCATGTTAGGGGTATAAAGTGAATCTCATTATGACTTAGATCTGTGCTTCCCTAGTCGCCTGTGGGCCAGTGATGGGAGCCCTTTTCATGTGCCTTTTGGCCATTTGTGTATCCCATTTGTAGAAATGTCTACTCAGATCCTAAATTTTATCATTTGTCTATTCATTGTACAGCAATAAAAGGCCCTTATATATTCCAGATACAAGTCCCTTTTCAGATTTGTGATTTGAAAATACTGTCTTCCCTTTGCAAAGAAGTTTTTGCATTTTCTTTTTGGCTTGGCTTGTTGTTGTTGTTTTACTTACAACACACAAGTTTTCTGATGCAGTCCAGTTAATCTACATCTTTTTTCCTGGATTTTGGAACCAAACTGTACATTAAGTTCTCTTCTGGGAGTCTCTGTACCACTCATAGGGGACAAATTCAGAAATCAAACCCAAGTCAGGTGCAGGACTCAGTGTTCCCTCTTCTCTCATTCCATGTCCAGGGTGACACAGGAACTTGCCCACAGGAAAGATATGTTTAGTATTCCCTACCCAGGAAGGCACAGCCATGAGAGCCTTGTCTTCATGCAGTATTTTGGGTCTGTCCCCCACCTCACAGAGATCCAAGGCAAGCTCTGCTGTGTCTTCCTGGGTATCAGTCCCAAGCCCTGAAATGACTAGGACACCCTGGGCAGATGCAGCTATGTCTCAGCACTGCTATAGCAGCATTCAGTTCCTTTTATGCGTCTGTCATCTGGGGAGTTTCCCTGTTTTTTATTTTTTTAAAAAAGATTTACTTATTTATTTACTTGAAAGAAAGAATTACAGAGAGACAGAAAGTGAGAGAAGCATAGACAGAAAGAGACAGAAATGGAGAGAGACAGACAAAGATTTTAAATCCGTTGGTTCACTCCTCAGATTGTCACAATTGTCAGGGATGGGCCATGCTAAAGTCAGGAGTTTCATTGGTCTCTCCCCATTAGGTGGCAGAGACTCAAACACTTGGGCCATCTTCCACTGCTGCTCCCAGGCCATTAGCAGGGAGCTGGATCAGAAGTGGAGCAGCTGGGACATGAACCAATGCCCATAGGGGATGCCAGAGTCACAGCTGGCAGCTCAACCCCCAAACCACGGTACTACAACACCGGTCCTCCCCTAGTTTGTCCTGATGAGAACATCAATGATGCTAAGAGAGGTTCAAAATATTATATTTAATCCATAATTTTATAATTGGTTATAGCAGATTATTTGGCTTTTGTAAAAAATACTTTCTTGATCTATTACTGGATTTTTAGAACTACTCCTTACACTCTCTCAAATATTGCGCAAAAGAGCTTTTTAAAAACCCATGTCTTTTTTTCTTCAGAATAATTGGTGAACTCTCTACTTAGTATAAGGTTAATCTTATGAGTATAAAAATTAACTGAGGAGCCAGCTCTGTGGTGTAGCGGGTAAAGCCACCACCTGCAGTACTGGCATCCCACATGGGCACCGGTTCCAGTCCTGGCTGCTCCATTTCTGATACAGTTCTCTGATATGGAAGAGTAGTGCCATAGCATGTAGTGCATGGCATGTAGTGCCATGCTTTGTATTTATGTCATTTCTGCTTGGAAAACAGGCATCCCCTACTGGAGGGCTGGTTTGAATCCTGGCTGCTCCACTTCCAATTCAGCTCCCAGCTAATGGGACTGGGAAGGTAGCAGAGGATGATCCAAGTTCTCGAGTCCCTGCCACCCATGTAAGAGTACAGCATGCCTGGCTGAGACCTAGCTGTCGCAGCCATTTGAGGAGTAAACCAGAGGTTAGAAAAATCTCTCTCCCTCTTTTTCTCTCTTGCTCTGATTTACAAATAAAACAAATAATAATAATAATAATAATAATAATAATAACACATTGTTATGAAATAGAGGAGTATTGGAGGAAGAGCACAAGTTACAGGTAGAGCCCTGAAGAAGGTTGGGATTTATCAAGCGAGTGACAGAGGGTGGTGGCAGAGCTAGGTCGTGGCACATTTGCCACAGTTCTTCCCTCTTTCTGAGCCTTGGAAAGATCACAGCAGCCCTCTGTAGGGGACTTTGTTTATTCTGAGGTTGAGGAGGCTGACACTCAGCCCTCCTGACCTGGGAGGGCACCACTGGGACAGAGCTGCTAGAACTCCACAATGCTTCCATTACCCAGAACCCCCCCTTTCCGTGTTCTGTGGCAGTTAGAGGACCACTGTGTCCAGTAACTGCCTGACCTGGGGATCATTTTCTAGACAAGAGGCATGTTTGGCAGAGCTGGGTGGATCCAGCTCTGCGTGTCCTGCTGACTTGGGGACATTTGCTTCCAGGTGGGTGGCCCTGGCCTCTCTGGGCTGCTGCTGAGGGTCATGCTGGCTGTCTTCAGTGCTGCCCATTGTATGCTGACCATGGATATAGTCATGCTGTTGCTTCCTCAGAGTGAACCTGGAGCGTGGGTGCCTGTGTGCCCTGGGGATGAACCTGTGTCAGGACACGGATGTCTCGGCAGGCAATATGGTGAGCACTGAATTCAGGTGTGGGGTGAGCCCATCTGTGAACCCACCAGGCATGTGGTTCCCAGGGAGCCTTCTGCACAGGTGCAGTGATGGTCATGGGAGGACAGCTGGATGGCCAAGGAGGTTGAAGAGTGACCTTCCTAGGCAAGTGGGGTGGGGCTATTCATTGTCCCTATCCTCTGCACAGTTTACCATTCAAGGACCTTGGCATCAGGCACTGCCTGTGGGGCTGATCCCTCTGATCTGATGGACAGGAACTGTGGGGAGCAGTTCCCTGTGGTTCTTTGGGGTTGTGTTGTGACAGGATTTTTGCTTTTCAGTTTCAAGGAGCTGTGAGCCCTGGAGGTCTGGCTGGCCCAGCAGGCAGCACACATCATTGCTGAGTGTGAGCAGTTACAGAACTGGAGGCTGCAGATCGACGAGTTGGGATTCTGCCTCATGTGCTGCCCCTATAGCTGCAGGGTCATGCGCTTCCTCAGCACACAGAACACCAAAGGGCTGCCCTGTTTCCACCAGTCCCTGAGCGTCCATGGCCTCTCACCAGCAGCCCCCTCTTTGGTTGCAGAGTCACCACAGAGGGGCCTGGGGAAGAGAAGGAGTGAACCGCTGCCTGGCCCTGAGGAGGCTGTGGATCCTGCAGCGAATCTTCTGTCCTCATTTTGTCCCAGGAGTGGGGTCATTTTCAGATTCTCACAGGTGTTTACCTGTTTGAGAACTTGTCCCCAGATGCCAATCACAGTGTTAACCCTTGTTGTCATTAGCCCAGAGGGGAATCTTTTTTTTTTTTTTTTTTTGAGGGCCATCGTCCACTGTCTTTATTCACAAGGCCGGTTCTGAATATGAACAAGCAGAAAACTCATTACATAAGCATCTTAGTTATACCTTTCTGAAGTCTCTTGAAAATGATATTCACAATTCTGATGAGAGGCTTTTAATTGTTCTGAGGATACTTTATTTTCTAAAACTTTGATTTAGGAGTAGTTTTCTGACTTGTAGTTAGCAAATTCAGGCCCTCTGCATCTGCGTGTCCTTCGTCAGCTTTTCGAGGTTCTCTTCTGACATCCTCAGATGAAGATGTGCTGTCCCCATAACCCCAATAAGAGATGGGGACACTGCTTCTGCAAACACTGAGCCTTCGTGTCCTGCTGTCGACAAGCAGGAGGTTCAATCAGTATCCTGGGCACAATTGTTGTTCACCAACAGTCCTCAGTTTCAAATCTGCCTTTTAAGTCAGCAATATTTCCAACTTGGAGGACACAGGGCTGTTGTACCTGAGAACTGGACAGGGAATGTAGGTCTTCCTCCTCACAGCATGATGGGGACCATCTGTCCTGTCATCCTCACTGCTGCTGGCACTGAGAGTGGGTATGGAGGACACGGGGCTGTTGTGCCTGAGGCCTGGGAGTGTAGGTCCTCCTCTTTATGCTAGGTTGAGGACTATGAACTGCAGGCCTCACTGCTGCTGATGTTGAGAATGGAAAGAGGTAACGGGGCTCTTGTACCTGAGGACTGGCCAGGAAGTGTGGATTCTCATCTGACCAGGTGGGGAACTGTCCATCCTGTGGGCTCCATGGCAGGCATTTAGCCCTGATGACTGGCCACCTTCAGGCAGCACTGGGGACACAGCACTGGCCTGAAGCTGGGCGTCAGGGACACTGCTTTATGGATCAGCTGGAAGCCCAGCTCCACAGGTAGTTTTCAGCCTCAGCGTACTGAGCAGATCCTAGAAGCTCCCCTTGAGTGAGCTCAGTTCTTGCTGCTCCACTGAAGCCCTCCTGGGATTTCCCACAGCCCAGCACAGGGGACAAGCAGCCATCCTCCTCCTCACGGCCCAGATGGAAGACAAGGACTGACAGGTATTGCTGACCTTCAGCAATTTTGGAAGGACCTAGGAACCCCATGTCAATTTCGTTTTCTCCTTGTGTGCTGTAAGTCTTTGGCTGGGATTTCCCGCAGCCCAGCACCGGGGACAAGCAGCCATCCTCCTCCTCACAGCCCAGCTGGAAGACAAGGCCTGGCAGGTATTTCTGACTTTCAGGATCCCCATGTCAGTTTGATTTTCTACATCTCTGCTGTAAGCTTTTGGCTGGTATTTTCCCCAGCATTGCATGGGGTGGGGAGAATGGGGCAGTCCTGTTCTTTAAGGCCCTCCAGAGACACTAGGTTCTCCACAGCTTCATCGATTTCCTGGTTCTTGGGAGAACTCAGAGACTGAAAAGTGCGATGTCACTTGCTTTGGGCCCTTTTTCTGTTCCATGCTGAGCCACTTGTGGCTCATAGCATCTGCCACTGTGGGCCTCTCAGCAGGGTCAAAAGTCATTAACCAATCCGGCATCTCTCCAGTTCCTCACTTATATAGGAGGGGATTAGGTTACGAGCCAGTCAGGATCGTTTCCTTCAGGTACCCAAAGTTCTCCCTTTCAAAGGGCAGCCACCTATTGCTATGGTGTACAGGACCAGGCCGAGGCTCCACACGTCGGCTTTATACCCATCAAACTCCTTATCGAGGAATTCTTCTGGGGCGTAATATTCAAGTGTCCCACACAATGACTTTAGTTGTTGGCCTTCAGTCAGTTTTTGGCTAAAGCCAAAGTCAATTAGATCAGTCCAGAAGGAGATTTTCCAATTTTAGTCTCTGTGAACAATGTGTTGCATGTGGCAGTACTCCTCTGCTGCTAATGTCTGAATGAAGTACCAACATGCATTTCCTTCATGAAGGTGGCTGCACACATCGGCATACTTTTCAAGGTCCACCCCCACCCTGCTAAAATACCCAATGAAAAGACAGGCTCTATCTGCTGGGTAGTCTACCTGTAACAGCTTTATAATGTTAGGGTGATACAGAGAATGCATAATTTTTGCTTCTACCCAAGCTTGCGGGAACTTGGAAGAATCCCCGTCATGTCTGGCAATGATCGCCACAGCCCCCTTGGTTCTGCTCTCCAGATGGAGGGCCAGCTTCACCTGGCCAAAGCTGCCCTTGCCAATGATCCCGAGGATCTCATATCCACGGAACACCTCCTTCTCAGTGTGGGAGGATCTGATCTTTCATCATCAGGATATCTCTTGTACCTAGTGTACTGGGACACTAGGAACACTAGCTAGTCACCTACAGTAGCTACGGTAACATGATAATCCATTGAGAAAGCAACGGATAAATCCAATGGAGAGCAACAGATAAATGGTGCTGGGACAGTGGGAATCAGCATATTACAAATACCTGTTAAAGTTATGCAATTTTGTACCTTTTGTGACTCAGAATATTGAGTCACCATTAATAATTCTTTTTCCTCATAGTTATAATTTTATCAGCTTTATGCTTATATCTGTGAATTTTGTAGAAAATTTTCTTTAGAATAACAATAAAAGCAGTTCAAAAGTCAAAAACAAAATTACTACATCCTGATGCCTAGTTTACACTAGACTGGAATGGAAATGATGTAACATTTCAAGTAAGTTGAAGAGGGTATGTGGAAGTCACAGAATGTTATTAAAGAAAGAAATTTTGGACACAAAATCTATTATTTTCCTAAGACATAGATTCTGAACCTCTGATAAAGCAGTTAAACTAGTCTATTATGTTCTCTTAATGTCTCTGTTAAATTCTAATTGTTTCAAAACAGATGAGTTTTTTATTATGAGCTATGGGTAATTAAATATATGCTTATTCTAAAACATTTAATAATAACCTTGTAACTCATCAAATTTGGTCTTTATGATGTCACAATGTTAAGGGATCCTATTTAAACGAGATATTTTGGATTTTGAGCCTTCTTGGCATCCTTGACAGGCATTGAAAAAAATCAAAATTTCAAAAATCTAGACTTTGACAATTTCCAGATGGGCCCCTGGAAACTGTCAAAGACACACAGACACCAACTAATCAGACTGTTTGGATTATGTTAGAAGTACTGTCAAGATGTGAAGTGGTGTTACATTTTAAGTTTTTATAATATAAAATGCTACTGATACAAATGTCTGAAAGCTAAAAAGTCTAATGATCTTGTATTACTAGATGTGATGGTTATCTTAATGAGAAAGGTCCAGGGGCTAAAGGATTAAGTGTTTTGTAAGATCCTTTAGCTGCTTTTGAAAATACTGTGTGAAGTAAGTATGTACCTCCTGTTGGTTAATGAGCTTATAATTTTAAACACGCCTATTTGAAGTCTTATCATCCACAGTTTTATATCTCAGATTTTCTGCTCAAGAAACTAAAACATTTCCTTTCCTCTATGAAATCCTCTCATTACCAGGTTAATGCCACTCTTAGGATCATTGGATGCTAGTCTCACCCTGTCTTTTATACTACTGTATTTACTTATTGATAATGGAACAAACCAAGGCCTTCAGCAACCAGCTGGTCAACCAAATGCTGCTACAGGGATATACTTGGCTCCCCATCTGGGAGACAGCAGCTTGAGACATTGCACCATCCCAGAGAAGAGTACCTCGTCGCCCCATGTCAGCAGGAAGTAGCTTAAGACAGATCGTCATCCCTCTACCCCTCCTGGACTTTTGGGGCTAATGTAATCCCATAAAACTCCTGCTTCATAAAAAACAAATGGGGGGATGTTAGTAAAATGATGCAGTCTTATCTACTGCATGATCTACACCCTGACACCATCATCCTACGCCCAAGCCCCCACCGCCATGGCAGGAAGCCAGGTGGCCACATGGTCCAAACATCAATGTCAACCCCACCCACATCCTAATGGGATTCGAGGCTTCTACTTCCCTGCCCACCCCCTGGCAGGCTTTTAAAGGGAGCTGTTCCTGAGCACGCAGCTCTCCCTTTCCATCTCCTGCCTCTCTCTTATGCTTTCTGCCTTTTTCCTTCCCCATCCCTTCTCTCCAGTCTGTTGGGATTCCCCCTATAAACTCTTTCCCTTAAAAAGAAAACAGCTGGAAGCAGAGAAAGGATTTTGCTAGTTTTACAGTATCAGAGAACAATACCATATTAACTTTTCAATGTGCTGTCTTTGCTAATGGTATTTCACAAAGTGAAGCAACAAATCTGCAGCAAAATAAAATTTTCAACTTCTTAAAAAATAAATAAATGGGGGCCGGCAGTGTGGCATAACGAGTTGAGCTGCTGCCTAGAATGATGGCATCCCATATGGTCACTGGTTAGAGTCCAAGCTGCTCTATTTCCAGAAATCAGTTGATGGAACAAGTACTTGTGCCCCAGCAATCTCATGGGAGACCTGGTAGTAGCTCCTGGCTCCTGGCTTTGGTCTTGCCCAGCCCTGGCCACTGCATCACTTTGGGGAGTGAACCAGCAGATGGAAGGTCTCTGTCTCTTCCTCGAACTCTGCCTTTCAAAAGGATAAAATAAATCTTATAAAATAGTTATGGATAAACTGGATTTCTATAAGCAAAAGAATGGAATTGGATCATTCTACCATACACAACAACTCAAAATGAATAACTCCAAGAACAGAAATTGTAAAACTCCTAGGAGACAATGTAGGAGGAAATCTCCAAAATCCAAGGCCACCATGAAAGCAAAACTTTTTCAATGGGACTAACTAGAACTACAAATCTTAATGATCTTTGTTTTTCCTGTAGTTTTTATAAAGTGCACAACTTCTGAGAATCTGTGTAACTAGATCATCACTTGTGGTTATCTACTTCTAAAATTCTCTTCCAAAATCATCAGTACCTTTTAAAATTCAACGATTATTGTAATTTATGTTTAAAAGTCTCAACCTTGTTTCTCCTACAAATATCACTTCCAACACATATGGTGTTAGTAAAACGTATGTAATACTATGAAACACACCATCTATTTGTTATCAATTTCATTCCTTATTAGACTAAGCAAGAAAAGAATAAGAAAACTTTGACCAAAATTGCAAAAGATGGTTTTATTCTGATGGCTCTCATTCATGCAGATCACCTTCTCCATGAAGTCATCCTAATAAATGTCTCATTATTGTGTACCCTTGACCTGCTTAAGTGTCTTTGCAGATAGACTTGCTGTGTTTTCCAAACATCAAATACAAATATGACTTTTTGGTTACAAACTTTTGAGTGTGAGTGTGTGTGTGTGTGTATGTGTGTGTAAAAAGCATCTCTCTAACAAATATGATACATTTAACTTACAAAAGGAATTGCTGGGGCCAGTGCAGTAGTGTAATGGGCTAGGCCACCACCTGCAGCACCAATGTCCCTTATGGGCAGCAGTTAGACCCCGCTGCATCTCTTCCAATCCCGCTCTCTGCTATGCCCAAGAAAACCAATGAAAGTTGGCCCAAGTGCTTCAAGTGCCTAGGCCCCTGCAGCCATGTGGGAGACCCCAAGGAAGCTCTTGACTCCTGGTTTCCAATCAGCTCAGCTCTGGCTGTAGCAGTCATTGTGGAGTGACCCAGAAGATGGAAGACTTTTCTGTCTCTTCTTCTCTCTGTTACTCTACCTCTCAAATAAATACCAATCTTCAAAAAGAAATTATATACATATTAGAAGTTGAAAATTTGCACGTTTGCATTTTTATCTATATACTTTTTTTCCATTCTACTATAGGATAAATAGCATCTGTGTGAATTAAACTGAAATAACTAAACTTGTAGGAAAGAAAAATATGCAAAATTTTAATGCATGTTTTACTATTAAAACATTAAAATTATAGTTGCATAATAAGGTAAAAACAGCTGTAATATAGTAAGGATAAGTAAGTTTTTCATGGATAGTTTTATTTTTGATTTCTCAAAGCACTTTTCAATAAAATTATTGAGCAAAAGTAAAACATAGCTCAAAATGTTAATTTTTTAATCATTTATTTAAAGTCAGAGTTACACAGAGAGAGAAGAAGAGGCAGAGAGAGAGGGTATTCCATCTGCTGGGTCACTACCCAGTTGGCCACAACAGCTGGAGCTGCGCGGATTCAAAGCCAGGAGCCAGGAGACTCCTCCAGGTCTTTCACGTGGGTACAGGGGCCCAAGGACTCGGGCCATCTAATACTGCTTTCACAGGCCACAGCAGGGAGCTGGATCGAAGTGGAGCAGCCAGGACTTGAACCAGCACTCACATGAGATGTTAGCACTTCAGGCAGCAGCTTTATGCATTACACCACAGCATTGGAACCCCTCAAATTTTAGTTATCTAAACACAAAAGCTCTCACCATAAAGAACAACGAACTGCTGGGATGGATTTTTTTAGGTGAATGGGATTGTACTGATGAGAAAAATCAATGAAGACTTCCTCCAATGATAGTAAACCATTAACACATAAAGAAATGGAATGTTCATCTCAGTAACTCCTCAGATGTTTGTTTCTGAGAAGGAAAAGGACTTCTTGCAAAGATAACCAAACACTCTGGAAAAGAAGACAACAGATACACCTGTCAACCTCTTTATGTAATCGTCCTTGTGAAAAGAGGGATTTCCCTTATCTGAAGAAAGACATGATGTTACCAGGTAAGCAAAACATTAAAAATTCAACTGTGTTGCACTGGTGCTGTGATGAAGTGAGTTAAGCCACCATCTGGAGTGCCGGCATCCCAGCTGGGTGGCAGTTCGAGTCCTGGCTGCTCCACTTCTGATCTGGCTCACTGCTAATGCATCTAGGAGGGCGATGGAAGATGGCCACAAGTTCTTGGACCCCTGCACCCATGTGGGACATCCATATGAAGCTCCTGGCTTCTGGCTTCTGGCTTCAGCCTGGCCCATCCCTGGCCATTGCAGCCATTTGGGGAGTGAACCAGCTGATAGAAAGCTTCTCTTTCTGCTTCTCCCTCTCTGTAACTCCACCTTTCAGACAAGGAGATAAATCTTCTGAAGCATTCAACTGTGTGCCCTTCACTATAAATACACTACTAATCAGGAAGTTGAAGGAGCTCTGAATTTATCAAGAAATATAATGCCAACTTGGTGTCACCTAAGATTAGCTACAAATATTATTTCCCTCGTTGGAACAAACAAATGTCATGGCTTTTATGATAAACAGACTCTAAACTTAGAACATTCCACCCTATAAATTGCACAAAGTTAAAATAGGTATTTTTTTTTAAATGAGCACACAAAACAATCTGATGACGTGAGGGTTCATTCACATGTATGCTGACTCATAAAAAAATCTCTGCTTCTAAACTTTTTAGAATAAATCATTTTAGATTTGAAGAGTTGCACAAACAGTACAACCAAACTAAGACTTCGTAACATTTCCAGAGCCTCACAGCCTAGACAGTGGTTGAAATAAGAATGCTTGAACTCACTACCTATGCTTTTTCAATCCCAGAAAGTTGAAGCCATTTCCGAAGGTCACAGAAAAACAGCATGTAATAAACCAAATACGCAAACCTGATGACACTTTACTGATTCTGGCCAGCAGTCCTATCAGAGAGGATTCGAACACAAGAACATGCAGAAAGCTACTGTTTATTGTGTAGAAACAACCAAGGAAAGCATGATTCCTTTCCAGCAAAATTTTGGAATACATTTTTAGTTCCTTTTGTCAGGATGCTTGTTCTCATGGCTTTAGAAAAATCTTGATGAAATTTATATGAGACCCTACTAATTTGATTTAAATTTCCAATTATTGATGAATTTTCAATAGTTCAGTTTGAAATGTATGAATAAAATTATTGAATGAAAACTAGACCATGCAACTTATTCTTATCCATACAGAAGGAATTTAACATTGTTATATCTGTGCAGAAAGATTTATCGTCATTGGAATAGTGTTTTTTTGAAGATTTATTTAATTATGAGAAAGAGTTAAAGACAAAGAGTGGGAACGACAGAGAGAAAGCTTTTCTAGCCACTACTTCACTCCCCAAATGGCCACAACAGGCAAAGCTGGGCCAAACTGAATCCAGGATGCAGGAGCTTCCTCCGGGTCTCCCACGTGCATGCAGGGGCCCAAGCACTTGGGCCACCTTCTACTGCTTTTCCAGGCAATAGCAGGGAGCTGGATCAGAAAAGGAGCAGCTGGGACATGAACTGGTGCCCATATGGGATGCCAGTGCTGCAGGTGGAGGCCTACCCTACCACACCACAGTGCTAGACCTGCAATTAGGTTTTGAAGATGTTCCTTAGTACAGTCTGTCATTCTGTGACCTTGGGAAAATGTTTGGGACATTTTGGGATTGAACAAGCATGGGTAGTGAGTTCGAGCTTTCTTATTTCTAGGCTGTGAGGCTCTGGAAACATGATGAATGCAACAGTGCATCCAAAAGGTATCATAGATATACATATGTAGGTTATATACACATATACTTATATAATATCTACAACATGTACCATGATGAAGTGGGTTTTAGCACAGGCATGCAAACTGTGGTTCAACATCTATAAAAATCAATGAAATCACATCAGCAGAATGAACAACATAAAACAAATGCACACCTCAATAGATGCAGTGGATGCTTCCGTCACAAGATTCAACATCTCTTCATGATAAAAAAAAAAAATGGAACTAACAAGGTACAGAGGAAACATAGCTCAAAATTAGCAAATCAAAGCTATATGATAAAACAATAGCCAATACCATACTGAATGCGAAAAACCTGAAAACATTTCTCCTGAGTGTTGAACAAGATAAGAACTCCACATAAACCATTCGTAGTCAATATAGTATCTCAAGTACTCACAAGAGCACTCAGGCAAAATAAAGAAATAAAGGATGAAAACTGGGAAGCAGGAAGTCAAAATATCTGTTTTTTCAGAAGACATGATTTTAGACAGAAAAACTTAAAACACTGCAGTAAAAATATGCTGGGAGTGAAAAACCAGTAAGTCGCAGGATACAAAATCAATGTACAAAACAATTACACACTAATAATAATGATCCTCTGTAAAGTTAAGTTTAAGATCTTTGTAAAAAGTAAGAATGGGAATAGTAGAGGAAGAGGAAGAAAGGTGGGAATACGAGCAGGATGGAGAGCAGAGTGGAAAGTATCATCACCTTCCTGAATCTGTATATATGAAATACATGAAGTCTGTATATCTTAAATAAAATTAAAAAGTGGCCAGTGCCACAGCTCAATAGGCTAATCCTCTGCCTGCAGCGCTGGCACACGAGGTTCCAGTCCTGGTCGGAGTGCCGGATTCTGTTCCAGTCGCTCCTCTTCCTGTCTAGCTCTCTGCTCTGGCCCGGGAGTGCAGTGAAGGATGGCCCAAGTCCTTGGGCCCTGCACCCTCTGGGGAGACTAGAAGTACCAGGCTACTGGCTTCGGATCAGCGCGGTGAGCCAGCCGCGATGTGCAGGCCGCAGCGGCCATTGGGGGGTGAACCAACGGAAAAAGGAAGACCTTTCTCTCTCTCTCTCTGTCCACTCTGCCTGTCAAAAAGAAAATAAATAACTAAATAAATAAAATAAAAGTATGAAACGGGAAAAAAAGAAGCCCAAATTTACAATAGCTACAAAAATTACATATTTAGTAATAAATTTAAGCAAATAAGTGTAACATCACAATAAAGGTATAAAGCGCTGATGAAATAAATCATCAAAGACACATGAAAATGGAAAGACATCCTCTGTTCATGGATTGGAAGGCTGTTTCTTTCATATTTACTCCAGTAACAGACCCTCTCATAAGTCAAGATCATGTACTATTAGGATTCTCAGACTGTTACTTCCCTGTGGTCCTCTCTTTGTCAAAGTTCTTGGTCCTCATTTTCCTTATTTATTAGATGTCATGCTAAATTTAGCCCCTTAACAATGAAGAGTTTATGAAACATTACAGGAAGGGGAAATTGGACAGTTACATGTAGCTTTCAAATTTGGGGAAAATAAAAACCTTTAGATGGTTTTAGTAGAACCACCCTGATGAAGAAGAGTGTGTCAAATGAGTTAATTCAAAAACAGGATTAGAACACTGGTACCTGTTAGGTGTATAATACATCTGAGTTGCTTAATGGCCATGAACCAAGAAGAAATGAAAAAGGGGAGTGGAAATGAGGGTGAAAATAGAAAATGAAAGGATCAGTACTTATATATGTATATTGAAACAATATAAAAAGTCTGACGATGACTGGAATAGTGTAATATGGGGGAAAGTGTGAAGAAAAGTAGGTGTTTAAGTGACTTAAAATATAAAACTTAAATAAGCTTTATATTTTTAGAGGTTTCTTTAAGAATGGAGGATTTAGATACATTTTTCTGAATAATGGTCTCCACAGCTAATTTTTTTTGAGTGCCACATTTGCCAATGTGTGATTTAGATTATTGAATCCCATACAAGGTGGGTGCTGTTGTCTCTATTTGATAGAAGAATGGCTCAGAGAAATTCAGAAACTTGCCTAGTTTAAAGCAGCTATGCCAGAGCTGGATTTGACCAGATCTGATGCTGAAGCCCATGCTCCTTCTAGATGGCTGTAGCCTCATTGAACATTGTTCATAGAATTTCAGCTCTTTAAAGGAGCCTCTCTATGCAGATTTGTATTTCCACTATGGAACAGCTATGTAAGTAATTCTATGTCGTCTTCCCCCTACCACCAACACCTTACAACTAGGACCGGCACCCATATGGGATGCTGGCATCACAGGTGGTGGCTTACCCCACCCACGACAGCAGCCCCAGGTTGGGGGACTTTCTATAAGGTGAAGACAGCTTAAGAGGCCATTCCTCATGAGGAACCTTAAGAAGGCACCATATTGTTCTGGAAGTAGCATCCGGGTATTGGACAAAATTGTGCAACATTTCAACACCTACACCTGGGCTGAACTGCCCACACTAGGCCACCAGCCTTTCATTTCCTTATCAGTGTTTTTTTCTTGAAGAAGGTACCATCTTAGAGACAGAGTGGACCCTTCCCAGATCGTAGATCTATTGGGCCTTGATCTAGACTTCCCGACTTCCAAAACAGTGAAAAATGAATTCCTGTTCTTTTTCAGTCACCCAGGTCAGGGTCTTGGTATGGTAACCCAAAGGACTGGAATATCCTGGAGTGTCTTCTCTTCCTCCTTATGATTTGAAGCAGTTTTGGAGGCTATGGATTTCACAGTTTGCTCTCACTTTGCCGTCTGCACTGGACTACATCAGCCCACTACTGTGCACCTTTCCAGGGTTACTGAGGAGCAATCTGATGATGAACTTCAGGGTAAATGATGAAAGAAACCTCCTCTCAGCTCTATGGATATGAACCATGCACCTGATGGTGACGTGGAAAACATAATATTCTGTTGTATTGTCATGATGCCAGTGAAGTGGTACCAACATGCTGAGACCTATCATGTTGGATATTCTGAGTGTAGGCTTGAGGAGTCCTACAAAAGCCAAAAGTTATTTACAAATTTTAAAACTAGAAATGAAAAGTCCATTGAAACAGCCTTCACGTGTTAACTTATCAAAACCTAAATATCAATTGCTATCACCAACTTAAGCAAAAAAATTTTGGGGTCCTTTCACTTTAACCAAGTAGAAAGTTTCTTGAGAAAACCACCATGGTGTATCCCCAGCTGTGATTGGTCTGTATCTGGCTCTGACATCAGGGGAGCCATTGTTATGTCATTCCAACTACCTTAACAGTTCCCTGGCTTGGCCTCAGCTCAGTTGGCCCAGGAAGCTCTGTGGAGGCAGCCTGAAGGACTTGGACGACATCACTGGTTTTCTCATCTTGTCGTTTGTATTGTTGTTTTGTCTTTCTGATCTCTTTGTTCTTTGTACTACATTGGTTCTTTTCTCTTTTTTTTCTATTTGTTTTATTATTTTTCTATTTTGTCAATTTCTCTATGCTGCCTATTTCTATTTTGTATACTTGTGTATTTACTTTTCTTAAATGTTTTTATTTTCTTTTTTATTTTTACTGTTACTGGCTAAATGTTTTTATGCTGTTTTCATTTATTATTCTTGCTGTGTCTCCCCCATGTTTTTTTTTCTCATTTTAATCCTTTGATTAGGTAAGATCACTTTAAGACTTACTGATTAGAATTCATAGTTAAGATATTTGTTGTTTCACTTTACCATTTGTAGCATTCTGTGTGTTTTCTAACTTTTAATTCTTAATCTGGATACAATTGGATGTAGTAATTAGTATACTGTAGTTCATATCATTAGCATTATCTGTTAGAAATATTAGCATACTGTGTCTTATTGATTTCTGTTTCACAGTTTTTGTTGTTAACTTGGGTGACTAGTAAGTGTTCCTAGTGTCAGACTGCAGAGGTGAGGGTGTTGTGCCCAGATCGTTAGATCCCCTCAGAGACCCCCAGAGAGTGGATCACACTGAACAGCACAAGCAAGGTTTATTCGGGAGTACAAGCCACGACAGAGATGCCATCCAACCAACCGGCACAGCAGAGGAAGGAGTGAGGCCCCGGTCTTTGTCTAGGAGAGTTTTTAAAGGAAAAAAGGGCTACATCAGCAGGAAAAAGAGTTACATACAGCATGGAAGCTTTGGGCACAGGGAGTTACAGCGGGGGCTTACAGCACAGGAGCTTTGGGCACAGGGAGCTACTTTGTTTAGCAACATCTACTGTGCTGTCCTTGGTCTACCGAGCTAGCTGTCTATATATCTCCGGAATGCCTGAATGCCTGCTTTTACAAAGACTCGGGTCTGCTATGGGAAACGGAGGCTGCTTTTTTTACTGCTTAAAAATGGAGTCACTTTGGCTCTTCATTCCCACCTTGTTTTTGTACATGTTTGAAAAAGCCAATCATGGATTTTGGACTGCAATTTTATAGGTTTTACAAACATTTACGGGTTTATATTGGGACCATTGGACCATTAATTGAACGGTGCCCAATCTCTGTTTCATAAACTGTAGAAGTTTGTTAACAATGCCAATGGCCAAACGTTAAAATTAAAATCAAGAGAACAAGGGGCCATATGAGTCCTGCTAGTAGGGTGGCTTGCCACGGAGAAGAACTGAACCAAGTCTCAAACCACCCATGAGAGGCCTCCTGTTCTCTTTTTCATTTTGCCAGCCCCTCCCTGACTTTAGCCAGCCATGTTATCTTTTATTAGACCTGAGTGATCAGTGTAAAAGCATCATTCTTTCCCACAGTGATGCACAGCCCACCACATCAGTCCCGGAATTCCAAGATGTGCAGAGGGATGAGGATCCATCTTCAGAGCCACCTCTGCTGACGTGGAGCAAAGAGGCACTCTTCGCTGACACGGGGCGATGTCTTAAGCCACTTTCTCCTGGGTGGGGAGTCGAGCACATTCCTATAGTAGCATTTGGTTGACTGCCTGGTTGTGGAAGGCCTTGGTTCGCTCCATCAACAGCTGTAAACACTTAAACAGACACTGTAGTATTGAGACAGGGTGAGAATAAAGCAGATTCCAGCCAAAACCAGGAGAAAAGCCACTCATTCGTGTGGGAGAGGATTATCAGTACACACATGTTGGGAGTCTAAATGGCAATCTACTGCACAGAACAAAGAATTTACAGAAAGCCTCAGCATTTAATTTCTGCTCCACTTTTATACACAGAATAATGACTAGTTATTTGCAGCATGTCTTTTAACTTTTTAACTTTGTGCATTTACTTTTCCTGAACAAGGCGGAGCTGCTGTTGCTATGTGTAACTGAGACAGTAGTTGATATGTAATAGGAAACACTGCTCACAGAACTGTACTCCCTACTAGCCAAATTTACCTAATAATGAGTTATCTTGATAATGGAGAGTAGAAACCATATGCACTAACTACACAGATGTTAAAGTCACAGTTTTAAACAAGGTAATTTACATTTTGAAGTACACTACTTACAGTAATACTGTTTAAAAGATACTACTGCTGCCCCCACAGGATATGTACAGAATGTCTGTATACCACTGACTTTAATAAGCAACAAAATTACAAAGGAATGAGGCCCAGGAGTGGGCCAGACAAGGTTAGAGGAGTCAAGAAAAGTGTTGTCCAAGTTACAAATAAGTTTTCCGATTGAGAGGCAAAGAGAACCTGATAAAAGGGGTTTGATAATAACCTGGTGGCTTTAGGCCTTGTAAGTTAAGGGACCTAGACCTATCTATCTTTTTACATAGGGTACATTTTAAGGGAGGTGTGAACCTCCTTGGGGAAGGCACTCTGTTGACTTTTATTACTTACCTGGCCTGGGAGGAGAGCTGCCCAGGTAAAGGTAGGTGGCATCTCCAAGAGCAATCTGAAAGCTCTGTCTGCAATGTTACTGACCCTACTTGGCCATTCTCTCAACAGTGGCGGTCACTTTGAAGGCTGAGCTTAGGGAAGGGATTTTCAGCTTAGAGACAATAAGATCTGTGGCTCTGACCTGAAGTCCTTCGACTCCAGGGCAGGTCCATTTCCAGTGATCCAACTCCTGGCTTACCACATCAAAAGCCATTGCAGTGGCCTGGTCTGTTGGATCTCCCTGAGGACAGATCACTGTATAGAGCTGCCTGTAATAGGCCTGCCACCCATCTTTACATTGCTTCTGATGTCCAGTTTCCTTTTCCTCCTGGTTCTTGTTAAAGTAGACCAGAGAATGCAAGTCAAGGGAGTGCTCAGTTCCACCTTTAATTTTTGTTGTCTAGACTAGAAGTCCAGAGTTATAGGCATGTTTCTTATAAATATTTAGCTGGGCTGAGTTACTCTGATTTCTGAACATGGTTGACCTTTAACACAACTGACGTATGTCCTTACCCAAATAGCTATGCAAGGATACTGCCAGATTGTCACTACAAAATCTTACCAGTAACCAGCCATGCTTAAAAAACCTTGCACCACCAGAGGTAAAACAGATACTTTACACTGCGTGTGGCAGTGGCTTTAATCTTCTACGCTAGTCTTTAATCCAAGTAATTAAGTAATCCCACAAGGAATAATCATATATGGCAATAGGGTCAAAAAGGCAGGCCAGTTCTTTCATACACAAACATTTTAAGAGTAATATCCTGAGTGGGTGCAAACTGATTAAATCCTTACATAGTATATATTGAATCGATCTTCTTTATATAAAGATAATTGCAAATGATTAAAAAATCTTGGTGTTAAACTGGAAATTGCATAGACAATCAATTTTTTTTAAAAAAAATCATGTAGGATCTCTGTCCTTAATGTGCTGTACATTGTGAATTAATACTATAACTAGTACTCCAACAGTATTATCATTTTGTGTCTCTATGCGAGGGCAAACCGTTGAAATCTTTACGTAATATGTACTAAATTGATCTTCTGTGTATAAAGAGAATTGAAAATGAATCTTGATGTGAACAGAAGGGGAGAGGGAGCGGGAAAGGGGAGGGTGGGGGGAGGGAGGGAAGTTGTGTGGGGGGGGAGCCATTGTGGTCCATGAGCTGTTCTTTGGAAATTTATATTCTTTAAATAAAAGCTTTATAAAAAAAAAAAAACTGGAAAAAAAAAGAGTAATATCAAATGAAAACAAAGAGTAATATCAAATGAAAACTTAGCAAGCAAATTCAATTATTGGACAACAACATAGGAAAACACCTACCAGAAGGCCCAATGTCCTTCACAAATTTTAAGAATATGTGCACTACGAAACATCTCTTAAATACCCAACATGGTGTAGCTTGTTTAACCAGCAAATTTAAGCACAAGTGTATAAAATGCTTTAAGGTTTTTTTCTTTTAACAAGTTTACAGAGATTTCGGTTACACGGATTTTTTTATCAACTTTAGCCTTTTAAATTTACAGGAAACATTCTGTTACAGATTACAATATAATCAAGCTCTACAGCAATATGTAACACTTGAAATAACTTTCTTGTATACAGAACATTTAGACCAGCAGAGACATTAGAAAAACATACATAAATGATACAGGAGTTGATTAGACAGATGCATTTAGTTTCACAAGAAACTTCAGTATCACATACATTAGAACAATAAAGCAGTTTCAGTGATAGTTGTTAGAATCTTTAACCTTTTTTATAAATCACCAATTGATTTGAACTGCTTTCTGATCTTAGTACCCTCAGTTAACTATCCTTTTTCCAGCTGGTACCTGTAATACATTATTGGCTTTATCAGTTTACAGAGTCATCCCAAAGTACTGAATACAATAGATGTAGCTGGAAAAAGTCCATTGCAACCTATAGAAGGACAGTTAAACAGAGAACCAACAATGCTTTAGTTTTATGAACAGTAAATCTGATATACAAAACTGTGGATGACAGAAGACCTTAAGTTGTCACATTTAAAATTACAAGCTTATTAACCAAGAAGAGACACTTGTTTACTCTACATAGCATTTTTGAAAGCACCTGTAGGATTCTACAAGGCACACTTAACTCTTTTCGGCCTCTAGGGCCACTTCACCAAGATGACCATTATGCTTAGTAACACTAGATTACCAGACTTTATAATTTTCAGACATTTGTATCAGTACTATTTTATATCATGACATAATACAGGCCAAATGTGATCACTGTTACAAACTGATTATTTAAAGGTTTGAAAATAAGCACATATTTAAATAACCCATAGCTCTTACTAAAAACTCAGTTGTTTTAAACAATTAGAGTTTAACAGAGACATCAAAAGAACATACTAGATTAACTTATTGCTCTAATAGAGAATCAGTAATAGCTTTTGTGTCCAAAAATTTTCTTATAACCACCAGCCCTCACTATGCTTTGTTTTAATTAAACAGTTGGAATCCCCTGGTCCACACCAGCTCTAAATCAGCTGCTAGGCGCTGGCCAAGGTGAGGCGCCATGCAGAACCACGGCCCCAGGGGCGGACCCGGGGCAGGGAGGAGACTGCGCAGTACCACAGCGCTGGGGGGGGGGCGCAAACACGGGGCCCATACAGCATTTCCGCAGACAGATTTAGATGGTCATATTACAGAAGGTCTCGACTGTCTCAAGGGCGAACCTCTGGGAGTTTGAAGGAGACCAAAGACCTTACGGATGGGATGAGAACTCTGCAGCAGTCCTTCTTCGTCCCCAGATACAGATTGGATCTTCCCAGGTCCCCAGATACTCCTGTTTACAACTGCTCACTAAACATGGGTTCCAGATTGCCCCTGAAAAGGTTCAAAAGATACCCCGCTTTAAGGTTCTTGGGGCTGTCTTAGAACTAGATATGGTATCTCCCACTCGACCACAGCTTCAAATCCAACAAACCTATCCTTTATCTCAGTTTAAAAAAACTCCTTGAGGAAATTAACTAGGTGAGAACTTGGAAACCTATTAGTACTGAGGAGTTTACTCCCCTGTTTGACCTCCTTAAGGGAGGTACCTTGTATAAGACTATTACTTTAGGAAAAACACACCAACACATTCTCCTTAAGCTATAACAGGCTATAGATTGTTCCTGCCTGAGCATTATGACCCTTCCATGCCCCTACTGTTCCTTTTGGCCCCTACGAATCTATATCTTCAGCAGAAAAACCCTCATCACGGGCCTTTGGGCTCAAGATGGACAGCCCATCCACTGGGTTCATCTGTCTGTGGGAGGGGCTCCCTGGATCTATGCCGCCCTAGGCCACCTCGCTGAGTGCATCATAAAGGGTAGGGACCTGTCCGATCTTCTCTTTGGTCATCAGCCACATACCTTGTTGTACCGTTTCGGTTGACTGATTTCGAGTGGTTACAATGAAACAACACCCACATTGCAATTGCTCTAGAAGGCTTCCCAGGGAAGACTGAATGCCACTATGGCCCCTATAAACGGATGAACTCCTTCTCCAAACTTGACTGAATACTACCCAAATTATTTTGGCTGAAGCTGACCCATCCTTTCACGACGTGTTCACTGACAGGGGAAAAATAGGAGCAGCAATTGCCATCTTTCCGCCCCATATGCAGGGAAAAGAAGTGCCAAAAACCGTAGTTCACTATGTTCAAGAGTCGGTCCAATTCAAGGAACTTTATGCCGTTGTACTGGCCTTGAAAACAATATAGGTACCCTTGAACCTGTTTCCTGACAGTCTTCACGTGGCCAATCTACTCCCCAACATCCCTTGTTCACGCATGCAACTTGATGATAACCCTATCACTCCTTTAATGATTTAAACTAGAAACTTTCTAAAGTCAAGGACTAAGCCTATATTTTTACAACACCTCCGGGAACATCAACATCTTCTGGATATTTTGTCTCAAGGTAATGCCATTGTGGATTCATTAGCGTCCTCATCCCCGTGCTACCTTACACAAGTTGAGGCTATCTCCTTTCACGACCTTACTCACATTAATTGGAGGGGTTACAACATCAATACTCCCATGTCCCAATTAAAGAATTAAAGAAAATGATTTGAACTTGTAAGTCCTGCTCACCATTCTTACAGATACCTCCCTTACAGGGGCCCAGGGTCAAACCTCATGGACTGGCGCCCAACCACCTGGCAAACTGATGTCTCCCATTTCATTTCTTATGGAAATCTTAAGTATATTTTTATAACTGTTGACACCTTTTCTCACGCCTGCTGGGCTACAGCCTTCACAGGCGAAAAGGCTAAACACACTAACAATCATTTATTACAATGCTTTGCCTTTCTTGGCATTCCTAAACAAATTAAAACTGATAATGGATCTTGTTTTACCAGCGCCTCATTGCTACCTTTCTAAAGCGTTGGGAAATTAAACATGTCACTGGTATCCCCTATAACCCTAAGGGCCAGGCAATCATTGAAATCATTGAAAGATAAAACATTAAAGGCCCAACTTTTAAAACAAAAAGGGGAAGCAACACTCCCTCATGACCAGCTAAAGATGGCATTATGCACCTAAATATCTTAAATTTTTCAAAGACTGACAACCTCACTCCTTTCCAGTGACACTGGACAACTACTCTTAAGTACTCCACTGTTAAGGTCCAAGGTCCGATGGAGAGACCCCTTCACAGGGGCCTGGAGGGGCCCTGATCCCCTCCTAACCGCAGGCAGAGGCTTTGGATGCCTCTTCCCCCAAAATGAAGACAAGCCCATCTGGGTCCCGGTCAGAGACCTCAAATACCTTCTCCCCACTGACCTTAATGACCTTAACCCAAGAGCCCAGCCCTCTTGAGGCCTTGTCTCTCTCTCTCTCTTTCACAGGAATGATGAGACTACCTATTGCAGGGGCAGTCCTCCCAACCCGGCTATTGGAACTGTCCCCTGGTGAGACGTCATCTGGCGGGGGACACTGGGAATTTCAGATCTTGCTGTCGGGATCGATCCTTCAGTAGTCCTCAACACTTCCAAATGTACCTCAAAGGAAGCTGAGCTTTACTTTGATGCCTGCCAACCCATCACTGGGTGGAAGTCCTGCGCAGACTGAGGAAAAACTTATGCAACTAACCGTAAATACATATGCTGGAAAACATTACAAAGGGAGACTGTGTGAATAGCCAGGAAGTTATTGCCCCTACTGGAGCTGCCCACGTTCACACACAGGGTCGCTTAAGAGTCCTTTGGAGTTACTCCACCCAAAGGGAAACTCCTGTAAAAGAGGAGCTTGCAACCCAGTAAAGTATAAGATAAGAAATTCCGATGATCCTAAATGGCTCTCAGGAGAGGATGCAGGAATTCGAGTGGACAGGAAAGGAAGAGACCCATATGGCCTCATTAGAATAAAAAAGGTATGGATCCCGGCTCCTACTTCCTCCGCCATTGAGGAAGTGCTTCAACAAGCAAAAATACATCCTAGCTAATCAGTAACATGGAAAAGGAAAATAGCCATTTAGCCCTTTTTGACCTATCTAGAGTTGTTTAACCTTACTTCCCAGCTGCTTAACACCTCCACGTTACCTGTCCAGCAGGGCTGTTGGCCATGGGTACCTCACCAAAGGAGACCCCCTATCATGCTCGTTGGCATGGAGTTCAATGCGAGCTCTCTTGTCCCGTGCCCCCCTGAAAAATCCCCTGCCCCTTAGGCAGGGGGTGCATCAACCGACGTCTCAAAAACAGATAATACATCCGGCACACTGGCTCAATAAGATAATTCCCCGCCTGGGGTGCTGGCACACCGGGTTCTAGTTCTGGTCAGGGCGCCGGATTCTATACCGGTTGCACCTCTTCCAGTCCAGCTCTCTGCTGTGGCCCAGGAGTGCAGTGGAAGGTGGCCCAAGTCCTTGGGCCCTGCACCCTCAGGGGAGACCAGGAGAAGCACCTGGCTCCTGGCTTTGGATCAGCGCAGTACACTGGCCGCAGCAGCCATTGGAGGGTCAACCAACAGTAAAGGAAGACCCCGCTCTCTCTCTCTCTGTCTCACACTGTCCACTCTGCCTTTCAAAAAAAAAAAAAATAGATAATGGAACTCTACTGCCTAAACAGTTTTTCTGCACACCCAGAAATGCTTCCTTCCTATGCCAGCATCTATTAACCCATACCATGAGAGGCGATCAAACCTGCTTCCCTGTCTTGTTGCTTCTCCACAGGTTGAAACTGCCTTGGCTACTGAGCCCTTTCTGATTCCCCTCTCTGGAAAAGCCCGGATAGCCTGGGCACTGGCCCTTATCCCCTTGCTTGTGTGGTTGGGTGTTTCCGCTGGGGTGGGTACCGGTGTGGCTGGGATCTCCGCCTTTTATCTCAACAACCGATTACATTCTCAGGTTGTTGGGGACCTGTGAGAAATAACCCAATTGCTTAGAGACTTACATAACCAGATCTCCTCCCTGGCCTCCGTAGTCCTTCAAAACAGAAGAGGATTGGATTTACTAACGGCAAAGGAGGGAGGCTTTTGTGTCTTCCTCAAGCAAGAGTGCTGCTTTTGTGTTAACCAATCTGGAGTCGTCCAGGATCCACTTGAACAACTTCAAGACGGCCTTGAAAGTCGACGGCAACGCCTAATGGACTCTTATAATGGCTGGCGAGGGATGTAGGGAGGGAGGCTGCCCTACCTTCTATCACGGCCATAATTGCACTTCTGCTCATAGGCCCCTGTGTGGTTAATGCCTTAGGTTTCTTTGTTAGAAACAGCTTTCTTCAATCCATGCCAACCAGCTGGAAGTCAGGTACCAGGCCCTTGTTAGTCAACAGGATACCCCCCTGGGTTACTAGCCAAACCTCTCCACTTACCCCCTCATCTCCTAAATAGGGTACTGGTAGCCAATGACAGGTAAGAACCCCCCGGGAATGGTCAACCTAAGACGGGATGGCCAGGCCCTTGCTCCTGGCTTCTCCAGTGACAGACAACTTCAAGCTTCTGATGGGGACAACCTAAGACAGAAACGGCTATCCTCAAAGTAAAAGCAAAGGGGGAGGCCTGCGCCACGGCTCACTAGGCTAATCCTCTGCCTTGTGGGGCCAGCACATGGGGTTCTAGTCCTGGTCGGGGCCCCAGATTCTGTCCTGGTTGCTCCTCTTCCAGGCCAGCTCTCTGCTGTGACCCGGGAGTACAGTGCAGGATGGCCCAAATGCCTGGGCCCTGCACCCCATAGGAGACCAGGAGAAGCACCTGGCTCCTGCATTCGGATCAGTGTGGTATGGACCACAGCACACCGCCACAGCAGACATTGGAAGGTGAACCAACGGCAAAGGAAGACCTTTCTCTCTCTCTCACTGTCCACTCTGACTGTCCCAAAAAAAAATGGGGGGAGATGTGAGGGGCTCCAATTGAAAAGGAAACAAAGCCACTAAGCTTTTGCTGGACAAGGCCACAAAGCCTTTGCTCAAGGTTGCCGCGCTTCCGCATTCCAATGACTCAGGGTTTCCAACAACTCAAGATGGCCCCCAGGGGAGGTACCTAGCCTGACAGGAGACTTCTGTATGCGTGAACAGTATGTGTCCTCCACTGTGATAGGCCCTTGAGGGTGTGCCCGACTCGTGTCCTGCCTGACCTTTCAGTTGGTTGGCTTGGTTCCCTGGTACCTTGGACAGCCCCCTTTTTGTGTCTATAAAAGCTTTTCCCCCTCCCAATAAAGTCAAGAACCGGGCTGCACCCTGGCCGTTGACTGATCTCCCAGCTCTGGTATGGTTCCTTTGCAGGCGATATCATCATCCCGCTCGGCCCCCGAGCTCCCTAGGCTGCCCTGAGGAGCTCCATCGGACCTGCTGCCCCATAGCGAGCAGCAGGCAGAAGAAGCAGAAATAATGAAGGGGCTGCATCACCCTCACATTATAAAACTGTTGTAGCTAAGGCACACGACAGAGAGAGCCTACATTTTTATGGAGTATGCGATCAGGGGGGGACCTTAGATGTTACATGCTAGAGCAAGGTTACCTACAGGCTGTTTAACCAAACTTTATTAGCGGTGCATTACTGCCATGAGCAGCGTATCGTGCACAGAGATTTAGTTAGAAAATCTCCTTCTAGATGCCAATCTAAATATTAAGTTGACCGATTTTGGGCTCAGCCACAAATTGGCTGATGGAGAAAACCTGAAAGATTTGTGTGGGACATTTGAGTGTTGTCACCCTGAGGAATTCTTAGAGGAGGAGTTCAGTGGGTACAAGGCCGATGTCTGGAGTCTGGGCATGGTCCTGTACACCACGGTGACATGGTCACTACCTTTTGACGGGGAGGATTTTGTGCAGCTCAAGGAAAACACCCTGTCCAGACACTACCAAATTCCCACCTATGTAAAACTAGAGCTTAGTAATCTGTTGGAAACGTTACTGACTGATGACCTGGAGGTGAGGCCCACAGGGGCAGACACCATGGGCTACCAGTGGCTCAGTGTAGGACATGAAGTACCTGAAACAAGTGAAGAGTTTCTGTTTCTCCCCCAGGAACAGGAAATACAGGAATTCCCAGGGGGGCCTATGCTCTCAACTGCGCCTTAAGAACGGGGTGACCCCTTGTCTTGTGTGCCACACTGGGTGAAATCCCAACAGCAGGGCTACAGCATGGAAGAAATATGTGGACACAGTGAAGTGGAGCCTTTAGTATCTCCTCAGGGTCCTGAAGTTCCTTTAAGGTCTTTTCAGGACCTGGGATTCCAGCTGGACCATAAAGCAGCTCCCTGCCACCCAGGCTCCAAGCCAGTGCCTTGTCCCCAGGACTTCTAAAGAACCACAACAAACTGAAGCCCATGCCTCATGCCATCCCCAGTGTTCAAAGCTATACCATTCTCCATTGCCTCCAGGGACACTCAGACTGCAATAGCAGAGCCCGTGAGTGTGCTTCTCTCAGCTCCCAACCTCTGATACTTGCAGAAGACCAACCGGGGCAGAATCCTTGCCATGGGACTCCCAGTATGAGTAGCAGTGAGTCCTGCAGGATAGATAGTTCCCAACTGGTCATGTTGACAAGGACCCCCGCTGCCTGTGCAGTCCTTAGCCAAGATCCTCTGACCTCCCTCTCCACCACACTGAGCACCAACAGCAGTGAGGATGATTTAGAAGTCAGGAGCTGCTCCCAGGCAGCATCAGAGAAACAGAGCATCCCAGGCAAACAGCAGCAGCAGGAGGAGGAGGCGGTGGCAGCGGCAGGACCTCAGACACTCAGGCTAAAAAGAGCAAGGGTTGCCCGGGGATTGGCAGGAGGATAGTCAAATTCTTCACCTGGATGTGCTGTATCCGGCCAGCCCCAGAGGAAAGCCCTTGAGTCCAGAGTAGAAAGTAGCCTCTCAGTAACCTCTTGGGAAATGTCCAAGAGGAGGGGCCCTTATATGAGAAATGAAACAATGAAGGGGTATTCATGAATCCTGTCTGGGAGGAGGGAAGGTGAGGAGGCAGTAAGAGAAATTATAGGCAGAGAGGGAATATACTGTCCCGTTTTTCAGATGGTCAATAAGGTAACATTTTTTCATGGTTAGGGGTCATGACCATTTCCCAAGAGAGAAAATACAGAAACGTGGTGTTTGATTCTGTTTAGAAAATGAATCCATTAATATCACTCCCTAATTAAACTTCCTGTACACAGGTATTACTGACCCCTCCCTTAGTCATCCTCCTGGATAGCAGGAGTATCGTTTTCTCAAGAAAACCTACTTTTGCTTTGCTCCCCCACCCTCATGATCCATGTTCGCATTATTTATTGCTGTGAGACAAAGAATGGACTTGAAATTCCTGCAGCATCATTGGTGCCATGACTTGCATGGACTCAGCTACATTGGAAAGGGGAGTAAGGCAGACTGTTTCTCTGTTTTGTGTTGAGGGACTATGTAAATATTTAAATATCAACCATACAACTGGTACTCCATATTGCCCACAACCCCAGGGAATGATAGAGTGAGCCAATCAAACATTGAAAAGTACGATGGACAAATTTACGGATGGGGTACAGACTATTGAGGCACATTTACAATTGATACTAATAGCTCTTAACAGAAAAAGAGGGGAGGAATAGGAGGATACACCCCAATGGAGAGATACTATTATCAACAATGGACTGTTTCTAATCAAAAGCTAGCATTACAGAAACTTCATGCAGAAAAATATTCTTGTTTTTATAGATTACCAAACAGTAAAGATTGGAAAGGGCCCACTACCATCCTCTGGAGAGGAGAAGGAGCAGTAGTGAGCGACACACCTGAAAAGGGGATTATTAGCTTGCCCCAAAGACATGTTAGGATAGTTCCAGCTCCAGAAGACACAAGTTAGAGATTGCACAAATAGACCACAACCGAATGTGGGGAACTACAGGCCGGCCACCTGTGGGAACCTCCTCAATGCAACATTTTACATGGCCTGCCTCATCCTGCTGAGCAAAACAAGTCAAGGAAGTGCTGACCACAAGACTTGCACAAACAACCAGATGGAACAAGATAAACTTTCGACCTGATGCTGTATGTGCCCTTTAATCTGATTGGACTGCCGGCTATGGACTGCTTGCTCTAGGGGACCAGAATATGTAAGAGACCGGGATAGGGGCGGGAGCTCCTCCTCTTCTTCTTCTTCTTTTTCTCCTTTCCTTCTGCTGTCACTGCAAATAAAGTTCCTTGAGAACCGATCAACAGCATTCCTGTCATGACTCCGTTGGACCCTTTCTGTCGAGGTTTCGACAAGTGGTGCCGTGACTAGGATACGTCCTGGACAGGTTGCTGGAAACAGGTAAGAAAAGAATCAACGTGCATACATGGGAATCTAGACGGGTGGAAATTAGCCTACGATCGGAACCACGGGTTAACTGTTTAGAAAAGGAAAAGATGGGCAATACTCCATCTATAACGGAGTTGTGCCTTTTATTGAGCAGCCTTCTAAAAAGCACGGGGACGCCCATGAAAGTGGCCACTATTTGTACATTTACAAGAGCTGTGGTTCGGACATTGCCCTGGTTTGTGGAGGATGGTGAGATGGACGAATAGCAGTGGCGGAAGGTGGGAAGACAGTTGAGGGAGGCAGGGGAGCCAAGAGATTCTTAGGTTGTGGCAGATAATTGATCAGGCTCTCCGGAATGACTCAGAACATATATGCGTGTCTCTTTGATGAGGGAAGTAAACTATCGGAAGAAGCTCAGAGGGAATCCCGAAGTGGGAGTCAGGACGGGGAGAAAAGGGAGGATGGGGACGATGAGAGACTCCCCCCTTCTGCACCCCATACTCGGAAGATCCATTCACCATGGGGGAGTCCTTGTGCTGCTGCAAAATGGCGAACTTAACTTTACATGATCCGCCGCATTGGTGACCGCTCACGTTAACTAAGACGGTCCAGGCGAATGAGAACCCATTCCCCCTGGAAGGGTCAGGGAACAGGGAAACTTCCATGGGAGGATCCAGAGGAAGAATGTTGAGAACATGTGGCGCGCCCCCTAAGTGGGAAGATTACCACAGAGTAGACCAAGCTTTCCCAGTGATAGTAAATGCACAAAGCGCCCGAGGATGGACCCCCTTAGATCATAACTATTGAAGAAACTGCAACAGGAGGTGCAGCTTTACGGACCTCACGCTAATTTTACAAAAGCAGTTTTAGACAATATAGGAACCCAGGGCTTGGTACCGGATGACTGGAGAAACCTAGCGAAAGCTGTGCTTGGTGGTGGGGACTTCCTGCTTTGGTCAGCGGCCTATAGAGAGCTTGCTAAGACTCAAGCAGCAGAAAACGCGAGAAATGGTCAGCCAGCCTGGAATGACGACATGCTAAACGGGGAGGGAGTTTTTCGTGATGAGCATGTCCAAGCTCAATGCCCTAATGAAGTCCTAATGCAAGTAAGAGAATTGGCTCACAGGGCCTGGAAGGTCATTCCTAAGAAGGGAGAAATCAGGCATAGTCTGTCCAAAATTACACAAGGCCCAACAGAGCCCTATACTGATTTTGTAAATAGATTGATGGAGGCTGCCGGCAGTATATTTGAGACCACAGATGAGGCTATGCCGCTAATCCGAAGGTTAGCATATGAACAAGCAAACAAAACCTGCCATGAAGCCTTGAGGCCATGGCAGCACAAAGACATTCCTACATTTTTAAAAATCTGTAGGGACGTCATGGATGATGTCGCCTCAGAGGCGCATGCAGCCGTTGCCATGGCAAGGATGCTACACAGTAATAATCGGTTGAGGCGAAAATGTTTTAAATGTGGGAAGGAAGGTCACCTGATGGATTCAAAGCCTCCAGGGGGTCAGCCAGGGCTCTGCCCACGATGTGGAAAAGGAAATCATTGGGCAAATGAATGCTACTCTAAGCAAGACAAAGCCAGCAACCCACTACAACCAGCTTCCAAGCAGAAAAGGCCAGAGCCAGCGCCTCCAAAAAACGAGTGGCGGGCCCCTACACCCAGAGGCCCGAAAACTCACTAGGTGAAAGGACAGACCATGGGGGGACGAGGCCAGAAGGCATTCGCTGCACAGAGCTTCGAGCCACCGGCTATCTAGTACTAATCCCACAAATGGGGACCCGAGCAATAGATGTGGAACCCCAAGAGGCTTTGGACTACGTAGCGGGCCTGGGCATTACTATAGGAAAAGCTACTAACTCCTTAAGGGGATTGTAGTTGTTACGGGTCTTGTCATACTACCTTGTACAAAACTCAGTAATGTTGCAGGTCACTAAAGGGATGGTACAGCTGTTACCATTACAACCAGTTGCACAATTGTTAGTGATGAGCCCCACGCTAGACTTTAGAAAGAACCAAGCAAAGCACTTTGCAGCTCATACCATGACTCTCAATACCCGTCCATTATGGGTTCTTACCATTCGAGGGAAGGCAATTAAAGGACTGTTGGATACAGGCGCAGATGTTCACATCATCTCCGAACAAGATTGGCCTCCCTCTTGGCTGCTTCAGGAAGGGGATAACACCCTGGTAGGCCTAAGCACTGCCATCGCCTCATCCAGAAGTACACAAGTGTTAGACTGGCAAGATTAGGAGGGCAATACTGGTGAAGTGCAACCTTATGTATGTGCTATTCCCATCACCTTATGGGGAAGGGATATTTTAGAGTAGCTTCAAACCCGATTGACTAACGGACATGAGGCCATGCCATCCCTGGGGTGGGAGATAATGAAAGAAATGGGGCATACAGGCAGAGGACTAGGAAAAAGCGAGCAAGGCAGGAGGGACCCCGTTCAGCCTCAAGGAAATAAAGGTAGACAAGGCTTGGGTTTTTCGTAGGGGCCACTGCACAGCAGCCGCCGCCATTAATCTGGCTAACTAACAAGCCAGTATGGATATCCAGTGGCTCCTTACACAGGAGAAATTGGCTGCAGTAGAAGAAATAGTGCAACAACAGCTGGAGGCAGGGCACATTCAGCCATCCAATTCACCCTGGAATACACCAATTTTTGTGATAAAAAAGAAATCGGGTAAATATCAATTATTGCATGACCTAAGGGCCATAAATCAACAAATGCAGCCCATGGGGGCCTTACAACTGGGGCTGCCTGTTCCTACGGTGATTCCAAAAGACTGGCCCTTGGTCATAATCGATCTAAAGGATTGCTTCTTTTCCATTCCATTAAACCCACAAGATACGCAAAGGTTTGCCTTTACTGTCCCGTCCATTAATCATGAGGACCCCAATAAAAGATTTGAGTGGAAGGTTCTCCCACAGGGCATGATTAATAGTCCAACCTTATGCAAATTGTTTGTATCGCGATCCATACAGCCTGTTCGGCAACAGTATTTGGATGTCAAAATTTTACATTACATGGATGACATATTGATAACAGCTGCCCAAAATACTGTCTTAGAAAAGGCATTTACAACATTAACCCGGTGCTTACAGGAAGCAGGATTACAGATAGCGCCAGAAAAACGTCAGAGGGATACTGTAGTCCAATACTTGGGACTAAAAATAACCCCAGTCCATGTGCGCCCTTTAGAATTCGCCATTAAAATTGCAGGATTGAGAACTCTAAATGATTTTCAAAAATTATGTGGAAACTTAAATTGGATACGGCCCTACTGTAAACTAACTATTGAGGAAATGCTTCCACTGTTTAGAATATTAGAGGGAGATTCACAGCTTACTTCACCATGACAACTGACCCCAGAGGCAGCTGCAGTTTTACAAAAGGTTGAAAAGTGCCTCAAATCTACTTTGATGCAAAGATGTGACTTATCCCAGCCCACACAAATTCTTGTTTTTATGGAACAAGCTTATCCCTTTGCACTTATTTGGCAGGGAGGCCCTCTGCTGTTTGTGTATCCGCACGCCCATTTACCTCGAGTGCTTTACACGTGGGGAGCGGCTATGGCTGATTTGATATTAAATGCAATGAAAAGGACTGTAGAAATTTCAGGCAGGCATCCAGAACAATGTATTGTACCCTTTAGTAAGGAAGCAGTGGAAGCATGGACAAAGGAAATGTGGGAATGGGCATATATTGTTTTAATATTACAGGTAGAAATAGACAATCATTATCCAACCCATCCTTTTGTTACATTTGGTAGGGATATTCCAATCATACAGGTACAGAAAGTGCGCAAGCATCCCATAGCGGGGGCTCCAACCATGTTTACGGATGGAGCTAAAGGGGGAACTGGAGCCGCGGTGTTAAATGATCAACGATATTTTATATTAACCGCATCTGCCTCTCCTCAGCATGCAGAGTTGGCTATTATTGCATTAGTATTAAGAAAAGAAACGGGTCCCTTAAATATATTATCGGATAGTGCGTATGTGGTTAATGTGATTAAGACACTGGATAAAACATGCATTATTTCCAGAACATCCACCACATATCCCTACCTGATACAGATTTATGATTTGCTAGTGCAGAGAACATCCCCTATATTTATAGATCATATTGGAGCACATTCCAATTTACCTGGACCACTTAGCCAAGGCAACATGTTAGCTGATCATTATTCACACCCTTTGCTTGCTTGTTCCGCTTTGGAAGAAGCACAACAGTTTCATCTTAAATGGCATGTAAACAGCACCACCCTGAGTCAAAAATATAATATTCCCCGTTAACAAGCCGAAGATATTGTAAGATCCTGTGAGAAATGTGTTGTTCATACAGTTCCTAAGCTTCCAGTGGGCGCGAATCCCCACGGCCTTGAGCCATGTCACATATGGCAGATGGATGTCACCCATATTCCCTCTTTTGGACGTCAAAGTTGTGTGCATGTCACCATAGATACTTATTCTGGCGTGGTAATGGCCATGGCCCTAAATAGAGAAGGGGCTCAACAGGTTTCCAACACTGTTTACAATCTTTTGCTGCCTTGGGAATGCCTCAAATAATTAAAAAAGATAATGGTCCGGAATACACCTCGGCTCGATTTGCTACGTTTCTGAAAGAGTTTGGCATTGAGAATATTACTGGTATTCCCTATAATCCACAGGGTCAGGGCATTGTGGAATGAACTCACATATATTTTATAACTTTAATTAATAAACAGAAAGGGGGAATAGGAGAATATGCGGTATCCAATAAGGATGCTTTAGCCCTAGCAGTATACACTATACATTTTTTAAACAGAAAAAAAATGTGGCAAAACCCCAGCAGAAATACATTCTCAACCTACTAAGAAGGAGTCAGTACAATGGATGATGTGGAAGGATGTACAGGATAACCAATGGAAAGGCCTGTTCCCTCTACTAAGGAGAGTACAAGGTGCTGTTTGTTTCTTCCCGCAGGGAGCCTCACAACCCATCTGGACGCCAGAAAGAAGAGTTCAGACTCTTACGGAGAGCCCTGGTGATCAGCATCCGACTACCGCAGCAGACTTGCCCAGCACAGGAAGCAAGTGAAGATTTCGTGTGATGGCCTTTTGATAGTGTTGCTACTAGCCGGTGTTGGAGGAATTTTAGGCATAATAATTGATTATTTGTTAGCTGTAATTGCCATTCATTATAATGTATCTTCTGTGTAAAATATTTTGTATTGCTATAGCCTTGATTCGTGTTAATTGTCAGAATGAAGGAGTGTATTCGGGCCTACTTAGGGCCCTGCCTTGGCCCATGCCATTGACCAATTCATCTTCATTGCTTCCCATATTTTTTGCTGATAATATTAATGTATCTACCTATGGAGTGTCCGCCCTGGAGAGGCCCCCTAAGCAAGCAGAGAGGTTGAATTTTTCCATTTCCCTTTCAACATCCCTTTGCTTTGAGATTCTTGTTGGATTGGATGAGGACAATGTTACCGGTATTCCTACCCCATGTATTACCTTGACTAATCAAACCCTAAGTGATTTGAAGTCCCCCCAAAAGTTCAATGGTACGTTTGTAGCATATTCATCCGGATCCATCCTCACATGTTATTACAATTACGGTTTGGCATCTCATACCCCTCTCACTCGTATGTTGCCAGGGTGTCGTGAACAGGTGAGTACCACCGCACCACGCTTTAATACCTGCCAAAGTAGCTTGAATCACCACTGGCTAACACCTGGATGTTTTACACCCCACAATTTAGGGTTTCAAGGCTGGCTAAACTTCTCCTCTTCCGATTATAAATACCTCTCCTCCCCTCACCGTAACGATTCCACATATAAATCTCTTCTTCAAATGGGCAATCAGTGGGACCCAATATTTTATGTAATTTAGCCGGGGCTTGTTCCGATTTATCCCTGTTGCTGTTTCTACGATTTTGGTCCTGGTCCAACGGTACATGGAAGGAAGATCTCAACAAGCACTACCTGCCCATGAATCTGACTCATGAGTATGTTTTACCCGATCTTACTGCTCAGGTCTGCCTTGAACCCCCATTCATTTGGTATGTTTGTGACAGGCTGAACACCACATCCTGTAAAACGGGATATCTTTCACAATGCTGGAATGGCAGCAACATGGGCATTGTTATGTGTGTGCCTACCTGGATTCCAGTTCCCGTTGAAACCGGGCCCAAGGATTTTGCTGTCACCCTACGCTCCCGTAGGGATTTTGGTATTACAGCAACTCTAGTGACAGCCATTGCAGCGGCAGTGGTTGCCAGTGCAGCTGCAGTTACCGTGGCAGTGACTCACGTTAACTCAGTACAACATCTAAATAATGTCCCAGGGCAAACAGCATGAGCACTTCATACTCAGGAACAGTTAGATCACGGTCTTAGAACTGGTCTTTTACTGGTCAACCAAAGGGTTGACGTGCTACAGCAAGAATTGGACCTTTTGTCATCTGTCATGGGTGCCCCTTATTTGATTCAATATCCAGCACTTTGCGTTTTGCCCTTTTCGGTAGATCAGTATTCCGACCTTGCTAATAAATCTCGCAACCTAGGACTGATGATTAATACCACCTGGAATAGTAATTTTACCGTAGTATTGCAGGAGCTGCAAAATACTATATGGGCACTGAACAAAACTAAGGCTCAGGTAGAGATCTGGTCTTGCTTTTCCATCATTGGACGATGTATCTCTAGTACATGGTCGAATGTCAAAGAGTGGGTAGCCATGGGAGGTCTGTTTGTGCTGTTACTCATTGGCTTTATTATGATCAGTAGGATTATCTTGAACATCATTAAGACCCAGTACCGCAATAACCTGATTGTTCAGCAAGCTATGCTCACAATGATATGCTCCAACCCTCAGCAGGAAGTATGGCTTAGCATGATGGAACGGTAGTCAATGACGGGTAATCACTGGCAAGTGCGCCTGGCAACCTAAGACAGAGCATGGGACAAGCTTCCCAGTGACTCGATGATGGGTAAGCAGGTGGCACTTCGTTGGGAACCTAAGAAAGGCATGATTCCATGCCATGCAAAACAATAAAAGGGACTTGTGGGGAACTACAGGCCAGCCACCTGTGGGATCTTCCTCATTGCAACATTTTACATGGCCTGCCTCCACCTGCTGAGCAAAACAAGTCAAGGAAGTGCTGACCACAAGACTTGCACAAACAACTGGATGGAACAAGATGAACTTTCGACCTGAGACTGCACATTCCCTTTAATCTGACTGGACTGCTGGCTGTGGACTGCTTGCTATAGGGAACCTGGGATATATAAATGACACCAGGAGAGAGATAGGGGGTTTTTCCTTTGTTTTTCTCCATTCCTTCTACTGTCTCTGCAAATAAAGTTGCTTGAGAACTGATTAACAGCGGTCGTGTCGTGACTCTGTTGGACCCTTGCTGGCGAGGGTTCAACACTATGTTTTTAAAACTCCTCTGGGGACATCAACATCTCCCGGATATTTTGTCTCAAGGTAATGCCATTGTGGGTTCATTAGCGTCCTCATCCCCGTGCTACCTTACACAAGTTGAGGCTATCTCCTTTCACGACCTTACTCACATTAATTGGAGGGGTTACAACATCAATACTCCCATGTCCCAATTAAAGAATTAAAGAAAATGATTTGAACTTGTAAGTCCTGCTCACCATTCTTACAGATACCTCCCTTACAGGGGCCCAGGGTCAAACCTCATGGACTGGCGCCCAACCACCTGGAAAACAGATGTCTCCCATTTCACTTCTTATGGAAATCTTAAGTATATTTTTGTAACTGTTGACACCTTTTCTCACGCCTGCTGGGCTACAGCCTTCACAGGCGAAAAGGCTAAACACACTAACAATCATTTATTACAATGCTTTGCCTTTCTTGGCATTCCTAAACAAATTAAAACTGATAATGGATCTTGTTTTACCAGCGCCTCATTGCTACCTTTCTAAAGCATTGGGAAATTAAACATGTCACTGGTATCCCCTATAACCCTAAGGGCCAGGCAATCATTGAAATCATTGAAAGATAAAACATTAAAGGCCCAACTTTTAAAACAAAAAGGGGAAGCAACACTCCCTCATGACCAGCTAAAGATGGCATTATGCACCTAAATATCTTAAATTTTTCAAAGACTGACAACCTCACTCCTTTCCAGTGACACTGGACAACTACTCTTAAGTACTCCACTGTTAAGGTCCAAGGTCCGATGGAGAGACCCCTTCACAGGGGCCTGGAGGGGCCCTGATCCCCTCCTAACCGCAGGCAGAGGCTTTGGATGCCTCTTCCCCCAAAATGAAGACAAGCCCATCTGGGTCCCAGTCAGAGACCTCAAACACCTTCTCCCCACTGACCTTAATGACCTTAACCCAAGAGCCCAGCCCTCTTGAGGCCTTGTCTCTCTCTCTCTCTTTCACAGGAATGATGAGACTACCTATTGCAGGGGCAGTCCTCCCAACCCGGCTATTGGAACTGTCCCCTGGTGAGACATCATCTGGTGGGGGACACTGGGAATTTCAGATCTTGCTGTCGGGATCGATCCTTCAGTAGTCCTCAACACTTCCAAATGTACCTCAAAGGAAGCTGAGCTTTACTTTGATGCCTGCCAACCCATCACTGGGTGGAAGTCCTGCGCAGACTGAGGAAAAACTTATGCAACTAACCATAAATACATATGCTGGAAACATTACAAAGGGAGACTGTGTGAATAGCCAAGAAGGTATTGCCCCTACTGGAGCTGCCCACGTTCACACACAGGGTCGCTTAAGAGTCCTTTGGAGTTACTCCACCCAAAGGGAAACTCCTGTAAAAGAGGAGCTTGCAACCCAGTAAAGTATAAGATAAGAAATTCCGATGATCCTAAATGGCTCTCAGGAGAGGATGCAGGAATTCGAGTGGACAGGAAAGGAAGAGACCCATATGGCCTCATTAGAATAAAAAAGGTATGGATCCCTGCTCCTACTTCCTCCACCATTGAGGAAGTGCTTCAACAAGCAAAAATACATCCCAGCTAATCAGTAACATGGAAAAGGAAAATAGCCATTTAGCCCTTTTTGACCTATCTAGAGTTGTTTAACCTTACTTCCCAGCTGCTTAACACCTCCACGTTACCTGTCCAGCAGGGCTGTTGGCCATGGGTACCGCACCAAAGGAGACCCCCTATCATGCTCGTTGGCATGGAGTTCAATGCGAGCTCTCTTGTCCCGTGCCCCCCTGAAAAATCCCCTGCCCCTTAGGCAGGGGGTGCATCAACCGACGTCTCAAAAACAGATAATACATCCGGCACACTGGCTCAATAAGATAATCCCCCGCCTGGGGTGCTGGCACACCGGGTTCTAGTTCTGGTCAGGGCGCCGGATTCTATACCGGTTGCACCTCTTCCAGTCCAGCTCTCTGCTGTGGCCCAGGAGTGCAGTGGAAGGTGGCCCAAGTCCTTGGGCCCTGCACCCTCAGGGGAGACCAGGAGAAGCACCTGGCTCCTGGCTTTGGATCAGCGCAGTACACTGGCCGCAGCAGCCATTGGAGGGTCAACCAACAGTAAAGGAAGACCCCGCTCTCTCTCTCTCTCTGTCTCACACTGTCCACTCTGCCTTTCAAAAAAAAAAAAAAATAGATAATGGAACTCTACTGCCTAAACAGTTTTTCTGCACACCCAGAAATGCTTCCTTCCTATGCCAGCATCTATTAACCCATACCATGAGAGGCGATCAAACCTGCTTCCCTGTCTTGTTGCTTCTCCACAGGTTGAAACTGCCTTGGCTACTGAGCCCTTTCTGATTCCCCTCTCTGGAAAAGCCCGGATAGCCTGGGCACTGGCCCTTATCCCCTTGCTTGTGTGGTTGGGTGTTTCCGCTGGGGTGGGTACCGGTGTGGCTGGGATCTCCGCCTTTTATCTCAACAACCGATTACATTCTCAGGTTGTTGGGGACCTGTGAGAAATAACCCAATTGCTTAGAGACTTACATAACCAGATCTCCTCCCTGGCCTCCGTAGTCCTTCAAAACAGAAGAGGATTGGATTTACTAACGGCAAAGGAGGGAGGCTTTTGTGTCTTCCTCAAGCAAGAGTGCTGCTTTTGTGTTAACCAATCTGGAGTCGTCCAGGATCCACTTGAACAACTTCAAGACGGCCTTGAAAGTCGACGGCAACGCCTAATGGACTCTTATAATGGCTGGCGAGGGATGTAGGGAGGGAGGCTGCCCTACCTTCTATCACGGCCATAATTGCACTTCTGCTCATAGGCCCCTGTGTGGTTAATGCCTTAGGTTTCTTTGTTAGAAAACAGCTTTCTTCAATCCATGCCAACCAGCTGGAAGTCAGGTACCAGGCCCTTGTTAGTCAACAGGATACCCCCCTGGGTTACTAGCCAAACCTCTCCACTTACCCCCTCATCTCCTAAATAGGGTACTGGTAGCCAATGACAGGTAAGAACCCCCCGGGAATGGTCAACCTAAGACGGGATGGCCAGGCCCTTGCTCCTGGCTTCTCCAGTGACAGACAACTTCAAGCTTCTGATGGGGACAACCTAAGACAGGAACGGCTATCCTCAAAGTAAAAGCAAAGGGGGAGGCCTGCGCCACGGCTCACTAGGCTAATCCTCTGCCTTGTGGGGCCAGCACACGGGGTTCTAGTCCTGGTCGGGGCCCCAGATTCTGTCCTGGTTGCTCCTCTTCCAGGCCAGCTCTCTGCTGTGACCCGGGAGTACAGTGCAGGATGGCCCAAATGCTTGGGCCCTGCACCCCATAGGAGACCAGGAGAAGCACCTGGCTCCTGCATTCGGATCAGTGTGGTATGGACCACAGCACACCGCCACAGCAGACATTGGAAGGTGAACCAACGGCAAAGGAAGACCTTTCTCTCTCTTTCTCTCTCTCTCACTGTCCACTCTGACCAAAAAAAAAAAAAAAAAAAAAAAACGGGGGGAGATGTGAGGGGCTCCAACTGAAAAGGAAACAAAGCCACTAAGCTTTTGCTGGACAAGGCCACTAAGCCTTTGCTCAAGGTTGCCGCGCTTCCGCATTCCAATGACTCAGGGTTTCCAACAACTCAAGATGGCCCCCAGGGGAGGTACCTAGCCTGACAGGAGACTTCTGTACGCGTGAACAGTATGTGTCCTCCACTGTGATAGGCCCTTGAGGGTGTGCCCGACTCGTGTCCTGCCTGACCTTTCAGTTGGTTGGCTTGGTTCCCTGGTGCCTTGGACAGCCCCCTTTTTGTGTCTATAAAAGCTTTTCCCCCTCCCAATAAAGTCAAGAACCGGGCTGCACCCTGGCCGTTGACTGATCTCCCAGCTCTGGTATGGTTCCTTTGCAGGCGATATCATCATCCCGCTCGGCCCCCAAGCTCCCTAGGCTGCCCTGAGGAGCTCCATCGGACCTGCTGCCCCATAGCGAGCAGCAGGCAGAAGAAGCAGAAATAATGAAGGGGCTGCATCACCCTCACATTATAAAACTGTTGTAGCTAAGGCACAAGACAGAGAGAGCCTACATTTTTATGGAGTATGCGATCAGGGGGGGACCTTAGATGTTACATGCTAGAGCAAGGTTACCTACAGGGTGAAGAGATACATCGGCTGTTTAACCAAACTTTATTAGCGGTGCATTACTGCCATGAGCAGCGTATCGTGCACAGAGATTTAGTTAGAAAATCTCCTTCTAGATGCCAATCTAAATATTAAGTTGACCGATTTTGGGCTCAGCCACAAATTGGCTGATGGAGAAAACCTGAAAGATTTGTGTGGGACATTTGAGTGTTGTCACCCTGAGGAATTCTTAGAGGAGGAGTTCAGTGGGTACAAGGCCGATGTCTGGAGTCTGGGCATGGTCCTGTACACCACGGTGACATGGTCACTACCTTTTGACGGGGAGGATTTTGTGCAGCTCAAGGAAAACACCCTGTCCAGACACTACCAAATTCCCACCTATGTAAAACTAGAGCTTAGTAATCTGTTGGAAAGGTTACTGACTGATGACCTGGAGGTGAGGCCCACAGGGGCAGACACCATGGGCTACCAGTGGCTCAGTGTAGGACATGAAGTACCTGAAACAAGTGAAGAGTTTCTGTTTCTCCCCCAGGAACAGGAAATACAGGAATTCCCAGGGGGGCCTATGCTCTCAACTGCGCCTTAAGAACGGGGTGACCCCTTGTCTTGTGTGCCACACTGGGTGAAATCCCAACAGCAGGGCTACAGCATGGAAGAAATATGTGGACACAGTGAAGTGGAGCCTTTAGTATCTCCTCAGGGTCCTGAAGTTCCTTTAAGGTCTTTTCAGGACCTGGGATTCCAGCTGGACCATAAAGCAGCTCCCTGCCACCCAGGCTCCAAGCCAGTGCCTTGTCCCCAGGACTTCAGAAGAACCACAACAAACTGAAGCCCATGCCTCATGCCATCCCCAGTGTTCAAAGCTATACCATTCTCCATTGCCTCCAGGGACACTCAGGCTGCAACAGCAGAGCCCGTGAGTGTGCTTCTCTCAGCTCCCAACCTCTGATACTTGCAGAAGACCAACCGGGGCAGAATCCTTGCCATGGGACTCCCAGTATGAGTAGCAGTGAGTCCTGCAGGATAGATAGTTCCCAACTGGTCATGTTGACAAGGACCCCCGCTGCCTGTGCAGTCCTTAGCCAAGATCCTCTGACCTCCCTCTCCACCACACTGAGCACCAACAGCAGTGAGGATGATTTAGAAGTCAGGAGCTGCTCCCAGGCAGCATCAGAGAAACAGAGCATCCCAGGCAAACAGCAGCAGCAGGAGGAGGAGGCGGTGGCAGCGGCAGGACCTCAGACACTCAGGCTAAAAAGAGCAAGGGTTGCCCGGGGATTGGCAGGAGGATAGTCAAATTCTTCACCTGGATGTGCTGTATCCGGCCAGCCCCAGAGGAAAGCCCTTGAGTCCAGAGTAGAAAGTAGCCTCTCAGTAACCTCTTGGGAAATGTCCAAGAGGAGGGGCCCTTATATGAGAAATGAAACAATGAAGGGGTATTCATGAATCCTGTCTGGGAGGAGGGAAGGTGAGGAGGCAGTAAGAGAAATTATAGGCAGAGAGGGAATATACTGTCCCGTTTTTCAGATGGTCAATAAGGTAACATTTTTTCATGGTTAGGGGTCATGACCATTTCCCAAGAGAGAAAATACAGAAACGTGGTGTTCGATTCTGTTTAGAAAATGAATCCATTAATATCACTCCCTAATTAAACTTCCTGTACACAGGTATTACTGACCCCTCCCTTAGTCATCCTCCTGGATAGCAGGAGTATCGTTTTCTCAAGAAAACCTACTTTTGATTTGCTCCCCCACCCTCATGATCCATGTTCGCATTATTTATTGCTGTGAGACAAAGAATGGACTTGAAATTCCTGCAGCATCATTGGTGCCATGACTTGCATGGACTCAGCTACATTGGAAAGGGGAGTAAGGCAGACTGTTTCTCTGTTTTGTGTTGAGGGACTATGTAAATATTTAAATATCAACCATACAACTGGTACTCCATATTGCCCACAACCCCAGGGAATGATAGAGTGAGCCAATCAAACATTGAAAAGTACGATGGACAAATTTACGGATGGGGTACAGACTATTGAGGCACATTTACAATTGATACTAATAGCTCTTAACAGAAAAAGAGGGGAGGAATAGGAGGATACACCCCAATGGAGAGATACTATTATCAACAATGGACTGTTTCTAATCAAAAGCTAGCATTACAGAAACTTCATGCAGAAAAATATTCTTGTTTTTATAGATTACCAAACAGTAAAGATTGGAAAGGGCCCACTACCATCCTCTGGAGAGGAGAAGGAGCAGTAGTGAGCGACACACCTGAAAAGGGGATTATTAGCTTGCCCCAAAGACATGTTAGGATAGTTCCAGCTCCAGAAGACACAAGTTAGAGATTGCACAAAAATAGACCACAACCGAATGTGGGGAACTACAGGCCGGCCACCTGTGGGAACCTCCTCAATGCAACATTTTACATGGCCTGCCTCATCCTGCTGAGCAAAACAAGTCAAGAAAGTGCTGACCACAAGACTTGCACAAACAACCAGATGGAACAAGATAAACTTTCGACCTGATGCTGTATGTGCCCTTTAATCTGATTGGACTGCCGGCTATGGACTGCTTGCTCTAGGGGACCAGAATATGTAAGAGACCGGGATAGGGGCGGGAGCTCCTCCTCTTCTTCTTCTTCTTTTTCTCCTTTCCTTCTGCTGTCACTGCAAATAAAGTTCCTTGAGAACCGATCAACAGCATTCCTGTCATGACTCCGTTGGACCCTTTCTGTCGAGGTTTCGACAAGTGGTGCCGTGACTAGGATACGTCCTGGACAGGTTGCTGGAAAGAGGTAAGAAAAGAATCAACGTGCATACATGGGAATCTAGACGGGTGGAAATTAGCCTACGATCGGAACCACGGGTTAACTGTTTAGAAAAGGAAAAGATGGGCAATACTCCATCTATAACGGAGTTGCGCCTTTTATTGAGCAGCCTTCTAAAAAGCACGGGGACGCCCATGAAAGTGGCCACTATTTGTACATTTACAAGAGCTGTGGTTCGGACATTGCCCTGGTTTGTGGAGGATGGTGAGATGGACGAATAGCAGTGGCGGAAGGTGGGAAGACAGTTGAGGGAGGCAGGGGAGCCAAGAGATTCTTAGGTTGTGGCAGATAATTGATCAGGCTCTCCGGAATGACTCAGAACATATATGCGTGTCTCTTTGATGAGGGAAGTAAACTATCGGAAGAAGCTCAGAGGGAATCCCGAAGTGGGAGTCAGGACGGGGAGAAAAGGGAGGATGGGGACGATGAGAGACTCCCCCCTTCTGCACCCCATACTCGGAAGATCCATTCACCATGGGGGAGTCCTTGTGCTGCTGCAAAATGGCGAACTTAACTTTACATGATCCGCCGCATTGGTGACCGCTCACGTTAACTAAGACGGTCCAGGCGAATGAGAACCCATTCCCCCTGGAAGGGTCAGGGAACAGGGAAACTTCCATAGGAGGATCCAGAGGAAGAATGTTGAGAACATGTGGCGCGCCCCCTAAGTGGGAAGATTACCACAGAGTAGACCAAGCTTTCCCAGTGATAGTAGATGCACAAAGCGCCCGAGGATGGACCCCCTTAGATCATAACTATTGAAGAAACTGCAACAGGAGGTGCAGCTTTACGGACCTCACGCTAATTTTACAAAAGCAGTTTTAGACAATATAGGAACCCAGGGCTTGGTACCGGATGACTGGAGAAACCTAGCGAAAGCTGTGCTTGGTGGTGGGGACTTCCTGCTTTGGTCAGCGGCCTATAGAGAGCTTGCTAAGACTCAAGCAGCAGAAAACGCGAGAAATGGTCAGCCAGCCTGGAATGACGACATGCTAAACGGGGAGGGAGTTTTTCGTGATGAGCATGTCCAAGCTCAATGCCCTAATGAAGTCCTAATGCAAGTAAGAGAATTGGCTCACAGGGCCTGGAAGGTCATTCCTAAGAAGGGAGAAATCAGGCATAGTCTGTCCAAAATTACACAAGGCCCAACGGAGCCCTATACTGATTTTGTAAATAGATTGATGGAGGCTGCCGGCAGTATATTTGAGACCACAGATGAGGCTATGCCGCTAATCTGAAGGTTAGCATATGAACAAGCAAACAAAACCTGCCATGAAGCCTTGAGGCCATGGCAGCACAAAGACATTCCTACATTTTTAAAAATCTGTAGGGACGTCATGGATGATGTCGCCTCAGAGGCGCATGCAGCCGTTGCCATGGCAAGGATGCTACACAGTAATAATCGGTTGAGGCGAAAATGTTTTAAATGTGGGAAGGAAGGTCACCTGATGGATTCAAAGCCTCCAGGGGGTCAGCCAGGGCTCTGCCCACGATGTGGAAAAGGAAATCATTGGGCAAATGAATGCTACTCTAAGCAAGACAAAGCCAGCAACCCACTACAACCAGCTTCCAAGCAGAAAAGGCCAGAGCCAGCGCCTCCAAAAAACGAGTGGCGGGCCCCTACACCCAGAGGCCCGAAAACTCACTAGGTGAAAGGACAGACCATGGGGGGACGAGGCCAGAAGGCATTCGCTGCACAGAGCTTCGAGCCACCGGCTATCTAGTACTAATCCCACAAATGGGGACCCGAGCAATAGATGTGGAACCCCAAGAGGCTTTGGACTACGTAGCGGGCCTGGGCATTACTATAGGAAAAGCTACTAACTCCTTAAGGGGATTGTAGTTGTTACGGGTCTTGTCATACTACCTTGTACAAAACTCAGTAATGTTGCAGGTCACTAAAGGGATGGTACAGCTGTTACCGTTACAACCAGTTGCACAATTGTTAGTGATGAGCCCCACGCTAGACTTTAGAAAGAACCAAGGAAAGCACTTTGCAGCTCATACCATGACTCTCAATACCCGTCCATTATGGGTTCTTACCATTCGAGGGAAGGCAATTAAAGGACTGTTGGATACAGGCGCAGATGTTCACATCATCTCCGAACAAGATTGGCCTCCCTCTTGGCTGCTTCAGGAAGGGGATAACACCCTGGTAGGCCTAAGCACTGCCATCGCCTCATCCAGAAGTACACAAGTGTTAGACTGGCAAGATTAGGAGGGCAATACTGGTGAAGTGCAACCTTATGTATGTGCTATTCCCATCACCTTATGGGGAAGGGATATTTTAGAGTAGCTTCAAACCCGATTGACTAACGGACATGAGGCCATGCCATCCCCGGGGTGGGAGATAATGAAAGAAATGGGGCATACAGGCAGAGGACTAGGAAAAAGCGAGCAAGGCAGGAGGGACCCCGTTCAGCCTCAAGGAAATAAAGGTAGACAAGGCTTGGGTTTTTCGTAGGGGCCACTGCACAGCAGCCGCCGCCATTAATCTGGCTAACTAACAAGCCAGTATGGATATCCAGTGGCTCCTTACACAGGAGAAATTGGCTGCAGTAGAAGAAATAGTGCAACAACAGCTGGAGGCAGGGCACATTCAGCCATCCAATTCACCCTGGAATACACCAATTTTTGTGATAAAAAAGAAATCGGGTAAATATCAATTATTGCATGACCTAAGGGCCATAAATCAACAAATGCAGCCCATGGGGGCCTTACAACTGGGGCTGCCTGTTCCTACGGTGATTCCAAAAGACTGGCCCTTGGTCATAATCGATCTAAAGGATTGCTTCTTTTCCATTCCATTAAACCCACAAGATACGCAAAGGTTTGCCTTTACTGTCCCGTCCATTAATCATGAGGACCCCAATAAAAGATTTGAGTGGAAGGTTCTCCCACAGGGCATGATTAATAGTCCAACCTTATGCAAATTGTTTGTATCGCGATCCATACAGCCTGTTCGGCAACAGTATTTGGATGTCAAAATTTTACATTACATGGATGACATATTGATAACAGCTGCCCAAAATACTGTCTTAGAAAAGGCATTTACAACATTAACCCGGTGCTTACAGGAAGCAGGATTACAGATAGCGCCAGAAAAACGTCAGAGGGATACTGTAGTCCAATACTTGGGACTAAAAATAACCCCAGTCCATGTGCGCCCTTTAGAATTCGCCATTAAAATTGCAGGATTGAGAACTCTAAATGATTTTCAAAAATTATGTGGAAACTTAAATTGGATACGGCCCTACTGTAAACTAACTATTGAGGAAATGCTTCCACTGTTTAGAATATTAGAGGGAGATTCACAGCTTACTTCACCATGACAACTGACCCCAGAGGCAGCTGCAGTTTTACAAAAGGTTGAAAAGTGCCTCAAATCTACTTTGATGCAAAGATGTGACTTATCCCAGCCCACACAAATTCTTGTTTTTATGGAACAAGCTTATCCCTTTGCACTTATTTGGCAGGGAGGCCCTCTGCTGTTTGTGTATCCGCACGCCCATTTACCTCGAGTGCTTTACACGTGGGGAGCGGCTATGGCTGATTTGATATTAAATGCAATGAAAAGGACTGTAGAAATTTCAGGCAGGCATCCAGAACAATGTATTGTACCCTTTAGTAAGGAAGCAGTGGAAGCATGGACAAAGGAAATGTGGGAATGGGCATATATTGTTTTAATATTACAGGTAGAAATAGACAATCATTATCCAACCCATCCTTTTTGTTACATTTGGTAGGGATATTCCAATCATACAGGTACAGAAAGTGCGCAAGCATCCCATAGCGGGGGCTCCAACCATGTTTACGGATGGAGCTAAAGGGGGAACTGGAGCCGCGGTGTTAAATGATCAACGATATTTTATATTAACCGCATCTGCCTCTCCTCAGCATGCAGAGTTGGCTATTATTGCATTAGTATTAAGAAAAGAAACGGGTCCCTTAAATATATTATCGGATAGTGCGTATGTGGTTAATGTGATTAAGACACTGGATAAAACATGCATTATTTCCAGAACATCCACCACATATCCCTACCTGATACAGATTTATGATTTGCTAGTGCAGAGAACATCCCCTATATTTATAGATCATATTGGAGCACATTCCAATTTACCTGGACCACTTAGCCAAGGCAACATGTTAGCTGATCATTATTCACACCCTTTGCTTGCTTGTTCCGCTTTGGAAGAAGCACAACAGTTTCATCTTAAATGGCATGTAAACAGCACCACCCTGAGTCAAAAATATAATATTCCCCGTTAACAAGCCGAAGATATTGTAAGATCCTGTGAGAAATGTGTTGTTCATACAGTTCCTAAGCTTCCAGTGGGCGCGAATCCCCACGGCCTTGAGCCATGTCACATATGGCAGATGGATGTCACCCATATTCCCTCTTTTGGACGTCAAAGTTGTGTGCATGTCACCATAGATACTTATTCTGGCGTGGTAATGGCCATGGCCCTAAATAGAGAAGGGGCTCAACAGGTTTCCAACACTGTTTACAATCTTTTGCTGCCTTGGGAATGCCTCAAATAATTAAAAAAGATAATGGTCCGGAATACACCTCGGCTCGATTTGCTACGTTTCTGAAAGAGTTTGGCATTGAGAATATTACTGGTATTCCCTATAATCCACAGGGTCAGGGCATTGTGGAATGAACTCACATATATTTTATAACTTTAATTAATAAACAGAAAGGGGGAATAGGAGAATATGCGGTATCCAATAAGGATGCTTTAGCCCTAGCAGTATACACTATACATTTTTTAAACAGAAAAAAAATGTGGCAAAACCCCAGCAGAAATACATTCTCAACCTACTAAGAAGGAGTCAGTACAATGGATGATGTGGAAGGATGTACAGGATAACCAATGGAAAGGCCTGTTCCCTCTACTAAGGAGAGTACAAGGTGCTGTTTGTTTCTTCCCGCAGGGAGCCTCACAACCCATCTGGACGCCAGAAAGAAGAGTTCAGACTCTTACAGAGAGCCCTGGTGATCAGCATCCGACTACCGCAGCAGACTTGCCCAGCACAGGAAGCAAGTGAAGATTTCGTGTGATGGCCTTTTGATAGTGTTGCTACTAGCCGGTGTTGGAGGAATTTTAGGCATAATAATTGATTATTTGTTAGCTGTAATTGCCATTCATTATAATGTATCTTCTGTGTAAAATATTTTGTATTGCTATAGCCTTGATTCGTGTTAATTGTCAGAATGAAGGAGTGTATTCGGGCCTACTTAGGGCCCTGCCTTGGCCCATGCCATTGACCAATTCATCTTCATTGCTTCCCATATTTTTTGCTGATAATATTAATGTATCTACCTATGGAGTGTCCGCCCTGGAGAGGCCCCCTAAGCAAGCAGAGAGGTTGAATTTTTCCATTTCCCTTTCAACATCCCTTTGCTTTGAGATTCTTGTTGGATTGGATGAGGACAATGTTACCGGTATTCCTACCCCATGTATTACCTTGACTAATCAAACCCTAAGTGATTTGAAGTCCCCCCAAAAGTTCAATGGTACGTTTGTAGCATATTCATCCGGATCCATCCTCACATGTTATTACAATTACGGTTTGGCATCTCATACCCCTCTCACTCGTATGTTGCCAGGGTGTCGTGAACAGGTGAGTACCACCGCACCACGCTTTAATACCTGCCAAAGTAGCTTGAATCACCACTGGCTAACACCTGGATGTTTTACACCCCACAATTTAGGGTTTCAAGGCTGGCTAAACTTCTCCTCTTCCGATTATAAATACCTCTCCTCCCCTCACCGTAACGATTCCACATATAAATCTCTTCTTCAAATGGGCAATCAGTGGGACCCAATATTTTATGTAATTTAGCCGGGGCTTGTTCCGATTTATCCCTGTTGCTGTTTCTACGATTTTGGTCCTGGTCCAACGGTACATGGAAGGAAGATCTCAACAAGCACTACCTGCCCATGAATCTGACTCATGAGTATGTTTTACCCGATCTTACTGCTCAGGTCTGCCTTGAACCCCCATTCATTTGGTATGTTTGTGACAGGCTGAACACCACATCCTGTAAAACGGGATATCTTTCACAATGCTGGAATGGCAGCAACATGGGCATTGTTATGTGTGTGCCTACCTGGATTCCAGTTCCCGTTGAAACCGGGCCCAAGGATTTTGCTGTCACCCTACGCTCCCGTAGGGATTTTGGTATTACAGCAACTCTAGTGACAGCCATTGCAGCGGCAGTGGTTGCCAGTGCAGCTGCAGTTACCGTGGCAGTGACTCACGTTAACTCAGTACAACATCTAAATAATGTCCCAGGGCAAACAGCATGAGCACTTCATACTCAGGAACAGTTAGATCACGGTCTTAGAACTGGTCTTTTACTGGTCAACCAAAGGGTTGACGTGCTACAGCAAGAATTGGACCTTTTGTCATCTGTCATGGGTGCCCCTTATTTGATTCAATATCCAGCACTTTGCGTTTTGCCCTTTTCGGTAGATCAGTATTCCGACCTTGCTAATAAATCTCGCAACCTAGGACTGATGATTAATACCACCTGGAATAGTAATTTTACCGTAGTATTGCAGGAGCTGCAAAATACTATATGGGCACTGAACAAAACTAAGGCTCAGGTAGAGATCTGGTCTTGCTTTTCCATCATTGGACGATGTATCTCTAGTACATGGTCGAATGTCAAAGAGTGGGTAGCCATGGGAGGTCTGTTTGTGCTGTTACTCATTGGCTTTATTATGATCAGTAGGATTATCTTGAACATCATTAAGACCCAGTACCGCAATAACCTGATTGTTCAGCAAGCTATGCTCACAATGATATGCTCCAACCCTCAGCAGGAAGTATGGCTTAGCATGATGGAACGGTAGTCAATGACGGGTAATCACTGGCAAGTGCGCCTGGCAACCTAAGACAGAGCATGGGACAAGCTTCCCAGTGACTCGATGATGGGTAAGCAGGTGGCACTTCGTTGGGAACCTAAGAAAGGCATGATTCCATGCCATGCAAAACAATAAAAGGGACTTGTGGGGAACTACAGGCCGGCCACCTGTGGGAACCTCCTCAATGCAACATTTTACATGGCCTGCCTCCACCTGCTGAGCAAAACAAGTCAAGGAAGTGCTGACCACAAGACTTGCACAAACAACTGGATGGAACAAGATGAACTTTCGACCTGAGACTGCACATTCCCTTTAATCTGACTGGACTGCTGGCTGTGGACTGCTTGCTATAGGGAACCTGGGATATATAAATGACACCAGGAGAGAGATAGGGGGTTTTTCTTTTGTTTTTCTCCATTCCTTCTACTGTCTCTGCAAATAAAGTTGCTTAAGAACTGATTAACAGCGGTCGTGTCGTGACTCTGTTGGACCCTTGCTGGCGAGGGTTCAACACTATGTTTTTAAAACTCCTCTGGGGACATCAACATCTCCCGGATATTTTGTCTCAAGGTAATGCCATTGTGGGTTCATTAGCGTCCTCATCCCCGTGCTACCTTACACAAGTTAAGGCTATCTCCTTTCACGACCTTACTCACATTAATTGGAGGGGTTACAACATCAATACTCCCATGTCCCAATTAAAGAATTAAAGAAAATGATTTGAACTTGTAAGTCCTGCTCACCATTCTTACAGATACCTCCCTTACAGGGGCCCAGGGTCAAACCTCATGGACTGGCGCCCAACCACCTTGCAAACTGATGTCTCCCATTTCACTTCTTATGGAAATCTTAAGTATATTTTTGTAACTGTTGACACCTTTTCTCACGCCTGCTGGGCTACAGCCTTCACAGGCGAAAAGGCTAAACACACTAACAATCATTTATTACAATGCTTTGCCTTTCTTGGCATTCCTAAACAAATTAAAACTGATAATGGATCTTGTTTTACCAGCGCCTCATTGCTACCTTTCTAAAGCATTGGGAAATTAAACATGTCACTGGTATCCCCTATAACCCTAAGGGCCAGGCAATCATTGAAATCATTGAAAGATAAAACATTAAAGGCCCAACTTTTAAAACAAAAAGGGGAAGCAACACTCCCTCATGACCAGCTAAAGATGGCATTATGCACCTAAATATCTTAAATTTTTCAAAGACTGACAACCTCACTCCTTTCCAGTGACACTGGACAACTACTCTTAAGTACTCCACTGTTAAGGTCCAAGGTCCGATGGAGAGACCCCTTCACAGGGGCCTGGAGGGGCCCTGATCCCCTCCTAACCGCAGGCAGAGGCTTTGGATGCCTCTTCCCCCAAAATGAAGACAAGCCCATCTGGGTCCCAGTCAGAGACCTCAAACACCTTCTCCCCACTGACCTTAATGACCTTAACCCAAGAGCCCAGCCCTCTTGAGGCCTTGTCTCTCTCTCTCTCTTTCACAGGAATGATGAGACTACCTATTGCAGGGGCAGTCCTCCCAACCCGGCTATTGGAACTGTCCCCTGGTGAGACATCATCTGGCGGGGGACACTGGGAATTTCAGATCTTGCTGTCGGGATCGATCCTTCAGTAGTCCTCAACACTTCCAAATGTACCTCAAAGGAAGCTGAGCTTTACTTTGATGCCTGCCAACCCATCACTGGGTGGAAGTCCTGCGCAGACTGAGGAAAAACTTATGCAACTAACCATAAATACATATGCTGGAAACATTACAAAGGGAGACTGTGTGAATAGCCAAGAAGGTATTGCCCCTACTGGAGCTGCCCACGTTCACACACAGGGTCGCTTAAGAGTCCTTTGGAGTTACTCCACCCAAAGGGAAACTCCTGTAAAAGAGGAGCTTGCAACCCAGTAAAGTATAAGATAAGAAATTCCGATGATCCTAAATGGCTCTCAGGAGAGGATGCAGGAATTCGAGTGGACAGGAAAGGAAGAGACCCATATGGCCTCATTAGAATAAAAAAGGTATGGATCCCGGCTCCTACTTCCTCCGCCATTGAGGAAGTGCTTCAACAAGCAAAAATACATCCCAGCTAATCAGTAACATGGAAAAGGAAAATAGCCATTTAGCCCTTTTTGACCTATCTAGAGTTGTTTAACCTTACTTCCCAGCTGCTTAACACCTCCACGTTACCTGTCCAGCAGGGCTGTTGGCCATGGGTACCTCACCAAAGGAGACCCCCTATCATGCTCGTTGGCATGGAGTTCAATGCGAGCTCTCTTGTCCCGTGCCCCCCTGAAAAATCCCCTGCCCCTTAGGCAGGGGGTGCATCAACCGACGTCTCAAAAACAGATAATACATCCGGCACACTGGCTCAATAAGATAATCCCCCGCCTGGGGTGCTGGCACACCGGGTTCTAGTTCTGGTCAGGGCGCCGGATTCTATACCGGTTGCACCTCTTCCAGTCCAGCTCTCTGCTGTGGCCCAGGAGTGCAGTGGAAGGTGGCCCAAGTCCTTGGGCCCTGCACCCTCAGGGGAGACCAGGAGAAGCACCTGGCTCCTGGCTTTGGATCAGCGCAGTACACTGGCCGCAGCAGCCATTGGAGGGTGAACCAACAGTAAAGGAAGACCCCGCTCTCTCTCTCTCTCTCTCTCTCTGTCTCACACTGTCCACTCTGCCTTTCAAAAAAAAAAATAGATAATGGAACTCTACTGCCTAAACAGTTTTTCTGCACACCCAGAAATGCTTCCTTCCTATGCCAGCATCTATTAACCCATACCATGAGAGGCGATCAAACCTGCTTCCCTGTCTTGTTGCTTCTCCACAGGTTGAAACTGCCTTGGCTACTGAGCCCTTTCTGATTCCCCTCTCTGGAAAAGCCCGGATAGCCTGGGCACTGGCCCTTATCCCCTTGCTTGTGTGGTTGGGTGTTTCCGCTGGGGTGGGTACCGGTGTGGCTGGGATCTCCGCCTTTTATCTCAACAACCGATTACATTCTCAGGTTGTTGGGGACCTGTGAGAAATAACCCAATTGCTTAGAGACTTACATAACCAGATCTCCTCCCTGGCCTCCGTAGTCCTTCAAAACAGAAGAGGATTGGATTTACTAACGGCAAAGGAGGGAGGCTTTTGTGTCTTCCTCAAGCAAGAGTGCTGCTTTTGTGTTAACCAATCTGGAGTCGTCCAGGATCCACTTGAACAACTTCAAGACGGCCTTGAAAGTCGACGGCAACGCCTAATGGACTCTTATAATGGCTGGCGAGGGATGTAGGGAGGGAGGCTGCCCTACCTTCTATCACGGCCATAATTGCACTTCTGCTCATAGGACCCTGTGTGGTTAATGCCTTAGGTTCCTTTGTTAGAAAACAGCTTTATTCAATCCATGCCAACCAGCTGGAAGTCAGGTACCAGGCCCTTGTTAGTCAACAGGATACCCCCCTGGGATACTAGCCAAACCTCTCCACTTACCCCCTCATCTCCTAAATAGGGTACTGGTAGCCAATGACAGGTAAGAACCCCCCGGGAATGGTCAACCTAAGACGGGATGGCCAGGCCCTTGCTCCTGGCTTCTCCAGTGACAGACAACTTCAAGCTCCTGGTGGGGACAACCTAAGACAGGCACGGTTATCCTCAAAGTAAAAGCAAAGGGGGAGGCCAGTGCCACGGCTCACTAGGCTAATCCTCTGCCTTGTAGGACCAGCACACGGGGTTCTAGTCCTGGTCGGGGCCCCAGATTCTGTCCTGGTTGCTCCTCTTCCAGGCCAGCTCTCTGCTGTGGCCAGGGAGTGCAGTGGAGGATGGCCCAAGTGCTTGGGCCCTGCACCCCATGGGAGATCAGGAGAAGCACCTGGCTCCTGCATTCAGATCAGTGTGGTATGGACCACAGCACACCGCCACAGCAGACATTGGAAGGTGAACCAACGGCAAAGGAAGACCTTTCTCTCTCTCTCACTGTCCACTCTGACTGTCCCAAAAAAAAAAATGGGGGGAGATGTGAGGGGCTCCAATTGAAAAGGAAACAAAGCCACTAAGCTTTTGCTGGACAAGGCCACAAAGCCTTTGCTCAAGGTTGCCGCGCTTCCGCATTCCAATGACTCAGGGTTTCCAACAACTCAAGATGGCCCCCAGGGGAGGTACCTAGCCTGACAGGAGACTTCTGTATGCGTGCACAGTATGTGTCCTCCACTGTGATAGGCCCTTGAGGGTGTGCCCGACTCATGTCCTGCCTGACCTTTCAGCTGGTTGGCTTGGTTCCCTGGTGCCTTGGACAGCCCCCTTTTGGTGTCTATAAAAGCTTTTCCCCCTCCCAATAAAGTCAAGAACCCGGCTGCACCCTGGCCGTTGACTGATCTCCCAGCTCTGGTATGGTTCCTTTGCAGGCGATATCATCATCCCGCTAGGCCCCCGAGCTCCCTAGGCTGCCCTGAGGAGCTCCATCGGACCTGCTGCCCCATAGCGAGCAGCAGGCAGAAGAAGCAGAAATAATGAAGCGGCTGCATCACCCTCACATTATAAAACTGTTGTAGCTAAGGCACACGACAGAGAGAGCCTACATTTTTATGGAGTATGCGATCAGGGGGGGACCTTAGATGTTACATGCTAGAGCAAGGTTACCTACAGGCTGTTTAACCAAACTTTATTAGCGGTGCATTACTGCCATGAGCAGCGTATCGTGCACAGAGATTTAGTTAGAAAATCTCCTTCTAGATGCCAATCTAAATATTAAGTTGACCGATTTTGGGCTCAGCCACAAATTGGCTGATGGAGAAAACCTGAAAGATTTGTGTGGGACATTTGAGTGTTGTCACCCTGAGGAATTCTTAGAGGAGGAGTTCAGTGGGTACAAGGCCGATGTCTGGAGTCTGGGCATGGTCCTGTACACCACGGTGACATGGTCACTACCTTTTGACGGGGAGGATTTTGTGCAGCTCAAGGAAAACACCCTGTCCAGACACTACCAAATTCCCACCTATGTAAACCTAGAGCTTAGTAATCTGTTGGAAACGTTACTGACCCATGAACTGGAGGTGAGGCCCACAGGGGCAGACACCATGGGCTACCAGTGGCTCAGTGTAGGACATGAAGTACCTGAAACAAGTGAAGAGTTTCTGTTTCTCCCCCAGGAACAGGAAATACAGGAATTCCCAGGAGGCCTATGCTCTCAACTGCGCCTTAAGAACGGGATGACCCCTTGTCTTGTGTGCCACACTGGGTGAAATCCCAACAGCAGGGCTACAGCATGGCAGAAATATGTGGACACAGTGAAGTGGAGCCTTTAGTATCCCCTCAGGGTCCTGAAGTTCCTTTAAGGTCTTTTCAGGACCTGGGATTCCAGCTGGACCATAAAGCAGCTCCCTGCCACCCAGGCTCCAAGCCAGTGCCTTGTCCCCAGGACTTCAGAAGAACCACAACAAACTGAAGCCCATGCCTCATGCCATCCCCAGTGTTCAAAGCTATACCATTCTCCATTGCCTCCAGGGACACTCAGGCTGCAACAGCAGAGCCCGTGAGTGTGCTTCTCTCAGCTCCCAACCTCTGATACTTGCAGAAGACCAACCGGGGCAGAATCCTTGCCATGGGACTCCCAGTATGAGTAGCAGTGAGTCCTGCAGGATAGATAGTTCCCAACTGGTCATGTTGACAAGGACCCCCGCTGCCTGTGCAGTCCTTAGCCAAGATCCTCTGACCTCCCTCTCCACCACACTGAGCACCAACAGCAGTGAGGATGATTTAGAAGTCAGGAGCTGCTCCCAGGCAGCATCAGAGAAACAGAGCATCCCAGGCAAACAGCAGCAGCAGGAGGAGGAGGCGGTGGCAGCGGCAGGACCTCAGACACTCAGGCTAAAAAGAGCAAGGGTTGCCCGGGGATTGGCAGGAGGATAGTCAAATTCTTCACCTGGATGTGCTGTATCCGGCCAGCCCCAGAGGAAAGCCCTTGAGTCCAGAGTAGAAAGTAGCCTCTCAGTAACCTCTTGGGAAATGTCCAAGAGGAGGGGCCCTTATATGAGAAATGAAACAATGAAGGGGTATTCATGAATCCTGTCTGGGAGGAGGGAAGGTGAGGAGGCAGTAAGAGAAATTATAGGCAGAGAGGGAATATACTGTCCCGTTTTTCAGATGGTCAATAAGGTAACATTTTTTCATGGTTAGGGGTCATGACCATTTCCCAAGAGAGAAAATACAGACACGTGGTGTTCGATTCTGTTTAGAAAATGAATCCATTAATATCACTCCCTAATTAAACTTCCTGTACACAGGTATTACTGACCCCTCCCTTAGTCATCCTCCTGGATAGCAGGAGTACCGTTTTCTCAAGAAAACCTACTTTTGCTTTGCTCCCCCACCCTCATGATCCATGTTCGCATTATTTATTGCTGTGAGACAAAGAATGGACTTGAAATTCCTGCAGCATCATTGGTGCCATGACTTGCATGGACTCAGCTACATTGGAAAGGGGAGTAAGGCAGACTGTTTCTCTGTTTTGTGTTGAGGGACTATGTAAATATCTAAATATCAACCATACAACTGGTACTCCATATTGCCCACAACCCCAGGGAATGATAGAGTGAGCCAATCAAACATTGAAAAGTACGATGGACAAATTTACGGATGGGGTACAGACTATTGAGGCACATTTACAATTGATACTAATAGCTCTTAACAGAAAAAGAGGGGAGGAATAGGAGGATACACCCCAATGGAGAGATACTATTATCAACAATGGACTGTTTCTAATCAAAAGCTAGCATTACAGAAACTTCATGCAGAAAAATATTCTTGTTTTTATAGATTACCAAACAGTAAAGATTGGAAAGGGCCCACTACCATCCTCTGGAGAGGAGAAGGAGCAGTAGTGAGCGACACACCTGAAAAGGGGATTATTAGCTTGCCCCAAAGACATGTTAGGATAGTTCCAGCTCCAGAAGACACAAGTTAGAGATCGCACAAAAATAGACCACAACCGAATATGTGTAGCTTATAAATTAGAAGATCCATACGAAATCCCCAATGGAAATTTAGTGAAAAATTGTATGATCATTGGCCATGGACTAGTGCTATTCTAACAACCAAAGATCCTAGGACTATCATAACAGCAAATGGAGAATATGGGAAATTTGAAAAGGATGTTAGACGATTAGCAGAGCAACAATGGGTACCTGGAACGTATGGGCTTGCTTTGAGGGCAACTAGTTGCTGGTATTGCAAGAAAAGTAAAAATTGGAAAAAGGTGATTAGAACAGGAAAATTGGAAGAAGGTGTGATATGTAGAGTATTTTTGGTGTGCTGCTTAACACCTCAAGGAACATTGCAAAGATTGGCAGCCTTAGTGTACACATTGTAACAACCACTGGTTTTCCTTTTGAAGCATGGACACATAAAGGAACCTTTGGATATTCTCACCTATAAGGACGTATATAAGTGTTGGTCTTACCTCAAGACTTGGGAATTTCCAATTAGGCACTAATGGAATATCAGTTGCAATTATCCTGTCAAAAGAAGTCATGTGTTTGTAAGAAATGTAGATACCACTGTCAGTTATGCTTTTATAGAAAGAATTAGGGATTTCACATTCAGGAGCTAGGACTAAAGAACTCCAGAGATGGCAACAGCAGCAGCAAATGGAGAAATGTACATTAGAGGAAGAGAAGCAAAAGACCTCTATGAACAGTATATACTTAAACAACTAAGTGAGGAAGAAAATCCACCACTTGTAAATCCTTTTGAGGGATTGTCCGAGGACCAACAAGATGAATTAGCAGCCTGACTACAAGAACATCTAAAACAGGTACAAGGCGAATTAAAGAGATGGGACCCAGATAAAAGTAAGTTAACTGACGGTAAGCAAACACTTAAACAATCTAAAGTATTGGGTAACTTCATGAAATTGTGGAAAAGATTTGAACTACCTATGCTCAGAGCTTATGGATTAATAATGACAATTACCATCTTAATTATATTGCCCAGTGTAAAAACAGAAGAACAAGTGTTAGGCTTAGTAGAAAACCCACCAGCCTATACACACCCTAATATTAATAATGTATCCTTTACCTGTGAATCAAACCTACCAAGGTCAGGATGTGAGCCCACAGGGACGCTATCCCTCATTAAGACAAAAGTAAAATATTATATTATTCCTTGGTTAACCCGTGCTAAGGAATTGGTGGGACCTTGGAGAGATTTAGAGATTTAATTGAACAATTTTTCTCTAGCAACTGTAAAAGGTCTAAAATAGAATGCGGTAATTATACTTGTCATGCACACAACAATTATACAAATTGGACATGCAGTGGTGTAGTACCAAAACTGACAGGGCCCTTAAATCTAGTAACAAAACAAAGTATATCCTTTTGACTGATGCAGGATCCATGGAATGCATAGACATCACAGAGATAAAGAAAAATACCCCCTTAACTTACACAATGAGAGGATGCCCACTGGAAGGACCTATTTATGAAGCATGTGATGAGTTCAAACAAACAATGTTTGAAGCAGGATTAAGTAGACTGTGTGTCAGACCCCCATTTGCCTTAATTCAATGCTTAGAATATAAGACATATGGCCTGAGCAGAGATGACAAATTTTACTGGGGAAAGCCTAACTGTCCTTCGTGGGTAGCAACAACGTGCACAGAGAAATACCTTTCTTAGCGCCAGATCTAACCCTATTAGGATTAGAACATTCATATGTAGAACCATATGTTAAACTAAGGAGAGGATGGATTACTCAGAATGGGAAACTGCATTTACCCATGACAAAAATCCCAGTCTTACTATAACAAAAATTCAGCGGCATATCAATTCCTCCGAGGTAGCTGTAAAGGACTCTTTAGTGTGGATGACCTTCAAACAAAACAGGGGAGTCCAAATAGGGGGGGGGACAAGAAAAGGATCTAGAGAGAATTAGTCATGTAGAATATTCCTGCTATTATGAAAATGAGAGTTACTACCTCAATGAATCAAATATACCCTACAATTTATCAACTCCAGACTTTGGATATAGCACGTTTATGAACAAGACATATAAAATACAATGGTCAACAATTTGAGATGAATTTTCTCTCTTTTTTTTGTAAAAATGGCTCAGAGCATAGATATGTTAGATGCAGACCTCCAAGTAATAATCAGTCAACACATTGTTTTTTGCAGGCAGGATATGAAATGTTCCACAAACATTTTGTAAAAACTCCAGCAAGGGAAGACCCAGGAAACTGGACATGCAGGACCGAAGGGGAGGTATTGTATGCTAGATGCACATACACATTAGATTCCAAAAAGGAGATTGGTTGTTATATAAGGGACATGGAATGGGAAGAGATTGATAACATTCTTGGCTCCATATATGGTGGTAAAGGCAACTCCCTTCACATATGTACCAGTAAATATGTCTGATTTGACTATACCAATAAAACTGACATGCAAAAAAGAGACTTTGGAGTAACAGCAGCCATTGTCGCTAAAGCAGTGTCAGCAGCCACAGCAGCTAGCGCTGTGACTGGAGCACTGGCTCTAAGCACTACCCAAATACAGGGAGATGCTTTAGAGTCCCTCCTGAAGATAATTCAGGAGCAGCGGGCTCAGCTACGTGAGCAGTCAGCACTGCTTAAGACACATGCTATGGGGCTCCAAACGCTCAAAGCATGCATGGTACAAATAGAACAGGTAATTACCATACTAGCTTTGGAAAGAGAACTCAAGTGTGAAACTACTGGAAGAGTTTGCATTACCACCATTCCGTGGAACAATGTATCCATTCCTAATGCAACACAACTACCTGATATGTTCAAACACAACCATTCTCCCTGGCTAGAGTGGGTAAATGTAACCGCTCATCTTGAGGCTAACATTACTAAGAGAGCTCCACATATAATACAACTTCAAAATATAGCAGCATTTAAGGTAGGTCAAGTCAAAACAGTGGGACAGACAATAAATACTCTGACTTACAGAGTTTTCTCTTGGCTCCCATCCTGGAAATGGTTTAAAATAGGAGCAATATTTTGTACAGTCCTTGTATGCTTGCCTATTTTACAGCACCTCTTCTCAATTGGACAAAATTTCGCCAAGGGATATCTGGCCTTCAGAGAGGAACCCAGCCAACTGGAAATAGAAGAAGAAGAAGAAGCCTCCGCCTGCAGGGCCGGCATCCTATGTGGGCACTAGTACATGTCCCGGATGCTCTTCTTCTGATCCTGCTCTCTGAATATGGCCTGGAAAGCAGTGGAAGATGGCTGAACTGCTTGGGTCCCTGCAACCACATGGGAGACCTGGAAGAAGCTCCTGGCTCCTGGTTTTGGATGGGCTCAGCTCTCGCCATTACGGCCATCTAGGGAGTGAACCAGCGTATAGAAGACCTTTGTGTGCCTCTCTTTGTGTCTGTTAACTCTGCCTCTCAAATAAATTTTTAAAAGTCTTTAAAAAATAAATGCAAATCAAAACCCCAAAGAGATATCACCTCATAGTGCTAGAATGCCTATCATAAAAAAAGTAAAAAATTCTCCCAAGGATATGGAGAAAGGAGAACTCTCATATACTGAGCATGGGAATCCAAATGAGTACAACCAATGCAGCAAACACCATGCAGATTTCTAAAAACTAAGAATAGAACCACCATATGACTCAACAATCTCAATACTCAGTATATGTACAAAAGACATGAAATCATTGTATCTAAGAGATACCTGCTCCACCATGATTACTGCAGCACTGCTAACAATGGCCAAAATATGCAATCAACTGATGTATCCATCAGCAGATGACGACATCAAGAATTTGTTGTGCATACACTAAATGGAATACTATTCAGCCATTTAAAAATGAAATCCTGTCCTTTGCAGCAAAATGTATGCAACTGGAGGGTATCATGTCTAGTGCAAAAAGCCAGACACAGAAAGACAAGTAACACATGCAAACCTTCACATAAGCAAGCTAAAAACCTGAATGCATAATGATTACTACAGGATGGCAGCCACTGCAAGGGATGAAGGGAGTTTCAATGATGGGCACAAAATCAGAGTTAGATCAAAGGAATAAGTTCCTATTGTTACACAGCAGAGTGAGGAGACTAGCTCACAACAACCTAGAATGTATTATATGAACATACAGAAGAAATTCCAAGTCTTCCATCATAAAATATTGACAGAGGGAGGGAAATGTTGACTATCTCATTTTTCATCAGGACACATTGCACACATGCAAAGAGACCTAATACTGTAGATATTAGGTAGGTGAAATTATTGTTAATGTCAAAATTTTCAGAAAACAGAACCATACCATGAACCAGCAACACCACCACTGGGTACATGTCCCACAGAAAGGAACTAAGTAGTTCACGTATCTATAGTCCCATGTTTGAAGCACATTTCCAGCCATGAAGGAAAGAGCAGGGAGCAGTCTGGTGTGGTTATCAACGATAATAATCACTTGCCTCTTGCAACAGCAGACCAATAAATTCCACCTGCCAGGTGGCATGTGAGAGTAATCACTTCTCCAAATGCCACCACCAGAATCCCATGTGGGCACTCATCAGTTCATATCCTTGCTGCTCCTCTTCTGAACCAGTTCACTGGTTATGGGTTGAGAAAGCAACGGAAGATGGTACTAGTGCTTGGGCCCCTACATCCACTTTGGGAGACCCAGCAAAAGCTCCTGGCTCATGGCTTTGAATCTGCTCTGATGCAGTTGTTGCAGCCATTTGGGTAATGAATGAGCATAAAGGAAACATCCCTCTTTCTCTCCCTCTCTCTGTAGTTCAGCTTTTCAAATAAAAATAAATAAATCTTTAAAATACACCTATCTGAATACATAATAATTAATCAGGGATGTAAGAGGTTGGAGGGAAAATGCAAGGAGTTTGGATGATGGGTACCAAATCAGAGTTAGATCAAGGAGTAACTTTCTAATGTTACACAGAATAATGGAGAGGATAGCTCACAATAACTGAGTATGTGTTGAATGAACATATACAAGAAATTCCAAGACTTCAATCATAAGTACTGACAAATAAAGGGAAATATTGATCATCCCATTTTTAATCAGGACACATTGCAGACATGTACCAAAATGTCACACAGTAGCCTTTGAGTATGTACAATTATTGTTAATTTCAAAATTTTCAAAAAAAAAATCTTCACATGAACTAGAAACCCCATCACTGTGTAAACACCAAATGGACAGGAACTAAGTATTTCAGATACCTTTAGTGCCATGTTTAATGCACCAGGGATGTAGTACTTAGAATCTGATGACGATTTCAGCCATTAACAAAGAAGCAAGGAGAAGTCCGGTGCAGGCTTTCATAACAGTAAGCACCTGCCATTTGATACAGCAGGTCAGTAAAATCCACTTGCCAGGTAGCATGTGAATAATCACCACTCCAAAACCTACAAGCTCAAATCCAAGTTGATAGGCCTATGATGTCCCAAATCATATAAGCCTGGGAGGCTCCACTGTGAAAGCAAGGATGCAGATAATATACAGTGCAGTTTTGCTACATTAAAAGGCAGTAGAATTTTGGCAAGCAAAACAGGTGAGTTGGTCAGGGAGGTTAGGCCAGTAGCACTGATATCAACAGTGACCCACCAAAGGAGGTACTCCAACGCAAGGATATGGATGGTCCAGTTTGAGGCCACAAAAGGCCATTAGCAATTGGTGATGTCCCTAGAATTGGTGGACATGTGACTTTCAAGATGGCCTTGAGTGAGGGTGGACTTGCTCAATGTCAAGTAGGATGATCACAAGTTCTTCCCCTTAGGACACATGACACTACCGCTGTATCTGGAAGGAGGTATCTGATGTGAGATGACTGATGATGGCTCTCCAAATAGACAAAGTGTCTGACATCCTCATTAAGGACACAGACTCCTTGGGGTGTTGGATTGTCTGGTCTCTGAATATATCACTTCCATTTAACAAGAGATTCTCAGTGGCTGGAGGCAAGGACCCAGCTCATGATGCTAAGGGAGGTAGTCCAAACTCTCTGTGAATCAAACAGTAGTGTCACTAAAAGCTCAAAGCTAACTTGAAGTCCTTTACCCATGTGACCCTCAGAACCAAAAACTATCCACAGATTAGTCCTTAGTTTTTTTCTTTGGAAGTGTGCCTGACCAAGGTGCATCCTTGTGAGTGACTGGTGAGATAGGTGGGTCTTAGGGTTCACTAGAGGTGAGGAAATTGGTGTTATCAGAAGGTGAAAATGTGCTGGGCTTCCTTGGTTGAAACTGAATCATCGAGGAAAAGGTGATATATGTGGATTTCTTGAGGATTTTTCTGAATTCTTTTTTCAAAAATTTGAGATTGCAAGCTCTCATTTTGTATGGAACTAAGCTCCACACCCACTCGGTCAAGAAGAAAGTTGCTGATGTTTGAGGCCCATTTCTCCTCCTCCTCTTGATTATCAGTGGAAACGATGTCCTCAACATAGTGTCACAGGTGGATGCTAGGTGAAACTGAAGGCCAGCCAGATCCTGTTAACAGACCATGAGCCCTGGAGGACCATAGAGGCAGCCCACTCGAAGTCTTATAAAGGTGCATTGTTGGCCTTCAAATTGAAAAGTAAAAAAGTAAATGGTGGGGCTGGTGCTATCCTGCAGCAGATTAACGCCCTGACCTGCAGCGCCAGCATCTCATATGGGCACCGGTTCGAGATCCTCCTGTTCCACTTCCCATCCAGTTCTCTGCTATGGCACACCAGGTAAGGCTTCAGATAACAATGCTTCCATTTCATATCATAGTGCTGGGTCATGCCCCAGCTACTATACTTCCAGTCCAGCTTCCTCCTATGGTCGATGGATAGACAGTGGGTAATGTCGGAAAATCTCAGGACTCTGCAACTCATGTAGGAGAACAAGATGGAGTTCCTGCTCCTGGCTTCACCTTGGCTAATCTGTAGCTGTTGCAGCTACTTGGAGAGTGAGGCAGTGGGTTGGATGATATCTGTGTCTCTCCCTCAAGAATATTTTTTTCCAAATAAAAAAGCATTAAAATATAACAATGGCCAAGGAACTGTGACAGAGTTGTTAAGATGCCATTTGGTTTAACCATGCCCCATATCAGAGCGCCTGGATTTCAATATAATCTTCCTGCAGTCAGGTTTCCTGCTAATGTACACTCTGATGGAGAGCAGGCATTGGGTCAGCTACTTCAGTCTCTTCCACCAATGTGAGAGAACTGGATGGAGTTCTTGGCTTCTGACTTTGGCCTAGCCCTTCCATAATGTTTGCAGGCTATGGGGGTGAGGCCAACAGATGGAAACATCTTTCGCTATCTCATACTGCCATTCTAATCATAATATAAAGGCTTGAATACACTCTTTTTTTTTTGGCATGGCAATTAAACACATCATTTTTGGTGCCAGCATCCCATCACAGAGTATCTAGGATCAATATCTGCCGCACATTCAAATCCAGGTTCCTGCTCATGTATACCCTGGGAAACAATAGAGGATGGCTCAGATACTTGGGCCCTTGCCACACAAGTGGAAAGATCCAGCCAATGGGAAATCTGTTTTTTTGTCTTTCAATGTAACATAATGAATAATGCTTAAGTAAGTGAATAAATAATTCCACTGGGTCCAAGGCAACTTGTTTGGGACAGTCCTATGGGGCAGCTTTGCCATTCGGGGGTTGTGGCTGCACATACTTTCTGAAGAATGCCTAACAGCCTCAGAAGTTCTTTTTTGTTCTTAATTGCATACTGTCATTGAAACAAAGAGGCTCCTGCTGTAGTGTGGTGTTTCACATGCTCTGGACACCCATTGCAGTAGAAAAAGGGACAGTTTATGTTCACCCTCTTTGCAAACATGACACCATCTGTTTATGCTTTCCAGACAAGTTGGACGGGATCTTGATGTAGTTCAGTAAGAGCTGCCAGCTGCCAACTCTGCTGCCTGGTGATTTATAGACTACTTCCTGTCAGGAACACAGCAAGGTTGCCCTTCTCAATGTGGCCCTGTCCAGTCTTTGAGCAGGCCTTGTGAATCCATCCACAGCAAAGTGTGTACATCTGTCTGGACTTCCTTGGTGCCTGAGATACGGCACTTCACAATCTGAGACAGTTGTAGACGAGGCATCAACTTTCTTAACCATGTCCTGGGTGGTACTCGGCAGCATGTGAGGGGCAGCCAGCAGTCATCTGGTGCATCCAGACGCACCATGCCTCAGCACATTAGACTGCATGACCCAGGCGGAGGTGCCAATGTCTGAAATGATCCCATGAGACCATGTTATTTAGATGCTGCTGCCATCAACACTCTGCACACAACCTTGAGTATAGGCCTTCCCTTAGGAAGGCTCACTGTCTCACTGGGAGTCTGTAGAGGGACACAGAAAGCAGTGATAAACCAAAATATTGAGGTTGCAAGCTCTCATCTCATATGGAACTAAGGTCCACACCCACTCGGTCAAGAAGAAAGTTGCTGATGTTTGAGGCCCATTTCTCCTCCTCCTCTTGATTATCAGTGGAAACGATGTCCTCAACATAGTGTCACAGGTGGATGCTAGGTGACAACTGAAGGCCAGCCAGATCCTGTTAACAGACCCTGAGCCCTGGAGGACCATAGAGGCAGCCCACTGGAAGCTGTGTGGGTGCACGCACCCATTAGCAATGGCAGTCCACAAGTGTACCAGGTACTACTCTAATTCCCATATGGCAAACGACAGAGAAATTTCCCACAGCTAACCTTTAAGCATTTTTGACATGCTCTTATATATTTGACATTACATATTCCTCAACACAACTGTTAACAATAACTGAATTCAACAACATTGTAGAATACATGATGCTGTGCATCAGGTTACAAATCAACATACAAAAACAGTAGCTTTTTTTATATTCTAATAACCAGCTTGCGAAAAATGAAATCTAAAAATTAATCCCATATGCAATAAGGACAAAAATAAAACATTTAGGAATAAATGCAAACAATTAAGTGAAAGATATCTACAATGAAAATTCTAAAACACTTAAGAAATAAATCATCAAGGACTCTCAAAATGGAAAAATATAATTGCACATGGATTGGAAGAATTAGTATAATTAAAATACCTATATTACTTAAAGGAACCTACAAAATAAATGAAATTCCTATCAAACACCAATGACATTTTTTAAAGAATGATAAAGTAATCCTAAATTCCCTAAAAAAATCACAAAATATCAAGAATAGCCAAAATGATCCTGGGCAAAATAAAAATCGACTTGGAGGTGTCAGAATACCTGACTTCAAAGCTTACTACAAATCAAAGCAGCATGACAGTGGAAATTAATTAATTAATTAATACAAACAGGTAGAGCCAACTGATTTTTCATGAAAGTGCCCAGACTATACAGTGGGAAAAAAACATATAATCTATTCAGCAAGTGGTGCTGGCAAAATTGGATGCATACATGTAGAACTGAATATTACCATACTAAAAAAAATGAAATCCTGTTATTAGTATCATTGCAACTGCAAGACTTCATGCTCAGTGAAACTATCCTGACACAGAAAGACAAATATTACATGTTCCCCTTTATACATGGGAGCTAAAATTTTCTTTTAAACAATCAGACAACAATAAAAGAAAATCAGAAAAGAAACTAATGCCTGTGTGTATCAGTATTGCTGCAAATATGGTTTTGTTAAACTTTCTTTTATATCTTTTTCAAACAAATTCTTAAGAATGATCATTCTAAAATTTACTGTGTATTAGTAGAGTAGACATTTTTATAGAAACCTTTGATTTCATAAACATAAATCTTGTAAGTACAACTTTTGGATTATAGCAGTTCTCCCCCCCATACCCGCCCTCCCACCTGCAAACCATCCCAACTCTTATTCCCTCTTCCATCCCATTCTTCACTGAGATTCATTTTTAATTGTCTTTATATACAGAAGATCAATTCTATACTAAGTAAAGATTTCAACAGACTACACCCACACTGAAACACAAAGTTTAAAGTAATGTTTGAAGACTAGTTTTACCATTAATTCTCACAGTGCAACACATTAAGGACAGAGGTCTGACATGGGAAGCAAGTGCACAGTGACACCTGTTGTTGATTTAACAACTGTCACTCTTATATTTGACATCAGTGATCACCCTAGGCCCTTGGTCTTGAGCTGCCAAGGCTATGGAAGCCTCTTGAATCCACAAATTCCAATATTATTTAGACAAGGCCATAATCAAAGTAGAAATTCCCTCCTCCCTTCAGAGAAAGGTACTGACCTCTTTGATGGCCCTTTCTTTCCACTGGGATCTCACTCTCAGACATCTTTCATGTGGGTGGTTTTTTGCCATAATGTCTTGGCTTTCTATGCTTGAAATGCTCTCACAGGCTTTTTAGCCAGATCCAAATGCCTTAAGGGCTGATTCTGAGGCCAGAGTGCTGTATAGGGTATTTGTCATTCTATGAGTCTGCTGCGTGGCCTGCTTCCCATGTTGGATCATTCTCTCCTTTTTTTTTTTTTTTACAGACAGAGAGGACAGTCAGAGAGAGAGAGACAGAGAGAAAGGCCTTCCTTTGCCGTTGGTTTACCCTCCAATGGCTGCCGCGCTGCAGCCAGCACATCGCACTGATCCGAAGCCAGGAGTTAGGTGCTTCTCCTGGTCTCCCATGCGCGTGCAGGGCCCAAGCACTTGGGCCATCCTCCACTGCACTATTGGGCCACAGCAGAGAGCTGGCCTAGAATAGGGGCAACTGGGACAGAATCCGGCACCATGACCAGGACTAGAACCCAGTGTGCCAGAACCATAGGCAGAGGAATAGCCTATTGAGCCACCACACCGGCCATTCTCTCCTTTTTAATTCTATTATTATCAGCAGAAACTTGGTCTTATTTATGGGATCCCTTTGATACTTAATGCCACCTTGCTAGTTAAAATGATCAGTTTAAGTTCATAAGTGATCATAAAGATAGGACTTTTATTGTTTTGATTATTTTTATTGCCCTTACCTATATTCTTCCTTACCAGCTGAACTCTTTATTGAGTGGTTATAAAGCTCTTAAGAGGTAAATTTAAAAATACACTATTTAAAAATAAAAGATTTAAAAAGAGTTACAAGCCCTCACTTTTTATTTATTTATTTTTTTTTTGCATTTTCATTACCTATTTATTTATTTATTTTCTTTTATTTAATAAATATAAATTTCCAAAGTACAGTTTATGGATAACAATGGTTCCCCCCATAACTTCCCTCCCACCCGCAACCCTCCCATCTCCCGCTCCCTCTCCCATTCCATTTGCATCAAGATTCATTTTCAATTCTCTTCATATACAGAAGATCAATTTAGTATATATTAAGTAAAGATTTTAACAGTTTGCACCCACACAGAAACACAAAGTGTAAAATACTGTTTCAGTACTAGTTATAGCATTAATTCACATTGAACAACACATTAAGGATCTTACATGAGGAGGAAGTGCACAGTGACTCCTGTTGTAGACTTAAAAAATTGACACTTTTTTTATGGTGTCAGTAACCACCCTAGGCTCTTGTCATGAGTGCCAACGCTATGGAAGCCTTTTGAGTTCGCCAACTCCAATCTTATTTAGACAAGTACATAGTCAAGGTGGAAGTTCTCTCCTCCCTTCAGAGAAAGGCACCTCCTTCTTTGATGGCCCGTTCGTTCCCACTGGGGATCTCACTTGCAGAGATCATTCTTTTATTTTTTTTGTTTTGCCAGAGGGTCTAGGCTTTCCATGCCTAAAATACTCTCATGGGCTCTTCAGCCAGATCCGAATGCCTTAAGGGCTGATTCTGAGGCCAGAGTGCTGTTTAGGTCATTCTATGAGTCTGCTGTGTATCCCGCTTCCCATGTTGGATCGTTCTCTCCCTTTTTAATTCTATCAGTTAGTATTAGCAGACACTAGTCTTGTTTATGTGATCCCTTTGACTCTCAGACCTATCAGTGTGATCAATTGTGAGCTGAAATTGATCACTTTAGTGAGATGGCACTGGTACATGCCACCTTGATGAGATTGAATTGGAATCCCTTGGAATGTTTCTAACTCTACCATTTGGAAACTCTCACTGTTTAAATTTTTGGTTTGTTAAGAACAGTGTGCAAATTGAAATGACTCTATAATGTTTCTCAAAAACCAGTAAAATCTCAAATATGAAAAACAGCTTATCTCGTATTCATTGTATTACTCTGATGCTATTCAATTTCACATACACATGAAAACATACTACCATTTTTCTTACTTAAAGGAAACAATCTAAAATAAATATCCATCACCAACTTAAAACACAGCATAGCAGCCTTTCAACTGAGCATGACAAAAAAGAACAGTTCAGTTATTTACAGGTTCTGGTCTTGCTTGTCTTAATTAACCATTTTCAAATACCAGTTGTGACATTTATCATTTAAACCCCGTACCATTATACACCAAGTAATATGCTGGCATTTTTACTTACATTTTATCAACAAGAGTTGTACATATTTATGGGCTAGTGTGACATTTCAATACTCATATAAAATTTGTACTGATCAAATCTAAATTAATCTTTCAAAATTATTTTATGGATAGAGCCTTAAGCTAAACTTTATTTCATTTTCTAATAACAGATATAATGGATTACTGTGAGCTACAAACATCCACCTCTATGATTCTAGGAAATTACATAATAATCTAATGCTACTGCAATAATCATCCGTGTCCATGTTTTCCACCTAGTTCTAATATTGCAATTGGTTTCAACCAATAAGGGGGAGGGGGAGAGAGAGAGAGAGAGAGAGAAAGATAAAGACACCACCCATCTGGTAGTTCATTACCCAAATGCCCAAAACACTCAGGGCTGATCTGACCCAGGCTGAAGCTGGGAGATGGTCTCCAATGTGGTTGCAAGAATCTAACTACTTAAGCCATCACTGGCTGTCACTGGTATCCTGAGCAGTCTTTCCCACTAGGCCAAATGTCTACCCTTCAAAAAACTTTTGGACATATCCTCATATAGCCCTGGCTTCCAGAGGAGGAGGCCACAGTCCCTTGTATTGACCCCATCACTGCATGGTCTCTACTCCCAAATCACCACACATGCCAAGCTCCTGCTCAACTTCAGCCACAGCATCTGGTTTAATGGATCCAAATGAAGACACTGGGAACCCTGGCCCACCAGGGTTATCAAACATGCAGTCACTGGACATAAAGGCCCACATCTGAGGCAAAAGTAACCTGGATAACCACATGACCAAAACTGAAACTGGATCATTGTTACACCACAATGTGGTGGAATGAGAAGGCCATGCCAAGGTGGCCACTGGCAAGCGAGCGTCAGTTACTCAGGAATGGCTTTGAAACCCACCTGGCAATGGAAACTGCCTGGCAACAGGCTGTGATTGGATGGATTTGAAACTGCCTGGGAACAGGCTATGATTGGATGGCTTTGGAAACTGCCTGGCAACAGGCTATGATTGGATGGATTTGAAACTGCCTGGTAAAAGGCTGTGATTGGATGGCTTTGGAAACTGCCTGACAACAGGCTGTGATTGGTTGGGGCATAGACCGCCCCTTGACCAGATTGGCTGGTCTTGCCTATATAAGAAGTTGTACCAACTGTAATAAACGAGTCTGCGGGCTGCTCGCCTCAAGCCTGCTTTCACCCGACTCCCGGGGTCTGTGTGTTGACTCCGCGCCTCTTGCCCCCACCACGCTGCTCCTCTCAGAAACGAATCCACTGCAACATTGTTGAGAAACTCAACTGCAACATCATATTTTAAAATCAACTCAAAATGAAAGTCCACACAGAAGATCTGAACACTTACAACCTATAAAATAGAAAATTCCTTGACATTAGCCTCAAGAGTGGTTGCTTATGTGTTAACAATTAAACACAGAGAGCAAAAGCAAATAGAAGGAAATGAAACTACAACAAACTAGTAAAGCAATAAAGCAAAGATCAATGAAATGTAAAGGCAAACCAACAAAAAGGAAAAAATATGAGCAAACCATATGTGTGATCAAGGGAGTAATACAGGGAATGCATACACTAAGAAGCAAAGAATACAATTAAAAAAGGACAAAGGACTGAATCAATGTTTTCCAACAAAGACAGACAATGTACCCAGTGGGTATGTGAAAAAGTTCTGAACATTGCTATCATCAGCAAAATGCAAATCAAGATGACAATGGTGATTATCTCATATCTGTTAAACGGCTACTATTAAAAAGTTAAAAGGTAACAAGTATTGGGCACAATGTAGAGAAAACAGAACACACAGTATTGGAAGGAATGTAAATTGTACCATCCATTAGGAAAAGCAATATGGAAGTTCCTCCAAGAAAATTTAAAAAGCAACAACCCTTATTAGCCACGAATCCAAAAGAAAATCACCATCTCAAAGAACTGTCTGCACCCCCACATTCACTTCAGCATCATTCACAATTCCACGATACGGAAATAACCCAAATGTTTGCTGATGGACCCATAAGGAAAAATGGGATACACACACAGTGGAATCCTCGCCAAACCTTAAAAAGAAAGGAAATAATACTACTTGTCACAAGATGGATCCCAAAGCACGGAACTATAGGACATTACAAGGAGTGAAACAAGACACAGAAATAAGAAATACTACATGAGCACACTTACATGTGGAATATACAAAAGTCAAACGCACACACAGAGCAGGATGGTGTTTGTGATGACCTGGGAGCAGGAAAATGAAGAGTTGTTAGTCAAAAGATACAAATATATGGTTATGGTGCTGGAGCTGGGGTGTAAAAGCTTGAGCCTCCACCTGGACTGCCACCATCTCCTATGGGCACCAGACCGAGACCCAGCTGCTCCACTTCCCATTCACCTCCGTGCTATGGGAATGCACTGGAAGATGACCCCATGACTTGGGCACCTGTGCCAAAGTGGGAGACCTGGGACCAGCCCTGCCACTGAGGACATTTGAGGAGTGAAATAATGCATGAGATGAGATATCCCTCATCCTCTCTCTCACTCTCTCTGTCTCTGTCTTACTCTCTTTCTCTGTTTCCTGCCTTTTTTTTTTTTTTTGAAAGGTAGAGTAATTGACAGTGAGAGAGAGACAGAGAGAAAGGTCTTCCTTCTGTTGGTTCACTCCCCAAATGGTCCCTACGGCTGACACTGCGCCGATCCGAAGCCAGGAGCCAGAAGCTTCCTCGTGGTCTCCCATGCGGGTGCAGGGGCTCAAGCACTTGGGTCAATCTCCACTGCCATCCTAGGTCACAGCAAAGAACTGGACTGGAAGAGGAGCAACCGGAACTAGAACCTGGCACCCATATGAGATGCCGGCACCATAGGGGAAGGATTAACCAAGCGAGTCACGGTGCCGGCAATTGCGTTTCAAATAAATCTTAAAAAAATCAATTTTACAATTATGAGATAAGGTTTTGAAAATCTAATACTTGCATCGGGTAAACAGTTCACACTATATTCTGTACTTGTAATTTCCTAGGTCAATATTCTTAAAAAACACTATAAAAGGATAGGAGTGTAAATGAGAGGGCAGGTATCGTAGGAAGAATAAACTATGCTGCTAAAGCTGTACTGAATGAATGCATGAAGTATCTACTCCTTAAATAAAAGCTTTCTGGAAAAATTCATAAATAAATAAAATAAAATAATTTAAAAAAATACACTGAGTGATAAATTTGTTAAATAGCTTCACTGTACTATTCCTTTCACAGTAAGTACCAGGAGAGTCAAAAGGCTTGTGTGAAAATGTATACAGATCAGACTCATATCAAAACACACACTGCATGCCTTGAATATATACAATTTTATTTCTCAGTTCTACTGTAATAAGTCTGGAAAAATAAAACATGCAAAAATAGGTTCCTATTCTTAAGATGTAAATAAAATTAAGGAACTTCGGTCAATATTGTGGGGTTTTATTAGGCTTCATGGGACAGAAATGATTTTTAAAACATTCATGATTGGGTCTGGCACTGTGGCGTAGCAGGTGACGCCTCCAAATGCAGTGCCGGCAACCCATATGGGCACTGGTAAAAGTCCTGGCTGCTCCACTTCCGATCCAGCTCTTTGCTATGGCCTGGGAAAGCAGCAAAGGATGACCAAAGTCCTTGGGCCCTTGCACCCACGTGGGAGACCTGGAAGAAGCTCCTGGCTCCCTGTCTTCAGAGCAGCACGGTTCTGGCCATTGCGGCCAACTGGAGAGTGGTCCAGCAGATGAAAGACCTCTCTCCGCTGCTCCTTCTCTCTCTGTGTAACTCTGACTTTCAAATAAGTAAATCTTAAAAAAATTCATGAACTTGACTAAACTAAATTTCAGGCAGTTTATATCTTGAAAATACAGATTCGAGAATTCTGTCAAGAGAATATTTAAGACAATATCCAACTAACATATTACACTGTCATCTCACCTCCCTCAAACTGAAAACTCAGAAATAGAAAAGGAAAGGAAGTGTATCTGAAGGAAACCAGGAAAGTGAAAAGTGAAATGAGAATTATAAATTACTATATGCTATTCTCCCACCAAGGTGTGTACATTCCTATGTGCATATAACATAGGCAGGTTGAGAATTAGCCCAGTTAAATTATGGAACTGAAATGCAGGGCCTGCTACATCAGTATTGACCAGTGACACTTGAACTGTACCAATCTCTGAAGAGTATAATCTCAGCTGTCCAAATTCTTACTGAATTTAACTTGAATTTGTGCTTCGTAAATGCAGTCTGATAGGAAGATGGGGCCAGTGCACAATCTGAGCTCTCACTAACTCACTGGGACAGGTCTTGGACACAGTCCTCAGGTTCACTGCCCTAAAAAGTCTTCCATTTCCCATCACTGGTGACCACTATGGCCTTTGGTTCAAAGCAATACTTAGTTGTGAGCACATTATGTTTACAGAACACATATTTGGGGAGGCACGATGGTAGTTTCTTCCTAAACTCAATCTAAATTCCTAGGGTTTCCATATTGAAATGCATGGCAAATTTTTAAACAACACAATCTACATTTTCAGTTCCTACTAGGAGCTACACATTATGGAGTTAGTTCTGTCAAGGTTTAGAATGTACACTTTCTTATAATTTTCACAATGACATTCTTTCAGTTCATTTTATAATCACAAGAAAGGAAGGAGGAAGGAGGGCAGGATGCTGGGCGGAGGAGGGGAAGGTGGGAAGTATCACTACACTCCTCAATCTCTGTATATGAAATACATAATATCTGTTTTCCTTCATATAAATAAAAATTATTAAAAAAAGAAATTCAGCTGTGAAAACTGCAAGATGAAATATATAAATCAAATGGAGATTCCATGTATTTAAGTTGAAGAACAAACCAAAACATGACAATACCAAAATCTTAAACCACGATACTCACAGCAGTATGGCAGGGCCTTCCCCGTGGAATGAGTAGCAGCACAGATCTACAGCATCATAGTCACCAGGGGTGGAGGCTCTGCCAGGGTTAGAGGTGCTCACACTGGACTTGCTTCACTAGATCAATACGTGGCAATGTCTTCCTTCACTGCTCAGGTTGCTTTAGAACCCATTTTCATAAATGGCAGGACCCCAGCAGATATCATGAGGTATTTTGCTGGAAAACTGTGAATCCCATTACATTTATCATGTTATCTCTATGTACCTCAAAAATGTAGGAGTCTGCCAAGAATTACTCAAATTCCACCTGCACAGAGCAGAGGGCTATACACCATGAACATTAGTCTACCACAAGAACATTTCTTGGCGACGGCACTGTGGCAGAGCAGGAAAAGCTTCTGCCTGCAGTGCCCGCATCTCCTAAGAGCGCTGGTTTGAGTCCCCACTGCTCCACTTCCTATCCAGCTCTGTGATATGGCCTAGGAAAGTGGAAGATGGCCCAAGTGCTTGGGCCCCTGCACCCACCTGAGAGACCCACAAGAATCTCCGGGCTCCTGGCTACACATCAGCTCAGCTCTGGCCATTGCGGCCCTTTGGGGAGTGAACAAGAAGATAGAAGACCTATCTCTTTCTCTCTCTCTGCCCCTACCTCTGTGTAGCTCTGCCTTTCAAATAGATAAATAAATCTTCAAAACAACCTTTCTTTCCCCATTTGACATTCACATGTCATCTTCCACAGTAATCGGGGGGGGGGGGATCAAGCAAGGAGATTCATTAGAGTAGGGGGGTTACCAATTACATAAAGCTCAATGTTTGTTGAAGCAGCAATTTGAAATTTAACATCATATGTAAGACAATGTTTACAAAGTTTAAATATCTTTGAAACCTGCACTCTGAAAACTACACATATACCAATTCATTGAAGGAGTTCCTGGACTCCATGCCTGTTCTCTCACTACAGCACTTCAGTAGAAAGCTTCAAAACATTTCCAATATTGAACTGCAAGTCACAGTTTCAGTTTTCCATTCATAATTATTGAAGCCTACAGAACTCACAAACAAAACTGTATAAAGGTGAAACAAAGGCATTGCATGTAGCAAACTCTCCATCTAGTTTCCCCATAGATCTGACTTCAGTTAAACAGAGGAAAAGCATCTTGAGATGTTTGGCATAAACCACTCCAATTTTGGAATTTCCCCAGAAAGCTTCTATATTTTAGCTTCTTCCTAGTAGTGCACTAGAAATTGCTAGCCTAGGATTTTTGTGGGAGATGCTAAAGTTTAATGGTGGTCACAGGAGCAGAGGTGTGGAAAAGGTGACGGAATTGAGACATTAAAGCCAAAAGCACAAGAATCACATACTCCTGTGGCTTTGAGAAGGGTGTAGGGACCAGCCAGCCTTTGAGATGCCTGGTGATTGTTATCAGAGAACATCTGTGGATTGGGAGCATGAGAAAACAAAAGAACAGATTTTTCTTGGTGTGTTGTGTGTGAGGGAAAGGAATTATGGAATCAAGTTTGAAAATAGCCAAAGGGAGAAAACCATGGGCAATATAAACAGGTCTAGCTAATGATGGGAGAAAAAGTCAAGGCCTTCCTGAAACACGGTACAGAGATAAGGCTGTCTAGGATTAGAAGAACAGTGTGAACAAACACAGACTTAACATGGGGTCATTTCAACTTCTGGATTTGAACAATCAGCACTAACAGGAACAGCAAGAGTGGATAGTGAGGAAACTGGAACATCCATCAGGACTTGCACCAAGGGGTGGTTTCTGAGTAGTCACTGGTCAGCATCTTGTAAGATGAGGTTCAAGGAATGATCCTTGGGTGTCAACACGAGTATCTGCTAACCAAAAGGGAGACTTAATTCACCACATACTATAAGAACCAAACCACAAAACACAATATCTACGGATTTTGAAATTCTGTGTTGTTTAAAACACAGGGACAAATAGGGATTTCATTTCATCAACTGACATTTTAGAACCAATTATGTGGCAACCATTGTGGATACTATGCAGAAACAATGCCCCTGCCTTCTCAGACCTAAAAATGCTCTAAACATATCATAATCCAAATGATTTCAATATTTCATATTTCAAAATCTAATTTAGAAGTAAAAAGAACATTTATTGAGTTATTCAGAACCTTATAGTTTTATAACTGCAACAAATATACTTAGGAAGTAATGCTGACTTCTAGAAATTTCGGTGCCATCCTCTGATCTAGGTGCTTCTGATGATAAACAGAGTCCCCATATTCCTAGTTAATGCAATAGTATGACTGGGACATGTAGATTTTATATATGTCTCTCCAGATGACCAGATTCATTAACACAATATAACAATGTATTCCTCAGGAACTTTTTCATAAAATTAGGGAAACACTGGATAGCACAGAGGCAGAATTAGATTTCAGTGGGGCAATGACAACAATATACAACCATCTTTTTGGGTTTACCACTCAAAGCTATCACTGCTGTGTTGTAGAACCTTCCATGCAAACTAAGATAAACTATCTTACAGGAAGCAAAGCCTGTGAGCAGGAACTCCTTTCTGGATGACCAGATCCATTTTCTCAACTCCTATACACTAAATAGAACTATAAACCCAGAAAATAAAACAAGAGACCTGGAAATTAACATAGTCACTGGGCATCTTAATTGCCCACCCAAAAGAAGATGACTCACCTGCTGGTTCACCCATCCTGGCATCAGAATTCAGCCAGGTAGGCTCACACCTCCTGGAACTGTATGTGATACCTCCGAGCACATACATGTTTTACAATATACAATTTAAAAATCTCTTTAGAACATATGATATAAAATTTATAATATAATACAAATTTGTAATAATATATAATATTCAATTTATAATGTACAATATAATACACAATTTTTTCTTCCATCCCTCTGGCTCCTGAAGACCCATATGTCCCCTACCTGCATCCAGGACTGGCATAAGATATACACAAACATTTCAAGAAGACTCACCAGGTGAGGATGGTCAAACCTGAGGGTCCTGTGGAATCCACTGCCACTCCTGACACCAGCAGTCCGGCCGTTCCTGCAGTGCTGTTCTTGGCTGCTCCCCTCCTTACTCTTAGTGCCAGGGCTTAGCACATGTTCCAATGAAGAACTCCACATCGCTGGACACCAAGAAGAGAAAAGGGAAACAGCAGCACTGAGCACCCTTTTCATAAACTCAGACTTCAATGCCATAGATCAGTTCTGATTGTCCAATCAGAAAACAAAGAGCAAGCCTGCGCAGGCCTGCACAAGAGGTATGGCTCCAGGCTTCTCCTGAGCTCCTGCTGTCTGTCCCAAGTAGGAAGCGAGGCCAGGCTCCAGTGCGGTGGGGCTATAGGTCGTTTGTTTGTTTCACTTTTGTCATGGAATTTATCCCACCATTCCATTTAAAATTTGACAGAGATTTTTCTCTTTAGGTACCGTATATACTCATCTGCTTTTTCTCCTGAGAGTGTTAAATAAAGTGAAATTGCTTTCATACGACTCATGCATTGGGAGTGGTGGTTGTTTTTCAACCTCTGGATTACAGATAGAAACAAGTATGGGATGCTGGCACTGCAGAAGGTGGCTTAACCCACTGCACCACAACACTAGCCTCTACCCACAGAATTTTAGAAGCCTAATGATTCAGAAATAGACTGTCTCATATGTGGAAGGAATGCAAATGTATAGTAAGAATGTAAGTCAGAATTATTTTCATTGCAGTAAACAAGAAAACACAAAGATATTTCAACTAGATGATGAGGGGTCAGATATCACACAAATGATTCATTTAGCATCATCGTTACCACTGCTGTATCTTTTCCTCTAACAATTGGTTTAGATACTTGCTTTAAGTTTGTGGCCAACCTTGGAAAGCTGGAAATCTTGATGCTAAACAGATGTCAGATGAAATTTAAAACAGAGGCATACCAGCCAGAACCACAGCCTAGACCTAATTCTAGTGTTTACCTTTTGGCGATAATTGGAAATCATAAACTATATATAAGTAAGAAAACACCATCTCCACCTCCAGATTCCACATTAAGCACCATGTGCACTGACCAACAATGCTTACTCCCTCCTCTTTACTAAAAGAAGAAGAATAAAAATAAGTCTATGATTGCTGCACTATAAGATACCTCTGCTTAAAGATCCACCATTAAATACAAAATTTCAAGGTTGTATGATAACTCTAAGAGGTTTCTAACTCAGAGAAAGTTCCAGGAGGCAAAGTTAGGCCCATATTTATCTCTAGGAAAGTGGCCAACCGCTCAGGGCCACAAATGTACCAAAACCCAAGAGGGGACTCAAAAACATGTGAGTGAGCAATACTGAAGTCACAAGTTGAGAGACTGTGTACTAACAGAACCCTGCCAACCATCTAAATGAAAAGAGAACCATCATGCAGACATTGTGCAGATACTACACCACTTGTGGGTAAGACTATCCAGGTGTGCACAGCACCAGCCCTGGAAATGCCAGTTACAGAGTATAATGCTGCCCACGGGTTCTGTGCAGTGTGACCACTTTGCCAGTAATAACATCTCTACCCAACAGCTCTCAAGTAGCTCAAGAGAATAACAGGTACATCTTGTAAAAACTAGCAGAAGTGATTTTGACAGTTTCAAGAATATCTACCAACTCTCCTCACACAAGTCAATATGTATGATTTCAGGTGAACACTTTATCAGCAAACTTCAACAAAAATTTCAGTCAAGGTATCAGGTCATTGAGTACTGTGGGTCTGCAAGATTCTTTTTCTTTCTACTTGAGGCTTTCTTTGAATAGTTAAAGGTTCTTATTTTAAAACATTTCATATATTTTAAAGGCAGACTTGAAGAGAGGGAGAGTCAGAGAAAGTGAAAGGTCTTCCACACACTAATTCACTCCCCAAATGGCCACAATGGCCAGGGCTGTGCCAGACAGAAGCCAAGAGCCAGGAGCCTCTTCTGGCTTTCCCACGTGGGTGCAGGAGCCCAAGCATTTGGGCTACCTTGTGCTGGCCTCCCAAGTGCATTAGCAGAGAGCTGGATTGGAAGTTTAGCTGGGACTTTGAATCAGTGTCCATATGGGATGCTGGTATCATGGGGGCGTAGCTTTACCACCTAAGCCACAATGCTGGCAACAAATGTTCTTATTTTTAAGAATTACAAAACCACCCAGAAATCTAGAAATTTTATAACAAAGCTAATAACTCTGAAAGGACGAGAGTTAATAATGGGTAGAGTAGGGCATTTGGTACAATGGTTAAGGAGAAACTACCTGACCTGCTGAGTGGACAGTGCTGTCTGTGACTGTCCTCCAAACCTACTTCATTTTCAGCTGTGAGCCCCAGAGCTTTGAAAGCACATTGAACAATGTACACCACAAAGAGGCAGAACGAAGGGCAGTCAGGCACAAGAGGGCACTGCTCTAGTCTTTTCCACACTGCAGGTGCGGAGCTCTGTTCAACACCTGTGTAAATGTCAACAAAGTCCGCCTTGTGGTAGAGAGAGCTGACATGCAACGCCACTTCATTCTACAGAATGCTGACAGAGACTTGTTGTCTAGTGGTTAAGATGCTGCGTTCTAGTGGTTCAAGTGCTACTGTACATGAACAGCATCACTCTTTCAAAGACACACACATGAGGTTCACAGTTTCACTCGCCTGAACACGGCATTTGACAAAGAAAGTAGGTAGCTCAATTATCTTCCTCTAGCAAATCAAAAGTCAGTGCAGCTCCCGGGCTTCTTCTGGAACCTGCCTAACTGGCTCTTTTCTCAGGCCTCTGTACTTGCTATTGCCAGACCCAGCTGGATGGGGCCTTCTACAGGTTATCAGTGGGGCTCAGGCTTTACTGCATGTGGGTCTCTATTCAAGAGTCCCACCAGCAGAGAACCTTCCAAGACCATCCGAGTGGCATCCTCTCCTGCACCTGGCCTCCCAAACACACCTCCTCCCTTTATTTTTCATCTGAAGTCTCCACCATACTTGACCTTATATCCTACCGGATGTGTTCAGGGCTGACCCACTCGAGAATGCAAGCTCGTGAAGGCAGAGCATGGGCTTGTTTATCACGCTATTCCCAGGGTCCCTGGCCAGTAACAGCCTTCACTCAACATTATCTGAATTAATAAACAGGAATGGAAGCCAAACACTTCTGTTTCTAGCTTTGCAGGTGCTCAGCTCCCTGTTAGCTTTAACAGACTCCTCTACACTGCCTGCCCTTGGTGTGCCAACAGGCAGTGATGGAAGGGCAGCTCTCCCCTTCCAGATGTCTTGTGCTAAAGCAGATGCGTCACTGAAAGGAATGTGAATTATAAAAACCTGGTGTTGATGGAAAGCACAGGAGATTTACCTCACTGTTTGTGGAAGTGTAGATGGATGCTACCATGGAGGATAATGTAGAAGGACCTAGCAACATTTTAAACAGGACTGTACTTGACCTAGTGATTCTAAATAACACAGGTCATCAAAACAGCAGTTCCTGGGATGCTCAGGTATGGATATTCCAGGTTTCTCACTGCAGCAATATCCTAATGGTGAAAAATCAGAATTCTCACACAGAATAGCAACCACTTATGTTGGAATACAATGTAATCTTATACCCTGATCAAATCAGGGTAACCAACACTCCTTTGCCTGATACCACTTTTTGGACACTGAAGTCCTGAAACAGCCCTATTCTGCTTGTCCATGTAACCCATAATGGGTTACTGCGAAGTACAGTCAGCCAGCCATGCCCGAAAACCAGGGATGGGGTTTTTGATCAAACTCTGATTTGGTGTGTGTTATCCAACCCCTCTATCCCCACCACCCATCTTCGAATAAACATAATTTTGTGTTCAAACTGAGGTTTTTAGCTCCCACTTCTGGGGATAATGGGAAGTATTTATCTGTCTGGCCTGTTCCACTTAACATCCTATCCTTTTGAAACATGTTTAAATCGTTATTAAATCTCAAGTGGCTTATTTTCACTTAACATGATGTCCTTTGAGAAACATTTTTAAATCACTGTTAAGTGTAAAGAGGTCATCACGTATATGCTTTTCACTTCTCAGGAGCATTACATTTAACGTACACCCAGGAATACTCTCTAAGAAGTATTTTGGCTTTCACAGAAGATGAAACTAGGGCATGGAGAAATTAAGTTTTGTCCTCAGAATGCAGAATTAGAATCAAATGCTCTGACTTAAAAAGTTGCTCTGTGGGCCAACACCGTGGTAAATTAGGTAAAGCTGTCGCCTGCAGCACCAGCATCCCTTATGGGTGCAGGTTCGTGTCCCGGATGCTATTCTTCCAATCCAGCTTTCTGCTTATGGCCTGGGAAAGCAGCAGTAGATAGCCTAAGTTCTTGGGCCTCTGAAACCATGTACGGGACCTCAAAGAAGCTCCTGGTTCCAGCTTTTTAATGGGTTCAGCTCTGGCCAGTGTAACCATTTGGGGAGTGAACCAGTGCATGGAAGACCTCTGTCTGTAACTCTACCTCACAAATAAATACGTCAATTTTTAAAAATTTGCTTTATCTCCCACTGCTTTTCAGAAAGAAGGTGGATAAAAAGGTGCGCTGGACTCTAAACCCGTTTGACAAAAAGGACTAAGATTATGATCAGGAGCAGTAGTAAGCAGGCTTTGAACCACAAGATAGAATAAAAACTATGTTTCTTAGCACACCAAGGGTTGGTCCATTACTACTCAAAAGCAAAGCAGTTCATCCTTGTAATTATGCTCACACAACATGCTTGTATATACCCTAGCAAATACTCAAGATTTACTTTTAAAGACGAGAAAATGCCAGCTTTGATAAAATGAACATGCCAGCACTTGAAGGGAAAATGAAACCTTTAGAAAAAAAGCAATGAAACCACCAGATTGTGAAATGGATACTTTAACCGCCAGCAAGTTTCTGAAAGCTGTTTTTCTGTCATATACAAACAAGGTGTCCTAACTCAGGACTGAACAACACATTCTACCAGTGCCACACAGCCACAATCCTAAATTATGGTTCTTGCCAAGGCTTCAAATAGAGGCTACATTTCTAATTATGCTGGGTAAGCGCCAACTCCCTCCCTCCCTGAGCAAGCAGCAAATTGTATTCTAATGCTGCAAAGTTCTATCAAGTTCCTAGTACCACGGGTTCAATAAGTTATAACAAACTTAAGAAGGTGAATTTACTGATAACAAAAGATTGCCAAAATACTTTTCACATACATTTCCTCAGGTTTTTAAACAAAAGGCATTTTAAAGTTGCTATAGCAATATAAAGGGAAAGTAAAGAATCACCAATCACACCACCACTCTTAAGGTCAGAGATGCTCTGTTTCATCTGCATTCCTTGTAGGTTCAGTCCTATTAGTGAGTCTCAAACACCATTCTGCAGAACTTCATAGAGTTTTTAATTTCACAAGGCTGTAGTGATTGCACCTGGTGCCCAATACAGACAACCTAGTGCTGTATTACTCAAAAAATCCCAGCAAACCTTGTGGTCAGTTCAATTCTAGAAGTCTTTTCTGCATTCTCATTTATCGCTACTTATATTTATCTGCTTTTCTATGACTTTTGCACATGGAGCATTCTCTGTAATAACTTCAGGTCAGACTTCAGCCCCTGGATCCTCAAGAGTGCAATAATGTACAGTCTACAGGGCACTGTAAGAAGTCAGCAAGAAGTCCCCTGGTGTTAACAGCTTGAGCAATATTGTTTTCTCATTTAGACCACACCACTAAATTGCTTTCATTATCTATAAAGGAATTCTTTATGTCACAGCAAATAAGATCTGTTACAAATTCAAATAAGCTAATTTCAACCTAACTAAATAACTTATTCCTAATAACTAAAGGTACAAGACAATCACAAAGATTTGTAGGCCGGCACCACAGCTCAATAGGCTAATCCTTCACCTGAGGTACCGGCACACCGGGTTCTAGTCCCAGTTGGGGCGCCGGAATCTGTCCCAGTCGCCCCTCTTCCAGTCCAGCTCTCTGCTGTGGCCCGGGGGTGCAATGGAGGACGACCCAAGTCATTGGGTCCTGCACCCACATAGGAGAACAAGAGAAGCACCTGGCTTCAGATTGGCACCTTGCACTGGCCACAGCGCACCAGCCTCAGCGGCATTGGAGAGTAAACCAACAGTAAAGGAAGACCTTTCTCTCTGTCTCTCTCTCTCACTGTCCACTCTGTCTGTTAAAAAAATAAATAAATAAACATTGTAAAGACTTGTTAGGATACACATGGGATAGTCAAACATATATGAAAAATATGTGTTACAAAAAATGCGTGGGTTTCAAAAAATTTTATACCAAAATAAAGGTATCTTTTATTTCATTTTCCATTAACTTTCTGAAGTATCCTCAGGAAGAAGAGAAACAACATGGTTTTAAAAATGGATCCTAACAGAGCAAAGGATGATGCTACATGATAATTTCAAGGGAGAAGCCAGCAGAGAAGAAACAAGAAGCCTAGACATTCTCCAGATGCACAAAAAGGCTGCCCTTCCTGAACTGCAAGCTGACTTGAAGCAGAGGAATGAGATTTCCTTTCCAAGTTAGAACAAATGCACAGATTAGCATTGACCTTTTTTATTTAAAATTTATTTTATTTATTTGAAAGAGGTATTTAGAGACGTAAAGCTGGGGGGGGGGGGAGGGAGAAGGAGGGAGAGAGGGAGAGGGAGAGAGGGAGAGAGGGAGAGAGAGGTCTTCCAACAGCTGGTTCACCCCCTAAATGACTGCAATGGCCAGTGCTGAGCAAATCCAAAGCCAGGAGCCAGAATCTTCTCCTGGGTCTCCCACGCAGGTACAGGGGCTCAAACACTCGGGCCATCTTCTACTGCTTTCCCAGGGCATAGCAGAGAGCTGGATCAGAAGTGGAGCAGCTGGGACATGAACTAGTACCCATAGGGATGCTGGTACTGCAGACCAAGTCTTTACTCCATTGTGTCACAGCACCAGCCCTAGCATTAAGGTTTTTTTTTTTTCTTTTTGACAGGCAGAGTGGACAGTGAGAGAGAGAGAGACAGAGAGAAAGGTCTTCCTTTGCCATTGCTTCACATTCAGTGGCCGCAGTGGCAGATGCGCTGCGGAAGGCGCATCACGCTGATCCAAAGACAGGAGCCAGGTGCTTCTCCTGGTCTCCCATGCGGGTGCAGGGCCCAAGGACTTTAGCCATCCTCCACTGCACTCCCGGGCCATAGCAGAGAGCTGGCCAGGAAGAGGGGCAACCGGGACAGAATCTGGCACCCTGACCGGGACTAGAACCCGGGGTGCTGGCGCCACAGGCAGAGGATTAGCCTATGGAGCCACGGCACCAGCAGCATTAAGTTCTTATAAGACCATCTACCCACCCTTCTGAGGCTCTGCTCCATACTAGTGAAAAGACAGTTTTACCATCTAAGCTACACACAGATTCAGCGAGAGCCACCAGAGCAATATGTGTCACTGTGCCACTCTGGCATCCCAGGAAGATCCCAATCCCTGCAGGAAGCACTCAGCTCCACCCTGAGGTAGCACTCATAAAACCACCATGTGTGTCTCCCGTCACAGTTGGATATCCAAGTGGTCGCACAGATCCGAGGAACTCTGTTACATGTTTTCTGGCATCTGGACACTCAGAAGTCAACTCAGTACAACAGTTCCAGCGGCCAGAGCCTCTACACCTAGGACCAAGCAGCTCAAAACATGTCCTGGCGGTGGGGGCAGTGAACCTCCCAAGGCAGGAAATGTTCAAGTTGCACAGAAAGTCTTAACCTCTGATCCAAGATCCATTTGTGGGGCCTGGAGTTCACCTTAGTTATAACGGGGGCTGTTCTGGGTGCAACATTTCTATCATCGGCCTTGTGTGGACCTTGATTACAGGCTCAGAGCAGCAACAGTACAGGAACAGCCTTCTCCCCTGAGTCATTTGCCAGTACAGTTCTGAAAGTGTGGTACCCTAGAAACATGAAGCAGAGTCGTGGGACTCAGTACAACTCACAGAAATTGCAGGAGGCCTCTGTCACACAGCAGCATTCCAGTTCCTCTCAGTGCTCAAGGTCGGGGAAGAGGAGCCAGGGACCTTATCCAGTGCTCCATTCTGGGTTCAGGGGCCTGAGACCTTGGACCATCTCCATCTGCTTTCCGAGGCATATTAGCAGGCAGCTGGATCACACAGGGAATGGCTTCTGGGAGGGCCTGACACAGTGGAGTAGCAGGTAAAGCCACCACCTGCAGTGTCGGCTTCCAATATGGGTGCTCGTTCACGTCCTGGCAGCTCCACTCTGATGCAGATCTCTGCTGTGGTCTGGGAAAGCAGTACAAGGTGGCCCAAGTCCTTGGGCCCCTGCACCCATGCAGGAGATCCCAGGGAGGCTCCTGGATCCCGGCTTTCGATACGCTCTGCTCTGGCCATTGCAGCCAACTAGGGAGTAGACCAGCAGATGGAAAACCCATCTGTCTGTCTCTTTGTCTGTCTGTCACTCTCTCACTTTCTCTCTCTCTGCATCTCATCCTCTCTGTGTATAACCATGAATTTCATATAACAAAATAAGATATTTGAGAAGAAGTAAAAAATTTAAAAAAGGAAGACATAGCTATTAACAAAATACTACATCAAGGCCATCTACTAAGGCTTATGTCAAAGTGAGACTACATGCATTAAATACCCTATTACACAGAATTTGAAAAAGTACTTAACTCCATCTTAGAAAACATTCAGGTAACCATTCATTGTCTTCTTCCTTAAAACATTCTGTGTGGTTTACCTCTGACTTACACACCAGGAAATCTTTGTAATTTATTTATTTAACACTTATGTACCCACTCAAGGACTTGAAACACCTGTGATCTACACAGTTCTCCACTGAACACAGGTCTACTTCCCAATACCCACCTTCCACAGGCTAGCCCTGCATTTAATGTATAGATCATGTCTGAAACAGGACATATCATGCCTTTCACTAAGCAAGAGAAAGATAGCATCTGAGGTCACTGCTGACTTTTTCCATGAGCATGTTATCACGTTGGTACTTTTTCATTCATTTCTCAATGTTAGATAAAAATTGGGAGGGAGGAAGTCCAACTATCCCTATTTGCCCATGACATGATTCCATATTCATGAGATCCAAAAGATTCCACTATTGGAACTCAGACTAGAGGTTGGTAAAATGGCAGGATAGGAAATCAACAGCCTATTATACACAGACAAGGTCATGGCTGAGAAAGAACTTCTGAGACCAATCCCATTCACATAATTACAGAAAAAATAAAATGGCTTGGAATAAATTTAACCAAGGATGTTCAAAACCTGAGAATCACAGAGGATTAAAGAAAGGGATAGAAGAGGACAACAACAACAAAACAAATAATGAAGTTTCTGCACTGCAAAACAGACAGCAATGTGAAGAGGAAACTAACAGAAAGGGAGAAATTATCTGCAAAGCATGCAACTGATAAAGGATCAACTCCCAGAAATTTTCAAGAAACTCAAAAACAGCAAAACAAACCACCAACTCAAGAAAAGGGCATAGTTCAATAAAGAAAATGTAAATGGCCAAGAAACACAGGCAAATCTGCTCAGGATCACTAGCCATCACGGAAATGCAAATCAATACAATAACAGCCTTAGGATGTGGGGAAAAGGCACCCTCATCCACTGTTGGTGGGAATGTAAACTGGTATAGACATAGGAAACGAGCCAGCCGTGTACAAAGAGACTGTAGTAGCAGGGAAACCGATTCAAACAAACCAAACAGACATGAAGAAAACTCCAGGAACAGATGTCTCCACCGGTGAAAACTCATATGGAAAAGACAATAAAAATCCGTGATTTGCAAATGCTTCTAACAAGGAGATGAAAAGGAAAAGCCTTCCACTTCATTCCATCAGAGCAGCCTTAACCCAACATCCAACACAAGCACATCATAAAGGAAATGGCACACACAGATCCGTCATGATGTGTCACATGCCTCAACAAAATATGACCAGACGCCATCCAGAAGCACAACCAAAGCTTAGCACACTGTGCACAACCCAGAGTTACTCCGGAAATGCAAGGGTGGCTACCCTACAAAATCAATCGATCCCAAACAGAATCCACGTGGGAAAAGCCCACAAAGTCCCCCGATAGACACAGAAAACCCAGTTCACAAAATGTCCATGACTCCTGAGATACGAAAACACAAACCATCAGATCAGGAACAGAAGGTACACCTCGGCCTTCCAAGGCTCTTTCATGAAAAGCCCACTGAGCGCTGACATCACACCCAACGCGAGGATCCCGAAACTGGCCTCCTAGACCAGGAAACACACATGCACTTTCACTCTCCTTGCTCCCGCCAACAGTCTCTGAGGTCGACAGCAGGGCGGCTGGGCCCTCAAAAAGCACACAGACGGGACCGCGGGGCCGTTCCGGGAGGAGACCGAGCCACCTCTGCTCTCGCACCCTGGGGACCCTTCCAGACCGTCCACACAGCACGACCGCGACTCCACCCGCGCCTTCGGGACCCAGGAGCAACAGGCACGCGGGCAGCCAAGACCCCAAGCCGGTAACGGCAACAGCCGCGCGCCACTCACCTCCAACGGTAGCCTGGTCTGCTGCCGGGTCAGAGGTCCGTGAGGCCGTTGCTTCCGGAAGAGGCCAAAGAGGAAAATGCTCTTGTACATGCAGCCTCTCTGATGAGGCCTGACCCTGGGGCCGCTGGGTCTCCCTCAGGCTCGGCCAGCAGCGTCGAGGACGGCTCCTCTCCACACAGCTTGCGCAGTCTCTGGAGCTGGAGCGGACCCGCTGCACTGACCCCCAGTGGAGCACTGAGGGGCAGTTGGCGAGGGCGTGCGGGTGCACTTCCGGGTCATGGTGCCAGGCGCAGGCGCACTCCCCATTGGCTGTCACCAAAAAAACCCCAGGACATACCGGCACACTGCTTCACCCAGCGTCCAAAGCCCCAAGGCCGCTTCCAGTCTACCTCTCCAGACTGTGACCAGCTGATGGCCCAGGTTCTCTGGACCCCACCTCCCTGCCTCTTGGGAGTCCTCAATGGAGCTCCTGCCTCCTGCCTCCTGCCTCCTGCTTCCTGTCTTCTGCCTGGCCCAGCGCTGGCCGTTTGTTACAGCCGCTTGGGGAGAGAAGCAGGGCAGGGGGCATTGCCAGCTCGCTTGCTTTCTCTCCCTCTCTCTCTGAGTGATCATCCATCTGGGGGTTCACCCCCGAGGTGGCTACAAAGGCCCAGACTGGGACAGAAGCGCGGGGCTGAAGCAGAAGCCAGGGAATTTAGGTGGCACTACATTCTGGGTTCTGTGGCCTAAGCCCTTGGGCCGTCTCCCTCTGCTTTCCCAGGCGTGTTAGCAGAGAGCTGGATCCCATGGTGAACAGCTTCCGGGAGGGTCGGCACTGTGAGAGGTAACGGGTAAATCATCGCCCATAGTGCCGGCTTCCCATATGGGCACCGTTTCGAGTATGGCTGCTACACTTCCGATGCAGGTCTCTGCTGTTGTCTGGGGAGGCAGCAGAAGATGCCCCAATTCCTTGTGCCTCTGCACCCATGAGGAGATCTCAGCAAGGTTCCTGGTCCTGGCTTCAGATAGTCTCAGCTACGCCCATTGCAGCCAACTGGGTAATGGACCAGCAGATGGAAGACTTCTCTCCTCTCTCTCCCTCCCTCCTTCCTTCCCTCCCTATCTCTCTTCCTTACCTGAAATAAAATGAAAAAAACATTTTTAAATTACATAAAAAAGAGTACAAACAGCCATCCATCAACTATTTATCTACAATTACTATTTTGGAACAATTCAACATTCACTTTACGTCACATTTACAGTCTCGATGTCTCCTGAACTAAATCAAATGAATGCAGACATGATGCTCTTTTACACGTAACTACACCTGCATATGTTTCCTAAGAACAAAAACATTCTGATATAATTTCACTTTCATAATCACACTCAGTATAGTTGTGATTATACAGCAACATCAGGCCGAGCACAGCATACATTAAATTTCTCCAATCGTTCCAAAAATATCTTTAACCTTTTCTTTTAATTCAGAGTGCAAGGAGTCTTCAGGAAGTCCATTGAAAATGAATTTTATGAAAAACATCTATTCTTGGATTTCCATTTTTGCATCAAAATAAGTTTATTTTCATTCTGTTTTTCCAAGAACTTACATGATTAAGGACAGCGTGGGCTGGCGCTGTGGCAAAACATGTTAAAGACCTGGCCTGAAGTGCCGGAATCCCATATGGGTGCCAGTTGTAGTCCCGGCTGCTCCTCTTCCAATCTAGCTCTCTGCTATGGCCTGGGAAAGCAGTGGAGGATGGCCCAAGTCCTTGGCCCCTGTACCTACCTGGGAGACCAGGAAGAAGCTCCTGGCTTTGGATCAGCGCATCTTCGGCCATTGCGGCCATCTAGGGAGTGAACCAGTGGATGGACAATCTCTCTCTCTGTCTCTAGCTCTCTCTGTAACTCTGGCTTTCAAATAAAGAAAATAAATCTTTTAAAAAAAGGACAGTGCATAGCACTGGATTGTTCTCTCTCTTCTATCTTTAAGGAAGAACAGTCTTTCCAATTATTTCTACCGAGCGGGGACTGAAATACCAGTATCTACCTTACAGAGTTGGTGGGAGAGGGCACCTAAGGATGCCCAGCACCATGGACTCCCCCATGCCTCCACTGCATCCAGCAGCCTGCTCTCTGCTGCACATGTTGGTGGGAAAGGGCACATTTAACATCCAGTACCATGGATTCCCCCCGAGTCCCCACAGCATCCTCAGACTGCTCTCTGCTCTACTTCTTGTTGGGAGAGTCCACAGGAATCACAGGAAGAAAGAGCCCAGCAAGCCTCCTACATGTCAACATGGACTCCCTTGTGCCCCTGAGGCATCCAGCAGCCTGGTCTCTGCTACAAATGGCAACACCTCATTCCAGAAGCCTGTGAGCTGTGTGAGTCCTTGCCAAGGAGCAAACGGGCCCACATGTGCTCCCCAGTTAAATGCTTCTGAGAGGGGCAGACTGAGAGCCACTGCAGGGTTATCTCCTGTTTGCAGGAGGCCACAGATGAGCCTCTGCCCCTGAGCCTGCAGCTGTCCCTAGACAAGGACCTCACGGTGGCCTCCTGACTGCACAGGTGCAACTGCAAGTGATAAGTCACAGCCTGGACCAAAATCCCCAAGGGCGTTGGCTGTCCACCTTGCTCTCCCATGACACTGGCCTGTTCTGCCTTTTTCTGTGCAAACAATCAGCATTGCACTTCTGTTAACCATGATCAGCAAGGAGGGCATCACACACACACAGGTCCTGTCCCACGTATGTGTGTGGCTCCCTCATTGCATTTACAAACCACAGGGTATCCAGCATGCTACTTCTGATTTGCTTTTATTTCAAAAGACAGAGGAAGGTGTTCCCATATGTGAGCCACAAACTGCCACTTCGTTCTCCACTTAGGATGAGAGAGGGAATGCCTGAGCCTTTCCCATGACAGACGCCAAGGCAACCACACCACCAAGCAGGTCAGCATCAAGCACTGAAGGTGCCACCAGAACCCACACAGCTCAGATGTCCACTGGAAGCTTCTATGCTGTTCCTAGGGAACGACATTACACGGGTGGTACTGCCCCCCACTGCTCACAAACAATCCCCACTGGGAGTCTGACTGCGGAGCCTGCCCAGAACCTGGCCCTGGGCACCACCATTATGCCCAACTCCCTTATGGGGGAGAATTTGGGATCTGTTTGCCCACTGCCCACAGAGAGGAACACGCAGTGCAGAGGCACAGAGCACTGCACAAACTGAGAAAATCCACCGCACCTGATGCTTGAAACCTGGTAAGATGTCCCCTTGACTTTCTCCGTTGCTAACATGCCCAGTGCTAAACCTGCTTGTAAACAACATAAAGAGAATATTTTCTTAAGCACCAGCACAATCCAAAGGAACTTCCCAATGGTTTGTCAAATACTGCTTAGAGACAGCAAATTCTATGCAGGCTGCCATGGACTGAACTGTCTGTCCCTCTAAAATCCATGTACTGAGGCCCTGGACCCCAAGGCAAGGGCGTGAGGAGGCGAGCCCTTTAGGAAGTAGTCCGGGTGGCTAAGCTCAGGAGGGTGGGGTCTCCCCATGATAGAAGAAGTAGAAACACCAGAGTTCCCCTCGGCCTCCTCCAAGTGAGGACACAGCGAGGGGGAAACCCACTCTGCCAGCACCGTGGTCTCGGCCTTCCCAGTCTCCAGACGTGAGAAAGCAAGTTCTGCTGCCCGAACCACTGGTTCCTGTGGTGCTCTGTTCCAGCAGCCCCAGCTGCCCAACACAGAGTAGCAGGAGAGACCCCAACAAGCTCCCTGTTACAGGAAAGCAGATGAAACGGCCATGCAGGGACTGAGCCACAGACGCGTGATCAGAACTCAGAGAACTTCAACAACTCCTCAGAGAAGCTGGGGGCAATTCTGAGGGGGACATGCTCACAAGAAATAACAGGGGCCTAGCCACGGCTCACTAGACTGATCCTCTACTTGTGGCACTGGTACCTTGGATTCTCGTCCCGGTTGAGTCACCGGATTCTGTGCTGGTTGCTCCTCTTCCAGTCCAGCTCTCTGCTGTGGTCCAGGAGAACAGTGGAGAATGGCCCAAGAGCATGGGCCCTGCACCTACCTGGGAGACCGGATGGAGGCGCCTAGCTCCTGGCCTCGGATCAGCTCAGCGCGCCTGCCATGGCAGCCATTTGGGGGGTGAACCAACAGAGCGAGGACCTTTCTCTCTGTCTCTCTCTCACTGTCTAACTCTGCTTGTCAAAAAAAAAAAAGAAAAAAAAAAAGAAGGAAAGAACAGGAACACAACTCAGAACCCACACACTTAGGGGAGCAGCAAGAGAATGAGGCCCTGTTCATGAACCATCTCACAAGACACAAAGCCCTTTGCCTGTCACAGCCAAAACACTGGGAACATAGGACAGAAGGAGACTGGGTCCTTGTGCCACGCACCTTCTAGAGTTTGGCATCTGGCCTAGTGCTTAGGACACCCATGCCACACATCAGGGCTCGGGCTCCTGACTCCAGCTTCCTGCCAGGGCAGACCCTGGGAAGCAGTGGTGATGGCTCAAATACCTGGGTTCTTGCCACCAATGTCAGAGACCTGGATTGAGTTCCTGATTCCTAGTTTCAGCCCTGGGGCCATTTTGGGCATTGTGGGTGTGAACTAGAAAATGGGAGATCCCTCCCCACCCCCATCTCTCAGCCACCTTTGCCTTTCAAATAAGATGAAAATAAATTAAAATTAAATGCCTGTGATAGTGGTCTGTGCTAGAGACTTGATATCTATATATGTACACATTCACACATATCCCAATAAGTAAATAAATAAATAAATAAATTTTTAATCATAATATCCGAAACTAAAATGACTAGAGAAAAGCAGAGGGGAAGGCCCATGGCATTGGTCTGAGCAGTAATTTCTTGGGTGTGACCCCAAAGGTATGGGCAACAAAAACAAAAATGAACATATGAGATTGCATACAAGAAAATCCTTCTCCAAGCAAAGGAAACAAGCAATAGTTCTCTCAGTAGAGAACCGACCCACACACTGAGAGAGAATATTTGAAATCAATTATCAGGTGAGAGGCTACTACAATAATACAAAGAACACAAATTAATCAGTAACAAGAGAACAAACAGCTCCTGAAGGGACATTTCTCGAAAGAAGACATAAGAGTAACGATCACCAATTATCAGAAAAATGCAAATGAAAATCACAACAGAGAGGCCAGTGTTGGGACACAGCTGGTAAGCTGTCGCCTAAGACTCTGACATCCCACACAGGCACTGGTTTTTGTCCTACTTGTTTCACTTCCAAAACAACTCTCTGCTAATGACCTGGGAAAAGCAGTGGAGGATAGCCCACGTGTATGGGCATCTGAATCCAGGAGTTCCTGACCCCTGGCTTTGGCCTGGCACAGCTCTGGCCATTGCAGACATCTGGGGAGCAAACCAGCAGATGAAAGAGCCCTCTCTCTATCCCTCCTTCTCTCTTACTACTCTAACTTTCAAAAAATATATAAATCTTCAAAATAGATAAGTAAAATTAAAACCATATAAGATGGCAAGTACTCCACCAGATTGGCTATTACCAAAAGACCCAGGACACAGGTGTAGAAAGAGGGATCTAGCACACTTCTCAAGGGAGTGTCATTCAGTACAGTATGTTGAAAACAGCATGGGGGGGGTCCCTAAAAATTAAAACAACTCAAACTCTCCCACGACCCCACCAGCCCAAGTCCGGATTTATGACATGTGCATGTAAGGTGTATATGTACATGAATGTAATGTCTGTATGTACATGCATGTGAAATATGTATGTGACATGTATGTGTGTGATGTGTTTGTGTACATACATGTGATATGTACCTGCGAATATGTGTGCATATGGTATATGCATGAATACATATATGTATATGGCAGAGCCATGCCTGCACTCACATGTCCACTGAAGCATTGCTCACCACAGTCAAGACAATGGAAACGCATCAATGCCCCTTGGCAGGTGAAAGGACAAGGAATGGCACCTGCAGCGCACCCATGAATACCCGGACCCAAAACACCCACAGGAGGGTCTGTCATTACAGCAGTTCATGGAGATGAAAGTCACGCACAGTATACGAGGACTCCAACCTCCTTAAAACACAGGATGGAAATGTTCTTACTGGGGCTGGAGTTACAGCACAGGGGTTAAGTCACTGCCTGTGGCCCCAGCACCCCATGTGAACACTGGTTCAAGTCTTGGCTACTCCACTTCTCATCCAGTTCCCTGCTAACATGCCTGGAAAAAGAGCAGGAGATGGCCCATGCTTGACACACACTGGAAACCTACAGGGTGTTCCAGGTTCCTGACTTCTGCCAGGCACAGTCCCAGCCATTGTGGCGATTTGGGGAGTGAACCAGCAGATGGAAGATCTTTCTTCTCTCCCTCTCTGTGTGTCTGTGTGTGTGTGCACATGCGTCCCATATGTGTCTTCTCACCCCACACCCATAAATGCACTTCAAGTAAAAAATAAACCTTAAAAAACAAAAAAAGGGAATGGGAAGAAATACCAGAGAGCTGATCTGTCTCCACCGCATGAGAACAAAGGAAGAAGATGGCCACCCTCACCAGGAACCCAACCATGCTAGCACCTGGGTCGGACATGCAATGCTGAGAACCATCAGAAAATCAGTGCCTGTGGTCGGGCCAGACCAGCTGTGGGGTTTGTTTTAGCAGCCTGAGCTGACTAACACACCCCCAAGGCCTCCAGAAGAGCATGTGACAACCTGACACAGCTAACCCATGAACTCACGTCCCCACACGACCAGGCCTGGTGCTTCAGCAGATACAATTCCCATTGTCCCAGCTCCGTCTCCTTACTGGCATCCCCAGATGGGAGAACTCCGTCATCGCCACTGTGTGTCCGAACGACACACCAGGTACACTTGGGGGCGGGGGGATCACAGCATTCCACTCCCTTAGAAGAACCAACTAACAAATCTGGACAAGATAGTCAAGAGTAGGAATTGAGAAATTGTTCTATAATGTGCCTACAGTAAGCCACACTGCTAACAAAGTGCCGGGACGGGTCTCGGATGGGTGAGATACATGACGGGTGGCAGGCACAGTGGGGTCCCACCTGTCCTCCACAGGCAGGGTTCCTGTGGGCCTTGCCCCCCACCCCCACCCACATACACACAACCCTTCCATGCCCTGACAAGTAGGACAGAATATCCAAGGGACTCATTCTCCTACCAATCAATCAATCAATGGAAGGTAACAGCCCCCAGAACTGAGACCCAGCACCTGCCTGGAGAGGCAGGCACCATGAGGGTTCGGATCACCTGCTTTGGACAGGGCACCTGGGCTCAACTGCCAGCCCTGCTTGCCTGTCCCCAGTGAGCCACCAAACTTCTGTGCCTGGCAGTTTAGCCATCTGTAAGATGGGCTGTCATGCCAGGTCAACGAGGTAAAGGAAGTCAAGTGCTTAGTAAACAACCCAGACTAGAACAGCACTTGGCCAGTGTTAGTGACTCCCCCCGTGACTCAAAAACCCCTCTCTCCTTGTTCTAATTGAGTAGTCCCTCCCCACGACCACATGAGGATGAACTAGCCCTGCAGAGTGTGGGACCCTGGCCCAGCAGTCAGCAGGTGCATTCTAGCACTAGATGCCCCTCCAGCCATGAACAGGACCTGGCACGGGGGAGCAGAAAATAGTGACAATAGCATGGGCCAAGTCATTGCCTTCAGTTTACAATTCTGTTTATAATTAGAACAGTTGGAAACAAGTTCCACGACAAAAAAAAAAAAAAAAAACAGGATGCCACACTGAACGTACAATGTAATTTCAAATGCATAAAGTACTCAAGTAGAAAAAAATGAAATATATCTGTACACTAATATTAGTTTGCTTTGAGTTAGAGGATCTCGGGTAATTTCAAATGGTTTTGCATTTTTTGAATTTTCTGCAATGAGCTTTTATCATGCTTTTATAAAGAAATACACACAAGAATACTTCAAGAAGTTGACAGAAAATAGAACTAAAGGGTAAGTTTATTTTGATGCCATAAAAAGATTGAAATGCTTGCATATGAGGAACCTTCAAGCTGTTCATGAGAAATGTATATTATGAATAAAGCATGCATGGATTTCAAAAACTTTTGGCACCAAAATAAATTACGTTAAGTCCTGTTCTTCCATGAGCTTTGGGAAGTCCCCTTGAGCCTGCACACACACACACACACACACACACACGCACATATTTGCATAACCCTGCACTAACAGCTCTCTAGGTCTAGGCCCCTGTCCCCCTAACCTGGTTTCATGCAGGGAGAAGCCTGTGGGTCCAGCCTGCACATCCACATGCAACACCAACCACACCGAGGCCTGTGGCCCACCCGACAGGGAGAGGTGGGTGCTGAGCCAATGCAGATGCGCTCATGGTGCCCCACGCTGTGGCAGGGCAGTAATGTTTCCTGGTGACAAGGGCAGCAAATCACAGGGACTGTGTTTCCCCAAGTCCCAGGCTCGTCTCAGCCAGCTGAATAACTTCCCTGGGGCAGTGGATTCACCCTGTGGCAGCCATGCCCATTGGCAGGCAATCAGATGCCACACCAGAGTTTGGTCAGGTTAAGCAAAAACAAGCCCATCTACACTAATGAGGTGAGCTCTGCCTCTCCACACCACAACCACACTAACTTGGCAAGGCAGGGACCATCAGAGGCACCACCTAGCAGGAACAGCCCCAGGCAAGCAGGGCAGGAACTGGAGCAACTGCCTAGTGACCAGCTTCCCAACAGAGATGCCCCATCTCAAGTCAGGAAAGAGCCGATTACAGCACAGAGAGTTCCAGCAATGTGCCCAAAGCCAAGCAGCTGGTAAGTCGTGGAACCAGGAGTCTTCCTGAAATGGCCTGCACCCACCTATGTGAGGCCATGAACAGAGCCGGAGTGAACTCCAAAGTAGAGTTCACAGGTCCAGATTGGTTCCACCGGTGAGAACTCACATGGAAAGGATAATTAAAATCTGTGATTCACAAACCCTTCCAAAAGGGAGATGAAGAGGAATAGTCTTCCATTTCATTCCATCAGAGCAGCCTTCTCCCAACATCCAACACAAGCACATCATAAAGGAAATGGCACACACAGATCCGTCATGATGTGTCACATGCCTCAACAAAATATGACCAGACGCCATCCAGAAGCACAACCAAAGCTTAGCACACTGTGCACAACCCAGAGTTACTCCGGGAATGCGAGGGTGGCTACCCTACAAAATCAATCGATCCCAAACAGAATCCACGTGGGGAAAGCCCACAAAGTCCCCCGATAGACACAGAAAACCCAGTTCACAAAACGTCCATGACGTTTGCGATACGAAAAAACAAATCATCAGATCAGGAACGGAAGGTACACCTCGGCCTGGCCTGACAAGGCTCTTTCATGAAAAGCCCACTGAGCGCTGACATCACACCAACGCGAGGATCCCGAAACTGGCCTCCTAGACCAGGAAACACACACGCACTTTCACTCTCGCTCCTCCCATCCACAGTCTGAGGTCTGAGCAGGGCGGCTGGGCCCTCAAAAAGCACACAGACGGGACCGCGGGGCCGTTCCGGGAGGAGACCGAGCCACCTCTGCTCTCGCACCCTGGGGACCCTTCCAGACCGTCCACACAGCACACCGCGTCTCCACCCGCGCCTTCGGGACCCAGGAGCAACAGGCACGCGGGCAGCCAAGACCCCAAGCCGGTAACCGCGACAGCCGCGCGCCACTCACCTCCAACGGTAGCCTGGTCTGCTGCCGGGTCAGAGGTCCGTGAGGCCGTTGCCCCTGGAAGAGGCCGAAGAGGAGTAATGCGCCTGGGAAACGGCGCGGCAGCTTCGGACACTCAGCCTCTCCTTATCCCGGCCTGACCCTGGGGCCGCTGGGACTCCCTCAGTATCGGCCATCAGCGTCGAGGACCGCTCCTCCCCTCATGGCTTGAGGTGGTTCTCCGGCAGGAACGGACGCGGAGCTGACTGCCAGCAGAGCACCGCCTGGCAGTATGGGCCAGGCGTGCAGGTTCACTTCCGGGTCACGGTGCCAGGCGCAGGCGCACTCCCCATGGGCCATCACCATGGCAACCCAGGACGCACTTGCACCTGCTGCATCCAGCGTCCAAAGCCCCAAGGCCGCTTCCAGTCTGCCTCTGCAGGCTGTGACCAGGGACGCAGACGCTGATGGCCCAGGTTCTCTGGACCCCACCTCCCTGCCTCGTGGGAGTCCTCAATGGAGCTCTTGTCTCCTGCCTCGTGCCTCGTGCCTCCTGCCTGGATCCCACAGAGAACGGCTTCTGGGAGGGTCTGCACTGTGAGGTAGCGGGTATAACCACCACCACAGTGCAGGTACCCCATATGGGCGCCGGTTCGAGTACTGCTGCTTCACTTCCGATGCAGCTCTCTGCTGTGGTTGCAAAGGCAGCAGAAGACACCCCAAGTCCTTGTGCCTCTGCACCCATGAGGAGTTCCCGGCGAGGCTCCTGGCTTCAGACACTCTCAGCTCACTGCTGCCAGTTGGGTAGTGTTCCAGTAGGTGGAAGACTCTCTCTCTCTCTCTCTCTCCCTCCCTCCCTCATGTCCCTCCTCTCTTCCCCTCTGTGTGTAACTCTCAATATCCCTGCTGCTCCACCTGCAGGACAAGTGAGGCCTCTCACAGCTATCGCCCTTCTGTTACCTGCTCTCCGGTGCTGTCTTCCCTGCTTCCCCCAAGGCAGGCTGAGGAAGTAAGAGCAGAGAAGAGAAAGGAGTGCTCTTTGTCCTGTCTCTTCCCTCCTATCCACTTGATTTTCTGTCAGTTTGCTAACTAGGATCCCACGGTTGCTTTGCTGGATTCCAGTTAGCCACAGTGTGCTGAGCAGAGCCAGGCTTTCCAGATAGAATCTGGAAGAACATTCCTTCTCTGGGACTGCTTACCCCAGGGATCCTGCTCTGCCATAGACAATGTCACAGGCCGAGTGATTGAGTTCTGTGGTGATCGGTGCCAAACAAATTATGTTGCCTTTAGAGCAGGAGCCTTGGCCAGTTTTCTGTGGTAGTGGTGGGGGGCATATTTTATCAAATGACATAAATGCAAACGCTTGAGCTATGACAACTCAGCATGCATACTTTTCTGGCTGGTCTTGCCCTCAGAGTCCTCCCCCCTTTTTATATTTTTATTTTAATTTTTATTTTTTTGACAGGTAGAGTGGACAGTGAGAGAGAGAGACAGAGAGAAAGGACTTCCTGCCATTGTATCACCCCTCAATGACCACTGAGGCTGGCGCACTGCACTAATCTGAAGCCAGAGCCAGGTGCTTCTCCTGGTGTCCCATGCAGGTGCAGAGCCCAAGGACTTGGGCCATCCTCCACTGCACCCCTGGGTCATAGCAGAGAGCTGGACAGGAAGAGGAGCGACCAGGACAGAATCTGGTGCTCCAACCGGGACTAGAACCCGGTGTGCTGGCACCACAGGCAGAGGATTAGCCTATTGAGCTGCAGCGCCCCCCTCTTAAACATCTTTGTTGAAAGCCGGCGTCGCGGCTCACTTGGCTAATCTTCCACTTGTGGCACCAGCACCCCAGGTTCTAGTCCCGGTTGGGGTGCTGGATACTAGTCCCATTTGCTCCTCTTCCAGTCCAGCTCTCTGCTGTGGCCCGGGAGGGCAGTGGATGATGGCCCAAGTGCTTGGGTACCTGCACCCACATGGGAGAATGGGAGGAAGCACCCAGCTTCTGGCTTCGGATTGGCATAGCGCCAGCCATTGCGGCCATTAGGGGAATGAACCAACAGAAGAAAGACCTTTCTCTCTGTTTCTCTGTCACTCTGTATTACTCTACCTGTCAAATAAAAATAAATAAATAAATAAATAAGACACAATATAATATGTACAGTTTCACATTTATAAGAAAAAAGTTTTGTTGAAAAACAGTATACATACCAAGAAGTACACACATGTGTACAGATAAATGAGTTTTTTGTCATCTGACCTCACACATAATCAACACTCAAGAACAAACATGACTGTTGCCTCAAGAGCCCTTGGAATGCTTTTACATATTTAAAAAAATTTAATTTATTTTCATTTTATTTGAAAGGCAGGGTAACAGAAAATAAGAGAGTGAGAGTGAGAGCGAGAATAAGAATGAGAGAGAGGGGGAGAGAGAGAGATCTTCCATCTGCTGGTTCACTCTCCAAAATGGCTGCCACAGCTAGTATTACGGGTAAAACAGCAGTGAAGAAAGGCATCGTCAGTTCTTTGTCTCCGTGAAAGAAGCATTTCCACCTGGACACAGCAGTGAGCAAAGCGAGCTTTATTTTATTTAAGTCAGAAACCTGCCTCCACTGCAGCCAGGAGGGTTATCCAAGAGAGACAGCCCCCAGAAACTGTCTGTCCAGTCTCTTAAGTACGACTTTGGGGGTAAAAATCAGAATAGTAGCTAACAGTCAGTTAGAAGGCTGAGACAAAAGGCATCAAAAGGCTGGGTTTGTAATCTTGTTTGTCCTGTCTTGCCTGCTCCTGATAAAACAAAAAGGGCCTTCCTTCTGTTTTCTCTGTGAACTGAGAACTCAGAGGGTGGAATCACTACTTCCTTGCTATTCTCATGGGAAAGGAGTGGGATTGGCACTTTTGTCTTGCTAAAGGCAGCTTTTGGGGGGAAGGAAGTGTTCTGTGCCATCTTAAAGAGATTTCCCCTTCTATTGGCTGTTATTAACTCATCTGCCTCCTCCCACCAGGGCTGGGCCTGGCCAAAGCCAGGAACCAGGAATTCCCTCAGGGCTCCCACATGGGTGGCAGGGACCCAAGTGCCTGAGCCATCATCTGCTGTCTCCCAGGATGTGCACTCGCAGGAAGCTGGGTAGGAGGCAGAGTGTCTGGGACTCTAACCGAGCATTCTGACCTGCGCTGCTAGTGTGCCAAGTAACATCTTAACTGCTGTGCCAAATGCCCATCCCTTTTCCATGTTTTAAGAACATTTTAAGTGGATCTAGATTTTTCTCTGCTTACAATGATGATTCCTTGGAAGCACAGCCAAGTTCATTTTTAGGTGGTGACTGTGGTGTGGAGTAGGAAGATGTTTGTGTCCCAAGAGACCTGAAGTGTCTTATACATGAGTTAACCCGCAGGTGTAGAGCAATTGTGTCCTAGCCCAGGGGTCAGCAGCAGGGATCCAGAACCTCATGTCTTCACTCTAGTCCAGTGCTGTGATTTTTACACCAGGGACTCTGCTCTGTGTGAGCATAAGTAAATGTTGTTTTAGGAAGGGGCAGAGGAGGGGATTCTGTTGACCTACTATGTGTCAGGTGCTAATACAGGTACCTGACACGTGTTACCCATCTTAGTCTTGGAGTGACTGCTGAGGTACATGGGGATCTTACTATGTTTCAGGGACTTCTCACTTTTCCTACCTTTCCAGTGAAAGAGCCGAGAGCCGTGCAGTGCCAGTGGCCTCTGGGGTTGGACACTGGCAACTCCTTGCCCTGTGGTCATCTTTCTCCTACCTGAGAATGTGTCCCAGGCAGATGATGAGCACTGGCCACAGGCAGTTCCCCTAGGTGGCCAGGCGTGGGCCTGAGGCTCAGTCCAGCCTTCAGAGGGGCCGTCTGAGTCCACGGGTGGTGCAGCTGGTATTTCTGGAATGTTCACAGGGCTGGGATTTGCAGTACTCAGTAACGAGCTGCTTAGCCTTGAGCTTAGCTTCTGAAAGATGTGGAAGCTTGGGATTCTATTCAAAGTCAGAGTCCAGGACTGGGCGCCCGGCGGGGACACAGAGAGGGCTCTGGTGCAGCTGTCTTCTGCAAGCTTCCAGCGGAATTGAAGCAGACAACAGATGCGTGGTTCTAACCCTCCCTGATAAACGCCACACAGGGTGCCCACAGGAGAAGGGAGGTGGACAGGGCATGTTGGATGTAACCCATGGTTTACAGGATGCTGGTTTGTAAGCTGCAGCTCCTGCCTGCGAATGCCATGGACACTGGCTGAAAATCACAGCTGTGACCCAGACTCTCCAAAGATGGGGATGGAAAGTTGTCGGGTGTTTCTGCTGGGTGCATTGGGGGTGCTGTATGTGAGTGTATGTAACGGGTAGGGGAGTGGACTGTACAAGGCATCTGGAGACCCCGTTCAGCCTAGCAAGGCTGTGGCTTCGTGGGTTTGGTACGGCAGTCCTCATTCTCCAGTAGATGTTGGGCTACACGGTAGCAGAAATCTCTCTTGCAGTCTCATTGCAGTCTTAGCGCTTTGCTGCAATGAAGCCTGATGCCAGCCGGGCCCTTTTCCAGGCCCCTGAGCTCTCTGGGGTTGCTCCGTGATCCTGGCTGCTTCACTTTCCCTGAGTCTGGCCTTACAGTTGTGGAAGGAGAAAGCAGGAGGCCCGGGCTTCCTCTGGGAGGGAACAGCATGGCTCCCACCCCTTACCCAGTGACCAGAGCTGCTCCCATGGCCTTATCTCTGGAATGTGGGGGTGGAGAGTCATGCAGGTGTGTTGCCGGCAATGCTGCTGTCATACCTGTTCCCCCCGCCCCATTCAAAGAGGGTTCCTTGTCATCTGGGTCCCAGACCCAGCAATATTCCTGAGCTGATCCACCACCTTGCCAAGACAATCTCCCAGGAGAGAACCCTCCCCCGCCCAGCCATGGTTTCAGAGCCAGCATCTCTTGCTGTCATCCGTGTCTAGCCGTGGGGTTTTGGGCTGTGCACTTAATCTCTTGTTTGATAACTGGTTATGTGGAGATCATACTAACGGCACCCAAGCTGACAGTGGATGTGATGCGTCAGTGAGACCACACAGATGAAGTGTGGGGTTGGTTCTGAGTGTCTGTGAGCCGACCCACCCCGGGGAGGCAAGATAAGGGTCAGGTGGCACTGACGGGAAAGCAGAGGTGCTGTTGGCCCCTGACCTCCTGGAGCCCAGGGCTGCCCAGCCTGCTGGTTGCAGTAGCAGTAGGGGCTCACCCTGGGCCTTGTGTGTGGGGCCAGGGGAAAGCAGCTGTGCCCCTACCCCGGGGCGGGGGGTGTTCCTGGGACTTCCTGGACTCACTATGTGTGGCATTCAGCCCCCTTGCCCTGCTGCTGACTTTGAGTGCTTTCCCTTCCTTTGGTTCATCTCCTCTGACCGATCCACTGTTGCTCCCACATATCCTGTTTCCCTGAGGCCAGGCCAGCATGGCCACTGACGTCTTTGTGCCATTTGTCACAGGCCTGTGAAGCTGTTGAACCTCCCCGCCAGCCCCCAGCCACAGAAAATGAAGAGCTTGCTGGGTCAGAACGTGTCGGCCAAGAGCTCCTTCATCTACTCGCCGGGCATCGCACACAACTGCAGGGAAGAGCGCAACAAGAAGATAGGTAGGCCCCGTGGCCCCAGCTCCGTCCCCCACCCTGCCTCCCGCTGCCCCTGGCCCCTCTGGATGTCAGCACAAAGCTCCAGGCTGGCCGCGTGTGTGCCTTTCCTCCCATGGAAGCTTGTCTGGTTTGCTGCCTTTGGCAGGCAGCTGCCCGTGGAGCTGAGTTTTGAAGATCTATTTCATTGACGGCGTTTTCAGGAAAGTCCCAGGACTGGAAAGAGCTGTGTTTATGGAGACTTAACACAGATGACGTCAGAGTGGCAGTGGAGACGAGCGTGATCTCACACGGTCCGTGCTGACTTCCCACCCAGCAGAGAAAGCTCTGCTCCAGGGTTGGGCCGTGTCCCTGGTGCCGTTTCCCCGTGAATGCGGGCAGAGGGGCAGCAGAACCCTGGTTCTCTTGAAGACCTCGCCTCTGCCCTTCCGGCTCTAAGCTCCCCGCCCCTTCCCAGCCTGCAGCCGTTCATGTCTCTCCTGCCACCAACCCAGGCACAGTGTGCCCCAGGCCCGCCCTGTCCTGTGTCCTGGTGTCCTTCGCAAGGCCTGGCCATGGCTCGAGCTCTCTCCCTCACTGCCCTGGAGACAGACCCCAGGGTCTCCTTGCATGCGGGGCAGGGATTGCCCGTCATGCTGGCTGGCCATTGCGTCCCCATGACAGATCTACAGGGACAGGGGCCTGCATTTCCTAGACAAGGAGCCCGAGCTTAGCGAAGGCTGGGCCCTGCCCAGAGGCTGTCCATCCTAGGACCCCTCCTGGTGTGGAGGCCCAAGGTTGCTGGCAGCTCTCTCGCTCTAGACTTTTGATCCTCAGTGCTTTCTGTGCTTCCTCTTTATTTCTGTTTTTGATTCCATGCCTCCTTTTAGGGAAAAGGCACCTTCATTCCTTAGGGGCCCTGCATCGCATACCACCCCTGCCGCCTGCCTGTCCTGACCCCCCGCCTCTCTCACCTCTGCTTCTCAGATCCAGCCACATGACTCCTTTCTGGTCCTTGAACACCATGACTTGTCCCGGTCCAACGGCTTTGGTCTCTGCGTGGACCTTGTCCGGCTGCTGTCGCTGCCTCACTCACAGTCACACTGCTTGGGTCTCTGTTCAAATATCACCTTCTCAGAGGGAGAATCTGCTGCTCCCAGCACTTTGGAGGCCACCCTGCCCTCAGCATCCCTAGCTTGCCCCTCGGTAGTGCCTTTCCCTAACTCAATTACACATTTGCCTCTTTATGGCTTCCCTCCCGCAATGTAGCAAGAGCCTGGGAGCTCTGTGCTGCTCCCTGCCCCATCCCCATTGCCCACAGCACAATGAAAGAGTGAATGGAGTGGACAGGGCTTGTCCAGGACCTCACTGCCAGGGGAACTGGCCTCACTGCTCAGTCTGTGCTGTCCTCAGTGCCGCTTTGTCCCCGGCAGAAGGGACACTGAGCGCTGTGTGGAGCTCGTCATTGTTGTGTTTCTCCTGTAATTCCAGCACCGGCTGGCCGTAGCTCCTAGTAGGGCCTCACCGTAAACATCACCAACAAGTTGCAGGTTGTCAGAACTCCCTGAAAACAGTGCGTCTTTGGAAGAAAAGTTGTTTGCACAGCTACAGGGCAAGACCAAGGTGGGAGTCCTAGACAGACCTGTGCTTTCTGTCCCTGAGATCACTTCTTCATTCAGATGCTGCTTGAGAAGAGGCTGGCTCGTATTTTTGTGCCTTTAGTTGTCACATTAATTTTGGAGGAGTTGATTTTTATCTCCTTTTACAGACGGAAAAACACAGACTCAGAGAGATAGTTTCCTACAGGTTACTTAGCTGGTTAGTGGCAAAGCCAAGAGCTGGGCTCACACATCCCCATACCAAGTGTCCCACTCCGACAGGTGCTCTAATGTGCATGCGCACCTGGTTTGGGCCCCAGTGAGCTGCAGATGACGCCTGGCTCCTGAGGGCTCAGGTGTAGCATCCTGGCTTCATGGTGGTGTGGCAGCCACCTGTACACCGTTCTGTCCTTTACTGTCAGTGTTCAGTAAATCATGCGAGCCCAGCTCCTGGCTAGTGCAAGTGTTCCAAACACGTTGACACTGGGCTGCACTGAGCTAAGCCAGAGGGGTGCAGCCTGCCCCTACCCACCTAGTTCATGCAGGCCGGACAAGTGCATAGGAAGTCGAACAGGGAGTCAGAATGTTGGTGGCAGAGGTGCTCCTGGGTACCTCCCCTTTGAACCTGAGCAAAGACTGTGCACTGGGGAGGAGGGGCCAGAGAGACTCTAGAGCAGACTTGTATAGAGGGCTTAGGGGCTGGAGGCCAGGCTCCTCTTCTTGAGGCCACCTGTGTGATCCTCGGGGCCCAGCACAGCAGGGGATAGGGGGCCCTGGTTACAACATTATTAAGGATTCAAAGACAGCGACATCAGAGCCTTAAACTCAAGGCCTTGGAGCTTGGCTTGGAGTCTCTGCCCTTGTGGCTCGTGCCCAGCATCCAGACTCATTGCTGTTCTTTGTTCTTAAGCAATTGATGAGGCTTCTTTTCGTGAATGAGGCCCAAAGGCAACACCAGGTGGGAGTTCTCATCGTGGTGGGATGCTGGTGCCACAGGTGCCTGTTCACAGAGAGGGTAGAGACTGAGGGGTGCACATCGCCTGCCCCGAGCCAGCCAGCCAGGGCACAGCAGGGCCCTGTCTCCTTCCCTTGGCTTAGAACTCGGCACTCAGGGACTGACAGTTTGTTTGTTTACTTTTTATTTTATTTGAAAGGGAGAGACAAAAATCGAGGGAGGGAAGGAGACGTGGAGAGAGATCTTCCATCCACAAGTTCACTCTTCAAATGCTTACAACAGCCAGGGCTGGGCCAATTCAAAGATGGGAGCCCACAACTCAATGATCCAGGTGGCAAGGACCTGAGTACCCAAGCTGTCACCTCCTGCCTCCCAGGGTGCACGTTAGCAGGAAGTTGGAACTGCACCTCCTGCCTCCTGGGGTGCACGTTAGCAGGAAGCTGGAATTGGAGGTGGAGCAGGGGCTGAAACCCAGGCATTCTGATACGGGATGCAGGCATCCCAAGTGGTGTCTGAACCGCCACACCACACGCCCTCCACTCTTGTCTTCTGTGATTCGGTTTTTCATCATAGTAAGAAATGCTTGCTCATATATTCAGTGGATAATGTCAAACTTTTTTTTTTCTGAAATATCTATAACCAAAGGCTCAGCTGAGATGCATATTATTTGTTGAATACTCATGGGTAGGAGAATGTACTTTGTGTTCCACGACTTCTGATCTTTTTGACAATTTTCTGCCTATAGTGTGAAGACCCACGTTCCTTTTGCCTGAGATTCTAGTCTCTGTAAGTCCATCTTTAACGGGGCACTGGAGGTGAGGCAGACCCTGAGGGCCAGTGCTCACACCACCTGCCCTCCGCCTGCACTGAGTTCCTGGCCTGAGTGCCTGTGTGCAGGCTTCACCTGGGCCCTGCTCTGAGCAGAAATGATGGCAACCAAGGTCCCAGGCAAGGCCTGGAGGGGTGAAGAGATTCCTCCCTCTTGTGAAAGGACCTTGTGGTATCCCCAGATTCAGTCTGAGGTCACTGCTGCCAGGCAGGGTGGCCTGGACAGGACGTGGCAGCCTGGGGTTGCAGCCTAGCCCTGCAGTCCCCACTCCCCGCCATGTGACCCTGGACAGCCGACAGGGCCACCTGGGCTGCACGTGTACCCTCCATGCTGTGGGCACGCTGGGAGCTCATGGGGAGCATTGTGCTGAGGGTCAGGTTAGAGAGTTCCTGAAGTCCCTGTGGGTGATGTTTGCAGTGGCACTCCCATGCCTGGGGCTCGGTACTGGGATGCAGCAGGCAATCAGGAGCGCTTCCTCCCACAGGCAGAGGCAGATGTGGCCACAGAAGCACCTGTCTGCACAGATGATAACTGGCGCAGGGGATGGGCCGAACCTGAGACAGCCAGTTTCACCGCTGCTGACTCCTGCTCCCTTGCTGTTTCAGGGAGGGACTGTTGAGGCAGGGGCACGGGCAGGGGATTATCTGTTTCTGACAAAAATCACTTCTCACAGACTCAGTGATTGACTTTAGACTTATCTGTAGTGGATGAAGGCTGTCAAAGTACAAATTACTCTTTTCGGCACCCTGGAAAGCACAATGATCATTTTTTGACCATGAGAGAGAACGAATCTGTGATACCAGGCATAAGGACCCGTTTAAGAGACAATGAGTTCTTCATCTTTGGTTGGGGGTGGGCTGGGGTGCCAGTCCCCTGCAGGCCAAGGGAGGCTGCTAAGGGTGGAGGGGGCAGGTGGGATGAGCACAGCTGCCCTGGCTCCTTTGTGGAGAAGCCTCTGCAGCTTATCAGAGGCTGACGTCAGACCCCTGCAGAGAGAGGGCAGCCTGAGTCCCAGGAGCTACCGAGGGACAGCTTGGTGGAGGGAGAAAGAGCATGGGTTCCAGAGCTGACAGCCTTGTGTTTTGAGTCTCAGCAATGATTTATCAGGGCCTAAGGTGGGCAGGCCGCCCCACCTCCAGGTAGAGTTTTCCTTCTTCGTAAAATAAGACCAGTGCTGGTTCTGACCAGGTGGCAGTCGGTCCTGCACTGTGTTACTCTGTGCCATCATCTTGTGAATGGATCCCAGATGCCAGCTCCTGGTCATCATCACTGGTGTGGTGGAGCTGGTCCTGGATCCTGTGCAGGCTGCCCCGGCACAAGGTGTTTGCAGAAGCTGAAGGCTCCGTGAAAGCCAAGGAATTACGGTCAGCAAATGCTGGAGAAGCCTCTGCTTCCCCTTCTGCCACCATGTCTCTGCTAGGCCCCGCCCAGAGTTCCCAGGCCTGCGCCAGAGTCCCCGTGGCACTAGATGCTGGCGGTGGTATTCCCAGGCAGGTTTGCTCACCTGCTAAGACCCCAAGTGCCTGCCTTGTAACCCTGGGGTCACTGCTGTTCCCCCGAGGTGATTACGAACAGCAGTGGGGCAAGGCTTCATGCCTCACGCGGGATCTGACTTTCCTTCTCTGCCTTCCAGTTTCATAACTGGTGTTCTGGGTGAGAGCCAGGCTCTGCCTGCTGGTATATCTTGGACACTGGGCATGGGTACTCTGCTGGTGTCTCATTGCTTTGTAAGAAATCCCCAACTTCCCAGTTTAGAGCAATACAGATAGATTTCCTCACTGTGAGATCAGGGCATCTAGTGAAGTCCTATGCCCAGGCTGTGTCCACATCTCAGGCTTGTCCAGCGGAGGTCTGTGTCCATACCCCTCACTGTGTCCTCAGCCATTTCCCTGAGGTGGCCTCCCTCGGGTCCCCGTCCCTGCTGGCCCCCAGCCCCTCCCTCAGGTCCCTGTTCACCCCTGCTGGCCCCCAGCCCCTCCTCAGGTCCCTGTTCACCCCTGCTGGCCCCCAGCCCCTCCTCAGGTGCCTGTTCCCTGCTGGCCCCCAGCCCCTCCTCAGGTCCCTGTTTACCCCTGCTGGCCCCCAGCCCCTCCTCAGGTCCCAGTTCACCACTGCTGGCCCCCAGCCCCTCCTCAGGTCCCTGTTCACCCCTGCTGGCACCCAGCCCCTCCCTCAGGTCCCTGTTCCCTGCTGGCCCCCAGCCCCTCCTCAGGTCCCTGTTTACCCAAGCTGGCCCCCAGCCCCTCCTCAGGTCCCAGTTCACCCCTGCTGGCCCCCAGCCCCTCCTCAGGTAACTGTTCCCTGCTGGCCCCCAGCCCCTCCTCAGGTCCCAGTTCCCTGCTGGCCCCCAGCCCCTCTTCAGGTCCCTGTTCACCCCTGCTGGCCCCCAGCCCCTCCTCAGGTCCCTGTTCACCCCTGCTGGCCCCCAGCCCCTCCCTCAGGTCCCTGTTCACCCCTGCTGGCCCCCAGCCCCTCCCTCAGGTCCCTGTTCCCTACTGGCCCCCAGCCCCTCCCTCAGGTCCCTGTTCACCCCTGCTGGCCCCCAGCCCCTCCTCAGGTCCCTGTTCACCCCTGCTGGCTCCCAGCCCCTCCCTCAGGTCCCTGTTCACCCCTGCTGGACGCCAGCCCCTCCCTCAGGTCCCTGTTCACCCCTGCTGGCCCCCAGCCCCTCCCTCAGGACCCTGATCCCTGCTGGCCCCCAGCCCCTCCTCAGGTCCCTGTTCCCTGCTGGCCCCCAGCCCTCCCTCAGGTCCCTGTTCCCCTGCTGGCCCCCAGCCCCTCCCTCAGGACCCTGTTCCCTGCTGGCCCCCAGCCCCTCTTCAGGTCCCTGTTCACCCCTGCTGGCCCCCAGCCCCTCCTCAGGTCACTGTTCACCCCTGCTGGCCCCCAGCCCCTCCTCAGGTCCCTGTTCCCTGCTGGCCCCCAGCCCCTCCTCAGGTCCCTGTTCACCCCTGCTGGCCCCCAGCCCCTCCTCAGGTCCCTGTTCCCTGCTGGCCCCCAGCCCCTCCTCAGGTCCCAGTTCACCCCTGCTGGCCCCCAGCCCTCCCTCAGGTCCCTGTTCACCCCTGCTGGCCCCCAGCCCTCCCTCAGGTCCCTGTTCACCCCTGCTGGCCCCCAGCCCCTCCCTCAGGTCCCAGTTCACCCCTGCTGGCCCCCAGCCCCTCCCTCAGGTCCGAATTCACCCCTGCTGGCCCCCAGCCCCTCCCTCAGGTCCCTGTTCACCCCTGCTGGCCCCCAGCCCCTCCTCAGGTCCCTGTTCACCCCTGCTGGCCCCCAGCCCCTCCCTCAGGTCCCAGTTCACCCCTGCTGGCCCCCAGCCCCTCCCTCAGGTCCCTGTTCACCCCTGCTGGCCCCCAGCCCTCCCTCAGGTCCCTGTTCACCCCTGCTGGCCCCCAGCCCCTCCCTCAGGTCCCAGTTCACCCCTGCTGGCCCCCAGCCCCTCCCTCAGGTCCCAGTTCACCCCTGCTGGCCCCCAGCCCCTCCCTCAGGTCCCTGTTCACCCCTGCTGGCCCCCAGCCCCTCCTCAGGTCCCTGTTCACCCCTGCTGGCCCCCAGCCCCTCCTCAGGTCCCTGTTCACCCCTGCTGGCCCCCAGCCCTCCCTCAGGTCCCTGTTCCCTGCTGACCCCCAGCCCTCCCTCAGGTCCCTGTTCACCCCTGCTGGCCCGCAGCCCCTCCTCAGGTCCCTGTTCACCCCTGCTGGCACCCAGCCCCTCCCTCAGGTCCCTGTTCACCCCTGCTGGCCCCCAGCCCTCCCTCAGGTCCCTGTTCCCTGCTGGACCCCAGCCCTCCCTCAGGTCCCTGTTCACCCCTGCTGGCCCCCAGCCCCTCCTCAGGTCCCTGTTCACCCCTGCTGGCCCCCAGTCCCTCCCTCAGGTCCCTGTTCACCCCTGCTGGACCCCAGCCCCTCCTCAGGTCCCTGTTCACCCCTGCTGGACCCCAGCCCCTCCCTCAGGTCCCAGTTCACCCCTGCTGGCCCCCAGCCCCTCCCTCAGGTCCCAGTTCACCCCTGCTGGCCCCCAGCCCCTCCCTCAGGTCCCTGTTCACCCCTGCTGGCCCCCAGCCCCTCCTCAGGTAACTGTTCCCTGCTGAACCCCAGCCCCTCCCTAAGGACCCTGTTCACCCCTGATGGCTCCCAGCCCCTCCCTCAGGTCCCTGTTCACCCCTGCTGGCCTCCAGCCCCTCCTCAGGTCCCTGTTTACCCCTGCTGGCCCCCAGCCCCTCCCTCAGGTCCCTGTTCACCCCTGCTGGCCCCCAGCCCCTCCCTCAGGTCCCTGTTCCCTGCTGGCCCCCAGCCCCTCCTCAGGTCCCTGTTCCCTGCTGGCCCCCAGCCCCTCCCTCAGGTCCCTGTTCCCCTGTTGGCCCCCAGCCCCTCCCTCAGGTCCCTGTTCACCCCTGTTGGCCCCCAGCCCCTCCCTCAGGTCCCTGTTCACCCCTGCTGGCCCCCAGCCCCTCCCTCAGGTCCCTGTTCCCTGCTGGCCCCCAGCCCCTCCTCAGGTCCCTGTTCCCTGCTGGCCCCCAGCCCCTCCCTCAGGTCCCTGTTCCCCTGTTGGCCCCCAGCCCCTCCCTCAGGTCCCTGTTCACCCCTGTTGGCCCCCAGCCCCTCCCTCAGGTCCCTGTTCCCCTGCTGGCCCCCAGCCCCTCCCTCAGGTCCCTGTTCCCTGCTGGCCCCCAGCCCTCCCTCAGGTCCCTGTTCACCCCTGCTGGCCCCCAGCCCCTCCCTCAGGTCCCTGTTCCCTGCTGGACCCCAGCCCTCCCTCAGGTCCCTGTTCACCCCTGCTGCCCCCAGCCCCTCCCTCAGGTCCCTGTTCCCTGCTGGCCCCCAGCCCCTCCCTCAGGTCCCTGTTCACCCCTGCTGGCCCCCAGCCCCTCCTCAGGTCCCTGTTCACCCCTGCTGGCCCCCAGCCCCTCCCTCAGGTCCCTGTTCACCCCTGCTGGCCCCCAGCCCCTCCCTCAGGTCCCTGTTCACCCCTGCTGGACCCCAGCCCCTCCTCAGGTCCCTGTTCCCCTGCTGGCCCCCAGCCCCTCCCTCAGGTCCCTGTTCACCCCTGCTGGACCCCAGCCCCTCCCTCAGGTCCCTGTTCACCCCTGCTGGACGCCAGCCCCTCCTCAGGTCCCTGTTCACCCCTGCTGGACCCAGCCCCTCCCTCAGGACCCTGTTCCCTGCTGGCCCCAGCCCCTCCTCAGATCCCTGTTCCCTGCTGGCCCCCAGCCCCTCCCTCAGGTCCCTGTTCACCCCTGTTGGCCCCCAGCCCCTCCCTCAGGTCCCTGTTCCCTGCTGGACCCCAGCCCTCCCTCAGGTCCCTGTTCACCCCTGCTGGCCCCCAGCCCCTCCTCAGGTCGCTGTTCACCCCTGCTGGACCCCAGCCCTCCCTCAGGTCCCTGTTCCCCTGCTGGCCCCCAGCCCCTCCCTCAGGTCCCTGTTCACCCCTGCTGGCCCCCAGCCCCTCCCTCAGGTCCCTGTTCACCCCTGCTGGACCCCAGCCCCTCCCTCAGGTCCCTGTTCACCCCTGCTGGCCCCCAGCCCTCCCTCAGGTCCCTGTTCACCCCTGCTGGACCCCAGCCCCTCCCTCAGGTCCCTGTTCACCCCTGCTGGCCCCCAGCCCCTCCTCAGGTCCCTGTTCACCCCTGCTGGCCCCCAGCCCCTCCCTCAGGACCCTGTTCACCCCTGCTGGCCCCAGCCCCTCCCTCAGGTCCCTGTTCACCCCTGCTGGCCCCCAGCCCCTCCCTCAGGTCCCTGTTCCCTGCTGGCCCCCAGCCCCTCCTCAGGTCCCTGTTCACCCCTGCTGGCCCCCAGCCCCTCCTCAGGTCCCTGTTCACCCCTGCTGGCCCCCAGCCCCTCCCTCAGGTCCCTGTTCACCCCTGCTGGCCCCCAGCCCCTCCCTCAGGTCCCTGTTCACCCCTGCTGGCCCCCAGCCCCTCCCTCAGGTCCCTGTTCACCCCTGCTGGACCCCAGCCCCTCCCTCAGGTCCCTGTTCACCCCTGCTGGCCCCCAGCCCCTCCCTCAGGTCCCTGTTCACCCCTGCTGGACCCCAGCCCCTCCCTCAGGTCCCTGTTCACCCCTGCTGGCCCCCAGCCCCTCCCTCAGGTCCCTGTTCACCCCTGCTGGACCCCAGCCCCTCCTCAGGTCGCTGTTCACCCCTGCTGGCCCCCAGCCCCTCCCTCAGGTCCCTGTTCACCCCTGTTGGCCCCCAGCCCCTCCCTCAGGTCCCTGTTCCCTGCTGGACCCCAGCCCTCCCTCAGGTCCCTGTTCACCCCTGCTGGCCCCCAGCCCCTCCTCTGGTCGCTGTTCCCCCCTGCTGGACCCCAGCCCTCCCTCAGGTCCCTGTTCCCCTGCTGGCCCCCAGCCCCTCCCTCAGGTCCCTGTTCACCCCTGCTAGCCCCCAGCCCCTCCCTCAGGTCCCTGTTCACCCCTGCTGGACCCCAGCCCCTCCCTCAGGTCCCTGTTCACCCCTGCTGGCCCCCAGCCCCTCCCTCAGGTCCCTGTTCACCCCTGCTGGACCCCAGCCCCTCCTCAGGTCCCTGTTCACCCCTGCTGGCCCCCAGCCCCTCCTCAGGTCCCTGTTCACCCCTGCTGGCCCCCAGCCCCTCCCTCAGGACCCTGTTCACCCCTGCTGGCCCCAGCCCCTCCCTCAGGTCCCTGTTCACCCCTGCTGGCCCCCAGCCCCTCCCTCAGGTCCCTGTTCACCCCTGTTGGCCCCCAGCCCCTCCCTCAGGTCCCTGTTCACCCCTGCTGGCCCCCAGCCCCTCCTCAGGTCCCTGTTCACCCCTGCTGGCCCCCAGCCCCTCCCTCAGGTCCCTGTTCACCCCTGCTGGCCCCCATCCCCTCCCTCAGGTCCCTGTTCACCCCTGCTGGCCCCCCGCCCCTCCCTCAGGTCCCTGTTCACCCCTGCTGGCCCCCAGCCCCTCCCTCAGGTCCCTGTTCACCCCTGCTGGCCCCCAGCCCCTCCCTCAGGTCCCTGTTCACCCCTGCTGGCCCCCAGCCCCTCCCTCAGGTCCCTGTTCACCCCTGCTGGCCCCCAGCCCCTCCCTCAGGTCCCTGTTCACCCCTGCTGGCCCCCAGCCCCTCCCTCAGGTCGCTGTTCACCCCTGCTGGACCCCAGCGCCTCCTCAGGTCGCTGTTCACCCCTGCTGGCCCCCAGCCCCTCCCTCAGGTCCCTGTTCACCCCTGCTGGCCCCCAGCCCCTCCCTCAGGTCCCTGTTCACCCCTGCTGGCCCCCAGCCCCTCCCTCAGGTGCCTGTTCACCCCTGCTGGCCCCCAGCCCCTCCCTCAGGTCCCTGTTCCCCTGCTGGCCCCCAGCCCCTCCCTCAGGTCCCAGTTCACCCCTGCTGGCCCCCAGCCCCTCCCTCAGGTCCCTGTTCACCCCTGCTGGCCCCCAGCCCCTCCTCAGGTCCCTGTTCACCCCTGCTGGCCCCCAGCCCCTCCCTCAGGTCCCAGTTCACCCCTGCTGGCCCCCAGCCCCTCCCTCAGGTCCCTGTTCACCCCTGCTGGCCCCCAGCCCCTCCTCAGGTCCCTGTTCACCCCTGCTGGCCCCCAGCCCCTCCCTCAGGTCCCAGTTCACCCCTGCTGGCCCCCAGCCCCTCCCTCAGGTCCCAGTTCACCCCTGCTGGCCCCCAGCCCCTCCCTCAGGTCCCTGTTCACCCCTGCTGGCCCCCAGCCCCTCCTCAGGTCCCTGTTCACCCCTGCTGGACCCCAGCCCCTCCTCAGGTCCCTGTTCACCCCTGCTGGCCCCCAGCCCTCCCTCAGGTCCCTGTTCCCTGCTGGCCCCCAGCCCCTCCCTCAGGTCCCTGTTCACCCCTGCTGGCCCCCAGCACCTCCTCAGGTCCCTGTTCACCCCTGCCGGCCCCCAGCCCCTCCCTCAGGTCCCTGTTCACCCCTGCTGGCCCCCAGCCCTCCCTCAGGTCCCTGTTCCCTGCTGGACCCCAGCCCTCCCTCAGGTCCCTGTTCACCCCTGCTGGCCCCCAGCCCCTCCTCAGGTCCCTGTTCACCCCTGTTGGCCCCCAGTCCCTCCCTCAGGTCCCTGTTCACCCCTGCTGGCCCCCAGCCCCTCCTCAGGTCCCTGTTCCCTGCTGGACCCCAGCCCCTCCCTCAGGTCCCAGTTCACCCCTGCTGGCCCCCAGCCCCTCCCTCAGGTCCCAGTTCACCCCTGCTGGCCCCCAGCCCCTCCCTCAGGTCCCTGTTCACCCCTGCTGGCCCCCAGCCCTCCCTCAGGTCCCTGTTCACCCCTGCTGGCCCCCAGCCCCTCCTCAGGTAACTGTTCCCTTCTGGACCCCAGCCCCTTCCTAAGGACCCTGTTCACCCCTGATGGCCCCCAGCCCCTCCCTCAGGTCCCTGTTCACCCCTGCTGGCCTCCAGCCCCTCCTCAGGTCCCAGTTCACCACTGCTGGCCCCCAGCCCCTCCTCAGGTCCCTGTTCACCCCTGCTGGCACCCAGCCCCTCCCTCAGGTCCCTGTTCCCTGCTGGCCCCCAGCCCCTCCTCAGGTCCCTGTTTACCCAAGCTGGCCCCCAGCCCCTCCTCAGGTCCCAGTTCACCCCTGCTGGCCCCCAGCCCCTCCTCAGGTAACTGTTCCCTGCTGGCCCCCAGCCCCTCCTCAGGTCCCAGTTCCCTGCTGGCCCCCAGCCCCTCTTCAGGTCCCTGTTCACCCCTGCTGGCCCCCAGCCCCTCCTCAGGTCCCTGTTCACCCCTGCTGGCCCCCAGCCCCTCCCTCAGGTCCCTGTTCACCCCTGCTGGCCCCCAGCCCCTCCCTCAGGTCCCTGTTCCCTACTGGCCCCCAGCCCCTCCCTCAGGTCCCTGTTCACCCCTGCTGGCCCCCAGCCCCTCCTCAGGTCCCTGTTCACCCCTGCTGGCTCCCAGCCCCTCCCTCAGGTCCCTGTTCACCCCTGCTGGACGCCAGCCCCTCCCTCAGGTCCCTGTTCACCCCTGCTGGCCCCCAGCCCCTCCCTCAGGACCCTGTTCCCTGCTGGCCCCCAGCCCCTCCTCAGGTCCCTGTTCCCTGCTGGCCCCCAGCCCTCCCTCAGGTCCCTGTTCCCCTGCTGGCCCCCAGCCCCTCCCTCAGGACCCTGTTCCCTGCTGGCCCCCAGCCCCTCTTCAGGTCCCTGTTCACCCCTGCTGGCCCCCAGCCCCTCCTCAGGTCACTGTTCACCCCTGCTGGCCCCCAGCCCCTCCTCAGGTCCCTGTTCCCTGCTGGCCCCCAGCCCCTCCTCAGGTCCCTGTTCACCCCTGCTGGCCCCCAGCCCCTCCTCAGGTCCCTGTTCCCTGCTGGCCCCCAGCCCCTCCTCAGGTCCCTGTTCACCCCTGCTGGCCCCCAGCCCTCCCTCAGGTCCCTGTTCACCCCTGCTGGCCCCCAGCCCTCCCTCAGGTCCCTGTTCACCCCTGCTGGCCCCCAGCCCCTCCCTCAGGTCCCAGTTCACCCCTGCTGGCCCCCAGCCCCTCCCTCAGGTCCGAATTCACCCCTGCTGGCCCCCAGCCCCTCCCTCAGGTCCCTGTTCACCCCTGCTGGCCCCCAGCCCCTCCTCAGGTCCCTGTTCACCCCTGCTGGCCCCCAGCCCCTCCCTCAGGTCCCAGTTCACCCCTGCTGGCCCCCAGCCCCTCCCTCAGGTCCCTGTTCACCCCTGCTGGCCCCCAGCCCTCCCTCAGGTCCCTGTTCACCCCTGCTGGCCCCCAGCCCCTCCCTCAGGTCCCAGTTCACCCCTGCTGGCCCCCAGCCCCTCCCTCAGGTCCCAGTTCACCCCTGCTGGCCCCCAGCCCCTCCCTCAGGTCCCTGTTCACCCCTGCTGGCCCCCAGCCCCTCCTCAGGTCCCTGTTCACCCCTGCTGGCCCCCAGCCCCTCCTCAGGTCCCTGTTCACCCCTGCTGGCCCCCAGCCCTCCCTCAGGTCCCTGTTCCCTGCTGACCCCCAGCCCTCCCTCAGGTCCCTGTTCACCCCTGCTGGCCCGCAGCCCCTCCTCAGGTCCCTGTTCACCCCTGCTGGCACCCAGCCCCTCCCTCAGGTCCCTGTTCACCCCTGCTGGCCCCCAGCCCTCCCTCAGGTCCCTGTTCCCTGCTGGACCCCAGCCCTCCCTCAGGTCCCTGTTCACCCCTGCTGGCCCCCAGCCCCTCCTCAGGTCCCTGTTCACCCCTGCTGGCCCCCAGTCCCTCCCTCAGGTCCCTGTTCACCCCTGCTGGACCCCAGCCCCTCCTCAGGTCCCTGTTCACCCCTGCTGGACCCCAGCCCCTCCCTCAGGTCCCAGTTCACCCCTGCTGGCCCCCAGCCCCTCCCTCAGGTCCCAGTTCACCCCTGCTGGCCCCCAGCCCCTCCCTCAGGTCCCTGTTCACCCCTGCTGGCCCCCAGCCCCTCCTCAGGTAACTGTTCCCTGCTGAACCCCAGCCCCTCCCTAAGGACCCTGTTCACCCCTGATGGCTCCCAGCCCCTCCCTCAGGTCCCTGTTCACCCCTGCTGGCCTCCAGCCCCTCCTCAGGTCCCTGTTTACCCCTGCTGGCCCCCAGCCCCTCCCTCAGGTCCCTGTTCACCCCTGCTGGCCCCCAGCCCCTCCCTCAGGTCCCTGTTCCCTGCTGGCCCCCAGCCCCTCCTCAGGTCCCTGTTCCCTGCTGGCCCCCAGCCCCTCCCTCAGGTCCCTGTTCCCCTGTTGGCCCCCAGCCCCTCCCTCAGGTCCCTGTTCACCCCTGTTGGCCCCCAGCCCCTCCCTCAGGTCCCTGTTCACCCCTGCTGGCCCCCAGCCCCTCCCTCAGGTCCCTGTTCCCTGCTGGCCCCCAGCCCCTCCTCAGGTCCCTGTTCCCTGCTGGCCCCCAGCCCCTCCCTCAGGTCCCTGTTCCCCTGCTGGCCCCCAGCCCCTCCTCAGGTCCCTGTTCACCCCTGCTGGCCCCCAGTCCCTCCCTCAGGTCCCTGTTCACCCCTGCTGGACCCCAGCCCCTCCTCAGGTCCCTGTTCACCCCTGCTGGACCCCAGCCCCTCCCTCAGGTCCCAGTTCACCCCTGCTGGCCCCCAGCCCCTCCCTCAGGTCCCAGTTCACCCCTGCTGGCCCCCAGCCCCTCCCTCAGGTCCCTGTTCACCCCTGCTGGCCCCCAGCCCCTCCCTCAGGTCCCTGTTCCCTGCTGGCCCCCAGCCCCTCCTCAGGTCCCTGTTCCCTGCTGGCCCCCAGCCCCTCCCTCAGGTCCCTGTTCCCCTGTTGGCCCCCAGCCCCTCCCTCAGGTCCCTGTTCCCCTGCTGGCCCCCAGCCCCTCCCTCAGGTCCCTGTTCCCTGCTGGCCCCCAGCCCTCCCTCAGGTCCCTGTTCACCCCTGCTGGCCCCCAGCCCCTCCCTCAGGTCCCTGTTCCCTGCTGGACCCCAGCCCTCCCTCAGGTCCCTGTTCACCCCTGCTGCCCCCAGCCCCTCCCTCAGGTCCCTGTTCCCTGCTGGCCCCCAGCCCCTCCCTCAGGTCCCTGTTCACCCCTGCTGGCCCCCAGCCCCTCCTCAGGTCCCTGTTCACCCCTGCTGGCCCCCAGCCCCTCCCTCAGGTCCCTGTTCACCCCTGCTGGCCCCCAGCCCCTCCCTCAGGTCCCTGTTCACCCCTGCTGGACCCCAGCCCCTCCTCAGGTCCCTGTTCCCCTGCTGGCCCCCAGCCCCTCCCTCAGGTCCCTGTTCACCCCTGCTGGACCCCAGCCCCTCCCTCAGGTCCCTGTTCACCCCTGCTGGACGCCAGCCCCTCCTCAGGTCCCTGTTCACCCCTGCTGGACCCAGCCCCTCCCTCAGGACCCTGTTCCCTGCTGGCCCCAGCCCCTCCTCAGATCCCTGTTCCCTGCTGGCCCCCAGCCCCTCCCTCAGGTCCCTGTTCACCCCTGTTGGCCCCCAGCCCCTCCCTCAGGTCCCTGTTCCCTGCTGGACCCCAGCCCTCCCTCAGGTCCCTGTTCACCCCTGCTGGCCCCCAGCCCCTCCTCAGGTCGCTGTTCACCCCTGCTGGACCCCAGCCCTCCCTCAGGTCCCTGTTCCCCTGCTGGCCCCCAGCCCCTCCCTCAGGTCCCTGTTCACCCCTGCTGGCCCCCAGCCCCTCCCTCAGGTCCCTGTTCACCCCTGCTGGACCCCAGCCCCTCCCTCAGGTCCCTGTTCACCCCTGCTGGCCCCCAGCCCTCCCTCAGGTCCCTGTTCACCCCTGCTGGACCCCAGCCCCTCCCTCAGGTCCCTGTTCACCCCTGCTGGCCCCCAGCCCCTCCTCAGGTCCCTGTTCACCCCTGCTGGCCCCCAGCCCCTCCCTCAGGACCCTGTTCACCCCTGCTGGCCCCAGCCCCTCCCTCAGGTCCCTGTTCACCCCTGCTGGCCCCCAGCCCCTCCCTCAGGTCCCTGTTCCCTGCTGGCCCCCAGCCCCTCCTCAGGTCCCTGTTCACCCCTGCTGGCCCCCAGCCCCTCCTCAGGTCCCTGTTCACCCCTGCTGGCCCCCAGCCCCTCCCTCAGGTCCCTGTTCACCCCTGCTGGCCCCCAGCCCCTCCCTCAGGTCCCTGTTCACCCCTGCTGGCCCCCAGCCCCTCCCTCAGGTCCCTGTTCACCCCTGCTGGACCCCAGCCCCTCCCTCAGGTCCCTGTTCACCCCTGCTGGCCCCCAGCCCCTCCCTCAGGTCCCTGTTCACCCCTGCTGGACCCCAGCCCCTCCCTCAGGTCCCTGTTCACCCCTGCTGGCCCCCAGCCCCTCCCTCAGGTCCCTGTTCACCCCTGCTGGACCCCAGCCCCTCCTCAGGTCGCTGTTCACCCCTGCTGGCCCCCAGCCCCTCCCTCAGGTCCCTGTTCACCCCTGTTGGCCCCCAGCCCCTCCCTCAGGTCCCTGTTCCCTGCTGGACCCCAGCCCTCCCTCAGGTCCCTGTTCACCCCTGCTGGCCCCCAGCCCCTCCTCTGGTCGCTGTTCCCCCCTGCTGGACCCCAGCCCTCCCTCAGGTCCCTGTTCCCCTGCTGGCCCCCAGCCCCTCCCTCAGGTCCCTGTTCACCCCTGCTAGCCCCCAGCCCCTCCCTCAGGTCCCTGTTCACCCCTGCTGGACCCCAGCCCCTCCCTCAGGTCCCTGTTCACCCCTGCTGGCCCCCAGCCCCTCCCTCAGGTCCCTGTTCACCCCTGCTGGACCCCAGCCCCTCCTCAGGTCCCTGTTCACCCCTGCTGGCCCCCAGCCCCTCCTCAGGTCCCTGTTCACCCCTGCTGGCCCCCAGCCCCTCCCTCAGGACCCTGTTCACCCCTGCTGGCCCCAGCCCCTCCCTCAGGTCCCTGTTCACCCCTGCTGGCCCCCAGCCCCTCCCTCAGGTCCCTGTTCACCCCTGTTGGCCCCCAGCCCCTCCCTCAGGTCCCTGTTCACCCCTGCTGGCCCCCAGCCCCTCCTCAGGTCCCTGTTCACCCCTGCTGGCCCCCAGCCCCTCCCTCAGGTCCCTGTTCACCCCTGCTGGCCCCCATCCCCTCCCTCAGTTCCCTGTTCACCCCTGCTGGCCCCCCGCCCCTCCCTCAGGTCCCTGTTCACCCCTGCTGGCCCCCAGCCCCTCCCTCAGGTCCCTGTTCACCCCTGCTGGCCCCCAGCCCCTCCCTCAGGTCCCTGTTCACCCCTGCTGGCCCCCAGCCCCTCCCTCAGGTCCCTGTTCACCCCTGCTGGCCCCCAGCCCCTCCCTCAGGTCCCTGTTCACCCCTGCTGGCCCCCAGCCCCTCCCTCAGGTCGCTGTTCACCCCTGCTGGACCCCAGCGCCTCCTCAGGTCGCTGTTCACCCCTGCTGGCCCCCAGCCCCTCCCTCAGGTCCCTGTTCACCCCTGCTGGCCCCCAGCCCCTCCCTCAGGTCCCTGTTCACCCCTGCTGGCCCCCAGCCCCTCCCTCAGGTGCCTGTTCACCCCTGCTGGCCCCCAGCCCCTCCCTCAGGTCCCTGTTCCCCTGCTGGCCCCCAGCCCCTCCCTCAGGTCCCAGTTCACCCCTGCTGGCCCCCAGCCCCTCCCTCAGGTCCCTGTTCACCCCTGCTGGCCCCCAGCCCCTCCTCAGGTCCCTGTTCACCCCTGCTGGCCCCCAGCCCCTCCCTCAGGTCCCAGTTCACCCCTGCTGGCCCCCAGCCCCTCCCTCAGGTCCCTGTTCACCCCTGCTGGCCCCCAGCCCCTCCTCAGGTCCCTGTTCACCCCTGCTGGCCCCCAGCCCCTCCCTCAGGTCCCAGTTCACCCCTGCTGGCCCCCAGCCCCTCCCTCAGGTCCCAGTTCACCCCTGCTGGCCCCCAGCCCCTCCCTCAGGTCCCTGTTCACCCCTGCTGGCCCCCAGCCCCTCCTCAGGTCCCTGTTCACCCCTGCTGGCCCCCAGCCCCTCCTCAGGTCCCTGTTCACCCCTGCTGGCCCCCAGCCCTCCCTCAGGTCCCTGTTCCCTGCTGGCCCCCAGCCCCTCCCTCAGGTCCCTGTTCACCCCTGCTGGCCCCCAGCACCTCCTCAGGTCCCTGTTCACCCCTGCCGGCCCCCAGCCCCTCCCTCAGGTCCCTGTTCACCCCTGCTGGCCCCCAGCCCTCCCTCAGGTCCCTGTTCCCTGCTGGACCCCAGCCCTCCCTCAGGTCCCTGTTCACCCCTGCTGGCCCCCAGCCCCTCCTCAGGTCCCTGTTCACCCCTGTTGGCCCCCAGTCCCTCCCTCAGGTCCCTGTTCACCCCTGCTGGCCCCCAGCCCCTCCTCAGGTCCCTGTTCCCTGCTGGACCCCAGCCCCTCCCTCAGGTCCCAGTTCACCCCTGCTGGCCCCCAGCCCCTCCCTCAGGTCCCAGTTCACCCCTGCTGGCCCCCAGCCCCTCCCTCAGGTCCCTGTTCACCCCTGCTGGCCCCCAGCCCTCCCTCAGGTCCCTGTTCACCCCTGCTGGCCCCCAGCCCCTCCTCAGGTAACTGTTCCCTTCTGGACCCCAGCCCCTTCCTAAGGACCCTGTTCACCCCTGATGGCCCCCAGCCCCTCCCTCAGGTCCCTGTTCACCCCTGCTGGCCTCCAGCCCCTCCTCAGGTCCCTGTTTACCCCTGCTGGCCCCCAGCCCCTCCCTCAGGTCCCTGTTCACCCCTGCTGGCCCCCAGCCCCTCCCTCAGGTCCCTGTTCCCTGCTGGCCCCCAGCCCCTCCTCAGGTCCCTGTTCCCTGCTGGCCCCCAGCCCCTCCCTCAGGTCCCTGTTCCCCTGTTGGCCCCCAGCCCCTCCCTCAGGTCCCTGTTCACCCCTGTTGGCCCCCAGCCCCTCCCTCAGGTCCCTGTTCACCCCTGCTGGCCCCCAGCCCCTCCCTCAGGTCCCTGTTCCCTGCTGGCCCCAGCCCCTCCTCAGGTCCCTGTTCCCTGCTGGCCCCCAGCCCCTCCCTCAGGTCCCTGTTCCCCTGTTGGCCCCCAGCCCCTCCCTCAGGTCCCTGTTCACCCCTGTTGGCCCCCAGCCCCTCCCTCAGGTCCCTGTTCCCCTGCTGGCCCCCAGCCCCTCCCTCAGGTCCCTGTTCCCTGCTGGCCCCCAGCCCTCCCTCAGGTCCCTGTTCACCCCTGCTGGCCCCCAGCCCCTCCCTCAGGTCCCTGTTCCCTGCTGGACCCCAGCCCTCCCTCAGGTCCCTGTTCACCCCTGCTGCCCCCAGCCCCTCCCTCAGGTCCCTGTTCCCTGCTGGCCCCCAGCCCCTCCCTCAGGTCCCTGTTCACCCCTGCTGGCCCCCAGCCCCTCCTCAGGTCCCTGTTCACCCCTGCTGGCCCCCAGCCCCTCCCTCAGGTCCCTGTTCACCCCTGCTGGCCCCCAGCCCCTCCCTCAGGTCCCTGTTCACCCCTGCTGGACCCCAGCCCCTCCTCAGGTCCCTGTTCCCCTGCTGGCCCCCAGCCCCTCCCTCAGGTCCCTGTTCACCCCTGCTGGACCCCAGCCCCTCCCTCAGGTCCCTGTTCACCCCTGCTGGACGCCAGCCCCTCCTCAGGTCCCTGTTCACCCCTGCTGGACCCAGCCCCTCCCTCAGGACCCTGTTCCCTGCTGGCCCCAGCCCCTCCTCAGATCCCTGTTCCCTGCTGGCCCCCAGCCCCTCCCTCAGGTCCCTGTTCACCCCTGTTGGCCCCCAGCCCCTCCCTCAGGTCCCTGTTCCCTGCTGGACCCCAGCCCTCCCTCAGGTCCCTGTTCACCCCTGCTGGCCCCCAGCCCCTCCTCAGGTCACTGTTCACCCCTGCTGGACCCCTTCCCTCCCTCAGGTCCCTGTTCCCTGCTGGCCACCAACCCCTCCCTCAGGTCCCTGTTCACCCCTGCTGGACCCCAGCCCCTCCCTCAGGTCCCTGTTCACCCCTGCTGGCCCCCAGCCCCTCCCTCAGGTCCCTGTTCACCCCTGCTGGACCCCAGCCCCTCCCTCAGGTCCCTGTTCACCCCTGCTGGCCCCCAGCCCCTCCTCAGGTCCCTGTTCACCCCTGCTGGCTCCCAGCCCCTCCCTCAGGACCCTGTTCACCCCTGCTGGCCCCAGCCCCTCCCTCAGGTCCCTGTTCACCCCTGCTGGCCCCCAGCCCCTCCCTCAGGTCCCTGTTCACCCCTGTTGGCCCCCAGCCCCTCCCTCAGGTCCCTGTTCCCTGCTGGCCCCCAGCCCCTCCCTCAGGTCCCTGTTCCCCTGCTGGCCCCCAGCCCCTCCCTCAGGTCCCTGTTCCCTGCTGGCCACCAACCCCTCCCTCAGGTCCCTGTTCACCCCTGCTGGACCCCAGCCCTCCCTCAGGTCCCTGTTCACCCCTGCTGGCCCCCAGCCCCTCCTCACGTCCCTGTTCACCCCTGCTGGCCCCCAGCCCCTCCTCAGGTCCCTGTTCCCTGCTGGCCCCCAGCCCCTCCCTCAGGACCCTGTTCACCCCTGCTGGCCCCAGCCCCTCCCTCAGGTCCCTGTTCACCCCTGCTGGCCCCCAGCCCCTCCTCAGGTCCCTGTTCCCTGTTGGCCCCCAGCCCCTCCCTCAGGTCCCCATTCCCCTGCTGGCCCCCAGCCCTCTCTCAGGTCCCTGTTCACCCCTACTGGCCCCCAGCCCCTCCCTCAGGACCCTGTTCACCCCTGCTGGCCCCCAGACCCTCCCTCAGGTCCCCATTCCCCTCCTTGCCCCCAGCCCCTCCCTCAGGTCCCCATTCCCCTGCTTGCCCCCAGCCCCTCCCTCAGTTCCCCGACCTTGCTGGCCCCCAGCCCCTCCCAGTTCCCTGTGCTGCTGGCTTGAGTTCCTTGGGGCCACCCCTCCAGGAGGGGTCTGGCCCCCTTTATGGGCTCAGTTGATCATGTCTGTCCCATCTAGAGCAATCTCCCTTTTGACGAACTCAGTCAGCTGGTTGGGGACCTCTGTTAAGTCTACAGGAACCATTCACCTGTGTCCTGTCATGTGGCTTGGTCATCATGTTCACACTCAGGTCATCTCGGGGTTGTTTTGGGGTTGCTTGGGGTCTTGGGGTTGTTTCAGAGTTCTGTCTCCCCCAGCGGCTGCTGAGTTACAACTGACAAGGAGGTGGGCTGGGTGGAGAAGTCATGTTCTTGGGGGGCACGGTGGCCTTGGGGTGCCAGCAGTAGCGCAGCCTGCAGAGGGCGGGGGAGGCACCTGTGTAGCGTCAGGACAGTGGCGATACCTTGCTCAGTGTGGTTTCAGAGAAAGCAGGGCACACCAAGCTCTGAACTTCCCACCTCACAATGGGCATGGCAGCCACTGCCTTTGTGGGAAGAAAATCGTCAGCGGGCTGATCTGAAACCCCATGAGAAGTTCAAAACTACCTGCTAACCCCAGGGTTCTTTTGTGTTTGTGTCTAGATGTCCAGTGGGTTCAAGGGACGTGTGTGAAGTCCAGCTGGTGGTGCACAACCCCATGCCATTTGAGCTCCAAGTGGAGAGCATGGTATGTACCACCACCAGGGGCCTCTGTGACCGAGAACTCCAGCGTGTCACTAAAATGCATCTTTGCTTAGTGTTAGAGGCACTAATTCTGGCACACATGTCTGCTTTGACCAAGATGGCAAGCGTTTGGTGAGTGAAGTCCGTGTTTTGTCATTACCATGTCTCATGCTTGCTGCCGAGTAGACGTCTGAGGCACAGAGCAACCTTGGGCTTGTACACACACTGAGCTTTGCCCATTGGCTGTGAGATTGGAAGTCAGCACTTTGGAGTTCACAGGAGTTTACTGGAGATTGTAGTGCTGCTGTGAGGTGACACAGGGATCGAGGCGCAGGGGGAGCTGTAGAGAGAGGCGCTGTGTTACTGCACCATGTAGGGTGTGGAAGATTCACACCCTGGGCTGTGCTTGCTTGGGGGACTTGTGCCGCCTTCAGACTACCGTGGGATCCGTTCCCAAGGTTCTCTGTACTGTGACCAGTATCACAACCGGTGTTCCAGGTGAGAACCAGGCTCTTCCTGCTGGTGTCTCACTGAGGGCCATGCTCTGTGCCAGGTACAGGGTGCGTGGGACCCGGGGGATATGAGGGCCCATAAGCCTCATCCCTGGTGTGAGCACAATGAGCTGTGTTGTGGATGCATGGCACCTGCCTGGGAGAGACGCCCCTGCTGGCTGGGCCAGACTGCGGGTGGAGCCACAGTTTTCCGTGAGCCAGGACTGTTGGGCAGCCCTGCTGCATGTGGCTGCTCCCCGAGCCTGTGTTAAGCCTGTAATCCTGAGACTGACTGAGGACTGGTGTTCCCCCAACTGTTGCACAAGGGTGCACTGGCCTCAGGACATGGCCGAGGTCTGTCTCTGCTGTGGCCGTCTGGTCTTGGAATCCAAGGGGGGAATTTACCCCAAAGTAAAGTGTCAGATGATTGCTGCTGTTTCTTATACATTTTTTTCATTTTTAAAAGTAGCATTTTTACCTGGTTTAAAAGTAATAATTATGTGTTTTAATAAATCAGGAAGGGTAGAGACTTAGACAAGAGAAGAGCACCACTTGGATATAGCCGGCATAGCATGGTGCTGTGTTGAAAGCTGACTCATGGAACACTTCAGACGTGCACAGGCCACCCACATTCCAGGCAGGCAGTGGTGGCCACACCGCCCTGGCTGTTCTAAAAAGACAGAGAGGCCAGTGTGTCTGTTAGAGAGGAAAGGCATGCAATCAGCTTCTCTGAGTGTGCCCTGCCACTGCACCCCCTCCACACGCACACACGCAGATCACTTCACGCCTTTGCCTCACATGTGGGCGGCAGGCGTGCTCACTGCTCCCAGAGTGTCTTTGCTGCCGGCGTTTCCTGTGCACAGCGTTAGAGACAGCGTATGTGCATTCCACACACCCAGATGTCTACACCACACGTACATCTGTGCATGCAGTTTTCATACATCCTGAACTCACACTGAGGCCCGGCATCTTGCCTTCCTGCATTCCACGTTTATGCCCTTCCTCCCAGCACACCCACTCACATGCCTTGTCCTGCCACAGATAAAAGAGGTTTGTTTTAAAATATTATTTATTTATTTATTTGAAAGTTGAGTCACAGAGTCCATTTGCTGGTTCACTCCCCAGGTGTCTGCCCGAGCCTGGGCTGGGCCAGGCTTGAAGACAGGAGTTCTGTCTGGATCTCCCACATGGGTGGCAGAGCCCCAAACACTTGGGCCGTCTTCTGCTGTATTCTCAGGCACATCCAGCAGGCAGCTGGATCAGAAGTGGAGCAGCCAGGATGCAAACCAGCAGCAATATGGGATGCTGGTGTTGTAGGCAGCGGCTTTACCTGCTGCACCCCAGTGCTGGCCCTGAATCTGAGAGTTTGAGGGCTTCCTTGACTGCATACTGCGGAAAGTGGACCCCCCACAAACAGGGCAGTACTCTCTGTGTCTTGAGTTCTTTAATTTATCTCAGCAGGGTTCTGTAACTGTGACTAAATCTTGCATGTTATTCATTAAATTTACTCCAAGATAGTTGGAATTTTTGATGTCTTGTTCTTTTTTTTTTTTTTCATTTTTTTGACAGGCAGAGTGGACAGTGAGAGAAAGGTCTTTCTTTGCCATTGGTTCACCCTCCAATGGCCACCATGGCCGGTGCACTGCGGCCGGTTCACCGCGCTGATCTGAAGGCAGGAGTCAGGTGCTTATCCGGGTCTCCCATGGGGTGCAGGGCCCAAACACTTGGGCCATCCTCTACTGCACTCCCAGGCCACAGCAGAGAGCTGGCCTGGAAGAGGGGCAACCGGGACAAAATCTGGTGCCCCAACCAGGACTAGAACCTGGTGTGCCAGTGCTGCAAGGTGGAGCATTAGCCTGTTGAGCCGTGGCACCGGCTAATGTGTCTTGTTCATTTTTTTAAACATTTTATTTTCCAATAATTGACTGGTGATTATTGACATCTTTTAGATTGTGGGAAGAAGCTTCTGGATCCTGGCTTTGGCCTGGCCCAGCCCTGGCCATTGCAGCCATTAGTGGAATAAAACAGTAGATGGAAGATCTCTCTGTCTCTGTTTCCCTCTTGCTTTCAAATAAAAAATAAGTGTTTCAAAAAAAGTTAAATAAAAATTTTCCTTTGTGTTCATATTCCCATTTGATACAAGAAGAAAGGAAACCAAACATCAGAAACATGGTGCAGAGGACCAAAATCAAGGGCTGCGGCTGTTGATCTGACTGCCCCATGCGTCACGTGTGCATGGTCTCTGAAGTTCTCTGTCGGTCCTAAGAAGCCGCAGCCTTCCACTGCCTTGTTCTGGGTTGCCAGATATGTGGTGCAGGCTAGTCCTGTTCACGTTGCTCTGTACCTTGCTGCAGGGGCTGCTGACCAGTGGAGTGGAATTTGACTCACTCCTCGCAGGGCTCTCCCTTCCGGCCGAGTCTGGTCTGTACCCGGTGATGCTCATAGGGTTCCCACAGACAACTGGAATGATTACTGTGAACGGTAAGGGCTTTTCTGATTGCTGCTGTTGAGGGGCTGCCACACTGTTGTTCCGTACACCAGGGTCCAGAGCCTCTCACCCATCTCATTAGTTCTCGTCCATCAAGGGATGGGGAAAGACTGCCTTTCCTTAGGATGTGGTGTGAGTTTGTGGGGTGTGATTGGCACCTGCCAGGCTCCTGCTGTGGTGGGCGGGGCCCTTCCTGTGCTCTGTCTGCCTCCTCCTCCAGACAGTCTTCCAATGGCTTGATTCCTACCTCTGCATCCTGACCTCTCCTGTTACCACGATGTCCCATGTGCTCTCAGGAAGCCCCTGTCATCTGCTGGATCTCTTGAGAGAGTTGGCTGTGCACGCTGAGTCCCTTCTGCCACCGGTGCAATGGTCCTGCACCCCTCCGCATCCTGAGTTTAACCATTATCCCTTCACCAGAACACGTCTGTGGCGTCACTAGTGGAATTTTTCTGCCTAAACCTGGGACCAGTGGGTTGGTTTGCTTGGAGCTTTAGTGCTCATTTGCCACCCTGCATGTGTGGCGAGCTGTGTCTTCCAGCCTCGGTGACACCACACCCTCCAGATTTTCCGCTGTCTCTTTGGCCCTTCTTCCTCAGTCTTGCTGGTCTCGTGCAGGTATCCCCGTGCAGCCCAGCCCTCTGACAGGTGCTCCTCGCTCTGTGTTTCTTGTCCTCCGTAAGTCACCTGTGGTGAGGGTGTCCCCAGCCCCATAGCATTTTTCTGCCTCACAGCCCTGCAGAGTGCTGACCACCCCTAGGGTCGGGTGCCCTTCCCTGGCCTGTGCCCCAGCACTTCCCAGCTATCCCCCTGGTGTCCAGCGGGTGGGACACGCGTGTTCGACATGTCCAACCCAAGTGTACTGCCTCCTCTCCCCAAAGCCGTCTCTCCTCTGAGACCCCTCTCTCTCCTCTGAAGGCGTCATGGTCAACCAGTGGGAGGCACTTTCCCTCGTCATCAGGCCGAGTTCCCCAGCCCTGTGTGGTCCATCTCTGTGCTCCTCTGCCGAGCCTTCCTGCTGGGTTACACTTTGTTCCTCTGCCTGTGCTGTCTTGCAAGTGCCCTACCCTTTTCCACTTCCTCCGCTACGTGTGTGGGCTTAGTGGTCCCTGAGCTGTGCATCTCTGTGCAGAGCAGTTGGCATTCTCCTTTGGTGTGTCTTCTGCATGAAGCTAGATGGGCTGACTCTGTACTGCTGGGCACAGTAATGTGTGGACCCCAAGTCTTTGTCATCAGACTATTATGTGATAGCAATTTTCAGCAATGGTAAGGAAAGGCCTGATTCTAATTAGGGATTATAAAACAGTGGTTGCTCAGCAGGCGAAACATATATCAGGTTCCTATTGAAAGAGAAATGCGAGAGACCCTGGTTCCAGATGTGGGTTTGTGGGGAAAATAGTGTTTTGGCCATTGCAGGGGTGTTTTGACAAGCCCACCCTCTGAAGGGGGATGAGCTGGAGTGGTGTTGAGAGAGCAGCTCCCAGTTAGCAGGAGCCACAGGAGGACCGAGGAGGCTACTAGGGCCCCAGGAGCTCTTAAAAGCCATGCTGGCTTCTCCACTGAGCACACCCCAGGCTCACACGAGTGTAGGCAGGTTGTCACCTGAGCCTCGAACCATTGGGTATGATTTAATTTTGTTGCACAGTAAATGCTGTTGACAATAATTAGCCAAATTTCAAAAGCCATTCTACAGCTTTGCTTAAATAGTTTCAAGTGCTTATCTCACCAGTGGAAAATTTGCTCATCTCAAATGGCAGTGCTCACATACACACACACACACACACACACAGCCAGTTCGCCCCGTCACGAAGCCACTGCAATAATAATGATTGACTCTTGAACTTTCATCTTTCAACAGAAGGTTCTGAAGCATTTTTCAAATACTCATTAAATTGCATTATATCCCAGGAAGGAATATTAACTGTCATCCTCACTGTGGAGATGGATAAATCTGAAAAGCAAATGAGTCCCAGGCTGAGATGCTGACTATGGGTTGTGCAGAGATTGATGGCTTACAGGAGCTTCTCCATTTGGGTCCAGTCAGCCTGGTGGGATGGGAGTACAGGTGCTGTTGTAACCCCCACCACCAAGGAGGAGCCCAAGGGATGTTGAGGCTGTGGGCAGGGACTAGCAGGTGATGGAGCCAGCACCAAGACCCAGGTCTTCTGCAGGGTTGCCCTTACTGGTTGGGGACTTCAGCAGTGGACATGAAGGTGGATGCGGGGCACGGAGCTTCGCTGGGAGTTGTGACGTCTCTGTTTTCCTGTGTCCCAGGTTACCACACCACCGTCTTTGGTGTTGTCAATGACTGCCTGCTGGACCACCTCCTGGGAATAAAGACCAGTGGCTCTACCATGGAAGTCATCCCTGCTTTGCCAAGACTGCAGATCAGCACCTCCCTGCCCAGGTACCTGGTGAGCGCAGGTGTCCAGCTGCGGGCAGGAAGCAGGCTCTGCATGCGTCCAGAATTCTCAGGCCCAGAATCTGCAGGAGGGGGCCTTGAGAGTCTGCAGTAGTTCATATGTTTTGCCCAGAGCAAATTAGAGCAGTCAAGATCTCCCAACTAAGGCTAGGACCAAATGTGAAATTATTCTTCCAAAAACAGTCAGGATCTTAGGGCATCTAAGAAAATCACTCTTCTCTTTGACAGAATTATTTTATTTTATTTTTTAAATAAATGTTTATTTATTTTGAAAGAGTCACAAAGGGAGGGAGAGACACACAGAGTGAGTGAGAGCTCTTTCATCCTCTGGTTCACTCTCCAGATGGCCGCAATGGGGAGCGTTGGGTCAGGATGAAGCCAGGAACCACGAACTTGATTCAGGTCTCCCATGTGGGCATGGGGATCCAAACACATGGGCTGCTTTTCACAGGCCATGTGCCAGGAGCTTGATTGGAGTAGAGCAGACAGAACCCAAACTGGCACCCATATGGGATTGTCTTATTTTGGTTTTAGATTTTCAGCATCACAGGGAAGTGTAAAGGAGAAAGGGAAGTGGCTGTCGGGAGGCCCAGAGCAGTCACCGTAAATGCCTGGAGGTGCTCCCTGCCACGTTAGAAAACGCTTGTCTGAACACGGAATCATAGATGAGTTTTTGTGAAATCACATTAATAAGCTTTTCCTCACACTTTCAGGGTCTTAAAAAACCCATTTTTAGTTGCTTTTAAAAAGGACACCCTGAAGATATCTCAGGATTGCATAACCACCTTACCTTGCTGTTGGATTTGGGGCGTTCTCAGTTGTTGCCCTCAGGGATGACACTTCTTGGACATCCTTTGGCTATTTTTAGGATGTCTGAGATTTTCTAAAAGGTTTTAACTCATTTGTGTGTCTGATGCACACTTGTTCCTTGCTAGGCAGCGGGCCGGGTGCCAGAGCTGAAACCATGGGCCCAGCATTCTGGGGCTTGGTGCTCAAGAAGGCTGTGTTCAGTGGGAGAGATGGAGAAGGCAGAACCAGCATGGGCACTGCCCTCGGGACTCCACTGGGGACCCTGAGGAGCTGGGAGCAGGAGTCAGCCACATGCAGTGGGCAGCTGGGAGCATTTGTCAGAGGTGGAGAAAGCATCCGGTGATCGGGGAATGCAATGAAATGCAGGAAACATGAATTCTAAAGCAGATCTCAGACCTGACTGTGAGAGCTCAGAGCACCAGCCTTTGAAAAGAAAGCTGGTGAGTGTTTTCACGACCTTGGATTAGCCAAAGAGTTCTTTGACATGTCACCAAAAGAAAGGTCCACAAAAGAAAACACTGATACATTGGGCTTCATCAAAATTAAAAATGGCTGTGCTTCCAGAAACACCATTAAGAACATGAACCGACAACTCACAGGCTGGAAGGAAATATTTGTACATCATGTCTCTGGTAAGGAGCTGCTACTTAACACCCAAACTCAGTGCTAAGAAGGCAAACAACTCAATTAGAAAGGTTGACAGAGTATGAGCTAGCTCTCTCCCCATGAAAGACTTCCCCGGAGCTAACGAGCATCCTGGAAAGGTGTGTGACATCATCAGTCTTTCTGGAGCTGGTACCGTGTGAGGTTCCTGCTCACACCTCCCAGGGTGGCTGTCGTCAGAAGACAGGCGGTAGCCCTGTGCGGTGCTGGAGAAGCCTGCATCCTCGCCATGTGGGTGCCATCTCCAAGGCACCCTGTCCGTTTCTACAAATGTTGAACGGAAATTGACCATGTGACTCAGAAATTCGGTGTCTACCCAAGACTGAGGAAAGCACACATTGACTCAGAAACTTGTATGTGAATGTTCACAGCTGCATTTTTATTGTAATAGCCCAGAAAGCTGGCAGAACTTGGATGCCCATTGCCTGGCAAATGGCTGAACAAAATGTGGCACATTTGTACCTGAGCAAGACAGGGAAGCAGGGCCCTGACATAGGAACCAAATATGGCCCATTTACACGCGGGGTGCAGCTGAGCAGTAGTGATGCACTGACGCATGCTCCCAACACATGCTCCAGCAGCGGCACCGAAGGCCAGGATGGCTGCCCTTTGTCTCTTATTGATAAAATGCTGTAAGACATATTTTTCAAAAGGCCCCGTATTTCTCTGGGCTGGCCATTGTGATGTAGTGGGTAAAGCTGCTGCCTGCAACACTGGCATCCCATATGGGTGTTGGTTTGTGTCTCGGCTGCTTTACTTCTAATCCAGCTCCCTGCTATGGCCTGGGGAAGCAGCAGCAGATGACCAAAGTGCTTGGGCCCCTGCACCTGTGTGGGAGACCCAGAAGAAGCTCCTGGTTCCTGGCTTTGGTCTGGCCCAGCCCTGGCCTTTGCAACCGTTTGGGAAGTGAGCCAGTGGATGGAAGTGCTCTCTCTCTCTCTCTGTAATTCTCTGTAATTCTGCCTTTCAAATAAATAAATAAATAAATGTTTTTTCAAGTGACTCTTGATTAATTAAGTGTTGATCATAACTAATCTGCTATAAAGGTCCCTGTGACTGGTGGAATCCACTCACCAGCATCTGTGGACGCCACCTTCTGCACCAGGACCCTGACCTAGGCCATGACCCTTTAGAAGAGCTCCCTGTCAGGGCGATGGGGGGTTTAAGGGGTTGGTGCGATCATCAGGATTTGCTGACTGCTCCTGTAATGTGAGAACCAGAGGAGGGGATGCTGACCCTGTCTTGTGGGGTTCAGGAAGGCTCCATAGAAAGTGTGGAATGTACAAAGCATGGTCAAACACAGACCGTAAGGAAGGGAGTGAAATGTGACTGAGAACAGCAGGACGGGGCACATGCAGAGCCCTGGAGAGGCAGCTCCCCAGAGACAGAAGGGAGCTCAGTGCGTGGCACAGTGGGCACACGCCTCCCTGTGGGTTGGCCATGCAAAGGAGCAGAACCCTGTGGGCATTGGGGGGCCACAGAGCCTGGCAGGAGGACTGAGGCTGGGCCTGTGGCCTGATGGCTTGTGTGTGGGCACAATGGGGCTGTGCCTGCCTTCCAGTCTCTTTTTTTAAAGATATATTTATTTTTATTTGAAAGGCAGAGTTACAGAGAGACACACACACACATGCACCCAGAGAGAAACAGAGAGGGAGAGACAGAGAGAGAGAGAGAGAGAGAGAGAGAGAGAGAGAGAGAGATCTCATCTGCGGGTTCACTCCCCAAATGGCCACAAAGGCCAGGTTGAAGCCAGGAACCAGGAGCTTCATTTTGGTCTCCTATGTGGGCAGCAGGAGTTCAGATACTTGGACCTCTTCCAATGTTTTTCCAGGTATATTAGCAGGGAGCTGGATTGGAAGTGGAGTAGCTGGGACTTGAACCGGCACCCATTAAGGGATACTAGGGTTGCATGCAGTGACTTAACCTGCTATGCCACAACACCAGCCCCTTCATTCTGCACCTTGAGAAATGCTGCACTGGGCCAGGCACCAAGCAAGCAGCCACTGAACACGCAGGGGTCACTCTGTCCTGGGCTCGGGCAGTCACTGACGAGATGCTCTTGTGTGCCAGACAGGAGGTTCAGAGTTGAGGTGCTTATCAGTCTGTTCAGTGCATTCTTATTAAGTACCTATTAGACACTAGGTGTCTGGCTAGGAGCTGATAGCGTCCCTGCCTTGGGAAGGCTCTGGGACCAGCACAGGGCCGAGGAAGACAGTGCTGCCAGTGGGAGCTGGATCCCAGTGCCACGTCCCAAGTGTGCCTTTGCAGCAGTGCCAGCTGCAGTCTCACTCTGACACCATTCCTCACAGCTCCGGGGCTCCTGCACTGTGGGTGCCTCCTTCTACCCCTCTCCCCTGCAGCACAGAGGGCCTGGGCACCCTGCTGTACGAGACGCCCACTGATTAGTCCTGGCCGAGTTTTGTTACCTCCTGACACCTTCCCCTAGGAGCCACTTATGTGCGAACTACACAGGGGTCATGCAGGGAGGTTGTGCGTTGGCTTTCCTTCCCTGACCTAGGAGCGAGGAACACTGTTACAGATGCTACAGAGAAGTCGCCTCGACTTGTTGTGCTGTTATTTTCTCAGATTTGGTTTGGGAAAAAAGTGCCTCTGATCAGAGCCTGGAGCCGAGGCACATTGTGTGCCTGGCTTATAGAACCCAACTTGTTCTCAGCATGGTTGGCTCCTGAATTTCTCATTCAAAGCCAAGATTCTCTAGCACCTATTTCTGAATGCTAAACTGTGGTCTTCCTTTTACCTGATGTGAATCATTTTTTAATTTATTATTTGAAAGGGAGAGAAGAGAGAGAGAGAGAGAGAGAGAGAGAGAGAGAGAGAGAGAGAGAGAGAGAATCCATCATCCAGAAAGAGAGAGAGAGGGAGAATCCATCTTCCATTTGCTGGTTCACTCCCCAAATGACTGGGGCTGGGCCAGGACAAAACCAAGAACCAGGAGCTTCTTCTGGGTCTCCCACATGGGTGCAGGGGCCCAAGCACTTGGGTCATTTTCCGCTGCCTTCCCAGGCACATTAGCAGAGAGCTGGATTGGAAGTGGAGCAGCTGGGATTTGAATTGCCTGGTGCTGCAGGCAACGACTTTACCTGCTACACCACAGCACCGGCCCCTGATGTGAATCATTCCTGCACAGCGTTGGTTTCTTCTTTCAGTTTATTCTCCTTGCTTTTGATTTAGATCGTCACACTCATTGCAGCCTTCCTCTGGTGACGAGATATCTACCAACGTGTCTGTGCAGCTGTTCAACGGGGAGACTCAGCAACTTGCCATCACCTTAGAAAACATTGGCCTGGAACCCCTGGAGACACTGGACACCTCCAAACTGCTCCCCACCAAGGGTAGGTGTGGTCAGTGCATCAGACCTTGGGAAGTTTGCGTTGTTGCCTTGCACAGGGATGTTTTACATAGCTACTGTTCAGAAAACCTCAAAGCTTCCTTTAGTTTGGTGCAGTCCTGGTTGGTGTGGAGATCACACACTACATGCTACAGGCATGATGCTGACCCCTTCCTGCCCTTGGTTCCCAATACTGGATCTGAACAGGGGTCAGATCCTCAGCAGACTGGTTACTGAGTGGAAGACTGGAACACAGGAGCAGGCCGATCCCATGGTTCCCACAGCCGCCTCTTGATTCAGTACTTGAGGGCTGGGCCAGGCTGAAGCCAGGAGCCAGGAACTCCATCCAGGATTCCCATGTGGATAGCTGGGGCCCAAGCACTTGGGCAAACCTCTGCTGCCTTCCCAGGCTCATTAGCAGGGAGTTGGATCAGGAGTGGAACAGCTGCAACTTGAACTGATGCCCATCGGGGATGTCGGCGTTGCAGAAGGCTGCTTGACCCTCAGCACCACAGTGCCAATCCCAAGGTGTAGCTTTTCTGCCTTTCTGGGCTGCTGTTTCCTTTGCTGTTGCTGTGCCTTTGAACTCTTCTGGAACTCAGTCCCGTGTCAGCCATCCATTTCCTTCCTGCCTTTTATCAGGACAGTGTTCATTGGAGACTTGCAGGAATCCTAACTAAGCAATTGTGTGCCTGCTGTGTAGCTTCCATACTTAGCATTTTGCTGCATTTGCTTTGTAACACATCTCTCTGGCCTCCTACCTGCACCCTCCCCCGCCCAGTATCTTGTCTAAAGTTTCAGATTTCAGAAGCACCTGTGAGTGCTTCTGAGCTGGATGTTTTTGATAAAATGCACATGCGCTGAAATGTGCAGGTCTAGCATGTTCCATCCCATGAGTTTCAACAGATGCTGGCCCATGTCATTGTGTAATCTAAGCCCTCATCAAGATATAATACAGAACATTTCCATCACCCCAGAAAGTTCCCCGGCTTTCTTCCCAGCAAGTCCCAGTGCAACCCCGGGAGCAAACACTCTTGTCTCTCGTCTGTGTGCTGGGCAGCCCCACTGGGTGTTTACTGCTGGTGATGCAGGGTGTGGGTGACATGCATGACAACCGGCAGGTGGCAGTTGGCAGACATGCAGCCCAGTCACCTTCTCTTCCCTGCCTCAAGCTTAATTTTCCACTGGGTCTTGCCCACACCTGGTCGGTCTTAAAAATCTTTAAAGACACTTATTTTCAGGCTGGCACTGCGGTGTAGCTGGTTGAGCCACCGCCTGTGGCACTGATATCCCATGTGGGTGCCACTTTGTGTCCCAGCTGCTCCACTTCTGATCCAGCTCCCTGCTAGTATGCCTGGGAAAGGAATGGAAGGTGGTCCAAGTGCTTGGGTCCCTGTCGGAGACTTGGAGGAAGCTCCTGGCTTTTGGCTTCTGGCTCCAGCCTGGTCCAGCTCTGACTGTTGGAGCCATTTGGGGAGTGAACCAGCAGATGGAAGAGTTCTCTCTGTGTGTCTTTCTCTCTGTAACTCTGCTTTTCAAATAAAATAAATCTTAGAAAAAAAAGAAGTTTAATTTGTCTGAAAGGCAGAAAGACAGAGACAAATATTATCCCTAGATTGTTTAACTCCCAAAGGGCCAAAGGCCCTTGTCTCTAGTTAGGCCTAGGATGCCTGGGGCCTGTGTTTCCTCCTTTTTATGGACAGGGGAAGTAAAGGCAGAAGAGGTGACTGACTAAGGTCACATGGCAGGTGGGTGGGGAACCAGCGGGAGGACCAAAGTCTCCTGATTCTCAGCTTTGGTGTAGTCACCCTTAGGAGGCAGAAGCATGATAACCATGTAACACACTGCCCGGTGTTGCCATCTCAGAGCAACACCATTGCCAGAGAAAAATTAAAGCCATCATTCTTTCTTTAGTTTCCTCCCAAGCTGCCATACATTTACCTGTGGAGTTAAATTAATGGAAACAAACCACCTGCTTCCAGAATCTATAAAGGGAATAATTCCTGGAGCTTTTGCTGTACACGGCAAGGCTACCAGTGGTGACAGATGACCCCCAGTGCTAGAAGCTGGGAACGTGCACAAGGCTCCTGTGTGGGGCCATAGTGACAGTGGCAGATTTGCCTGTGGATATTAAGAGCATCTATTTCCATTCTCACCTCAGCTTCACCTTGGCCCACCGAGCCTACTGAATGCCTGCTCTGTGGATTGAATGCTTCTCTGGTGCCTGCAACGTTTTCTTTCTTTGTGCTGGTGGTAGTTATTTTCTATCTTAAAATTAGGAAGAGCTCCCACCCTGGAGCTCGTTCCATGCACCGGGTGTGAGGCACTTGACATTCTTTTTCCCCGTGAAGTTGTCCCAGCGACCACAGGAGGGCTATCGGGGTGGGTGCTCTGGTAATCTGTTTGTTTCACTGTGACATCCTCTGTGCCTGAGAACCCAGAGCAGTGCTTGTCACTTAGCAGGTGCTGCACAAGTGTCAACCCCAGTTCTCACCTCCTGGGGCCGTCCTGAGGATGCAGGACACAGGGGGACAGTACTGGGCACTGAAGCGCTGGACCCAGGCTTGCTTTGGCAGTGGTGGTGCTTGGTGCACCCTCCTCTCTGCAGGACTGCCTTTGTGGTCTCAGTGCCCGATGCCACTGAACCTGCCGGCACCCTGTGTCCTTTCCGGCTCCTGCCCGACAGCTGGGAGGCACCGAGGGTCCCAGCAGGGCCCCCACAGTGCCTTAACACATCTGCACTCACCCTGAATAACCCCCCGTTCTTCAGATACCAACCTCAGAGAAAGAAAAGTTTCTTGTTCTGTTTTCCCTCCTTCCGACTTCCTTGCTTTCCTGACCTATTTTACTACAAAAAATTATGTTTAATTTATTTGAAAGTCAGAGACAGAGAGGCTATGGCAGACAGAGAGGGAGAGACAGAGAGATCCCATCTGCTGGTTCACTCTCTGGTGTGCATTAGCAGGGAGCTGGAGTCAGAAGTGGAGCTGGAACTCAAACTTGCAGGCATCTCAAGTGTTTTTAATAAAATTCTTTTTTATTTTCTTTTTAAATGTTGGTATATTTATTTGAAAGGCAAAGTGACAGAGGAATAGATCTTTCATCTTCTGGTTCATTTTCCAAATGCCCGCAACAGCTGCAGCTGGACCAGGTCAAAGCTGGGAGCCTAGACCTCTATCCAGATCTCCCACGTTGGTGGCAGGGACTCAAGTAATTGAGCCATTATCTGTTGCCTCCCATAGGAAGCTGGGTAGGGGAAGCCGATTAGCTGGGACTTGAACCAGGCGTTCCAGCATGGGATGTGGGTACCCCACATGGAGGTTTAATCTGCTGCAGTACAATACCTACCCCCAGGTGATGTCTTAACCACTGTGCCCCACTCCTGCCCGACTTATGCGCCTCCTGGCTTATTTTAACTCCTGTGCATGTTCAGTGTGCGGTGAGGATTAGTGCTATGAAGTATCAGGCCAGCCCTTATGGGCCCCTCAAGCTTGCACGGGACAAGCTTGTCCCTGCGTGTACACATTCCCTCCAGGGAGATGAGCCGTTACACTCCACCACATTTCAAGACTAGGATTGTCTAGTGATTTAACCCTTTACTTATAATTCACCTGCAACAAGTCTTCCTTTGTAGACTTGGGAACATGTCAACTCTCACTCTTGCTTAAATAGTCCCAGATTCAGAAAAGTCTACTGTTTGTTTAAGCTTTCCAACAAATGTGCTGTGATACACTTGTGTGAGGGTGTACACACATGCAGACACATGCACATATGTAGCCACACCCCCACACACTTCTGGATGTCTTTTTTCTTCAGCAAGAAGTGCTGACTCCATGCCAGCGTAACTGAAGATTCATGCAGGTTTCTCTCTCCTGGATGTTGCTGTTGCTGGGTTGTATGGTAGTGACCAGCTGCCTGACTTGGCTTGAGCCATTTGACTGCTGGAGGCTTAATGTGACTCCTGGATACTCCCCGGGATCTAGTCTTCCCCTCATGCAGTAATTCCAGAATGAGTAATTCCCCAGAGTGTCTGAAGAGTGACTGCTGTGTCACCACCCCTGTGAGTGGGGACAGGAGCTGAGGTTTGCTGCCCTGGTCTACTGGTGCCTGGGAGACATCAGAGACATTCAGGTCGGATCTATCTATCTATCTATCTATCTATCTATCTATCTATCTATCTATCTCTATCTATCTATCTATCTATCTATCTATCTATCTATCTATCTATCATCTATATATCTTACAAAGAATTTTATTTATTTACTTTAAAGGCCAAGTTACAAAGAGAGGGGGAAAGAAAAAGAACAGAATTAAAGTAATTTATTTTGGTGCCAAACGCTTTTAAAATCCATGCATGCTTTATTCATAATGTACATTTCTCATGAACAGTTTGAAGGTTCCTCATATGCAAGCATTTCAATCTTTTTTTGGCATCAAAATAAACTTACCCTTTAATTCTCTTTTCTGTGAACTTCTTGAAGTATCCTTGTGTGTATTTATTTATAAAAGCATGATAAAAGCTCATTGCAGAAAATTCAAAAAATGCAAAACCATTTGAAATTACCCATGATCCCCTGATCAAAGCAAACTAATATTAGTGTACAGATATATTTCATTTTTTTTCTACTTAAGTACTTTTATGCATTTGAAATTACATTGTATGTTCAGTGTGGCATCCTGTCCCCCCCTCCCCGTGGAACTTGATTCCATCTGTTCTAATTATAAACTGAATTATAAACTAAACGCCGTGACTTGGTCCACGCTATTGTCACTATTGTCTGCTCCCCTTTGCCAGGTCCTGTTCATGGCTGGAGGGGCGGAACTCTGGTGGCAGCTAGTGCTAGAGTGCACCTGCTGACTGCTGGGCCAGGGTCCCACACTCTGCAGGGCTAGTTCATGCTCACGTGGCCCTAGGGAGGGACTACTGACTTAGGACAAGGAGAGAGGGGTTTTTTAGGCTTGGGAGGAATCACTAACACTGGACAAGCGCTGTTCTAGTCCGGGTTGTGTTCTAAGCACTTGATTACCATTACATTATTGACCTGGCATGACAGCCCATGTTACAGATGGCTAAACTGACAGGCACAACAGTTTGGTGGCTCAGCAAGGACATGCAGACAAGGCTGGCAGGTTTGGCCAGATGCCCTCTCCTGAAGCAGGTGCTCCTAACCCTCACAGTGCCTGCCTCTCCAGGCAGGTGCTGGGTCTCAGTTCTGGGGGCTGTTACCTTCCATTGATTGGTTGATTGATTGGTGGGAGAATGAGTCCCTTGGATATATTGTCCTACTTGTCAGTGCATGGAAGGGTTGTGTATGTGGGAGGGGGGCAAGGCCCACAGGAATGCAGCCTGTGGAGGACAGCTGGGACCCCACAGTGCAGATAGTGGGCTTGGACCTCTCCACAGAGGCAGCAGGCTGTGCTGCTGGAGGAGAGCTGCAGCATGTGGGGCTGGAGTGCCTTCCAAGGCAGCTCAGTGTGTGCCCTCCTCCCACTGCAGGTGCGCTGGCTCAGAGCCTGCCCATGCCTCCTGCCCATCCCCAGCTGTGTGAACTGGGCAGCTGACACAGTGGCTGCTGTTACAGACTGTGCTCTTAGAAACAGCTTGGAGAGGATGTTGGGAGGTGAGGTTTTGCAAGACCTTGGTGTCTTGTCTGCCATGGGTTGTGCTTAGGAAGGGGGTGGCTGCTGGTGTGGCTCATGCACAGGCCGTGGAGTCTGTCAGCTTGCATTTCCTGAGTTCTTGGGGCCTTGGAACTGCCCCAGCAAGCAGGGCCCACTTGGCTCTCTGGTACCTGGCGTCTCTTACCTTTTCCATTCCTGAATGGATTTTCTGGGCTAAAAAGCAAAAAAGTGGAGTTCAATAAAATCCATGTAATATGTTTGTAGACTTCCTGGGTCTCTGGAGGGTCTCAGTCCCATCCTGGTGTGGTGGGAATGGCATAACTTCTGACTGGAGCTGGTACAGCACCCAGAGCAGGTGTCCCAGGGTAGTTTGGACCTCAGGGCTGCAGTGCAGACTGGAGAGTAGTTACACACACAAGGCTTCAGCGATCTTTGTGGGCTAGGGCGGTGCCATGCCTACCAAGGAGAACTGCTGTGAACATCTGAAGTCCCCATGTGCTGCAGCTGCACAGGAGGCAGAAGACAAAGCCAGTGTGTGAAGGCGGTTTTGAGCATGACCTCTGTTAAGCTGTGCCACATACCAAGATTGTGCTAGACACAGCACAAGTCCAGAATCCTCCTCCTAATAACCATCTCTGGCTTCTCCTCCTCCCCTCAAGTCTCTCTGGGAAGGGTTCCTTCTGCTGCAGACCTGGACGCTGGGCTCTGCAGTGCACTGCCCGGTGGCCATGACCGACCCCCCCTTCATGTGACCGCTGTGTCTGTGTCATTCTGCTGGCTGTCCAAACACTGGACCTCACTGCTCAGGGCTGTGCAGCATCTGTGCTTGCCCCTGTGAGCAGGAGGGCAGTGGGGCTGGGAGCTTCTCAGTGGAGCAGAGTTGGAAGGGGACCTTGTGGCGCAGCCATTGGAGGTTGTCAGTTTTCCCAGGTGTGCTGGCTACAGAGAATACTGGGCCTTGGTTGGATGTCTCACACCTCACTCCCAGTTGCTAATGAAGGAGGGATGGCCGCTTCCCAGGCCACACTGGGTGTCCCCTGTGTCTCTTCCTGTCCTTCCAGAGAGTCCCTTGCTGTCAGTGATGATGACCCAAGGCCCGTTCTCTGCAGAGGCACCATGCACAGCCTCTGCCCCAGCCCCCGATGCAGTGGCCATAGCCCCCTGCCATGTTCTCTGCAAAGGTCACCTTGTGCAGCCTCTGCACCAGCCCCCGATGCAGTGGCCATCTCCCCGGGAAAGAATCTGGTGCCCCAACCGTGACAAGAACCCAAGGTACCAGTGCCACAAATAGAGGATCAGTCTAGTGAGCTGCGGCTTGGCCCCTGTTCTTTCTTGTGAGCATATCCCCCTTAGAATTGCCCCCAACTTCCCTGGGGAGTAGCTGAAGTTCTCAGAGTCGTGATCCGTAAATCTGTGGCTCTGCTCCCTGCATGGCCGTTTCATCTGCTTTCCTGTAACAGGGAGCTTGTTTGGGTCTCTCCTGCTACTCCGTGTTGGGCAGCTGGGGCTGCTGGAACAGAGCACCACAGGAACCAGTGGTTCGGGCAGCAGAAATTGCTTTCTCATGTCTAGAGACTGGGAAGGCCGAGACCACGGTGCTGGCAGAGTGGGTTTCCCCCTCGCTGTGTCCTCACTTGGAGGAGGCCGAGGGGAACTCTGGTGTTTCTACTTCTTCTTATCATGGGGAGACCCCACCCTCCTGAGCTTAGCCACTCAGGACACCTCCCAAAGGCTTTGCCTCCTCATGCCCTTGCTTTGGGGTCCAGGGCCTCAGCACATGGATTTTAGAGGGACAGACAGTTCAGTCCATGGCAGTCTGCATAGAATTTGCTGTCTCTCTGCCATGTTTGATGAACCATTGGGAAGATCCTTTGGATTGTGCTGGTACTAAGAAAACATTCTCTTTATGTTGTTCACAAGCAGGCTTAGCAGTGGGCATGTTAGCAACGGAGAAAGTCAAGGAGACATCTTACCAGGATTCAAGTATCAGATGTGGTGGATTTTCTCAGTTTGTGCAGTGCTCTGTGCCTCTGCACTGCGTGTTGCTCTCAGTGGGCAGTGGGCAAACAGATCCCGACTTCTCCCCCATAAGGGAGTTGGGCATAATGAGTGGTGCCCAGGGCCAGGTTCTGGGCAGGCTCCGCAGTCAGACTCCCAGTGGGGATTGTTTGTGAGCAGTGGGGGGCAGTATCACCCATATAATGTCGTTCCCTAGGAACAGCATAGAAGCTTCCAGTGGACATCTGAGCTGTGTGGGTTCTGGTGGCACCTTCAGTGCTTGATGCTGAACTGCTTGGTGGTGTGGTTGCCTTGGCGTCTGTCATGGGAAAGGCTCAGGCATTCCCTCTCATCCTAAGTGGAGAATGAAGTGGCAGTTTGTGGCTCACATATGGGAACACCTTCCTCTGTCTTTTGAAATAAAAGCAAATCAGAAGTAGCATGCTGGATACCCTGTGGTTTGTAAATGCAATGAGGGAGCCACACACATACGTGGGATAGGACCTGTGTGTGTGTGATGCCCTCCTTGCTGATCATGGTTAACAGAAGTGCAATGCTGATTGTTTGCACAGGAAAAGGCAGAACAGGCCAGTGTCATGGGAGAGCAAGGTGGACAGCCAAGGCCCTTGGGGATTTTGGTCCAGGCTGTGACTTATCACTTGCAGTTGCACCTGTGCAGTCAGGAGGCCACCGTGAGGTCCTTGTCTAGGGACAGCTGCAGGCTCAGGGGCAGAGGCTCATCTGTGGCCTCCTGCAAACAGGAGATAACCCTGCAGTGGCTCTCAGTCTGCCCCTCTCAGAAGCATTTAACTGGGGTGCACATGTGGGCCCATTTGCTCCTTGGCAGGGACTCACATGGCTCACAGGCTTCTGGAATGAGGTGTTGCCATTTGCAGCAGAGACCAGACTGCTGGATGCCTCAGGGGAACAGGGGAGTCCATTGTGCTGGGCATTGTTAGGTGCCGTGTAGGGAGCTGTGCTGGGCTCTTTCTTCCTGTGATTCCTGTGGACTCTCGCAACAAGAAGTGAGGCAAAGAGCAGGCTGCTGGATGCTGTGGGGGCCCAGTAGGTGTCCATGGTGCTGGGCATCATTATGTGCCCTCTGCCACCATCAAGTACAGCAGAAAGCAGGCTGCTGGATGCAGTGGAGGCATGGGGGGAGTCCATGGTGCTGGGGCACCCTTAGGTGCCCGCTCCCACCAACTCTGTAAGGTAGTTGGTATTTCAATCCCCATTTGGTAGAAAGAGTTGAAAAAGTCTGTTCTTGCTTAAAGATAGAAGAGAGAGAACAATCCAGTGCTATGCACTGTCCTTTTTTAAAAAGATTTATTTTCTTTATTTGAAAGCCAGAGTTACAGAGAGAGCTAGAGACAGAGAGAGAGATTGTCCATCCACTGGTTCACTCCCTAGATGGCCGCAATGGCCGAAGATGCGCTGATCCAAAGCCAGGAGCTTCTTCCTGGTCTCCCAGGTAGGTACAGGGGCCAAGGACTTGGGCCATCCTCCACTGCTTTCCCAGGCCATAGCAGAGAGCTAGATTGGAAGAAGAGCAGCCGGGACTACAACTGGCACCCATATGGGATGCCGGCACGTCAGGCCAGGTCTTTAACACGTTTTGCCACAGCGCCAGCCCACGCTGTCCTTAATCATGTAAGTTCTTGGAAAAACAGAATGAAAATAAACTTATTTTGATGCAAAAATGGAAATCCAAGAATAGATGTTTTTCATAAAATTCATTTTCAATGGACTTCCTGAAGACTCCTTGCACTCTGAATTAAAAGAAAAGGTTAAAGATATTTTTGGAACGATTGGAGAAATTTAATGTATGCTGTGCTCAGCCTGATGTTGCTGTATAATCACAACTATACTGAGTGTGATTATGAAAGTGAAATTATATCAGAATGTTTTTGTTCTTAGGAAACATATGCAGGTGTAGTTACATGTAAAAGAGCATCATGTCTGCATTTATTTGATTTAGTTCAGGAGACATCGAGACTGTAAATGTGACGTAAAGTGAATGTTGAATTGTTCCAAAATAGTAATTGTAGATAAAGAGTTGATGGATGGCTGTTTATACTCTTTTTTATGTAATTTAAAAACGTTTTTTTCATTTTATTTCAGGGGAGGAAGTGAGATAGGGAGGGAAGGAAGGAGGGAGGGAAGGAAGGAGGGAGGGAGAGAGAGGAGAGAAGTCTTCCATCTGCTGGTCCATTACCCAGTTGGCTGCAATGGGCGTAGCTGAGACTATCTGAAGCCAGGACCAGGAACCTTGCTGAGATCTCCTCATGGGTGCAGAGGCACAAGGAATTGGGGCATCTTCTGCTGCCTCCCCAGACAACAGCAGAGACCTGCATCGGAAGTGTAGCAGCCATACTCGAAACGGTGCCCATATGGGAAGCCGGCACTATGGGCGATGATTTACCCGTTACCTCTCACAGTGCCGACCCTCCCGGAAGCTGTTCACCATGGGATCCAGCTGTCTGCTAACACGCCTGGGAAAGCAGAGGGAGACGGCCCAAGGGCTTAGGCCACAGAACCCAGAATGGAGAGCCGGCTAAAGTCCCTGGCTTCTGCTTCAGCCCCGCGCTTCTGTCCCAGTCCGGGCCTTATAGCCACCTCGGGGGTGAACCCCCAGATGGATGATCACTCAGAGAGAGAGGGAGAGAGAGCAAGCGAGCTGGCAATGCCCCAGCCCTGCTTCTCTCCCCAAGCGGCTGTAACAAACGGCCAGCGCTGGGCCAGGCAGAAGCCAGGAAGCAGGAGGCAGAGGCAGGAGGTCCATTGAGGACTCCCACGAGGCAGGGAGGTGGGGTCCAGAGAACCTGGGCCATCAGCGTCTGTGTCCCTGGTCACAGCCTGGAAAGGTAGACTGGAAGCGGCCTTGGGAAGCAGTGTGCAGGTGCGTCCTGGGGTGCCATGGTAACCGCCAATGGGGAGTGCGCGTGCACCCGCATGACCAGAGCCAACTGCCAGGCGGTGCTCCGCTGGGAGTCAGTGCAGAGGGTCCGCTCCTGCTCCAGAGCCTGTGCAAGCCGTGGAGAGAGGAGCCGTCCTCGACGCTGCTGGCCGAGCCTGAGGGAGACCCAGCGGCCCCAGGGTCAGGCCAGCATCAGAGAGGCTGCATGTCCAAGGCTGCTGCACGATTTCCCAGGCGCATTTTCCTCTTTGGCCCCTTCCGGAAGCAACGGCCTCACGGACCTCTGACCTGGCAGCAGACCAGGCTACCGTTGGAGGTGAGTGGCGCGCGGCTGTTGCCGTTACCGGCTTGGGGTCTTGGCTGCCCGCGTGCCTGTTGCTCCTGGGTCCCGAAGGCGCGGGTGGAGTCGCGGTCGTGCTGTGTGGACGGTCTGGAAGGGTCCCCAGGGTGCGAGCAGCTGTGCGAGAGCAGAGGCGGCTGGGTCTCCTCCCGGAACGGCCCCGCGGTCCCGTCTGTGTGCTTTTTGAGGGCCCAGCCGCCCTGCTCAGACCTCAGACTGTGGATGGGAGGAGCGAGAGCGAAAGTGCGTGTGTGTTTCCTGGCCTAGGAGGCCAGTTTCGGGTTCCTCGCGTTGGGTGTGATGTCAGCGCTCAGTGGGCTTTTCATGAAAGAGCCTTGTCAGGCCGAGGTGTACCTTCCGTTCCTGATCTGATGATTTGTTTTCGTATCTCAGGAGTCATGGACGTTTTGTGAACTGGGTTTTCTGTGTCTATCGGGGGACTTTGTGGGCTTTTCCCACGTGGATTCTGTTTGGGATCGATTGATTTTGTAGGGTAGCCACCCTCGCATTCCCGGAGTAACTCTGGGTTGCGCACAGTGTGCTAAGCTGTGGTTGTGCTTCTGGATGGCGTCTGGTCATATTTTGTTGAGGCATGTGACACATCATGACGGATCTGTGTGTGCCATTTCCTTTATGATGTTCTTGTGTTGGATGTTGGGAGAAGGCTGCTCTGATGGAATGAAGTGGAAGGCTTTTCCTCTTCATCTCCTTGTTAGAAGCATTTGCAAATCACGGATTTTTATTGTCTTTTCCATATGAGTTCTCACAGGTGGAGGCATCTGTTCCTGGAGTTTTCTTCATGTCTGTTTGGTTTGTTTGTTTCGGTTTCCCTGCTACTACAGTCTCTTTGTACACGGCTGGCTCATTTCTTACGTCTATACCATTTACATTCCCACCAACAGTGGATGAGGGTGCCTTTTCCCCACATCCTAAGGCTGTTGTAATATTGATTTGCATTTCCCTGATGGCTAGTGATCCTGAGCAGTTTAGCCTGTGTTTGTTGGCCATTTAGATTTTCTTTATTGAACTATGCCTACTGAAGTCCTTTGCCCTTTTCTTGAGTTGGTGGTTTGTTTTGCTGTTGTTGAGTTTCTTGAAAATTTCTGGGAGTTGATCCTTTATTAGTTGCATGCTTTGCAGATAATTTCGCCCTTTCTGTTAGTTGCCTCTTCACATTGCTGAGTGTTTGTTTTGCAGTGCAGAAACTTCATTATTTGTTTTGTTGTTGTTGTCCTCTTCTATCCCTTTCTTTAATCCTATGTGATTCTCAGATATTGATCATCCTTTTTTAAGTTTATTCCAAGCCATTTTATTTATTCTGTAATTATGTGAACAGGATTGGTCTCAGAAGTTCTTTCTCAGCCATGACCTTGTCTGTGTATAAAAAGGCTGTTGATTTCCTATCCTGCCATTTTACCAACCTCTAGTCTGAGTTCCAATAGTGGCATCTTTTGGATCTCATGAATATAGAATCATGTCATGGGCAAATAGGGATAGTTGGACTTCCTCCCTCCCAATTTTTATCTAACATTGAGAAATGAATGAAAAAGTACCAACATGATAACATGCTCATGGAAAAAGTCAGCAGTGACCTCAGATGCTATCTTTCTCTTGCTTAGTGAAAGACATGATATGTCCTGTTTCAGACATGATCCATACATTAAATGCAGGGCTAGCCTGTGGAATGTGGGTATTGGGAAGTAGACCTGTGTTCAGTGGAGAACTGTGTAGATCACAGGTATTTCAAGTCCTTGAGTGGGTACATAAGTGTTAAATAAATAAATTACAAAGATTTCCTGGTGTGTAAGTCAGAGGTAAACCACACAGAATGTTTTAAGGAAGAAGACAATGAATGGTTACCTGAATGTTTTCTAAGATGGAGTTAAGTACTTTTTCAAATTCTGTGTTAATAGGGTATTTAATGCATATAGTCTCAAATTTGACATAAGCTCTAGTAGATGGCCTTGATGTAGTATTTTGTTAATAGCTATGCCTTCCTTTTTTAAATTTTTTACTTCTTCTCAAATATCTTATTTTGTTATATGAAATTCATGGTTATACACAGAGAGGATGAGATGCAGAGAGAAAGAGAGTGACAGACAAAGAGACAGACAGATGGGTTTTCCATCTGCTGGTCCACTCCCTAGTTGGCTGCAATGGCCAGAGCAGACTGAATCCAAAGTGGGGATCCAGGAGCCTCCCTGGGATCTCCTGCATGGGTGCAGGGGCCCAAGGACTTGGGCCACCTTTACTGCTTTCCCAGACCACAGCAGAGATCTGCATCAGAGTGGAGCTGCCAGGACTTGAACGAGCACCCATATGGGAAGCTGACACTGCAGGCTGGCTTTATCTGCTACCCCACTGTGTCAGGCCCTCCCAGAAGCCATTCCCTGTGTGATCCAGCTGGCTGCTAATATGCCTCGGAAAGCAGATGGAGATGGTCCAAGGTCTCAGTCCCTGAACCCAGAATGGAGCACTGGATAAAGTCCCTGGCTCCTCTTCCCCGACCTTGAGCACTGAGAGGAACTGGAATGCTGCTGTGTGACAGAGGCCTCCTGCAATTTCTGTGAGTTGTACTGAGTCCCACGACTCTGCTTCGTGTTTCTAGGGTACCACACTTTCAGAACTGTACTGGCAAATGACTCAGGGGAGAAGGCTGTTCCTGCTCTGTTGCTGCTCTGAGCCTGCAATCAAGGTCCACACAAGGCCGATGATAGAAATGTTGCACCCAGAACAGCCCCCCTTATAACTAAGGTGAATTCCAGGCCCCACAAATGGATCTTGGATCAGAGGTCAAGACTTTCTGTGCAACTTGAACATTTCCTGCCTTGGGAGGTTCACTGCCCCCACCGCCAGGACATGCTCTGAGCTGCTTGGTCCTAGGTGTAGAGGCTCTGGCCGCTGGAACTGATGTACTGAGTTGACTTCTGAGTGTCCAGATGCCAGAAAACATGTAACAGAGTTCCTCAGATCTGTGCGACCACTTGGATATCCAACTGTGATGGGAGACACACATGGTGGATTTATGAGTGCTACCTCAGAGTGGAGCTGAGTGCTTCCTGCAGGGATTGGGATCTTCTTGGGATGCCAGAGTGGCACAGTGACACATGTTGCTCTCGCTGAATCTGTGTGTAGATTAGACGGTAAAACTGTCTTTTCACTAGTATGGAGCAGAGCCTCAGAAGGGTGGGTAGATGGTCTTATAAGAACTTAATGCTGCTGGTGCCGTGGCTCCATAGGCTAATCCTCTGCCTGTGGCGCCAGCACCCGGGTTCTAGTCCCGGTCAGGGTGCTGGATTCTGTCCCGGTTGCCCCTCTTCCTGGCCAACTCTCTGCTATGGCCCGGGAGTGCAGTGGAGGATGGCTAAAGTCCTTGGACTCTACACCCACATGAGAGATCAGGAGAAGCACCTGGCTGCTGGCTTCTGATCAGCGCGTTGCACCATCTGCAGCGCGCCAGACACAATGGACATTGAAGGTGAAGCAATGGCAAAGGAAGACCTTTCTCTCTGTCTGTCTGTCTCTCACTGTCCACTCTGCCTGTCAAAAAAAACAAACCTTAATGCTAGGGCTGGTACTGTGACACAATGGAGTAAAGCCTTGGTCTGCAGTACCAGCATCCCATATGGGTGCTAATTCGTGTCCCAGCTGCTCCACTTCTGATCCAGCTCTCTGTTATGCCCTGGGAAAGCAGTAGAAGATGGCCCAAGTCCTTGGGCCCCTGCACCTGCATGGGAGACCCAGAAGAAGATTCTGGCTCCTGGCTTTGGATCAGCTCAGCACTAGCCGTTGCAGTCATTTGGGGAGTGAACCAGCTGTTGGAAGATCTCTCTCTCTCTCTCTCTCTCTCTCTCTCTCTCTGGCTTTACCTCTCTAAGGAACTCTTTCAAATAAATAATATAAATCCTTTTAATAAAAGAAGGCAATGCTAATCTGTGCATTTGTTCTAACTTGGAAAGGAAATCTCATTCCTCTGCTTCAAGTCAGCTTGCAGTTCAGGAAGGGCAGCCTTTTTGTGCATCTGGAGAATGTCTAGGCTTCTTGTTTCTTCTCTGCTGGCTTCTCCCTTGAAATTATCATGTAGCATCATCCTTTGCTCTGTTAGGATCCATTTTTAAAACCATGTTGTTTCTCTTCTTCCTGAGGATACTTCAGAAAGCTAATGGAAAATGGAATAAAAGATACCTTTATTTAGGTGTAAAATTTTTTGAAACCCACGCATTTTTTGTAACACATATTTTTCATATAATGTTTGAAGATCCCACGTGTATCCTAACAAGTCTTTACAAATCTTTACTTTTTTTTGACACATAGAGTGGACAGTGAGAGAGAGAGAGAGACAGAGAGAAAGGTATTCCTTTACTGTTGTTTTACTCTCCAGTGCCGCTGAGGCTGGTGCGCTGTGGCCAGCGCAAGGTGCCAATCTGAAGCTGGTGCTTCTCTTGTTCTCCTATGTGGGTGCAGAACCCAACGACTTGGGCTGTCCTCCATTGCACCCCCGGGTCACAGCAGAGAGCTGTACTGGAAGAGGGGCGACCGGGACATATTGCGGTGCCCCAACTGGGACTAGAACCTGGTGTGACGGTACCTCAGGTGAAGGATTAGCCTATCGAGCCACGGCGCCAGCCTACAAATCTTTGTGATTGTCTTGCTCCTTTAGTTATTAGGAATAAGTTATTTAGTTAGGTTGAAATTAGCTTATTTGAATTAGTGACAGATCTTATTTGCTGTGACATAAAGAATTCCTTTATAGATAATGAAAGCAATTTAATGGTGTGGTCTAAACGAGAAAACAATATTGCTCAAGCTGTTAACACCAGGGGACTTGTTGCTGACTTCTTACAGTGCCCTGCAGACTGTACATTATTGCACTCTTGAGGATCCAGGGGCTGAAGTCTGACCTGAAGTTATTACAGAGAATGCTCCATGTGCAAAAGTCATAGAAAAGCAGTAAGTAGCGATAAATGAGAATGCAGAAAAGACTTCTAGAATTGAACTGACCACAAGGTTTGATGGGATTTTTTGAGTAATACAGCACTAGGTTGTCTGTATTGGGCACCAGGTGCAATCACTACAGCCTTGTGAAATTAAAAACTCTATGAAGTTCTGCAGAATGGTGTTTGAGACTCACTAATAGGACTGAACCTACAAGGAATGCAGATGAAACAGAGCATCTCTGACCTTAAGAGTGGTGGTGTGATTGGTGATTCTTTACTTTCCCTTTATATTGCTATAGCAACTTTAAAATGCCTTTTGTTTAAAAACCTGAGGAAATGTATGTGAAAAGTATTTTGGCAATCTTTTGTTATCAGTAAATTCACCTTCTTAAGTTTGTTATAACTTATTGAACCCGTGGTACTAGGAACTTGATAGAACTTTGCAGCATTAGAATACAATTTTCTGCTTGCTCAGGGAGGGAGGGAGTTGGAGCTTACCCAGCATAATTAGAAATGTAGCCCCTATTTGAAGCCTTGGCAAGAACAATAATTTAGGATTGTGGCTGTGTGGCACTGGTAGAATGTGTTGTTCAGTCCTGAGTTTGGACACCTTGTTTGTATATGACAGAAAAACAGCTTTCAGAAACTTGCTGGCAGTTAAAGTATCCATTTCACAATCTGGTGGTTTCATTGCTTTTTTTCTAAAGGTTTCATTTTCCCTTCAAGTGCTGGCATGTTCATTTTATCAAAGCTGGCATTTTCTCGTCTTTAAAAGTAAATCTTGAGTATTTGCTAGGGTATATACAAGCATGTTGTGTGAGCATAATTACAAGGATGAACTGCTTTGCTTTTGAGTAGTAATGGACCAACCCTTGGTGTGCTAAGAAACATAGTTTTTATTCTATCTTGTGGTTCAAAGCCTGCTTACTACTGCTCCTGATCATAATCTTAGTCCTTTTTGTCAAACGGGTTTAGAGTCCAGCGCACCTTTTTATCCACCTTCTTTCTGAAAAGCAGTGGGAGATAAAGCAAATTTTTAAAAATTGACGTATTTATTTGTGAGGTAGAGTTATAGACAGAGGTCTTCCATCCTCTGTTTCACTCCCCAAATGGTTACAGTGGCTAGAGCTGAACCCATTAAAAAGCTGGAACCAGGAGCTTCTTTGAGGTCCCGTACATGGTTTCAGAGGCCCAAGAACTTAGGCTATCTACTGCTGCTTTCCCAGGCCATAAGCAGAAAGCTGGATTGGAAGAATAGCATCCGGGACACGAACCTGCACCCATAAGGGATGCTGGTGCTGCAGGTGACAACTTTACCTAATTTACCACGGTGTTGGCCCACAGAGCAACTTTTTAAGTCAGAGCATTTGATTCTAATTCTGCATTCTGAGGACAAAACTTAATTTCCCCATGCCCTAGTTTCGTCTTCTGTGAAAGCCAAAATACTTCTTAGAGAGTATTTGTGGGTGTAAGTTAAATATAATGCTCCTGAGAAGCGTAAAGCATATACGTGATGAAGACTTTAGACTTAACAGTGATTTAAAAATGTTTCTCAAAGGACATCATGTTAAGTGAAAATAAGCCACTTGAGATTTAATAACGATTTAAACATGTTTCAAAAGGATAGGATGTTAAGTGGAACAGGCCAGACAGATAAATACTTCCCATTATCCCTCAGAAGTGGAAGCTAAAAACCTCAGTTTGAACACAAAATGATGTTTATTCGAAGATGGATGGTGGGGATAGAGGGGTTGGATAACACACACCAAATCAGAGTTTGATCAAAAACCCCATCCCTGGTTTTCGGGCATGGCTGGCTGACTGTACTTCGCAGTACCCCATTATGGGTTACATGGACAAGCAGAATAGGGCTGTTTCAGGACTCCAGTATTCAACAAGTGGTATCAGGCAAAGGAGTGTTGGTTACCCTGATTTGATCAGTAGACATTGTATATGTGTTTGGAAATGTCACACCGTAGCCCATAAATATGTATGATGATTATTAACAGTAAGTTAATGTCAAAATTCAAGGGTTTTTAAAAATATTTTAAAATATTTATTATTTATTTATTTACTTGAAAGTCAGAGTTACACAGAGAGAGGAGAGGCAGAGAAAGAGAGAGAGAAAGAGAGAGAGGTCTTCCTTCCTCTGTTTCACTCCCTAATTGGCTGCAATGGCTGGAGCTGCGCAGATCCGAAGCCAGGAGCCAGGAGCTTCCTCCGGGTCTCCCACGTGGGTGCAGGGGCCCAAGGACTTGGGTCATCTTCTACTGCTTTCCCAGGCCATAGCAGAGAGCTGGATCAGAAGAGGAGCAGCCGGATCTTGAACTGGTGTCTATGTAGGATGCCAGCACTTCAGGCCAGGGCATTACCCCACTGCGCCACGGCACCAGCCCCTAAAAGATATTTTTGAAAGGCATAATTACAGAGAGATGGCGAGAGAGAGAGAGACAGAGAGATAGGGAGGGAGGGAGAGGGGTATCTTCCATTCTCTGGTTCACTCCTCAAATGGCTGCCATGACTGGAGCTGGGTGCATCTGAAGCCAAGAGCCAGGTGCCAGATTTCCTATGCAGGGTTGCAGTAGCCCAAGAGTTGAGTCATCCTCTGCTGCTCTTCCAGGCACATTAGCAGGGCGCTGGATTGGAATTGGAGTACCAGGAATCAAACTGCTGCCCATATGGTATGCTGGCACCACAGGAGTCACCACTACACCACAGCGCTCGCCCCTAAGTTTTTGTTTGTTTTGTTTTCACTTTTAATTCTTCCTATGGTTTTATCCCTGAGCAGAGGATAGGACAAGTGTTCCCAGCCTGATTGGGTCAGGAGTAAATAAAGCCTGAAATAGTGGCTGCATTTGTTCATCTGGAACTTTTTATAAATATTGAAATGTTTGGCTCCAGAGTTTAAATGAAATTTAGCATCTTTTTTTTTTGTTATTCTGAATGTGAATTATTTGTCACTAAAGTTTGCACATTACAAAATTTATGATTTAGAAAGTGGAAGTTGAAAAAAAACTCAGTTCTGTTTGGAGATGTCTGAAGCGCCGTTGACAGTTTTGTATGCCCCTTTACATGTGCTTTCCCTACACTAATAAAAGTGTGTGTTTGTGTTTGTGTGTGGAGTTGTATTTGTTTGTGTACAGTGCTCACATGCACATAGAAATGACTTTGTGCAGAACTGTGCTCTTAATAGTATGGTTTTCCATCTTCTATTTTATACTTGCCAGTATAGTAATTTTTGTATCATCATAAACATATAGATCTATTTCTCTTCAGTGACTGTATAAGATTACATTGTATTGCAACATAAGTGGTTGCTATTCTGTGTGAGAATTCTGGTTATTCATCATTAAGATAATGCTGCAGTGAGAAACCTGGAATATCCATACCTGAGCATCCCTGGAACTGCTGTTTTGATGACCTGTGTTATTTGAGAATCACTAGGTCAAGTACAGTCCTGTTTAAAATGTTGCTAGGTCCGTCTACATTATCCTCCATGGTAGCATCCATCTACACTTCGACAAACAGTGAGGTAAATCTCCTGTGCTTTCCATCAACACCAGGTTTTTATAATTCACATTCCTTTCAGTGACGCATCTGCTTTAGCACAAGACATCTGGAAGGGGAGAGCTGCCCTTCCATCACTGCCTGTTGGCACACCAAGGGCAGGCAGTGTAGAGGAGTCTGTTAAAGCTAACAGGGAGCTGAGCACCTGCAAAGCTAGAAACAGAAGTGTTTGGCTTCCATTCCTGTTTATTAATTCAGATAATGTTGAGTGAAGGCTGTTACTGGCCAGGGACCCTGGGAATAGCGTGATAAACAAGCCCATGCTCTGCCTTCACGAGCTTGCCTTCACGAGCTTGCATTCTCGAGTGGGTCAGCCTTGAACACATCCGGTAGGATATAAGGTCAAGTATGGTGGAGACTTCAGATGAAAAATAAAGGGAGGAGGTGTGTTTGGGAGGCCAGGTGCAGGAGAGGATGCCACTCGGATGGTCTTGGAAGGTTCTCTGCTGGTGGGACTCTTGAATAGAGACCCACATGCAGTAAAGCCTGAGCCCCACTGATAACCTGTAGAAGGCCCCATCCAGCTGGGTCTGGCAGTAGCAAGTACAGAAGGCCTGAGAAAAGAGCCAGTTAGGCAGGTTCCAGAAGAAGCCCGGGAGCTGCACTGACTTTTGATTTGCTAGAGGAAGATAATTGAGCTACCTACTTTCTTTGTCAAATGCCCTGTTCAGGCGAATGAAACTGTGAACCTCATGTGTGTGTCTTTGAAAGAGTGATGCTGCTCATGTACAGTAGCACTTGAACCACTAGAACGCAGCATCTTAACCACTAGACAGCAAGTCTCTGTCAGCATTCTGTGGAATGGAGTGGCGTTGCATGCCAGCTCTCTCTACCACAAGGTGGACTTTGTTGACATTTACACAGGTGTTGAACAGAGCTCCGCACCTGCAGTGTGGAAAAGACTAGAGCAGTGCCTTCTTGTGCCTGACTGCCCTTCGTTCTGCCTCTTTGTGGTGTACATTGTTCAATGTGCTTTCAAAGCTCTGGTGCTCACAGCTGAAAATAAAGTAGGTTTGGAGGACTGTCACAGACAGCACTGTCCACTCAGCAAGTCATGTAATTTCTCCTTAACCGTTGTACCAAATGCCCTACTCTACCCATTATTGACTCTCGTCCTTTCAGAGTTATTAGCTTTATTATAAAATTTCTAGATTTCTGGGCGGTTTTGTAAATCTTAAAGTAAAAAATAAGAACATTTGTTGCCAGCATTGTGGCTTAGGTGGTAAAGCTACGCCCCCATGATACCAGCATCCCATATGGACACTGATTCAAAGTCCCAGCTAAACTTCCAATCCAGCTCTCTGCTAAGGCACTTGGGAGGCCAGCACAAGGTAGCCCAAGTGCTTGGGCTCCTGCACCCACGTGGGAAAGCCAGAAGAGGCTCCTGCTCTTGGCTTCTGTCTGGCACAGCCCTGGCCATTGTGGCCATTTGGGGAGTGAATTAGTGTGTGGAAGACCTTTCACTTTCTCTGACTCTCCCTCTCTTCAAGTCTGCCTTTAAAATATATGAAATGTTTTAAAACAAGAACCTTTAACCATTCAAAGAAAGCCTCAAGTAGAAAGAAAAAGAATCTTGCAGACCCACAGTACTCAATGACCTGAAACCTTGACTGAAATTTTTGTTGTAGTTTGCTGATAAAGTGTTTACCTGAAATCACACATATTGACTTGTGTGAGGTGAGTTGGTAGATATTCTTGAAACTGTAAAAATCACTTCTGCTAGCCTTTTCACGATGTACCTGTTATACTCGAGAGCTGTTGGGTAGAGATGTCATTACTGGAAAAGTGGTCACACTGCACAGCTCCTGTGGGCACCATTACACTGTCACTGGCATTTCCAGGGCTGGTGCTGTGCACACCTGGATAGTCTTACCCACAGGTGGTGTGGTATCTGCACAATGTCTGCATGATGGTTCTCTTTTCATTTAGATGGTTGGCAGGGTTCTGTTAGTACACAGTCTCTCAACTTGTGACTTCAGTATTGCTCACTCACATGTTTTTGAGTCCCCTCTTGGGTTTTGGGTACATTCGTGGCCCTGAGCGGTTGCCCACTTTTCTATACAAGGATAGGCCTAACCTTGCCTCCTGGAACTTTCGCTGAGTTAGAAACCTCTTAGAGTTATTATACAACCTTGAAATGTTGTATTTCATGGTGGATCTTTAAGCAGAGGTATCTTATAGTGCAGCAATCATAGACTTATTTTTATTCTTCTTCTTTTAGTAAAGAGGAGGGAGTAAAGCATTATTGGTCAGTGCACATGGTGCTTAATGTGGAATCTGGAGGTGGAGATGGTGTTTTCTTACTTATATATAGTTTATGATTTCCAGTTATCGCCAAGAGGTAAACACTAGAATTAGGTCTAGGCTGTGGTTCTGGCTGGTATGCCTCTGTTTTAAATTTCATCTGACATCTGTTTAGCATCAAGATTTCCAGCTTTCCAAGGCTGGCCACAAACTTAAAGCAAGTATCTAAACCAATTGTTAGAGGAAAAGATACAGCAGTGGTAACGATGATGCTAAATGAATCATTTGTGTGATATCTGACCCCTCATCATCTAGTTGAAATATCTTTGTGTTTTCTTGTTTACTGCAATGAAAATAATTCTGACTTACATTCTTACTATACATTTGCATTCCTTCCACATATGAGACAGTCTATTTCTGAATCATTAGGCTTCTAAAATTCTGTGGGTAGAGGCTAGTGTTGTGGTGCAGTGGGTTAAGCCACCTCCTGCAGTGCCAGCATCCCATACTTGTTTCTATCTGTAATCCAGAGGTTGAAAAACAACCACCACTCCCAATGCATGAGTCGTATGAAAGCAATTTCACTTTATTTAACACTCTCAGGAGAAAAAGCAGATGAGTATATACGGTACCTAAAGAGAAAAATCTCTGTCAAATTTTAAATGGAATGGTGGGATAAATTCCATGACAAAAGTGAAACAAACAAACGACCTGTAGCCCCACTGCACTGGAGCCTGGCCTCGCTTCCTACTTGGGACAGACAGCAGGAGCTCAGGAGAAGCCTGGAGCCATACCTCTTGTGCAGGCCTGCGCAGGCTTGCTCTTTGTTTTCTGATTGGACAATCAGAACTGATCTATGGCATTGAAGTCTGAGTTTATGAAAAGGGTGCTCAGTGCTGCTGTTTCCCTTTTCTCTTCTTGGTGTCCAGCGATGTGGAGTTCTTCATTGGAACATGTGCTAAGCCCTGGCACTAAGAGTAAGGAGGGGAGCAGCCAAGAACAGCACTGCAGGAACGGCCGGACTGCTGGTGTCGGGGAGTGGCAGTGGATTCCACAGGACCCTCAGGTTTGACCATCCTCACCTGGTGAGTCTTCTTGAAATGTTTGTGTATATCATATGCCAGTCCTGGATGCAGGTAGGGGACACATGGGTCTTCAGGAGCCAGAGGGATGGAAGAAAAAATTGTGTATTATATTGTACATTACAAATTGAATATTATATATTATTACAAATTTGTATTATATTATAAATTTTATACCATATGTTCTAAAGAGATTTTTAAATTGTATATTGTAAAACATGTATGTGCTCGGAGGTATCACATACAGTTCCAGGAGGTGTGAGCCTACCTGGCTGAATTCTGATGCCAGGATGGGTGAACCAGCAGGTGAGTCATCTTCTTTTGGGTGGGCAATTAAGATGCCCAGTGACTATGTTAATTTCCAGGTCTCTTGTTTTATTTTCTGGGTTTATAGTTCTATTTAGTGTATAGGAGTTGAGAAAATGGATCTGGTCATCCAGAAAGGAAGTTCCTGCTCTCAGGATTTGCTTCCTGTTTTTCCTAATTTGCTAAGATAGTTTATCTTAGTTTGCATGGAAGGTTCTACAACATAGCAGTGATAGCTTTGAGTGGTAAACCCAAAAAGATGGTTGTATATTGTTGTCATTGCCCCACTGAAATCTGATTCTGCCGCTGTGCTATCCAGTGTTTCCCTAATTTTATGAAAAAGTTCTTGAAGAATACATTGTTATATTGTGTTAATGAATGTGGTTATATGGGGAGACATATGTAAAATTTACATGTCCCAGTCATACTATTGCATTAACTAGGAATATGGGGACTCTGTTTATCATCAGAAGAACCTACATTAGAGGATGGCACTGAAATTTCTAGAAGTAAGCATTACTTCCTAAGTATATGTGTTGCAGTTATAAAACTATAAGGTTCTGAATAACTCAATAAATGTTCTTTTTACTTCTAAATTAGATTTTGAAATATGAAATATTGAAATCATTTGGATTATGATATGTTTAGAGCATTTTTAGGTCTGAGAAGGCAGGGGCATTGTTTCTGCATAGTATCCACAATGGTTGCCACATAATTGGTTCTAAAATGTCAGTTGATGAAATGAAATCCCTATTTGTCCCTGTGTTTTAAACAACACAAAATTTCAAAATCCGTAGATATTGTGTTTTGTGGTTTGGTTCTTATAGTATGTGGTGAATTAAGTTTCCCTTATGGTTAGCAGATACTCGTGTTGACACCCAAGGATCATTCCTTGAACCTCATCTTACAAGATGCTGACCAGTGACTACTCAGAAACCACCCCTTGGTGCAAGTCCTCATGGATGTTCCAGTTTCCTCATTATCCACTCTTGCTGTTCCTGTTAGTGCTGATTGTTCAAATCCAGAAGTTGAAATGACCCCATGTTAAGTCTGTGTTTGTTCACACTGTTCTTCTAATCCTAGACAGCCTTATCTCTGCACCGTGTTTCAGGAAGGCCTTGACTTTTTCTCCCATCATTAGCTAGACCTGTTTATATTGCCCATGGTTTTCTCCCTTTGGCTATTTTCAAACTTGATTCCTTGATTCCATAATTCCTTTCCCTCACACACAACACACCAAGAAAAATCTGTTCTTTTGTTTTCTCATGCTCCCAATCCACAGATGTTCTCTGATAACAATCACCAGGCATCTCAAAGGCTGGCTGGTCCCTACACCCTTCTCAAAGCCACAGGAGTATGTGATTCTTGTGCTTTTGGCTTTAATGTCTCAATTCCGTCACCTTTTCCACACCTCTGCTCCTGTGACCACCGTTAAACTTTAGCATCTCCCACAAAAATCCTAGGCTAGCAATTTCTAGTGCACTACTAGGAAGAAGCTAAAATATAGAAGCTTTCTGGGGAAATTCCAAAATTGGAGTGGTTTATGCCAAACATCTCAAGATGCTTTTCCTCTGTTTAACTGAAGTCAGATCTATGGGGAAAACTAGATGGAGAGTTTGCTACAAGCAATGCCTTTGTTTCACCTTTATACAGTTTTGTTTGTGAGTTCTGTAGGCCTCAATAATTATGAATGGGAAAACTGAAACTGTGACTTGCAGTTCAATATTGGAAATGTTTTGAAGCTTTCTACTGACGTGCTCTAGTGAGAGAACAGGCATCAGGTCCAGGAACTCCTTCAATGAATTGGTATATGTGTAGTTTTCAGAGTGCAGCTTTCAAAGACATTTAAACTTTGTAAACATTGTCTTACATATGATGTTAAATTTCAAATTGCTGCTCTAACAAACACTGAGCTCTATGGGATTGGTAACCCCCCTACACTAATGAATCACCTTGGTTGATTTTCCCACCTGATTACTGTGGAAGATGACATGTGAGTATCAAATGGGGAAAGAAAGGTTGTTTTGAAGATTTATTTATCTATTTGAAAGGCAGAGCTACACAGAGGTAGGGGAAGAAAGAGAGAAAGAGGTAGGTCTTCGATCTTCTTGTTCACTCCCCATAGGGCCGCAATGGCAAGAGCTGAGCTGATATGTAGCAAGGAGCCTGGAGCTTCTTCTGGGTCTCTCAGGTGGGTGCAGGGGCCCAAGCACTTGGGCCATCTTCCTCTTGCCTAGGCCATATCACAGAGCTGGATAGGAAGTGGAGCAGTGGGACTCAAACCAGCGCTCTTAGGAGATGCGGGCACTGCAGGCAGAAGCTTTTCCTGCTCTGCCACAGTGCTGTCGCCAAGAAATGTTCTTGTGGTAGACTAATGTTCATGGTGTATAGCCCTCTGCTCTGTGCAGGTGGAATTTGAGTAATTCTTGGCAGACCCCTACATTTTTGAGGTACATAGAGATAACATGATAAATGCAATGAATCCACAGTTTTGCAGCAAAATACCTCATGATATCTGCTGGGGTCCTGCCATTTATGAAAATGGGTTCTAAAGCAACCTGAGCAGTGAAGGAAGACATTGCCACCTGTTGATCTAGTGAAGCAAGTCCAGTGTGAGCACCTCTAACCCTGGCAGAGCCTCCACCCCTGGTGACTAAGATGCTGTAGATCTGTGCTGCTACTCATTCCACGGGGAAGGCCCTGCCATCCTGCTGTGAGCATCGTGGTTTAATATTTTGATATTGTCATGTTTTGGTTTGTTCTTCAACTTAAATACACGGAATCTCCATTTGATTTGTATATTTCATCTTGCAGTTTTCACAGCTGAATTTCTTTTTTTAATAATTTTTATTTATATGAAGGAAAACAGATATTATGTATTTCATATACAGAGATTGAGGAGTGTAGTGATACTTCCCACCTTCCCCTCCTCCGCCCAGCATCCTGCCCTCCTTCCTCCTTCCTTTCTTGTGATTATAAAATGAACTGAAAGAATGTCATTGTGAAAATTATAAGAAAGTGTACATTCTAAACCTTGACAGAACTAACTCCATAATGTGTAGCTCCTAGTAGGAACTGAAAATGTAGATTGTGTTGTTTAAAAATTGTCATGCATTTTAATATGGAAACCCTAGGAATTTAGATTGAGTTTAGGTGCCTCCCCAAACATGTGTTCTCTAAACATAATGTGCCCACAACCAAGTATTGTTTTGAACCAAAGGCCATAATGGTCACCAGTGATGGGAAATGGAAGGCTTTTTAGGGCAGTGAACCTGAGGACTGTGACCAAGACCGGTCCCAGTGAGTCAGTGAGAGCTCAGACTGTGCACTGGCCCCATCTTCCTATCAGACTGCATTTACGAAGCACAAATTCAAGTTAAATTCATTAAGAATTTGGACAGCAGAGAGTATACTCTTTAGAGTTTGGTACAGTTGCAGTGTCACTGGTCAATACTGATGTAGCAGGCCCTGCATTTGAGTTCCATAGTTTAATTGGGCTTATTCTCAACCTGCCTGTAATATGTAACTGTGTTATATGCACTTAGGAATGTACACACCTTGGTGGCAGAATAGCATGTAGTAATTTATAATTCTCATTTCACTTTTCATTTTCCTGGTTTCCTTCAGATACACTTCCTTTCCTTTTCTATTTCTGAGATTTCAGTTTGAGGGAGGTGAGATGACAGTGTAATATGTTACTTGGATATTGTCTTAAATATTCTCTTGATAGAATTCTCGAATCTGTATTTTCAAGATATAAACTGCCTGAAATTTAGTTTAGTCAAGTTCATGAATTTTTTTAAGATTTACTTATTTGAAAGTCAGAGTTACACAGAGAGAGAAGGAGAAGCAGAGAGGGCTCTCATCTGCTGGACCACTCTCCAGTTGGCCGCAATGGCCAGAACTGTGCTGCTCTGAAGCCAGGAGCCAGGAGCTTCTTCCAGGTCTCCCACATGGGTGCAAGGGCCCAAGGACTTGGGCCATCCTTTACTGCTTTCTCAAGCCATAGTAGAGAGCTGGATCAGAAGTGGAGCAGCTGGGACTTGAACCAGTGCCCATATGGGATGTGGCACTGCATTTGGAGGCGTCACCTGCTACGCCACAGTGCCAACCCGAATCATGAATGTTTTACAAATCATTGCTGTCCCATGAAGCCTACTAAAACCCCACAATATTAACCTAAGTTCCATAATTTTATTTACATCTTAAAATAGGAACCTATTTTTGCATGTTTTATTTTTCTAGCCTTATTACAGTATAACTGAGAATTAAAAATTGTATATATTCAAGGCTCACAATGTGTGTTTTGATATGATTCTGATCTTTATAATTCTTTTTCACACAAACCTTTCGACTCTCTTGGTACTTACAGTACACTATGAAAGGATTAGCACAGTGAAGCTATTTAACAAATATATCACTCTTAGAGTGTTTTTTAAATTATTTTTATTTATGTATTTTTCCAGAAAGCTTTTATTGAAGGTATACATACTTCATGCATTCAGTCAATATAGACTTTGCAGCATAATCATTCTTCCTACGATACCTGCCCTCACATTTACACTCCTATTCTTTTTATAGTGTTTTTTCAAGAATATTGACCTAGGAAATTACAGGTACAGAATATAGTGTGAACTCGTTACTAGATGCATGTATTAGATTTTCAAAACCTTATCTCATAATTGTAAATTTGATTTTTTTAAGATTTATTTGAAACAGAAAGGCCGGCACTGTGGCTTATTTGGTTAATCCTCCACCTGTGGAGGCACTGGGTTCTAGTTCCGGTTGCTCCTCTTCCAGTCCAGTTCTCTACTGTGACCTAGGAAGGAAGTGGAGATTGACGCAAGTGCTTGGACCCCTGCATCCGCATGGGAGGCCACGAGGAAGCTTCTGGCTCCTGGCTTCGTATCAGCGCAGTGCCAGCCGTAGGGACCATTTGGGGAGCGAACCAACAGAAAGAAGACCTTTCTCTCTGTCTCTCTCTCACTGTCAATTACTCTACCTTTCAAAAAAAAAAAAAGAAGGCAGGAAACAGAGAAAGAGAGTAAGACAGAGACAGAGAGAGTGAGAGAGAGGATGAGGGATATCTCATCTCATGCATTATTTCACTCCTCAAATGTCCTCAGTGGCAGGGCTGGTCCCAGGTCTCCCACTTTGGCACAGGTGCCCAAGTCATGGGGTCATCTTCCAGTGCATTCCCATAGCACGGAGGTGAATGGGAAGTGGAGCAGCTGGGTCTCGGTCTGGTGCCCATAGGAGATGGTGGCAGTCCAGGTGGAGGCTCAAGCTTTTACACCCCAGCTCCAGCACCATAACCATATATTTGTATCTTTTGACTAACAACTCTTCATTTTCCTGCTCCCAGGTTATCACAAACACCATCCTGCTCTCTGTGTGCGTTTGACTTTTGTATATTCCACATGTAAGTGTGCTCATGTAGTATTTCTTATTTCTGTGTCTTGTTTCACTCCTTGTAATGTCCTATAGTTCCGTGCTTTGGGATCCATCTTGTGACAAGTAGTATTATTTCCTTTCTTTTTAAGATTTGGTAAGGATTCCACTGTGTGTGTATCCCATTTTTCCTTATGGGTCCATCAACAAACATTTGGGTTATTTCCGTATCGTGGAATTGTGAATGATGCTGAAGTGAATGTGGGGGTGCAGACAGTTCTTTGAGATGGTGATTTTCTTTTGGATTCGTGGCTAATAAAGGTTGTTGCTTTTTAAATTTTCTTGGAGGAACTTCCATATTGCTTTTCCTAATGGATGGTACAATTTACATTCCCTCCAATACTGTGTGTTCTGTTTTCTCTACATTGTGCCCAATACTTGCTACCTTTTAACTTTTTAATAGTAGCCATTTAACAGATATGAGATAATCACCATTGTCATCTTGATTTGCATTTTGCTGATGATAGCAATGTTCAGAACTTTTTCACATACCCACTGGGTACATTGTCTGTCTTTGTTGGAAAACATTGATTCAGTCCTTTGTCCTTTTTTAATTGTATTCTTTGCTTCTTAGTGTATGCATTCCCTGTATTACTCCCTTGATCACACATATGGTTTGCTCATATTTTTTCCTTTTTGTTGGTTTGCCTTTACATTTCATTGATCTTTGCTTTATTGCTTTACTAGTTTGTTGTAGTTTCATTTCCTTCTATTTGCTTTTGCTCTCTGTTTTAATTGTTAACACATAAGCAACCACTCTTGTGGCTAATGTCAAGGAATTTTCTATTTTATAGGTTGTAAGTGTTCAGATCTTCTGTGTGGACTTTCATTTTGAGTTGATTTTAAAATGTGGTGTAACAATGATCCAGTTTCAGTTTTGGTCATGTGGTTATCCAGGTTACTTTTGCCTCAGATGTGGGCCTTTATGTCCAGTGACTGCATGTTTGCTAACCCTGGTGGGCCAGGGTTCCCAGTGTCTTCATTTGGATCCATTAAACTAGATGCTGTGGCTGGAGTTGAGCAGGAGCTTGGCATGTGTGGTGATTTGGGAGTAGAGACCATGCAGTGATGGCGTCAATACAAGGGACTGTGGCCTCCTCCTCTGGAAGCCAGGGCTATATGAGGGTATGTCCAAAAGTTTTTTGAAGGGTAGACATTTGGCCTAGTGGGAAAGACTGCTTAGGATAGCAGTGACAGCCTGTGATGGCTTAAGTAGTTGGATTCTTGCAACCACATTGGAGACCATCTCCCAGCTTCAGCCTGGGTCAGATCAGCCCTGAGTGTTTTGGGCATTTGGGTAATGAACTACCAGATGGGTGGTGTCTTTATCTTCCTCTCTCTCTCTCCCCCTCCCCCTTATTGATTGAAACCAATTGCAATATTAGAACTAGGTGGAAACATGGACACGGATGATTATTGCAGTAGCATTAGATTATTATGTAATTTCCTAGAATCATACAGGTGGATGTTTGTAGCTCACAGTAATCCATTATATCTGTTATTAGAAAATGAAATAAAGTTTAGCTTAAGGCTCTATCCATAAAATAATGTCGAAAGATTAATGTAGATTTGATCAGTACAAATTTTATATGAGTATTGAAATGTCACACTAGCCCATAAATATGTACAACTCTTGTTGATAAAATGTAAAAAATAGCAACATGTTACTTGGTGTATAAAGTTAAGGGGTTTGAATGATTAATGTCACAACTAATATTATGGTATTTGAAAAAGGTTAATTAAGACAAGCAAAACCAGAACCTGTAAATAACTGAACTGTTCTTTCTTGTCATGCTCAGTTGAAAGGCTGCTATGCTGTGTTTTAAGTTAGTGCTAGATATTTATTTTAGATTGTTTCCTTTAATTAAGAAAAATGGTAGTATGTTTTCATGTGTATGTGAAATTGAATAGCATCAGAATAATACAATGAATACGAGATACGCTTTTTTTCATATTTGGGATTTTGCTGGTTTTTGAGAATCACTACAGAGACTTTTCAATTTGCACACTGTTCTTAACAAACCAAAAATTTAAAAAGTGAGGGCTTCCAAATGGTAGATTTAGAAACGTGCCAGGGGATTCCAATTCATTCCCATCAAGGTGGCATGTACCACTGCCATCTGACTAGTCCAAGTGATCAATTTCAGTTCACAGTTGACCACGATAGGTCTAGGAGTCAAAGGGATCACATAAACAAGACTAGTGTCTGCTAATACTAACTGACAGAATTAAAAAGGGAGAGAACGATCCAACATGGGAAGCGGGATACACAACAGACTCATAGAATGGCTGATGTCCTAAACAGCACTCTGGCCTCAGAATCAGCCCTTAAGGCATTCAGAACTGGCTGAAGAGCCCATGAGAGTATTTTAGGCATGGAAAGCCAAGACACTCTGGTAAAAAAAAAAAAAAAATGAAAGATCTCCGCGAGTGAGATCCCAGTGGAAAGAACGGGCCATCAAAGAAGGAGGTACCTTTCTCTGAAGGGAGGAGAGAACTTCCACTTTGACTAAGGCCTCGTCTAAATAAGATCGGAGTTGGCGAACTCAAAAGGCTTCCATAGTGTTGGCACTCATGACAAGAGCCTAAGGTGATTACTGAAGCCAGAAACAAGAGTGTCAAATTGTTAACAGGAGTCACTGTGCACTTCCTCCTCATGTAGGATCTCTGTGCCTAATGTGTTGTTCAATGTGAATTAATGCTATAACTAGTACTGAAACAGTATTTTACACTTTGTGTTTCTGTGTGGGTGCAAACTGTTGAAATCTTTACTGAATATATACTAAATTGATCTTCTGTATATGAAGAGAATTGAAAATGAATCTTGATGCGAATGGAATGGGAGAGGGAGCGGGAGATGAGAGGGTTGTGGGTGGGAGGGAAGTTATTGGGGGGAAAAAACCACTGTAATCCATAAACTATACTTTGGAAATTTATATTCATTAAATAAAAGTAAATAAATAAATAAATAGGTAATGAAAATGCAAAAAAAAAAAATAAAAAGTGAGGGCTTGTAACTCTTTTTAAATCTTTTATTTTTAAATAGTGTATTTTTTAATTTACCTCTTAAGAGCTTTATAACCACTCAATAAAGTGTTCAGCTAGTAAGGAAGAATATAGGTAAGGGCAATAAAAATAATCAAAACAATAAAAGTCCTATCTTTATGATCACTTATGAACTTAAACTGATCATTTTGACTAGTAAGTTGGCATTAAGTATCAAAGGGATCCCATAAATAAGACCAAGTTTCTGCTGATAATAATAGAATTAAAAAGGAGAGAACGGCCGGTGTGGTGGCTCAATAGGCTATTCCTCTGCCTACGGTGCTGGCACACTGGGTTCTAGTCCTGGTCATGGTGCCGGATTCTGTCCCAGTTGCTCCTCTTCTAGGCCAGCTCTCTGCTGTGGCCCAATAGTGCAGTGGAGGATGGCCCAAGTGCTTGGGCCCTGCACGCGCATGGGAGACCAGGAGAAGCACCTAACTCCTGGCTTCGGATCAGTGTGATGTGCTAGCTGCAGCGCGGCAGCCATTGGAGGGTAAACCAACGGCAAAGGAAGGCCTTTCTCTCTGTCTCTCTCTCTCACTGTCCACTCTGTCTTTAAAAAAAAAAAAAAAAAAGGAGAGAATGATCCAACATGGGAAGCAGGCCACGCAGCAGACTCATAGAATGACAAATACCCTATACAGCACTGGCCTCAGAATCAGCCCTTAAGGCATTTGGATCTGGCTAGAAAGCCTGTGAGAGCATTTCAAGCATGGAAAGCCAAGACATTATGGCAAAAAACCACCCACATGAAAGATGTCTGAGAGTGAGATCCCAGTGGAAAGAAAGGGCCGTCAAAGAGGTCAGTACCTTTCTCTGAAGGGAGGAGGGAATTTCTACTTTGATTATGGCCTTGTCTAAATAATATTGGAATTTTTGGATTCAAGAGGCTTCCATAGCCTTGGCAGCTCAAGACCAAGAGCCTAGGGTGATCACTGATGTCAAATATAAGAATGTCAGTTAAATCAACAACAGGTGTCACTGTGCACTTGCTTCCCATGTAGGACCTCTGTCCTTAATGTGTTGCACTGTGAGAATTAATGGTAAAACTAGTCTTCAAACAGTACTTTAAACTTTGTGTTTCAGTGTGGGTGTAGTCTGTTGAAATCTTTACTTAGTATAGAATTGATCTTCTGTATATAAAGACAATTAAAAATGAATCTCAGTGAAGAATGGGATGGAAGAGGGAGTAGGAGTCGGGATGGTTTGCGGGTGGGAGGGCAGTTATGGGGGAAGAACTGCTGTAATACAAAAGTTGTACTTACAAGATTTATGTTTATTAAATCAAAGGTTTCTATAAAAATGTCTACTAATACACAGTAAATTTTAGAATGATCATTCTTAAGAATTTGTTTGAGAAAGTTATAAAAGAAAATTTAACAAAACCACATTTGCAGCAATACTGATACACACAGGCATTAGTTTCTTTTCTGATTTTCTTTTATTGTTGTCTGATTGTTTAAAAGAAAATTTTAGCTCCCATGTATAAAGGGGAACATGTAATATTTGTCTTTCTGTGTCAGGATAGTTTCACTGAGCATGAAGTCTTCCAGTTGCAATGATTTTGATACTAACAACAGGATTTCATTTTTTTTAGTATGATAATATTCAGTTCTACATGTATGCATCAGTTTCCCAGCACCACTTGCTGAAAAGATTATACTTTTCTTTCCGCTGTATAGTCTGGGCACTTTCATGAAGAATCAATTGGCTCCACCTGTTTGTATTAATTAATTAATTAATTTCCACTGTCATGCTGCTTTGATTTGTAGTAAGCTTTGAAGTCAGGTATTCTGAAGCCTCCAAGTTGATTTTTTTTTTTATTTTGCCCAGGATCATTTTGGTTATTCTTGATATTTTGTGATTTCTTAGGGAATGTAGGATTATTTTCTCATTCTGTAAAACATGTCATTGGTGTTTGATAGGAATTTCATTTATTTTGTAGGTTCCTTTAAGAAATACAGGTATTTTAATTATACTAATTCTTCCAATCCATGTGCAATTATATTTTTCCATTTTGGGAGTCCTTGATGATATATTTCTTAAGCGTTTTAGAATTTTCATTGTAGATATCTTTCACTTAATTGTTTGCATTTATTCCTGAATGTTTTATTTTTGTCCTTATTGCATATGGGATTAATTTTTAGATTTCATTTTTGGTAAGCTGGTTATTAGAATATAAAAAAACTACTGTTTCTGTAAATTGATTTGTAACCTGTAACATCACTGAATTGGTTTTTCATCTTGAACCATTTTTTGGTGGAGTGTTTAGATTTTTCCATGCACAACATCATGTATTCTACAATGTTGTTGAATTTCGTTATTGTTAACCTTTGTGTTGAGGAATATGTAATGTCATAAATATAAGAACATGTCAAAAATGCTTAAAGGTTACCTGTGGAAAATTTCTCTGTCATTTGCCATATGGGAATTAGAGTAGTACCTGGTACACTTGTGGACTGCCATTGCTAATGGGTGCGTGCACCCAGAGTGCTTCCAGTGGGCTGCCTTTTTGGTCCTCCAGGGCTCATGGTCTGTTAACAGGATCTGGCTGGCCTTCAGTTGTCACCTATTATCCACCTGTGACTCTATTTTGAGGACATAGTTTCAACTGATAGTCAAGAGGAGGAGGAATAATGGGACTCGAACATCAGCAACTGACTTCTTGACCGAATGGGTGTGGACTTTAGTTCCATATGAGATGAGAGCTTGCAACCTCAATGTTTTGGATTATCACTGCTTTCCGTGTCCCTCCACAGACTCCCAGTGAGACGGTAAGGCTTCTTAAGGGAAGGCCTATACTCAAGGTTGTGTGCAGAATGTTACTGGCAGCAGCATCTAAGTAACATGGTCTCATGGGATCATTTCAGACATTTGTACTTCCACCTTGGCAATGCAGAGTCTTGCGTGTTGTGGGATGGTGAGTCTAGATGCAGTAGATGACTGCTGGCTGCCCCTCACATGCTGCCAAGTACCACCCAGGACATGTTTAAGAAAGTTGATGCCTCGTCTGCAACTGTCTCAGATGGTGAAGTGCCGTATCTCAGGCACCAAGGAAGTCCACACAGATGTACACACCTTACTGTGGATGGAGACACAAAGCCTCCTCAACGACTGGACAGGGCCACATTGAGAAGGGCAACCTTGCTTGTTCCTGACAGGAAGTAGTCTATAAATCACCAGGCAACAGAGTTGGCAGCTGGCAGCTCTCACTGAACTACATCAAGATCCTGTCCAACTTGTCTGGAAAGCACATATGGTGTCATGTTTGCACAGAGGGTGAACATAAACTGTCCCTTTTTCTACTGCAATGGGTGTCCAGAGCTTGTGAAACACCATACTACAGCAGGAGCCTCTTTGTTTCAATGGACAGTGTACAATTAAGAACAAAAGAGAGCTTCTGAGGCTGTTAAGCATTCTTCAGCGAGTATGTGTAGCCAGCACCCTCGAATGGCAAAGCTGCCCCCTGGGACTGTCCCAAACAAGTTGCCTTGGACCCAGTGGAATTATTTATTCACTTACTTAAGCATTATTCATTAAGTTTCATTGAAAGACAAGAAAACAGATTTCCCATTGGCTGGATCACTCCACTTGGGTGGCAAGGGCCCAAGTATCTGAGCTATCCTCTGTTGTTTCCCAGGGTATGCATGAGCAGGAACCTGGATTTGAATGTGCGACAGGTATTGATCCTAGATACTCTGTGATGGGATGCTGGCACCAAAAATGATGTCTTTAATTGCTGTGCCAATACAGTGTATTCAAGCCTTTATATTCTGATTAGAATGGCAGTGTGAGATAGATGTTTCCATCTGTTGGCCTCACCCCCAAATCCTGTAAACATTATGGAAGGGCTAGGCCAAAGTCAGAAGCCAAGAACTCCATCCAGTTCTCTCACATTGGTGGAAGAGACTGAAGTAACTGACCCAATGCCTGCTCTCCATCAGAGTGTACATTAGCAGGAAACTTGACTACAGGAAGATTATACTGAAATCCAGGTGCTCTGAAACGGGGCATGGGTAAACAAAACGGCATCTTAACAACTCTGTCACAGTTCCTTGGCCATTGTTATATTTTAATGCTTTTTTATTTGGAAAAAAATATTCTTGAGGGAGAGACAGAGATACCATCCTACCCACTACCTCACACTCCAAATGGCTGCAACAGCTACAGATTAGCCAAGGTGAAGCCAGGAGCAGGAACTCCATCTTGTTCTCCTACATGAGTTGCAGAGTCCTGAGATCTTCCAACATCACCCACTGTCTATCTATGCCACTTAGGAGGAAGCTGGACAGGAAATATATTAGCTGTGGCATGACCCAGCACTACAAAATGAAATGGAAGCATTGTTATCTGAAGCCTTACCTGCTGTGCCATAGCAAAGAGCTGGATGGGAAGTGGAGCAGGAGGATCTCGAACCGGCGCCCATATGGGATGCTGGTGCTGCAGGTCAGGGCGTTAATCTGCTGCAGGATAGCACCAGCCCCACCATTTACTTTTTTACTTTTCAATTTGAAGGCCAACAATGCACCTTTATGAGACTTCGAGTGGGCTGCCTCTGTGGTCCTCCAGGGCTTATGGTCTGTTAACAGGATCTGGCTGGCCTTCAGTTGTCACCTAGCATCCACCTGTGACACTATGTTGAGGACGTCGTTTCAACTGATAATCAAGAGGAGGAGGAGAAATGGGCCTCAAACATCAGCAACTGACTTCTTGACCGAGTGGGTGTGGACCTTAGTTCCATACAAGATGAGAGCTTGCAACCTAATTTTTGGTCTATATTTTGAAAAAGGAATTCAGAAAAAATTCTCAAGAAATCTACATATATCGCCTTTTCCTCAGTGATTTGGTTTCAACCAAGGAAGCCCAGCACATTTTCACCTTCTGATAACACCAATTTCCTCACCTCTAGTGAACCCTAAGACCCACCTATCTCACCAGTCACCCACAAGGATGCACCTTGGTCAGGCACACTTCCAAAGAAAAAGCTAAGGACTACTCTGTGGATAGTTTTTGGTTCTGAGGGTCACATGTGTAAAGGACTTCAAATTAGCTTTGAGCTATTAGTGACACTACTGTTTGACTCACAGAGAGTTTGGACTACCTCCCTCAGCATCATGAGCTGGGTCCTGGCCTCCAGCCACTGAGAATCTCTTGTTAAATGGAAGTGGTATTTTCAGAGACCAGACAAACCCACAACCTGAAGAGTCTGTGTCCTTAATGAGGATGTCAGACACTTTGTCTATTTGGAGAGCCACCATCAGTCATCTCACATCAGATACCTCCTTCCAGATACAGGGGTAGTGTCATGTGTCTCAAGGGGCAGAACTTGTGATCATCCTACTTGATATTGAGCAGTCCACCCTCACTCAAGGCCATCTTGAAATTCACATATCCACCAATTCTAGGGACATCACCAATTGCTAATGGCCTTTTGTGGCCTCAAACTGGACCATCCATACCCTTACGTTGGAGTACCTCCTTTGGTGGGTCACTGTTGATATCTGTGCTACTGGCCTAACCTCCCTGATCAACTCAGCTATTTTGATTGCTAAAATTCTACTGCCTTTTAATGTAGCAAAACTGCACTGTATATTATCTGCATCCTTGCTTTCATAGCGGGGCCTCCCAGGCTTATATGATTTGGGACATCATAGGCCTATCAACTTGGATTTGAGCTTGTAGCTTTCCTATTGTAGCCAAGTCAGTTGTGGAAGTCTCCCAGGAATGCCCGCTGTACAGAAAAAAAAACTGTCATTCCTCCTCCTCGCATTGTTTCATTTGGAGTGGTGATTATTCACATGCTACCTGGCAAGTGGATTTTATTGACCTGCTGTAGCAAATGGCAAGTGCTTACTGTTATATAAGCCTACACCTGACTTTTCGTTGCTTCTTTGTTAATGGCTGAAATCGTCATCAGATTCTAGTACTACATCCCTGGTGCATTAAACATGGCACCAAAGATATCTGAAATACTTAGTTCCTGTCTATTTGGTTTTACACAGTGATGGAGTTTCTAGTTCATGTGAAGGGTTTTTTTTGAAAATTTTGAAATTAACAATAATTGTACATGCTTAAAGGCTACTGTGTGACATTTTGGTACATGTCTGCAATGTGTCCTGATTAAAAATGGGATGATCAATATTTCCCTTTATTTGTCAGTACTTATGATTGAAGTGTTGGAATTTCTTGTATATGTTCATTCAACACATAGTTATTGTGAGCTATCCTCTCCATTATTCTGTGTAACATTAGAAAGTTACTCCTTGATCTAACTCTGATTTGGTACCCATCATCCAAACTCCTTGCATTTTCCCTCCAACCTCTTACATCCCTGATTAATTATTATGTATTCAGATAGGTGTATTGTAAAGATTTATTTATTTTTATTTGAAAAGCTGAACTACAGAGAGAGGGAGAGAAAGAGGGACGTTTCCTTTATGCTCATTCATTACCCAAATGGCTGCAACAACTGCATCAGAGCAAATTCAAAGCCAGGAGCCAGGAGCTTTTTCTGGGTCTCCCAAAGTGGATGTAGGGGTCCAAGATAGGGCCATCTTCCATTGCTTTCTCAACCCATAACCAGCGAACTGGTTCAGAAGAGGAGCAGCAAGGATATGAACTGATGGGTTCCCACATGGGATTCTGGCATCATAGGCAGAGCCTTAACCTACCATACCACAGCACTGGTCCCCGATTATTTTAGGTTGTGTTTGTGGTGGAGTGGGTACAGTATTTGTTTTTCTGTGTCTGGATTGTTTTCACTTATCTCCAGTTCCATACATCTAGCTTCAAGTGACAGGGTTTCATTCTTTTCAAATGGCTGTATAGTATTCTATTTCATATATATATATACAACAATCTCTTGACCCCTTCGTCTGATGAACTCTCAACTCATTTGTTTGCCGAGATACTATTCCCTTTTAGTGAAACTAAAATGCAGTCTACTTTTTCTGCATCCCTGCCCTCATAGTGGAGACTGTGGTACCAAAATGAGTTTGAACTCCTGGGCGTATCCAATTTGGGGACATTTTCCTATTGTGGTACCAGAATGAGTTTCTTGACCCAGGCATATCTGATTTGGGACATCTTATACCTATCATTTTGGATTTCTGATTGTGGTTTTCCTATTCCATCCAACTCAGTTGGAAAGTCCCCCAAGAATGTCTGCTTTGCAGACAAAACTTATATCGTTCCCTTTTCTCCCATGGTGGCATTTGGAGAGATGATTACTCTCACGTGCCACCTGGCAGGTGGATTTTATTGGTCTGCTGTTGCAAGAGGCAAGTGATTATTCTTGATAACCACACCAGACTGGTCCCTGCTCTTTCCTTCATGGTTTCAAACATGGGACTATAGATACGTGAACTACTTAGTTCCTTTATGTGGGACATGTACCCAGTGGTGGTGTTGCTGGTTCATGGTATGGTTCTGTTTTCTGAAAATTTTGACATTAACAATAATTTCACCTACCTGATATCTACAGTATTAGGTCTCTTTGCATGTGTGCAATGTGTCCTGATGAAAAATGAGATAGTCAACATTTCCCTTCCTCTGTCAATATTTTATGATGGAAGACTTGGAATTTCTTCTGTATGTTCATATAATACATTCTAGGTTATTGTGAGCTAGTCTCCTCACTGTGCTGTGTAACAATAGGAACTTATTCTTTTGATCTAACTCTGATTTTGTGCCCCTCATCAAAACTCCCTTCATCCCCTGCAGTGGCGGCCATCCTGTACTAATCATTATGCATTCAGGGTTTTAGCTTGCTTATGTGAAGGTTTGCATGTGTTACTTGTCTTTCTGTGTCTGGCTTTTTGCACTAAACACGATACCCTCCAGTTGCATACATTTTGCTGCAAAGGACAGGATTTCATTTTTAAATGGCTGAATAGTATTCCATTTAGTATATACACAACAAATTCTTGATGTCTTCATCTGATGATGGATACGTTGGTTGATTCCATATCTTGGCCATTGTTAACAGTGCTGAAGTAATCATGGTGGAGCAGGTATCTCTTAGATACAATGCTTTCATGTCTTTTGGACATATACTGAGTATTGAGATTATTGAGTCATATGGTGGTTCTATTCTTAGTTTTTAGAAATCTGCATGGTGTTTGCTGCATTGGTTGTACTCATTTGGATTCCCATGCTCAGTATATGAGAGTTCTCCTTTCTCCATATCCTTGGGAGAATTTTTTACTTTTTCTTTATGATAGGCATTCTAGCATTATGTGGTGATATCTCTTTGGGGTTTTGACTTGCATTTCTTTTTTAAAGATTTTTTTAAATTTATTTGAGAGTCAGAGTTAACAGACACAGAGGGAGACACACAAAGGTCTTCCATACGCTGGTTCATTCCCCAGATGGCCGCAATGCGAGAGCTGAGCCCATCTAAAACCAGGAGCCAGGAGCTTCTTCCAGGTCTCCCATGTGGTTGCAGGGACCCAAGCAGTTCAGCCATCTTCCACTGCTTTCCAGGCCATATTCAGAGAGCAGGATCAGAAGAAGAGCATTGGGGATATGAACCAGTGCCCACATAGGATGCTGGCCCTGCAGGCAGAAGCTTTGCCTACCGTGACACAGTGTGAGCCCCTATTGTCATTTCTCTGATGGCTAGTAATAGGGTTTTTCATATATTTGTTGGCCATTTGTATTTTTTCTTTTAGAATTGTCTTTTTAGGCCCCTTGTGCCCATTTCTTAACTGCACTGGATGCTTGATTTTGAGTTTGTTGAGTTCCTGATATATTCTGAATATTAATCCTTTGTTGGATAAGTAGTTTGCAAGTATTTTATCCCTTTCCATTGGTTGTTTATTCACTCTATTACTGTTTTCTCTGCGGTACAGAAGCTTCAGTGTTTGATGTAGTCCCATTCATCTAGTTTTACTTTTGCTGCCTGAACTTCTGGGGTTTTAACCAAAAAGTCATTGCCTCTACCACTTTTTTTTTTTTTTTGACAGGCAGAGTGGAGAGTGTGAGAGAGAGACAGAAAGGTCTTCCTTTTTGCCGTTGGTTCATCCTCCAATGGCCGCCACAACCGGCACACTGTGCTGATCCAAAGGCAGGAGCCAGGTGCTTATCCTGGTCTCCCATGGGGTGCAGGGCCCAAGTACTTCAGCCATCCTCCACTGCACTCCTGGGCCACAGCAGAGAGCTGGCCTGGAAGAGGGGCAACCGGGACAGAATCCAGCTTCCCAACTGGGACTAGAACCTGGTGTGCCGGTGCCACTAGGCGGAGGATTAACCTGTTGAACCATGGCACCGGCTGCCTCTACCACTTTTAAGAGATGTCTCCCAATGTTTTATTCCAGCAAGTTTGTATTTTCAGGTCTCAGTTTTAGGTCCTTGACCCATCTGAGTTGATTTTTATGTGTGATGAAACGTAGACATTTAATTTCATTCTTCTATATATGTATATCCGGTATTGTCAGCACCACTTATTGAAAAGCCTATGGGCCATGGGAGACCAGGAAAAAGCACCTAGCACCTGGCTCCTGCCATCGGATGAGCACGGTGCACCAGCCGCAGCGTGCCAGCCGCGGCAGCCATTGGAGGGTGAACCAACGGCAAAGGAAAACCTTTCTCTCTGTCTCTCTCTCTCACGGTCCGCTCTGCCTGTCAAAAAATAAATAATTATATAAATAAATAAATAAAAAAGAAAAGCCTATGGGATTCTCATCGAAAATCAGTTAGCTGTTATGTATGTATGTTTGTATTTATGTATTTTTTCTCTGTTTTCATTGATCTTTGTATCCATCTTCATTCCAGTTTCATCCTATTTTATTTACTATACCTTTGTGAAATTAGGTATTGTTATGCCCCCAGCTTTGTATATTTTTTCTTGTGTAGGATCACTTTGGCTGCTCTGGGTCTTCTGTAGTTCCATATGAATGTTAGAATTTTTTTTCTGACTGTATAAACATGCCATTGGTATTTTGATAGGACTTGCATTGAATCTGTAAAGTTCCTAAGGAATATGAACATTCTAATGTTAATTCTTCTAATTCATGAATAGAGGATGTCTTTCCATTTTCATGAGTCTTTGATGATGGTCAGCTTTCCCGCCACCAATGGCTGTCCAGGACGCTGATAAAGGGTTCACAGAGGAGACTGAGAAGAATCAGGTTAAATGCTCTTTATTGTTAGACCAGCACTAGGAGGGAAGGCCACTCAGCTGGCTCCTGCGGGCACTAGGCTCTACAGACCAGGAGCTTCTCCCAGCGGGCACTAGGCTCTATGGACCAGGAAGGTAGGCTGAGTAGCGCTCCAATTTACAAGCGTCTGAGGGTCTGCTTATATACACTTGTTTAGGGTCAGTGCTGCCTATGTCCCCTCCCTTTGGGCCTTGTAGTCATGGCAGCAGCGGTTACATAGTTATAACAGCAATTTGCAGTTAGGCCATTTCTTCTTGCAAGCTTTGCTACAGTGCAGTTTCTTTCCCCGATAAATGATGAGTTTCGTTTCTTTGCGAAAGGATCCCTGACAGTCCTTCCTTTTCTTTTTCTTTAAATGCTCTCATAGCCCTATAAAGCTCGTTGAGCCGCGGGGCCAAAGGGATGAACATTCTTGAGCATATCCCAGATTGATTTCCAGATTTGAGGTCTTCTTTTTCTTCTTCTAATTCTATTTCCAGTGGGCTGGGTTCCTCTCGGAAGGCCAGGTATCCCTTGGCGAAATTTTGTCCAATTGAAAAGAGGTGCTGTAAGATAGGCAAGCATACAAACTATACAAAATATTGTTCCTATTTTAAACCATTTCCAGGATGGGAGCCAAGAGGAAACTCTGTCAGTCAGTATTTATTGTCTGTCCCACTGTTTTGACTTGACCTGCCTTAAATGCTGCTATATTTTGAAGCTGTATTATATGTAGACCTCTCTTAGTAATGTTAGCCTCAAGATGAGCGGTTGCATTTACCCACTCTAGCCAGGTAGAATGGTTGTGTTTGAACATATCAACTAGTTGTGTTGCATTAGGAATGGATAGATTGTTCCACAGAACGGGGGTAATGCAAACTCTTCCAGTAGTTTCACCCTTGAGTTCTCTTTCCAAAGCTAGTATGGTAATTATCCGTTCTGTTTGTACCGTGCGTGCTTTGAGCATTTGGAGCCCCATAGCATGTGTCTTAAGCAGTGCTGACTGCTCATGTAGCTGAGCCCGCTGCTCCTGAATTATCTTCAGGAGGGACTCTAAAGCATCTCCCTGTATTTGGGTAGTGCTTAAAACCAGTACTCCAGTCACAGCGCCAGCTATCATGGCTGGTGACACTGCTGTAGCAACAATGGCTGCTGTTACTCCAAAGTCTCTTTTTTTGCGCATCGGTTTTATTGGTATAGTCAAATCAAACATATTTATTGGTACATATGTGAAGGGAGTTGCCTTTACCACCATATATGGAGCCAAGAATGTTATCATTCTCTCTTCCCATTCCAGGTCCCTTATATAACAACCGATCTCCTTTTTGGAATCTAATGAATGTGTGCATCTAGCGTACAATACATCCCCTTCGGTCCTGCATGTCCAGTTTCTTGGGTCTTCCCTTACTGGAGTTTTTACAAAATGTTTGTGGAACATTTCATATCCTGCCTTCCGAAAACAATGTGTTGACTGATTATTACTTGGAAGTCTGCATCTAACGTATCTATGCTCTGAGCCATTTTTACAAATAAAAGAGAGAAAATTCATCTCAAATTGTTGACCATTGTATTTTAGATGTCTTGTTCATATACATGCTATATCCAAAGTCTGTAGTTGATAAATTGTAGGGTATATTTGATTCATTGAGGTAGTAACTCTCATTTTCATAATAGCAGGAATATTCTACATGACTAATTCTCTCTAGATCCTTTTCTTGTCCCTCCCCTATTTGGACTCCCCTGTTTTGTTTGAAGGTCATCCACACTAAAGAGTCCTTTACAGCTACCTCGGAGGAATTGATATGCCGCTGAATTTTTGTTATAGTAAGACTGGGATTTTTGTCATGGGTAAATGCAGTTTCCCATTCTGAGTAATCCATCCTCTCCTTAGTATTATTAACATATGGTTCTACATATGAATGTTCTAATCCTAATAGGGTTAGATCTGGCCCTAAGAAAGGAATGTCTTCTGTGCACGTTGTTGCTACCCACCCAGTACAGTTAGGCTTTCTCCAGTAAAATTTGTCATCTCTGCTCAGGCCATATGTCTTATATTCTAAGCATTGAATTAAGGCAAATGGGGGTCTGACACACAGTCTACTTAATCCTGCTTCAAACATTGTTTGTTTGAACTCATCACATACTTCATAAATAGTTCCTTCCAGTGGGCATCCTCTCATTGTGTAAGTTAAGGGGGTATTTTTCTTAATCTCTGTGATGTCTATGCATTCCATGGATCCTGCATCAGTCAAAAGGATATACTTTGTTTTGTTACTAGATTTAAGGGCCCTGTCAATTTTGGTACTATACCACTGCATGTCCAATTTGTATAATTGTTGTGTGCATGACAAGTATAATTACCGCATTCTATTTTAGACCTTTTACAGTTGCTAGAGAAAAATTGTTCAATTAAATCTCTCCAAGGTCCCACCAATTCCTTAGCACGGGTTAACCAAGGAATAGTATAATTTTTTACTTTTGTCTTAATGAGAGATAGAGTCCCTGTGGGCTCACATCCTGACCTTGGTAAGTTTGATTCACAGGTAAAGGGTACATTATTAATATTAGGGTATGTATAGGCTGGTGGGTTTTCTACTAAGCCTAACACTTGTTCTTCTGTTTTTACACTGGGCAATATAATTAAGATGGTAATTGTCATTATTAATCCATAAGCTCTGGGCATCGGTAGTTCAAATCTTTCCCACAATCTCTTTACATTACCTAATACCTTTGATTGTTTAAGTGTTTGCTTACCTTCAATTAACTTACCTTTATCTGGGTCCCATCTCTTTAATTCTTCTTGTACCTGTTGTAGATGTTCTTGTAGTCAGGCTGCTAATTCATCTTGTTGGTCCTCGGACAATCCCTCAAAAGGATTTACAAGTGGTGTATTTTCTTCCTCACTTAGTTGTTTAAGTATATACTGTTCATAGAGGTCTTTTGCTTCTCTTCTTTTAATGTACATTTTTCCATTTGCTGCTGCTGTTGCCATCTCTGGAGTTCTTTAGTCCTAGCTCTGGAATACGAAATCCCTAATTCTTTCTGTAAAAGCATAACTGACAGTGGTATCTACATTTCTAACAAACACATGAATTCTTTTGACAGGATAATTGCAACTGATATTCCATTAGTGCCTAATTGGAAATTCCCAAATCTTGAGGTAAGACCAACACTTATATACGTCCTTATAGGGGAGAATATCCAAAGGTTCCTTTATGTGTCCATGCTTCAAAAGGAAAACCAGTGGTTGTTACAATGTGTACACTAAGGCTGCCAATCTTTGCAATGTTCCTTGAGGTGTTAAGCAGTACACCAAAAATACTCTAGATATCACACCTTCTTCCAATTTTCCTGTTCTAATCACCTTTTTCCAATTTTTACTTTTCTTGCAATTCCAGCAACTAGTTGCCCTCAAAGCAAGCCCATACATTCTGGGTACCCATTGTTGCTCTGAGAATGGACTAACATCTCTGTAAATTTCCCATATTTTCCATTTGTTATTATTATAGTCCTAGGATCTTTGTTTGTTGGAATAGCACTAGTCCATGGCCAATGATCATACAACTTTTCACTAAATTTCCATGGGAGATTTCGTATGGATCTTCTGAATTATAAGCTACACATATTCAGTTGTGGTCTATTTTTGTGTGATCTCTAACTTGTGTCTTCTGGAGCTGGAACTATCCTGATATGTCTTTGGTGCAAGCTAATAATCCTCTTTTCAGGTGTCGATCACTACTGCTTCTTCTCCTCCAAAGGATGGCATTGGGTCCTTTCCAGTCTTTACTGTTTGGTAATCTATAAAAGCAAGAATATTTTTCTGCATGTAGTTTTGTAATGCTAGCTTTTGACTAGAAGCAGTCCATTGTTGATAATAATATCTCTCCATTGGGGTGTATCCTCCTATTCCTCTCCTTCTTTTTTTGTTAAGAGGTATTAGTATCAATTGTAATTGAGCCTCAATAGTCTGTACCTCATCTGTAAATTTGTCCATCAAACTTTTCAATGATTGATTGGCTCACTCTATCATTCCTGGGGTTGTGGGCAATATAGAGTACCAGTTGTATGGTTGATATTTAGATATTTACATAGTCCCTCAACAAAAAACAGAGAAACAGTCTGCCTTACTCACCTTTCCAATGTGTCTGAGTCCATGCAAGTCATGGCACCAATGATGCTGCAGGAATTTCAAGTCCATTCTTTGTCTCACAGCAATAAATAATGCGAACATGGATCATGAGGGTGGGGGAGCAAAGCAAAAGTAGGTTTTCTTGAGAAAACGATACTCCTGCTATCCAGGAGGATGACTAAGGGAGGGGTCCAATAATGCCTGCGTACAGGAATTTTAATTAGGGAGTGATATTAATGGATTCATTTTCTAAACAGAATCGAACACCACGTGTCTGTATTTCCTCTCTTGGGAAATGGTCATGACCCCTAACCATGAAAAAATGTTACCTTATTGACCATCTGAAAAATGGGACAGTATATTCCCTCTCTGCCTATAATTTCTCTTACTGCCTCCTCACCTTCCCTCCTCCCAGACAGGATTCCATGAATACCTCTTCATTGTTTCACTTCTCATGTAAGGGCCCCTCCTCTTGGGCATTTCCCAAGAGACTACTGAGAGGCCACTTTCTACTCTGGACTCAAGGGCTTTCCTCTGGGGCTGGCTGGATACAACCTATCCAGGTGAAGAATTTGACGATCCTCCTGCCAATCCCCTGGTAACCCTTGCTCTTTTAGCCTGAGTGTCTGAGGTCCCTGCCGCTGCCGCAGCCACCACAGCCTCCTCCTCCTCCTGCTACTGTTTTCCTGGGATGCTCTGTTTCTCTGATGCTTCCTGGGAGCAGCTCCTGACTTCTAAATCATCCTCACTGCTGTTGGTGCTCAGTGTGGTAGAGAGGGAGGTCAGAGGATCCTGGCTAAGGACTGCACAGGCAGCGGGGGTCCTTGTCAACATGACAATTTGGGAGCTATCTATCCTTCAGCACTCACTGTTACCCATATTGGCAGTCCCATGGCAAGGATTCTGCCCCAATTGGTCTTCTGCAAGGATCAGTGGTTGGGAGCTGAGAGAAGCCCACTCACGGGCTCTGCTGTTGCAGCCTGATTGTCCTGGAGGCAATGGAGAACGGGACAGCTTTGAACACTGGGGATGGCATGAGGCATGGGCTTCACTATGTTGTGGTTCTTTAGAAGTCCTGGGGACAAGGCACTGGCTTGGAGCCTGGGTGGCAGGGAGCTGCTTTATGGTCCAGCTGGAATCCCAGGTCCTCAAAAGACCTTAGAGCTTCAGGACCCTGAGGAGATACTAAAGGCTCCACTTCACTATGTCCATGTATTTCTTGCATGCTATAGCCCTGCTGTTGGGATTTCACCCAGTGTGGCACACAAGACAAGGGGTCATCCCGTTCTTTAAGGCGCAGTTGAGAGCACAGGCCCCCCCCTGGGAATTCCTGTATTTCCTGTTCCTGGGGGAGAAACAGAAACTCTTCACTTGTTTCAGGTACTTCATGTCCTACACTGAGCCACTGATAGCCCATGGTGTCTGCCCCTGTGGGCCTCACCTCCGGGTCATCAGTCAGTAACCTTTCCAACAGATTACTAAGCTCTAGGTTTACATAGGTGGGAATTTGGTAGTGTCTGGACAGGACGTTTTCCTTGAGCTGCACAAAATCCTCTCTGTCAAAAGGTAGTGACCATGTCACCGTGGTGTACAAGACCCTCTCAGACTCCAGACATCGGCCTTGTGCCCACTGAACTCCTCATCTTAAGAATTCCTCTGGGGCACAATACTCAAATGTCCCACACAAATCTTTCAGGTTTTCTCCATCAGCCAATTTGCGGCTGAGCCCAAAATCGGTCAACTTAATATTCAGATTGATATCTAGAAGGAGATTTTCTAACTTCAAATCTCTGTGCACGATACGCTGCTCATGGCAGTAATGCACAGCTAATAAAGTTTGGTTAAACAGCCGATGTATCTCTTCATCCTGTAGGCAACCTTGCTCTATCATGTACCGTTTAAGGTCACCCCTGACTGCAAGCTCCATGTAAATGTACGCTCTCTCGTGTGCCTTAGCTGCAACAATTTTATAATGTGAGGGTGATGCAGCCCCTTCATTATTTCTGCTTCTGCCTGCTGCTCGCTACGGGGCAGCAGGTCTGATGGAGCTCCTCAGGGCGAGCCTAGGGAGCTCGGGGGCCAAGTGGGATGATCGGTGTCAGCGGCAAAGGAACCATACCAGAGCTGGGAGATCAGTCAACAGCCAGGGTGCAGCCAGGTTCTCGACTTTATTGGGAGGGGGAAAAGCTTTTATAGACACAAAAAGGGGGCTGTCCAAGGCACAAGGGAACCAAGCCAACCAGCTTAAAGGTCAGGCAAGACACGAGCCAGGCACGCCCTCAAGGGCCTATCACAGCCGAGGACACATACTGTTCATGCGTACGGAAGTCTCCTGTCAGGTTAGTTACCTCCCCTGGGGGCCATCTTGAGTTGCTGGAAATGCTGTCACTTGAATGCTGAAGTGCGGCAAACTCAAGCAAAGGCTTAGTGGCCTTGTCAAGTGAAGGCTTAGTGGTCTTGTTTCCTTTTCAATTGGAGCCCCCCGCATCCCTCCTTTTGCTTTTACTTTGAGGGTAACCGTGCCTGTCTTAGGTTGTCCCCACCAGGAGCTGGAAGTTGCCTGTAATTGGAGAAGCCAGGAACGACGGCCTGGCCATCCTGTCTCAGGACGACCACTCCTGTGGGATCTTACCCGTCATTGGCTACCAGTAACCTATTTTTGAGATGAGGGGGTAAGCGGATAGGTTTGGCTAGTAACCCAGGGGGGTATCCTGTTGACTAACAAGGGCCTGGTACCTGGCTTCCAGCTGGTTGACATGGATTGAACGAAGCTGTTTTCTAACAAAGGAACCTAAGGCGTTAACCTGTGAACTGCATTGCAGTTATGGCAGTGATTGTACCAAACAATGGCAGGAGGTAGGGCAGCCACCCTCCCCACATCCCTCATCAGCCATTATAAGAGTCCATTATGCGTCAGTGGTTACGTTTGAAGCTGTCTTAAAGTTGTTTAATTCGATCCTGGATGACTCCAGATTGGTTAACAAAAAAGCAGCACTCCTCCTTGAGGAAGACAGAAATGCCTCCCTCCTTGCCGTTAGTAAATCCAATCCTCTTCTGTTTTGAAGGACTACTAAGGCCAGGGAGGAGATCTATTCTTGTAAGACTCTAAGCAACTGGGTTATTTCTCGCAGGTCCCTGACAACCTGAGAATGTAATCGGTTGTTGAGATAAAAGGCAGAGGAGATCCCAGCCACACTGGTACCCACCCCAGTGGAAACACCCAACCCTACAGGCAAGGGGATAAGGGCCAGTGCCTGAGCTATCCAGGCTTTTCCGGTGAGCTCCTTGGTACTAATAGGGATCCAAGGTCTCATCCAGTTAATTTCCTCAAGGAGTTTTTTTTAACTGAGATAAAGAATAGGTTTGTTGGATTTGAAGCTGTGGTCGAGTGGGGGAGACCGTATCTAGTTCTTAGACAGCCCCAAGAACCTTAAAGGGGGCTACCTTTTGAACCATTTCAGGGGCAATCTGGAACCCATGTTTAGTAAGCAATTGTAAACCGGAGTATCTGGGGACCTTGGAAGATCCAATCTGTATCTGGGGTCGAAGAGGGACTGCTGCAGAGTTCTCATCCCATACGTAAGGTCTTTGGTCTCTTTCAAACTCCTGGAGGTTCGCCCTTGGAGCAGTCGAGACCCTCTCTAATATGACCATCTAAATCTGTCCGCAGAAATTCTGTACGGGCCCCGTGTTTGCACACACCCCCCCCCCCCCCGGAGCAGTGGTGCTGCGCAGTCTCCTCCCTGCCCCTGGTCCCGCGTCCAGCCCTGCAGCCACAGTTGTGCATGGCACCTCACCTTGGCCAGTGCCTAGCAGCTGACTTAGAGCTGGTGCGGACCAGGGGATTCCAACTGTTTAATTAAACCAAAGCATAGCGAGGGCTGGTGGCCGGTATTGACACAATGTGATTTCTGCCCAGTGCTCTGAATGTCAAAGTAAAGAAATTCAGTGAAGTGCCGAGAAGCCAGCGGAAGCCCTGGGGGCTGGCGGCGGTATCCAGTGAGCCTTTGCTGGCCCTCAGAACTCTGGGGAAGAGGGTGTAAATTTCTCGCCAAGCCATACCCATATCCGCAGTAGGTCTCCAAGGTGAACAGCCTCTGGCATGTTGGAACAATGTAAATGTTAAAAAGGATAATTATAATTGGGTTAATTTCTGTAAAGGGAAGACTCCATGTCTATTGCCAGGTCTGTTGGCTGGTCTCAAAGTGGCAGCACGCAGGATTGGCACAAAATTCTGTTGGACCCCCAATTCTCGGGATGCCAACTTGTTTGGGTGGACGCCCAAAGACCCAGACTCCAGACAAGTTGATGCAAAAGCATGAGGATTTTATTGAGCATTTGCGCAAACGGGCCTTCTACCTCCGCAGGTGGTGAGGAGGCCGAACAGCAGTTACACACCCCTTTTATAGGCAAAACCCACAAAATTAGCATAAAATTAGCATACCATAAAATGCGGGCATAGAACGCTGGCATAAAATGCAGAGGTGCTACTGGATTGGTCGGTTGGAAGAATGTCATGAGTGAGTGCGCTTAGGGACTCTCCGATGGGGAGGGGTAGCTTTGCTTTGGGCGGGGGTCGTTTTTCCTTCCCGGAATTACCCAACCCAGAGAATGTTCTGCCTGCTAATCTCTGAGGAACATCTTGCTTTTTCTGACTTTAAGAAACCTCTGGTATTTGCTCTTGCCTGAGACCAGCCCTAATTTCTTGTCCCCCTGTAAGGGTCCTTCATTCCCTCCTTTTCTTTTTGTACTGATTTTAACTTTAAAATCTATGGAACCTCAGAAGTCTTTAAAGCTTGGTATTGTTGAGTCAACACTAGGGTTTGGACAAGGGAAAGCCTCTCGCGGATAAACTGAAATAACCTGTTGAGAATGCATGGGCCAAAAACTAGGAGTAGGAGTAAGATGAGTAAGGGACCCGTTATGGTTGAGACTAAGGTAGTTAACCATGGGGACTTATGAACCATCCTTCACACGAGCCGTATTGGGCCTCTCTATCTCTTTGTCTCTTGTTGAGCCTATCCCTGAGCTTTGACATAGAGTCCCTGATTACTCCGGATTGATTCACATAGAAACAGCATTCCTCTCCCAGCGTGGCACACAACCCCCACTCCTTTAGAAACAGCAAATCTAAGCCTCGTCGGTTTTGTAGTGCGATTTCGGCGAGGGAGTCCAGGGATTGTTCTAACTTTGAAATGGATTGCTGGAGTGTTTTTATATCCTCATCTACAGCGGCCCAGAGTTCAGAATAATGTTGGGAGCTCCATGCTAAGGCTGTCGCGCCAGTGCCTACCCCAGCCGCTACCACCAATCCCAGCAGGACTGCCAGGGTTATCGAGGTGGGTTCTCACCGGAAGCGAGTGGGCCGCCCTTCATACCAATCAATCAGAGTGTCAGCTGGATGGTAATACACTCTGAGCATTACATTCACCATAACGGAGAAGTAGTTGGTATTGTTTAAGACTTCTGCAAACACGCAGGAGGTGAGGCCTTTATTGCACGCCCACCAAGTGCCTGCCTCCGGAACCAGGTATGGGCTGTCTCTTACAGTAACATTGAGGGTGCCATGGCACAGGTGTCGGTGGGACAAGGGAGGATTTCCTATGCAAGTACCTTGTCCTGAAACCTCTGTAAGAGTGAGACGCGGCTGAAGGGGCAAGAGGCAGTTGTTTGCATCTGTAGTGCCATTCCAGGTCCCGGAGACTGCGAGGCCCTGGTAATAGGGTGGACCTGAGGCTAGGCATAGCCAGCAGGACTCGGTCAGCTGTGGGGTGATCTGGTTGAGGGCCAGAAAGACTCCCGTTAAAAGATTGAACAGCCACTGTCCAATGAACGGAGGCTCGAAGCGTAGTAAAGTTAATATTCAGCGGGTTGCAGAAATGAGTTTGACAGGGCCCCGGTGCATTGCGGCAGTTTTTGCCTTCAGGGGTGAAGTTACTATGTACTGCAACCCAATCTCGACTAGAGGACAGCTTCCACTAGGCGGATCCAGTGGTCTCGCAACCCCAGGCTTTACAATATTGGGACTCATGTCCACCACACTGCCACTTTTGTTGGGTGTTTCTGTCATCCTTGGGGCACACGTAAAACTCAGCCTGACGGAGGAAACATCTTCTGTGGGTGATCCGGCATCCGACATCGAGATGTACATTCTGTACATATCCTGTGGGGGCAGCAGTAGTATCTTTTAAACAGTATTACCGTAAGTAGTGTACTTCAAAATGTAAATTACCTTGTTTAAAACTGTGACTTTAACATCTGTGTAGTTAGTGCATATGGTTTCTACTCTCCATTATCAAGATAACTCATTATTAGGTAAATTTGGCTAGTAGGGAGTACAGTTCTGTGAGCAGTGTTTCCTATTACATATCAACTACTGTCTCAGTTACACATAGCAACAGCAGCTCCGCCTTGTTCAGGAAAAGTAAATGCACAAAGTTAAAAAGTTAAAAGACATGCTGCAAATAACTGGTCATTATTCTGTGTATAAAAGCGGAGCAGAAATTAAATGCTGAGGATTTCTGTAAATTCTTTTTTCTCTGTAGTGGATTGCCATTTATACTCCAACATGTGTGTGCTGATAATCCTCTCCCACACGAATGAGTGGCTTTTCTCCTGGTTTTGGCTGGAATCTGCTTTATTCTCACCCTGTCTCAATACTACAGTGTCTGTTTAAGTGTTTATAGCTGTTGATGGAGCGAACCAAGGCCTTCCACAACCAGGCGGTCAACCAAATGCTACTATAGGAATGTGCTCGGATCCCCACCCAGGAGACAGTGGCTTAAGACATCGCCCCATGTCAGCGAAGAGTGCCTCTTTGCTCCACGTCAGCAGAGGTGGCTCTGAAGATGGATCGTCATCCCTCTGCACCTCTTGGAATTCTGGGACTGATGTGGTGGGCTGTGCACCACTGTAGGAAAGAATGATGCTTTTACACTGATCACTCGGGTCTAATAAAAGATAACATGGCTGGCTAAAGTCAGGGAGGGGCTGGCAAAACAAAAAAGAGAGCGGGAGGCCTCTCAGGGGTGGTTTGAGACTTGGTTCAGTTCTTCTCTGTGGCAAGCCCACCAAGTGCCTGCCTCCGGAACCAGGTATGGGCTGTCTCATAGAGCCAATTGTTCTCTTGATTTTAATTTTAATGTTTGGCCCTTGCATTGTTAACAAACTTGTACAGTTTATGAAATAGAGATTGGGCACTGTTCAATTCATGGTCCAATGGTCCCAATATAGACCCGTAAATATTTGTAAAACCTATAAAATGTCAGTCCAAAACCCATTATTGCCTTTTTCAAAGATGTACAAAAACTAGGGGGAGCCGGCACCGTGGCTCAACAGGCTAATCCTCTGCCTTGCGGCACCGGTACACCGGGTTCTAGTCCCAGTCGGGGCACCGTATTCTGTCCCGATTGCCCCTCTTCCAGGCCAGCTGTCTGCTGTGGCCAGGGAGTGCAGTGGAGGATGGCCCAAGTGCTTGGGCCCTGCACCCCATGGGAGACCAGGAGAAGCACCTGGCTCCTGCCATCTGATCAGCGCAGTGCACTGTCCACGGTGGCCATTGGAGGGTGAACCAACAGCAAAAGGAAGACCTTTTTCTCTGTCTCTCTCTCTCACTGTCCACTCTGCCTGTCAAAAAAAACAAAAACAAAACAAAAACAAACAAAAAAAAAAAAAACAAGGGGGGAATGAAGAGGCAAAGTGACTCCATTTTAAAACAATTAAAAAAGCAGCCTCCATTTCCTATAGCAGACCCGGGTCTTTGTAAAAGCAGGCATTCAGGCATTCCAGAGATATCACAGCTTACCCAGGACAGCTAGCTCAGTAGACCAAGGACAGCACAGTAGAGATTGCTGAACAAAGTAACTCCCTGTGCCCAAAGCTCCTGTGCTGTAAGCCCCCGCTGTAACTCCCTGTGCCCAAAGCTTCCATGCTGTATGTAACTCTTTTTCCTGCTGATGTAGCCCATTTTTCCTTTAAAAACTTTTCCAAACAAAGACCGGGTCCTCACTCCTTCCTCCGCTGTGCTGGTTGGTTGGATGGCGTCCTTGTCACGGCTTGTACTCCCGAATAAACCTTGCTTGTGCAGTTCAGTGTGATCCACTCTCTGGGGGTCTCTGTGGGGATCTAACGATCTGGGCACATCACCCCCACCCCTGCAATCTGACACTAAGAACACTTACTAGTCACCCAAGTTAACAACAAAAACTGTGAAACAAAAATCAAGAAGATACAATATGCTAATATTTCTAACAGATAATGCTAATGATATGAACTACAGTATACTAATCACTACATCCAATTGTATCCAAATTAAGTATTAAAAGTTAGAAAACACACAGAATGCTACAAATGCTAAAGTGAAACAACAAATATCTTAACTATGGTAACAATTCTAATCAGTAAGTCTTAAAATGATCTTACCTAATCAAAGGATTAAAATGAGAAAAAAATCAGAAACATGGGGGAGATACAACAAGAATAATAAATGAAAACAGCATAAAACAGCCAGTAACAATAAATACAAAAAAGAACATAAAAACATTTAAGAAAAATAAATACACAAGTATACAAAGTAGAAATAGTCAGCGTAGAGAAATTGACAAAATAGAAAAATAATAAAACAAGTAGAAAAAAAAGAGAAAAGAACCAATGTAGTACAAAGAACAAAGAGATCAGAAAGACAAAACAACAATACAAACGACAAGATGAGAAAACTAGTGATGTCGTCCAAGTCCTTCAGGCTGCCTCCACAGAGCTTCCTGGGCCAACTGAACAAGAACTGAGGCCAAGCCAGGGAACTGTTAAGGCAGTGGAATCACATAACAATGGCTCCCCTAATGTCAGAGCAAGATACAGACCAATCACAGCTGGGGATACACCATGGTGGTTTTCTCAAGAAACTTTCTACTTGGTTAAAGTGAAAGGACCCCAAAATTTTTTTTGCTTAAGTTGGTGATAGCAATTGATATTTAGGTTTTGATAAATTAATACCTGAAGGCTGTTTCAATGGACATTAATTTCTAGTTTTAAAATTTGTAAACAACTCTTGGCTTTGGTAGGACTCCTCAAGCCTACACTCAGAATATCCAACATGATAGGTCTCAGCATGTTGGTACCACTTCACTGGCATCATGACAATACAACAGAATATTATGTTTTCCACGTCACCATCAGGTGCATGGTTCATATCCATAGAGCTGAGAGGAGGTTTCTTTCATCATTTACCCTGAAGTTCATCATCAGATTGCTCCTCAGTAACCCTGGAAAGGTGCACAGTAGTGGGCTGATGTAGTCCAGTGCAAACGGCAACGTGAGAACAAACTGTGAAATCTATAGCCTCCAAAACTGCTTCAAATCAGAAGGAGGAAGAGAAGACACTCCAGGATATTCCAGTCCTTTGGGTTACCATACCAAGACCCTGACCTGGGTGACTGAAAAAGAACAGGAATTCATTTTTCACTGTTTTGGAAGTTGGGAAGTCTGGATCAAGGCCCAACAGATCTACGATCTGGGAAGGGTTCACTCTGTCTCTAAGATGGTACCTTCTTCAAGAAAAAAACACTGATAAGGAAATGAAAGGCTGGTGGCCTAGTGTGGGCAGTTCAGCCCAGGTGTAGGTGTTGAAATGTTGCACAATTTTGTCCAATACCCGGATGCTACTTCCAGAAAAATACGGTGCCTTCTTAAGGTTCCTCAGGAGGAATGGCCTTCTTAAGCTGTCCTCACCTTATAGAAAGTCCCCCAACCTGGGGCTGCTGTCGTGGGTGGGGTAAGCCACCACCTGTGATGCCAGCATCCCATATGGGTGCCCGTCCTAGTTGTAAGGGTGTTGGTGGTAGGGGGAAGACGACATAGAATTACTTACATAGCTGTTCCATAGTGGAAATACAAATCTCCATAGAGAGGCTCCTTTAAAGAGCTGAAATTCTATGAACAAAGTTCAGTGAGGCTACAGCCATCTAGAAAGAGCATAGGCTTCAGCATCAGATCTGGTCAAATCCATCTCTGGCATAGCTGCTTTAAACTAGGCAAGTTTCTGAATTTCTCTGAGCCATTCTTCTATAAAATAGAGACAACAGCACCCACCTTGTATGGGATTCAATAATCTAAATCACACATTGGCAAATGTGGCACTCAAAAAAAATTAGCTGTGGAGACCATTATTCAGAAAAATGTATCTAAATCCACCATTCTTAAAGAAACCTCTAAAAATATAAAGCTTATTTAAGTTTTATATTTTAAGTCACTTAAACACCTACTTTTCTTCACACTTTCCCCCATATTACACTATTCCAGTCATCGTCAGACTTTTTATAATGTTTCAATATACATATATAAGTACTGATCCTTTCATTTTCTATTTTCACCCTCATTTCCACTCCCCTTTTTCATTTCTTCTTGGTTCATGGCCATTAAGCAACTCAGATGTATTATACACCTAACAGGTACCAGTGTTCTAATCCTGTTTTTGAATTAACTCATTTGACACACTCTTCTTCATCAGGGTGGTTCTAGTAAAACCATCTAAATTTTTTTATTTTCCCCAAATTTGAAAGCTACATGTAACTGTCCAATTTCCCCTTCCTGTAATGTTTCATAAACTCTTCATTGTTAAGGTGCTAAATTTAGCATGACATCTAATAAATAAGGAAAATGAGGACCAAGAACTTTGACAAAGAGAGGACCACAGGGAAGTAACAGTCTGAGAATCCTAATAGTACATGATCTTGACTTATGAGAGGGTCTGTTACTGGAGTAAATATGAAAGAAACAGCCTTCCAATCCATGAACAGAGGATGTCTTTCCATTTTCATGTGTCTTTGATGATTTATTTCATCAGCGCTTTATACCTTTATTGTGATCTTTCACTTATTTGGTTAAATTTATTACTAAATATGTAATTTTTGTAGCTATTGTAAATTTGGGCTTCTTTTTTTCCCGTTTCATACTTTTATTTTATTTATTTAGTTATTTGTTTTCTTTTTGACCGGCAGAGTGGACAGAGAACAAGAGAGAGAGAAAGGTCTTCCTTTTTCCGATGGTTCACCCCGCAATGGCCGCTGCAGCCGGCACACCGCGGCTGGTTCACCACGCAGATCCGAATCCAGGAGCCTCGTGCTTCTCTAGTCTCCCCTGAGGGTGCATGGCCAAGCACTTGGGCCATCCTCCACTGCACTCCTGGGCCATAGCAGAGAGCTGGACAGGAAGAGGAGTGACTGGGACAGAATCCGGCACCCCGACCGGGACTAGAACCCCGTATGCCAGCACCGCAGGCAGAGGATTAGCCTATTGAGCTGCGGCACTGGCCACTTTTTTATTTTATTTAAGATATACAGACTTCATGTATTTCATATATACAGATTCAGGAAGGTGATGATACTTTCCACTCTGCTCTCCATCCTGCTCGTATTCCCACCTTTCTTCCTCTTCCTCTAATATTCCCATTCTTACTTTTTACAAAGATCTTAAACTTAACTTTACAGAGGATCATTATTATTAGTGTGTAATTGTTTTGTACATTGATTTTGTATCCTGCGACTTATTGGTTTATCACTCCCAACATATTTTTACTGCAGTGTTTTAAGTTTTTCTGTCTAAAATCATGTCTTCTGAAAAATTAGATATTTTGACTTCCTGCTTCCCAGTTTTCATCCTTTATTTCTTTACTTTGCCTGAGTGCTCTTGTGAGTACTTGAGATACTATATTGACTAAGAATGGTTTATGTGGAATTCTTATCTTGTTCAACACTCAGGAGAAATGTTTTCAGGTTTTTCACATTCAGTATGGTATTGGCTATTGTTTTATCATATAGCTTTGATAATTTTGAGCTATGTTTCCTCTGTACCTTGTTAGTTCCATTTTTTTTATCATGAAGGGATGTTGAATATTCTCATGGAAGCATCTATTGCATCTATTGAGATGTGCATTTGTTTTATGTTGTTCATTCTGCTGATGTGATTTCATTGATTTTTATAGACGTTGAACCACACTTTCATGCTTGTGATAAAACCCACTTCATCATATTACATGTTGTAGATATATGTAAGTGTATGTATATATAACCTACATATGTATATCTATGATACCTTTTGGATGCACTGTTGCATTCATCATGTTTCCAGAGCCTCACAGCCTAGAAAGTGTTTGAAATAAGAAAGCTCGAACTCACTACCCATGCTTGTTCAATCCCAAAATGTCCCAAACATTTTCCCAAGGTCACAGAATGACAGACTGTACTAAGGAACATCTTCAAAACCTAATTGCAGGTCTAGCACTGTGGTGTGGTAGGGTAGGCCTCCACCTGCAGCACTGGCATCCCATATGGGCACCAGTTCATGTCCCAGCTGCTCCTTTTCTGATCCAGCTCCCTGCTATTGCCTGGAAAAGCAGTAGAAGGTGGCCCAAGTGCTTGGGCCCCTGCACGCACGTGGGAGACCCGGAGGAAGCTCCTGCATCCTGGATTCAGTTTGGCCCAGATTTGCCTGTTGTGGCCATTTAGGGAGTTAAGCAGTGGCTAGAAAAGCTTTCTCTCTGTCGTTCCCACTCTTTGTCTTTAACTCTGTCTCTCAATTAAATAAATCTTCAAAAAAACACTATTTCCAATGACGATAAATCTTTCTGCACAGATAAAAACAATGTTAAATTCCTTCCGTATGGATAAGAATAAGTTGCACGGTCTAGTTTTCATTCAATAATTTTTTTCATACATTTCAAACTGAACCATTGAAAATTCATTAATAATTGGAAATTTAAATCAAATGAATAGGGTCTCATATACATTTCATCAGGATTTTTCTAAAGCCATGAGAACAAGCATCCTGAGAAAAGGATTCCAGAATTTTGCTGGAAAGGAATCCTGCTTTACTTGGTTGTTTCTACACAATAAGCAGTAGCTTGCTGCATGTTCTTGTATTCGAATCCTCTCTGATAGGACTGCTGGCCAGAATCAGTAAAGTGTCATCAGGTTTGCGTATTTGGTTTATTACATGCTGTCTTTCTGTGACCTTGGGAAATGGCTTCAACTTTCTGGGATTGAAAAAGCATAGGTAGTGAGTTCAAGCATTCTTATTTCAACCACTGCCTAGGCTGTGAGGCTCTGGAAATGTTACGAAGTCTTAGTTTGGTTGTACTGTTTGTGCAACTCTTCAAATCTAAAATGATTTATTCTAAAAAGTTTAGAAGTAGAGATTTTTTTATGAGTCAGCATACACGTGAATGAACCCTCACGTCATCAGATTGTTTTGTGTGCTCATTTAAAAAAAAATACCTATTTTAACTTTGTGCAGTTTATAGGGTGGAATGTTCTAAGTTTAGAGTCTGTTTATCATAAAAGCCATGACATTTGTCTGTTCCAACGAGGGAAATAATATTTGTAGCTAATCTCAGGTAACACCAAGTTGGCATTATATTTCTTGATAAATTCAGAGCTCCTTCAACTTCCTGATTAGTAGTGTATTTATAGTGAAGGGCACACAGTTGAATGCTTCAGAAGATTTATCTCCTTGTCTGAAAGGTGGAGTTACAGAGAGGGAGAAGCAGAAAGAGAAGCTTTCTATCAGCTGGTTCACTCCCCAAATGGCTGCAATGGCCAGGGATGGGCCAGGCTGAAGCCAGAAGCAAGGAGCTTCATGTGGGTGTCCCACATGGGTGCAAGGGCCCAAGAACTTGTGGCCATCTTCCATCGTCCTCCTAGATGCATTAGCAGTGAGCCAGATCAGAAGTGGAGCAGCCAGGACTCGAACCACCACCCAGCTGGGATGATTGGAAGGAGTAGATAACCACCAGTGATGATCTAGTTACACAGATTAATTCTCAGAAGTTGTGCGCTTTATAAAAACTACAGGATAAATAAAACATCATTAAGATTTGTAGTTCTCTTTAGTCCCATTTAAAAAGTTTTGCTTTCGTGGCCTGGGATTTTGGAGTTTTCCTCCTACATTGTCTCCTAGGAGTTTTACAATTTCTGTTCTTACAGTTATTCATTTTGAGTTGTTGTTGTGTATGGTAGAATGATCCAATTCCATTCTTTTGCTTATAGAAATCCAGTTTATCCATAACTATTATTTTAAAAGATTTATTTTATCCTTTTGAAAGGCAGAGTTAGAGAGAGGAATAGACAGAGACCTTCCATCTGCTGGCTCACTCCCAAATGGATGCAATGGCCAGGGCTGGGCAAGACCAAAGCCAGGAGCCAGGAGCTACTACCAGGTGTCCATGAGAGTGCTGGGGCACAAGTACTTGTTCCATCTTCAACTGATTTCTGGAAATGGAGCAGCTTGGACTCTAACCAGTGACCATATGAGATGCCATCATTTTAGGCAGCAGCTCAACTCGTTATGCCACAATGCAGGCCCCCATTTATTTGTTAAGAAGTTAAAAATGTTATTTTGCTGCAGATTTGTTTCTTCACTGTATGAAATACCATTAGCAAAGGCAGCACATTGAAAAGTTAATATGAGCCGGCGCCGTGGCTCAACAGGCTAATCCTCCACCTTGTGGCGCCGACACACCAGGTTCTAGTCCCGGTTGGGGCGCTGGATTCTGTCCCGGTTGCCCCTCTTCCCATCCAGCTCTCTGCTGTGGCCCCGGATTGCAGTGGAGCATGGCCCAGGTCCTTGGGCCCTGCACCCCATGGCAGACCAGGAAAAGCACCTGGCACCTGGCACCTGGCTCCTGCCATCGGATGAGCGCGGTGCACCGGCTGCAGTGCACCGACCGCGGTGGCCATTGGAGGGTGAACCAACGGCAAAGGAAGACCTTTCTCTCTGTCTCTCTCTCTCACTGTCCACTCTGCCTGTCAAAAAATTAAAAACAAAATAAAAAAAAAGTTAATATGGTATTGTTCTCTGATACTGTAAAACTAGCAAAATCCTTTCTCTGCTTCCACGTGTTTTTTTTTTTTTTTTAAGGGAAAGAGTTTATGGGGGGAAACCCGACAGACTGGAGAGAAGGGACGGAGAAGGAAAAAGGCAGAAAGTGTAAGAGAAAGACAGAGATCAGGAGATGGAAAGGAAGAGAGAGCTGCTTGCTCAGGAACAGCTCCCTTTAAAGGGCTGCCAGGGGGTGGGCAGGGAAGTAGAAGCCTCATATCCCATTAGGATGTGGGTGGGGCTGACACTGATGTTTGGACCATGTGGCCACCTGGCTTCCTGCCATGGCGGTGGGGGCTGGGACATAGGATGGTGTCAGGGTGTAGATCATGCAGTAGATAAGACTGCATCATTTTACTAACATCCCCCCCATTTGTTTTTTATGAAGCAGGAGTTTTATGGGATTACATTAGCCCCAAAAGTCCAGGAGGGGTAGAGGGATGACGATCTGTCTTAAGCTACTTCCTGCTGACATAGGGCGACGAGGTACTCTTCTCTGGGATGGTGCAACGTCTCAAGCCGCTGTCTCCCGGATGGGGAGCCAAGTATATCCCTGTAGCAGCATTTCATGGCACCTTGGGACTTCCATCGCAGGAGGGGGCAGATCCTGAGAACACTGGGGAGTGCGGGTGCCAGGAGGGCTGGAGTCCGCCAAAGGGTCTCGCTGTCTCTGTGCCCTACCCACTGCTCACTGATTCTGCTCGATGCTTGGGCCTCCCTGGCCCCACCCCATCCTCTTTATCAGTCAAAGCAGTGCCACCTGAAACTTTCCGGGGTCACTCAGAGGTTCCAGCTCTCTGCGCCCACTCCCCACAGCTGAGGAGGAGGGCCTGCCTGCTCCAGTTGTGACCACGCGGCCGGCCTTGGTCCACCCATGCGGGGTCCACCACAAGCTGGGGCTTCATCCTGCCGGTGTCAGCTCCATGCAGGCTTGGCTGGGTTTGTCTTCCCCATGGAGAGGTCGTGGCGGCTCTGTGGCCAGCATGAGGCAGCTGGCAGGGTGCCCTGGGAGCCTGCAGAGACTGTGACCATGGCCAGTGTGTGGGGGTGCAGCGTCAGGAACCTGGGGTCAGAGCTAGGAGGTCCCAGTGCCCCACTTCCTGGAGCCTCACTGGGAACAGCACAGCTTCCTGGGCAGCTGCTGGGGCACAAGGGCTCACAAGTGGTCCTCAGAGAGGTGGATGGGGACAGGGCAGGGGCAAGGATGGCAGCTGCTCTGTGTCATCAGGCAAAATTCGACCCAACCCTGGAAATTCTCGCCCTGAGTCCTGGCTGCTCCTGTGGCTGGTGAGCGCCACATCCCAGGAGGCATTGGGTCAGGGATCCTGGAGCCAGCATCCCTCTAATCCCAGCTGCTCATCGCTGCTGTGTTGTTCAGATGATAGGGAATCACATTTCTGGAGCAACTTAACTTCCTGTGATCAGAAATGTAAAAGGTCGGGGTATTGGGCAAGATGGCGGAATAGGAAGGGAGCACACTGATAGTCTGGGGAGAGACAGTTTAATAAAAGTGGAGATACTGCAGGTTCAAGGAAGAGTAGGGGAAGATACAGCAGAGAAAACCCTTCCGGAACTGGAGATTCACAGTGGACCTGCGTGGAGAGCGTGGGAGCGCGCAGCAGATTCAACACACCAGCGCTGGAACGTGAGGTGAGCAGAACCTCAATAGCCCGAGATACCAGGAGGGAAGCAGAAAAGGGAGCCTAGAGCGAACAAGGCTTGAAACCCTGCAGGGAAAAGTTCACCAGGATAACTAGAAGAGAGAGAGAGGGAAAAAAAAAAAAAAGTGACCCGTACGGACACGAGCTTCTCTCTCTCCGCTCACCTCTCAAAGGTGAGCAAGACAAAGAGCAGGCGCCATTTTGGAATACGTCATAAGCAGGGCGACCTCGGGTCGGCACCAGCCCCGAGCCTAGCAGAAAAACCTGACTCTGGGTGGGAGGGGTGAAATAACAGGAGATTAGAACCTAATGAATGTGTGGTGCTAATGAACTGAGACTGTGAAAAAAGAGACGGTGGGGGAGAGAACTCACGGAAATCACGAATTCATGTAAGTACTCTCCAGAGACGCTACAGTTCAGTAGCCTTGGCAGCCCAGTGGGAGACTACAGGAGAATCTCAGCCCACACAAAGGGCCGCAAAGATTCCTTCTCTGGTCCTTGGGAAAGAGCTTCCGAACTCTGGCTCCTGTGGGTATATCATTCGCCTGCTAACCAGCCCAATTCCATTCAGCTGTGTGGAATTACTTCCCTTTTGAACCAAAAAAAAAAAAAAAGTAACAGAGAGAGATTAACCACGCCTAACCTGGGAGTGTCTCCTTTGACACACCCCCAACCCTGAGGAACCAAACAGAGCTCTCAGGCCACACCCATCTCAAGCCTCTAAGGCTCCATCAAAAGCAGACAGTCCACTTAATCTAGAGTCATAGTATAACAAGAAAAAACCACCACAGTGAAGAAACCAATATGCCAAACAACAAACGCAAAAACCGAGGTAATAAGAACAAGGAAGACACTATGGCATCCCCAAATGAAAAAGATATCCCAATTCAAGATTGCGAAGATGATGAGATAGAAGAGATGCAAGAAGCAGATCTCAAAAAATTGATAAGAACACTAAGAAGTACTCAAAAACAAATTCTTGAACTACAGAAATCCTTAATGGACAAGGTAGAAAATCTCTCTCGTGAAAATGAAATATTAAGGAGAAATCAATCTGAAATGAAACAACTAGTAGAACATGAAACTGTGATAGTGACGAGAAATCATAATGAAGTGAAGAATTCAATAGATCAAATGAAAAACACATTAGAGAGCCTTACAAACAGAATGGGTGAGGCAGAAGAGAGAATATTGGACTTAGAAGACAGAGCACAGGAAACTATACAGTCAAACCAAAGAAAAGAAGAGGAAATTAGAAATCTAAAAAATATTGTTGGGAATCTACAGGATACTATTAAAAAACCCAACATTCGAGTTCTAGGAGTTCCTGAAGGCATGGAGAGGGAGAAAGGATTAGAAGGCCTTTTTAGTGAGATAATAGCAGAAAATTTCCCAGTTTTGGAGAAGGACAGAGACATCCTAGTACAGGAAGCTCATAGAACCCCTAGTAAACATGACCAAAAGAGGTCCTCACCACGACACGTTGTAATTAAACTCACCACAGTGAAACAGAAAGAAAAGATCCTAAAATGTGCAAGAGAGAAACGTCAAATTACACTCAGAGGATCTCCAATTAGACTCACAGCAGACTTCTCATCAGAAACCCTACAAGCTAGAAGGGAATGGCGAGACATAGCCCACGTACTTAGAGAGAAAAACTGCCAGCCCAGAATATTATATCCTGCCAAGCTCTCATTTGTGAATGAAGGTGAAATAAAGACCTTTCATAACAAACAAAAATTGAGAGAATTTGTTGCCACTCGTCCAGCCCTGCAAAAGATACTTAAAGATGTGTTACACACAGAAACACAGAAACACGGCCATCAACATGAAAGAAGATAAACGAAGGGAACCTCACGGCAAAAGATCACAGGGAATTCAAAGCATACATTTGGATAAAGAAATTATGGGACATGTACTCTATAGAATACTATACAGCAGTCAAAAACAATGAAATCCGGTCATTTGCAATAAGATGGAGGAATCTGGAAAACATCATTCTGCGTGAATTAAGCCAGTCCCAAAGGGACAAATATCATATGTTCTCCCTGATTGGTGACAACTAATTGAGCACCAAAGGGGAAACCTGTTGAAGTGAAATGGACACTATGAGAAACAGTAACTTGATCAGCTCTTGTGCTGACTGTTGTTGTACAATGTAATACTTTATCCATTGTAGTATTTTTTTTTATCCTAGTACTATTGGTTGAACTCTGTAATTAACACACAATTATTCTTAGGTGTTTAAATTTTAACTGAAAAGTGATCCCTGTGAAATATAAGAGTAGGAATAAGAGAGGGAGGAGATGTACAATTTGGGACATGCTCAATCGGAACTGCCCCAAATGATGGAGTTAGAAACAGGCCAGGGAATTCCAATACAATCCCATCAAGGTGGCATGTACCAAGGCCATCTCACTAGTCCAAGTGATCAATTTCAGTTCACAATTGATCACATTGATAGGTCTAAGAGTCAAAGGGATCACACAAACAAGACTAGTGTCTGCTAATACTAACTGATAGAATCAAAAAGCGAGAGAATGATCCAACATGGGAAGCGAGATACACAGCAGACTCATAGAATGACAGATGTCCTAAATAGCACTCTGGCCTCAGAATCAGCCCTTAAAGCATTCAGATCTGGCTCAAGAGCCCATGAGAATATTCTAGGCATGGGAAGCCAAGACATTCTGGAAAATAAAGAAGACCTAAATGAAAGATCTCTGTGAGTGAGATCCCAGTGGAACGAATGGGGCCATCAAAGAAGGAGGCACCTTTCTCTGAAGGGAGGAGAGAACCTCCACTTTGACTATGACCCTGTTGGAATAAGATTGAAGTCAGCGAACCCTAAAGACTTCCATAGCCTTGGCAACTCATGACTAGAGCCTAGGGAGATTACTGATGCCATAAACAAGAGTGTCAAATTGTTAAATCAACATCAGGAGTCACTGTGTACTTACGTCTCATGAGGGATCTGTCCTTAATGTGTTGTCCAATGTGAAGTAATGCTATAAATAGCACTGAAACAGTATTTTACACTTTGTGTTTCTGTGTGGGTGCAAACTGATGAAATCTTTACTTAGTATATACTGAATCAATCTTCTGTATATAGATAATTAAAAATGAAAAAAAATCTTGGTGTTAAATTGGAAATTGCCTAGAAAATTAATCAATTTTTTTAAAAAAATATATCATGTAGGATCTCTGTCCTTAATGTGCTATACATTGTGAATTAATACTATAACTAGAACTCCAACAGTATTTTTCACTTTGTGTTGCTATGTGAGGGCAAACTGTTGAAATCTTTACTTAATATATAGTAAACTGATCTTCTGTATATAAAGAGAATTAAAAATGAATCTTGATGTGAAGCAAGGGGAGAGGGAGTGGGAAAGGGGAGGGTTGTGGGTGGGGGGGAAGTTATGGGGGGGAAGCCATTGTAATCTATAAGCTGTATTTTGGAAATTTATATTCTTTAAATAAAAGCGTTATAAAAAAAAAAAAAAAAAAGAAAGAAATGTAAAAGGTCACTTCCTCCACAAATTAAAGCCCGGGGAGCATCTTCCCAGCAGAGCAGCGACACCCTCCTGTAGGTGCAGGACAGGGTCCCTGCAGCAGCCTTGGCTGTGATGGGCAGACTTGGTGGCCAGAGAGACCAGGGGCTACTCCACCCCCTCCTTTGCTGCAGAGCCCAGGGGGGGCCTGGGGCCCAGTCCAGAGTCCTGGGGTGAGGGCAGGACTGCAGGCCTTCCTTGGTGGACATCACCCTGCCAGCCGGAGGGTGGAGGATGTCAGAAAAGAGAGCGCCAGGGGTCCTATGCTGCTGACCCAGAGCAGGGAGGGGCTGCAGTCTCTGGCCCTGGGCTGGGACACGGAGGCCACACGGAGCCCCAGCAACGTGTGGAAGACACAGACAGCGGCCCCCAGCAGGTACAGAGATGGAGAAGGAGAGTGACCGCTGCCAGGAAGCAGCACCCGGTGTGGTTGTTGGGGGAGGGAGGGACGCCCCCTGCTCTGACCCTGGAGGCAGAGGCCACTGCTGGCTGGGCAGGAAACCGAGACCCTGTGGTTTGAACGGGCAGCTGTCACGCCCAAGTGATGACCCAGGTCTGGCTGCTCAGCTCAGCCCCTGCCAGGGCCAGGCCCAGGCCCGCACATGCTACAGGCATCTGCGCAGAAGGGGGGTCCTGGAACAAGCCGTGGGGGCGGGGCAGGAAGGGGTGGGCAGGCACTGACCACAGAGAGGGGCCGAGGGAAGGGATGCTGATGGGAGTTGGGTGAGACTGGAGCGGCAGCTTCCACGGAAATCTTGGCTTTGTAAGGTTCCCCGGAAAACCAGCAGGTGCATCCGAACCCTGCCCCAGTGGCCTCCTCTCCCCGGGTCCTGAACTTTGGGCCTACGCCCAGGGACACCTCAGTGCCCTCCTGGCTGGAGTTTCCCTTTCCTCCAGGAAGCAGAGGCCCTGGAGCGGGGGCAGGGCTTGGGGGCCACTCTGTGATGTAGGAGGCTATGACTTCAGGGGCACACGTAGGGTGGTCTCGGCCCCCACTGTCCCAACCTCTCGGGGCTGCCGCCTCAGAGCACCCCTGGCTTCGTCATCACATGACTGCCCAGCAAGGAGTGACGCTGAAACGCAGGACATGCAGGACACGCAAACCACAAACAAAGAATGAGTCCTGCAGGAATGAGGAACCACAACCTGGAGAGACCCGCCCCAGGGGAGGAGCCAGTCACCGACCACCTAGCTGGTGAGCGCATTCTTTTGCCCCCCCTTGCGGTCTCAGGTGGTAGCGCAGGTGCCCCTGGCCTCCCGCTCAGTTCAGCAGCTCCCCAGGTCCGCCTGTCCTGGCAGGCCCCCAGCCACCAAAGCACCTGGGTTTCAGCACACTGTACCTGGTTCACTCTGGGTGCTCCAGTTCCAACCTGGCTCCCTGCTGCTGTGCCTGGGACGCACCCACGTGGGAGACCGCCATGGAGCTCCCAGAAGCCAGGCAGCACCTCTCCATGGCTGTTTCCTACCTGGGATTTTCCTTCTCCAAAACTCCAGAAATCCCTGCTGGCTGCCTTTGTGGTTGCTGTGAGGGGGGTGGGGTTTCTGTTTTCAGCAGCTCTGCCTCCACCTGCAGCTACCTGCTCTGTGTCTGAGCCAGCTCTGCAGTGAGCTGCTGGGCACCTGCGGGACCTTGGAGCAGCTCCCAGCACGAGGTGAGCGAGAAGACATTTGTCTCCCGCACAGGTGGGCATCTGGGTGAGTGAGATGGATGGATGATTGATGATGGATGATGGATTGACGGACTAATGGATGGAAGGATGGATGATGGATGGATTGATTGATGGGTGGGTGGATAGATGGATGGGTGGCAGATGGATGGTGAGCACAAGAGCCCAGGCTGAGCAGGGCTGAAGCCAGGACCTCCGTCTGGGTCTCCCATGAGGGTGGCGGGGATCCGAGTACTTGAGCCATCACCACCGACTCCCAGGGGGACCACCAGCACCTGGATCAGAAGCAGTGGAGCCAGGATGGGCATCCAGGCACTTGGACACGAGATGTGGGTGCCTGTAGATGCAGGCAAATGGAAATGGCCTGGAACCATGACCACGGCCAGGACACGAGGCCCCAGCACCCCACAGGCTGGCTGTCGGCTTCCTGCGGCCATGGTCTTGCCGCCTCCGGGAGGTCAGTGGCCGGATGCCTTGTCCTCAGCACAGTGGCTGCCACTGCTCTCAGCGGTGATGGCGGCTGTTCTCAGACTGTGGAGACTGTGAGCTGTGTCCACTCTGGGCCTGTGTGGACATTCGTGTGCGGGTCTTCCTGGGAGCACAAGCCTCCCTTTCCTGGGGTAGCGCCTGGTGTATATTGGACTCAGAAGCTACACACTTCTCTCCAGGCTCCTGCGCCAACAGACATTTTAACATATAAGGGTAACTAAAAAGTTTCATGGAAAAATGCAATTAAAAGACAAGTTTGGGGGCTTGCGTTGTGCTGCAATGGGTTAAGCCACAGCCTGGAGCACAGGCATCCCATATGGGGGCTGGTTTGAGCCCTCACTGCTCCACTTCTGATACAGCTCCCTGATGATGCTTCTGGGAAAGCAGCAGAATACAGCCCAAGTGTTGGAACCTCCTGGCTTCGACCTAGCCCAACCCTGGCTGTTGTGGCTGTTTGGGGAGTGAATCAGTGGATGGAAGACCTCTTCCCACACTCTATTCACACCCCCATAACTCTGCCCCTCAAATAAATCTTAACTAAATAAAATACAAGTCTATTGGAGCTAACATTGTGGCATAATAGGTAAACCTGCCACCGGGGACACCTGCATCTCTGGGACACCTCTCTATGTAACTCTTTCAAATAAGTAAATAAATTATTTTAAGTTTATTTTGGCACAAAAGAATACAATTTTTTCATGATACAGAATTTTCAAGTACTCTTTGGATATACCTCATATGCATGGGTTATAAAATTTTTTGCACCAAAATGAGCTTATCTTTTAATTCCATTTTTCATAAACTGAAGTACCCTCACACATTATGCTCCAACACTAAATAAGATGAATGTAATCTCATAACAAATGGTCAATAAGTGTGTCCAAAAAATGACTGTACATATTATTTGGCTAAATGTTGAAATTTATTTATTTTAGTATAAAACAGATAGTATATAAAACTAATTTATAATTTGATAATTTTGTATTCTCTAAAGGTTGCTGAAGACTGAGTCAAAATAAATATTTTACTTAAAATTACTCCATCACAAATCATCCAAAATTATGGGAAAATAAATAGTGGCTTGGGACAGGGGTTCAAGAGTGTTTATGCTACTTTGAAATATGTTAGTGACTCATAAATAATTGAACTATGAAAATTAATGGTGAAACTAATCTTCAAACAGTACTTTATACTTTGTGTGTCTGTGTGTATACAAACTGTTTAAGTACAGAGTTGATATTCTGTATGTAAAGATAATAAAAAATGAACCTAAATTAAGAATGGGATGGGGGAGGGAGTAGGAGATGGGATGGTTTGTGGGTGGTAGGGTGGTTATGGGGTGAAGAACCATTATAATCCAAAAGGTGTACTTTTGAAATTTATATTTATTATTTAAAAGTTTTCTATTAAAAATAGTGTGGAAATATAAGGGAATGAAAAGTTGTTTTCTAAATGTTAATCTAGTGCAGCCAATCTCCCTAAAAAAGTCTTCCCAAACTCTAGGTGCCCTGCAGATGAAGTCTAACCTTCCTGGTATGAAACAGGTACATGTCTTACCACCGTTGGTGGAAGCCTAGTAAGAAAAGTGATTTTTGATCCAGAAATGGAAATATGGATTAACTTCTGGAGGAAAATGAATGGACATTCCATATAGAGAAAAGCTATGCTCTGAATGAGATAGGTGTGTTTGGCAGGTCCAAAGAAGGAGATAATTTACATTGGTACTACAGGATGGTTGAGCTGAATATGTACATGACTTCAGACTCTAGAGAACTATAAATGGCAAGCTAATTTTATTCTTTATTATGCAACTTTCCATAAAATGAGCACGTTATATGACTAATCTGCATGACCATGAGCAATACTTCAATATTTTTGAGACTTCATGTTTATTATGGACATATTGATCTATTGGCTTATGGCCCTGTAACTTCCACAAAAATCCATGAGCCCCAAATTCAAAGAGCCTTATCACATGATAGTCAAAAGGTGTTGAACCAAATTTAATGTATATACTCATATGTCTAAGTGATCTTGGAAACTCCATTGCAGTATGAGGAAAGCCTGGAGCTATGGAGGTAACTCACACACATTATCCTGGGTCCATGACTCTACAGCTCTACCTCACTGCCTATCAAACACCCTGATTTGTATACTATGAGCCATTTGAGCTCCTTGATGTAAAGCCAATGCTGTGCTAATTTTGAATTTAAGAAAACTGATGCTCAGAGACAGGAACACCAGTCATGAAACTGGTGAGGTGGTCAATGACACAGACCAAGCCAATTGTATTTAAAAACCTGTATTTGTATATGCTTGCAGACTTCTTTAATGAATTCTGGGCCTTTGAGCTTTTCTCATATTTATTTTTTAAACCTAGAAATATTCCCATATTGTTCATGATCAATTTATTTTCCCTACTTCTTCACCAATTTATTGAGTTTACCAATCTCAGTACATGACTATTTTCTCTTAGAACTCCAAAGTATGCTTTTTTTTTTAAGATTTATTTATTTGAAAGAGTTACACACAGGAGGAGAGGCAGAGAGAGATTTGTCTTGCGTCGATGGTTCACTCCCCAATAGGCCCCCTTCGATGGGCATGCCTGCTGCCACCGGGTCGTTGCCCCCTCTCCCCATAAGGTCTCCAGCAGCCGCCCTTGCTGGCACCACATCACTGGGCACCCGGAGCGGGGCCCAGCAGCCGCTACATCAATGCTGCCACCCCTGGACGCTTCCTCCTGCTCCTTCCTGGGGCACCCATGCTGCCGCCGCGTTTTGGGGCCTCCAGTGACGTCCCCAGCACTGCCACCTCCTTCCTCCGGCACCCCCTGCTTCAGCTCCCCTGCGCCGCCCACAGCGCCGCGGACTCCTTCCTGGACACCTGAAGCCGCAGTGTCTGGCTCCCCTGCGCAGCCCGGAAGCACCACAGACTCCTTACTTGGCAACCCCATGGCCAAGTCTCTGAGCACCCTGCGCGTCTCCCAGTAGGCGCGCGTTATTGGGCCCCGCGTGACCCTCACCCCCACCCCCTCGCTGCCGGTGCGGTCTTTGGGACCCCGCGTGGCCCACAGCAGCCGCTGCTTCCTCATTGACACCTCCCGCAGCCACCGTGTCTTTGCCCCCCGCCTGGCAGGGTCCCCAGCAGCCGCACTGTCAAAGCCTCCAGCCAGGCGCCGCCTCCTTCTCTTTCCTCGGACCCTCAGCCACAGCATCATTGGGCCCCAGCACAGTCACCAGGCGCTGCTGCCTGGTAACTCGGCACTCCCGCTGCCGCCGCGTCATCGGGCACACCAAGGGTTCACCAGCAGCCGCCCCGCGTCATTGCCCTCCCCCACGCCACGGCGCGCCGCCGCCACCGCCACCGCCACCGCCGCGCTCTCCTTCCGCGGGCGCACGGTTGCTGCCGCGTCTTTGGGCCCTAGCATGGCCCACAGCAGCCACCGCCTCCTCCTCTGGGCACACAGGAAGCCGGCTTCTCTTTGGCTCCCCTTCGCGGCCCACAGCAGCCAAGGCATCCTTCCTCCCGCACCCACGCGTTACCAGGCCTCCGCGCGGCCCCCAGCTGCCGCTGCCTCTGGCCTCTGGCCCCCACGATCCGCCGCGTTTTGGGGCCCCACCCGGCCCAAGGCTGCTGTCTTTCTGAGTCTTTGCCCCCCCCCCCGGCCCCGCGCGCGCATTCCCCAGCAGCCGAGGCCTCCTTCCTCTGGCACCCCACTGCCGCTGCGTTATTGGGCCCCTGCAGAGGCCTCAGCTGCCAACTCGTTCCTTGGACACCCCCGTGGCCACCGCATCTCTGGGCCCGCTGTGCAGCCCAGGGCAGCCGCTTGCCTCTTCCTCGGGCACACCCGAAGCCGCGGCATCTTTGGCTTCCAAGCGGCCCACAGCAGCCGCCAGTCCTTCTTTGTGCACCTCCGTGGCCCCCGAGTCTATGGGATCCCCTGTGCGGCCCGCAGCAGCTGCGTCATTGCCCCCCCCCCCCCCAGCCCCATGCCCAGCGGCTGCCTCCTTCTCCTTCCTTGGGCACCTGCTGCTGCCTCGTCTTTGGGCCCCGGTGTGGGACACAGCAGCCGCCGCCTCTTTCATAGGGCACCCCCGCTCTTGCAGCTTCTTTGGGGCCCCTGCGCTGCCCACAGCAGCAGCTGCCACCCCCTAATTCGGGCACCTCTGTGGACAGCACGTCTTTGGGCCCGCCGCAAGGCCCCCTCAGCCACCATGTCCTTAGGCCCCTGCGCAGCCCACAGCAGCCGCCCTCTCACTCCCTCTTCAGGCACCTCCACCTACACTGCGCGGCCCACAGCCGCCACCTCCTTACTCGGGCACCCCCGTTGGCGCGTGTCATTGTGCGGGAACCCGGGCCCCAGCCTCCTCCACCTCCTTCTTGGGCACTCTCGCTGCTACCGTCTTTGGGCCCCTTCGCGGCCCACAGCAGCAGCCACCTCCCTCCTCGGGCACCGCTGCTGCCACCAAGTCTCTGGGCCTCCCACAGGGTCCTTCATCAGCCACCACCGCTGGGACCGCATCATTGGGCACCCCAAGCAGGGCCCGGCAGCCGCCGCGTCATTGCTGCCACGGTGGCGGCTGCTTTTTTCTCCTTCCCGGGGCGCCCATGCTGACACCGAGTCTTTGGGTCCCTCGTGCTGTCCCCAGCGCCACCACCTCCTTCCTCGGGCACACCCGAAGCCGCCGTCTTGGGCTCCCCTGCGCAGCCCAAGCAGCCGCTGATTCCTTCCTCCGGGATCCATACTCTTGCCGCGTCTTTGGGCGCCCTGGGGGGTCCACAACCTCCTTATGCAGGGCCCCCAGCTGCCCTTCACATCGTCGGGACACCGCGTGGCCCCCAGCAGCCGCTGCCTCCTTCCTCGGGCACCTCTGGGACACCGCGTCTTTGGGACACCGCGAGGCCCACAACAGCAGCACATCCTTCCTCCTGCACCGCCGCTGCCACCGAATCTTCGGGGCCCCCGCGCGTCTCGAAAAGCCGCTCCGTGGCCACCTCTGCGTCCCTGCGGGGTCCTTCATCAGCCACCCCCATTGGCGCCGCGTCATTGGGCACCCGGGCGCAGGCCCCAGGAGTCTCCAGTCATTGCCCCCACCCCTGGCCGCTTCCTCCTTCCCGGGGCACCCATGCTGCCACCCGGATTCGGCCTCTCCTGCTGTCCCCACCCGCGCCACCTCCTTCCGCGGGAACCCCAGCAGCTGCACGTCATTGGGCCCCCCGCATAGTCCCCAGCAGCCGTCGCCCCCTGCTGCACCGCTGCTGCCTCCTCATTATTGGTCCCCTGAGCAGCGCACAGTAGCCACCGCTCTTTGCGTCCCCTGCGCAGCCCCCAGCCGCTGCCGCCTCTTCCCTGGGACACCCCCGCTTCCGACGCGTCGTTGCCCCCGCCCCACCCCACCCCGCCGACCCTTCTCCTTCCTCGGGCACCCCCCTCTGCTGCCCCCTCTTTGGGTCACCTCCGTGGTCCCCAGCAGCCGCCAGCCACTTCCTCGGGCACCCCCGCTGCCCCGCATCGTCGGGCTCCTCGCAGGGTCCCCCAGCCGCCGCCGCATCATTGCCGCCACACCCCACGCCGCGCCGTCGCCGCTGCCGCCTTGTCTTCTTCCCGCACCCCCTATGCGGCTCGGGTTTTGGGCCCCCACCTGGACCCCAGCATTCCCCGCCTCCCTCCTAGGGCTCCGCCGCGCGGCTCCCCGCAGCCGCTGCCTGCTTACCGCCTCCGCCCCCGCTGCCGCCGCGTCTTTGGCCCCTGCATGGCCCCCAGCAGCCTCCTCTTTCCTCAGGCACCTCCGCCGCCCCGGTCATTGGGCACCCCCCCCCCCCCGCGGCCTCCCATAGCTGCCGCGTTTTTGGGCCCCCGCCACCTCCTTCCTCTGGCGCCACCCGCCGCCGCTTCGTTGGGACCCCTTCCCGGCCCCCAGCAGCCGCGGCTTCATTGCCCACCGCCGCCACCTCCTTCTTCCTCGGGCACCCCCGCTGCCGCCGCGATTTTGACCCCCCGCGCAGCCCCAGCCGCCGTCGCCTCCTTCCACGGGCACCTCCGCGGCCGCAGCGTCCTTGGTCCCCCGCGCGGGGCCCCTCAGTTGCCGCATCTTTGGGCCCCCTGCCCGGCCCACCGCAGCGGCCGCTTCCTTCCATGGGCACCCTAGCAGCGGCCGTGTCTTTGGGCAGTTTTCACCCTTTTCAGTGTTCCTGTGATTTTCCACACCATGTCTCACTATGTATTGTCAGTTTTCAATGAACTCTGACTGCAATATTTTGGGATACGTCCTTCTGTGACCTTCACACATCTTGCACAAGATCAGACATTTGCATCCTACATCTTAAAGCGACTGATGCCCTCTTTCCATTTAACTCAAAACCATCACAAGCAAATTATTGTGCTCATTGCTTCCGTGTCTGACCATCATCCTTTGCACAGAAACGTTTCTCCGAACCTGCTGTTTGAACTTTGTAAATGAACAAGAATGAATTTGCATAAAAAGTTAAGCTGCTTTTGCCTTTGGAACCAAAGCAGAATTTCTTCAGTCTTCTGAACCCTGGCAGCAGCAGCATCTTCTATTAAGCAAAATCTGTTTGGAAAGATTTGAAGACTCACAAATAAATATATCAGGATTATAATCCAATTGTAGATAAAATCCTTCAACTGTTGCTCTACCCCATCCCTTACAATTAATTGAATAACTAATCACATTAAAAGAATTCCAATCAGACACAGAAGCTTGGACCTCAATTTTTGGTGAACACTAATTTTTGGTCTTAATAGAAAACATTTAAATGGAGCTAATATAAAAATGAAAAAGTTTTAAAGATTTTTTTATTTATTTAACAGGTAGAGTTACAGACAGTGAGAGAGAGACAGAGACAGAGAGAAAGATCCTCCTTCTGTTGGTTCACTCCCCAAATGGCCGCTACAGCCGGCACTGCACTGATCTGAAGCCAGGAGCCAGGTGCCTCTCCCTGGTCTCCCACGCAGGTGCGGGTGCAGGCACCCAAGCACTTGGGCCATCCTCCACTGGAGGGCCACAGCAGAGAGCTGGGCTGGAAGAGGAGCAACCGGGACTAGAACCCACCTCCGCTGCAGGCGGAGGATTAACCAAGTCAGCCCTGAAATATTCTTATTGTACATGTAAGAAATTTATTACAGGTCAATTGTTGGTTCATTTCCCCTTCATATTCTCATAAATTGTGGTTGCAAGATTAGTTCCATTTGCTATTGGAAAGGATTTTAAGATAAATTCACTTATTTGTCCAGATCATGTACAAAGGCTTATCTAAAACCCAGAAAAACAAATGGTGACCATTTTGATGATGTCAAATGTCCATGACCAAGCTGTAAATCATAATTCTACTAATTTTTATTTGAGTTCAATAGCAATGATTACATCACTCTTTTCACAAAAGTGAGTTTAGATTGCACACTGGAAGTTCTGCAGGCTGGATATTGTTTAAATTTCAGACTTAGCGCAGGTTTTTATTTGTCAAATTATATAGCTTCTCTAAAATCATGCCTATCTTATCACAATAGACAATTTATAGGTACATGAAAATTGATTTCTGCTTTTAAAAAATTGTTTTCCCCAATTTGGCACAGAAATTGTTCAAACTAAATTCAGATAGGATCAAATTTGCAGCTTTGAAAGTATTTTTTAAATAACCCATAAAATAATAATTCTGCTGTTGAGTGGAATAAAAATAATCAGAATTACTTTGTTAACTATCCAACAGTAAAGCATTTTTCAATTCTTAACATAGTTTGTAGTTTTATTAAGCTTCTTCCACACCACTGCTTTGTTTTTCATTGCTATCAAAATGAATGTGATACTCTTGTCACAAAATGAAGTTACTATTAAAAAAATTCTCATTATCATGAAGAATTTATTCCAGCAACACAGATTGATTAAAGATGAGATATATTCACAGAGTTCATTCAAATATACGCTAGAAGAAAAATGCATAGTCATATAATTAATGCTGAAAGGCACTTAACAAATTAATGTCCACTATTTTGTATAATATAGATACATGGTTTATTATATCATATTAAATTGATGAATATTTCCAGCCTTATGAAATTGTTCAACTCAGTCTACCAAAAATTGGCCCCATGTTTAAAGGAGAAATAAGAAGCATAATTCTAAAATATAAGAGAATTTCATAAAAAGTGTTCTACCACAATTGCTATTATTGTTATTATCATTTGTTATTGTTCTGGCATTACCAACAAATGCAAAAAAGGCAAGAAATTAGAGGTGGACTCATTGGGGTAGGCTAAGCAAAGCGTTATAGATAGGGCTTGCATCCTGGAAAACACAGAAATCAACAGAAACAGTAAAAGTGTGAAACGATGGCTGCGTACAAACTAGACAACAGGAGACTTAACAGGTAAATGGCAAGTTAGAAAACATAACGGGCTGCAGTTCCCTGGCCAAGGAGGAGCGCGGCTGGGGGCCCGCGGGGACAGAGTCGGTGGCACCTGGAGCCCTGGAGCCGCAGAGTTGCCCCGCCTCGCCCCTCCGCCCCTCTCTGGGACCCATCGCCCGAGCCCCTGTGGCCGGAGCCCAAGGCAGCGCGGGCCCGCACAGCCCCCAGGACTCCCCGCCCTGCGCCACCGCCTGGTCTGCAGCTCCGCGCCAGCGCGGCCTTTCTCACCTGGCAGCGCCGCCCTGGCCACAGCCACAGCCACAGCGCCTGAGACAGTGGAGGGGCGGGCAGGTGCTGAGTGGAAAAGAGGCCGCCTGGCCACCGGACCTACTACTCACCTTGTTGATTCTCTTTTTATAAGGGTTTACAACTGTTCCAAGAACTTGTGTATACTAAGAAACATCTTTAAAACAAGACACCTTCAATTTATATTTAAGCGAAAGCAGCAGCATTTTGGGCAATTCCGGGGTTTTGGATTTGACTTTGTTTCTAAGGTCCCCCCCACTTCCCAGGCTTTGGGGTTCGGGTAGCCTCACTGCTTCGGGCTCCCGGGTACTGTCTGGGCCCCCACGTTACTGAGGCAGCCACCCAGCCGCCCGGCGGGTCTGACATGCTGTCAGCGATGCGCTGCTCCGTTCCTTCACTGCGGCCAGCGAGTGTCCCGAATAACCGCTGGAGGGAGGAGGTCTCTCATGTGAAGTGACTTCCTCTGCTGCTTCCAGGCCGCCCCTACCACCTGCCGGCGGCGACTGTGGCCACAGACCCGGAGAGCAGCAGAGCCATTGCGGCTTGTGGCAGCCTGGCGCTCTTACCGCGGAGGGAGACCGAGTAGTTCAACGACCTCCTGGACCTAGACTTTATTTTGTCCACCTTGCCCATCAGGAGTCGGTGCCCACCACCGTTGCCTCGTCCTTGTCCTCCCGGTCTAGCACCCGGCCCGCCAGCACGCCCTCCACCTGCAGCTTCAGCTACTGTGATCCGCGCCGGGGATGACCCGGGCGTGGTGCCGGTCGGCATGGGCGGCGGCCTGCTCTATGGCCAGGAGTCTGCATCCCCTCCTAAGGTTCCCTTCAACCTGGAGGACATTAACCACCTGAGCCCCTCAGGTGGTTTCCTGGCGGAGCTCCTGCGGCCCCAATTGGACCCCGTGTACATCCTGCCCCAGCCGCCAGGTGGCGGGCTGATGGACAAGTCTGTGTTGAAGGCTCCCTGAGCATGCCTGGCTAGTAATGCAGCCTGTTGGCTATCAATGTTAGCAAAGGCACCCATGACGGCAGCCACCCAGAGGTGGTTGTGCCCTACAGAAGTGGGCCATGGAGCATCTGCCCCAAGATCAAACAGGAGCCTCTCCTTGTGCACCCTAGGATGGTCCCTGGAGGCCACTTGGGTGCTGACCCCTCCTCTCAGCAAAGGCCACCTGCCTACTACAGATGACTTCCTCTTGGAGCAGCAGCTCCCCAGCAGGACTACCCGGGCCCTAGGTGCCAAGGAAGTCCAGAGCTACTGGGACTGTCACCCTGCCCTGTCATTCCCCAGGGGCCTCCATCCTGTCCTACTGGACCAGATGCAGCCACCGGTGCTGCCCCTCCAATACCAAGAGCTCACATCACCCGGTTCCTGCTTGCCAGAGGAGCTGTTAGTTTCCATACATATGTGCAAATAAAAATTTAAATTAGAACCAAAACAAAACTGCCCTGGGCCTGTTGGTGACGGACTGTTTCTCTGCTGGACACCTGCAGCCTGTGTCTTGCAGCCTGTCATTGCAATGTCCCAAGCTTTGTTTATGTTGTATGTTGTATAAGATCGCCCTCACCACTTGGATGTTTTGTGTTTCCATATGAATTTTAGCATTGTTTTCTCTCCATCTGGGCAAAATGTTATTTCAACTTTGATTGGGATCCCATTGCATCTGTAAACTGCTTATGGTAGAATGTTGCTTATGTCCATTTTGTCAGTGAATGAACATAGAGGATTTTTCCATTTTTGTGTGTCTTTTTTATACATTTCTTTAATGTTTTGAAATTTTCTTTGTAGACATCTTCATGGATACGAAACTGGATCCAGAGTTGACTCTGAATTTCCGCTGCTGGGTAATCTTCCAGTTCTGGAGACTGTTCGGCTTCCTGCTAAACCCAGCTGGGCCTTCTTCCTGGACAGGATCAACTGGTGAGCAGACATGGCTGCCCCATATTGGTGGTGGCCCAGAGGAACAAGGGGAAGGGAAGGGACACCCCGGTTCCTGGGGTTGGGCGGGCCAGGCTGACAGCATGGTAGACTTCCATCCCGTGGCAGGGATGGTCAAGTGGGGGAGGCCCACAGGCATGGGGAGAGATGTGGGGGCCTAGTGGGGCTACAGGAGAGTTGGAGGCCATGGATACAGGGGCAGTAGGATGTTGAGGAATGAGTTCCTCCGAGTTCTGCAGAGACTTAGGGGCTAAAGAACGTGGTAAGGGTGTAAGACTGGTGTGTCCAGGCATTGGAAGGGAGATTTGGTAGGAAAAGTGTGTGCTGTTGACTCAGAGGACAAAACACAAGAAGTCTGGTTTCAAGACATGGAAATCAAAGGTGAGGTTTTTGAGTTCAGGGCTAAGGATGGCAGGATTGCAAAGAATCTCTGGGGTTGGAGAGGTTGTGGATTAGAAGCCATGGAAGAACCTGGTACATACAAGACACTTGGGAGTGGGGAGCTGAAATCAAGTAGTTTCTTTATGTCACCATCCTATGATAGATAGGGAAAATGGAAGGATTATATGGAGGAAGGCAGGTGACTTTCAGCAGAGTTGTAACAGGGAGGAGCTGGTAGGTCTACTTGTAAGAACTAGTGGAGTATCAGAGTGTTCAACCTGGGAGAGGACCTGGGGAAAAATCTTAGGAAAAGTGAAGGAAGGGAGATGGAGGGGCTGGGCAGAGGGAACTTGCAGAAGGGACTGGGGAGTGGGTGCTGAGTGAATCAGGACATTCAGATAAGATCTCCAGAATACCAAGAGAAGGACAAGATCTTATCTAAGAGAAAACTGGGTTGATAAGAGACTTACAAACATGGAGATCTTGACTTGGGCTGGGAATGAAGTTTGAAGCTTGTAGTCAGCTCGCAGGAGTCAGAATTCAGGCAGCAAACTCTCTCTTGGTAAACGTGTGCTTCTTGGCTTTTGAAGGTGTCTGTTATGTGCTCATATTTGTTCTAGTTATTTAAGATAATACCAAATACATCATGAGGGTCCCTGAAAAAGTCTGTGGCAAGAGGGAATCGGAAGTTTGTTTTGGTATCAGAAATTTTGATAAAGTGTGCACAGCTTTGTCATGATGGGTGTTTTCCATATCCTCCTAGGCAGCTCTGCATGAAAGTTCCTGCTTTTGTGGTGTTTTTGTTCTTATTGTTTTGTTTGGGGACTGAGGATGACTTGAGTCCTGCAGCACTTAAGCAGAAAGAATACGGTTATGAGCTCTTGGAATAGCTTCCCAGTTTGCTGGAATGCATACTTTGTGATACTTCCTATTCCATGATTGGTTGCCAACTCAGATATTTCCAGTTACATCTGAGAGTCACTAAACTGTGTCTTTCTGTGTCAGACTGTGATCATAAATGTATTGGGGGGGGGGGACGGCACTGTGGCTCACTTAGTTAATACTCCACCTGCAGCACTGGCATCCATATGGGTGCCAGGTTCTAGTCCCGGCTGCTTCTCTTCCAGTCCAGCTCTCTGCTGTGGCCTGGGAGGGCAGTGGAGGATGGCCCAGTTGCTTGGGCCCCTGCACCCACATGAGAAACCAGGAAGAAGCACCTGGCTCCTGGCTTCAGATCAACGCAGTGCCAGCCGTGGCAGCAATTTGGGGGGTGAACCAGCGGAAGGAAGACCTTTCTTTCTGTCTCTCACTGTCTGACTCTGTCAAATAAATTAAAAAAAAAAAAAACCTAGCACAGCATCTAAATATAATAAAATAGACAAAAATTTTAAAAAAATGTATTAGGAAGGTGCATTCTTCCTTAAGTGTTACATTAAATGATGTGTTATTTAGGGTATTTTTCAGTAACATATATTCAGACTTATATATCTTACTCTCACTTTTTAGATAAGTTCTACAGAAATATTTTCATACTTAGATTTTTATAAAAGTCAGAATTTTCTAAGCACACAATTCTACTAATGTGCATGTTTCATTTTCTCTGTAGTGTGCTTGCTTATTTTTTCTGTAAGTTTCCATTAACCACTGATATTGTCTCTGGTGGATATGTGTATATTTTTAGGGTTAAACAAATTCTTCAGTATAGTTTATAGCATGATTCTAAGAATAAAACCATATTCCCTTTTATCTGCTCTCCTTCCATCACTGTTTCTCCCAGTGTTCCCCTTCCTTCCTTCCTTTCTTCTTTCTTTCCATGTTTGCTTCCTTCCTGTGTTCCTTCCTTCAATTTTTAGATAATATATTTTAAATTTATATTACAGTAATAGGACTAATATGAAGTTTAAGAAGTAAAAACAGGTGGCTCCATGCTGTGGCATCGTGTAGGGGGCCAGTTCAAGTTTCATCTACTCCACTTTTGATCCAGCTCCCTGCTAATGTGCTTGGGAAAGCAACAGAGAATGGCCCAAATGCTTGGTTCTCTGCACCCATGTGAGATACCCAAAAGAAGCTCCTGGCTCCTGGCTTCTCCCTGGCCCAGCCCAGGTTGTCATGCTCATTTGGGGAGTGAACCAGGAGACTGAAGATCTCTCCATTTATCTCTCCTTCTCCATTCACCTCTCTCCTTGGTTTTTCTTCCTTTCATCAACTTGTGCGGTACATAATTTTAGTCCACATTATATTCACAGGCTTACTTCACCACTAACCATAGTATTTATCAGGTAAAAGGTGGGAAGGCCATAGTTCCACATAAGCAGTACAATGTTCTTTTTTTTAAAAAAAAAATCATATATATTTTTCTTAATCTTCCACTGTTTTCCCAGACCATCAGCAGGGACCTGGATCTGAAGTGGGGCAGCTGGACTTGAACTGGTGCCTAAATGGGATGCGGCACCACAGGTGCATGCTTAACCTACTGTGCCACAATTCCAGAACAGTGTTATGTTCTTAACCATTGGTCTGTCAAGGTTATCAAACAAAGTTTTATAGGATTACATATGCCACAATAGGGACACGCACTGGCATTTATTTTCTTGTTTTGATTGTATTGATTTTTTTTTTAAAAAAAGTAAGCTTCCATATATAAGGTAATACATGTGGTATTTATATTTCTCTGGATGATTTCTGGAACATGATGTCCTCTAGTTGCATCCATTTTGATGCACTTGATAAATTTTATTATTTTTAATACCTGAATCATGTTTCATTGTTAGATATATATCGCATTTTCCTTATCCATGGAGTCAAGGGGACTCTGGGGAGAACAAGAGAGCAGATGGATGAGGGGCTCCAAGCTGCCAGGGGTCCTTAAGGGCTCAGATCACCAGGTTTGTGCAGGAAATGGAGCTAGGGGTTCTCACAAGCCAGAAGCACCTCACCAGCCCTGATCCCTAGAAACTAGAAGCACCCTTGCCCATTCACTCCTGCCAGCACCGCACTCTTGGGCTTGCCCTGCTGTCTGCCTCCTCAGTACACACCTCTCTACAACCAGAACTGGAATCGCTCAAGCCAAGGGTCCGGTCCCTGCTGAGGCATGTGGCTGCCTAGCCTCCAGAGTGCTGGGCCTAGACACTGGAAAAGCCAGAGCCAGGAGTCTGGACTGGGACTGCACCCTCCTTGCACCGTGGAGCTGAGGGTGGGAGTCTTGGCCCGACAGCCGCACCTGTGGGCACATGTCACCTCCCTCTCCCTATCCCGGGTGGAGGCACGAGGCACCAGGGATTGCTGGGTATCAGAGAGGGTCTGAGGGGCAGGACCTGCTCCAGGGAGAAAAGGTGTGATGGTTTACGCTCCCAGGTCCAGACCCTTGGTTCTGGGCCCTGGGTACATGTGACAGGATAAGAGGGCTAGTCCTGACATCCCAGTGGTGCCTTGGGAGGGGATCACGGCTCTTATGTGGGGTAAAAGGTGGTGTGTCCCCTCCTGGTTCCTCCACAGCCTCGGCACTGGCAGCTGAGAGCCCCAGGTGAACCAAGAACCTTGCGCAGTGGCAGGATCCACCAAGCCAGGTGGCCTGTCTTGGCCTCCAGCAGGTGTTGCTGCTTCATGGACAGAGGATGAGAAAGATACCCAGCTAGGTGCACACACAACCTACCAGCACATTTGTCAATGCTCCCTGCCACCTCTCCCAGGGTCCCCAGCCATACATGTCCCTGATCTCAAGGGCACACCACACTCCCTGCTGCTTGCCCTGCCCCCAGCCGAGCGCACCTTGCCATGCTTACCCCTGTGCCCACCCTCACCCACCCAGGTGCTCACACCCACGTGTGACCCACGTAGTCACACTCTGCCACCTCCAGGTACCCTAGGATTTCTCCACTCACTGGGGAGATGCACTGGGCTCAGCCTCATCTCCCTGGCCCCTGCTCATGTGCATTCCCCTCTACACACACACACACACACATACACACACACATGCCCTCATGCCCTCATGCCCTCACACCCTCGCTTGTGCGCACACACACACATGTACACATACCTGTGCCCGGTCACTCCCCCTTGCAGGCCCTCACCCTGGGCATGCTCCAGCACCCAAGCTCTGGGTGCTCCTCCTGGCTTCCTCCATGGCCTGGAGGCCCAGTGCTCTCTGGCAAGGCCTGGAGCCACTGGTCTGGCAGGGAGCAGAGGGAGCAGCCTCATTGCCTCTGTTGGACTCAGCTCTCTGCCTTGCTGGTGCCATGTGCCCACCACCTCCTCAGAAGAGTGGCCTGGGGAAAGGCAGCCCTCGGGGAGGGGTTCCAAAGATAGCTTTGCAAGGTGCTTACACTTGGGGGGCAGGCAGAAAGGTTTGGACAGAGAAGTTACCTGGAATCAGCTAAATTCCTGCGCTTAGTGTGGATGTTGGAGGCAAGTCCACAGTACTGTCTTTCTTCCCAGCAGCCCCTGATGATAACGCAACAGCAGGCTGAGGTTACAGCTCCCAGGATCTTAGAGCAGAGGGATGGTGCTGCACCTTTCCTAAGAGAGCACAACATGAACTTTCTCAGGGTCTTAGGCACAATGTGACGTTGCTAAGCCCAAGCTTGCACGGCCATGCTTTGCATGAATATACATGATGGTTTAATTTATGCCTTCTTGATCTTTGCTTCAAGGGAGCCTGGATGTTTGACATCTACACAAAGGCTGCTGGGCATGTGTGAATTCCATACAAAGCATGTGTACATCTCCCCATGTGGACATCCCGGCGTTTGGAGGGGAGTTGATGTCTCTCTTTTTCCTTGTCATTGTTTGAACACAACAAGATATAAATTCAGAAGAGACCCTCAGAAGAAGGTTAGCAGAGTGTACCCATTTGATGTTAAAGAGGCTGTAGGAAAGGAGTTTGGGAAAGTGTGTGTGTGTGTGTGTGTGTGTGTGTGTGTTTGTGTGTCCTGGCCTGTGGCCCAATGATCCATAGCTTGCTTCATGATGCCAGTTTTATGCCTGCCTACCCAAATCCTGGGGATGCAAAAGAAACCCCCAGGGCCATGGGAACCCTCCACTGCCCCCAGACCAGCCCCTTTCTGGGATATGGGATGCCATGCAATGTGAGATTGTGGAAAGTCAGTTTCCAGATGCTCTTGCCTGAGGTCATTGAAGGGCAGACCTTGGTGACGTGGCACTTTTGCTGCATGTGGCACTTTTCCTGGCTCGCATCAATACTCAGATTAGGTGTCTGACCCCAGGATGGGCTGTCTGATCACTTTTTGGTCTTCTGCTCCCCAAACAGAAGCTCTTTAATAGTTGACTCCCTGCAGTAGAGGAAGATGTACTTCCCATTTGTAGTACTGTTTGCCTTTGTCATTTTGGAGCTCACCTGTTTGGAAGGTCTCTTCCTCAGCTCCCCTTCTCCCTCCTCTTTCCCACTGTCAAACGCTTCTGCCAAAAACAAAAATAGCTTCTGATTTTTTATTTGCAAGGCATCCATGTCCTAGTAAAACCTTGGCATCTGAGGCACGTGCAGTGCCATTGGCTGGAAATGGGGCCGCACTGTTGTGCCTGTTGCAGGAATTCACAGTCAGGCCAGCTCTGGGAAGTGTCAGTGCCTGTCAGGGCTGAGTACTGTGACAGGAGCCATGGAGAAGCCCTACTTGAACCGGTCAAGCCTGCATGATTGTATGGTGGGCATGACCAGTGTGGCCTTGGCTGGTATCCTGTTCAAACTCCAGGTGCTCTCTCACACCCATACACACACACACAGAATCTTGATGGGGCAGTTGCTCTGTTTTGGGCACCTTTTACAATGGGGACAGGTTCTGAGCCTCTGGATTCAGCCTGGTGCTTGCCTGGTCTTCTTTAGAGAGATTGTGCTGGATTAATGTATGAGGCAAAACTTTGGCCTTGGGACCAGAGAACTTTATGATAAGGAAGAGATTCCTTTTGTCTTCTCCTTATGGTATCAAGTATCCCTCTGATAGTCGTGTATTAAACACTCAGGGCTCTTGGAGTGGAGGATATTGGAGGCACAGGGAAAGGGCTGGGGCTCAGCTTGGCAGGGGTAGGTCATGGTGTTGAGACAGGGCTCAGCAGCCCCCAAGAATGGCCTGGGAAGGGCATCCTCCAGTCAGGGCACAGGGTGTCTGCTGAGTCAGCAGTCTCTTGCTTTTGGCCACCTGACCCCTTCAAGGTGTATGACTCTGGGCCTCATCCCGGGATACTGCAGGGTTGTAAAGGGCAGAGGTCCAGGGCCCAGCATCTGAGAGCTTGGCCCTCTCTACTCCCCAGGAGGGTGAGCAGGGTTCTGTGGTTTGGCCAAGGCCTTGGATTGCCCTTGGTTCCAAGTGATGCCGGTAACATGCCCAGTTCCACAATGCCCAGAATTCCCTTTGCTGAGAAGAGGCACAGGCCAACTCCATCAGCATGGCAACCAGCCCAGATACTCCCCACCTTGCATGGACAACTATCAAGACGAGCGCTCCATGAGACCTGAGCTATAGCCTTGATGTCCTGGATCCAGCAGAATCGGGATTATTTGAACCACAGGGTTCCTTGCCACTTTCTTGTCCAGTTCCCTCGTTTTACAGATGAGGGCCCAAAGCCCTGAGGGTGACGGTGACTTGTTTTCACAAGTTCAGGATTGATTGGGAACTGGAATGCAAAGCCTCCTGAGCTCTTGCTCCTAGCTGCCTGGGGAAGGCAAGAAGGGGAGTCTCTCCCAATTTAAATCCTTAATAACGCTGTAACTGTTCAGACCTGATGATTATCTGCATCTTCCAGGTCTTCCTGCGAAAGCGGCTTTCCCTGCTCAGGCTCCTGAGTCCCCTCGGAACTTGGCAATTTGTCAGGCTGTGGGCAACATCTGGCAGCTCTGCCCCCTTGCCACGTGCTGGACACCCTCCCCACGCAGGTCAGGATGCAGAACCTGGTGTCCTCCCCACAGTGGTGGTAAGTGGTGGTGACTGTGTGCGCTGCTGCTGCACTGGCTTTGGGCACTTGGTGCTTGAGCCTGGCCTGTGCTGTCTCGTTTTGCAGGGCGAGTCCTGGTGGCCACAACAGCAGAACTGACCCCTTTCTCTGCTCTCTCTTCCCAACCCCTCCCCGCAGGGGTCACTGGACTGACTCTAAGCTGGTGTGCTGAGTGTCCACACAGCTGCCGGCAGGCAGAGTGCGCAAGTCGGCATGGCTGCCCTTCACCTGGGTGGTGACCATTGGGTGGATGCCAGTGGCCAACTGCCCCATGCCACTAGCCCCAGTCGACAAGAGCAAGTGGCAGGATGAGCGGATCATGCTGAATGTGAATGGGTGCAGCTTCCAGACGTAGAATACCATGCTGGAGTGCTATCTGAAGATGCTGCTGGACAGCACAGAGAAGTAGTTCTTCTTCAATGAGAACGCCAAGGAGCACTTCTTTGATCGCGACCCTGAGGTCTTCCGCTGTGAGCTCAACTTCTACCACATGAGCAAGCTACACTACCCATGCTACGAGTGCATCTTGGCCTACAACGATGAGCAGGCTTTCTACGGCATCCTGCCTGAGATCATTGGTGACTGCTGCTATGAGGAGTACAAGGACTGCATGGATGACAGCAACTCAGAGAACAACCAGGAGTCCATGCCCTCACTCAGCTTCCACCAGACCATGTGGCGCACCTTGGAGAACCCCCATACCAGCACCCTGGCCCTGGTCTTCTACTACATCATGGGCTTCTTCATCGCTGTCTCAGTTATCACCAATGTGGTGGAGATGGTGCCCAGGAGCAAGGAGCTGCCGTGTGGTGAGCGTTACTTGGTAGCCTTCTTCTGCCTGGACATGGCCTGCATCATGGTCTTCACTGTGGAGTACCTGCTGCGGCTCTTCACCATGCCAAGCTGCTACCACTTCATCTGCAGCATTGTGAGCATCATAGACGTGGTGGCCATCATGCCCTATTACATAGGCCTGGTCATGACCAACAACGAGGACATGTCCAGGGCATTCATCATGCTGTGCGTTTTCCACATCTTCAAGTTCTCCCGCCACTCACAGGGCCTGCGCATCCTGGGCTACATGCTCCAGAGCTGCACCTTGAAGCTCGGCTCCCTCTTCTCCCTCACAATGGCCATCATCATCTTTGCCACTGTGATGTTTTACACCGAGGAGGGCTCTTCCACCATCAAGTTCGCAAGCATCCCGGCCTCCTTTTGGTACACCATCATCACCATTACCACCCTGGTGTAAGTCAGCATCAGTTTGCAGGTAAGCCCAGGATGAGGAGGAAGGGGCGGGGTGTTGGGGGGAAGCCAGGCAGGTTGCCGCAAAAGGAGAAAGCCCAGGAGTGATGGGTCAGGGGCCTGTAGCTTTGAATAGAGTGTTTCTCTTTGGGTCAGGATCTTGTGTTTTGTAGAACAGATGTGACAGCTCCTTCTTCCAGCTGTTCTCTGCCTGGAGCTGTGAAGTACCAGGGCAGGTGGCTGCACTGGAACTTGCAGCTGTGTGTATCCTGGTAGCCACATGGAGGAAGAGGGCTGTGGGGAGCAAAGAGAGTGCTATGAGGAGTGTGAAGGTTTCCACTGGCAAGGGATGCCTGTTTCATAATTCTCCGTAGTACATCCGAAGACTGTTGTCTCTTTGGCCTGACTTTTCTCCTCTGCCAGGGTTCTGTGGCTCTGAGCAGGCTTTCTTTAAGTGACTCTGGAACTGGGCTTTCTGCAGACCAAGATGCCTGTTGGTTTTTTTCTCACTGCAGAAGGAGCAGGCTGTCTCTCTCAGCCTGAGTCAGTTATTGAGTGACCTGGCTGGCCTGGGTGACTGTGAGAAGTTCTGAGTGCGGTCAGACACAGGAGCAGCAACCGTAACTAAGTGGGAGACAGGTGGTCAGAAGGGTGGCAGGGGACTCTGCCAGGTTCCTCGCTCCCAGGCCCCCTCTCCGGCAGAGGTCCCAGACCTGCATGTGTGGCCCCCATGTGAGGCAGGGGCCTCAGGAGAGGATATGATAATCTTTACTCCAACAGGATCAGAGCCCATCAAAGCAGCTTTATGGAGACAGATTTCCTTGGGGTTTCTGCTCCCGCCTCTGGGCGCCACCCCTGGCAGAAGTAACACTTTCCACAATTCAGCCTGTGTTTGCTTAGACCAGGAAGCGTTATATTCCTAATCGGGAATTCATGAAGCTTATTTGTTCTTTGACAGTTCAGTTGGTGGCATCCTGGTGATTCAATTTTTCCCTGGCCGAAGCCCTGTGGCAGTGGTATTGGTTTTTCCATGGTGCTGCGTGCGCTTATTGAGAGTGACTGGGTAGGTGACAGGACCTTTTAAAATGATTATATGTGTCATTCTGCCACACAGGAGGGGGCAGGGAGACAGTGCTATCCACATCATTTCCGAAGGCCATGCTCACTCCCTTTGCCTCTCATCTGACAACACATATCCTTCCCCTCCCTCCCACTCCAACGCTTCCAGTAGCTGCTCACTCAGAGTGGGGAGGAACGTGTCTGCTCCCTGGTGCCTTCAGATGCCCTTAGAAGGGACCCACAACAGCAGAGGGATGCCTCTGGCCTGCTGTGGGGAGGAAAACAGAGCATGTTGATGGCTATCAGATTTAAACTGAGATCATCTCGGGAGATCAATGGGAACCTTGCTGGCCACCTGCTTGTTACTTTTTATTAGTATAACAACATATGGGTGTCTACTATGTGTCAGCAGTGTGCTAAGCATTTTGCATATATTGTCTTTTTTTTTTTTTTTTGACAGGCAGCATGGACAGTGAGAGAGAGAGAGACAGAGAGAAAGGTCTTCCTTTTCCATTGGTTCACCCTCAAATGGCCACTGCGGCCGGTGCGGTGCAGCCGGCACACCGCGCTGATCTGAAGCCAGGAGCCAGGTGCTTCTCCTGGTCTCCCATGCAGGTGCAGGGCCCAAGCACTTGGGCCATCCTCCACTGCACTCCTGGGCCTCAGCAGAGATATGGATTGGAAGAGGGCAACTGGGACAGAATCCGACGCCCCAACCGGGACTAGAACCCGGTGTGCTGGCACCATAGGCAAAGGATTAGCCTATTGAGCTGTGGCGCTGGCCTGAAAATACTGTATCTTTAAGTCTTCACAGAACAGCCCTGCAAGGTAAGAAAAAGTCTGTACCCTTTAAGCATGCAGAAGCGAGTCTCAGAGAGGGTAAGTACATTTCCCACCATCACATAGCTGATAAGAGGCATGGCTGATTTTCAGATACCAATCTAGCTGCCTCCAGGGTCCTTGCTGCTTTCATTCTGACAGCCAACTTGGTCCCATGTCTTCAGGAACCCTAGACAGAAGTCAGAACTTCAGGGATGTGACTTTTTTTTATTATTATTATGGCCTCTGGTGTGATGTTCTGTTCTGGTCATTTTGCGAGTCAAGACAGCATCAGGCCAGTGAGTACAGCCTGCCGGGCACTGTGCTAGGCACACAGAGTGCTGTGAACAAAACACTCCCTTGTGGCAGCTTGGAGATACTGCCTTAGAAATGAGTGGTTGCTCGTAGCCAGAATCTGTGTTTTACTGCCATTGACGAAGCTGCTGCCTTCCTTTGGCATCGTGCAAGAATCGAGTCTGACACCAAGGGGCAGTCGGTCTTGACCTCAAACTTTCTTTCTTGGAGATGGGGACAGGCTGAGGGCAGCAAGGAGTGCAGGCTGCCTGCACTTGGGAGGGCTGTGTTTCCCCAGACCATGAGCCCCTCCCTCCACACTGGGTCAGAAACCAGCTTGCTTCCCCTTCCCCGCACATCAGAAGGCCTCTGGGAACACGACCAGATGGACAAGAAAGGAACCCTTGAGCAGTGTCTTCCCTCAGCTCAGAGGAGTAATAGGAAGGCAGCCTTTCTCTTCCCTTCCACCCCAGCGGGGCAGCTCTGCACTGGATCGGGCTGCTTTGACTCTGACCTGAGTTGGTAGTTGGCACCATTACTAGGCTCGTTGCTTGGCTATACATAGCAGGTGCTTGGCAAAATGCTTTTTAATGGAAGGGTCAGTGTAAATGGGGCACCTTCTCCATTTGCTTGGCCTGATGCTGTTTTCGGCCCCCTCTAGACATGCCCTGTCTTGGGGCTGGATCAGGACTTGAGCCTGCAGCCCCTGCAGCCCCTGCAGCCCCTTGGCCCCCTTGGCCCCCTCATCCCCCTCAGCCCCCTCAGCCCTTGTGTTCTGCCCTCACCCAGGCCCTTCAGAGAGAAACGGGTGGCTACTACTTGCTGTCTGATCCATCACCAGGCGTAACCTGCAGGACTGTGGGAATCTTCTTACCTTTATTGGAGGTCTTGCTGGCCTAACCCTGCAAACTTTTCCCTCTCCCCTGGCTGGTTGGAGACTTGTTCTACCATTTCAGAAAGTGCTTCTTTTTTTTTTTTTTTTTGTACTGTTACATTGGCATTTGAGACATGGTCCAGCTGCCTCCAGCAGCTCTCCACAGACCCCCACCTGTTCCTCTTCACAGACCCTCCCTGCCCTGTTCTTTCCCTGAATTCCAATTTCTAGTGCACAGAGAGGTCATCCTCGGCTCATTGCAGAGTGAGACCGGCTGGCAGGCCAAGACTCGATGTGCCCCATGAAGGCATTTGCTCTTCCCAGCTCTGGTTGCCATTCCTGCTTTCCTGGCACCTTGCTGATGAGTTACTCAGTTATCTGCAAGCAAGGGATCTCCCAGAGCCCATTATTACTGTTTATTTAATATCTCAAAATACCTTAAGCACAAAAGAGCAATAGCAGCCCGACCGCTGTCAGGGCTGGATGATGGCTTTCCTGCATGTTCTCTGACACTGGTGGGCCCTGTGCTTCCCACCCAGGTTTTCCTGGGAGCCCCATTAACAATTGTGTTCCCAAGTGCACCATTCAGGATTAATTTCTGTGTGTTATTGATGCTATGAATAAGATAAATTTGCAATTACCTCAGTGAACAGACGGAAGGGCTAACACAGAAACTTCCAGTATTAAATAACACCAATGGATCAGGTTTGGGGATGTATTCTATGACATTAACAACTCAAAGCAGATTTCCTGTGTGGTTTTCCTTGGCATCACAGTGGGCCTGGACTGTATAATTTGGTCTGGGGAGGAAGCTTTGGTGGGGGCGTGGGAAGCATGGGTGAGGAAAGCCTCAGGAGCCCATGGCCAAGGAGTGCCAGCTGCAATGCAGATGACCTTCGATCCCCTGGGCTTGGGGAAGTCACAGAGCAGTGCTGGTTGCTGCCCCATTGGCTCAGTAACGGAGTGGAGACCAGCAGCCTAAGTGTCACCTCATGCTCTGAGATAAGAGTTTGACATTCCCCAAAATCACTTTCAATAAAAACAGAATCTATTTTTCCTTCTTCCAAGCATGAAGCAGCCCCCAGGTGATTTGCATTTCCCTTTAAATTATGATACTGGGAGGGCCTGCCTGAGGTTCCAGGAAGCCTAGAGCCTGGCCTGGGAGATCAATATAGGTAGCTACAGAATGGGGCATTGGGGCCGGCACCGAGGCTCACTAGGCTAATCCTCCGCCTTGCGGCGCCGGCACACCGGGTTCTAGTCCCGGTCGGGGCGCCAGATTCTGTCCCAATTGCCCCTCTTCCAGGCCAGCTCTCTGCTGTGGCCAGGGAGTGCAGTGGAGGATGGCCCAAGTGCTTGGGCCCTGCACCTGCATGGGAGACCAGGAGAAGCACCTGGCTCCTGGCTTCGGGTTGGCGCAGTGCGGCGGCCATTGAAGGGTGAACCAACAGTGAAGGAAGACCTTTCTCTCTGTCTCTCTCTCTCACTGCCCACTCTGCTTGTCAAAAAAAAAAAAAAAAAAGTGGAGCAGCTGGGACTCAAACCAGCACCCACATGGGATGTCAGCACCACAGGTGAAGGCTTAGCCTAGTATACCACAGCGCTGGCCCCACAGGGGCTTTCTTGCAGAGGATGTTTGCACCCATCTTTGTCACTGCTTTTGACTACTTGGCCATGCTGCCCCTTCCACATGACACTGCCCTTCATTCAGCAGATAGCTACTGAGTCCCCACTGGGCATTGGGAATACAGGGCTGAAGAAAGTACTCTGATCTTGGGGAGCTTTTGCTCTGGTGGATGGGACCAGACTTGTGCTCACTGCCATGAGCAGGACAGAGGTGCCACGCTAACTGTCTGACAGGGGTGGACAGGGCTTCTGGGCTGCAGAGGGGGGGAAGATGAACTCACACAGTATGTTTGTGTGTGGATGTGGGAATGTGAGCCTCTGGGGGCTTCACACCAGGGCCCTCACATTGGCTGTGTCTTCCCATCCAGCAGTTCAAATGGCTGCAACTCCTGGAGGGAGATGTTGAAAACAGCACTCACTTCACAGCTCTCTTCTGGACTCTCTCAAAGTCAGTCTCAGTGCTCTTCACCCTACCCAGCTCTCTGTGCTTTTGTTTGGGTTTACCTCTTGAAACACACCAGTAAACAGAGTTCTTCCCAAGGAGCAGCAATTACTCTGCCTCACCACGGTGTAAACAGAAGGCAGAAGAGGAGGAGCCCTTCAGTCTCTCTCATCTGCCACAGAGCCCTGGTCCCTGCTCAATCCTGGCTGGGAGATCTTCCTGGCCAGGGAGAGGAGCAGAGCCTCTCTCTCCACCTGTGCCCATCCTGGGGCAGGTGGACAGATGCTCGACAGCATGTGGTAGCTTCCTGGTGGAAAGAATGTGACATTCAGTTCCTGGAACATAACCTATTAGTGGCTTTCCACAGGGCCACAGCTCTAAGTCAAAATCAAAACACTTGGTCTGATCAAAGATTTATTTTTATTTGAAAGTCAGAGTTACGCACACACACACACACACACGTCTTCCATCAGATGATTCACTCCCTAATTGGCCGCAATGGCCAGAGCTGTGCTGATCCAAAGCCAGGAGCTCCTTCCAGGTCTCCCACGTGGGTGCAGGGGCCCAAAGACTTGGGCCATCTTCTGCTTTCCCAGGCCATAGCAGAGAGCTGGATCAGAAGTGGAGCAGCTGGGTCTCCAACCAGCGCCCATGTGGGATGCCAGCGCTTCAGGCCAGGGCATTAACCCACTGTGCCACAGTTGCTTCTCCAGCACAATGCTCCTAGTGTTGGTCTAGAACATCAGCATTAACAGGGGGAATTGTTAAAGAAGCATCTCATGGGCTCCTCTTGAAACCTATAGGATCAGGATTTCCTAGAGCAGGAGCCTGAATGGAAAATGATTCATATGCACAATGAAACCTGGGTAAGATGAATTGCTGAGCTAAATGTTTTTTAACCAGGCTTCCAATGAAGGCCACATGGCCAGTTTTAGAAACTATCAAAACATGTGCTCTGTCCCATGTATTCTGTCTAATGATTTAGGAGGGAGCAGAAAAGATATTTTTGGTTTCTTAAGTGACAGGTTATACTTTTATCATGTACAATGTGATGTTCGTATCATGTTTGTATCATATACAATGTAATGTTTGATGAAAGACACATGAGGAATTCACCAGGAATCCCCCAAACCAACCAGAAAACATTGGCAATCTTCTGTGGCATTCAATTATTTGAACCTGAAAATATTCAAGACTTTTGTGTTGTTCTCAAGGGCTGTCATCATACACCACTCTCAGGTCAACACAGGCTAGGGGAATCAGTATACACATGGGGGAATTTGGAACCCAGATGTTCTCTCCATGATTTCCACTTTTTCCCTGTAGTGTCTCCTGTTTGTTCAAATCTCAAAGCCAGAGTTTGTCCTATTCCACAGGTGACACAGCAATTGTGAGCCAGGTGGGAGATGAGCTCACTGCAATTTCTTCTTATAACCACATGGAGAGAGCATCAACTCACATGCATTGGGATCCTACAGAGACTCAGTTAGGTGTCTGCATGCTTCTGAGTTCTGTCAGTAGTGGTAAGTGGGATGCCAGCATTGGAGGTGACTTAACCTGCTATGTCATAATGCTGGCCTCATTTTGTTTAATTTTGATGTTATTTTTATATCATTCGGTTTACTTCAGCTGCTTTATTGTACATTAATATATTTTTATTTTATTGGTATTTTTATTTTATATTTATTTCAATTTATCATACTTTAATGTTTTAGTTTGTTGATGTTTTCATTTTTGTCATATTTATCTCATTTCAATTGTTTTATTACATTTTATAGTTTTTTCTCATTTTTTCTTATAATATACATTATGTGAAATTTTATGTCTTGAGAAATATCAAGTCTGACCTAACTCTGCTTTTTTTTAAGATTTAAGATTATGTTAGGATGTTTTAAGTATTTTGAAACTGATACTTTATGAAATAAAGTATTAGACTTTAAAATTTAGAAACATTTAAATTTTAGCTGGTTACCACGAAGCTTATTTTTCCTGCACAATAATAATTGTCAGTACAGGTATTTTTGTTTTCTTCATGTCACACTACTCTTTGGAAATACCACTCTGTTCATCATTATATGTGTGCAGTCAATGGCTAGCTTAGTGCATTCACCATCGATTAATAATTGTCCTCAGTTACATTCACCATTAGCATTTTAACTTTTCTGTAGAACTCAAATTCATAAAAGTGCTGCCGCTAGACTAATTTGGCTGAGATCTGTTTTATTATTTGAGGCTAATAATGTTAAGAATCTAAAGAAATGGGAGTCACTGTGCACCTGCTCCCCATGTAGGACCTCTGTCCTTAATGTGTTGTACTATGCGAATTAACGGTAAAACTACTACCCAAACAGTACTCTATACTTTGTGTGTCTTTGTGGATGCAGTCTCTTGAAATCTTTACTTAGGATATACTAAGTTGATCTTCTGTATGCAAAGATAATTGAAAATGAGTCTTGATAAAGAATGGGATAGGAGAGGGAGTGGAAGATGAGATGGTTGCAGGTGGGAGGGAGATTATGGGGGGAAAAGCCGCTATAATCCAAAAGTTGCACTTTGGAAATATATTTTTATTAAATAAAATTTAAAAAATAAAAAAAAATCGCTTTCCTTTTTATAAAAGTAATCTCTCTTGGTACTTCTCCTGTTTACTTTAAAAATTTCTTTGTTTCTGATTTTCAAACTGTGTGAATACATTAAGTACCTACTTATTTTAATTTCATTATTTAATCAACTAAATTTCATGGTATTGCATGGATTGAGCAGATGTGTTAATGTATCTTTAAATGACTACAGCTAATGGAGATTCAGTTAGAATAGGTGCAAGAGCTGTAGAGATTTGTTGCAGAGTCTGGTGACTCTGTGATTGTTGATGTGCTAAGTGTTCCAGTATTGCTAATGGAATAAATTTTAAATGTCCTCACCAGAAAGGATAAATAAGTAGATAGGATGCAAATGTTAATTATCATGATTGTATCATCATTTGATACTACTTGTTTCTTAATATCATGCTGCACTCCATAAGTAAACCTGCTTCTTATTTATAAAGTTTAAAGATGACATGGAATGAAAGACAGTAAAAATAGAATGAATAAATCAATTTTTGAAACTAAATGAAGAAAATAATGATAATTGTTCATTCCTTGCTGATGAGCACAAAATGCCTCAAGGAACTTGACATGTGGATAACGTTGATTTCTCTAGGTAGACATTGGAGAAGGCTTAGTCTATCTTAGGAGCCATTAATTTTCTACAGTTTGGCAGATCCTCCACTGTCCAGATCCAGGGGACTGCAGTACAGGATAAGCAAATTCTTCAGTCCATTCTAAACCCATACCTTACACTGCTGATCTGAATATTGCCTTCTCCTGATTATAACATATTGGGAGGCAGTGGTAAAACTACTTGAAGCTTTTATATAAATGGAGTTGGACTTTATGTGTCTCCTGCCAAATTCTCAAAATATCTTTGTGCTGCAGGTTTGACACAGCTGTTCATAAAATATAGTCAGGTTAATGAAAGAAATATTGTTGATTTGTGTAATTTAAAAATAAACACAAGGTACACTTTTGTAATGAAGATTACATATTATTTTATCTAAGCCAGGAAAAGTACAACAATCTGCATAGAAATGACACCTTTCCTAAAATAACCATCCCCTAATATTATATATTAGACTAAAGATGAAGATCTTATGAAGCTATTTTTTCCTAAAATGCCAAATCATTGTATCTAAAAATAGCCTGTTGATTGCCATAAAATACTTTTTTCTTTCTTTACACTCCTCTTTGTTTCTAATCTCAGCCCACAGACTTTATGGTCAATCTTTTGTTCCTAGTACATTCAGTGGTGTTATTTCCTCCACCATATTCCAGTTATGTATTATTTTGGGGCTTACAATATTGAGAAAAAAGAGAAAACCAATACAATAACAGTGAGCTTGATCTGCATTACCTGTCTTCTGAGAGTTTCATAGGCTTCACCCTCAGCCAGAACAAACTGTTATCCACTTCTCATAGCAAAGATTATAATGCGCCTTCAGGTTTATATATTTTTAACAAATAAATTGGAATGCACATGGATTTACACTGTGACAAACCTGTATTTGACCTCCATGAATTTCACCACTATATTTTATCTATTTCCTATCTCCTATTATTTGTACCCAATTATTACAGACCTCTTTGTGGATTTTATGTTAGATTTCCAAATTCAGCAAATTTAAATACTGGGCACCTAATTAACTTTAATTCCAGATAAGCAATAAATGTTTTTCTGTAAAATATTTGGTGTCAACTTTCTTTTGATAACATGAACTTAGATTATATTTTTGCTAAAACTCATCTGAAATTTGTGTTTAATGGATATTCTGTATTTTATCTGGTAACCTCTGTCTTAGGAACAATGATTCTTTGCAATCCAGCAACAGCACCAAGACCTTCAGAGCCTTGCTACAGCAGTGTGTTACCATCCTGCAGGTGAACACTGCACTTCATGGTAGGCATGCATCAGAGAGGGTGAACTGTATATATCTTGAGTTCAGAGAGCAAACATGAAAATTACCATATGTGATATTTTATCCACTAGTGCTTATTGTCCTTGTGTTTTATAAACAATGCATGAATTTCATTAAAACAATGAGCTATAGAGTCATAAAGCAATTAATACATACACTAATGATCGGTGCTATACAAATTTTTCTAATATTGAAGTGGGACCTTTAAAATCTGGATATCATTGTGACTGTGGCTTTAGCACCATGACTCTGGTGCTTCTTCTGGGTCCAGTCAGAGAGTAAATCCAAGTGTGCCAAGGGTGTAGAGCTTGTTGGTGGCAGCAACACGTGGGTTCACTTCGTCAGCTCAGATGACCGTGTCTTTTTGGTAGATGCAGCTTTTAGTGAAAAATTAGCAAACAAAATCAACTCCTCCTTTCTCCGTTTTTAAATTTTAAAATATTTATTTATATAAAAATAACATATGTCATTTATTTCATATACACTGTTTAAGAACATAACGATACTTCCCCACTTTGCTTCCCTCCTTTGCTCCTACTCTCACGCCATCTTCCTTTCTTGGTTTACGTTTAGCTTTTGCAATGATATGATTTGAATTTACTTTATAATAACAAGCTTATGTATATGTTCATTATCAGCTATATATGTATAAATAAGAGCCAAGAACAAAATCTCCTAACATTTCTCTATTAACTTAGATATTAATGTTGATCGGGGCTACAGTGCTGTAAGTATCCTTGAAACATCATCACATCCCCGTAAATCTTAGAAAAGAGAGAAAATGTTGGAGTTGGCTGTTTTTCTCATCAACATACAGCTAAATGGTTCTAATTCTTTGCCATAGGTTAAAGGTCCCCTATGAAATTCATGTTGAAATTTAACTGCCATTTTAGGAAGTGATTTGGCCATTAGGGCTCCACTTTCACGAGTGTGACTGATGCCTCATAAATGAACACTTTGGCCCCTTTTGCTCTCTGGCCCCTTCTCCATGGGACAATGTAAGAAGACCCCCATTGGATGGAAGTTTCTCATAACTGAACATCACACCCTCAAGAACTGTGAGACAAAAAGCACATTTAAAGTTTTATGTATTCTGTATATAAAATGAACTAATAAATTCTGGAGTAACTTAATATGGTATTATCATTTTGTTTACATCAAAGCAATAACATTGTAAATGGAAAATTGCTAACATTGGATATATCTTAAATAAGACTTCAATAAAATTAGGCTAATTTTTGAGGATCTATGAAATTCTCAAAGCATGGTTGAGTGTACCTGTATTAAGTAAACTGTCAGTAAATTGTCACCATGTGATGATTTTTTTGAAACTCATGTATATCACCACATAAATGTATGTGTTTACTACATGATAATTAAAAGTTGGACTTTGACAGGACAAACTCTGAAATGAAGACAGTTAACATAGAGATTTCTGGGATGGAAACTAGAGATATTCAATACCATTCTGAAGAAAGAAAGTTACAACGGAAATTTCTGTTAAGTAGAATAATGTTTGCTGATGATGAGAGATCATTTGTTATTGTTTTGTTTTTCAGACATACATGCGTTTCCTCCATGATCTAAAGATGATCCCACTTTCTGCTTACATTGCCATGAATAAGTATCTTCTTTTTCAAACTGGCATTGGAATGACAGCCAACACATTCCTCCTCCTCTTCCACATCTTCACACTCCTGCTAGATCACAGGCCTAAACCCACTGACCTGACCACCTGTCACCTGGCCTTTGTCCACATTGCACTGCTCATCACTGTGTTATTTTTGTTCTCTCCAGACCTGTTTGAATCACTCAATTTTTGGAATGACTTCAAGTGTAAGACTTTGTTCTACATCAGTAGGGTGATGAGGGGCCTCTCCATCTGCACCACCTGCCTCCTGAGCATCATCCAGGCCATCACCATGAGCCCCCGCACCTCCTGGTTGGCACAGTTTAAATACAAAACCACACATTTCATTTTTTATTTCTTCTTATTTATTTGGTTTCTCTGTTTGTGTTTCAGTACTAGCATGATCTTCCACACTGTGGCAACTTCCAATGTGACCCAGACTAGTCTGCTGGTTCTCACTAAGTATTGTTCATTTTCCCCCATAAGCCACAGCATCATGGGTTTGATGTTCATGACGACAACATCCAGGGACATCTTTCTTATAGGAGTCATGCTGTTATCCAGTGTGTACATGGTCATCTTATTGCTCAGGCATCAGAGGAGGTCTCAGCACCTTCATAGCACCCCAAAAATCTCCCCAGAGAAAAGGGCTACCCAGACCATCCTGCTGCTGGTGAGTTTCTTTGTGGTCATGTACTGGGTGGACTTCATCATCTCATCCTCCTCCCTGATACTGTGGACATATGACTCAGTTATCTTGGGTGTCCAGAGTGTTGTGGTCAATGTCTATGCTTCTGTCAGTCCTTTTGTGCTTCTCAGTTCTGATAAAAGGATAGTCAGTATGCTGCACAATATACTGTGGAAACTATTTGGATTTTAACAAGTTAATGACACAAGTGGTGCCTTGCATTGGGTGTGTGGTGTGGTAATTAAGACAGGGCTTGGGGTGCCCACATCCTGTATTGGAATGCTTGAGTTTGAATCTTGTCCCTGTTTATGATCCAGGTTGTTTTCAATGTGCATTCTGAGCAGTACAACAGGTGCTTTCTCAAGTACTTAGGTTCCTGCCACATGGCAGTGCCAGGTGGAGATCTACAGTTCTGGTGTTGTCTTGGCCTTCACATGTTCATTTGTGATCATTTAGGTATTGAACAAGCAGATGTATCTTCCTTCCCTCCTTCCTTCCTTCCTTCCTCTCTTCTATCTGCCTTTCAAGTGAATTAAAAATGAAATATAATGTTTGAAAATATGGTTGTATGCAATTGAAATTTCTGAGGCAAGTTTTTCTGGTAGAATAAGTTCCTATATTATTAATTAAATTGTACATAATTATACTTTTACTATATCCAAATATAAGAAATCTATTTTATTTAGAAATCGAATTCCTTTTCATTCAAAGTACACCATAATGTAAAATTTATGTAGATTTATAAGTATCTTGTTCTTTCACTTTCATTTCAGAAATTCTCACAGGAAACTTCCTTTTTTATATTCATTCTTTTAGAACTATAACTAATCAAAGCTTTCATGGCTTGTTTTTAAAATATTTTATTTTACTCTTAGAAATTAAAGATAGGCAAGTTTCAAGTGTAGCTTGTATATCGATTTCTATCTGCAATATTACTTTTTGACATCTCTTTTTTACTTTAGTAGATGATGTTGTCACTGTTTTTGAGTTGTATTTTTTCTCTCCTTAAATTTTTCACAAACTTTGATAATGCAATTTGACAATTTTATGTTTACCTATTGATTCAAATTAATATTTTTATTCATTCTCATTCTTCTTTTCATGATTGCATTTGTATTTACTATTTTGTGGCCCCTATGAAATGTAATTTTTGAGCACAATACTCCATTTCATTAATACTGTCATCATTTGCCTTTAATTTTAAACTGTGTGTTCTGTATTTGATTATTTAATTATATTTTTCAAATATTTAGTTTATTTGATGTTATACAAATATTGCTACTCAACTTTATTTTTTCTCATTCTTATTTCAATTTTCATTTGGCATGCATTTATATACATAATTCAAATATCTAATATCTGTGAAACTTAATTTTCATGGCTTATTTCTGTGCATGTTTCATATTTCCATTTTGGTTCTCACGTTTGCTCGGCTTTGTTACTTGGAACAACTCTAGTAGCATATTTCCTTGTTCCTTCCAGTTGACCACAGGGAAAGTTGAATGACCCACCCCGAATTGAGGCTCAAGGGGCCAGATAGTGTTCTGAGGGCAACACTTTCTCTCAGTTTGATTTCTTCTCTCAGTCCTGAAGTTGATTGATGTTGAATCATGGGAAAGACTCCAATTTTCCCTTTGATGCTTTTGGACATTTTAAGGATTTTCATAACTTTCTTAGTGTACTTTGTTGCTATATTAGAAATGTTGTTAGGACATGTAGTATATGTTTTATTTCTTGCATGTATACACCAAATGCACACAAGAATAGAATATTCCACATCCATTATTTATGGCAGTCGAACGACCCTCATAAGAAATAGTAATTTCTTATTTTTTGGATATCTGATGGCCAAATTATTACTAAACACTAATAATTATTTCTAGATTATAATTTGATGTTTTATAATTTTTCTTTATTTAAATTTATAGAACTCTAATTCTTTATATTAGTGATTAGCACTAGACTATGATAACAATCAATATTTTTCTCTTACATAAAGATAATTTTATGGATATGTGTTACATTAGGCCATAAAATGAATGAAATCCAGTCTTTTGCAACAAAAAGGATGCAACTGGAAATGATTATGCTTAGTGAAATCAGCCATTCCCCAAAAGACAAATATCTCTGATATGTGGCAATTAATACAGAATACAAAAATTTGTGCAAATGAAAGATATATTGTGATATGATTGTTGTCTTTAGCCCATGATTATACACCTGAGGAACTTCTGTCTTTCTGCTTCCCAGTTGTTGAATATTATGGTTAGTGGTGAATTAAGCCTGGGATTATAGAGTGGGTTGAAAGTCTGCTGATGCAAAAATTAAAGAAACAAAGGAAGGAGGGGGATTCAGGGAGGGAAATATGGTTATCTTCTTAGAATGCTAACTACAAATGCACAAAATCTGTTCTCTTTATAGTAATAAAACATTAATATAAAACTCAGTTCCAATTATTTTTATAGTTAAAATTGTAGAAAACTAAAACTTCTAGAGATTTGGGGTGACCACATCTACATTATGTATAAGTTATTTACCATGGATATTCAAAATGAAAGAATTGAATATGCATACTAGCTAGCATTGGTGGCACATAGACTATGCATGTATCAAATTAATAGATGGGTTTTCCAAAGAACTTTTTTTTTGACAGGCAGAGTGGACAGTGAGAGAGAGACAGAGAGAAAGGTCTTCCTTTGCCATTGGTTCACCCCCCAATGGCCGCCACGGCCAGCGCATTGCACTGATTCAAAGCCAGGAGCCAGGTGCTTCTCCTGGTCTCCCATGCAGGTGCAGAGCCCAAGGACTTGGGCCATCCTCCACTGCACTCCCAGGCCATAGCAGAGGGCTGGCCTGGAAGAGGGGCAACCGGGACAGAATCCGGTGCCCTGACTGAGACTAGAATCCAGTGTGCCAGCGCTGTAAGGCAGAGGATTAGCCTATTGAGCCATGGCGCCAGCCTCCACAGAACTTTATAGCTGCTACAGTGCAGCCTCAACCCACAAGGTCCGCACACTGTTGGCATGGTGGGTGATGGCATTCTTCAACAGGAAGCACTGGAAACAAGTTTCAATCATCATGTCCACTTTATTAATAACCAAGCACACCTTTTAAAGGGCAGGAAGAGGGGGTATAGCTAATTCAGAGCTATGCTGATTCTATAGGATAGAGGTGATATGGGCTCCACTATGCTTTTCCAATCAGCTTGAAGGTCACTTAGCTAGGGTAGCTTTCCAGGTGGGCCTGGGCGACACCTGGGAACAGTTTACCTGATTGGCCCTTCAACAGAAGGCAGGGGTGGAGGAAATGTGCCTGGGGCTCCTATCAGCTGCCAGCAGTCAGAATAACTCCCTGTGCAGTCAGTCTCCCAGCCAGGTACAGGAACACTTACACTGCAGAGAAGAAAATATTCAATCTTAAAAGTATTGGAAGATAAACATATTTTTCAGTTTTCAGTTGAAGAGGATACAGCATTTAACAAAAGTGGCACGAACCTGATGTTTAAGCGAATATTCCAAAAATGAATGAGGAAAAGCTGCATGAAGAATGACATTTCCCACAGGCACTAGGAATACACTTTAATTGGAAAAGTTCTCAAAAAGTCAAAAACAGTTTTCCAGAAGTTGATAATCATGTAAATATATTTTGTGGCAGAGGATTCTTAGGATGATGAGAAGAAAACACTACTGAATGAAAAGAAACACAACATTAGAAAGTAGGCTCTGCATGAGGCTCAGGATATCTAGGAAAAATTGTAGAGAAAATATATAATAGCCAGCCTATGTACTGGAGCAAACATTGAGTAGCAAAGGGTTGAAGGAGTTTTTCAAAGGGGGAGACAGGACATGGGAGTGTCCATTCTAAGAGTATGCCACTGGATAGCTAAACACTCCCACTTTTATTTAGAGGATACTAACAAGTCAACAAACCAGCAGGCATGTAGGCAAGGTTATACATCAACTTAGGGATTTGGGAAAAGTTCAGTCTGGTGGTCTAACACAGGGATTAGAGCTGTGTTGTAAATCTTCAGAGACAGGACCATTTAGGTGCTCCTGCAAATATACAAATTCCCAAAAATATTCTAGGTACCAATTAATGTCCTTTAGCCCCCTGCTGCTCCTGCGGCCACATTCCTTTGGGGCAGGTGTGCCTTTCCCAGCCTGTTTTGGCATGAGCAGAAACTGCTGCCATGCCTCTATTTTCATATGGGTTCATGCAGCATCTCTACATCCCCACTTTTTATTTTATGCATAGATTTTAAGTTTCAGAACACTAGATCAGATATGCATGAGATGAGTCTTGGACTGGTAGCTTTGGAATCTGCAAGAAGAGAAGGCCTATACTTCCAGGAATGGAGAGTTCCCTACCCACACTTCCAGGGAAGAAAAGTCCTTGTCAAGGAACCTGCGGGTGCCTAAAGGTCAACCAGTGAGGATCAGACCAGCCTCAACCTTTAACCCCCATGCCCTGTATCTATAAAAGGAGCCCTCTCAACCTCTGACATGCAACTTCCCCGGCCCCTGCTCTGTTGGGACAGGGGAACCTTGCCCGGGAGCAGAATCCCAATAAAAGCTTGTGAATTAATTGATTCATCTGCCTGGGAAGATTTGTTATGCACCAGACACCTTGCATGGACTAGACAAACACAGGATGAGGATCATAATACAGGTACCATGGCCGGCGCCGCGGCTCACTAGGCTAATCCTCTGCCTAGCGGCGCTGGCACACCGGGTTCTAGTCCCGGTTGGGGAGCCGGATTCTGTCTGGTTGCCCCTCTTTCAGGCCAGCTCTCTGCTGTGGCCAGGGAGTGCAGTGGAGGATGGCTCAAGTGCTTGGGCCCTGCACCCCATAGGAGACCAGGATAAGCACCTGGCTCCTGGCTTTGGATCAGAGCGATGCGCTAGCCGCGGCGGCCATTGGGGGGGGTGAACCAATGGCAAAAAGGAAAACCTTTCTCTCTGTCTCTCTCTCTCATTGTCCACTCTGCCTGTTAAAAAAAAAAATAACAGGTACCACAAAAAGCAACAGCCAATGCAGCCAGGATCCCAATTGACACCATTCAGGTTTAAAATTTAAATGAGAAATTTCATTTTTGATATTATCAATTTCCTCTTGAATTAAATTAGAATTACTTGACATGTTGAAACAACACAATCCTAGGAATTGTTGATAGCCAGTGTTATATTTAAGTAGTAAATAAACGATAGCAGCACAATTTTGCAAAACACCTTCACAAATTTGACTTAACTCTGAATTAATAAAAGATAAGGCAGCAGTGATAGCATTAGCTGTTTTTTCTCAAGTACAGGCAAGCTCCTCTAGGACAATGGGCAAGAGCAATTCCCAAAAACAGGAAAACAACACAGGGTTTTCTATAGATGTCTTAACCTTAGGAGTAATAGTCATTAAGCAATAAGAGCCAAAAGAGAGGGGGAAAACATAACACAATAAGAGCCAAAAGAGAGGGGGAAAACATAACATGATGATTCACAAGACCAAAGTAGAACTGTATGTAAGTTGAGCAAAAATAGCAGTAAATGAAGTCTCAGGAGTCTCTATACTGTGTTTATGATCCAGGCATTGTGCAGAAGCAATCAGCAGTCAGTGACTTCATATCTCCCCAGGTGGTCGATTCATCTTGGGGGACTTGCAATGAAGTGGCTTTGCTTTCTGATTCTTCCAAGGAGGGTGAAACAGTGGCACTGGTTCTTTGTCTTCTTCTTTAGCAGTAAAGCAGAAATTGGATGCTGTGACTGCTGGTGGGAACTCATGGTGTTATGCAGGAAAGACACAGTGGGCTGGAATGCACACAAGACCTGTAAGGGGATAAAACAGAAACAAACCCTCTTCCCCTAGTGATGAGTGGTTTAGGGCTTTTTCAATTAAGTTAGGGTTCTCCTTGTAATAACTAACAGCTGTGGGTCTTCATGAGCTGGACGGAAATGCTTTTGTGCTGGGGTTTCACAGTCTAGAGAGGTAGAATTCAATTTTGAAAAATAAATTAAATAATTAAGAGTAAATAAGAATGGCCATTGTCTGATTAATCTCCCCAGGAGTGTGAGCCCCTTTTCTTTCATTTCATTTTGAAGAAGGATGTTAAGCCTATGATAGGCTTATTGCAATGGCTTAACCTGTAGGATTTTGGGGAATGTCATGAGTAAGTTTACTCAGAGTGGAAGGCAGAGGGACCCCTCTAAGGGGACCTGTTACACTGGTACATACTCACGCCTTCCCTCCATCAACCACTAACCCTTTTGTGGGGATGAAATGATGTCATAAAGCAGCTGTCAAACACTAGGCTACTTCCCTTAATATCATACAGAGTTCTGGAATACATTGACTTGGCCACAGCCTTGCACATTTTCCCACGAAGATATCATCTTTCCCTTATGTTGGACAGTGAATCATGTAGTTTACAATGACTACCAGTTTAGCAAAGGGTCACTTATTCAGCCACTCCTCGATTCTACTGTGAAAAGGTAAGAACTAGCAATAACTTCAGGGCAGAAGCTGGCTCTCTCCCTTATAACTTCCTTTTCCTGCTGAGGCCTTAACTCCCCTTCCTCCCAGATACAAGTGGAAGGTAAGATGGGTAGTGATAGCTGGGTAATAACCAGTCAGAACTAGGTCATTCACCCATTGTGTAGAAAGAACTTGTCTTCTGATCTTTTATCCTCTACTGCTGAAGGGTCTCGTTTAGGAAAAAAGATGTTAAACAACTCTGGTTTTGGGCCTGCGCCACGGCTCACTAGGCTAATCCTCTGCCTTGCGGTGCAGGCACACTGGGTTCTAGTCCCAGTCGGGGCGCCAGATTCTGTCCCGGTTGCCCCTCTTCCAGGCCAGCTCTCTGCTGTGGCCCGGGAGTGCAGTGGAGGATGGCCCAGGTGCTTGGGCCCTGCATCCCATGGGAGACCAGGGGAAGCACCTGGCTCCTGGCTTCAGATCAGCATGATGCGCTGGCCGCAGCGGCCATTGGAGGGTGAAACAACGGCAAAAAGGAAGACCTTTCTCTCTATCTCTCTCTCACTATCCACTGTCTGTCAAAAAAAAAAAAAAAAAAACTCTGGTTTTTAAAATTTTTGTATTTATTATTATACCAAATAAAAGTTGGGAATTCCAAAAAAAAAAATAAATGCAGAAGAGGTATAGGTGGGCCCATTATCAGTCTTTAATTGAATAAATTTGTCCATTTTTTTCCTTTGGAGAAATGTTTGTCCAATTTTTCCTTTGGAGAAATAGTTTCTTTATAGCAAAGATAAAGGAATATATATATATACACATTATATATATTATTTTTGCCACGTTACAAATTTAAACACAGGTAACAAATCTTACATTATGGTTTACTTACTTTACTTACTTGCAAAAGTAAAATCAATGTAAATGATTTATACCATCCTCCTTCTCCAAAATGGATTTTTATAAGCATATATCCAGACCTAATTCATTAAAAATGGGACACAACGACATAGTGAGTAGATTATCTCTTAATCGTGGTTGCCCAAATGTAGCCTGAATGACTATCAATGATAACACTTAAATAACAAAAGGATTTATTAAAGGACTGTGAGTTACAGCCATTTGCCAAAGCTCCTTGGCTTGACAGCCTCAAGGGTTGACAGCAGCAAAAGGAAAATAATGAGTGGTTTGAGCACATTGGGAACAGTTAGATATAACAGCAGGAGCATCAGAAAGAGGGATTTTAAACTGTTTATGGAGAGATTTAGCTATTGATGAAAAAATTCATGACTCTGAAGATCAGTAAATAGGGCACCAATATGTAAAGTTTCATCTGCATGGGCTGGTGCTGCGGCTCACTAGGCTAATCCTCTGCCTGAGGCGCCGGCACCTCGGGTTCTAGTCCGGGTCAGGGTGCTGGATTCTGTCCTGGTTGCTCCTTTTCCAGTCCAACTCTCTGCTGTGGCATGGGAAGGCAGTGGAGGATGGCCCAAGTGCTTGGGCCCTGCACCTGCATGGGGGACCAGGAGGAAGCACCTGGCTCCTGGCTTTGGAACGGCACAGCGCGCCAGCCCTAGCAGTCATTTGGGGGGTGAACCAACAGAAGAAAAACCTTTCTCTCTCTCTCCACTGTCTAACTCTGCCTGTCAAAAAAAAAAAAAAAGTTTCCTCTGCATGGCTGTTGCCTTCTGAAAGAACCTGGTGAAGAGGTGTGACTGTGAAAATGAGCAACATACAAAGGAAGTTGTCACTGACATAGCAGAGTCTGTAAAGTCAAACAAAAAAACAGCTAAGTAAATTAAGATCAATGGCAGAGGAGAAATTATTATTACCATGGTTCTTTGTATCACATGGAAGAAGATTTATTAGAGTCAAAGACCTCCAGCCTGAATAGCATGGAAGGGGCTGTAAGAGAAGAAAACCCAAAAGACTCTATGGCACTTGTTTTTCTTTTTTTTAAGTACAGTTTCTTAACTACAATTTTAAAGGAAAAAACTTGACAATCAATTTGGCATTCAGTTACCAGGCAGGGACAAAAGCCATCAAAAGACCTGATATACTCTTATCTGGGTTTCTCATGATAAAGCAAAAAAACCATCACACGTGTGGGATACCTAATTTGTTTTCACAATAAACTGTGAGCTCAGGTGCTCACCATTCCCTTGCTGGTCTCATAGTAAGTTTGTGAAATTCCAAAGACTGGGCAGCCAGGCACTTCTGATCTTGCTAAGGATAACTTTTGGGGGAAAGGAAGCATTTTACACCCCAAATTCCATTGACTACCTATTAATCCATCTGACTCCTCACAGCAAGATTAATTTGAGCATGTGACAAATGAAACAGTAAATTAGTACATATTGAGAACTGCCAATAAGATTAAAAGATTAATCTTTGATAGAAGAGATGTGTATTCAAAATAGTTCATGTACTAAATGCCACAAGAGACTATGTATAAATGCCGGTTATAATAACTTTTGTTCTACCTGATTAAAAGAATGTCTTAAGCAAGCTAATATTAAGTGCACTAAAAACCACAATTCAAGGATCTATATCCTTATATAAAGAAATCAAAAATGTACAAAATACAACTATAAAAGCAAGTAAGAATTACTGCCATGCAAGAATTTTAACTAAAAACTGCATAGAAATGCAATTTAAAACGGCAAACTCAATTTTACATTAACACTGAAGATAATAAAAGGTCAGCAGTTTAGTACTACCACAATGCTTAACAAGGATTTAGAAAAGGAAATACATTCTCTTTGCTGGCATAATGGTATAAATCAGATCTTCGAATCTATGGGAACAAGTCATCTCAGTCTCAAGAAATTAGTTCTTTAACAGTTGTTTTTATGAAATCTTTTCTTTCAGTTAAATCATAAGCAGGATAATTTTCATATACCTCTTTACAAATGTGCTTCATTGTGACTTCCTCCAAGTTAGCATTGGCCAACAATTTCTTTACTGTTTCCTTTAACTCTTCATCTGTAGGCGGTTTCTTCAATTTTTTCATTAAAGGTTCATCATCTGAACTATCCTCAGATTCACTTTCTTTCTTGGAACTGTTCTGGTTTTTCTTGGTGGTGCTTCTGTCTGCTTTCTTAACATTAGCACTTTTTACAGACTTCTTACTTTTTGCAGCAGCTTTCTGCTTAGGTTTTTCTCTTTTTGAAGTCTTTTTTGGTGGCTCCTCTTCACTTTCTTTATCTTCATCCTCTGAAGACTCTTCCTTGTTTTTCTTTTCATCTTCATCACTACTAGACTCATCTGACAGAATTTCAGGATATTTGGTTCGCTTCGCTTTCCTTGTTGTTCCAGAACTGTTGCGTTCTTTCTTACTGCCTTTACTAGAAGTCTTTTTAGACTTTGGCAATGGTTTGCCAGAAGGCTTCGGATGCATTAAGAAATTCAAGATCCTTTTCACTAGTTCACTATTTACACCTGATCTCTCCAAATCAAGAACCTCACAGATGCTCTTTAACATGGCATTTCTAAGCTCCAGTGATGGTGTGTTCATCATGTAACAGTACACACGCGCTACAGTTGTCCAGAGGACTAGAGTGGAACTTCTCTCCTGCATGTGTATATATGTCAAATTGTCAGCATGACAGAAGTGACAGATGTTATTTTTGTATTTTTAAAAAAACAATTTGTTGTATATAAGGTTTTTTATTTCTTTTGTGCAGATCAGTTTTTAAACTCACATAGGTAGGTGTCTTTCCACTTGTAAACGTTGAAATGTCAGTGTTGAGCAGACAGTGTGACAGCAGCGAAAGAATTCAGTGACAGGACAGATAGTTCCCCTGCTTTGCCTTTAAAGTGTCCTCAATTTGTAGTTTTAGTGTTAACTCTGCAAAAATGTTTGTTGATATATTTTATATTAAGGACAGACCAAAATCAGTATAACAAAGCTTCAAAAACTGGGAAGAGGGGTTACATACAAGCACATTTGGCTTATTAGTAAATGAAATGATTCTTATTAACTGCTTTGCCCATATAAATTGCTCATATTTACAGGAAACTTGATCACCCTCATAATGATGATAAAGGAACCAGATAAAGATGCCAGAAATGTTAGGCAGTAGCGGCTATCTCTGACAAAGTATTTCTCAGAAGTGATAATATGCTTAAAGAAATTCAGTGTATTTGTGTAATTAGGGCTCTTGGGTTTGAAATTTTGGCCAATCAGGACTCTAGGTGATCAGCATATGGACCACTCTTGAATGAGACTGATTTTATCTTTTGTCTTAATCAGTTTGTTAAGTAAAATAATCTCTGAATCTTAAACTAAAACATGCTGCTATAAAAATTATTTGATATACCAATTGGTGTTTAAAAATGCATCATAGAACAGAAATATGTTGAATGTGAATAGGTGTTTTCATAGGCTTGACTTGTTTCTTAAGACTTTAGGGAAAGTACATTTAATGAATGGAATAAGTAACTAACAGAGACCTAAGAATTGGCCTTTGATTTTAAATATTCTTACAAACCTTGTCAATAAAAATTATAAATCTAAAAAAAAAGATTAATCTTTAAACCATTTAAAGGCCAAAATATCTGCTGCCAGTTCACTCCATTGAGTCAGTGAACACTGAGTAGTATAGCACGTGCTTACTCAAGTAATTAGGTTCCTGTTACATGTTAGCACCAGATGGAAATCAGGAATTCTGGTGTTGGCCTGGCCATCACATGTTCGTTATCATTTAGGTATTTCCCTTCCTCCCTCCCTTCCTCCCTCCCTCCCTCCCTCCCTCCCTTCCTTCCTTCCCTCCTCTCACTCTCTCTCCCTTCTATCTGCCTTCCAAATGAAGTAAAATAAAAAATAATTTTGAAAATGATTGTATAAAATGGAGATTTATGAGGCAAATTATTCCAGTAGATAAGTTCCTATCTTATTAAACTTTACAGGCCGGCGCCGTGGCTCAACAGGCTAATCCTCCGCCTTGCGGCGCCGGCACCCCGGGTTCTAGTCCTGGTCGGGGCCCCGGATTCTGTCCCGGTTGCCCCTCTTCCAGGCCAGCCCTCTGCTGTGGCCCAGGAGTGCAGTGGAGGATGGCCCAGGTGCTTGGGCCCTGCACCCCATGGGGAGACCAGGAAAAGCACCTGGCTCCTGGCTCCTGCCATCGGACGAGCGCGGTGCGCCGGCCGCAGCGCGCTGACCGCGGCGGCCATTGAAGGGTGAACCAACGGCAAAGGAAGACCTTTCTCTCTGTCTCTCTCTCTCACTGTCCACTCTGCCTGTAAAAAAAAAAAAAAAAAAAAAAAACAACTTTACAGAATTATATTTGCTTATGTTCAAATAAAAGAAATATGTATTTTTCAGAAATTACATTTCCTTTGATTCAAAATCCACCACAATGTAAGATTTAGATGGCTTTACAAAATCTTGTTCTTTCATTTTTTACTTCACAACTTCTCACAGAAAATTTTTCTTTTTTTTTAACATTCATACTGTAGAACTATCCATAAGGAATCAAATCTTTTTTTTTAAAGATTTATTTATTTACTTTGAAAGTCAGAGTTACACACAGAGAGAAGGAGAGGCAGAGAGAGAGAGAGAGAGAGAGAGAGAGAGAAATTCTTCCATTCACTGGTTCACTCCCCAGATGGCCACAATGGCCAGAGCTGCGCTGATCTGAATCCAGGAGCCAGGACCTTCTTCTGGGATTCCCACGGGGGACAGGGGTCCAAGGACTTGGGCTGTCTTCTACTGCTTTCCCAGACCATATCAGAGAGGTGGATTGGAAGTGGAGCAGCCGGGACTTGAACCGGCACCCACATGAGATGCCGGCACTGCAGGTGGCGGCTTTACCTGCAATGTCACAGTGCTGGCCCCAGTAATCAAATCTTTTATGACTTCTTTTTAAAATATATCACTTTACTCTTAAAAATTAAAGCTAGGCAAGTTTCAAGTGTAGCTTGCACATCGATTTCTGTCTGCAATATTACCTTTTAATAGTATATTATTACTTACAATATTACCTTTTGTAGTGTAGTAGATGGTATTGTCACTGTTTTAAGGTGTATTTCTTTTCCTCTCCTCAATTTTTGCATCAAATTGGATAATGCGATTTGACATTTTTATGTTTAATGATCCAAATAAATGTTTTTATTTATTCATTCTCATTCTTCTTTTCATATAACTCTGTTTGTATTTTCCATTTTCTTGTCCCTTTGTATTGTAGTTTTACAGCACAATACTCCATTTCATTAATACTGTCATCATTTGTCTTTAATGTTTAAACTGTGTGTTGTGTATTGCTTTTTTATATTTTTCAAATATTTAGTTTGTTTTCCAAATATCACTTCTGAACTTTATCTTAGTATTTCTCATTTTCATTCTTATTTAAGTTTTCATTTGATACTTATTTGAATATATAATTCAAATGTCTAATTTCTGTGAACATTCATTTTCACAGATATTTCTGTGTATGCTCCATTATTTCCATTTTGGTTCTCATATTTGCTCTGCTTTGCTAATTGGAAACTCTGCTTTGTTACTTGCAAAAAGTTAAATAGTTCCTTGTTTCTTAAATTTGACCACAGGGAAAGTTAAATGACCCACACAGGATTGAGGCCCAGGTGGTCAGAGAGTGTCCTGAAGGCAACACTTTCTCTCAGTTTAATTTCTCCTCTCAGTCCTGAAGTTGACTGATGTTTAATTGTGGGGAAGTCTCCAATTTTCCCTTTGATGCCCTTGGACATTCTAAGGATTTTTGTAACTCCCTGTGTATGTTTTGTTGCTATATTAGAAGTGTTGTGTATACATGTTATATATGTTTTACCGCCTGTATGTATACACCAAATGCACACAAGAGTAGAATATGTCACATCTAGTGTTTGTGGCAGTCGATAAACTCATAAGAAATAGCAATTTCTTATTTTTGAACATCTGAGGACCAAATGATATACTAAACACTAATAATGATTTCTAGATTGTAATTTATTTTAATGTTTTATAAATAATTTTATATAAATTATAGAATTCTATTTCTTTACATAATTTATTAGCACTAGATTATGGTCATAATTAAGATTTTTATACATAAAAATAATTTTGTGGATATTTGTTACTTGATTTCCTTTTTTTAACTAGAAGATTTATTTATTTATTTGAAAGACAGTGCTATAGAAAGGCCGAGGCAGAGAGAGTCTTCCACATGCTGATTCACTTCCAAGATGGCCCTACAGTCTGGAGCTGAGCCTATCCAAAGCCAGGAGCCAGGAACTTCCTCAGGGTCCCCCATGTAGTTGTAGGGGCCCAAGCACTTGGGCCATCTTCCACTGCCCTCACAGGCCAAAGCAGAGAGCTGGATCAAAAGCAGAGCAGCTGGGATAGGAACCAGAGCCCGTACGGGATGTTGGCACTGCAGGTGGTGGCTTTACCTTCTATGCCACAGCACTGGATTCCTGAATTCCGTTTTTGATGCAATCATCACAATTCCTCTTCTGCAGTTTTTGATCCCTTAAAAATAATTTGTATGTTTTATTTGATGCTATTGTTTAATAAAATAACCTTGAATAAAATATGCATGGGTGTAATGCTACCCATAAACTCTTTTATTGTAGCTCTCCTGTCATTTCACAATTGATAGACTACAGGATTTGTAGATATATGCTTTTATGATATTATTGGATGCTAAAACTTGAAATTTTCAAAATTATCTGCTAGTGTTGAGAATCATATTCACTCTCTTGTTTACAGGTTAAAATGCTGTCTATGTGTATGTTCAATAACCTGTGAATTTTTGCTATAAAATATTTGATATTCATTATAATTATTTATTTATTTATTTATTTATTTATTTATTATATACCAAATAATTTGTTTTGAGATAGTTATTTTTATTTTTATTTATTAACAAACAATAATTGTCCATGTTAATAGGATATAATGCAACATTTCAATACATGCATATATTTTAATGATCTAATTGGAATAATTAGCATCCATCACTTTATATCTTCAATAGTTTTGAGATAGTTTTAATCTCACCTATGATAACTTAAAATCTGCTAACTCATATTTCTTTTCACTGAATTTTAATTTTGTATATTTTGAAATGTTTTTAACATTTTCTAAACTTATTTATTTAGTTGAAAGGCAGTTTGACATAGTGGAAGTGAGACACACGCACACACAGAGACACAGAGACACAGAGAGAGATACACAGAGAATCTTCTACGTATCTCTTGGTTCAGTTCCTAAATGTCCACAAAAAAGGGGTTAGGCGTGGCAGAAAGCAGAAACTAGGAACTCTGAGTGCTCCATGTGGGAGGCATGGACACACATAATTGAGTCATCATCTTCTCATGCACATCTATAAATGTGTGCATTAGCAAGGAAGTGGATGAGAAAGAGAAGACATAATTGTCCCAAGCAGTGGCTTAAACTGATGCATCTGTTCATTTTGCATATTTAAAAACATTATACCTTGTGGATATATACATTGATGGTATTATGTATGTGACATATTAGCATTAAAGACTCTGATTCTTCAAGTTTCCATATGCTCAAATAGTTCTTCATCTACAATTTTATATTTCTCACTTATTCTATTTCATTTTCTGAACATTGACGTAAGAGAGAATATACGTTCAGTTTGTCATCTCGGTAAAATCCAAGGTCAAATGGAACCAATATATTGATTTACATTAGGCAAAGCATTGTATTTTTCTCATAAAGTAAATCTGAGTAGCATATAGAGCATTTACTAACATTTTCTCCTTACAACAGAGTAAACTGTAACAGAGAGTATTTATAGATTACCTAATGGTTCCTTATTTCACTTTATATTTAGCTTCCATGTAATTTAGACATGTGGAATACTACAAAATATAAAAAGTCCATAATAATAAAATTATACTTGACTTAAGGAGAAATATATTATTACACATTGAGTATGTGTTATTAATTAGCAATCATCGTGCAAAATAATATAATAATGTAAAATTTCATTTATTAGAGGTCTTCAAAAGTCATGAAGAATGTATATTATGAACAACCTGTGCCCAAATTTCAAAATTTTTGTACCAAAATGTTAATTATATTTTCTATGAACTTTTTGAAGTAACTTGAACGTAGCTTGTTTAACATCTGAACAACAATGAGCATAAATACCATGTTATGAACATTAAGGGAAATTAATATTTATCATCTTAACAGAAAATGCACCTGATTAAATCCATCACGTATTTATGGTTAAATTTCTACACAAAATAAGCATTGAATGGACCTTCCACAAGTTGATTAACAGCAGTTATGGGGAGCAGGAATTTATCCTAGTGGCTATCACACATGCTAGGAAACCTAGGTCCTATATCAAAATGTTGGGTTTGAATTTCTGGTTCTGTCTCCTGATTCCTTATTAATTTAGAAACTTGTAAGCAGTGGTGATGGCGCAAGTAGCTGAGTTCCAGGCACATAAATGAGAGATCTGGCTTGAGTTCCTAGAGCCTAGATCTGACCCTAATCCAACCCTGGCTGTTGCAAGCATTTGTCAGTTAAACCAGCATTTAAGAGATATTTCTGTGCATATATCTGTTTTTAGTCTGTCCCTTTGTCTTTTCCCATGTCTCTTTTATTCCTTCCCAAATGTATAATAAAAACGCAAAAATGGCACCCAAAAGAATCCTAGAGTAAACACCACACTTAATGAAGGGATTAAATGTTTTCCACAGATGAACTGGCACAAAACATACATATTCTATTTTGTACTTCTATTAAATGTTATATTGGAGGTTTTTGCTAAAAATATCAGGTTATAAAATTGAGGTTAGGGAATCTGGATGGTAAAAAGAAAAGTAAAACTTGTTTTTCATGCCGACAGTAAAAGATAATACTGTGTATAAAATATTTAAGAATTCATTAAGAACCCACTCTAATTGATAAGTTCAGCAAAGTTGCAGTATGTGAGTTCAGTATAGGAGAATCAATTGCATTTCTGAAAAATATAAGTGAACATTTTGAGACAGTACTTAAGAATGTGGTGCCATTCTGAGTTGGACATTGTAGAGAGGGTTGGTCTGCTGTATGGGATGTGAACATCCCATAGGAGAGGGCCTTGGGGAGAGAGCTACCATGCTTTGGATCAAGCTTACAGTAACGTGCCTGGCAGGAAACATATGAAGGCCCAAGTGTGGGTTCCCATTAGCCAGATAGGAGATGTGGATGGAGTCTAGCTCCTGGCTTTGGTCTGGCCAATCACTACCTGTTGAGAGTAATTAGGGAGTGAGCTAACAGCTGAAAGATCTCTTTCACTCCTTCTCTCTCTCTCTCCATTTGTCATTGTATGTTTCAAATAAATAAATATATTTTTTAAAAAATATGATAGCATTCAAAAAGCAACAAATTTAATGTATGACTCCACATATTTTAAGAAAATTAATCCTAATTTTATAATGAGCTCTTCCAAATAATATGAAAGACCTGATTTTTAAAAACCAGTGATTTGAATTGACATATTGCTACAAAATACAGAAAATTTCAATAATTGTGCAAGAATTCCTCAATAGCATGAATTATTTGAGACCAGTAAATAAAAATTAAAAAAAAACAGGTCTACCCTGCTTCATAATAGCTCTAATCCAACGATGGTAAAAGACAAGTGTTGTCAGGAATATGCAGAATATAAAATCATCAAATATTTCTCCTGGGAACATAAAGCAGTACAGCCACTTTAAAAACAACCCAGCAACTTTCCCAAATGTTATAACAGAACTACCACATTGGAGCCCTGGTATTTGATGCAGCAGTCAATGTGTTGCTTTAAGCAACACATATTGGTGCACCTGGGTTACAGCTCAGTCTCTGTTCTTAATTCTGGTTTCCTTCGAGTGCACTCCTGAGAGGACACAGATGATGGCTTAGTTAGTTACTTTCCTGCCACCCAGTTGGGACACTCTGATTCAGTTTACTCTAACCCAGTCGTGCTGTAGGCATTTGAGCAATAAACCAGAGGATGGGAATTCTATGTCTGTCCCTCTGTCTCTGTAATTGTCACTGACTTTGTTCTTTTTGTCTTTTCTCTACCTTTCAAACAAAACAATAAAAATTGAAACTAGAATGACCATATGACCCAGCTAGAATTAAAGAAACCATGACTGTCACTGAATATAGACCCGAGGCTGTCTCCAGACCTTGATTGAATGCATAAGGAACTTCAATAAAACTTAGTCCATAAACTGAGAATCCAATTTAGGGATTAATTTGGGGCAACAGCTTGATTACAGCAAACTAGTATCCATATTTCAACCACCAAGATGTAAAGATAAGGCAGGTGCTCACCAAATGGGGCATTTCTGTACTGTGCTTCCACATCCCATATTTAAGTACTCACTGCCAAACTGGTGGAGCTAAGCTCTGTGAACATTCTGGGCCCTGAAAATTGTTCAAGTCATGAGCCATTCTTTGTTCAAAAACATAATTAAATTCAGTTTCTCAAAACTTTCTCTCCTGGGTCTGGTGTTATAGCGTAGTGCTTTAAGCCCCAATCTAGGATGGCAGCATCACATCAATGTTTGTGTCCTGGCTGCTGCACTTCAGACTCTACTCCCTCTTAATGTCATGGAAAAGCAGAGAAAGATGGATGAAATATTTGGGCCTCTTTCCCATGGGGGTGATTGGAAATAAGCTCCAAGCTTCTGGGCTTTGGCCGGTCTCAGTCCTGCCCCTTGTGGCCATTTAGGGAGTGAACTAGTAGATGAAAGATCTTTGCCTCACTCTCTGTGTAAATCTGCCTCCCAAATAAATTTATCCGTAAAAATAGCAGTGTTTCTCTGCTAGTACAATTTGTTATGCTGTGATTACAATCACATAATCCATTTATATCAGTATGCATTAATTTTAAAATGCATGAAGTGTTCATTTACAATGTATGATTGTTGTTATGCTGTTATGGTTTTTAAAATAAATATGTCAAAATCCTAAAGTGACTCAAATATTTTAATGCTCAAATTTCAAAACTAGAAAACTGTTTTCATTTTAATATATTTACGTTATTAAGAGGGTGAAAGATAGAGATATCTCCCAACCACTGGTTCACTTAACAAATGACTGCCCCCAACAGGGATTTGGCCAGGTTAAAGCCAGGAGCCAAGAGCTCAATTCATGTTTTCTATATGAGTGGGAGGGTTGAGGCGCGTTAGCCATCGTATGCTGCCTTCCAGATTGCACATTAGCAAGAATCTGTGATCAGAAGTAGAACTGGTACACAAACCTAGGCACTCTGAAATGGGATCTGAGTGTCTCAAAAGACATCTTAACTCCTGCTCAAACTATGTGCTGTTTCTAAGTTGTTTGCTTTATTGGTATGTGTTTCTATATATATTTGTATTTCTATATGTATGAGAGAGATATATTAATATCATGGCTGGTTTTAAATAAATATGAGAGGAAAAGGTAGTTGAAAAGGCAGAGACATGCCATGAGAGATTTTTCAGTGGTGAAATATGTAAAGTGAGCAGAATACTGTAAGGAGTATGAGTGAATAGGAATCATGTGGCTAATTTGACCAGCCAAATGGAATTGGAAGTAAATGGTATCAACACATAAAGTACACGTTGCTGTAATTCAGATTGTTAATGAAATGGAGGAAAAATATAATATTTTCAGGGTAACAATACCCCTTAACAAATAGAGCTCAGAAAAAAAAGTTACATAAATGTTTATGACCACACCTCTGTCCATAGAAGGAGTATCTTTTATACTGCTCTCTTTCCAGTGCTATACCACTGCTCTGGTATACACACATTCACCAGCAATTGGGCCACCTAAAAGTGATAATATAAAAATTCATTACTGCTACATGTAGACATATATTGTCATGTCTTCAGTATGCAATTGGTTGCTCTGCGATACATTACATATTTTTGTAAAATATTTTATTTAAAAATAATTAAGAAAAAATCCATAATTGTATATATAAAATAGCAATAAAATGTAACTAGCGCTCGTTGAAAGGCTTCAATAATTTTGATAGCTTTGCCATCATTTATAACTGTCAGTCTTGGAGGTAGTTTAAAGCAGATATGACATACTATATCATTTATTATATAAGTTTTTAGTACTTACTTATAATGTATTAAGACTCCTAAAAGAATTCCACATTCATACACAAAACACATTTCTTAAGGCTGACACTATGGTGTAGTGGGTCAAGCCACTGTCTGCAGTGTCAGCATCCCATGTGGGTACTGGTTCAAATCCCAGTGGCTCTATTTCTGACCCAGCTCCCTCTTGATGCATTTAGGAAAGCAGTGGAAGATGGCAAAACTACCAGGGTCCCTGCAGCCACATGGGAGAACCAGAGGAAGCTCCTGACTCCTGGCTTTGGATCAGCCTAGTTCTGGCTGTTATGGCCATTTGTGAAGTGAACCAGTTGAAGGAAGATGCTCTGTCGCATGTGCATGCTGCTCTTATTCTCTCACTCTCACTTTCCCTTGGTCTGTAACTCTTTCAAATAAACAAATAAATCTTTAAAAAATCACATTTCTCTAATGTCTTAATTTACCTGAATTCCAGGTGCAAATATTTGGTCTCTCTCTCTCAAACTCTCAATTAAATAAAACAATTTATTAAAATCAGAAATAAGCATATGAAAATGTTATCTGAATCCCCATGCTTATTGAAGCTCAGTTTGCAATAGCTAAGTTATGGAATCAACCAGATGCACATAAACTGATGACTGGATAAAAATTATGATTTTGATACAGTATAGAATACAATTCAGCCATAAAATGAATGAAATCCAATCTTTTTCAACAAAATGGATGCAGCTGGAAATGATTATGCTTAGTGAAATGTGCCATTCCCCCAAAGTCAAATATAATGGTTTCTCTGATATGTGGCAATTAATACAGAATACAAAAATATATGAAAGTGAAACAGATATATTGTGATATGACTGTTGTCTTAAACCCTTGATTATACATATACCTGAGGAATTTCTGACTACTTCCTGCTTGTTGAATATTATGGTTAGTGGTGATTATTGAGTGGATTAAAATTCTGGTGATGCAAAATTTAAACAAAGAAAGGACAGGGATTGAGGGAGAGGTAAGGGAGGGAGGGAACAATGCTTATCTTCTTAGAACAGTAACTATACATTGCATAAAATCTGTTTTCTTTTTAGTAATAAAACCTTAATATAAAATTTAGCTCCAGTTGTTTTATTATTAAAACTGTAGAAAGCTAAAACTTCTTGAGATTTGAGGTGGCTCACATTTGCATTATGTATAAGTTATTTTTCATGGTTATTCAAAATGAAAGCATTGAATGTACATATTGGAGTTGGTGGCACATAGGCTATGAAAGTTTCAAATGAATAGATGAGTTTTCCAGACAACTTTATAGCTGCTACAGAATAGAACATATTCAACCTTGGTAGTGTTGGAAGATTAATGTATTTTTCAGTTTTCAGATGAAGAGGAGATAGCATTTAACAAAAGTGGCATAAATCTGATGTTTAGGCAAATATTCCAAAAATGAATAAGGAAAAGTTACATGAAGAATGACATTCCCTCAAGCAGTGAGAATAAACTTTAATTTGAAAAATTTAGCAAAAAGTCAAAAACAGTGTTCCAGGAGTTGATGATCAATGTAAGTGTATCTTGTAGTAGAGGATTCTTAGGATGATGAGAATAAAACACATTGAATGAAAAGACACACAGCATTAGAAAGTAGACTCTGCATGTGGCTCAGGATATCATGGAAAAAAATGTAGAGAAAATATGTAATAGCCAGTCCCTGTAATGAAGCAAACATTGAGTAGCAAAGGATTAAACTGTGAATTCAGAACTTGAACAATGGTCATTTTACACAAACTGGCCTTCACAGGACCACATAGCTGCATTTCCTCCTTGCCTGAAAAGTAGAGCCATGATCTTTTCCTCTGCGTCTCACATTGATAAGACCTTATTTTCCTCAATTCATATAACAAATTTTCTTCAAATTTGGGCTATCATTATTACATAGGACTGAGTATACAGAGAATTCTGTGTAGCCTACGGAGGAGGATGGTGTGGGCATCTCAGTAAGACACACAGTTGATCATACAAGTGATCCTAGTTGAAGAATTAAAAGTGGTCAAAAATTGTGCATGCTCTGCAGCATTTTATGTGAAGTTCATCATAGGGACACAGTAATTCTTCCCACTGTATCTACCCTCCCACCTACTCTCTCACCCCGCTTCCTCTTCCCTCTCCTGTTCCTGTTTGTTTTTTTTTTTAAGATTTATTTTCATTCAACTTTATATATATATACATATGAGAAAAGGACGAATCTGCTTTATAAATGAGAAATTGGTTGCATTCTGTGACCTTTTCCAAATCTAGGAGGATGTGGGCTATTGGGACACAAAGATAGAGCGTCTTTGTTGAAGACACAGAGAAAAATGATAAGCAGCTACATCCAGCCACATTGTACACAGATCAAGGTACCTGGGACCTGCTTGTCATGTTTTATACCACTTATTTTCTACAAAATCATGGGGAGTTTATTCTTGCACCATCCCACTCTTCAGAGGATCACAGTAATGTTCAGAGGGCTATAGTGACATTCCCAAATCATAGCTAGTGAGGGCAGTCACCATCATGCCATGGAGTGGACAGATGCATATCTGGATGGCTGATACAGAAAATAGGGGTGGTGAAGTCACCACAAAAGCATAAGAAGGTAGAGAAGTACCAGAAGGTTCTTCCTGGAATAATGTAACCAGAGACCCCACCAACTTCTCTCTAGTGCAAAAATACTGGAGATTTCATGTTTTAAAGATACACATATATAGAGTGTACTCGCTTTTGCTCCAAGGGAGACCAAGATGGAAAATAAGTCAGTGTAAGTACCAGAAACTACCAGGGAATTGGATTTCTAGGGTGAGAGAAAGCAGATCAGATCACATGGCTAAGAGCATGAGAAGATGACTCATGGATGAGAAAGTCTTTTGAGAGTCATAGAGAGAGAAGAAAACTGACAATGAGCAAGGGAGAGAAACAGAAAGAGAAAGGGAGAGAATGAGCTGGTTCACTAGTTCATTGGGTCACTCCTCCAAATACCCACATACCCAGTTTGGGGCCATGTCAAGGCCAGGAATGAGAAACTCAACTTCTGTTTCTCCCACACTGGCGATGGGAAACCCAGCCACAGTGTGATGGCTTTCCAGGTCCGGATATCTCTCATGGGGTTTTTAGACAGATCCAAACCCTTAATGGCTGATTCTGAGGTCAGCATCAAAACCACTATTGTCTTTTTCCAGTTGCCAGTGGTCTTCATGCCAATGCGCTCATCTTGCATCTGCAGCACTGTGCCCACCTTGTTTAGGTCTAGCATCTAGAGACAGACAGAAGCAGCTAGGGTGCATTGCATTCTGGAATGCAATGCTGGGTGAGGTTCAGGCGTTAAGAATTCATTTCAATGAAGGGAGAAGTTTTCTTTATTTGCAATCTATGTGGAAAGGAATTTCTGTTGGTGAACTGTTCTTTTTCAATTTTATTTAAGTTATAAAAGAGTCATGTATTTCATATGTACAGATTTGGGAACATGGTGTAACTTCCATCCCTCCCACCAATGTTCCAAACTTTCTTCCTCCAACATCTCTTATTCCCACTCTTTTTCCAAAAATCTACTTTTAGTAGATTTATTAGTTTAGATAAGGAACATAAGGTTATCACTATACTAAGTAAAATATTTTAACATAGAATAAAAAAACACTGTTCCTCAATATAAGATAGGGACTGGACGGGAGCCCTTAGACCTACAGCCCCCAGGAATGCCTGTATGCTTGGTACACAGGCTTGTGCTTTGTCATGGGAGAGTTGACATTTCCTGTAGAGAGGGAAAAAGTTATAAAAAGGGTGGGGTTTGGGGAGTTTAGTGGGACAAGGCCCTCCAGAGATGGCCCACAGGCATTCAGAGACACAACTTGGGCTCCTAATAAATGAGAATTTTTTTTCATAAAGATAGCAGACACTGGCTTGAGCTCAGCTTGACTTTCTGACACATGACCAGGATCTAAAAATTATTTTTAAATTTTGTGGTTAAAGTGTAAAACTTACACATTTTAAGAGGCACAATGCAACTTTTAAACCCACAGATATCGCTTAAACTGACCATACCGGGCACCTAGCCTTCCTACTTCCTTATATTGTCTTAGGCTTTGGAGCCTACCAGTATTCTCCTCCAGTTATTTATAGAGAATATATGCATCATCAAGTTTCATATTCACCCTGTCTGGCTGCTGCACACCAGAACATTTTAAATTTCTGCATTAGCATTTTGTTATTAAGGCCTCCCTATTAGGACAACTCAATCACACATGACAGTGTTTGTAAGCAAGTGACCCTGAGACCATGCATCTGAGGACCTCATGGCTCCAGACTGCATCAGACCAGCAAGGGAGAAGGGGTTTTTCTCCTGTCAAGAAATAAGCCCCTCTATCCTAGATTAGACTTCCGTTATTCCTCAGACTCCAGGCATGGAGGAGAGGCCACAGTGGGCCTGTGAGAATGACTGAGTGTCTTTACATATTTGTTACACACTGTATATTTTGGAAACTAATTCAAAATATAATTTTAAACATTTCTTCCCATTCAGTTATTTTTATTGATTATTATTTTAAATAAGTATATTCAAATTATATATGTTCATAGTATGCAGTGTGATGTTATGTAAGTGTACATTTTGTACATCATGACTTATGTTTTCACATTCTTTATAGCATTTGCAGAACGAACGTTTTAAATCTGATGAATTATGTTTTACAGAATTTTCTGTTCTCGATTGTACTTTTGATGTGTTGTCTAAGTATTGTTTTCCATGCCAAGGTTACAGAAACTTATTCTATTACTTTTTCTGAGAGTTTTTTTAGATTTAGAAATGTTTAAGTTTCTGATCTATATTGAGGATTTTTTTATGCTTAATTTATGTTAGAGGTCTATTGTTACACTTTTTCAATTGAATATCTATTGTTTCCGGGATAATCTGTTGTAAGGTCTCTTCTTTCTATACTAAATGTTTTAGAGACAGAGATATAGACACAGTAAAGAGAGTGAGAGGCAAGCAGTCTTCTGCTGTTTCACTCCTCAAATCCTTGAAATGGCTGTGGTTCTCTGGGCTGAGATCTCAGTCCCAGTAGAGCTCAACTACTTGAGCCACAACTGAGGCATCAGGAGCTGAATCTAGAATTAAACCGAAGTAACCTAGTGGAGAACTTGGATATTCTAAGTGGATTCTATTTCCTAGGCTAAATATCCACCCAGCCCCATACATATTTCTCGAGTTAACTTTAATAATCGATGCCAGTCACAATAGGTATTCTACTTTGTAACAATCCATAGTAATGCATTTTCTAGGAAGTTGAATTGTAGAAACTGAGAACAATAATAAAAAAAGAAGAAAAAAAGCAAGGTTGTAGCCCTATCAATGAGTATCTCAAAATGTTCTGTTGCAGGATAGAAAATATGGCTACAATTAAGGGCCTTAATTTTTATTGTGCAAACAAGTGAGTTGTTGAATATAAATTAAATTGGCAAAATTGTCATTTGTATTTGTGTTTTATACAGAGGGCACTGTGTTTCCATGTTATATTTAACTATATTTAAATAAGACACAAAATTTATTTCAATGACAGAAAAATACAAGATAATAGTGTAACTAAAGAATGCTATGAACAAAAGACAATTTGATGAACCTATGGTTGTTAGTATGTGTAATGTGTTCAGCACTATTCCACACCATGACACATTCATCAACATTATTTCTGAGTTCAAAATAAAGAAATTAAAGATTCATTAAAAGTCAGTTGGCATATTTTTTAATAATGGTGACACATATATAGTAAAATAAGCATTTTGATACACAATGAATAAATTAAAATAAATAAACATAAGGAACAGGTTTCATTTTATGGAATGAATCCATATTTAATTCTAGAATCAAAAAACAAAGTCAGTTGTAGAAATAAATGACTAGCATTTTTGGTCAGTAGAGAAAATAACATTTCTTAAAAAATAAAGATAAAATATAGTGAGTGGAAAAATGCACCCTTGAAGTGATGACAACAGAAAATGAACAGATTCTGTTTCTCTAGGCATTGCAAAATAACAAAGGAAATCATAAAATAAGTGTAATAAACAACTACTATGTAGCCACAGTCAAATTTCTGAAAGGCCATTTAATTATGTTCTAAACTAAGAGAAAAAAATCCAAATTCAGATTTTTTTACTGTCAAGGAAGTGCTGATAAGGAAGTGTGGTAACAAAGATGAAAGACTTGAACTCAGGTAAACAATTCTACCAACAAGAGCCTAGTGTTTTAGAAAAAGAAATATCTTCACCACATATTGTTGCTATTCTCTGCATGACGTGTCGTGACTTACCAATTTTGAGCAAATATAAAGTAAAATTCAAACAATAATTTTATAAGCACTTTCTACAATTATTTCATAATACAAAATGTTGTGGTGTTTCAAATAAAGAAACTTGGGATTTTTTTCACATTTTTTTTTAATTTAGTAAATATAAATTTCCAAAGTACAGTTTATGGATTACAATGGCTCCTCCCCCCCATAATTTCCTCTCCACTCGCACCCCTCTCATCTCCCGCTCCCTCTCCCATTCCATTCACATCAAGATTCATTTTCAATTATCTTTATATACAGAAGATTGATTTAGTATATATTAAGTAAAGATTTCATCAGTTTGCACCCACACAGAAACACAAAGTGTAAAATACTGTTTCAGTACTAGTTATAGCATTACTTCACATTGGTCGGCGAACTCAAAAGGCTTCCATAGCCTTGGCAACTCATGACTAGAGCCTCGGGAGATTACTGACGCCATAAACAAGAGTGTCAAATTGTTAAGTCAACAACAGGAGTCACTGTGTACTTACTTCTCATGTGGGATCTGTCCTTAATGTGTTGTCCAATGTGAAACTTGGGATTTTTAATAATATTCTAATATACGTCCTAAAATAACTGCGTAAAATATTTTGCTCAATGTACAGTGCTGATATTTGTGCTTTTGGGAAAAATATTATCTATTCTGAAAATTTAGTGTAGACAGGTAAAATCTCAGGATGATACAAGAATCCTTAAAATGCAATCAGACATGGAAGGGACATGTGAGAACTTTGCAGATATGGGAGCGAATCAAGGGAAGGACCCAGAGAAGCAACCAAGAAGCAATGATGCGTTCACATACAAGTGACCTCAGGGCACCAGTCCCATGTGCCTTTCCCAATATTGCTGGAAATAAGTGAAATAAAAAATAGAAATAAAGTGACTACAGAATCTCGGTTGTGGCATGCACCCCCATCAGCACAAAAGATACTTAATTTTTCCCTCTGGAAATAAGATATGAGCATTTGGGCTGAGAAGATTTCCATTTGCATAACTCTACATATAGGAATTATCCTTAAAGTATTTAAGTCATTACAAGATGAAATTTAAGAAACCCAAATAATGTGGAATGAGCAATAAATTACGACTTTTAAGCCATATTTGGAAAAGTACCAAAGAGAATGTAAACAAATGAAAACATGATAAATCAAATTAATATAAAACATGGTTTAAAACCCACAGAGCTGGTGATGGAGCTGGTGAACTGGGATATTGAGAACAGTGAATCCGGTTAAATGCAGTGCAGCATTACAAAGTCAAAAAAATATGTGCAGAGTTACATAAGCAAGAAGCTTTTTATGTTTACAATTGAAACAATCAATTTTGTCCCTAGAACATAGAAAAAGAAACAACATTGACATGCGATTAAAGGCTAATTTTAAAAACTCTAAATTTGTAAATCAGATGTAAATGTTTGGATTACAAAATGCAGTATGTCAAAAAGACAAATATATAAATATATACTTAAAGAAGTAATAATCACAGGGCATAACATCCAGGAAGATGAGAAATATAAGTGAGTAAGACAAAATAGAGATCACCCACAGAAATAAGGAAAGACTTCCACTACTTTTATGGAACCACAAAAAAAAGATATAAAATTATTCACGTTGAGAGCCATTATTCAACCCACAGTTGCATACTGAGTGCAGACGTTAATTGCATAAAGTGAGCAAAACTTTTTTCAAAAATATACACATAGATGTTAATACCAACAGATTTTAGAGGTATATATCAAGAAGAAATAAATGCTTTCTTAAAATAAAAAATGAAATGAAATATGATGAGACAGGATATGCGAATATCAAACCATGGTACCCATTAGAGTAAAGAAACTACAATCCTTGTTGCATTGAATTTTTAAAAAGTATTTAGATATAATAACATAATTAGACATAGTTTTTAAATCTGATAGAAAAACTTATGCTACTGAATAGTGTAAATGCTGTTAGATTAACACATTTTTCAGGAAAAATATCACATTACCAACTTAATAAAATGAACAATTCTTCCATTGCATATTTTTCAGAATATTGACAATTATTTTATCAGAACTGAGAAACAATAAAGGACTGGCTGTGGCATAAGCATTAAGCAAACTTCTGGATACTCACAAGGAACTGATCGTATGTCCACTACACATAGACTGAGATAGACAGCATGATGAGGTTCAGATAGTAGGTGACCACAAATGCAGTCACCAGTAGCAGGATGGCCTGTGTGGCCCTTTTCTCTGGTGAGATTGTTGAGCAGAGGCTGGTGCTGCAAAGGTGCTGGGACTTCCTCTCATGCCTGGACAAAAGATCACCATGTACATACTTGAGAGCAGCATGACTCCTACAAATAAGACATCCCTGGATGTTGTCATAATGAAATGCAGTCTCCCAATGATGGAATTCAAGGGAGATAGTGAACAGCATTTACTGATATGAAGAACATTATTTGGTTCACATTTGAAGTTGGAAGAAGTCAAAGTCTGGAAGATCATGTTACTACTGAAAGACAAACTGAAATAACAAAAAAGATTAAAATATAGATAATATACTTTGCTAATTTATGTGTATAGCTCACTAAATAGAAGGTGCTTGGGCTGATGGCGACAGTCTGGATGATGCTCAGGAGGCACGTTAAACAGCCTCACATCACCCTGCTTTTGTAGAATAGGGCTTTACATATGAGTCCATTCCAAAAATTCAGGTCCATAAAAGACAAAGAAATATGACATGAGGAGCATCACTTCATGGACAAGGGCCAAGTGGCAGGTGAAGCATTTGAGGGCTTAGACCTGGGATCTTGGTGGAGTGTGAAGATGTGAGAAAAAAAAGAGGAAGGAATTGGTCAAGATTGCAATGACAATTTGGACTAAAAAGTATCTGTCTATGACAGCAAGTGGAGGATGTGTTCATTTTAACGGCATGTAGGAAATATTTTTACACCTGTAAAAAGAATCAACCTTCTCATCGCCAATATTCTTCATCATTTTTGTTTGAGACATATTTACTTTATATAACAAAGCATTTTGGTTCAGATTCTTATTAAGCCACCCCTTGAATTATATTATCCTACAAACAATTTATAAATGTTAAAACCATAACATATCCACTCTAGTGATCTCACAGGTTGCACACTGTCTAGATTCCTATTTTATCTGAGCTCATTTTGAGAAATCATATTTATTTGTCCTGTATGCACTCACTTATAATTAGCAATAAAATAGTGATACAAATATAAAATTTCATAAAGGGACCTGTCCAGTGAAATATTTGTAATTCAACACAAACAGGAAAATAATCACTGAAAGAATAATTTAAAAAGTAATATCTGGCTATCTGTCAAATGCCATCATTTTGGCAATTTCAAGTGTCTACATTGTCATACTCTTGTAATTATACTGTATACTCTTACTAATTCAGGTTAATAGCTTAGTCTATAATTAGGATATTAACAGCTTTGACCCCAGAGGCAACCATTTTTTTCCTTTGTCATGAAATTTCATATACTCATGGTATATGGAACATCCTTGGGGGACTAATTCTGTTCTCAAAAACCTTACTTAGTGTACTATCTAAAATGTTTCATGTTCTCATAGCTTGGTTAGTGTCAAAATATTTTACATGAACTCAAATCATCACAGATAATTTGTCACTATTGCAATGGAACAACAGAACTTTCTTTAGGAACACATATTAAAAATTCTTTGTTGTTTATATGAGCTGTTCATGTTTGACAATGCCGTGGATTAAATCACTCTGGTGAGCCATAAAAACAGACACTCACCAGGGTGAGTCTCCAGTGTGAGTCCATGTGAGGTAAGGCCCCAACAATGTGGCTATAGGGAAGGGATAGCATCAGCTGCTCTCCCACCAGGCCCATAATTGTCACACATTTATACAAGCAAGACAACCCTGTGCTTGGGATCATTAGGAATGAGAAGCACCACAGGGAAAACTGAACTTTCCTGGTTCTTGAAGACAGCAGAGTAGGAGCAGCTGGGATCCACAATTACCTTTGCATGAGCTCATTTCCCTAAGCTATGCATGTCTAGGAAGTTTGCTCACAATCCTTGTCAACTGGCAGAAGGAAAACAGGAACCTCCCTTTGAAACAATAATAATCAAATTGGATCTCTCAAGGTATCCCCAACACTCCTGGTGGACTCCACATTTGTTTCCCAGTGACCTCAAGATTTCAGCAAGATGGTGCATCACCCCTTTGTAAATAAGGAAGATATTTCCCTCTCAGGACATACTCTGGAAAAGTGATCTTTAATTCATGGGAAAAGACCATGAGCCAGAGAACCTGCACTGGAACCATAGTGCAGGTTGCATTTCTCCTTCCCCTAACTTATAACAATTTAATGTGTTTGTATTTTATTGGTATTTTCATTTTTTATCAACTATTTCATTTAACTTTTTATTAAACTTCTTAAATTTAGTCAATATTTTCATTTTTAAATATATATTTCAATCATTTTTATCACATTTTAATAACTTTTCTCACTTTTACTTAAAATTCACCTTTTGTGAAATTTTAAGTTTTGAAAATTTGAATCATAATATTCATTTCTGCTTTCTTAAAATTTAAGATTATGTTTAATATTTTAAAATCAAATAAATAAATTTAAATAAAATTAAATTTTATTTACATAAAATTAATTTTACTTTATTAAAACTAAATTTTATTTAAACTTGTATTTTATTTAAATAAATAAATTTAAATACAATCAAATTTTATCAGGTCACCATCAGGTTTATTTTTCTTTCATGATAATTATTGTCAGTACAGTGATTTTTCTTTTCTGGATAAGAAACCAGTATCTGGAAGTATTACATTCTGTTCATTATTATACACTAATAAAGTTAATGACTGTCCTGAGTTACATTTACCATTAGCATTTTAGATTTTCTACATAAACTCATGTTTATAACAATGCTGTATAATTGCTTTATGTATAGTTTATATATATAATTTATATACAATTTATGTATAATTTGCTTTTTTGTATAATTTGTTTTATGATCAAAGACAAAATACAAACTTCAAAAATATAATTTTGCTTTTTTATAAATAATTTTGCTCTTTAGTTTTAAGCTTAAATTATTTATTTGATTTTGACGATGTTTTCTGTGGCCAGCACTGTGGCACAGTGGGATAAAACCCTGGCCTACAGTGCCAGCATCCCATCTGGGTACCTGTTCAATCTGGCTGCTCACTTCCAATCCAGCTGCCTGCTAATGTGCCTGTGAAAGCAGAGGAGAATGGCCCAAGTCCTCAGGCCCCTGCACCCACATAGGAAACCTGGAAGAAGCTCTTGGATCCTGGCTTCAGATTGGCTCACTTCTCACAGTAAAGGATACAACGTGCATTCACATTGTATAAGTTAAAATGAGAGTTTCTCTACAATCTGACCAAGCTCTGTTTGCCTTCTAAGAATTTGACCATTGTATTTGCCTTCTATATCCTTGCTATTATAATCAGCACCATGTTTTTCCAAGTTTTATGTTGAATTCTGTGTTAGAATTTGCAAATACATTAAATTCAAATACTAGACACATAATTACCATTAAATTCCGGATAAATAGGAGATGATTTTTTAGGAAAAAATATTTGGTGTATGTCTGTTTTCTTCCAATAGCATGGAATTATATTATACTTTTGCTGTAAATGTATTAGAAATTCATATTGAAAGGATGCCCTGTATTTTATCCAGCTCTCTGCGATGGCCTGGGAAGGCAGTGGAGGATGGCCCAAGTCCTTGGGCCCCTGCACCCACATGGGACAGCCGGAAGAAGCTCCTGGCTCCTGACTTCGGATCGGCCCAGATCTGGCTGATGTGACCAACTAGAGAGTGAACAAGCAGATGGAAGACCTCTCTCCCTCTGTCTCTGCTTCACCTTCTCTTTCTGTGTAACTCTGACTTTCAAGTAAATAAAAGAATCTTTTTAAAAAAGTAATTTGCTTGGATATTTCATTTAATTACAAATGTTAAGTAAATAATCCTTATCAAAATATGCATGTGTCAGAATAAATTCACAGTTACACTTTAATTGGTAGTCCTGCTACTTCACAATTGATAGAATATAATATTTGTAGATTTATGATTTCATGATATTATTGATGTTAAAACCTTGACATTTTCTAAATTGTTTGTATGTGGAAATTATGTTTACTCTCTTTTTACTATTTATAATATTGTTTATGTGTGTCTTTAAAGTCTGTCAACTTTTGTTATATTTAACATTCATTAAAATTATATATTTTTTCACACCAAAGCAATTTGTTCTAAAATTGCTTTAATGTCACCTATTATAACTTTAAAAGTGTTAATTTATTTTTTCAATGAATTTTTATCATATACAAAATATTGTTAACCTTTTCTTAGATTATTTATTTAATATAAAATAGAACAATGCAGAGGATGTGAACATGAAAGACACACTCCCATTGTATGGAGGGTGTGAGACACTGAGAGAGATCTTACATCTCCTGGTTCATTACCCAAATATCCACAACAGCTGGTACTGGCAAGGTAGAAGCCAGAACCTAGCAACTACATAGATGTCCAGCACGTGGGACAGAAGGGTCCACATACTCAGTCATATTCAGCCTAACAGGGTCTACATTAGCAACAAGCTGGATGAGAAGCAGAAGTGGAATATGATCTGAGGTATCCCAATATGGAATGCAAGTGTCCCAAGCTGTAGCTTCACCTTTAAAAATATTATGGCTTATGGATATAAACATAAATGGATATTATGTATGTGACATATTAGTATTAGGAACTCTGATTCATCAAATTGTTCATACTGTTCTTAATCTCCGATTATGTATCTATATATACACACAAATATGTGCGTGCTTTTCTAATTCAAGATTCATTATCTGAACTTCGACATAAAAAAGAATGTAGGCTTAATTTGTTATCTTGTTAAAACCCAAAGTCAAATGAAAAAATTTTGTTAGTTTATGTTAGGCACAATTTTCCTTTGTTCTCATACATCTGAGTGGGAGTCAGAGAAATTAGTTATTTTGTCCTTCCTACATCAGAGTAAACTGTACAGAGGGTATTCATAGATTGCCTAATGTTTCCTTCTTTTTTATTTTTACTACATCAATTTCCATGAAAATTAAGAAATGGGAATACTACAAATTATTAAAAGCCTATAATGATAAAATAACCAAACTTGTTGCAAAAAATTAATTGGCACATAACAAAAATATATTATTAATTAAGATAAAGTTCAGACAAAATAATATAATACAAAATGGCACTTATGAGGGGACTTCAAAAAACTAAAGGATAATGCATATTATTAAAATAATTAGGTCTGAAATTCAAAAAAATTACAAAATGTTAATTATATTTTCCATGAACTTTTCGAAGTCCTCTTGAACACAGCTTGATTGACATCTGGAAAACAATGATCATACAATACCATGTTATGAACACTAAGGAAAACTAACATAATCATCTTATCAGAAAATACACCTGTTGAAATCCATCACCCAATTATGATTAAAATTCTAGACAAACTAAGAATTCAAGGGAAGTTCTAAAATTTGACAAACAGCACCTGTGGGGAGTAGGCATTAATCCTAGTGGTTAACACATAGGTTGAGATTTCCAGGTCCCATATCACAGGACCTGGGTTCAATTTCTGATTCTATCTCCTGACTCCTTCCTGTTAAGCAGTGGTAATGGCTCCAGTAGCTGAGTTCCTGCTACCTATCTGGGAGATCTGAACTGAGTTCTCAACTCCTGGCTCTAACCCTGACCAACCCTGGCTGTTGCAAGCATTTGTTACATAAACTAGCTTTTGGGAGACAGTGTTGATGTAAGTCCTTTTTATTCTGTCCCTCTGTACCTCCCTGTGTCTCTTTCTTTGACTCTCAAATTTAAAAAAATGAAAAACAGGACCTATAAGAATCCTACAGTAAACACCACACTTAATGATGAATGACTAAATGTTTTCCAAAAACGGAAGGGCATAAAATATAAATATTTTCTTATAGATTTCTCTTAAATATCATACTGGAGGTTTTCTTTTTCCTAAAATACATCAGATGACAAAAATGAGTAAAAGGAATCTGAGCTGCAAAGTAAAGAATAAAACTTAATTTTCATTCCAACTATACAATACTGCTCATAGGGAAGTACTAAAGAATTCACTACAAGTCCAATCCAATTAATATGTTCACAAAGTTGCAGTAAATGAGATCAACATATATCAAACAATTATATTTCAATTACATTCTGAAACATTACTAAAGAATGAATTATATCTTAGTGCTCACAAAAGATGTATCATTCTTGGGTGATTCTTTAAAGTTAATTAATTTTCTTTTTTTAAAGATTTATTTATTTATTTGAAAGAATTAAACAGAGAGAAGGAGAGGCAGAGAGAGAGAGAGAGAGAGGTCTTCCATCCACTGGCTCATTCCCCAATTGGCAACAGCTGGAGCTGCACCATTCTGAAGCCAGGAGCCAAGAGTTTCTTCTGGGTCTCTCATGTGGGTGCAGGGGCCCAAGGACTTGGACCATCTCCTACTGCTTTCCCAGGCCATAGCAGAGAGCCAGACCAGAAGTGAAGCAGCTGGGACTTGAACTGGGACCCACGTGGGATACTGGCACTGCAGGCAGCGGCTCTACCTGCTACACCACAGCACCAGCCTATAATTAACTTTAATATGCAATGAATTTGAACAGCCTTATTTCAACCGTCGAGGAAGCTTTTTTTTTCTTTATGTAAATTGTTGAACACTTTACTTAGTACAAGGTTGGTCTTCTGTAAAGTTAATTGAAAATGTATCTTCCTGGAGAATGGGACTTGGAATGGGAGAGGGAGTGAAGTAGGTAGCCATACAAGCTAAAATTGATTAGATTTGTGAACTGGAAGACCATGCCATCACCACGCCCCTGTGTGGCCTCATTCCCCTACCTGGCCACACCTGGGTGCCTACCAGCCAATCAGGTTAATTAACCACTCTCCTTTGGAAGTGGGTTAAAAGCCGGGACATGGTGTGGCCCACTCTTCTTCCCTGGCCTCTTGTCAGGAGGGAGCTTGCTGTAGCTCCGTGTGATGGCCTTTAGGCCATGTGCTCTAGGCTTCCTGGGCCAGATACAGGCCTAGATGCTCATCCACGTGGCTGGTTCCTGGTGCTCGGTATGAACCCCTATTCACCTCTCTCTCTTAAATAAAGCTCTCACTCTCCTATGCATCTTTCTCACTAAATAAAAGCCTAAAATGTACCATGCTGCCTCGTTTATCTATGCTGGTATTTAGAATTCTCTAAATATTAGGCAAGAACCCTCTTGGGCTTATTAATATTGGGGATTTAGTAATAAGCCCGTGGTAAAATCGCATGGAACCCCAAATTCCGGTAGCACATGTGGCACTCCAGATAGCATTTCCAGGGAACTTTACGGGGCCACATTTTAGTGTAAATTTTAGGGGGTCTTCTCCAATTTCAGGAGGAGGAGAGGTAGAGGTGTGGGAGGGCAAGTATGAAGGGAAGAATCACTATATTCCTAAAGTTGTACTTATGAAATGCATAAAGTTTCTTAAATAAAGTATTTCTTTTGGAAAAAATAAAAACCACATTATTTAGGAAGGGGCTTTAAACATTACTAGGAAGTTACTTAGGAAAAAATCATTTTGTATGAGGATCTGTTCAGAGAAAAAATAGTAAAGGGCTCACTTAAATAAATTAATAAATGAACATTAAAAAAAAGTGTGATGACATACTGAGATGAGCATTATACAGGGTGTTTCTCTGCTGCTTGAGTTGTGAGCACCCTCATAGGGAAGGGCTTGGGAGAGAGAGCTACCAAGCTTCTGATCCAGCTTTCACCTGATGTGCCTAGAAGGCAGCAGGTGACAACTGAAATGGTGAGTTACTGTGAGCCACATGGGAGATGGATGGAGTTTTAGTTACTGATTAGGCCTGACCAATCTCTGACTGCTGGAATAAAATAGCAGCAGATGGAAGATTTCTCTCTCTCTCTCTCTCTCTCTCTCTCTCTCCCTCTCTCTCCCTCTCTCTCCCTCTCTCTCCCTCTCTCTCCCTCTCTCCCTCTCTCTCCCTCTCCCTCCCTCTCCCTCCCTCTCCCTCCCATTCTCTCTCTTCTGTCACTCTACATTTTAAATAAATAGATAAATAAATAATTCTCTTTTAAGAAGAATATGATACCATTCACCATAACATCCAAATTAATATATATCTCAGGAATATTTTAAGTAAAAGGTCACTATAATTTTATAATAAGCTCTACCAAATAAGACCAGAATTTTTACATTCAATAATGCCTTGCATTGAAGGGTATATTTAGCTCCCTTATGGACGTAATCCTAGTGGTCAGGATATCTTCTGGCCTTGTCTCTGTATCTGCTTCACATTCAGGACTTGGGGAGTGAAATTGTCTGGGCTTTCTAAGATCTCGTTGACATGCTGAGGTGAGCCATTTTTCTTGGACAATGAGAAGGCATTAGGCTCTTTTTTGAGCAATCAGAGAAATGCAGAGATCAGCGTGTGAGTTCCTCATGGCTGTACTAGCCAATTACAATAATGTTACTTTTAAAAAACACACATTTGGGGCAGGCATTGCAGCATAGCAGGTAAAGCCACTGCCTGAGGTCTTGGCATCCATATGGGTGCCAGTTGAGTTCCAGCTGCTCCACTTCCGATCCAGCTCCCTGCTAATGTGCCTGGGAGAGCAGCAGAAGATAGCCCAAGTGCTTGGTTCCATGAACCACGTGGGAGACCAGGAAAAAGCTCAGCTTCAGCTTCAGCTCAGCTCCGGCCACTGTGGCCATTTGGGGAGTAAACCAACAGATGAAAACCTCTCTCTCTCTCTCTCTCTCTGTCTCTGCTTCTGCCTCTCGGTATCTCTGGCTTTCAAGCAAATAGATAAATCTTTTAAAATAGCCACACTATGAGTCATAGAATGGCAGATGTCCTAAACAGCACTCTGGCCTCAGAATCAGTCCGTAAGGCATTCAGATCTGGCTAAAAAGGCCACGAGAGTATTTCAGGCATGGAAAGCCAAGACACTCTGGCAAAAAAAAATGATCTAAATGAAAGATCTCTGCGAGTGGGATCCCAGTGGAAAGAATGGGCCATCAAAGAAGGGGGTACCTTTCTCTGAAGGGAGAAGAGAACTTCCACTTTGACTATGACCTTGTCTAAATAAGATAGGAGTTGTGGGAACTCAACGGCTTCCATAGCCTTGGCAATTCATGACAAGAGTCTTGGGTGATTATTGGCACCATGAATAAGAGTGTCAATTATTAAATCAACAACAGGAATCACTGTGCACTTACTCCCCATGTAGGATCTCTGTCCTTAATGTGTTGTACTATGTGAATCAATGATATAACTAGTACTCAAACAGTACTTTATACTTTGTGTTTCTGTGTGGGTGCAAACTGTTGAAATATTTACTTAATATATACTAAATTGATCTTCTGTATATAAAGATAATTGAAAATGAATCTTGATGTGAACGGGATGGGAGAGGGAGTGGGAGATGGGATGGTTGCAGGTGGGAGGGAGCTTATGGGGGGGGAGCCACTATAACCCAAAAGTTGTACTTTGGAAATTTATATTTATTAAATAAAAGTTCAAAAAATCACACAATATTTCCTGCTCAAGTTTTGAAGATGATAAATCCAAAATGAGTCTTACAAGACAGCATCAAGATATCTATAAGACTGATTTCTCCTTGCAGTTCATCACAATTGAGGAGTCACCTTGTACCAGGTTGGCAGAGACCATCAAGATGAAAACTCTCTACCAGCATCTAAAATATCTGAAAATGAATCTCTGTAACTTTCCTGGAACTGAAACTATGAATTTCTTTCCAGATACTTATCTTTAAACAATGAGATTTGGGAGCTGTGATTTCTACAACATTCTTTATTGCTCATAGTTCAGCCAAATAGTGCTCTACTGGCTTACAAAACCAAGAATTTCATAATTTGTCAGAACCAATATCACTCTGTTTATATATTGAAGAAAAAAAGTAAACCCAGGACCACCAGAAGGGTGAGAGTCCTTCAGTGTATATGATGCAATTTCTTAGAAACTTGAGCAACACTGAAGTGCCAAAGCCATTGGTTTTCTTGCTCTCCCACTTTTTTTTTTTTTAACTTATTTGACAGGTAGAGTTAGAAAGTGAGAGAGAGAGACAGAGAGACAAGTCTTCCTTCTGTTGGTTCACCCCCAAAATGGCCGCTATGGCAGGCGCTACACCAATCTGAAGCTGGGAGCCAGGTGCTTCCTCCTGGTCTCCCACGTGGGTGCAGGCACCTAATCACTTGGGCCATCCTCCACTGCCTTCCCAGGCCACAGCAGAGAGCTGGACTGGAAGAGGAACAACTGGGACTAGAACCTGGTGCACATATGGGATTCCGGTGCCATAGGCGGAGGATTAGTCAAGTGAGCCACGGCGCCAGCCCCTGGTCTCCCACTTTAAGCTGAATGGTTATGTCTTCCCTCAACTGGAGGAGACCCTAGAGGTGGAACTCCTTGTTCAAAACCTCTTTACTGTATACTCCTGATGCCTATATTTATGCGGCCATTGAGATAAACACAATGCTTCCAGGACCAGATCTGCCTCAAATCCCTAAATTTGGTAAATTTAACATTCACCCCACTTCCGTGGTTTGGATTTCTCAGAACAGGAGAATGGTTAAACTTTTATTGAAGGAGTCTTTGTCATAATGATGAGTTTATCGAAGAGATTCCTCACAAATTGGGCATTCCTGTGCATCTGATTAAGAGCTACACTAGTCCTTCAGATTTTTTGTTTTGTTTTACTTATCAAAGAAAACAGTAGAGGTTCAATGACCATGACATGAATATAATCTTTCTACTTGGTACAGGAGGTATCCTTATATACTCCTTCATTATTAAAAAACAATTTTATATAGCTGAAATAACTTGATACAGCAAGAGATGTTGGTAAAATTAGCTTGCAGAAGAGTTTAGAAAACTCAAATCTAAGGATGAGGTAAAAGTTTGGTAATATGATTGCTGGCTTGTGGTCACTCTACCCTGGGCCTCAGGCCAATCACAAGCACACACAATGCAGGTGTGTCAGTGACCCAGTATGTAACAGATGGGCTTCAGCTACCTATTCTCAGGTTGCAAGATTCTGTTACTCTCTATCTATGGGACTGATCCTCTCCACTATGGAAAGAATGTCTGTCCAATTCAGCAGTGGAGGAAGGAAATACTTCTACACTGATACTGGACTATGGTGCAGGGGTGATTTCACAGCTTGTTTTCAACATTACCTGATTTATTTTCTGTATACCGTAACAATAATATTATTACTTTCAATTTTCTCCATGTCATGTGAGTCTTCTTTTTGCATAATTTGCTCAGAAGATAAACATTTTGTTAAAAAGAAAGATGGCTGTTATTAATTTGCCTTTTAGGTATTATTTCCCCAATCATCATCCCAATAGTCTCCTTCAACAGAATGTGACACACAGTGTGGGGACACAGGTAGTAAAAATCATCTAATAGAGAAACTCAGTAGGAAGGACAGAGAAACTCGAGAGAGAATTAGAGTCTAGGATGTCATGTTTTCAGATGTTTTTGGGAAAATAGAAATAAAACATATCATAATTTATAATTCTGGAAATTTCTCAAAACTAAGTGGGCAGAGAGATCAGTGACAGTGCACAATGAGGAATAAAAAGTATGAGAGCCATAATATATTCAGAGGGAGAATGTAAATGAAAGAAGATGGTATGAAACCCAAATGAAAGGGAAAAAAATCAAGTTTTTGCTTATTCTTTACTCCAATGCTTTGAATCAGAACCTAATAAACAGAAACTTCAGAAACTAACTTTCTCAGTGAGTGGAGATTTCTATTCTTACTCTTGTAGGAATGGTACATGACATTATGTGTCTTCTTTCCCCAATAACTGGCTGTGAATGATATATAATAATCTATGTACAAGGCAGGCAAAATCTCAGTCCTGTTGTTACTCTTGAGCCTCTCCCAATGGCATACAGGACATGAGCTGGACTAAAATCCATCAGCCCCCAGTTTTTCCCTCACTACTTGAGAAAGGACTCCTGTAGGACAGAGAGAACAGGTCAGAGTGAGGGAGAGAAGAGTCATTGTAAATGCTGTCTCATATATAACAGCTACAGCTGGCTAATCATCCCTACATGTTCCACTCGGGACAACAGAAACCACAGTGGGAGCAATGACTTGCCAGGGGCCCCACATGATAGCCAGTTGGGCCCATGGCAGGTGTCCATGTCCCAGTTGCTTTCACCACATGTGCAACACCTCTCCTGTGCAGGGACGTACTCCGTGGATTCTTGATCTGTGTGTATTTGCTTTCTGGCCCAGCCATCATGGTAGAGGGAAAGGGTGTCTAAAGGCCATGATTGATGGGTACTACTTGTCTCATCCCCTTTGAAATATTTGTAGCACCAGTTGGATTTGAGACCAGACCAAAGACTTCTTCTCAAAGGTACATCAGTGGATTTTTCTTCATGGGACTTCCTCCCCTTTCAGCCCAGGGGGTTGTTTCCAAAGGTCCATGTCTGGTTGAAAGGGCATGGGCTTCTCAGACTACTAAGTGATAATAGATTTCTTCTTCCATTACATGAAAGGATCTGAAATCTGGACAGAGGAGACCCACAGAGGATCCATGTGACCTCAAATAATTCTCCTTATCTACTTGAGGACTACATCACTGCCATCTGGGCCCAGGTAAGGATCTTTTGATTTGATTGATTGGTCATTTGCGTGTAGAGGCAAATGAGGGAAGTCACAGCAAACGTATCTATATCTATCCAACAATGTTGCCTGAGATCCAATGGTGTGCAACTCATGTGATCGCGTAGCCTCTGGGATTCCTCTGTTATTGCCAATTTAATTGTAATACACCCAAAAATATAGCAGAAGACTAGCTTCCTAAGCAACTGCTGGGCTAGATTGTGGAAGAAGGAAAGCCTTCCTCCCATACCCATGCAACAGCCTGTGAAAGATCCCTGCCAGCTGAATGGACCAGCATGGAAGCCAGAGTCTTGGTGATGCTGCCAGCTCCCCACCTGGCAACCCATGAAACATCATCACATCCCATTACCTGAGTCCATTGACCCCAAAATCTGTATATCCATAATCAAATAAATCTCACTCTGATCCCAGACAGTACACTATAATAATTTCTTTTTTAAAGATTTATTTATTTATTTGAAAGGCACTGGTTTTCTGCCTGCATGGCCAGCATTCCATGTGGATACCAGGTTCTGGTCCCGGCTGCTCTTCTTCCAGTCCAGCTCTCTGCTGTGGCCTTGGAGGGCAGTGGAGGATGGCCCAGGTGCTTGGGCACCTGCACCCGCATGGGAGACCAGGGGGAAGCACTTGGCTCCTGGCTTTGGATCGGAATAGCTCCAGCACTTCCCAGGATCACTTACCAGGGGTTGGGGAGAAGGATCCTCAGGGCTGTGTGTGGTCTCAGATCCAACCCCATGCTGCTATGGGCAGAACATTCACTTGAAAACTTCCCCACATGTGTTCTTCAGAAGATTAATTGGGGTACTCTGGAGCAGAGAGGATGGTGTGGACCAAGGACAAATTCCTAAGGATCATGCACTCCTACTGATGGCAGGGAATGAATCATGATGTGAAAACGTACTCTTGCCTGCTCCAGGCTTATCCCAGTAAATGATAACTTTTTTCCTGCATCACACAGATGCCCAATTATTCAATGGGAAGCACAGGTAGGACCCAGCAAAAAAACATACTCACAAGTAAGATGATTAGGGTTTAACACAAGGTATGACCCTAAATTGAAAAGCAACACCCACCACTGTGGCATGTGAATGAATGTCAGCCACATTAAGTGGAATAATGGAAAGTGTGGGTAGTGAGGAACATATGTCAGGTTCCAGCATGGCCAGGTGCCCCTAATGGAAAATATGGTGCCTATGATAGACAAGTGGGCAGCAGATTCAGGGTCTTGTTTATCTTTCCTTATTTCAAACCCACAGTCTCAGGTGTGGTCTGTATTCTCTGGTGTGCCTCCTCTCTAGGAGACAGCACAATCACTCAAACTCTGTGGTCATCTTGCCAGTGGCAGACCTGGTCTAGTATGGTAGAGTGGGTTGTAGCATCTCCTGACATTATTTTCCTAGTAGAGAAGTAATGCCATTATTGATGTTCCAGGCATTTTTTTTGGGTTTAGGATGCTCCAGTTCTGGGCACCCAAGTGCTGTGGTGGGAAAAATTGCTGTGTAATGCAAGTGGTTTGGCAGACTCGGTAATCTGTACTGGGGATGACCTCTCCATAATGTCGCTGGATTTCACGCTTCTGTTTGTTTTGTAGGTGGCTGGACCCTCATAGCTTTCAGACCTCATTGTTCTCATAGGAAACAGGATGTATGAGATCCAGATTGTGTCAGTCACTTCCCAATCAGAGCCCACCTAACTCCTTGATATAAAAAGCAAATGTCTATGGGTACTACAGAGGGTAATTGGTCTCATCAGATACCTGAGCTAACTCCTAACTCCTTTTGAAGGAGCAGAACAACCAAAATCCATCCAGGTTTAAGTTGTTTCTGAGATTTTCACTTTGGTCATCATATGGGAGGCTGCATCTATTCATAAAGAAGGTCAGGAGGGCCTCACACCTGACAGTGGAGACCACCTGTATAGGAGCTGTGAAAGACTATCACAAAATGGACAGAGTTCCAGTTGATGTTCATTGATATTTGCCAACTGTCTGAAAAAATGACATTACAAAGTGTTAGTGTGTGTGCCAAAAATGAATGAAAGATCTCTGTGAGTGAGATACCAATGGAAAGATAGGGCCATCAAAGAAGGAGATACCTTTCTCTGAAAGGAGGAGAGAACTTCCACTTTGATTATGGCCTTGTCTAAATAATGTCAGAGTTTGTGAACTCAAGGGGCTTCCATAACCTTGGCAGCACATGACAAGAGCCTTGATTGATCACTGACATCATAAATAAGAGTGTCAATTGTTAAATCAATAACAGGAATCACTGTGCACTTGCTCCCCATGTAGTACTTCTGTCATTAATGAGTTGTACTATGAGAATTAACAATAATACTAGTCTTCAAATAGTACTTTATATTTTTTGTGTGTCTGTGTGGGTGCAAACTGTTGAAATCTTTACTTGGTATAGAGTTGTCCTTCTGTATATAAAGGTAATTAAAAATGAATCTCAGTGAAGAATGGGATGGGAGAAAGAATAGGAGGTGGAATGGTTTGGAGGTGGGAGGGTGGGTATGAGGGGAAGAAACACTATAACACAAAAGTTGTACCTATGAAATTTATATTTATTAAATAAAAGCTTTCTATAAAATAAAAAAGAAAACAAACAAAAAACTGTTAGTGTGTATGTGTTGAATGAATGAACCACAGAGGGAATTTACTCAGGTATCTGATGAGACCAATTACCCTCTGCAGTACCCACAGACATTTGCTTTTTATATCAAGGACAAGAATCAGCTGGGAGAAATGTGGACTCTGCTTTATAATGGAGGACAGATTTTCATTCTGTGGCCTTTCCCAAACCTAAGGGAGAGAGAGCAATTGAGGCATCAGGTGAAAACTTCTTTATGGGAGACAGAAAAAAATGATAAACAGGAACTCTCAGACCACACAAAAACTATATAAAAAGCAAGGCACCAGCTACCTTCCTCTCCTGTCATTCACCAATTAATTTCTAAAAACTTATAGACATTTTATCCTTGCACCACCCCACTGTTCAGAGTACCACAACAATACTCAGAAGGCCATAGAGTGACATTCAAATACATAGCTAGTGAGTTGTCGACAGTTAACAACATTCCCTGGAGTGGACACTCATCTACTGAAATACTGTTCCAGAAGTTTCCAGAGGAACAGAGGAATGTAGAAGTACCAGATGTTTCTACCTCAGATGATGGAACCAGAGACTCCACAAGCTTCTTCCACGTGCCTACCTAGAAGACCCACATATGACAGATCTAAAGGTGCAAAGTGGTTTCATGTTCACACCGGGGGAGTGAAATCAGTGCAGTTACCTGGAACCACAAGAGAATTGTATTTCTAAGGTGGGGGACAGAAGATCACATTGCCAAGAACTTGGGCAGGTGACTCAGGCTGAGAAAGTTCTAGAAGGTCCACACAACTGAAAGAGGACTCATTATATCAGTTGAGAATTGAAAAAAAAATGTGATTTTTATTTGCCAGAATGGTGCCAGATTGGGGAGGGTAAACTGGGAAAGCATCTGCATTTGGAATGTGGTCAATATCTCCACAGACAGCATTGCTAGGCTTTCTAACACTGAACCCAACTTGCCAGCATAAAGATTTTTCACGTGGAAAATCCTCATGTCACCAACTAGGGTATGAGTGAGACAATTATCCCTCTACTTTCATATTCCCAGAATCAAAAGTGCAGTGTGGACTGTTGATTCACATTGTGGGCAGGATGGTTTAGAAAGGGGTTGATGGTCTGGGTAAGCAGATACATCTATACACAAAATAATACTCACCTGTAAAGCCAGTTGTTAGAGCTTTCACCTTCTCTCTGATTAATCTGAAGCCTGGAGCCATATCTTCAGGGTACAGAGACTCAGAGAGAGATTAAGATCACCATGATGCTGTAGCTGCCATCCTCTGGTGTCTGATATGCTCAATGGCTCTCTTGATATCCTCCTAAACTTCCAGTTGTTTTTATACACTAATCAGAAGTGATCCAATGCAGCCAGAAACAGTTGGTTTACATTTCGCCACAAGTCTAGGTGTGCAGGCCCCAAGCCAATAGGTATGCTCTGTCTCGGAACTATCTAGAAAGTCTGGCTTAGCTTTTCCATATATGGCACACACAGCTCTTCCTGAAAGGAGAACCTAGCACTCCATCTCCACAGGTGGGATGCAAGGTCTATGTTTCAGGACAGCACAGGCTGCAGTGTTTGACCTGATGAACTTGAATAGTCCTGGACTGTTATATTCTGAGGGGTGCTAATAGTTTCCATTTATCATGACAGTTAATAGCTCCTCTTTGCTTAACTGGAAAACACTAGGGGATTTTCCATTTTCCCTTGCCAAAATAATAAAAGGTGGAAGGCAAGCCTACTGATCATTAGCAGAGGGTTGCTACCTTTTACTTCTGTATTAAACTGGCTCATTTTGACCCCAGAAATGGAGGGGTCATGTCGGAGATGAGCTCCTGAGTGATCATAGTATGACACTTATCTATAACCTGAAGTGTTAACTTCCTGCCCACGCACACCTAGCTGCTGGTGTCTGTGGAGGGAGCTTGAGACCCTCATGCTATTTAATTCACTCATCAGAAGTGATCCAGTCCCTGATCTTGAAGATTCTCCAAGGTTTTAGAACCCATGGCCTGCCAGGGCCATCCATGAGCAAGTTTTGACAATGTTGTCAATCACCACAATGAAACAGAGAAAGAAGGAGAGAGAGAAAGAGAGAGAGAGAGAGAGAGAGAGAGAGAGAGAGAGAGAGAGAGAGTAGAGTCCCCTGCTATTCTATTATTTTGGAAATAATTCTCACCAATTCACTATAATGGAGTAGTTTATAATTCTCAATGATAATATCTTGAGTGGAATTGCTATAGATTTTATTTTCATACTGATTCATTGTCTGATGAATCAGCTTATTTATAATATGGAGGAATAGGTGTTATTATTTATCATAGGTTCTTCCTTTTTTCCTTCCAGCCTTTCATTGTTTGGCAGATATTTTATAAAAATGTAAGTTTTTTTGCAATTTATATCAGCACTAAATAAATCTTCTGAAAGGACATAGAAATGCAATTTGTTTATGACAAACTTATTTCCTTTCCTCAAAATAGAATGCATTTTGCCTGTTTTAGTTTCAATATTCTGGGTTACATATGTGATTACTCTTTAGAAGCCCCCATTAAACTACTGATAATGTATTCTTGGCTCCTTCATTAAATAAAACGTATAAGACATAATCATTTTATACCTGTATAAGAGTCATAATTTAGCCTTCTGAACATCTATCCTTGAAGGGAAGGTATGATGCATTGTGGGTGGGTGGGTGGGGGTTGGCACTGCCCTAGCAGAAAAAGACTTTTGGTAGAAATTGGGATGAACATACATGTTTGTGTAGCTAAATGATCATGAAGATGACAGATACATACATACATACAAACATACATATATACATCGAGATGTTATATAGATAGATGCATAGATAGACATGTGATGTTAGCCAGCTAGTTATGGAGATAAGTATTTTAATTCATAGTTTCCTCATCTAGTTTTTCTCACAGTGAATGAGTAAAGGGGCTCATCAAAAATACAGCAATGGTTTCTTTGAATTGAACTTTTTAAATCAGATATCCAAGTTTTAGAATCATGACTGTTAAATGGGATAAGTTAGAGGTTTTTTTTTTTTACTTCCTTGGCTACTTCCTGTCATGTGACCTACATTCTAACCATATTATGTATGAAGTGAGGAAAACAGACATTAGGCTATAATCCTCATAGTCCATATGCCCACTGGGCTTATCTCTATTCTTGTCTAACACTCAGAGCTTGGGAAGTGAAGCCTGTCTAGATGTTCTCTGTGCTCTCTGACATGCTGACTTGAGCTATTGTTCTTGGACTGGGCTCTGTTTGAAGCTGTAAGGAAAATGCAGAGATCATCTGTATGAGTGGCTCATGGTACTCATTACCACATTACCGCAATTTTACGGGTTTTAAAAAAGCATACTTATGGCCGGCACCGTAGCTCAACAGGCTAATCCTCCGCCTTGCGGTGCCGGCACACCGGGTTCTAGTCCCGGTCGGGGCGCCGGATTCTGTCCCGGTTGCCCCTCTTCCAGGCCAGCCCTCTGCTGTGGTCCGGGAGTGCAGTGGAGGATGGCCCAGGTGCTTGGGTCCTGCACCCCATGGGGAGACCAGGAAAAGCACCTGGCTCCTGGCTCCTGCCATCGGACGAGCGCGGTGCGCCGGCCGCAGCGCGCTGTCCGCGGCGGCCATTGGAGGGTGAACCAACGGCAAAGGAAGACCTTTCTCTCTGTCTCTCTCTCTCACTGTCCACTCTGCCTGTGTAAAAAAAAAAAAAAAAAAAAAAAAGCATACTTATTTTCTATTCAACTTTGAAGATCAGAAATACAAAATGAGTCTTACTGGGCTATCAGTAGGACTGATTTTTTTATGGTGGCTCTTAAGAAATAGGAATAAATTGGTGCCAGAGAGGCAGAGATAATCAAGGTGGTAACTCCCTATGAATACCTAAAATATCTGAAATTGAGCCTCTGTAAACTTCCTGGAACTGGAACCACCAATTTCCACCCAGATACTTACCTTGTGATAGTTGGATTTGCTATAACTTCTTCAGCATCAATTCTTGCACCCAATTCTGTCAAAATGTTGCTCTACTGCCCCACCCCCAATTCAAGAATGTACTATTTATTGAAACCCAGATTATACTGTTTATATATTAAGAGGAACTCAAGACCATCAGAAGGAAGAGAATCCTTTAGGCTATGTGGTATAATATCTTAGATAATTTTAGCAAACATGAAGGGCCTGAACTATTGCTATTCTTGGTCTCCCACTTTGACTTTCATTATTTTGACTCCCTCCAAATGAAAGAGGCAGTAATGAAGCAACTTTTTGCCCACAAGCTCTATGATTTTTGTATTCATGTTGCCCACTTTGATGCTGCAATTTAGAGAAACAAAAATGGCCTTAAAGGCCAAACCTGGCTCAAACTCCTTAAGTTGGTGAACTTAGCATTCAACAGCTTCTGTGGTTTTGATCTTTCAGAACAAGAGGGTTTGAACTTTTATCAAACCCATCTTGGTTTGTCAACATGATGACTCTGTTGAAGAAATTTTTCAGAAGATGGCCATACCTGTGCATCTAATCAAGAGCTCTACCAATCCTTTAGTTTTTTTGTCACTTATGAAAGATGACAGAAGAACTGCAATGACCATGACATAAAGAGAATCCTTCTGTTTGGTGTTGGAGGAAGTACATTTCTATACTACCTTTCATTTGTACAAACCAAACTGATACACTTGAAATTCCTTAATATTGCAAGTAATGACAGTAAATAGCTTACAGAAGAGTGTGAAATTTCAGATATAAGTATGAGGTAGATGTCTGGTAATATGATTATATATATATATATATATGTGTGTGTGTGTGTGTGTGTGTGTCTGTGTGTGTGTTTAAGGTACTGTGTTATTAAAGTGCAAGCTCCTCTAACTATGATTGGGGCTGGTCTTCACTAGTTGGAAAGAATATTTGTCCAGCAGAGAAAAGGCTCTGTTCCACATCAACAAGTCACTGTTGTATATGGGTAAATTCACAGTCTGTTTTCTACATGACCTGATTTACACTGCTTGTACCACTACAGTAATACTCCTACTTTCCATGAATTTCCATGTTATGTGTAGTTTCAATTTGCATAATTTACTCAAAAATAAACATTTTTGTTAAAAAGAAAGATAGCTGCTATCCATTGGCCTTGTAGGAATTACTTTCCCAGTCAACATTTCAATAGTCTTCTTACCAAAACAGTATATAATGAAGATTATGGGAACAAGGATAGTCAAAATTATCTAGAGAGGAAAACCCAGAAGGAAGGAAAGATAAAGATGAAGAGAATTAAAGTCTAGGATGTCAGAATGGTGTGTTTCCAGATGTTTTTGTGAAAATAGAGGGAAATAAACCAAATAATCATTTATAATTCTGGGAATTTCTCAACACTGGATGTGCAGAGAGAACAGTAACAGGGTACAATGAGGGGTAAGAAATATGAAAATCATAATGAATTCCAAGGCAGAATGTAAATCCAAGAAGATATGGAATTAGGATAAAAAAGAAATGTGTATTATTTACTCATTCTTTTGTTAAAAAAGGTTAATTTATTTACTTGAAAGTCAGAGTTACACAGAGAGAAGGAGATGCAGAGAGAGAGAGAGAAAGAGAGAGAGAGAGAGGTCTTCCATCTGTCGATTCACTCCCCAATTGGCTGCATCTTCCACTGCTTTCCCAGGCCACAGCAGAGAGCTGGATAAGTAGAGAAGCCGGGTCTTGAACCGGCGCCCATATGGGATGCTGGCACAGCAGGCAGCGGCTTTACTCACTATGCCACAGAGCTGGCCCCTTTTATTCATTCTTTACTTTGAAGTTCTGAAGCAGAATGTAGTAAATAGCCACAGTAACATTCTGAAGGGTTGGAGATTTCTATTCTTGTTCTTACAAGAATAGTCCATGAGATATTTCCTCTCATCTTTCTCTCTTCACTGTTATAATGTGAATGCTAAAATGCAATCTGCCTGGGAGAGGCAGTAATTCAGCTCTGTTTTTGGTCTGTGTTAGCAAATTGAGACCTGTGAATCCAGTTTGACAATATCTGTGAGCAGTAGGAAACTCTGAAAGCAATGTCAGGCTCCAGATCCAGCCAGTGAAAGGTATCTCCAAAGCTCCTCCAGGAGGTCCTGGGGTGTCTGACTGCCACTTCACCATCCCTCTGAGCTCCATTGAGACTGAGTGCTGCTGAAGGAAACAATGTCTTCACATGTTGCTTAGTTTTAATTATTATTCAACGAATTAACAAATAAATGAGGTGGACTGAATAACACACCAAAGCTCCTTGTCATTCAACCTCATGAGGCTCTTCCTTGATGAGCATTTTCTTCTTTGTGTAGAGGTGCACAACACTCTTTCACATCAGTGGGTACAAATATAATAAATAGTGAAAAAAGGTGGTTCATTGTCAGGTGGTGCTTGGTAATATGAAATTAATAAAGAACTGCAAGTGGAAATGAAAGTACTTGAAATGCACAGTCAGAGAAGGCTTCTATGAACGATTTGAGCAGAGCACAAAAGGATGTGAGGTAGGGACACAGTACAAATACGTTGGTATAGCATCCCACTCGGAGGGAATAGCAACCTTGAAAATAGGAGTGCATCACGTTCAATGACTAGTTTATAGACCCTCTTAGAGTAGTGTGAACAAAAGGGCAGTGACAGGAAATGAAGACTTAGATATAGATAATGATTGCATAATATAGGGCACTAGTAGGCTCTTTTCTTCACAATTTGTTGTACATTTGAAAAGCATAACCCAGTTTAGGTTGTATAAGTTGTCTAGAAAATCCACAACTTATATTTCTTAGTGTTTTTCCAAAATGTACAGCATGGGGTTACATTAGGGATAAGTGCTTTCTTTCTACTTCTTTGCACATGGACTTGAATAATAGTTTAAATGCACGTCTGTCTCCTTGTTGACAGTTTTCTTTAAATTACAGCTGATGTTTAATGTTATATTTACAAAGTACCAAGAGTAATTACCCCTCTGGCGACTCCATTTCCTGTTTTCTCATTTTGTTCTTTCCTTTGTAAGGCATAAGGGTTCAAGGTCCGTTCTATAGCATTATGCTGTGCAGCTGCATTCTCTCCTTCTTTTGATTTTTGCTTTATATCACTCCTAAATCTAAAACATCTATAGAAAGGAAGTTTGGGAAATGAAAGCAGTGTCTACCCAGTAGAGAGAAGTCCTCCATTTCACATTAATGTGTGTTAAAAAGCAGAGAGGAAATCAGTCAACTTTTAACAGAAATACAATAAAAGGGATTACATCATTGGAGGCGGCACTGGGATAGATGACCCTAATGCTCATTCCAACTCTGAGATTCAGTCATTCCCCATAAGATGGAGTGAAATAACAAATATTTCAAATATGAAAACATGGCTCTTTTATTTTCAGTTAGACAAAATCTGAATATTTCATCTATTCTGTTCCTGAGAACAGTAAATTTAGTGACTTTTGAATCTGATCCATGTTTCTTCAGATATTCTGTGCTTCTTCTAATGAATTAAAAACTTTTTAAAGGTTACATCGATATCCAGAGGAAACTAGAGAGCTCCTCCTAAGTTTCACTTAAGAAATGATTAGCTGTTGCATGAAAAGCTCTAATAGAGCTTCTTAATAATCCTGTTTGAGCATTTTCTGTGACAAAACTGTGAAAGAAATATATCATCAGTCTTCATTAAAATGAATTTTTTGTTGTTTACATAAGATTGATATCTGCAGAAATTATAAAATCCATGTGGTCAAATCTTTCTGTGTTTTTGTTAATCTATAGTCATTTTTTTTTTGGACAGGCAGAGTGGACAGTGAGAGAGAGAGACAGAGAGAAAGGTCTTCCTTTGCCGTTGGTTCACCCTCCAATGGCCGCCGAGGTCGGCGCGCTGTGGCCGGCACACCGCGCTCATCAGATGGCAGGAGCCAGGTGCCAGGTGCTTTTCCTGGTCTCCCATGGGGTGCAGGGCCCAAGCACTTGGGCCATCCTCCACTGCACTCCCTGGCCACAGCAGAGAGCTGGCCTGGAAGAGGGGCAACCAGGACAGAATCTGGTGCCCCAACCGGGACTAGAACCCGGTGTGCCGGCACCGCAAGGCAGAGAATTAGCCTGTTGAGCCACGGCGCCGGCCCTATAGTCATTTTCACAAGTGTTTTTATTTTTTAAAATTAGGAGTAATATTAAATACTGCTTGGAACATCCACATCCCATTTTAAAGTTCCTTGGATTTGAGTCTCATGTCCAATTCAAATCCAATTTCCTCATAATGTTTTAAATTTAAATTTGGCAAACATTTAATCATTTTGCAGTAATTTCTGAAAGTTATTTTCTACTATTCACTTTTTGACATATATGTTTTCTTTCTTTTTTTAATTTGACAGGTAGAATTATAGACATTGTAGAGAAAGAGAGAGAGACAGAGAGAAAAGTCTTCCTTTCATTGGTTCACTCCCCAAATGACCACTACAGCTGGCGCGCTGCGCTGATCCAAAGCCAGGGGCCGGATGCTTCTCCTGGTCTCTCATGCAGGTGCAGAGCCCAAGCACTTGGGCCATCCTCCACTGCACTCCCAGCCACAGCAGAGAGCTGGACTGGAAGAGGAACAGCTGGGACTAGAACCCAGTGCCCATATGGGATGCCAGCACGGTAGGCGGAGGATTAAGCAAGTGAGCCACGGCGCTGGCCCCAACATATATGTTTTCTATAAATAAGTATGTAAAATAAGAAAAAGTAGACTTGAAATATATCAAATTAAAAACGAAGTTAAGAAATAAAATTAAAAACAAAACTGATAACATAACATCAAGGATAACATTAAATAAAAATATCTTGTAATTATATAAATCATGTAAATATTCTACACTAATTTATAGTTTAGAAAGTTATTTTATAAAACCATCAATGATATCAATATTTTTCTTCTCTCCTTTTTATAGATTAGAAGGGAAAAAATGGTCCAGCTAAGATATTGCCATGAAGCTCCATGAAATCATATTTAAATACAAATTTTCTGATTCTGTGGTAATGCATTCATTAAAACAATCCATTTATGGAGCACCAGTGATAGGACAGACAATGGACTAAGTGAGTGATTGTACAAGAACATCAGACCTCTTATACTGTGGAAACAAAAGAAGGTTCTGAATAAACCATGAAGAGAGATCTTCAAAAATGAAATAATGTGAGAATGAATCCATCCCATTGTTCCCATGGCCAAGGTATCAGCCATTCACATTATCTGATAAATAGAATCTAATTTATTATTTAATTGTCTCTTTCCCCCTGTAAGTTCAATCTTTACTCACAACTGAGTTGTTTGTAGGAATAGTTTCCAATTATTTCACACTTCTATCCTTTTTATCATCCATTTTATTCAAGATAAGCCTCACTTTCATTAGCAGAGCACATTTTAACGTCACTATAATCTAATTCAACTCAATCTTCCCATACATTTCTTACAAAATTGAAGCTGATTTAAGTGATATGTGAGTCTATTCCTGAGTAAAAGGGCAATGGATGAGCCCTAATATCCTCCGTTCTTCTCTCTGACAAAACAAAAACACATTTTAGATTAGGAATTTCTCTTAAAGGCTTTCAAAAGCTATTCAAGGGGCCAGTGCTGTGGCATAGCGGGTAAAACAGCAGCCTGCAGTGCCAGCATCCCGGCTGCTCCACTTCTGATCCAGCTCTCTGCTGTGGCCTGGGAAAGCAGTAGAGGATGGCTGAAGTCCTTGGGCCCCTGCACCCACACAGTAGACCCAGAGGAGGCTCCTGGCTCCTAGCTTCAGATTGGTGCAGCTCTGGCCTTTGTGGCCAATTGGGGGGTGAACCAGAAGATGAAAGATCTCCCTCTCTCTCTGCCTCTTCTTCTCTCTCTGTGTAACTCTGACTTTCAAATAAATAAACACTTAAGAAGAAAATGCTATTCAAGTAATTTCTCCTTACTCTATACTGTCTAAAAATTAAATATAAACATTTAGATTTACACTATTTTATTTATTTATAAAGATTTTTTAAAAATTTATTTGAAAGGCAGAGTTACAGAGAGAAAGGGAGAGAGGGACAGAGATCCACCATCTGCTGGTTCACTCCCCAGATGGCTGCAACATCAGGGCTGTACCAGAAAAAAGCAGGAACTTGCATCTCTTCTGGGATCTCCCATGTGGGCACAGTGACACAAGCACTTGGGTCATCTTCCACTGCTTTTCCAGGTGCATTAGCAGGAAACTGGATCAAAAGTGAGCAGCCAGGTCAGGAACTGGCACCCATATTGAATGGCAGCTTATCCTGCTTATGCCACAGCACTGCTCCCAATTTTGTTTACTTTTATAGTATATTTTTAAAAATTATATTACATGCCTTAGTAATAACCTACAGGTGAGTAAAGATCACTTTCTATGTATTTGTAACATTATATATTTAACTTATATACAAGGGGCCTAATGCTGTAGTGCAGTGGGTTAAGTCTCTGCTGGGAGCACTGGCATCCCATGTGGGCTCCAGATCTAGCCCCAGCTTTGCCTCTTCTGGTCCAGCTCTCTGCTACGACCTGGGAAAGAAGTAGACGATGGCCCATGTGCTGGAGCCACTGCACCTGTGTGGGAGACACAGAAGAAATTCTTGTCGGCTTGCTTCAGATCGGCCCAGCTCTGGCACTTGTAGCCATTTGGGGAATGAACCAGTAGATGGAAGATTTCTCTCTCTCTCTCTCTCTCTCTCTCTCTCTCCCCCTCTCTACCTCTCAAATAAATAAAATCTTTAAATAATTAGATACAAAAGAGATTAAAAATCAATTAAAATAAGCTGATTGGTGATAAATGTATCGCAATACCAAGTTTGGGGCCTAAGATCTTTGTTTTTCAAGGGAATCATTGACTAAAACAAACAGGAAACTCTCACTTTAAGAGTACCACCTCTGAGGGGGTGAATAATGTCATAAAACTGTAGTGAACTTATGCTCCCAGAGGCTACCAAGAGCAGCCAGGGAAAACTTAAGGTTTCGTGCACTGAGACCTACAGGTGTTGATGATTAGGAAAATTTCTTCCTGAGATTCCACCTGGGATTTCCTGAATGAGCGAGATAACATTCGCATGAAGGTAGCATTGACTTATTTTGAAACTGGGTTTATTGCAAAACTCCTGTGTTGTTGACAAAGGGCTATGACTATACAGTCCCTTCAGCACATTGAAGGATAGGAAAATGTGTTCACACGTGAGCAAGTTTGGATCCCAGGTGTTTTTGCTTCCTGATTTTACACTGTTCCCTGTAGTGTCTCCGGTGTGTGTCAATCCCGAAGTCAGTTGACATGGCAATTGTGGGCCAGCTGGGAGATGAGCTCATTGTATCCTTTTCATATAGCCACGTGGAGCAAGTCTCATCTCACAGCCATAGGCTCCCGGCAGATTCAGCTAGGTGAGTGCATGCTTGTCAGCTCTGTCAGTGGTGGTGAGTGCTCCACATGGAAGTAGGTTGCATGGATGTTGTAGGAGAATCTCGATGCATGTAAGGAGAGTACTGCTCTCATTATGTCAGCCTTGATTCTTAGAGGTTCACAAGTGAAGTCAAGATGGCTTCAAACACAAACATGAATTTTATAAGGTTATAAATTTCACAATAAAGAACATTTATCATTGACTGATTCAATGTTTGAACTGGAATTTATTTTTATTGCACTTTAATACTTTTTCTCACTTTCATTTACTATATGGATAATGTGAAATTTTAAATTTTGCAAAACATCAAGTCTGGCTTAATTCAGAATGCTTGATTTAGCCATCAGTCCTTTTACAGTTGGAATACTTTAAGATACTTTAGGTATTTTGAAATAATTTAAGTCTTTATTTCATAAAATATTAGATTTTTAACTTGAAAATAATTAAATTATAGGAAGTCACCCAAGAGATTATTTTTCTGCCATTATAGTAATTACCAGTGGAGAGATTTTATTTTCATTACCACAAAACTATTTGGAAATATTTGGTCAAGCTAATAACAAACTCAGTGCATGTACCATGAGTTAAATGAGTGCCATAAATTATATTCATTGTTATTATTTTAGGTTTTCTAAATAAACTCTGATTTCTAAAAATGCTATGTATATTAATTTGGGTGAAGTCCTTTGTGATGAGAGAAAAATAATTAACAATTTTAAGAACACAATTTTCTATTTAAAAAAGTAACTTTTGTACATATGGTGTTCATTTTTAAAGTTTCAAATGTTGGATTGATCTTTGAAATATGCTTTAAAATGATCAGTTGATTCAGTTATTGAATCATTCTAAGTTTTAAGCTAATGTCTGAACTCAGCAAGTCTCCTGCGTGTCTCTAAATGTCACAGCATAAAGTGCAGAGTCTCAGAGAGGAGAAAAGCACTGTAGTGATCTGCTGCATAGCACGGAGACTGTTTGTGTAGACACTAGAGGTGGCTCAGTGTCTCAGCAGTCTTCATGTAGTCCTTGCATTTTGGCAGGGGAATAATGGGGGGGGGGGGACCTGCAGCAGAGAGAACAGGTTCTCTATCCCCTTTCTGCCTCTCCTGACTGTGATGCACAGGGAAGCAGCAGTGAAATACTTTGAAGGCTTCAGAAAAAGTGTTATACTTTGCATATTTCCTACCAAATTCTCAAAATTTCTTTGAATTGTGAACAATGCTGTTCATAGAATATGGGTAGATTCTTGAGACAAATGTTTTTGATTTGTATAATTTAACAATGAAGCAAAATACTATTTGTAATACATGTTATATTTGCATATAGGTTATATCTAACCCAGGCAGAGTTTAATAATTTCTATAGAAATGATATCATATCTTTTTTTTTTTTTTAAACAGGCAGAGTGGACAGTGAGAGAGAGAGACAGAGAGAAAGGTCCTCCTTTTGCTGTTGGTTCACCCTCCAATGGCCGCCGCGGCCGGCGCGCTGTGGCCGGCGCACCGCGCTCCTCCGATGGCAGGAGCCAGGAGCCAGGTGCTTTTCCTGGTCTCCCCATGGAGTGCAGGGCCCAAGCACCTGGGCCATCCTCCACTGCACTCCCGGGCCACAGCAGAGGGCTGGCCTGGAAGAGGGGCAACCGGGACAGAATCCGGTGCCCCGACCGGGACTAGAACCCGGTGTGCCGGCGCCGCAAGGCGGAGGATTAGCCTGTTGAGCCACGGCGCCGGCATGATATCATATCTAAAGTAACATTTCTTTGAAAATTAGATATGATAGGGATCTTAAAAATGATAAATTGTTGTATTTAAAAGGAGCCCCATTTGTTCTTATAAAAGGTTTCTTTATTTTACTGCACTCTCTCTGCTTTTGATCTAAGCTCACAGATTTAGTGTTCAGTCTTTGTTCCTGGTGTGACTAATTGTGCTATTTTCTCCACTGTAATCCTCAACTATGTATAATCTTGGGGGCTTAAAATATTAAGAATAAAGAAAAAACAATACAATGGCAATGGACATGACATACATTATCTGTTTTCTAAAAATTTTCACAGGGATCATCCTCAGCCCCAGAACAAACTAGTGATTGCTTCTCAAAGTAGAGGTTAAGCCATGCATTCGCATTTACATAATTTAATGAGGTTGGAATCCACTCTCCTTTACACATTAAGCAACCTATATTTGTTCTCTTCAGATTTGGTCTGTGTATTGGCGTATTTCCTTTCTTCTGTTGTATGCACCAAGTTATTCCAAACCCCATAATAGTTCACAGGTTAGTGTTTGCAAATTCAACAAATTAAATTACAGGAAATCCAAATAAATTTAAATTTCAAGTAACTAATGACAATATCTTAGGAAAACCATACAATATTTATCTCTTTGATTGTGATAGGAGGGAATTGGGATGTACATTTGATAAAATATGTCTGAAGTTCATAGTTAATGGGTACCCTGAATTTTGTCTGGCAATCTCTGCTCCAAGGAACCATGGTTCTCTGAAGTCTAGCATTAGCACCAATGCCCTCAGAGCTTGACTGAAATACAGTACATTGCACTTCTATAGAGGAATGTTTGCAAGCAGTGGTAGGCATGCATCAAAAACAATGAGGCAGATATAATGTTGGGTCAGAGAACAAATGCCAAAATTGTTGCCTATAATATTTTCCTGATATCATTTATGATCTCTTTGTTTTGTGGTCATTATACATGAATTACCTTAATAAAATAATTCAGGTATATGTTTTTTAAAACAATACTTCAAATATTAGTGACCTATGCTTTACTATTTTTGTACTACTACTGAAGAGGGACCTTTAAAACTTGGAAACCATAGTGTTTGTATCATTAAGTTAAAAAGATTTCTATGCTTTTCCTGGGTTCAACCTGGGAGCAGAACCATGTTTGCTGATTGTAATTTGTTGGAGGTAGCAAAACGTTAATTAACTGACAATTCAGATATGCATGTCTGAGGCCAACATTGTGGTTCAGGGAGATAAACTGCCCAGTTACAATGCTGACATCCCAGATCAGAATGCCAATTTGATTCCTGAATTCGCTTCTAATCCAGCTCTCTGTTATTTTATCTGGGAAGGCAGCATATGATGACAAAAGTTCATGACCTCCCACCCCATATCCCTGTGGAAGACTGGAAGGAGTTCCCGGCTTCTGTATTCAGTTCAACCAAATACTGTCTGTTGGGGCCATTTGTAGAGTGAACCAGTGAAGAGAAGATTCTTTCCCTCTCCCTTCCAATGAATTTAAAAGTTGCTTGTGTCTATTTAGGAGAAAAAGTTTGTGACGGTAGAGTAACTTATAACCAAATCCATGGACTTTTCATTATAGATCTGCTCGAACACAGCTACAAATGTCTAAATATGAGCCATTTCTATTTTAATTTACGTATTTATACTGATGGGCCTACAGTGCTAAAGGTGGCCCTAAAAACATAATTGCACATTCATCAGCTTCAAAAATGAAAGGGAATTTGCTAAATTGCTGTTTTCCTCCTTATCGTCTGCTAAATTTTTCTAAATCCTCAGTATGAGTTAAATGCCCCCTCTGAAACTCATGTTGAAATTTAACCTCAGTTAAGTTTAAATGTGTTGCCCCTCACTCTGTAACTACACTTTTTTCCATGGAACAAACAATAAGGCCATCATCATTTAGCAGTCCCTCCATCTTAAGATTTTCAACCTATGGAATGCTGAGGGAACACATTTCTGCTGTTTGTAAATTATTATCTTGTAGCACCATAAAATCAAATCACTTCTCCTAGAATAAATTATTTAGTTAACATAATTATACCCATAATCAAGGCAATAACATGCTAAAGTAACTGTGAAACTGTAACATTGCAGCTGCTTAAATAAAACGAGAAAGGAATTAATTTAAGTATTGAGGATCCAAGAAATTTTAGAAGTAAAATAGAGTATCTGTATATTAGTTAAATTCCCTATATTAATTAGATTAGCAATACTAATGTCATCATGTGATAGTTTTGATGCAATTTCATGTATATTTCACAGTGAAGAATTTATGATGTTTTCCTCTTGGTGATTGAAAGCTAGACTTTGACAATATCTTCCTGAATAGAAGAAAATTCAAAGAAGGGATTTCTGGGATGGAAACTAAAAGTTAGAGAGCTCCAGGACCATTGTGAAGATAGGAAGAAGGAAAGCAAACTTCTGGTAGGCATAATAATTCTTTCCGGTGACATCAGACCTATCATTTTGTGTGTTTACTTTTCAGATATGCATGATATTAAGATGAGCACTCTTGATGATCCTGTTGCTGTTGATAAATATCTTCTTTTTCAAGCTGGCATTGGAATCTCAGCCAACACCCTCCTCCTCCTCTCCCACATCTTCACACTCCTGGTGGATCATAGACATAAGCCCACTGACCTGACCATTTGTCACCTGGCCCTCACCCACATAGTGTTGCTCCTTACTGTGCTGTTTCTGTTCTCAGTGGACCTGTTTGAGTCAGTGAATGTTTGTAATGACTTCAAGTGTAAAGTTTTGCTCTACACAAACAGAGTAATGAGGGGCCTCTCCATCTGCACCACCTGCCTCCTGAGTGCCATCCAGGCCATCACCATCAGTCCCTTCTCTTCCTGGTTGGCACAGTTTAAATACAAATCAAAATATTTTATTTCCTATTTCTTCCCCTTCATATGGTTAATGTGTTTGTCTTTCAGTACTATCACACTCGTCCACACTGTGGCATCTTCCAATATGACCCAGACCAACCTGATGGCTATCACTAAACACTGTTCATTTTTCCCCTTCAACCATGGCATCATGGCCTTGATGATCACACTGACAACATGCAGGGACGTCTTCCTTGTAGGAGTCATGCTGCTCTCAAGTGTGTACATGATGACTCTCTTGTCCAGGCATCAGAGGAAGTCCCAGTACCTTCACAGCACCAGCCTCTCCCCAAGATCCTCCCCAGAGAAAAGGGCCACCCAGACCATCCTGCTGCTGGTGAGTTTATTTGTGGTCATGTACTGGGTGGACTTCATCATCTCATCCTCCTCAATGATATTGTGGGCATATGACTCAGTCATCCTGTTTGTGCAGGGTTTTGTGGTCAATGTATATGCCACTGTCAGTCCACTGGTGCTTATCAGTTCTGAAAAAAGGATCATCAATATTTTGCAAAATATTCCATGGAAAATCTTATAATTTTAATTAATCAATGAAAAAATAGCCTTGCAGAACGTGTGTGGTGCAGCATTCAGAGCCCTCCTGGGGTACCCACCTGCCATATTTCTATGTCTGAGTTTGATTCCTTACTGTGTTTCTGATCCAGCTTTCAGCCAGTGCACACTCTGGAGGATGGCAAGTGCTGGATCAAGTACTTGTGTTCCTATCACCTATGTGATTGGGCTAGACAAAGTCCTAGGCTTCTGGAGTTGACCTGGGCTACTCCTTGGCAAGGACATTTGAGTATTGAACCAGCATGTGTATGATTTCTCTCTCTCTCTCTCTCTCTCACCCTACCTTCCTCCCTCTGTCTTCTTTTCAAATACAAAAAAATATATATAATTTTTAAAATGGCCTTCTTGCAATAGATTTGTTTTACAGTATATAAATTATTCTAAAAGACTAGGTTGCTGTATAATTAATTCAATTGCATGTGATTTTCCTTTTCTTATATCTAAATACTTTGAAACCTATATTGCCCAGAATTTACATTTTCTTCAATTCAAGATCCACCATGATTTAATATTTCAGTATGTTGACAATTTCCTTACTCTTACTTTTGGAGTTCAGACTTTCACACAGGAAATGTCTTCATTCTTCCTAAAGTGAACATTTTAGAAATAATCATATGTATTCAAATTGCTCGTTTTTTACATTTGAACTTTTCTTATTTTAGTCATTAATTAAAATGGGCAAATAGTCAAGTCTTGCTTGGCTATCAATTTGTCAGATTTTATTAATTATCATTCTAGCTGTCATATAATTGTATTTTCTATTTATTTATTTGCATGCATTTCATAAATACACATTAGGAGCATACTAAAACATTGTTGTTCAGTACTGTAATTTGGGAGCACACTCTTTCAGTTCATTAATCCTCTAGGTACCTGAGTTTAATTCACTGTTTTAAGTGTGCATTGTGTACTTGCTTACTTTGTTACATTTTGTACTTTCCAAATACAGCTGATCAAATTTATCTTTCCTAGCTATTATTTTACATTATTTTTATTATTTCAATTCTTTCATTTTGCAGTTGATATTTATTCAGATATTTGAAAAGAGATTCCAATAACTAATCTCTTTGAGCCTTCATTCAATACTTATTTATTTGAATGCTTCACTTTTTTTTTTTTTTTGACAGGCAGAGTTAGTGAGAGAGACAGAAAGAAAGGTCTTCCTTTTATGTTGGTTCACCCCCCAAATGGCCGCTATGGCCAGCGCTGCGCAGATCTGAAGCCAGGAGCCAGGTGCTTCCTCCTGGTCTCCCATGAGAGTGCAGGGTCCAAGCACTTGGGCCATCCTCCACTGCCCTCCTGGGCCACAGCAGAGAGTTGGACTGGAAGAGGAGCAACAGGGACAGAATCCTGCGCCCCAACCAGGACTAGAACCCGGGGATCTGATGCCGCAGGCAGAGGATTAGCCAAGTGAGCCGCAGAACTGGCCTTCAATTTTTCCAATTTGATTCTCCTCTTTGACACCATACGTCCTTGTTTAATCCTTTGATGAGAGGGCAGTTTAGATGACACACGCAGGTTTTAGTATCAAATGAGCAGCCAGTATCCAGAGGGCAGCACTTGCCTCAAAGTTTGTTTTTTCTCAGTTCTGCTGTTGATTTTTGTTTGATCCTAGGAAATGTTGTATTTTTTCTTTTGGTTCTCTTGAGCATTTTAAAGATTTTTGTAACTTCTTGAGAGCATTTAGTTGCATTGGAAGAGTTTTGGAAACGATAAGGTAGATATTTTAGCATACACACTTGCACACCAAATGCACACACATGGGAGTGTAATATTTTAAATAGATTGCTTGTGGCAGACAATAGGATCATGTAAGAAACAACACGTTTGGCTGGCGCTGTGGCTCAATAGGCTAATCCTCCACCTGCGGTGCCGGCACACCGGGTTCTAGTCCCGGTCAGGGCGCTGGATTCTGTCCCGGTTGCCCCTCTTCCAGGCCAGCTCTCTGCTATGGCCTGGGAGTGCTAGGGCCCAAGCACTTGGATGGGAGGATGGCCCAAGTGCTAGGGCCCTGCACCTGCATGGGAGACCAGGAGAAGCACCTGGTTGCTGGTTTTGGATCAGCGTGGTGCGCTGGCCGCAGCAGCCATTGAGGGGTGAACCAACGGCAAAGGAAGACCTTTCTCTCTGTCTCTCTCTCATTGTCCACTCTGCCTGTCAAAAAAAAAAAAAGAAGAAGAAAGAAGGAAAGAAAGAAAGAAAGAAAGAAAGAAAGAAAGAAAGAAAGAAAGAAAGAAAGAAAGAAAGAAAGAAAGGAAAAGAAACAACAGGTTTTGGGCTGATGCGCAGGTAAAGCTGTTACCTGTGACACCAGTGTCACAAATGGGCTGCTCCACTTTATTTTAGGATTTATTTGAAAGTCAGAGTTAGAAAGAGAGAAGAGAGATCTCCCATCTACTTATTCACTACCCTAAGTTGCCACAATGGCTGGGGCTGGGCCAGGCCAAATCCAGAAGCCAGGGTTCTCTTTGAGGTCTCCTCAGCACAAGGGCTTGGGCCATCTTATATTGCTTTCCCAGTCATGCTAGCAGGGAGCTGGCTTTGAAGCAGAGCAACAAGGCAGGACTGAAACTGGCTCCCATACTCGATGCCAGCACTGTAGACAATGGCTTAACCCACTACGTCACAGCACTGCCCCCCGGCTTCTGTGCTTTTCATCCAGCTACCTGCTAATGCTCCTGGGACAGCAGCAGAAGGCCAAGGTATTTGGGACCCTGTAACTCATGTGAGAGACTTGTATGATGCTCCTGAGTCCTAGCTTCAGCGTGGCCCATCCCTGGCTGCTGCAGCCATTGGAAACTAATCCAGTTGGGGCCAATGTTGTGGGATAGTTAGTTAAACCTCTGCCTGCAGAGCTGGCATCCCACATTACTGCTGGTTTGTGTCACAGCTGCTCTACTTCTGAACCAGCTCTCTGCTTATGGACTAGGAAAGCAGTGGAGGATGGTCCAAGTGCTTGAGCCCCTGCTCCCACATGGCAGACCTAGAAGCAGCTACTAGCTCCTGGTTTTATATTGGCTCAGCTCTAGCCATTGCAGACATGTGGGAGAATAAACCAGTGGATGGAAGACCTCTTTCACTTCTTCTCCATAGCTTTTCCTGTAACTCTGGCTCTCAAATAAATAAATAAATCTTAAAAAAATAAAGTGAACCAGTAGATGGAAAATCTCACTCTCTCCCACAATCTCTTTCTCTTTCTCTACCTCTTTCAAATATATAAATATTTTAAAAAGAAAATATCAGCTTACTTATTAAGAAATATTTCATGACTACAATACATACATGAATTATTTGTAGATTGAAGCATATTTTAAATGTTTTGTGAACTGAATTTGCACTAATTATAGATTTCTAATTCTCTATATTAGTGATCACTATAATATAGTCATATTTAATACTTACAAGCATTTGATTATTTTATAAAGTTACTGACCAGAATTTGTTAATGAATTGAGGTGTAGAGTCCAATAATCCTAATTCCCACGTAGCACTTTTTCTTATTCCTTAAAAATAATTTGTTTGGATGTTTCATTTGACACAACTGTTAAATATGATAATCTTAAATAAAATCTGCTTGTGTCTAAAAGACTTGTCAGCGGCTCTTTGGTTTGTAGTTCTGTTATTTCATAGTTGATAGAAAATAGGATTTGTAGATTTATTGTATATGACATTATTGCCTCCTAAGCCTTGAAAATCTAGGAATGTATTCCTAGTTTGTGGGAGTAACATTCACTCTTGGTTTGTAGCAGGAACTCATACAAAGAGGCAGCACACACTAAGACTGTTAAGAAAAACAGCTTTATTCTTCTGCCAGTTGGCTTAGAGGAGAGTTTGGTCTCCAAATTCTGGGCCCAGAACTGAGCAGAGCTTTGTCTTATATACCCTAGTACAAACAATGATAAGTCTCCTGATACATATTCAATTATAGAACTTTTAATCAAATATTTTAGTGCTATTGCACTGCCCACACAAGTGTTACAAAAAGTCACACCTGTGTGCACATCTGCTGCTTAATAGGTAGGGTGTTAACAGGAATCTGGATCAGAACCAGAGGCAAAACCTGATATGAGGCATTCCAATATGGGATGCAGGTATCCCTACTGCAGCATAATTTGCTGTAGTGCCTCTTGTTAAATATAAAACAGTAGTATATAACTATCTATATGTATGTCTATATATCTATGTGAATCTGTGTGTAAAGGATATGTTCTATGTGACATATTAGTACTATTCACTATGATTTGTTAAATTGTCACATATTCAAACTGTTCTTCATTTACAAATTTTTTCACATTTTTTCTTATTTGTTTTATTATCTAAGTTTTGACACAAAGAGGATGTTACATCAATTTGCCTTCTTGAAAAGGTACAAAGTTAAATGTCACAATTTATCAGTTTACATTATACACAATAATTTGTCTCATCCAGGAAGTTTCAGAAGCACATGGAACAGTTATAGCTACGTTCTCCATCCTATGGCAGGATAAAAAGAAACAAATTATTCATAGAAAACATAATTCTTCCTTCTTTTACTGTATGTTTATTGTTTCAACTTGCAAGGAAATCTAGAAGAGCAAACATTAGAAATTATAAGAAAATCTATAAAGTTATCAGAATTAATTCATAAAGAAACATATTAATTGACCTATAACATAGAAAGAAATTAATTAATTTCCAAATCTTCATGGAAAGGCTATGGAATCACATATATAAGGAGTCTTCAAAAAGTTATTGGTAAATGCATATTACAAAAAACTACACATGATTTAAAAATGCACTACAAAGAATTTCTCTTTTTTAAAAATGGATCTATTTTATTTGAAAGACAGAGCTCAGAAAAATGGCCATAATGGTTTGGTCTGAACCAGGCCAAAGACAGAATCCTGTGAAAGAAAGAGCTGATTTTTTTTTTCCCAAAAATAAACAAAATTGGTACTCCTTCATCTCAGCTAACCAAAAGAAGAGGGAGAAGACCCAAAATCAATAGATTCAGAGATGAAGAAAGAAATGCAACAATGGATACCACAGCACCCAAGGACTCTCGAGAATTTCTACAAAGAGCTGTATGACAATAGACTGGAAAACCTAGAGGAAGTGGAGAGATTCTTGGACACATTCAGTCCAGCAAATTTGATTCATAAAAACAGAAAAATCTAAACAGACTAATATGGGCTGCACTTTGCTGCAACAGGTAAAAGCCCTGGCCTGAAGTGCTGGCATCACATATGGATGCTGGTTCTAGTCCCGGCTGTCCCTCTTCCGATTCATTAAATGACCAAATATACATTTTATAGGCATTCCTGAAGGAGGAGAGAAGTAAAAAGATGTTTATAACCTGCTTAAATGAAATAATACTTGAAAATTCCCTAGGACTTGAAAGACACTTTGATATCCAGATATAAGATAGTTAAAGAAACCCAGGTAGACTCAACCAAAAAGCCATATGTTCATTAAATTGTCAAAGTTAAACTCAAAGAAAGAATCCTAATGACAGAAATAGAAAAGTGCATATATATATATATATATATATATATATATGAAAACTAGATTAATATCAGACTTCTCTGTGGAAAACTTACATACTAGAAAAGAATGGGGTGACATATTCAAGGTCTTAAAAAAAAATAATCAAACCAAGAATATTATATCCAACAAAGCTATCTTTTAAAAGTGAAGGAGAAATGAAGTGTTTTCAAACAAGCAAAAACTGAGGCCAGCCTTACCAGAAATTTTGTAGGACATCCTGCATTAGAAATAAACATTATGAAATCACATGATGCCACAAAATTCCCTAACAGAGCAGGTTGAATCATTATCCAGTCAACAACATGACAGGTCTTAGTTGTTATCTATCAATACTAACCTTTTTTTAAAAGATTTATTTATTTATTTGAAAGTCAGAGTTACACAGAGAAAGGAGAGGCAGAGAGAGAAACAGAGAATGGTCTTCCATCCGCTGGTTCACTCCTCATTTGGAGCTGTGCCTATCCAAAGCCAGGAGTCAGGAGCTTCTTCTGTGTCTCCCAGGTGGGTGCAGAGGCCTAAGGACTTGGGCCATCCTCTACTGCTTTCTCAGGGCATAGCAGAGAGCTAGATTGGAAGTGGAGCAGCCGGGTCTCGAACTAGTGCCCATATGGGATGCTAGCACTTCAGGCCAGGGCGTTAACCCGCTGCACTACAGCAGCCCCAAGGGAATTTTGTTTTATGTGTTATTATGGTTTTTGTTTTTAATTAGGCTTATTCTATCATTAGAAGAACATAATAAAACACCTTAAATTAAATCATATAGCATGTCACATCTGCTTTTTTATTTCATTTTTTACATTTTATTTAATGTTTCCAAATTTCATGCATTTCATATATACAGATTTAGTGACATAGTGATTATTCCAACTCTACCCTCCTTCCAATCTATGCTGACGCCTTTCTTCCTCCTCTTTCTCTCCTATTCCCACTCTTACTATTTACAAGTATCTATTTTCAGTTCACTGTACACTCATAGGATTAGCAGTGCACTAAGAGTTCAACAAATAGTATGAGGGGAAAAAACACAGTTCCTCAGCAGCAGAGACATAGGATATCAAGAATCATTAAATCTCAAAAGTCAATTTCACTCCTGTACATTACACTATAGATATTCTTTTAGTTACCACAGATCAGGAGAAACATATGGCATTTTTTTTTTGGAACTGACTTATTTCACTTAGTATATCAGCTTTAAAAGACGTTAGGATCATTGGATTTGGTAGTTGAAAATTATGGCAAAATAATGAAAATTATTGAAGTCTTTTGTTGAGTACTAGTCATATTTTATAATTTGATTATCCATACTATTATTAATTTTTCATTTGCCTAATTATATTTAGGTACTGAATGTATACAACTTTATAAAATATGTAATGCATGACACACAAGCCAATTCCATAATGAAAACATGTTCTTCTATGTTTCAGCCATGAATTTTGATATTTAGTCCCAGTTCTAGGTGGCACAATTTCTGGGGGAAAACTGTATGACAATGCAGCATTAGCACTGGAAAGAGAGCACCGTAAAAGTTCTTTTTTTTTTTGGATAAACAGAGGTGCTTTCAAAAACTTTATGCAGCATTGTTCTGTAGATTTTATTTGAGAAGGGATATTCTTCCCTTGATGATCTCATTATATGTTTCCTCCACTTCACTAAAAGTTTGTGAGTTACAGCAATGTTTCCCTTTTTTAAAAAAAAATATGAGTTTACCTGATGCACACCAATATTTATGTCATCATATCTATTCTTTTTTTAAAGAATTATTTATTTATTTGAAAAGCAGCATTACAGATAGGCAGAATAAGAGAGAGAGGTCTTCCATCCATCGGTTCATTCCCCAAATGGCCTGAACAGCTGCAGCTGAGCCAATCTTAAACCAGAAGTATGGAGCTTCTTCCAGGTCCCCCAGGTGGGAGCAGTGGCCCAAGGACTTGGGCCATCCTCTGCCAGTTTCCCAGGCACATTAGCCAGGAGCTGGATTGGAAGTAGAGAAGCCAGCAGTGACTCAAACCAGTGCCCCTATGGGATGCTAGCAATGCAAGTGGCAGCTTCACACACACCACAGCGCTGGCCCAGCAGTGTAGTCTTGATATGTTCATATTGTTAATATAATTTACTTCCCTTTTTATTGGCTGGTCAAATTAGCCACATAGTTCTTGTGCACTTGTAATTCTTAAAGGCTTCTGCTCTCTCTGCATACTTAACCACTGAAATAACATTTATGTCATGTCTGTGCCTTTTCCACAACTTTCTTCTTATATCCCTTCATTACCAGATGAGAATCTCTCAATCTCTCCCCCCGCCCTCTCTCACACACACACACACACACACACACACACACACACACACACACATCTCTCTCCTCAAATATGCAATAAATATATTTGGTATATTTGGTGAAACATTTAAGATGCCACTTGAAACTCATACCATATTTCGCAATATTTGGATTTGAGTCCCTGCTCTGCTTTTGATTCCAGCTTCTGTTACTGTGCTTCCTGGAAGACAGTAGGTTATGGCTACGTGACATGGTAATGGCTAGCTTCATCCTGGGAAAAGCAGTGGAAATGAAACTGTGGTTGGAGATCTCTCCCTCCCTCTCTCTTTCTCTCTCTCTCTGTGGGTTGTCTTCTACTCTCTCATTCTTTGTGACACTCTGCCTTTCAACTAAATAAATGAGCACAGAAGTGTTAACAACATTAAAAAATATCTAAGATGAAGATTCATGGAAAGAAGATATGTTAGTATATTTAAATCATATTAGGCAATATTAAACTATGAAAAATCAATAAATTTGGGTATAATAAATATGATTGCAATGAATGTTAAATATTTTATAAAAAATATGGACAAGTTAGTAAAATGCACACATGAACAGCATTTTAATCAGTAAACAGAGAGCAAATATAATTTCCAAATGCAATCAAATAATTTTGACAATTTCAAGGTTTTGTATCCAATAATATAACGAAAGCATAAATCTACAAATCCTATATCCTATTAATTTTGAAATGATAGCAGAACTACTAATTAAAGTGTTACAAATTTCTAAGAAACCTGAATATAGCCCTACCACACAATCCAACCATCCCACTCCTTGGAAATTTACCCAGAAAAAATAATATTGGCAAATAAAAGAACTGTTTGCACCTCATTGTTTATTTTAACTCAATTCACAATAGCTAAGACATGGAATGAACCTAAATGCCCATCAACAGAAGACTAGATAAAGCAATTATGGGATATGTACTCTATAGAATACTACACAGCAGTAAAAAACAATGAAATACGGTCATTTGCAACAAAATGGAGGAGGAATCTGGAAAACATCATGCTGAGTGAAATAAACCAGTCCCAAAGGGACAAATATCACATGTTCTCCCTGATCAGTGACAACTAACTGAGCACCAAAAAGGAAACCTGTTGAAGTAAAATGGACACTATGAGAAACAATGATTTGATCAGCCCTTGTCCTGACTGTCGAGGAACAACTTACTATTTTATTTCTTTTCGTGTTTTTTGTTCTACTTAATACCATTGGCTGAACTCTTTAATTAACACACAATTATTATTAGTTGTTGAAATTTAACTGAAAAGTGATCCCTGTTAAATAAAAGAGTGGGAATAAGAGAGGGAGGAGATATACAGTTCGGCACATGCTCACTTGGACTTACCCCTAATGGTAGAGCTAGAAACGTGCCAAGGGATTCCAGTTCAATCTCATCAAGGTGGCACGTACCAATGCCATCTTACTTGTTAAAGGGATCAGTTTAAATTCACAATTGATCAAAAAGATAGGATTAAGTGTCAACGGGATTACGTAAATATGACCAGTGTCTGCAAATAATTGATAGAATTAAAAAGGAGAGAACCATCCAACATGGGAAGTGGGATACATAGCAGACTCATAGAATGGCAGATGTCCTAAACAGCACTCTAGCCTCAGATTCTGTCCTTAAGGCATTCGGATCTGGCTAAAAATCCCATGAGAGATTCATAGGCATGGAAAGCCAAGACATTGTGGGAAAAATGACCTAAATGAAAGATCTCTGTGAGTGAGATCTCAGTGGGAAGAATGGGCCATCAAAGAAGGCAGTACCATTCTCTGAAGAGAGGAGAGAACTTCCACTTTGAAATGGCCTTGTCTAAACAAGATGAGAGTTGGTGAACTCAAGAGGCTTCCATAAGCTGGCGCCGTGGCTCAACAGGCTAATCCTCCGCCTTGCGGTGCCGGTACACCGGGTTCTAGTCCCGGTTGGGGCGCCGGATTCTGTCCCGGTTGCTCTTCTTCCAGGCCGGCCCTCTGCTGTGGCCCAGGAGTGCAGTGGAGGATGGCCCAAGTACTTGGGCCCTGCACCCCATGGGAGACCAGGAAAAACACCTGGTACCTGGCTCCTGCCATCAGATGAGCGCGGTGCACCGGCCACAGCGCACCGACCGCGGCGGCCATTGGAGGGTGAACCAACGGCAAAGGAAGACCTTTCTCTCTGTCTCTCTCTCTCACTGTCCACTCTGCCTGTCAAAAAAAAAAAAAAAAAAAAAGAGGCTTCCATAGCCTTGGCAGCTTATGACAAGAGTCTTGGGTGATTACTGACATCATAAATAAGAGTGTCAATTGTTAAATCAATAAGAGGAGTCACTGTGCACCTGCTCCCCATGTAGGACCTCTGTCCTTCATGTGTTGTATTATGTGAATTAATGGTAAAACTACTACTCAAACAGTACTTACACTTTGTGTGTCTTTGTAGGTGCAGTCTGTTGAAATCTTTACTTAGTATATACTAAATTGATCTTCTGTATATAACGATAATTGAAAATGAATCTTGATGAAGTATGGGATGGGAGAGGGAGTGGTAGATGGGATGGTTGCAGGTAGGAGGGAGGTTATGGGGGGAAAAGCTGCTATATTCAAAAGTTGTACTTTGGAAATTTATATTTATTAAATAAAAATTGGAAAGAAAAAAGTGTTACAGAGAAATAATTTTGACATCTCATTATTTTATTCAATATTATCTTATTTAACAGAAATATCAAATGAATCATCCAAAATTACTTTTAAGGAATCAAAAAATAATAAGTAACAATCATGATGATTACAGCAAAAGAGGAATTCAGGAGACAAATATTCACAAAATTATCTTTATGCAACAGAAAAATATTAATTGTAATGATAATCTATTGCTAATCACTAAAATAAAGGATTAGCATTCCATAAATTTATAGAAAAGAAAATTATTTACAAAACATTAAAAATAAATCACAACCTAGAAATTATTATTTGTGTTTAAAGTATGATTTGTTCAAAAATAAGAAATCTGTTGTTTCTTTTGAGACTCTATCTATTGCCACAAACAATTTAAGTGAAATATTCTTCTCACATGTGCATCTGCTTCATACATGCATGAAATAAAGCATACACCATACATCCCCATAACACTCTAATACAACAAAAATGTACTCAAGAAGTTACAAAAATCCTTCAAATATTCAAGAACATCAAAATACAAATCAGAGAATTTCCCTGGATCCAACATATTTCAGCATCTGGATGAAAAGGAGAAATGAAACTGAGAGACACGTGCTGCGCTCAGGACGCCAGCTGACCATTTGAGCCTCAGACCTGTGTGAGTCATGCACAGGCTTCCCTCTGAGCAACTACAATAAACAAGGAAATGTGCAACTAGAGAGTCTCCCAGTAACAATGGGAACCAAGTTCAAAATGATGTTTACAAATAAATTAGCTATAAGAATGAAGGTTTACAGAAATTAGATATTTGAATTATATTTTAAATATTTAAATACATTTAAAGTGAAAAATGAAAGAACCAAAATATAATGGGAATGAGAAATAACAAGACAAATTGATTAGCGATATTTGGGAAAAATCAAATCAATGCAAGCATGTGAAAAATATAATTATACAGTTTATACATTGAAGTAAACACAGGTAATTGAGGATTAATGAACTGGAAGACTGAGCTGACAAATTACATTGCAGAGAGACAATAAAATATAAAATATAAAAGAGTCATATGACAACTAGAATGAACATGAATAAAACGCTTATTTGGACATTAAATTTTAAAATGTAAGCAATTATCAGCTGTTAATCCATTAAAATCATTTATAAATATCTAAAATTGTATTCAGAATTTCATTGTATTACAGAAGAGAAAGATAAATGGAAACTATCAAAAATAAAGAATGTCAAATTGTATTATCAAAATAGAAATCAAATAAAGAATGAAAAAGAAATACAATTTAAAAACAATGGGAACACATCTATTAAACTAAAAAAAAGACAAAAATAATATTGTTGACGGAGCTGAGATCCAAGCTTGAATACTTACCTATCAATTATGAAGAGTAAAATATATTTTCAAAAGTAAAAGTGAGAAAAGAGTTGATTACTTATGAGTGTGTCTGAAGTAATTACTTAAAGAAGAAATAAAAGTTCTGGAGTGAAAATGAAAGAAGGATAAACTGATAAACATATGGAAATCTCAAATCATGGTGAATGTTGAATCAAAAGAAATTAAATTCTGGAAACATATGCTTCTCATGTTTATATATAGGAAAATTTTAATTCTGTACAGTTGAAGTAATCATGTAGGGACCTATTCTACCAGTAAAATTTCCCCAGAAATATCTACAGCAATAAAACCATTTTAGTAATGATTCATTTGTATTTTATGTGAAAGGAAGATAAAGATAGATAAATATTAGATAGATTAAAAGAAGGAACAAAGGAAGGAAGGGGAAGAAAGAGGAAAGAAAGAGGGGAAAAAAGATAATTAAAAATGAATCTTAACAAAGAATAAGATGGGAGACTGATTAGGAGGTGTGACGGAAGTGGGAGTGGGATGGCGGGTATGGGGTAAGAATCACTATATTTCAAAAAGCTGTACCTATGAAACATATATTTATTAAACAAAAGCTTTTTTAAAAAAAGAAAAGAAAGTTCATAGATCAGCAAACAGGTGTGTGCCACGCCAAAGTCAGTATCCAAAAACTCCGTCTGACATTCCCATGTGGGTAACAGGAGCCCAAATTTGAGAAAGCAGATGCTGCCACTCAGACTGTGAACTAACAATAATCTAGGTGAGAGACAGGCAGAATTCTAACTCAGCACTCCAACACTAAAAATGGGCATCCCAAGCAGTGTATAAACTGCTATACCACAAAGCCACTGCAAGGCAGACATTTTCATTGTTTTCTTGTTATAATCAAAATAGTTTCCACCATACATTGTGCAAAATATTGATGATACACTTATCAGAACTGATAAGCACCAAAGGACTGACAGTGGCATAGGCATTGACCACAACACTCTGGACACCCAAGATAACTGAGTCATATGTCCACAGTATCATTGAGGAGGATGAGATGATGAAGTCCACCCAGTACACGACCACAAAGAAACTCACCAGCAGCAGGATGGTCTGGGTGGCCCTTTTCTCTGGGGAGGATCTTGGGGAGAGGCTGGTGCTGTGGAGGTACTGGGACCTCCTCTGATGCCTGAGTAAGAGGATCACCATATATGTACTTGAGAGCAGCATGATTGCTACAAGGAAGACGTCCTTGGATGTGGTCAGTGAACATCAAACCCCTGATACTATGGCTTATGGGGGAAAATGAGCAGTATTTAGTGAGAACCATCAGATTGAGCTGAGTCACTTTGGAGTTTGCCACTCTGTGGACGATGAAGCTAATACTGAAACACAGAGAAACCAAATGAAGGAAAAGAAATAAAAAATGAAATGCATGCATTTATATTTAAACTGTGCCAACCAGGAGGTGTGGGGGCTCATGGTGATGACCTGGATGATGCTCAGAAGGCAAGTTGTGCAGATGGAGAGGCCCCTCATCACCCTGCTCATGTAGAACAAAGTCTTACATTTGAAGTTGTTCCAAAAATGGAGTGACTCAAGCAGGTCTGGAGAGAACAAAAGCAGCGCAGTGGTGAGAAAAGCAATGTGGACAAAGGCCAGGTGACAGGTGATCAGGTCAGAGGGCTTGGGCCTGTGATGCAGCAGGACTGTGAAGATGTGAAAGAGGAGGAAGGTGTTGGCTGACATTCCAATGCTAGTTTGAGAAAGAAGATATTCAGCCATGTGAGAATAAAATGTGCTCATCTTAATATCAGGGAGGAAATGTATGTCTGAAAAACAAACAAATCAAAAACAAAAACAATGGGTCTCACATCATCAGCAAGCATTATTCTCCTTGTCAGAAATCTCCATTCTAATGTCAAATCTTGAGAATGTTCCTGACTATCTCTAATGTCCATTCCAGAAATCCCTGTGTGAACTGTCTTCAATTCAGTGTGGCATTGTCAAAGTCCAGCTTTCAATTACTATGGGAAAATAACAGAAAACCTTCAGTTTGTGATACATATAAGATCACACAGCAATCATCACCTGGTGATGATTTTATTGCTAATTTACTTAATACAGGGAAATTCTCCCACGCTGTGAAAATGTCTTATCCTCAGAAATTCTGTCATCAGAAACAATTTAAAAAGTGAAGCAATGGTAGGGTTGGGAGGGAAGAATGATTATGTTCCTTTAACTGTATATATGAAATACATGAAATCTGTTTCTTTTATGAAAAGAAATTTTAAAAATTTTAAAAATGGAGAAATATTGAGTTGATATCATGTTTGTCAACCTTTCATGAAAAACTGCATCTACTAAAAGGATATGTGTATCTGAGCTGCCAAAGTCAACCAACCTGTTGCTGCCACCGACAAGTTCTACACCCTCAGCGCCCTTGGTTTTACTCTCTGGTTGGTCCCAGAAGAAGTACCAGAGTCATGGTGGCTTAAAGCCACAATCACATGACACTTGAATTGTAAGGGTCCCTCTGCAGTATTATTACTAAAGATTGTATAGCATAGGTCACTAGTGTATGCATAAACATACTGTGAATATGTACTATCATTATTTTATTAATATAAATTATTTATTGTGAACCATAAAACAGACAATAAACACTAGTGGATTAAATGTCAGAAAATAATTTAGAAGTTGCTCTTTGACTAAAAATATGTGTGGTTCACCTCTGTGAAGCAGGCTTACAATCAGATGCCAGTGTTCACCTGCAGGACAGTAACATACTGTTTGGGGTAAGTCTGAGGGCATTGATGTTTATACTGGACTGCATTCTTCACAATAACAAAGTTTGCCAGACATACTAAAAAATGTTCATTAAATATAAGTTTTAGATAATTCCAAGCAAAAGTGTAATTTCATATTATTGGAAGGAAATTGATATAAACCAAATAGTTTTTACTGAGAAATCATTTATTCTTAAAATTTAAAGTTAATTAGGTGGCCAGTATTTGAATTTGCTGAATTTGCAAATTGTATCATGGAATCCACAATGGGGTTTGAAATAATATGGTGCAAATAGTGGAGAAAGAAAATAGTGGGCACATATGGTGCTCAAATTCATAGAGGTCAAATACAGACTAGTCAGACTGTGACAGAATGGTCATTACAACTGTTTATTACAAATATACAAGTGGGAATGCACATTGCATTCTTTACTATCAGAAGTGATAACCAGTTAGTTCTGGGGCTAAGGATGAAACTTGTGAAAACTCTCAGAAGACAGAAAGCACAGAGCAAGTTCATTGTCTTTGTACTGATTTTTACTTTTTCTCAGTATTGTAAGCCCCAAATATATACATAGCTGTGTATTATGATGGGGGAAATAAGCCATTACCTATAATAGGAACAAAAGACTTACCATAAAGTCTGTCGGCTGAGATCAGAAGCAAAGAGGTGTGCACTGAAAAGAAGGATTTTACAACAACCCAAAGGGTACTTTTAGATACAACGATTTGACATTTTAGAGAAAAATAACTCATATGATCCTCATCTTTACATCAGTATCTAATGTTCAGGGGATATTTAAAATTGAGGAAGGATTTAATTACAGATTTTTGTACTTTTCTTGGCTTAGATAAAATTTATAATCTGTAGTACAAAACATTACTTCATGGAAATTGTTTAAGACCACATATCAGCAATACTTCACCAATTTTACCACATATGTAAACATTTGTGTAAAATCTATGACTAATCATCATTAGCACAAAGATACTCTTAGAATTTTACAGGACATGCACAAACTACAACTCCCTCTGCTTAATAGATTCAAGGTGCTTTACCACAGCTCCCCTGTGCACCATAATCAGGAGAGGGTGAGAGTCAGGTCAGCAGTGTAAGGAATGGATTTAGAAGGAAATGGAGACCCTGCTCTTCCCGTGCGGTAGTTCCCTGCCTCTGGCCAGTGGAGGTCAATAGTTCCTCTCAGTGTTTCCGCTCCCAAACTGTAGAAAATGCTTTAAGGCTACTAAGGTGGACTGAATCATTTCCAGTGTCTACATAGAGAAATCAAGGGTGGCTATAGATCAAGTTTCTTGAGGTATTTTGGTGCTCATCAACAAGGAATAAAATATTGTCACCATTATTTTGTTTCTTTTTGTTCATTATGGTTTCAGAATAAGATTTATTAATTCTGTCTTTACTTTGTCATTTCATTTTTATATTTTAATTGATAAATAATAAACATGTTTATTTACATGATGCTTAAAACAAATAACATCATAAAATGATTCAATTGTGATAATTGACATTTGGATGTCATTTACTTGTTTCTTATTTGTGATGAGAACATTTAAAACCTATTCTGTTAGCAATATTGAAATACATAGCACATTAACAATGTCACTAGGCTCTGCAACACATCTCTACAACATATTCCTGTTTTCTAACTGAATATACACTATGCTGTTTTTCATTTAAGGACACATAACTCATCTGCTGAATATATGCACTGCTATGAAATTTGGGATGATTCAATAATTAAAATTAAGTGGACACTATTCCAAATCAAATAAAAAATGAAACTTCAAATGTAAACAGAAAAAGTACTAAAATTAGATATTTTTTTTGACAGGCAGAGTGGACAGTGAGAGAGACAGAGAGAAAGGTCTTCCTTTTATGTTGGTTCACCCCACAATGGCCACTGCGGCCAGCGTGCTGAGCTGATCCGAAGCCAGGAACCAGGTGCTTCTCCTGGTCTCCCATGCGGGTACAGGGCCCAAGCACTTGGGCCATCCTCCACTGCACTCCTGGGCCATAGCAGAGAGCTGGACTGGAAGAGGAGTGACCGGGACAGAATCTGACACCCCGACTGGGACTAGAACCTGGGGTGCCAGCGCCTCAGGTGGAGGATTAGCCTATTGAGCTGCGACGCTGGCCCAAGTTTTTTTTTTTAATATTTTTTATATTTTATATTTTTTCTTTAATCATAAAACAAATCTCATCCAAATTACTATAATGTTATAAATTAGTAAATTGTTATAAATTTTAGTTTATATAGAAAACTTAAAGTGTTAATATGAATGTAACTCAGGACAATTATTAACTCATGGTGAATGCACTAAGATAATGATTAGCTTTACAAGTGTATGATAAACAATAGGTTGCATTTCCAGAGAGTACTGTGGTATACAGAAAACAAAAATTCCTGCACTGACAATTATTATAATGGAGGAAAAATAAACTTCTTATTGACCTGCTATATTTAATTATTTTTAAGTTTTAAAATCTAATACTATAATTAAAAAAAATTAAAGAGCTACAAAACACTTTAAAAATCTAAACATAATCCTAAGTTTAAAAAAACTAAAAGCAGACGTGAAGCATATTAATTAGCTCAAACTTGACATTTTTCAAAACATAAAATTTCACATTCTGCATATAGTAAGTGAAAGTGAGAAAAGCTATTAAGAGGTGATAAAAACAACTGAGGTGAAATAAATATAATAAAAATGAAAATGCCAACAAAATAAAAACATACCAAATGCAACAAAACAATTGAAATAAATTAAACAAAATGAAAGTACCATCAAAATAAAGCAAAATGGGGCTGACTTTGTGGCACAGCAGGTTACTATGCCTGAAACACCAGCAACACATATGGGTGCCAGTTGGAGTCCCCACGGCTGAGCTTCTGATCCTATTCCCTGTAATGTACCTGTGAAATCACTGTAATAGGGCCCAAATGCACAGGCCCCTCTGCACACATGGGTGACCTGTAAGAAGCTCCTGACTCCTGGGTTTTGTCTGCCTCATCCCTGGCTGTTGCAGTCACTTGGGGTTTGAACCAGTGGGTGGAGGATCTTTATCTCTCTCTCCCCCTCTTCCTCCCTTCTTCCCTCCCTCCCTTCTTTCCTCCCTCTCTCTCACTTGTCTCATCTCTCTCTGTAACCATGCCTTTGAAGTAAATGAATAATTCTCAAAAAAGGAAAAAAGATGAATATGATAAAAGCAATTTTCATTTAATATAAAATTATGCAACTATTAATGTCCTCTTGGATCTCTTGGCTACATCATAGCCTCATAAGACAAGAAACTAATTCATATCTGAAACCATGTACAAATTTCACTCGTGATTTTGTAAGAAACAAGGGTAAACATGAGAACAGTCCTTTATTCCCATGTCATTGAGATCTTCTTACATCTACCAACCCACTTTCCTGTGGAACACTCACCAACACTGACGGAGCTGGGAAGTATGCACTTGCCCATTCACCCAGCTGAGTCTCTGTATGGAGCCCATGGAGGAGAGATGAGGCTCCCTCTATGTGGTTATAAGGAAAAAAAATGCGATGAGCTCATCTCCCACCTGGCCTGCAATTTCCATGCCACCTGTGAAACACAGGAGTCTCTGGCTTTGAGACCAGAACAAACAGGAGACAGTGTATGGGAAAAGTGGGAAATTTCAGGCAGGGACAGCTGGGTTCCACATTTCCCCATGTATGATATGCTGTATAATGACAGCCCTTGTCAACAACAAAAATGATTTTAATATTCTCTGGTTCAAAATAACTCAAATCCACAGCAGATTGTCAATGTTTCCTGCACAGTCTGTTAAGTTCCCAGTGGCTTCATCATTAATGGAGTATCCTCTATTAAACATCATGTTGTACGCAATGAAAACATAAAACTGCAACCTTTAAAATTTAAAACAAAACATATTTTCTTCCTCCCAGGTGATTAAATAAAATACATGGGACAGAGTACATGTGATGATAGTTCATAAATCTGGCCCCATGACTTTCATTGGAAGCCTGGGCTGAAAAACACTTAGCTGAGCCTGTCATATCACTCAGACTTCAATGTTCAGTTGTTATTCATATTCCCACTCTAGGAAATTGTGGTCCTTCAGATTTGGAGTGTAATCTATGAATTGTTATTTAACATTTCCCCTGTTAATGCTGGTGTTCCTAGACCATTATTAGGAGCAGTGAGCTAGGGAATCAAGCTGAGCACAGAGACTATACACATAACTCTTTCAACATGAGGACCATCAGTTCCCAGTGAAAATCTCCAATCATTATATTGAAAGTCATATTCTTTGCTGTTGCTTTAAATACTGGAAAAGAGGGCTGATTCTCTGACATAGTGGGGAATGCCTCTGCCTGTACTGCCAGCACCCCAGATGGGCGCTGATTCAAGTCCTTGAGAAAGTGTCTGGGAAAGCATCAGAGGATACCTAAGTCCTTGGCCCCTGCACTTATGTGGGAGACCAAGAAGAAGTTTAAGTTCCTGGCTTCTGACTGGCCCAGCTCTGGATATTGTGGCCATCTGGGAAGTGAACCAGCAGACCGAAGTTCTACCTCTCTGTCTCTCCCTCTCTCTGTAACTCTGCCATTCAAATAAATAAATGAATATTTGAAAAAGACTGGAAAAGGCAGAGATGTCTGGTAAGTCTTTATTTAGGAAACAACACACTTATATTCATCCATGCAATGTTTATTAATCATAGACTACATGTGTATTGAATAATAACTTGCTGAGAATGACACACATCGTGTGAGATATGTTTCATAATGTTCTGGGAATTGCATACTAAGAATACTTTAATTACCTTGAAGATTGTAAAGTCAGGAAAGATCCACCTTTCTATTTCCTAACTTTCACTACATTGATGTTTAGATTGTATATAAAACAGCCAAATAAATTAGTTGGGAAGATGGAGTAAAAAAGGGTGCAGTAAAGGTGCAGAGTGATGTTTCTTTGCTGTGTAACAGTGGAGTGGCTATTTAATCTTCAGTAATAAAAAAAAAAAAAACAGGTAGCATTTCAGAAGCTAAATTTTAGTGAAAAAGACATAATGAAACCACCAACATATCTACATCTTTTCCTCATTTTAGCTTCTGGACTTTTGGAGAATATATGAGCAGCAGTTCTTGGGAAGTGGGAGAAGAAGCCACCAAGACTCTGTTAGCTCCCAATCTGCTCTGAGGGGAGATTCCATGGTGGGGCCCCAGTGGAAACAAGGCCTCAGCAGAGGGTGAAGTTGAGCATTGCAAATGCCATAATCTCTAAGCTTATTTTCATTCCCAAGAACAGTGTAAGAGTTCCTATTTCTCCATATCCTCACTAGCATTTGTTACTTTTCCGCTTTTTGAAAATCAACAATCTTACTAAGGTGAGATGGCAGCTCATCGTGGTTTGGTTTTCCTTAGAGGAGAGTGATACTAAGCAAATCTTCATGCAGATTTTAGTCATTTTAATTCTTTCTCTAAATAAGTATATTTTCTTGTCCCTTCCTCATTTTAATTGGATTGTTTATTTTTGATTAATCAGTCAATTAAAATTTTAGTATTACCTCAGAATCTGAGAATGAAAGAGAAGCTTTATCCACTTTTTTACTCCTCAGGTGTCCACAACAGCCATAATGGGCCCATGGCATGAACCATGAACATGAACCAGCTCTGCCATGTGGAAGGCAACAACTTAAATACTTGAGCCGTCTCCAATGTCTCTCAAACTGTTTATTGGTGCAGAGTTGGAATCAGGGAGCAGAGCTAGAAACTAAACCCAGGCATTCTGATGTGGATCATGGATGTCTTAAGCACTAAGGTAAACAAGATTCTCTTTTCTTAGTTTTTTTTTTTTTAATATGAATGTTGACTGTTAATCTTTGGTCAATTAGTAGTGTAAATTTTTTTTTCCATTTCGTAGATTGCCAATTTAATCTGTCCATTTTTCTCTTTTCTGTAGGAAAGTTTTTTTTACATTCTTGAACTCTTTTTCTTGTTTTCTTCCAGTTGTTTCATAGCCTCAGGTCATGCCTTCAGGTTTTCAATTCATTTTGACTGGATTTTTGTACGAGATGAAGAATAGGATTCAAAGTTCAGTCTTCTGCATATAGAGATCCAGTCATCCCATCACCATACTTGAGGAAACTGTTCTTTTCCCAGTGTTTGTTTTGGCACCTCTGTCAAGAACCACATGGCCATTGATTTGTGGATTCATTTCTGAGGCCTCTAGCACATCTCATTGTTATATGTGTTTATTTTTATGGAGCAATATATTCTTTTCAACATATAACTGCATACTTTTTCATTTGCTTTGTATATGCAGGGTCTTTTTTGTTTATATATGAATGTTGAGATTTTTTCTAGTTATGAAAAAGTTTCATGGTGTTTTGATGGAGACTGGTTTGCATCTGTATATTACTGTGGATAGTGTTAACATTTCAATAATACAAATACTTCCTATTCATGAACAGTGGGGATCTTCATATTTTTATTAACATTTCTTTTATCAACATTTTAAAATATTCTCGTAGATATATACCACATCTTTGTTTATTACTATACACTTTGGGGTTTATTGGTAGATAATTTGAATAATACTACTTTCTGATTTCATCAGAATGCTTGCTATTTGCATATAAAATGCTACTGATTTATGCATCTTGAATTTTTATCTTGTACCTTTATTTATATGTTCTAATGGACTCATGGTGGACTATTTAAGTATTTCTATAGAGAAAATCATGTCATCTCAAATAGGGATATGTTGGCTTTCTCCAATCCTGTTATAGGTCTTTTATTATTTTTGTTGCCAAATTTCTCTAAAATTTTTCCTATATTTAAAGAGCACTGAGAGTATAAATTCTTGTTTTGTACTAAAAAGTCAAGGAAATACTTTTAACGTTTCCTAATTTATCAGGATATCCACTGTGGTACTGTCACATACTAGTATAGTGTGTATCATGTTGGTCGGTATTACTACTATACACAATGTTTAACAGATTTTAACCATGAATGAAGGTTGAACATTGTCAAATGCTTTTATGCTTATATTCAGTTGACCATATGATTTTTATCTTTTATTATATTGTTGTGATGTATTGCATTTATTGGTTTCATATGTTGAATTATCTTTGATTCCCTGGGAGAAATCTACCATGATCATGGCAAATTATCTTTTGATGTATTGTTTTATTTTATTTGCTACTACTTTGTTGACAATTTCTGAACCTATATTCATTGTTTTTTTGGTAATAAATATTTATTTTAGGAATTTAGGTTTCAGATAGTTCTTACTTTTCTGAGTTCTTGAGATGATTTGTTAGTTTTTTGTTTTTTTGAAATTTTTTCCCGTATGTCTTGGTTCTTATTGCTATATATTTTCTGCTTATTTTTTGCTTTTGTTTTACCCCAAAAGATTTTGACATATTGCATTTTCATTTTTAATGTTCTTTCTTTAAGATGGAAATATATTTCTTATACTTCATATACACAGTTTTAAGACATAATGATAATTCCTACCATAATCTCCCTTCCTCCTTAATTCCTGCCTACTCTTCATATATATGTATACATACATACATATATATATATATATATGTTTTTACAATGACATGCTTTCAATTTTCCTTAGAATCAGAAGCTTAATCCCCATCCAAATAGATTTCAACAACTACTAAGTTAAAAACACTGTTCCTAAAGAGTATAGACAAGGGCTATAAACAAGGACTAATCAGATTTCAAAATGTCAATTTCATACATATACCTTACTTTTTTGTACTCTGTATATTATTTAAAACAAATCAGAAAAAACACATATTTGTCTTTTTAGGATTGTCTTATTTAGTGAACATAATGGCCTCCAGTTGCATCCATCTTGTTACAGAAGAGGATTTCATTAATTTCTATGGCTGAGTAGTATTCCATTGTGCATATATTGCATAATTTCTTTTTTTTTTAGTGTAGCATTTTATTTCTTCTATGTAGCTAGGTATATTGTCAACACGTCTCCGTGAAAGATGGCAATCAGACACACTGACAAGAAATAAACATCCCGAAATTAAAATTGAACTTGTGTTAAGTGGCACAGAGGGCCTAAGCATTTTGCACTTGGCTCCAAAGAAGTACTTGCAGCCGTGGGAAATGAAGACGGGGCAAGGTGTTTTGCATTGGAGACCGATTGGTTTTAACACTGGAACGAAACACTGCTCTGGCGTTCATAATTCCGCGGGAAAGGTGCAAATCGAAAGGTTATGGAAGCCGCAACTGAAGGTGGGAAAAGAAAAGGCGAGCCATACGTCCTTCAAACGTTGCGCTCACGTTGTCTGTAAAGGGTCTGCATATGACGCTCCTGTGATGTTTGCACAGCGTTTGCCCTAACTGCGGGATTCCGACACGCACATCCGGTCCTGGCTATGCTGAGTGGTGTGCGTCCCATCTGAGGGCAGTGAGAGCTGATCTGTGAGTCAGCTCCCTGCAGTCTCCAGGTGCGCCCTGCGGGGTCTGCAAGGGGGCAGCGGCTTGATCCTACTCAGAAGGCCGGCGAGGCTGAAGGAGCGGCCAGCGAGATCAGTCTGGAGCCCTCCCGCGCCCTGACAGTCCAGCAGCGCAGTGGCTGCGGACAAGTGCTGGCCCAGCAGCGCGTTGTCGCTGGGAACCCAGCCGGCGGCGCTGTTCTCTTCCTCCCGCTGCTGCTGAAAGGCCCACGCGGCCGCGTTGGCTGCCGGCCGTGCAACAAGGGGACAGCGGCCTGGGCGTGCACCAGGCACAACTGGCACTGCAGCAGGTGACAATAACCCCACGGGGTCATCCACAGGCTGGGCACCCTCCCTGCACCCTAACCCCTCACCCTTTCAGGATACTCCAGTTGCTGAAAGAGGTGCATCCACGCCCACAGACGCGCCCCTGGAACATCTGCCAGGCACCACACTGTAATGGAGATTTTAGGCAATGCCAACACATTTCATGTTAAAAACCGTAAGCAAATGGAAAATGGAAGAAACATTTATTAACACACTAAAGGCAATATATGACAAACCCACAGCTGGCATCATCTTGAGTGGGAGAAAAAGTTGGAAGCATTTCCACTAATATACAGAACCACAAAAGGATGTCCACTTTCACCACTGCTGTTCAGTGCAGTTCTGAAAGCTTTAGCCAGAACTATTAGGCAAGAAACGGAAATCAAAAGGATACAAGTTGGAAAAGAGGAAGTCAGAGTATCCCTATTTCCAGATGACATGATCCTATGTATAGTGGAAACAAAACAAAAGATTACACTAAGAAACTATCAGAACTCACAAGAGAGTTTGTTGAAGTTACAGGATATAACACTAACCCACAATAATTAATAGACTTTGGTTATCCAGATAATGCCACGGCTGAGAAAAAATTTGTAAGATCAGACCCATTCACAATAGCTACAAAATATTTAAATACCATAGAATAAATTTAACCAACCAAGTAAAAAATCTCTATGAGGAAAATTACAAAACATGAAAGGAGGAAATATAAGATATAAAAACTGGAAGAATCTTCTATGTTTATAGATCGGAAGAATTAATATAATTAAAATATCATTATACCCAAATCAATTCACAGATTCAAAGCAATCCCAACAACATTCTTTTCAGATCTAGAAAAATGTTGCTAAAATTTATGTTGAAATACAAGGGACTCTGATTAGGTACATCAATTAAACAACAACAACAAAGAAGGCATACTACATGGGAGTAACAAACAGCCTGGTACTGGGTTAAATTGGCATTTTGAGATTTGACTTTTTTAATAGCTTGTGGCTGAACTCTTGAGGAACAGTGCTTTTTCCACTTCTTACATGTTCAATTATTTATTTAGTAGAGGGTTAAACTTGATGTTACAAAATAAACTGAAAGTATATCATTGTAGAAACTAAAAGAAAAAGCAATAAAAGAAGGAGGGGGGGAAGACAGCATGAGAGGGAAGACGGTTATGGTGTGAAAAACCATTATGCTCAAATCTGTATATATATATGAAAAACATGAAATTTGCTCACCTTATATAAATAAAAAATTAAAAACTCAACAAAAATATGTCATGCAAAATATTAATATATGTCACTCCAAATCCCTGGAAGTTTGGTATTTCTACAGTATTAATGATAAAAGTGACTTAAACTGAATTTTTAGAAACATTATTTTATTGAACTGAGAAAGAGAGAAAGAAAGAGAGAGAGATCTAGCACTTCCATTGACTGGTTTACTTTCCATATGCCCACAATGACTGGGGCTTTAACAGGCCTGGATTCAGGAGCTGGGAACTCAATCCAGATCTAAACACGAATTATAGGGAGCAAAGTACTTGTGCCATCACTACTGCCTCCCAGGTTGTTAACAGGTAACTTGCATCATAAATGAAGCTGGTATTTATGTCTAGACACTATGATATGGGATTCAGAGATCACAGTTGGTTTTATCCAATAGGTCAAACATTTGTCCCTGGGACTAATTTGCTATAGGATATTAGGCAATTGTGTTTTTTGTTTTGTTTTTTGTTTGTTTGTTTTTTGACAGGCAGAGTGGACAGTGAGAAAGAGAGACAGAGAGAAAGGTCTTCCTTTACCGTTGGTTCACCCCACAATGGCTGCTGTGGATGGTGCACCACGCTGATCCGAAGCCAGGAGCCAGGTGCTTCTCCTGGTCTCCCATGCAGGTGCAGGGCCCAAGGACTTGGGCCATCCTCCAATGCACTCCCAGGCCACAGCAGAGAGCTGGACTGGAAGAGGAGCCACCAGGACAGAATCTGGCGCCCCGACTGGGACTAGAACCCGGTGTGCTGGCACCGAAGGCGGAGGATTAGCATATTGAGGCACAGCGCCGGCCGGCAATCATGTTTTAAGTATGATTACTGTATTTTTTTTAGACTTCTTCAGCCTTTAGAAGTAGGCACTAAAATCTAGTCTACAAATTCAATGATATAGTGTGTAATGTTTGCATTAAAATATCTCTAGAGAACTGGAATTGGTAGCTGAAAATTAAGGCAAAATAAACTTACTTAAGCCTTTTGTTGAGTACCAGCCATTTTTTAATTATTTGATTATCCATACTACTATGATTTTTTATTTTCCTAATTATATTTAAGTAAAGCAAATACATAGTTGCATAAAACTTTTTATTGTATAGCACAGTAGCCAACTCTATAATGAAAACTTGAAAATAAGTTCTTTCATGTTGCAGTAATGGAATTTGGTATTTATTGTCAGTTCTAGATGGTAAAATTAGCACTGGGAAGAGAGCAGTTTACTTACTCCAGCTCCTGACTGCAGATTTTTAAAAGTGCATACCCTGGGAGGTAAGGTTATAGCTGAAGTTATGGGGTTTCTGCTACTCACATAGGATGATTGGAGTGAGTTTCTGCTTCCTATCTTTGGGCCAATGTAACTTCTGTTATAACAGTTTTTAAGAGTGAACCAGCAGCTTGGATATCTTTCACTGTGTCTCAGTGTATCTTTCTTTATATATCCAAATCTCTCTATTGTTATTCCTCTCAAAAAATAAGTAAGTTCTTTTAAAAAAATAAGAAAACAAATGTCATCACTTGAAAATCAGAAGGTATGGAATTAATAAACTGGTCCATAATACGAATTAATAAACTGGGTCAAAATGTTGCAGCCCTAATTGGAGTAAAAGTTCACTTAGTGTGAATAGTAAGACAGAGGAGGTTGCGGGTGTTAGAGAAACAAGGAATTTTTTAGTTGATATGCTTCTGTTCATCTGTATCTGAGTGTGTGAAATGAACAACCTCTGAGTGGAACTGGTGGATATGACTGTGGGAGGTCGTAGAGTGCACTGCCATGGAAGACTGACCATCCACATCTGAATAGTTAACATAAGCAGGTCAGTGAATCCCCACGCTCTCTCTGCCGCTGAAAATGGAGATATGCACGAAGTCCTCAGAAATGAATCTGCTCAGGGGGGTAATAGGAAATGCAACCTGCACTCTGGATCCAGTGCTAGTCTCTGGCTCAGGATCTTGAATCATGATGGATGATTACTTTGCCAGAGTATGTTCTGAGGAGGAAACATTTTCCTAATTCACATGCGTGTGTTGCATCATCTTGCTGAGACCCTGGCATCAGAGGGAAACAAGTGTGGAGCCAGCCTGGGGTTTTTCAAAACAGTGGGGATATCTTGAGTAATTTGATGCAGTTTCTCCTTGTTTCAAAGGGAATGTTATTGTTTTCCTCCAGTCTGTTGACAAGGACAGTGAGCAGGCAACTAGACACATATAGCTCAGGGATATGGAATTAATAAACTGGTCCACAATAGGAATTAATAAACTGGGTCAAAATGTTGCAGCCCTAATTGGAATAAAAGTGGAAATGAGACCACACAAGGAGAATTGTGGAACCCAGGTGCTACTAATCTGTTTTCTTCCAAAACCAGGAAAGCTCCCTTTTCCCTTTGGTGGCTCTTGTTGCTAATCATTCCAAGCACAGGGCTGTCCTGCTTCTATAAATGATGTGGCATTTATGGGCCTGGTGGGAGAAGAGCTGATGCGACTACCCTATAGGCACAGTTTGGGAGCCTCACCTCACATGGACTCACACTGGAGACTCACCTGGGTGTCTGTTTTTATGGCTCATCGCATGGGGAGTGGAAGGCAATGGTGGGATGAAGCAGGATTGTTGTGGGTGACATATTACAAGAATTCTTAGGTCAGGATTTCAGTGTTAGAACTCACTGTATCATGACTAAACTTAGATGTGTAAGACCATATATTTATTGGTTTATGAAATTTTCTCATTTACCCAAGTTGAAATTTTACTTCATTTTGGGATCTAGTAAAACATAAACACTGAACTAATTCACAATATGATAGACATGATTGTTTGTCCTTTAAAAATTACAGGTACTTGTAAAATATTTTATAGTTTTCTAATAGCGTTTCTACCCAGGACATTGTCAAACATGAGCTGTACACGTAAACAACAATGCATTTCTAACATTTGTTCCTAAACAAATTTTTTTTGTTTCATTACAGTAGTGCTGAATTTTCAACTGAGATTATAAGCATTCAAACAAAAAATGTTTGAGACAATAACAATTGTTGAGAGCCATGTACCTACCTGGGGATGCACCATATATTGTGAGTATATGCGACTTCATGATAAACAAAAAATATGGTTGCATAAGGCATCAAAATTGTTAAAATATTTATTAGAAACTGAGATGTTAAGTGGAGTAGAAGCAATACAAATCCAAGGGTCCCAAAATGTAAAAGAATGAATGAGACCAGAAGTTGCCAGGGTGATTGCATGTGACAGTTACAGCCAGATATATTTGTTCAAATTTTATTTTGGTGATTCTTTTCTTGCTTGCAAAAACTACAAATATTTCACCATACAAATACTGAGAAATTTTATATTCTTATCACTATTTGGCTGTTACCTAGAAGTGAATGTACACAGAATAAAAAGATATGAATTCTCAAAATGGAAACCAGAGAAAATAAGAATATAGACAGTGGGCCACTAGTGTGGATGTGCTGGGGTTTTACATGTATAAATTATTTGTTGGAGAAGAAAATACAGGGACTTAATCAATAAGATTCTAAATCGAAATGGAATATTATATACAACTAGTTAACATAAAGATATAAAGAACATTGGTGATGTGAAAATGATTCTTTCTTACAGGTATAAAACTATTTCCTGCATGTCACTGAAATGAATTCTCATTCCACTTATGCTATCATAAACAGATGTTTTTTATTCCAACTTGGCATTGGGATAGCAGCCAACTCTTTCCTCCTTCTCTTCCACATCTTCACACTCCACGGGGATCACAGGTCTCATCCTATAAAACTGATCACCTGTCACTTGGCCCTTGTCCATGAAGTGATGCTCTTCACAGCAATGTCTTTTACTTTTATGGACCTGGCTGAGTCAGTGAATTTTTGGAATGAACTCATATGTAAAGCCTTATTCTTCACAAACCGGGTGATGAGGAATCTCTCCATCTGTTTCACCTGTATTCTGAGTGTCATCCAGGCTGTTACCATCAGCCCCAGCACTTTCTATTTTGTGAGATATAAACATAAATTGACAAATTATATTCTCTATGTTTTAATCTTCTTTTGGTGTCTCAATTTGTCCACTAGTAGTACCATAATCTTCCGTGTTGTGTCTCCTTCTAATGTGACCCCAAATGATCTTCTCCGAATCGGTAAACACTGCTCATTATCTCCCATGAATTCCATCTTTGGGAGGGTATTTTTCATTATGAGAAGATCCAGAGATGTCCTACTAGTAGGAGTCATGCTGCTCTCAAGTGTGTACATGGTGATTCTCTTGTCCAGACATCAGAAGAGGTGTCAATACCTTCACAACACCAGCCTCTCTCCAAGATTCTCCCTAGAGAAAAGGGCCACCCAGACTATCCTGTTGCTGGTGAGTGCCTTTGTGGTCACCTACTGCCTGAATCTCATCATCATGACTATCTCAGTCCATGTGTTGTGGACATATGATCAAGTCTTCCTAAGTATCCAGAAGTTTGTACTTAATGCTTATGCCACAGTTAGTCCACTGGTGCTGCTCAGTTCTGATAAAAGAATAATCCATATTCTGAAATATATGCAGTGTAAGAGCCATTAATTTACACTTAGTAATGGGATATTTTCTTTCTTTTTTTAAAGCTTTTATTTAATGAATACAAATTTCTTAGATACAGCTTTAGGAATATAGTGGTTCTTCCCCCAACATGTGCCCTCCCACCTCCACTCTAATCCCATCTCATACTCCTTCTTCTGTCCTATTCTTCATTAAGATTCATTTTAATTAAGTTTATATACAGAAGATAAACACAAAACTAAGTAAAGATTTCAAAAATTTTACTGACTACTGGAAGTATTTTTATGTGGAACCAAAATGAGCCTCCTACATATCAAAAATTTACACCCACACACATATACAGAAAGTATAAGATAGTGTTTATAAACAAGTTTTACAGTCAATTCTAATAGTATAACTCATTAAAGACAAAAGTTCTACATGGGGAGTAAGTGCACAGTGACTTCTGTTGTTGATGTAACAATTAACACTCTTTTTTTATTGTTTTAAATTTATTTGATAGGTAGAGTTACAGACAGTGAGAAGGAGAGACAGAGAGAAAGGTTTTCCTTCCATTGGTTCACTCCATAATTGGCCGCTACGGACGGTGCCGCACTGATCCGAAGCCAGGAGCCAGGTACTTCTTCCTGGTCTTCCACACGGGTGCAGGGGCCCAAGCACTTGGGCCATCCTCCACTGCCCTCCCGGGCTGCTGAGAGCTGTACTTGAAGAGAAGCAACCAGGACTAGAACCTGGCACCCATATGGGATGCCAGCGCCCTAGGCGGAGGATTAACCAAGTGAGCCATGGCGCCAGCCCCTACAATTGACACTCTTATTTATGATGTCAGTGATCACCTGAGGCTCTTGAAATGAGCTGCCAAAGTTAGGGAATCTTTTGAGTCCACAAACTCTGTCACTATTTAGACAGGGCCATAAGCAAATAGAAGTTCTATTTTCCCTTCAGATAAAAGTACATACTTGTTTTATGGCCCCTTCTCTCCATTGGGGTCTCACTCACAGATATTCTTCATTTAGAACATTTTTTTGCCACTGTGTTTTGACTTTCCATGCCTGAAATGCTCTCATTGACTTTTTAGCCAGATACAAATGCATTAAGGGCTGATTCTGAGGACAGAGTGCTGTTTAGGGTATTTGTCTTTCTATAGGTCTGTTGTGTGGATTGCTTACCATGTTGGAAAATTCTCTCTTTTTTAATTCTATCTATTGTTATTACCAGATACTGATCTTATTTATGTGATCCTTTTGACACCTAATCCTATCTATATGATCAATTACAAACTTAATATGATCACTTTAGCATGCAAGATGGCATTAGTACCACCCAGCTTAATGGGATGTGGAGTCCCCTGACACATTTTTAGCTTTACCCTTAAGGGTAAGTCCTCATGAATGTGTGATAAACTGTACAACTCCTCCCTCTCTTATTCTCACTCTCATTTTTAATGAGATTTATTTTCAATTGACTTTATACACCTATGCTTAATTCTATGTTAAGTAAAGATTTCAACCAGTGGAATTAAGTAGCAAACAATAATAAAAAAATAAAATAATAAAAAGTTCCTCAAGAGTCAAGTCAAGGGCTGTTCAAGTCATTGCTTCTCATAGTGTCTATTTCACTTCTACAGGTTTCCTTTTAGGTGATCTGTTAGTTATCACAGATCAGGGAGAAAATATGGTATTTGTCTCTTTTGGACTGGCTTATTTCATGAAGTATGATGTATTCCAGATTCATTCATTTTGAGGCAAATGACCGGAGTTCATTTTTTAACTACTGTGTAGTATTTCATACAGTACATATCTCATAATTTCTTTTCCAGTCTTCTGTTAATGGGCATTTAGGCTGAGTCTATGTCTTAGCTGCTGTGAATTGAGGTGCAATAAGCATGGAGGTGCAGATAATTCTTTTTTTAAATTTCATTTCCCTTGGGTAAATCCAAGTGGGATGTTTGGATAGTATGGTGGGACTATATTCGAGTTTCTGAGGTATCTCCAAACTGTTTTCCATAGTGGTTTTAGCAGTTTGTATTACAACCAACAGTGGATTAGGGTACTTTTTCTGTTCTGGTAAATTAATGCATACAAAATATGCATTGTAAAAGCCATTAATTTCTACTGATTTATTAATGGGTTATGTTTTTTAAAAAAGTTCTTCAAACAGCAGTTAAGTGATTTAATGGCATAAGACTTTCTTTTTTACTTACATATGGCAAAAAGTTTCATACATATCATATACACAGTTTTAAAAGCCTAATGATACTTTGTCAGATTAAAATATGATGGGTAATCATCTTATTGTATCTAAATTATTTAAAATTTGATGCTTCAAGGATTATGTTTTTTCGTTACTTCAATGTGAACCAGGGCTTGACACATGCAATGTCTCTTCTTATTTTATTTTCTTTAATGTAAGAAAATATTTATTTCTTCTTAACATGTATGCTTAAAAAGCTCCTATTGGTAATCACAACTCAGTGTGTATTTTTGAAAGTGTTTTATTCACCATGGCTCATTAAACATGTTTTAATTAAGGATCCAACTCTTACTTGAATAATTGCTTTTGGCATGGTTAATTTGATGTTTCTGTTTTATTTTGCCATACTAGCTGTTGAAATTTTTTGTCTCAATTATATGGGAGATGTCTATTTTTATCTTACTGTTTTTTAAATACTTCGTCTTCTTTGATGTTATGTAATGTACTTATTTATGTGTATTTCTACTTTTTTGTCTTTTTGGCATACTGCATTTTATAATTGAAGGATTTGGATACGATTTTCAAATATAGTCTCAATTACCCATTCTTTGATTATTGCTTTCGTGTTTTTTTTTTAATGTTCTAGAGAAACAATTGGATGTTTCAGTCCTTCTCATGTTAACCTTCCTCTTTATGTAATTCTAACATATCTTCTATGATTTTGTATCCCTGCGTTGTATTCATTGTTCTCAATATCTCAGTTCACCAGCTCTCTCACCATCCCTGTGCAGTTTCTCCCATGTTTTATGTTAATTTTATTCATAATACTTTCACCTCTTTTTTTTTTAGAACTTTCCCTTATATGGCTTACCAATCTTACATATTCTTGCTCTTCCCACGTTATCTTTCCACATTATTTCCCATTTTTCCTATTGTTATTTGCTTGAATATTTTATGGATAATTTCTACATGTAGAGCTATGTGACTGGAAACTCTTTATATACAAATTCTAGTATCTTATTCCTGAGTGCAAAATAAACTATGTTTTTGTTCTGATGCACGGGTATGTCACAACTGAGATTCTTCAGTCATCTTATTTCTATTGTTGATTTCACTTACCTGTGGCATTATGTACAAGGCACATGGGTTTGATGTCCTTGCAGTCCTCTAAATCTGAATGGAGCACTTTTTTCTTGGTTGATTGTTCTTCTGTTTCATTCCCTTGGTTCATTCCCATATCTGTGATGTCTTCATGTGCTCCTTCCAAGTTTATTTGCCATTTTAAGTTCTCTTGTATCTATCAGAGCATTGCATCTGTCTGCCTTAAATATTTAGACTGAATAACATTTGATTTTCAAAAAGCACAAATATCAACAACATACGTTTAGTAAAACATTTTATGTGTTTATTTTTGCACATAGATAAAAATCTTGTTAAAAATCTCATATTCTTTATTTGAAACACCCCAATATTCTGTTTTATAAAACAATTTAGGAAATGCTTATTTATTAACATTTGAATTACATTTTATATTTTCTCAGATCTTTCAAATGATAACACTCTATGCAGAGCATAGTAACTATATGTAGCCTAGATATTTTTTTTTCTAAAACACTAAGCTGGCATTGGCAGAATTATTTACCTGAGTTCAAGTCTTTCATCTGTGTTTACCATGGTTCATTATCAGCAATTCTCTGACAGTAAAAATCATCTGAATTTGGATTTTTTTATATAATTCAGAAGGTAATTAATGAGTCTTCAATTAACTTTTCCCACAGTAGTTTGTTACATAGTACTAGCTGGTTACTTAGTTGATGGTTTCTGTTGTTATTTTGGAGTGCATAGACAAAGATGTTCTGTTGAATTTCTGTTATCATGCATTCAAGGGCACATCTTTCCATTCACACTATTCTTGTCATTATTTTTTTAAAAATGTGTATCGTGTCACCAAAACTACTACTCATTAATTGTTTTCTTAAAGCTTTTATTTATTTATTTTAGAAATAGAATTACAGATCGAGATGGGGAAAGAGAGAGGAAGGGAGAGAGAGAGAGAGAGAGAGAGAGAGAGAGAGATGTCCAATGTCCCAAATGGCCACAATGGCCAGAGCTGGGCAGATCCAAAGCCAGGATTCAGGAGACTTTTCCAGGTCTTCCACATGGGTGCAGGGGTCCAAGGACTGGGCCATCACCCACTGCTTCCCCAGGCCATAGCAGAGAGCTGGATCAGAAGAGAAGCAGCTGAGACAAAACAGTGCCCATGTGGGATACTGAACACCACAGACTAAGGTTTAGCCTGCCATGCCACAGTGCTGCCCCCTCATTCATTTCTATAACTAATTATCCAACCTTTATGATAATGATATATATCATTCCTTATGCTAATTTAAAAATAATTAATTCACTCTGTTTATGATTATAGAAATGGATATGTCTTCACTCCATAAAATAGAATGTGTTTATTTACTCTGTGTCAAAAATGCTTATGTTATTGCCATGAAATGATGCATATTATGATTAAAAATGTGTCAACTTACTTTCAGTGAATTGTTGGGTTCTTTAAACACTTAGAAATTATGTGTATTACTGTGTCATGGCATGGAGCTGTGTTGAACACATTATGTGTGCTGTGTAATAAACACACTGATTCATCATATTTCCTTCACAATAGTATTCACGTACACTAGTATTTTGTATTTCCTGCCATTAGAGTACCTTTTATGTCTTATTTAAATATTATTGAAAACATGATATAAACATAGTAGCCTCTATATTAAGCAAAAATGCAAATAGCTGCTGTGGCACTTTAATTTATTTTCAACAACACACTTGGCTTGCACATTAAATGTGGATATTAATAACCTCAGTAATAGGCATAGTCTCTATCCTGCCACAGAAAAATTTGAGTCACTCTTTAGTGGGCTACAGCCTCATGTTTTATTAAAGATCCCTGTTTCTACAGTTCAACTTCCTAGAAAATACATTATCATGGAATGTTACCTATTAGGAAAAAATAGTGTGATTGACACAAATTACTAAAGTAAACTCAAGAAATTGAATGTGTGGGGGTGAGGAGGCATTTAGCCTAGCAAGTAAGAGTCCACACAGATTGCCCATGTCCTGCGCTGGGGCACCTGCATTTGATCCTAGGTCCAGCTCCCAACTCCTCAGTTATGGCTCAAGTTGTCGAGTTTACTTGGATTGTGTTCTTACCTCAGGCTTCACAGGGATTTGAGTAGTGAACCAACAGATTGGAGATTGCCCCTCACTCTCACTCTCTGGCTCTAAAACAAATGTGTACAATATTTTTTGGTTATTATTTTTTAAGAAATAAAATCTACTGAGAAACTTGTATGGGCAGAAAATATTTTTTTTCAATTAACAATTAAATACAAACATTAATTTAAATATTTCACGAAACAAAATTCCAAAGACAAATGTTTTAATTGGTGATTTTTAACACTTCATGAAAAATTAATAGTCAAGTTTACAAAAAATGTTCCCCAGAATAGAAAAGCTTAGACTCCCTAATTTATTCTATTAGCTCAGTATTACCATGATACCAAAGCATGACAATAGCACAGCAATGCAGCTTTTTGTGCAGTCTTTTAAGTTGCTGCCTGTGATACCAGGATCCTAATTCAGAGTTCTGGCTTCAGTGTAGACTGCTCTGATTCTGATCCAGATCCTTACTAATGTACCTAGAAGGTAGTGAATGATGCCGCAAGCATAATTCCTAATGGCCCCTGCAACTCACATGGGAAACATGAAAGGAATTCCAAGCTCCTCACTTTGGCCTGGCCCAGTACAATCCATTGCAGCCATTGGGGAGTGAACCAGTAGATACATGATCTATTTGTCTGTCTCTCCCCTGCCTCTCAGATAAATAATTAAATATTTTTAAAAAGCAGTACTAATCAAGGAGTCAACAGAACATTATTCCATATGACACAGACATGAATTAAACAATTGTATTAAAATTCATGATGGCTTTCTTCTCAGTTTTCACTACAATCTAAACTTACTAAGATTCAAAAGTTCCAATTAATCACTGGTAACTAAAGTTACTATAGGCAATATGGAAATCAACTCCGTATGCAAATAGCTAAGGTATGAAGAATGAGGAGTATGGTTTTTCAGTTTAACAAATCATTTTTATCTATATATTACATACTTTCGAATATAGGTAGAAAATATCCCCAAAAAGTTGTTTAGAAATTTCTCCATTCACAATAAGAAAAAGAAATCTGTATAGAAAGGTGGGGGGAGCACCTTATATGGGATTTTTGAAGCAGAGTAAAGATGACAAAAAGAACAATCTGGAATACATAAAGCATTTGTACCGAAAAACCAGCATGTCCAGCATATGCTGCATCTCAAGGTCATCCCGATGGTGTTTCAGGGGCAGCCTGGTATTCACATCCTGCCCTGCCCTGCCCCCTTCTACCTGATAACCTGCCAGGTGGAGGTCCCCACCCCTTCTGCCTGACAATCTTCCACAATCTCCCAGGTGCAGCCCAGTGTCTGCATCTCAAACATTTGCATCCATAAAGTCCTTTGTTTCAGACCTTCCACAGGAGGAAGCTTCTTAACATTTGCAAAATTCAGTGAGAAGTTTCTTAAAAGCCCTTTGTTCCAAGAGGAGCAGAGGTGGGGGAAGCAAGACCCATCTCCTTAAAAACCCCCAGCCTCAACTGGCCTGCGCACTCAGCCCTCTGTCTGCTGAGCCACCTGCCTGGCCTGGTCAGGTGTACTCTCTCCACTCCCCCCCCCCCCCAGTCTCTCAGGCTCTGTCTGGAGAGGTGCCCGTCTGTCCTTACGGATGTCCCTTCCCTAATAAACCTTGCTATTTTACCTCCCACTACTCTGTCTCACGCCTGAATTCTTTCTTGCGCGAAGACAAGAACCCTGCAAATTTCTCTGGTAACATTTTTGGCAACCACGAAGGAATTTTGAGAAGACATCGGAGGTCAGTATTCCTTCCCTCAAGTGGGACCGGATCTGTGGAAGTGACCGTTGAGTGTCCGGCACCCCACAGCTCTCTGAGAACGCGGAGTCCCCCGGGCCACGGCTTAGCTACAGCCGAAACTCCAGATGGATTGTAAGGAACGGGAGGGAAATTAGGAAGGGCAGTTGGCTGAGAGCCTGGAGACCCCCTGAGCTCGCTTTGGCTTCCTGGTGGCCGGACTGTGACCCGAGGACCAGGTCTCTCTCTTGGAGGGACGCCTGGTCATGCTGCCTACTGCTACGCGAGCAGGGCTTAGCTTCGGTCGAGGCTAATATTGGCCCTCCAGGTAAACTCGGACAACTAGGTAGTGGGCAATCTTGAGTGATAGGAGATTTCGAACCCCACTCAGCCCTCAGACATCAGGGCCTTTCCCTATGCTCTCCTCCAGCTGAGATTCCTAGGGGAAGGTGAGGGCAGCAGCTCACATCTTGCCTTCTGTTGCTGTCTCACTCCCCCACTCTTTTGCTCTCCTCATCTCCATTCTTATACTGGTGGCCAGGAGGATGGGAGAGGGAAATTCCACAGGTTTCTCCACCTAGGGAAAAGCTGTTACCAGTTAACCCTTTCCAACCTGGTAGAGGGTTTTCCATCTTTGCAGCTTATGGTAGCTCTGGTGCATCTTAAAGTTTTTGTGAACTATTACTATTGCTAAGCTTTGATTGTCTGAGGATTGAATCTGGAAAGGAGCTAAAGTTAACTATCTGTTCTAATTGAGTGTTTGCAGTAGTCCTGATTGATCTGGCTTTGGTTGAATTATAGGAGGTTTCCAGCACTCTTGGTGAAAGGGCGCATTTACCCGACCCCAAGGTCAGTCCTGCCAGGCCTGGAGTGTGCAGTCTTCCCCGTAAATGGGGGACCACAGCCTTTCTCTGCACTCTATTCCAGTCCACGTGGCCTGCCACACCCAGGCAGGCATAGCCAGATATCTCTAGGGAGAGCGCCCCCCCAGGGCTGCTTTTTTCCTCCCCTGGAGGAATTTCCAATGCAATACTACTGCTGGCCTTACCTAAGGGAGCCAGAACCTTAAGCCATTAACCCTTTCCAACCTGATGGGTTTTTCTCTTTGCAGTTAATGGAAACCTATGACTAGTTCTTTTCTGTGCTGCTGTCCCTGACTTATCTGATGAGAGCCTTCACCTTTCTAGAAGGTTTCACATTTTTTTTTCTATTGCCATTAGAGTCTTGATTGGGAAAACTGCAATGCAAAGTTGTTTACATAGTTTATCTGTTTTTAATTTTTGAGTGATTACCCAACTGATCAAAAACATGCTAATTTTGGCTAAATGGTTTGACTCTCTGACAGCTTAAATTCTAAACCAAGTCTTCCAACTTTGGGCTTCCAGTCGGATCCCTGGAACTCTCAAAGGATGAGACTCTAAATTTGTTAAAGTAACAGCTGCTTGAGTCAATTCAGATTATGTGAAATGTATTAAAATGTTGTAAATGGTGTCAGACCTATGCTGTATTCATCTTCTTGCTTTCCAGCTAGAGTGGTCTTATGAAAATGAGAGTAAATTCTGGGTATACAGGCCTTTATGTTGTTAACTAAAGTAAGCCAATACAGATTGGTTCAGAGAATTGAGTTAATGCAAACGCCCTTCCGGTTTGCTGGGTTTGCTAGGTGGCTCACTTGCTCAGTTTTACATGTCTTTGATGTGCTTTAAACTTGTTTCTCTTAACAGTAAAGATCTTTTCAAAGTTGTAAACATGCACTAGGGTCCCTGTTGCTGCTCAGGTGTTATCCTTATGTTACTTAAAAGCATGGAAATGTAATTTTGACCTTTAATTCAGATAATGGTGTGGTATTCATTAATAACTCGGTGTTTTAAATTATCTAGGCATCAGTGCTAAGTAAAACTTGGGAAAATGTATTGTGTGTACTTTTAACATCTCAAATTTGATAAGAGAGACTGTTTAAGTTTGTTAGCATGTATTCTCATAGGTTGTCCATACATGACAATTCAAGACTATGTAAAAGTAACTATGGGTGTAAAGTTTCAGAAGGTGTGAGCAAGTCATGAAAAGTTTTAAAAGGTTTACAATTTTAAAATTGTTTACAGAGTTTTCTTTAAGTTGAGTGCTAATGCCAAAATTACACTGACCTAAAGTTAAAGTCTGATCTTCTGTTATAACAATGGTTTTTTTTTTTTTAAAAAGTGCACTAATGTTAGTAAATACCTGAAAATGGTCTAAATCATAAATCTTGGAATCTGTTTTTGCAAAAACTGTAACGTCTATTTTAACAGTGTCTGCTTAATTGGTTGTTCTGCCATTTCTAAAGTTAGGTCATGTAAGCTCTTTTTGACTCTCTTAAATAGTTCTGAATTATGTGAACTCTTATGTGCAAGGTTTTTTATTTCTGGTTTATTTGACAACAAGAGACATAAAATTCATGTTCTGCCAAAGTAATCTATTGTATATTCTACTGTCTCTGTTAAGTTCAGATTAATGAAAGGCATTGTTAAATATCATTATGATTAGATCTGGTCTAAAAGTGTTAAAATCACCCTCAGTAAATGGCTGTCATTTCTGGATGTCAAGGAATTCTGTTTCGACCAGATACTCTAAGTTCTCTTGGCACCTTTAGCAAGATGTTCTGAAAATCAAAGTTCTAAATTATCCGGACTTTTGGTATCTCCAGAAGGCCCCTGGAAATGTCAAAAGAGATATCTCTCATCTTGCAGAGATAATAACCAATCGGCTGTTTAGATTAAAAGTGTTGCCAACATGTGAATTGATGCTAAACTTCAGTTATAAACATGTTTCTTTCTAGCTGCTCCAGTCTCTGGCTCAGAAGCCAGATCCTTTAAAGAGGGACTGGCAAAGTCTCCGTCCAGCTAACGCTGAACAACCAGGCATTGCTAGTTCAAATGTATTGCTAGTTCAAATGTGGATCAAATGGGAGGTCTAGCCAAAAGGGAGAAAGTGTTCCAATAGAGACTTAGAGATCACGGGAGACAGTTATGCGGCAGATGCTAGAGAACTGGGTTCCAGGAGCCCAAGAAAACTCTAGTGCCCACAGGCTACACGGTGAAAGCCCGGAAGCCCCAAAACCTAAACTTATGGGTTACACGGTAATACTAGTTAAACCTGGAAACCCAGGCCCATAACCCACTGGCTACACGGTAAATATCCGGAAGCCAAAGGATGGCAGAGACCTCTGCCACAATTTCTCCTCTAAGTCAGGCTACGCAGTAACACTGGATAAACCGCCAGTTAAATCTGAAAACCCAGGAAGTCAGGCTAGAGACCCCACTCGCTGCCTCACTTCTCCTCTTTTCTCTTCCAGAAGGGAAGTTACTACTGTTCTGCAGGACTCTCCACTGTGATGTATGGTTTGATCCCCAGACCTTATGTAAGGGATGACTGACCTTTTCTGTAATAATGCCTGGCCACAGTATAGAGGACCAAACAGCATAGCCAGAATAAGAGGTTAAACTATAAAATAATATGACAGCTAGATCAATTTTTTGGTGTACGTGGTAAATGGGCAGAACTCCCCTTTTAAACCAAACTGAGAGATAGATAGGAAATTGCACTAATGACCTCAAAGTATGCAAGCTGGTCACCACAGTTGATCTTACCTAAAAGGTCATGGTTCTCATGGGCACAGTCTTAACTTGCAGGAAAATACTAAGTGTCAGAATTTGCCCATGACCATAGTTTTTCTAGCTCACCCTGATATTAAAAAAAAAAAACTCTCCAAAAATCAGGGTTGGGTTGAGAACCCCCTTGACTAACATCATAGAGGCTGCCTCTTTGGTCTACTTTATTAGAGCAGGAGAATGAGGAGCAGGCTAGCAGCAGGAGCGCTATAAGGATAGGCAACAGGCCAATCAATGGCTGTTCTGCATGGTGATCTGGCATCAAGGAGACCCAGCAAGGCCAGTGCACCCCAAACAGCACCTGTTGCTGATATAAGGAGCCAGGGCATTGGGCAAGCAGCTGTCGTGACAGAAACTGCCTTCTGTCAGCTCTGCCAAGAGCACAGCCACTGGACACGGAACAGCCCTGGATGTCGAAGGACTCCTGGTTCAGAACTGCAGACCTTGTGGCCCTGAGCTAAAAAAAAAAAGCCTTTGGCTCTGCCCAGCCTCTGCCCAGCTTCCAGCTCTAGCCACTGCTATTGAGGGGATGGCCTAGGGTCAGTGAAACACAAGTTGCCTATTTCTATCAGCCTCCTATTCAGCTCTCCTCCAAGTCCAGCCATGTAATGCAAGTCATCAGGGTGCCCCCCTTAAAGGAGATTTGCATCTCTTGCAATTCTCTTCCAGCACCCCATGGATAGGTCTGGGCCTCACATACCCAGCCAGGCCTTAAAAGTCTATCCAAATAGTATTAAGCTTAGAAAGCCCTCCCTGCCAGTTTCTAAAAACAGGGCTTTTAGCAACAGCTAACTCAGATAGTCCTGCACCTATTTGGACAGGTCCTCACTGAGTACTTAAAGGGCCTATCTCTTGAGGGGGGTGCACAATAATACATAATGTAGATGGTTAAATGTGAATTAGTCTGCCTCCTTTCCCAACCTGAGACTCTAGTCTGGTACATTGGCTTAAAAGTTTCTCTCCCTCTTCACAATTCTTTCTCACTCTCTCATCATAATCAGTCCCTTGTCCAGTCCATTCTGCTAGAAAAACTCACATCAGCTTGCAGAAAACAGAAAGAGTTTCTTATTTCTTTAACCAGGCAAAGGATGTAAAGTCACTAAATTACCTGTACCTCTGTATTAGAGGGAGGATTACATAGACACAGAAGCAGAAGATGGAGAAATTCAGGAAGTCTGGGCTCTAGGTAACTTGCTTGCATGTGTTCTGGTTGTGCTCCTTTAGATTCTGAAGCAATCTGCTCTTTTGGTAACCATAGATACATATGTCCTTAGCATTATTCATTATAATATTTGGTGGCTATTGTCCTGAGTGATGAATTGCAGGTTTTTTTTTTTTTGACAGGCAGAGTGGACAGTGAGAGAAAGAGAGACAGAGAGAAAGGTCTTCCTTTGCCATTGGTTTACCCTCCAATGGCCGCTGCGGCTGGTGCGCTGCGGCCAGTGCACCACACTGATCCCATGGCAGGAGCCAGGTGCTTCTCCTGGTCTCCCATGGAGTGCAGGGCCCAAGGACTTGGGCCATCCTCCACTGCACTCCCTGGCCACAGCAGAGAGCTGGCCTGGAAGAGGGGCAACCAGGACAGAATCCGGTGCCCCGACCAGCACTAGAACCTGGGGTGCCGGTGCCGCAAGGCAGAGGATTAGCCTGTTGAGCCATGGTGCTGGCCCGAATTGCAGTTTTGATGGAATAAGACATTTTTGTCTAAGAAAGCTGTGAAGACTGATGAAAATAGGGCTGAAGAATTTGACATGTACTCAATGGAAAAAAAATTAACTGATTTGCCTTTGGCTTTCAGAAATGAAGGATTTTTATTCCTGCTGTTAAGAAAAGGAAAGGGGAGGCTCTAAAGGAATAGTTAGGTCCTCTTAATTTAGGGAACATTGTCACATCCCTATAGGTAAAAGGAAGCTCTCTTAAAGTAATACGGTTTATTTTCATTGCTGAATTTCAAGAGAAACATTGTCAAATGTAAAACAATGCTAAGGCAGCTTTGAATAATCTTTCTATGAGTGTATCCTTATCAAAACTAAAATGCAGGCATTTGAGATAAAAGGGAAGCTTTATTTCAACATTTTACACACCAGAAACATCTTTGGTGCAAAACAAATGTACAATGAGAAGAGGAAGAATGGACGTCTATTTTAAATGCAATTCCCATTGGTCAGTCTTGCAAAGAAGCCACCAGTGGGAGTGCATTGGCTGAATTCAGGTGCACCTCAGGACTTCACAGATGCTATTCAACAGGATCTTGCCAAGGGAGGATCTACAGAGTTCAGCTTGTGTTTTGCTTTCCAGAAACACAGAGAACATGGGAAGCATGTGTAACCTGTAGTCAGAAGTCTTCTTGGCTACTACCTGAAGTTCAAGCTTAATTGATTACTCAGGATCCATCTTGATGTTTCAGGCATTCCAAGTTTTCACAAGTTGTTAAGATGAGTATCCAAAAATTGCATACAACCCTGAAAATAACATATTCTGGCTATAGTGCTGAGTCATAAGTTTTAATTATTTATAAAATAATTTATGGCACGGACATAAAAAATTTCCTTGTCAAATGCCTTATAATAGTTTCTGGATAGATTTTTAACAATGACCATTTGACAAAGTTTTTTGGGAGCCACAGAGAAGTACTTGCTTTACTCCAGTGTGTTTCTAAATGAGTAATACAGCTGAACAAAGAAAGAAAACCCCAAGACTGATGGCTTCGCTGCTCAATTCTATCAAAGTTTAAAGGAGACCTGATTCCAAATATCCCCAAACTATCAAAAACAATTGAGAGAGGGGATCCCCCATACTTCTTCTATGAGGCTAGCATCACCTTAATTCCAAAACCTGGACAACATACAAGAAAGGGAACTATAGAATAATATAGCTGATGAAAATAGATGCAAACATCCTCTACAAAATACTTGCTAATAAAATGCAATAACACATCAGAAAGATCATTCTCCCAGATAATGTGGGATTTTTCCCTGGTTTGCAGAGATGTTTCAACATAAAAAAATCAATAAATATGACACATCACATTAATAAGTTAAAGAATAAAAACTATATGATTATCTCAGTAGATATAGAGAAAAAATTTTATAAAATATAACATTCTTTCATGATTAAAATTTTAAGCAAATTGAATATAGAAGGAACATTCCTAAACACAATCAAAGCAATATACAACAAACCCAAAGCCAGCACCATATAGAATGGAGAAAAGTGGGAAACACTTCCAGTGAGATCCAGAGTTCTGGAGGTTTTAGCCAGAGCCATTAGGCAAGAAAAAGAGGTAGAAGGGATACAAGTTTTAAAGGAGGAAGTCAAATTATCCCTGTTTACAGATGACATGAACTTATCTATAGGGGAACCAAAAGACTCCTAGAGGTTGGGAAACTTGCTGGTTAGAAAATCAGCAAATGATACTCAATAGACTTTGTATATACAAACAATGCCATGGCAGAGAAAGAACTTGGAAGATCAGTATCATTCAGAAAAAATTTAATTACTTGAAACAAAATTAATGAATAACATGAAATATATTTACAGTGAAATACATCAATCATTTTGGCTTGAGTGCCTGTGCTTCTGAGGTCTTTTCCAAGAAGTCTTTGCCTGTGCCCATATCTTGTAGGGTTTCTCCGATGTTCTCTAATACTTTGATGGTGACAGTTCATAGATTTAGATCTTTAATCCATGTTGAGTGGGTTGTTGTGTAAGGTGTAAGGTAGAGGTCTTGCATCATACTTCATACTGCTTTATTGCTTCTTAACCCTTTGCTATGTGAAAAAAACAGCAAGAAGACACACATCAAATGATAGACCCTTGATCATGGAATTTCCAACCTCCAGAACTGTGAGAAAATACAATTATGTTATATAACTTTTCTGTTATAGTTGCATGACATGGGATGAAACTCCCAGATTAAGTTAGATGACACCACTTTGCTTATATTCCATGTAATAGCATCATAATATAATAGTGAAAATTTAACATTGTAAAAATATGTTTAATAAGGCTTGAAAACAAAGATCTTAAATATTGAGGATCTAAGAGTTTTTTAAAACATAGGAGAATATTCCACAATTTTGTTAGCAATAAATTATCACCATTTGTTGATCATAATGAAAATTCAGTATCAATATACTGTTTATGATTTGCCTTTCTCTTGCTAATTGAAAGCAATAATTTCACAGTATCCTACTGAACTGATGAGTTCATATGAGGAATATCTGGTATGGAAACTGAAAATAACAGAAATCTGAGACCATTCTGAAGATGAGAAGCTAACACACAAATCGGACTTCTGGAATGTAGCTTAATAGCTGTTGATGATGTAAAATCTACTGTATTTGTTAGCTTTGCAAGCATACATATATTTCCTCCCTGTTATTAATATGAGCACACTTTCTGCTCATATGTATATGAATATACATATATGAATATATATATATAGATATATTATCTCCCAGGCTGTCATTGGAATCTCATGCAACAATTTCCTCCTCTTGCACATCTTCACACCACTGCAGTATCACAAGCCAAATCTCACTGATCTGATCACCTGTCATCTGGCACTTGTACACACAGTGATGCTTCTCACTGTGCTGTTTTTGAGGTCTCTGAACTTGTTTGAGCTTCTGAATTTTTTTAATGACTTCAAGTGTAAAACTTTGTTCTACATAATTAGGGTGATGAGGGGCCTCTCCATCTGCACCACCTGCCTCCTAAGCATCATCCAGCATTAGTCGCAGCACCTCCTGGTTGGCAAAGTTTAAACAAAAATCCACACATTTTATCTTCTACTTATTCTTATTATTGTGGATTCTCTGTTTGTGTTTCAGGATTAGCATGATCTTCCACACTGTGGCATCTTCCAGTGTGACCCAAACCAATCTGATGGTTCTCACTAAATATTGTTCATTTTCTCCATAAGCCCTAGTGTCAGGAGTTTGATGTTCATACTGACACCAACCAGGGGCGTCTTCCTTGTAGGAATCATGCTGCTCTCAAGTGTGTCCATGGTGATCCTCTTGTCCAGGCATCAGAGGAGCTCCCAGCATCTTTGTAGCACAAGCCTTTCTGCAAGATCCTCCCCAGAGAAAAGGGCCACCCAGACCATCCTGCTGCTGGTGAGTTTCTTTGTCATCATGTACTGGGTGGACTTCATCATCTCATCCTCCTCAGTGATCCTGTGGACATATGACTCAGTTGCCTTGGGTGGTACAGGGTGTTGTGGTCAATGCTTATGCCACTGCCAGCCCATTAGTGCTAATTAGTTAAAATTAAAGAATAATTAATATCTTGCAAAATATACCATGGAGAAGCTTTGAATTTTAACAAATTGAGTAAAAAAAAAAAGGGTGGTCTTTGGGTGAGCATGTAGCACAGAGGATGCTGTTTCAGATGCCCACACCTCATATCATAGTCCTGGGTTTGAATACCACCTGTGCTTCTGGTTCTGCTTTGTGTAAATGCATATCCTGGATGGCAGCAGGTGCTGGCTTAAGTTCATAGGTTCCATAAGATTGTAGGAGAAACATATGAAGATGTAGAATCCTGGGTTTAGCCTTCTGTATGCTGCCATTGCCAGCCTTTGTAGAGAAAACCAGATGAGTGGTCTCTCTCTCTCTCTCTCTCTCTCTCTCTCTCTCTCTCTCTCTCTCACATCTTTCTCTCACCCTATCCCTTTCAAATGAATTAAATTAGTAAATATAAATTTTACAATAATTGCCTTTAAAATAGGTATTTCATACATGATGAGAATTATTCTAATGGCATATGTTCCTATGGGATTCAATAAATCTCTATCTAATTATACTTTTATATCTAAATACTTTGAAATGTATGTTGCTGAGCAATACATTTTCTTTCAGCTAACACACAACATGGTACAGTATTTCTGTATGTTTATCCATTACTTGTTCTTTCATTTTGATTTCAGATTTTCACACAAGAAATCTTTTATTTCTTCTTGAAAAAAATCACTTTTATAAAATAAAAATAGATAAGCATTCAATCATAGCTTGAACATCAATTTTGTCAGTAATGGTTTTTTTTTTTAATTTCTTTTGTGTGTTTTTTTAATAAAGTATGTGGAGATTTCACTGTCACTGTTTTTAAGTTGCAAGTCTCTTCCACCATGCATTCTTAAATTTTACTTTTACTCAGTTTTACTAAATTTTGTTCTGATTTCTGTTTGAATATTTTTCTTTTTAAGCTTTTTACTATAATGAAATGATGTATAGAGTAGCTTAATTTTGATATATTGTGTTAGTATTTTATAAATTGTATTTTATGGATTATATCTTTCATAGTTTTATAAATTCTCTAATCTTATGATCCAAATAAATCTGTTGATTCTTTAAGATTCTAGTTGTCACGTGACTACATTTGGATTTTCTATTGCATGGTCATTCTTTAAAGCAAATTGTGAGCTCAGTCTTTCAGTTCATTAACACTCTAATCACCTCAGTTTACTTTAATGTTTAAACTGTGCATTGTATATTGGTTATGCATTACATGTTTCATATTTTATGTTTTATTTTGTTATTTTCCTAATATAGTTAATGAAGTTTATTGTTCTTTACTCTTATTATTTCTCATTCATTTCTCATACTCATTATTAATTATTTCATTTTCTATTTTAAATTTTTGAAACATGATTGCTATATTGAATTTCTGATAACCTTTATTCTGGTGGCTTGGTTTTGTATATGCTTCATTATTTTCAATTTGATTATCTTATTTGATGTCCGTCAGTCCTCAGAAAGTCTCTAGTTGGCATATTTCCTTGTTTCTTCCAGTTGATCAGAGAGAATGCTATATAACACACACAGATTTGGCTCAAGTGGTCAGCCAGTGTCCTAGGGGCATAACTTATTTCTCACTTGACTTTTTTCTTTCATTCCATGTGTTGTTTATGATTGTTATTCAAAAGTTCTCCCATGTTACTCTTGATTCTGGTGGACATTTTAAGGATTTTTGTAACTTTTTGATTATACTTAGTTGTAACATAAGAGTTTATGAATATGTACCTGTTGTTTTCTATGTATATGAATGTATGTATATGTATATGAATAACAGAAATAATAGGTGCTTTATTTTAGATTATTTAATGCCCAAGTAATATACTATGTATTTGTAATGTTCTGTAGATTGTGATTTGTCATTAATTTCTAGTAAATAATCTTATATTTCACATAAAACTATGAAATCATAATCCATTGCATTAATGGTGAGCACTAGAATATGTTTAACTAATTTTTGCCATTCTATAAAGATTTTTTATTTTTTATTTTATTTATTATAGAAAGTTTTTATTTAATAAATATAAATTTCCAAAGTACAACTTTTGGATTATAGCACTTCTTCCTTCATGTCCACCCTCCCACCACCAAACTGTCCCATCTCCTACTCCCTCTTCCATCCCATTCTTCATTAAGATTCATTTTTAATTATCTTTATATACAAAAGATAAACTCTATACTAAGTAAGGATTTCAACAGTTTGCACCCACAAAGACACATAAAGTATAAAGTATTGTTTTACCATTAATTCTCATAGTACAACACCTTAAGGACAGAGGTCCTACATCGGGAGCAAGTGCGCAGTGACTCCTGATGTTGATTTAACAACTGACACTCTTATTTATGACTTCAGTGATCACCTGAGGCTCTTGTCATGAGCTGCCAAGGCTATGGAATCCTCTTAAGTCTGCAAACTCCCACATTATTTAGACAAAGCCATAATCAAAATGGAAATTCTCTCTTCCCTTCAGAGAAAGGTACTTTCTTCTTTGATGGCCCCTTCTTTCCACCAGGATCTCACTCACAGTGATCATTCATGCAGCTCATTTTTGACAAAGTGTGTTGGCTTTCTATGCCAGAAATGTTTTCATGGGCTTTTTAGCCAGATCCAAATGCCTTCAGGGATGATTCTAAGGCCAGAGTTTAGGGCATTACTTATGGCATTCCAGTCTGCTATGTATCCCACTTCCCATGACGGATCATTCTCTGCTTTTAAATACTCTCTGTTATTATTAGAAAACACTTGGTCTTATTTATATAATCCCTTTGACACTTAATCGTATCTTTCTGATCAATTATGAACTTAAAATGATCACTTAAACTGATCACTAGTCAGATGGCATTGGTACATGCCAAGCTAATGGGATTTGGAGTTCTTTAATAATTTGATGATGTCATGTCATAGGTTTAGATTTTAAATCTATGCTGAGTGGATTTTTTGTGTGAGGTGTAAGGTATGGGTCTTTCTTCATACTACTTCATGTGGAAATCCCGTTTTTCCAGCACCATTTGTTGAATAGACTGCAATTGCTCTAGGAATTGGTTTTATCTACTTGGTCAAATATAAGTTGAATGTAGATGTGTGGATTGATTTTTGGAATTTCTATTCTGTTCCATCAGTCTACCCATCTGTTTCTGTACCAGAACCAGGCTGTTTTGATTATAACTTCCGTGTAGTATAATTTGAAATCTGGTATTGTAGTATAATTGAAATCTGGGATTCCTGAGTTGCTGATTTCCAGCTTCATTCCATTGTGGTCCTGGAAAATGCATGGTCTTATTTCAATTATTTTGTTTTATTTTCAGGATGTGGTAAAACCTAGATAAAGTTCCATGCTCTGATAAGGATGTATGTTTTGCAACTGTAGTATGAAAAGTTCAGTAGACATCTATTAGATCCATTTGGACTATAGTTTCAATTAAATCTGCTGTTTCCTTGTTGATTTTCTGTCTGTTTGATCTGTTCATTGCTGAATGTAGAGTATTAAAGTCCCCCAATACTATTGTATTATAGTCTAATCTCCCCTTAAACCCTTTAACCTTTATTTCAAATAGCCGGGTGCCCTGTAATTAGGTGCATATACATTTATAATAGCTACAACTTTCTGTTGAATTGATCCCTTAATCATTATATAGTGTCCATAGTTGTCTCTCTCTCTCTCTCTCTCTCTCTCTCTCTCTCTTTTTTGACAGGCAGAATGGACAGTGAGAGAAAGAGAGACAGAGAGAAAGGTCTTCCTTTTACCGTTGGTTCACCCTCCAATGGCCGCCGCGGCCGGTGCACCACGCTGATCCGATGGCAGGAGCTGGGTCCTTATCCTGGTCTCCCATGGGGTGCAGGGCCCAAGGACTTGGGCCATCCTCCACTGCACTCCCTGGCCACAGCAGAGAGCTGGCCTGGAAGAGGAGCAACCGGGACAGAATCCGGTACCCCGACTGGGACCAGAACCCGGTGTGCCGGCGCTGCAAGGCAGAAGATTAGCCTATTGACCTATGGCACAGGCCTCCTAGTTGTCTCTTTTAATAGTTTTTGTGTTAAAGTCTATTTTGTCTGATATTAAGATGGCTCTCTTTTGGTTTCTGTTGTGATGGAATATCTTTTTCCAACCTTTAACTTTCAGTCTGCATGCATCTTTGTTGGTAAGGTGTGTTTCTTGGAAGCAGCAAATATATGGGTTTTGTTTTTTAATCCATTCAGCCAGTCTGTGCCTTTTAACTTGGGTTTTTTTTTTTAGAGATTTATTTATTTATTTATTTGGAAGTCAGAATTACACAGAGAGAGGAGAGAGAGAGAGAGAGAGAGAGAGAGAGAGAGAGAGAGAGAGAAGTCGTCTATCTGATGGTTCACTCCCCAGATGGCCACAATGGCTGGAGCTGTGCCAATCTGAAGCCAGGATCCAGGAGCCTCCTCTCGATCTGCCACATGGGTGCAGGGGCCCAAGGACCTGGGCCATCTTCCACTGCCCTCCCGGGCCACAGCAGAGAGCTGAAAAGGAAGTGGAGCAGCCAGGTCTGGAACCAGCACAATATGGGATGCCGGCACTTCAGGCCAGGGCCCTGCACCACAGCACCAGCCCCTAACTTGGGTTTTGAGGCCATTTACATTCAATGTGACTATTGATAAGTAATGATATTGCCCTGTCATTTTTCCAAAGATATTCATAGTTTATACTTTGAACTTCCTTTGATCTTTACTGAGAGATTTTCTTCCTTTACCTATTTTTGTTGTTATGACCGTTTTCCATGGTTCTGTGTGTAATGCATCCTTAAGCATCTTTTGCAGGGCTGCACAGGTGGTGACAAATTCTCTCAATTTCTGTTTGTTATGAAAGGTCTTTATTTCACCTTCATTCACAAATGAGAGCTTTGTGGGATACGATATTCTGTGATAACATTGTTTTTCTAAGGACTTGTACTATATCTTGCCATTCTTTCCTAGACTGCAGGGTTTCTGTTGAGAAGTCTACTGTGAGTCTAATTGGAGATCCTCTGAGAGTTACCTGGCGTTTCTCTCTTGTGCATTTTAGAATCTTCTCTTTATGTTTCACTAGTGGTGAGTTTGATTACAGAGTGTCATGGTGAGGATCTTTTCTGATCATGTCTATTGGGAGTTCTGTGTGCTTTCTGTACTTGGACAGCCCTTTCTTTCTCCAAATCTGGGACTTTTTCTGCTAGTATTTTACTAAAAAGGCCTTCTAATCCTTCTCTCTCTCCATGCCTTCAGGAACTCTTAGAACTCAAAAAAATTTTTTTGTATCCCATAGATTCCCAACAGTGTGTTTTAGATTTCTAATTTCCTCTTCTTGTCCTTGCTTTGACTGTATACTTTCCTGTACTTTGTCTTCTAAGTCTGATATTCTCTCTTCTGTCTCATTGATTCTGTTTTTAAGATTCTCAACTGCATTTTTCACTTGTTCTATTGAATTCTTCATTTCATTTTGATTTCTCTTCAATATCTCAATTTCATGTTCTATTGAACATTTTGATTCTTTCTTGAGATTTCATTTTCATGAGAGAGATTTTCTTTCATGTGCTGCATGGATTTCACTAGTTCGTGTGTTTGTTTTGGATTACTTCTAAGTATTCTTATCATCAATTTTTGAGTTATGTATCTTGCATTTCTTCTATCTCATCCTCTTCATAATCTTATATTGAAGTGTCATGTTCTTTTGGGAGCATTATGTTGTCTTCCTTATTCTTGCTTCTTGGATTGTTGCATTTTTTGTTCAGCATTTGTGGAGATACTCTTTGGTTTCTTCTTCTTTTTGTCCCCTGTGGTGGCTTTTTTTCATTGTACTATGACTCTGTAGATAATTGGACTGTCTGCTTTCAGTGAATCTCTAGAGGCTTGTGGTGGGTGTAGCCAGAGAGCTCCATTCAGTTCTTCAGGTTTAAGCACATGCCTAAAGTGACACACCCAGGTTCTCTCTCTCTTTTTTAATCAGAAGAGAAGTAATTCAGCTTGGCTGCTCTCCTCAATAGGGATCAGTGTCTGAGCACTAGCCACAGTGGGTATAATAAAAAAAAAAAAGAAAAAGAAAATATGCCCTTGACTTAAAATTGGCCTGTGGCTATTTCCAGACCTTCAGTACCCACAAAAGGAACTTCAATAACACTCAGTCCATAAACAAACTGAAAACCTAATTTGGGAATTAATCTTTGGTAACAAATAGTTTGGTTTCAGCCAATAAGTACCAGGTATGATTCAGGCAATCTCAGGCTGTGCCAAAAATGTCAATGCTCACCCTTAACTTACTGAGCTGAACACCAACTACACACATAACAAAGCCCAGTTTTGTAGACTTTCCTGAGTCTTACTGCTGCCCAAGTCATGAGTCAAGTTTTGTTCAAAAACATTTTTAAATATTCACTTCACTAACTATGTCTTATAACAGCTTCTAAATTAGAGTGTGATTATATTTATGTAGCTCAATAAATATACTAAAATCCATGTAAAGTCCACTTAAACTGTGTGAATATTATGTAACATAAATCACATCTCAAAGTTTTTCAGTGAATCAATATGTTAATATATTAATGTTATTCAAATACTTTAATACTCAATTTTCAGAGTTGGAAAAACATTTCCATTTATTTTTTTAAAAATATTTACTTACTTATTTTAGAGGAAGAGAAATAGACACAAAAGGGAGCTTCCATACACTGTTTCGCTTCCCAGTTGCCTGCAAGAGCCAGGGCCTGTCCTAGCTGAGTCTAAGATCTAGGTACTATATCCATGTATCCCTTATTAGTGGCAAGGGGTCAAGTACCAGAGCAATCATCTTTAGCCTTCAAGAATGCACAGTAATAGGAAGCTGGAGCAGAAATAAGACTCAAACTCAGGCACTCTGAAATGTGATGTAACCCTATGTATAATTTCTTTGTTTTAAAATTATTTATTTATTTAATATAAGAAAAGGAAAACATAGTGAAAGAGATTTAAATTTTGACCATTAAAGGGTAAAGAAGGCAGGAAGAAAAGGAACAGATATGACTTAAACATTGCTTAGAATGCTTACACAAACAGAATAGAAGCTTATGCATATAAATCATGACTAATTTTACCAGGCAGTAAAACATAAAGTAATGATACTAAATTATACAATATACCCTTCTCTAATTCACAATTCATTACATGTAGAAAAATGTAATAATAGCAATATATAAACATTCTTTATCAAATAAAACTAAGAGAAACATTCTTTCAAGCATATTTTGACAGCACATCTGTGTACTTGGAGGGACTATTAGAGTACTCTCTGTCCTATTCTAGTGTTTTACTATCATTTATTCATTTATAAAAATTATAACATCTAGACCTGATGATAACTATAAAGATACATTATTCCAGCATATAGAAAGAAAATTGCAGATTTTCATCATGGTCACACAATGCAGTTTTCATAAAGATATGTATGTGATTTCCTTAAATGTTGTTGAAAAGATGTTTTTGAATATTTAGCAAAGGTAGGGACAATTAAGTTATAAGACTAGTACTCATGAGAAGGGTTTAAGAACTTTTTATTTTTGACAAGCAGAGTTAAACAGTGAGAGAGAGAGAGACAGAAAGGCCTTCCTTTTCCGTTGGTTTATCCCGAAATGGCCGCCATGCCCAGTACACTGTGGCTGGTGTGCTGCACCAATCCGAAGCCAGGAGCCAGGCGCTTCCTCCTGGTCTCCCATGTGGGTGCAGGGTCCAAGCAATTGGGCCATCCTCCACTGCCTTCCTGGGCCACAGCAGAGAGCTGGACTGGAAGAGGAGCAACCAGGACAGAATCTGGTGCCCCAACTGGTACTAGAACCCAGGGTGCTGGCGCTGCAGGCGAAGGATTAGCCAAGTGAGCCACGGCGCCAGCCAATAACTTTTATTTTAACACATTTAAAAAATATATTTGAAAGTTGAGAGAGAGAAAGAGAAGGAGAGATATATCTTCTATCCACCAGTTCACTTTCCAAATGGTCACAATGTACAGGACTGAGCCAGCATGAAACCAGTAGCTAGGAGCTTCATCCAGGTCTCCCACGTGGGTGGTAGTGATCCAAACACTTTGACCATTTTCCACTCTCTTCCCAAGCCATTATAATGAAACTGCATCTGAAATGAATCACCCGGGCATTAACTAGCACCCTGATGGGATGCCAATGTCACAGAAGTAGTTTTACCCAATACACATCAATGTCAGCCCCTATTTTGACAATATTTTCAACTACTATTTCCAGCTTTCCTGGAGGTGTCTTAAAGCAAATATGACTTTTCATAGCATTTAATTTTTATGTTTTAGTATCCATTTCTAATTAATAAAATGTGTAATAAAATATAATTATACTCACAACACATGTACTTTTTAGTAACTTATTGAAATTCAGTATTGGGGTGAGTATTTGGCCTAGCAGTTGAGACTGATTAGGAAATGTTCATGTCATAACAAAAGTGCCTGTAATTAAGTCTCATCTCCATTCCTAATTCCAGCTTCCTGCTAAATGTGTAACCTCAGAGGCAGTAATTATGGCTCAAGTTATTAGGTCCCTATCTCCTACATGAGATACCTAGAATGAGTTTTCATTTACTGGCTTTGGATCTGCGCAAGACTTAGAAATTGTAGGCATTACAGAATTGGACCAGTGGATGGAAGCTTCTCTCTCCCTCTCCTAAATAAAATGTTTATCGAAAACTCAGTTCTAGGAAATTTTATGATTGAAGTGCTAGAAATCTATAACTTCAAAAGATTTTGCTTAACAAATGCTTATATTTTACATAAATTTATCCTGGCTATTCAAAGTTAAAGCATTGAATGCATGCACTGAAATTAGATTAACATAGAAAATTATTGAAATGAATACAAGCATTTTCAAAAAACTTTAATTTTGAAAAAGCCACAAGAAAGGAGAAAACAGATATCTAGTCTTGAAAATAAAGGAAGATAAAATTTTTTAAATAATTTTCAAAGTAAAAGAATACATCATTTAAGCATGGTGACATGAACCTATTATTTCAGCAAAGATTCAAAAGGGCATAGAAAAGGTCACATAAAAAGTGAGATTTATTTCAGGCAGCAAAAACAATTGCACATCCTAAAATCTTAGTAAAAAGTCAAACACAGTGTTCCAAAAGTATACTTCATGACAGAAAACTCTATGGCTGATAAAGAAAATATTACCTCATGGAGATAATGTTAGGAATTATGTTTTGCAAAATGACCCTTCACTTAGCTCCTCAAATCTCATATCATACTGTAAAAGAATATTTAATAGGTAGTGCTTTCCAAGGTACTGAGATTTGAAGAGCAAATTGTTAATTTTGCCATTCTGCACCTTTGACATGATGTATTAAACTTTAGACAACAGTCATATTAGAAAAACTCACTTACTTGTTACAATGTAACTACAGTTCCTTCTTTCATGGAAAACAGAGCCATGTTTTCTAGTCTCACTCTTTTTCCTCAATTTAGATAATAAGCATGTTCTCCAGTCAGGCTGTTGGGACTAATGAAGGGGAGTTGAAAACATTTACTGAGTTTTGGGGGAGAATTTAGTAGTTTTAGGGGAAAGCTACTGCAGACGTCAATGTGAAAAACATAGTGATCCAAATCACTATAACCCCACTGTGGGTGATTAGAAGGGGTCATAAGTTGTTAAATTCTGCAATATTTGCTGTTAGATTAATCATTTGGTCTGAGAGAAAGACAGCAGGTTGTTGTTCTGGGACAAAAAATATTTGGGTATCAGTAATACACACCAGAATTAAAATTGTATGTGTAGTTCCTGAATGATATTGTAGACAATGGAAGAGAAATTTTGAGTTAGAGTCTTCAAGTCTCAATAAGAGAACAGCTATACCATCTGATGAGGTTGATACACTGAAGTGAATGTGGAAACAAAGAACAAAAACATCACCTCCTACAATTACTGAGAAAAATAGAAGATTGACTAAAGATTAAATTACAGAGTATAAAATCTTAAACATAAATTTAGGAAAGTAAAGATTTTGAGAAACTAGGGAAAGTTGCACACAATAATTTTCTAATATATTCATAAATTCCATTAGCTTAAATTTTAATATTTTGTATTTTAAAAATACAAATGACAGAATGCTGCTTACCAATGAAATGTCCAAAGGATAAGGAGGAGAAAACAGACAAGTAGAAAATTGGGATCTTCCTCCCAAAATTAAAAACCCATGAATTGGGTAAATATTCAATTCATTAGTTACTTTCAGTAAGAGTGAAAGTGTTGTCAAGGAGAATTATTTTTTTCCTCGGGATCCTGATATTCAAATTTCTGCTAGTCTAAGCTATACCTTTAGCCTCAAGCCAGATACGAAATGGCCAAATTATGCTTCAAACAAAGATAACACTTTTTTGACCTCTGAACATAGAGAAAGAATTACAGAAAGTGAGGTGGTGACAAAAGATACTGACACTACCGGTGCTAAGGCTTATACCTTGAAGGGCATGAGCCAGAGGTAGTACCAGAGATAGCAGCCTCTTCCCTCAGCTTCTTCACAAAACGTCCTTTGAAAATGACTAATTTAGGAGTTATATTCTTGGATTCCATTCTAAAGAAATGAGGAATATAGTTGGATGGTACATGTCTCCCACCAATGCGTATACATGACCCAAACACCTAGCCAGTTGATTCAGATGAAATAGTTAACCTGGAGGTCTGGATACATCTGTGAATTATTCCATGTGGAAAAAGATATTCTCATTCTCTTGTTACATCTTAGAGGATAAACAGCTGATATATTGTATATAGAACCATACTTTGCAAATAGTGATACCTTCCTTCACTTTCTATATCCCTTGAACAGTCTATGGTAAATTCTGTGGTGAAGAGGACACTTTTGCCTGGACATAACACATAACTAACTGTATGGCTTTAATAGTCAGTGATCGTCTGAAAAAATGTTAGATATGTTGTCTGTTTGCTCATATGATTCTTACAGGTGTTAAAAATGTGTAAGTGCTTTACAAAGGACTGGGAAAATTGAAAATAGCATTTTCAAGTGATTCTTTTAAAACTTCACCCACAAGTTTTATAGTCATAATGCACTGTGCCCTAATGTCAAGGAGACCAAGAAATATCTCATCACACTAAGAACATTTAATCCACATATTTGCATTTGATTTTCATTCCTTAGGCAAGATTTTGACTAAGAGACCCTGGTTCTTCCTTAATCCTCATTTTGTTTAATGTGCTGGACTATTATTCCAAGATATTTTATGTCAGTTTTCCTTTTTTTTAATTATTCCTACTGTTTGAAGCTATTCCAACATAGAATACATAGAAAAAAATTTTTAAGATCTGTTAATATTGGGGCACCAGAAAGGATTCAAATAAGTTCACCAAGATTCCTAGAGCACCATTTTGACCCTGTTTTACTCCCTGGCTGTGAACTTGTGAGAAGTTCTGTTGAAAATGCATCTCATCTGAGCTAAAGAAAGCTTATATATATATATATATATATATATATATATATATATATATGTGTGTGTGTTAAATAAATGTTGTGATGATGGTTATATAATTCTGAAGAATTGAGCACAATCCAAAATGTGTAATTTTAAAGTTAAAATTGTAGTTTCCAAAATCTTATTGATTTTGCAGAAAAAGTCTTTAAACCAATAAAAGAAGGAACACAGTGACTTAGGACTAAAGATTAAAAAGACAGCTATGGAATACACAATATTTTGTGGGCTCATTATAAATGTTCTCAGGCATATTGCATTGCTACCCAATACAAACTATATATGGCTGAAATGAGGAAAGCAGTTGTACTTCTGAACTTGAATGAAAACATGGAAAAGACACCATAGATATCATGAACAAAATGCAGCTATTTTTCAAAAAATAGTGATACTTATTTGGAAGCAGCGTATTTATGTTATACTGTACAGTACAGTATGTTATACAGAGCATGATTCATACTTGCAGTATAACACGCTGTGTGCCTTTCACACAAAAATCCAGTGACCCTTTCATATCATTATGTTTAAAAATCAAATTATATTGCTAATAGAAAGAATGAGTTCATGGTTCATGATGAGGATTTGAGAAGCACCAAAATATAAAACAATTAAAATATCCTCAAACTCATGTAGAGTAATAACTTGAAGATAATTTAGATTTTAAAATTTGCCTATGAAAATATATATAAATGCATTACATTCTTAAGACCATGCACATTATATATATATATATAGAGAGAGAGAGAGAGAGAGAGAGATAATATACAAATATATACATGTTACTTAAAATTTGGATTTTGTATCCTTTTTTCTAAGATACTTAAAAATATATGTAATCTGGCTGGTGCCACAGCTCAACAGGCTAATCCTCTGCCTTGCGGCACCGGCACACCAGGTTCTAGTCCCGGTCAGGGCACTAGATTCTGTCCCGGTTGCCCCTCTTCCAGGACAGCTCTCTGCTGTGGCCTGGGAGTGCAGTGGAGGATGGCCCAAGTCCTTGGGCCCTGCTCCCGCATGGGAGACTCAGAAGATAAGTGCAGCCCCAGCCATTGAGGCCATCAAGGGTGTGAACCAGCAGATAGAATTCTCTCTTTCTGCCCCTGCCTCCCTGTAACTCTACCTTACAAATAAATAAACAAAACTTTTAAAATAATTAACTATCTACATCATAGTATTCAATGTTATGAAAGATTTGATTGAATCATGAAATAGTTTGCTTTCATTCAACTCAGAACATTTAAAATTTATTTCTATAGACCCTATCAGGTGCAGGCATTGTGTATGAAATCACAGTAAATGGGAAAACAAGACCTCCCTGTAAATAACTATTACTGGTAGCAGACAGCAGTAAGTCCTCTGAATGGAAAAACTGCAGGAAAGAGAGCAGGGGATGGTGGGTTATTTCAGATTGGGGTTTCAGGGAAGGTTCACAGCATCAACAAACCTTAGTTTGAGGAATGGTTAGGATTTAGAGTTGTGAATGTCAGGGAGGAGGGGCAACCAGGAAGCAAAAAAGAGGTTGAAGAGGACAGTGCCAGGCATTCTTCAAAAACACAGCTACATTCAATAACATAGAGTCTGCCTCGCTCTGCAATAACTGGACACTATACGAGTAAGTATGGGGTGTGGTTTGGGGAACAGCTGCCTTCACTTCCCAGTTCAGGCTCTGAACAATCCTCCCTCCAGAGCACCAGCATTCGTGGCCACAGCAATGCCCATTTTGTGGCAGTTGCCCCAGCTTACTCGTTTCTGGGGTCCCAACAACAAACACCTGGAAACTCATTGATCCTGCAGGAATGGAAACAACTTACAGGCGAATATTTACACAATGAAGCTGACTTTGTAAACTGTGTGCAAACAAAATTCTATGCAGTGCACTCTACTTAACATCTGTAACACTATTAACATCTGTTAACACTATTTAACAGGATCCTAATAAATCCTGAACTGGTCACTCTTATACAGAGTAAGTGAGCAGCAGAATCCTTTCTCACGGCTGAAGTACTGGGCAATAGAGGAGGTAAAATTCTGAATGTGGCTCTATTCACTTAACATTTGACACAAGAGATGGCTCCTATTCGAAGCTGTTTATTATAATACCATTGAAGGGCTTTCAAGAAGATATACCCATTCCAGTTGCCACATGGGGTGGTACTAGGTCCATTACACTGTTTTCTACAAGTTGTGGATAAATCTCTTCAGAAGGACTGCTGAGCATTTTTCTTGAAAGAGGATCGCTGGGGACTGCCCCCCAAAAGTGCTGACCCGGTATTTTTCTTCGTGGTGCTGGCCACCTGACGTGCCACACATAATAGGCAGTGGTGCACTGAGGCGGACACCTGGAGTGAGGAAAGGATACAGTGTCACTCACAGCCCCTGCCACAAGGGGGCGCTCTTCCCTCGGCTGTAAGCTTGGGACAGCCCTTAGGCTGCTGCCCTGGGCAATGCACCGCACTGCGAGAAGCCGGCCCACGCTTCCCTTCTCTGATCCCCGGGAACCAGGCTGCATAGCGTCGGCCTCACCTTTCCCTCCTGTGGGTTGCAGTCCCTGA